>OZ029926.1:8542805-9965305 GCA_964023275.1 Norana najaformis
ATATATATATATATATATATATATATATTATATATATATATATATATATATATATATATATATATATATATATATATATATATATATATAGTTCGTTGTTACAAAGATCCAGATAAGAAAGTGAATATGTAGACAACAAAAATTTATAACTGTATGCATGTCATGTTACACGTTTAAAATTCTGGAAAATTCTAGAAATCTGTCAGTCTCGAACTTTCTGAAGCTTGCTGTAGCTTCTATCCAAACTGTATACTTAAACTGATACAGTTCTTCTATTTAAAGACATGGTGAAAGTGACTTGTGTACTCAGCCCATTGTTTTGAATGTGTTCTTATTCTTTTGTCAATATCAGACAGATAATGCTTAAACTACATTTGTAGCACTTTGACTACTTTTGTAGCACTTTTACTGGTAGTAACAAGTTATAGAAAACATAGTTAACTAGTTTTAAAACTACTTTTGTAGTTAACATTGCTTATACTGCAAGATTTGAACTAAATTGTGGGATAACGGATGTAATTGATTAGTAAGCTTCACTATAATATCAACAGCATGCAACATTCTTTAAATGATGTTTAGTATTGTATATATGCATCTATCATCTGTCTGACATTGACAAAAGAATGAGAAAACATTTTTAAAAAACTGGCTGAGTACACATGCCATTTTCACTGCAGCTTTAAATTTACAGTGTTGTGTAAACTGTAATCAAACAGTCATGAAGTTCTTGATGAGGTCATTTGTAATGGAAGTTAAAGGGTACAGATTGCAGAATCACTTCATCAGTGATTGTTTTGTGCTGGTGCTGCTGCTGCTACTGTTGTTGTTACTGTTGTTGTTGTTAGTGCTGCTGGTGTGATTGTGTTTTGCTTGAGCACAAATATTTTGAAACCAGTCTTGTTGTGTGAAGCAAGTCATTATGTTCATTTATATTTCCTATATTTCAATAATACTAGTACCAACATTGAAGGAATTAATTTATGGTTCTGAGCATTAAGGGCTTGTTGCCTTTGGTTCCACCACAGTGACCATTTTAGAAGTGACCTGAACCGGTATTCCTTGTTACAAGGTTGGTTCTCAGTGAATCTTACAAGGTTGGTTCTCAGTGAATCAGCCACCGTTTGTCATATATGTCATCAAGCTCAACATTGTGCAAGATGTGTAGGTGTGTAAAAATTGAACTAATAATTTTGAAGACTGGAGAGGTTAACAATCTAAGTTGCAACTCCTTAAGATGGGACAATGAAGTCCAACCTGGGACAGAAATGTTCAGAGTAGAAAAAAGGTTTTGTACTGTAAATTTCTATTACAAATTACTCAAAGATAACAAATTGTGTTGGCAACAAGAGAAATGGCCTTTGGCCTGAATGAAAAGGTTTTAGTAATGTAGCTGTTGCAACAACATCCTGGTTTTTAGATGGCAAGAGACTTAAGTGGTGAGTCAAATGAATGAGGGGTGACTAGAGCTTGAGTGGGAGTAGTGAGTTATTTATATCCTGGTTTAAGAGTTCTGTACTTCTAAGCTGAATTAGCATCCGTAGGTGGTATCATCAGATGGTAAGAGCAGTGAGCAGTAGCATATCAGTGGGAGCCATGCTCCCATCTGAGTTTGGAAGCATGGCTCCCAATCCAAACTTAGGATGAAATGTATGCAGGTGTAGGTGAAACTTGTACATGGTATGAGTGTATTCAAACTGCAAATAATCATAATTATGAAATATTAATGCAAAACATACATCGATATATGTGCAGTTTGTGTATTTGTGTGTTACAGTTTTAATGGAAAGTTTGTAAGAGATACACTGCAAACAACCACACATAGCAATGAAGGCTATTAAAATTTGGGAAATTAAGTAAGAAGTGCATTTGTTAACACACCATATGTCCATCAGCTAAGCGAGGAATGGTAGACAAGAACAACCACACAAACGGTTAAATGCATAACAAAGCACACAGAGGTGGGATAGTCTGTTAATATCCAGCAGTCTTCTTCACAAAGGATCACACCAGCTTTCACCGCTTGGTTACCACTTGGCCTCTGTTGACAAAATTCTTTTCAGGGTTAAAAAAGTCTTTGCCCCATCAAATACCTACTATGTCTACATATTGTTGTTGCTACGATTCCATAACTTTTCCACAGGCAACCCTATCCAGTCATCTGCCCCAGGTTTCCTGCTCTCCCACCACCAGCCACTCTCCCCTGCAGTAGAGACACAGATAATTGCACCCCATGCCAGCCCTTGATACTGGAGCCATCGATAATGGGTGCAAACAGATCCCACAAATAACATCCACTGTAGCAAAACCTAGATGCCATTGTTAACAAGTTCAGGGAGTTCAAAATAAAGTAATTTTAGATGAGCTTTGGAGTCAAATGTTTGGAAATGTATTTCTTATTCTCTCTCTCTCTTTCTGTTTCTCTCTCTCTTTCTGTCTTTGTCTCTTTATCTATTATTATGTCTGTCTCTGTCTCACTCACTCTATCATCTCAACTCTCTGCATGGCCCTAATAATATACTTTCTGTCCCACCCCAATTCTTGAAATACTGCCTATTAGTGAAAGGGATGTGGATTCCTCAGTCTGTCATCATCCCATTTTTGCATAATAAGCCCATGACTACTAAATTAGGTTATTGGCATAAGTGACTTTTTTAACCAGGAGTCAAGTACCTGAATGAGAATTGAGGGCCTGAGGCAGAGGTTATGGGAGTGTTATATGCTCTGCCAATGGGGTCCATGGCAGCGGGCTGGAATCTAACACATTTTGAAGAATTTAGAATGAAATTGAGTACTTATGTGTTATATAGACTACTCTTTACTATATAATACTTACCTATACCCATCGATGAAGCAGTGTCACCTGGCATCAGAACCCCCGGACACTTGCACCTGGGCCATGAATGCATATACCTAAAACCCGGCCAAAGAAGCATGATAATTATTTTATGCAGATTGCTGTATTAGTCACGGGCACAAAGCTTAAAAATGTCCAGTTGTCTGTCACCTGTAAAGCCATGGGGTGGGAAGTAAAAGGTTGCTGGCAACACGGAAGCAGTGCCACCTGGCATCAGAACCCCCGGACACTTGCACCTGGGCCATGAATGCATATACCTAAAACCCGGCCAAAGAAGCATGATAATTATTTTATGCAGATTGCTGTATTAGTCACGGGCACAAAGCTTAAAAATGTCCAGTCGTCTGTCACCTGTAAAGCCATGGGGTGGGAAGTAAAAGGTTGCTGGCAACACCGCAACAGTTAACAATCAGGGAGGGCTATTGAATAGCAAATTCCTCTAGTCTTCAGGAGTCAATAGAAATTAGTGTACAGTCAAATGCTATGTTGGGCAGAAAGATATTGTGGTGTTGTGGGTAGGGTGTCTGCTTAGCTAATATCACCTAACTTTGAATTATGTGTAAAAAACATATGAAGACTCATATTCAGTGGATGGCTGTTATATTGATAGCCAGTGACAGAGGGGTGGGAAAAGCCCAGTGAGAATGGACTCGAGTAACTGGATATTTTTTACTAAAATTTTGACACATCTGTTAAATGTAGCCTTGTTCCACTTGCCTTCTGCCCTTTGTAAATTTCTGGATCTGTAAGTAGCAGTAGTTACTACACAGAATTTTAAGAAAATGCAGAGTGAATAAGTAAGAAGGTTGATTGTGAAATGTGTTCCAGTAATTTTTATGAAGTGAGAAAATTTAGTTTGTCCTAATTTTAACTATTTTTTTTATTTCAAATTTTTTTACAGATTGCACCAAACCCACATTTCAGTGCTGATGCTGCTGCCAAGCAGCTTAGAGATGCAATGAAAGGCCTAGGTAGGTTCACTTTAATTTTTTTAATATGAATATAAGTTCTTATAATATGTAATTTAAATAATTTTTATATTGTTTTTATGGTCTGTTAAATGTAGTTCTCGTCTATCATTAATTTCATTCATTTCTAAATGTTCATTATCTTTTAAGCATAATATTTTTCCAGGCAGTCCCAAGATGTCCTGGAGCAAAGAAACAATTAAGCAGCTTTACCAGTGGATGTGTGTAACTTGTGTAACTAAAGCTAATGATGCTGCATTTAGAAGTCGTTCTGCTTGGTAATCTGTTGATGAACTGTTGACAGTGCCAGTTCTACACCATGGGCCAGTCTGCTATGCTGTATATGATTATCATAGTAATATTGCCTGCAGTCTAATTTTGGAATGCTTTCTGAATATACAGGTACTAATGAAGATGCCATTACCAAGGTGTTGGTTAGTCATGATGCTCGTCAGCGCCAGGAGATCAGCTCCAGGTACAAGACGATGTTTGGAAGGGTATGTTAACAATTCTTTTGCCAAACTGACTGCCCTGTGTGTTGAGTATCAGCCACGTGCAACAGATTCATAAATTTAATTGCTTCTTTATTCTATTCTGTTGTGGTTCAAGGGTTTAGAAATGGAGTAATGTCTTTCATGTAGCTAGGCAAGCTTTCACACACAAGTCACTAGGTTTCATTAGATCATGAAGATGTTTTTTGCCTATTTGTTATTTCATGAACTCAGAACCTACTTGTCTGATGTCAAACAGTGTGCTTGCAACCATCTTAATAAGGTAGTATTGAGTGTGCAAGATTTATTATGCTGTGTGGCTACAGGTGAGGCTAGTGACAAGCTTGGTCTGTTCTGAGCATTAGACGTAGTATAGGTGCAGTTGTGCTTGGCACCTGCCTGCAACAGATCCAGTCCATATAGCCAGTGAAATCTGTTTTCTTTTGTGAGGTCTGGGCTAGGAGTGCTTCTGAGTAGACATCTTGAACGGGTGCTATATAAATTTTGATGAGTGAATGCTTTGTTGCCTTCTTCTGGATCACGATCATGAATTTTCATGCTTTTAGTTAGTTATTTTACAAATGCATATGGTCAGCTGATTGCTCCATAACAGGGAAATTTCCCGGTTTAATATATCAGTGCAAACCTTTTTGCTTGCAACTCGTTAAATCTGTCAACTCCTAAATGATGAGTTATGGAAGCAGTTGCTGTAATTTAATCCAGTATCAGTGTTGCTGATATCTAATGCCTGAGTCATATAACCCTGTATCCATTGTTTGATCTGCCAGTTGTGTAAAATTCCAAAACCACAGGATCACTCAGAGCTTAAAGTTCCTCCATGGGGTACTGCTTTCCTGTTTGTGCTAGATTTGTTTCAGAGTTCATTTAGGCTTATGTGAGGATTTGTTTTTACTCTGGTGTACTGTGCAATTTCTTTAGGTTTAGTTGCAGTGATGATTAACAGAATATTGAAACTCTATCGCTTAACTTGTTGGCCTTTATTTATGTAGTTTGTGATTAAGGATTTTAACCCTCTGTCTGTGTCATTGCAAAAGAACAACCATGAATTGTTGCCACTCAAAATAAATAGGATAAAACAAAACAAAAGTCTTCAAATCCAATTCAAAACATGCTGTTTGCTATGAATTTGTTCTGTGACTTTTGGAAGTACTGTAGTTGTTGTGACATTGTTTCTCTGGTGGCTGAGGACTTTGCTTTGGTATTTGTTCACCCAGTATTTGTTTGAACTCTGCCTTGGGTTATTTGGTAGAATTCCACAGAGTTAATAAACTGTGGGTTACTTCACAAACAATGTAGTTATTCTGTTAAGAAATGACCACATAATTGATCCCAAATAACGCGTAAGAGTCAAGAAAGTCTTGTAGTTTCATGGCACATTATCCTGTGTTGGATTATGTTCAGTGTCTGCTTCATATTTGTTTCTACGCTACAAGTGATTGGCTTGGTGACCAAGAACTGATATATTCTCAGTGTGTCTGGGGTTAAGTAGACCTGTGGCTTAATAAAGTTAGCCTTGGGGTGGTGGGTGTTGAATCTAGCATATCATGTGAGCTCGGAGTGTTAAACTTCTCGTCTGGCATTACCTATGGTCTACTTCTGCCTGAATCCTCATGTTGATGTCTGCTTTCAAATGAAAAATTGTAAATGTAAAATAGATTGTCAATTTTTCAATCAGTAATTGACCTCAAAAGAAACAGAACACGATTTTTTCAAAATTTAATTTCTGCCAGTTTGGAGATTTGAACCGGTACTGTTTGGGAATGCACTCTTCAAATCTTCTGTTAAGATTTTCTATATTAATGAAAACATTGTATATTAAAATTAAGGTGAATGAGGTTAAATTTATTGACAATTCGGTATTTTTTGTTTCTAGGACCTGATTGATGACTTGAAGTCAGAGCTTGGTGGCCAGTATGAAAATGCAGTTGTGGCCCTGATGACCCCAACTTACCCGTTTCTGGCCAAAGAACTTCACGGTGCCATGAAGGTAACCTGTTATTAATGAATAAAGCTCATACAAATAGATTTAACATTACTGAGTCTGAATTATGTTGAAAGTTCAGCCTGTAAAGTCCAGTTTAATTTTATGTCATAACGTTAAAAGTCTGAATTATTGCAGAAAACCATCCTCATGTTGAACTTTTTATGACTCTTCCAATTTTTAAGATAGAAAAACACTTCTAGCATCAAAATGTTCACAAAATATGTCCTCTTTTATGTGTATAAATATGCTGTTTGAACATATATAAGGAATTCCTGCTTTTATCCTGAAACTATATGCACTTGCAGATTTTTTAAAAGTGAAAACATTGTGTGATGAAATTCTTTAAATTTGAAAATAATGGCAAAATGCTATGTGATGAATTTAATACTGAATAAAGCAGTGAAAAATTTTAAATCGGATAATAAATGACCCCAAACATCTAAAATATCCATGTACCCTTGTAACCTTCAATTTTGTATTTCAACGATGACCCCACGGCCTGGTGACTTGAAAACTTTACAGTTTTCTGACTTCTCATGACTACAGCTCTGCCTTGCTTCAAGTTGCTTGTGGAGGGGGGTCGTTTCACGTGGACAAAACGGAGATTCTAATTATTTAGCTGTTAGCTGGGGAACTTAATGAAGTCAGCTTGATTTCCAAGTATAATCCCTGACTCATTATTACTGATGCACAGCTGTATTATATGCACATTTTATATACATATGTGTTATTTATAGCGTGTTGTCTAGTCATAACTAGGCTTTGTGCTGGCCCTCCTTTGCAGATCCGACCAGCCTCTACTCAGAACTGTGGACCTATAGCTATGCCACTGGGTAGGACTGGAAGCACTAACTCCTCTATAAGAAAAAATGAAGTTGTCTACATTTGTGAGGAAATAACAATAGGGGCTAACTTAGATGTCATCTTAACCAAGCAATATTTCAAATGGTGCCTGGTCTAGCCAAAAGTTACTTCATTTTGCTGAAGTTTAGTCTTAGTGATAGGCAATCCACTGAAGTTCAGATCACACCAACGTAAAGGGGTATGCTAACAGTTGAGGAATAGTTCGTAAGAATGTGGCAATGGAAAAAGCTTTTCTGTGTGCTGATGAGACCAGGTGAACAATTTTCCATTGCCTGTGTATATGTATATTTGTGTCCAATGTATATACATGCATAAGTTTTAATCATATTTTATATATAAAATGTTATATTTTGTATACACATGAAACAGTATATTAAAACCTAGAAAGCGGATGTGGAGTTTGAATCAGACATGCAGTCAGAAATAACCATTTGAACTGCCTAGTCTTTGGGTAATATGTCAATCAATACTTCCTGGCAAGAGCTCAGGACATTGACTTTGTTTTGCTACAGCCAATAAACTGTTTTTGAGGTACAAATAATTTCAGTTTAATCTGTCGATCTTAATGACTACCAGTTTAAATGGCCTTGGTCAGATTATTTTTAGTGCAGTAGTTTGATAATGGTCTAGTGTGTCAGCTGATATCAGACAAGTTGACTGGGTCATTACCGTGGGAGGCTGACGACTTCTCAGATGTAATACACACGATTGATGGACACTTTGCGACTTTTGACTTCACCCCTTCAGAAAGGGCATTAGTTTTGGAAAATTCCATTGCTTTAGACCGTAGTTTGCCTAATTAATATTCATAATGAAATAGCTGAGAAACAAGCCTTATTTCTGAAGCATTACTGCCAAAAATGTAAGGGTGCATTTCATAATGCAAATACCATAATGGTATTGATAAAATTTGATAAATTTGATAAACATGATATTTATGGTGATTAACATGTTTACTGACAGCACACCAAAAGAAATCTTTTGAAACATATTAGAAGAATTCGAACAGATGCTTTAAAAATAGCTCATGTTTTACACCATTTTTCATTGTTGACTCCAGTTATGGACTCCAGCACCTAAACGGCAAAGTCCAGTAATGGACTTATAAGGTTTAATGAAGCCTTTGATGTTCACACTGGTTGATAAACTTCCACTCTTCATCACTCCTAATCCACAGCACAAGAGTAATTTGAAGTTAAAAACAATTATGTTTATATATTTGAGGTATATTTCAGTTTGTCATTTCTAGCACCTGTTTGGAACCTCTCAGAAGCATTTTGTGACAGCCTAACTGATGTTAGAGTTCTGAAAGAACAAGTTTACTTGTAAACAAATGATGCTTGTCCCATGCTTCCAGGTCTAAAGTGCCTTATGAATTTTTAGAAGGCTGACCTCTCCAACACGAACAGTTAATGCTGAATCAACGAGCCTGGCTTGCCGTACCAAAACCACGACCATGCTAGTCACTTGCTTCGTGTGAAGCACGTGACTTCAGGTTCAGCACTGTTCGAACAGACTTGGATACAGACCACATGTATAGTACACCTGGAGGACGCTGTATGTTAATCCAACCCATCTGCATCACGAATACCTACGATTGACAATAATAGAGGCATGCATGTCATTCAACACCATGGGAGATTCAAGGACTAACTTCAGAATGCAAACACTGACAGAGATTGACTAAACACACAAACATTTTCAAGCAAGCACTGAAAAGTAGATTTTTGTACGCTAAGTTTGAATTGAAAGAAATTGGCATTCGACATGTCGGCCCACCACCTAGCAAATGTTTAAATGGTTGTGAGCAGGTGAGAGTTTAGTGTAATTTTTCAGTTATCACTGGTGCAATTTTCAGATCGTTGTGTTGTTTACCTATGCTTTATCCTTAGTCCTGAGCTAAATCTATTTTCTGACAGGGTGCAGGCACTGATGAAGCAGTTCTGATTGAGATCCTTGCAACAAGATCAAATGCAGAGATTAAAGCAATCAAGGCTATTTACGAGACAGGTAAGAACATTAATCATCTCTAACGTGTCAGTCATTGAAAGGTAACAACATTAACCATCAGAAACCTGTCATTTTAAATGGGTACAACAAGAGTAATCCATAACCTGTCATTTCAGATATGTTAATTATTATCCATAACCTGTCATTTTAAGCAGATAACGATACTAATCATCTGTAACTAGTCATTTTACATTTTCTTACCTTCATCAGTCATTTTGATGCATTCACGGCAGTGCTTCTTCGGTTTCTTGAATTTTAATTCCTGGAGTTTACTATTTACTGGCAATTTTAGAGTTTGGCCGAAAGCTTGAGGATGATATTGAGCATGACACAAGCGGAAACTTCCGTCGTCTTCTTGTGTCACTGTGCAACGCATCTCGTGATGAGAATCCGAATGTAGATGGAGGACGTGCAAAGAAGGATGCTCAGGATATCTTTGAGGTTGGACTTTGGTTCTCAGAGTTACATTTTAAAAAGTAATATCTGAAAATGCCAATTACTAAAAATTACTAGAACACCAACTGCATCATCTTTTGTTGTACCTGCAAGTAAGCTGAGAGATCCTTCACAATGATCTGTAAGACAATTTAAATAATAAATATGTGATTACCATGTATTAATCTGTAGAAGTCAAGAAATTTATTTCTAAAAAGGGGCATAAAAATATGGATTTCAAGCCCAGGTTGTACCACATATGCACAGTGCCTTGGACTGAGACACAAATAATTTAAGACTGAATAAAATTAAAAATTGAGGAATCCAACAGTTGACAGTTGATGTTGGTGGTGTTACTCACACCAGTGGTGATGTTTCGTGCAGTTCCACGATTATTTTCTCTACTGGCGTCTTCTGTTGCTGTATTTAAACATATCAACATATTTCTAGCATCATTCAATCAAGTTTTAAACCTTAACTTATCCACTGATAGGAATATTTTCACCTTTTTGGCATCAAAAATGCTATCAGCTTATACACTGAATCGACTTATAGACAGTTTTATCTACCCTGTCCTAGGAGCATACATGTATATAGAAAAGCTCTGAGTGAATGGCTGCAATCGGTTTTTCGTGAAGAATAAGGTTGATTTCTAAGAAAAATTAATTTAGACAATGTGGCTGTAATGGTTGTGATGATAAGAGGTGTAATATAAGAACAGCTGATGATCTTTGTGTTATGATAAATATGTGAGAATATGTTACGATGTATGTCGAGAAAGCCATTGGTAAAAGTGATGATGAATGAAATTTGGCAAATAGGAATTTCTCTGCAGCTAAATTGTTTGTTAAAGGCATTTAAAGCAAAATCTTCTACATTCTAATTATTATGGTTTCATCGGTTATAGATTCTAGTCCTGTTTGATATCTTATCACAAGTTACATGGCGTTCTTCTAAATTCCCTGCTTTTTATGACGTGCATTAAACATTTATTCTTGTGTGAGAATTAAGGCATCTTTTGTAAGGTGATTTCCAAGCTAACATGTTTTGAGTAGTGGTAATTTGTGTGTTTGTGTAGGCTGGAGAGAAACAATGGGGTACTGATGAATCTGTCTTCAACATGATCCTCTGCACTCGTAGTTTCCAGCAGTTGAGGGCCACATTTGAAGCTTACCGTGCTACCACAGGAAAGGGAATTATAGATTCGATTAAACGTGAAACAAGTGGTCCACTACAAGAGGGATTTCTGGCACTTGGTATGCACTTTCGTCTCATGCAAACTAGGATGATAACTTAACAGAGTTACCAATCTTATATGGATGTGAAAGCAAAGAACGAATTAAGAGAAAAATTACTTAAGAGAGAATTACTTCAGGTTGGAGTATAAGTATTCACAATTTTAAATGCGCACTTTTAAAATGTAATGGATCAAAATCAACTGCACATTTTCATTTATTTTTTTGGATTGGAGTATAAGTATTCACATTTTAAAGAATTTTGAATATTTTCAGCAGGCTGATGATAAGTTGATTTCATGCTAGAACTTTGACAACTAACACCATCATAGTGAGAAATGTGCCACAGGAATTGATGTTGTTTCCTGCAATCTCCAAAGTGACCATTTAGTAACTTCAGTTGTTTGACTTCTCTAGTAAACTGGCAGCATAGCATTTGCTGTCTATATATATTTTGAAGTCCAAATACGAGTTCTTTTCAATGTTAAGTTTCTTACCAAGATCCTCGTTAAGTGAGACATAAGATCCTGGAAATAAAGATAAGTCGTCTAATATCATCCACTAACTCAGTTGGATAAAAATTTAAGTACAAGACTCGCAAATAGCCCAACAGAATCTAATCATACAAGTCAACCAAATTCCATCCTGAAAGGACAACAATTGATTTCTGATGATGAAAGGCAAATTTTAATAATACTGGATGCCATCGGTCCCAATGGCATCCAGTGTTACTATATATATGCCTTATGTGAAATATATGAATTTGCCCAAGTATATGAACAGGATGGGGTGAAATCTTCAAGTGACCTCTTTTATTTTAATTAAGTATTAGACTTGCGTGCTTATTGTTGCTTTGCAGTCAATTTCATATGGGATTCTTATTACTACTTTGCTGAGCGTCTGTACAAGAGCATGAAAGGTGGAGGAACTGATGACAGCACCCTGATTCGACTCATTGTTACACGCTCAGAGGTGAGTTATAGGATCACAGTTCAATCTATGAATCACTTCAACCTCTCAAGACCTTCTTGGAGGTCCAATGCATTGCACCAATGTTTTGTCTGAGCTGTAAGCATGATTGGCCACATTGCTTGGTTATACACATCAGTTTTCAGGAATAGTAACCATCTACAGTGGAAAATCATTCTTGAGGAACTGTTGCTTACGAAAATACTTGCCCTAGCAAACCTCACAATGTGTGCATTTTGGGTGTTGGTGGGGGGCGCCACTGGTCATCTGATTGATTGCAGATTTTTCATTGAAGGAGGTCTTGATTTAGCTTTGCTAATAGACATATGGCTTGTTAACAAATGCATTACTTACTTACTTACTAGGCAACATAATCACCCCATCAGATTTCAAGTCTCTCAGTTTTGGGTGTTGGATTTACAGATGGCCATATAACCCATTAACAGCTGTGCTAATAAGCAGTCTGTGATGAACTACAGAGCCCTACATGTTGGGTACTGAAATAATACACAATTTAAGTATTGCCTCACTCAAAAGCAAAGCAATGGTGTCAAAGCTGAAACTGAAATAATACACAATTTAAGTATTGCCTCACTCAAAAGCAAAGCAATGGTGTCAAAGCTGAAACTTGAAGTGACCAAGAGCCAAAGCCAACTGACATCACTAGGATCACTGCATAACTGTGTAGCTGGAAGCCAGTGAGGCACACTGCACATGTAATCAGATATGATCAAATTTAGAAAATGAAAATAGCTGCTTGCTAGTAAGTTTATAACATGACCACTGGCACCACTAGCTCTAACAATAATTTTCTGTTCCTGAAATATTTGGACTTCTATTCATTTCTTATGACTGTGAAGCATCATCAAATTAATTGAATCAGCTCATATTTTAGTCTTTGAAACTTCACTGGTGCCCAATTAATATGCACATACTGGCAGTTTCTTTCAAGTTTAGTTCTTGTACTAACAAATCAGGCCATCGAAACTGTAAAACCGCTGATCGTTGTTGCGTTTTATACTTTGAAATGAGATTAGGTTAAAAAATGTTTTTTGGCTGGCATGGTTGATGCAAACTGCCCTAAATGATGCTGGGTTGAGGGATAATTGGTTTTGACCTTTTGCATTTATCAAAATATGCATTTAGACTTTCAGTATGTGCATTTTGTTTGCAACATGTGGTCCTTTGCATGTAAATTTTTGTATTTTGACCTTGTTAGCTTTTAGTTTTTTAGGCTTTAGCGTCTCTCTGCCTGACTTTTGGATCTTGATCTGGAACCAAACTCTTTTGCCTATCGATTTTGTTTTGACTGAGCACCTGTTAATAAGCTGGTCCCTGTGAGATGGCTTTTGTTGGGCGCTGTAGAAATCTCGGGAACACGATTGATGTCTTGTTGAACATCTCTGATGTGGATGATAGTTACTCATAGCTTATCAAGTGATTTACACTATGCTTATTCACTGATTTATAACTTTCTATTTCAGGTGGATCTGAAGCACATTGCCAAAACTTTCCACAAGCAATATGGAAAATTCCTTCAGGATTTCATTCGGGATGATTGTGGTGGGGATTACCGCAAACTTCTGCTGGCTATTCTTGGTAACAACTGAGATCACCATCCGCAAAAGCTGTTTAGAGACCATATTGGTGTTGATTTGTAGCTTAGTCTGCTGTAGTAGCTTTGGTTGTTAGATGCTATATTATTAAGCTTATATGCACTTTATAGAGCTATAAGTTTATTCATTTCATTATATCTGTTCATTTATCTCTGGCATATTGTTTGTGTGTCTTTAAAGGAATTCTGTGGTTTCTAAAAATTGAACGAGCTTATAATTGTGGACATAAAGTTGCTTCATTTAAGATCTTAATTTAACATAATTTAACTGAACTTTCTTGTTGTAAACCAGCTGTTTATTTAGCTGGATTGTTTTTGTTTAAAATGATTTGCTGAGGTACTGTAAAAGTTCTATCTGTTCATACTTACAAATATATACAGTAAAGCTTGGATGTGCGTTAAACACCGGAGCAAGACAATTTAGAAGAGTGATTTTACTTTGTACCTTTATTAGTTTTAGCCCTAAAGGTTTATTTTCCCAAATATTTAAAATTAGTACTCTTCTTTTTGTTAATATTTCTTATGGGAAAGAAAATGCTCAGTGATATTAATGGTATTATGTAGAGATATTACAAACTGATGATGCTTGCATTTGAAATTTTCTTAAGCTATTCTATACTTTTTGAATAAGTTTAGAAATGGGCTCCTATGTCACTAGGTGTGCATGTGTAGTTTTTGTAGAGGCAGGACATGAATTGACCAAGGGTACACTTAGGTAGTGGACTGATATCTTGCCGACAGGTGCCATCAGTGCGTTGTAAAACTGAAGGTATTTTTTATGCATTACCGTCTGTGGAATGCTAGTCAATCGGATGCCCACTCAGCCCTCCATGCCTTCTAAGGTTATAACGTTCATAAAATGCTAGTAGGGAGTCTTGCTTGCACCTGAGCCAGCAGATCTTGACCTCAGAACTACGATCCTGTGACATTTCTGTAAACAATGTTACCTTTACCCTTACATTTTGGGTTTTGATCTTTCATAATTCCAACATAACTTGCAATTCCATCCTTTATGGAAGTCGATGATACAGCTGTTAGGAAGAATTGAGTTTAATTTTGGTAATATTTTCAATATCTCGTACTTTCAGTTGATTTATTTTTTTTTTCTGACGGTTGTTAAATTTACTGATATTTTGTTTTATATTGGAAGAACTTCTCTGAGCAGCATATGAGTAAATGTTGTAATAGGCCAATATTCAGTAATTTGTTTCGTTTTGATCTGATTATATATCAAAATCAAATTCTCATAAATAGTAGCATCTGTGCCTTTTTTACACAGTGCCTTGAAATGATCTGTGACTAAGTTTTCAGTGCATTTTGTTACATGTGACTGCCATATTTTTTCAGCTGCTTGATTTCCTTGCTGACCACAGAATTAAACACTATAAATCATAGTTTCAGTTACTGAGCAGAAAGAACTCTTTGCTGCAACTTGGAATAATCTGCCAACTGAAAATTTCTTACTAACTGTATTTTTATCATTTGTTTTACATGCTGGATTTAAAGAGATTTGATAGTGACTTGTGCATCATGAATTATATGTAGATTAAAGTTGTCTGCTAAATATGGACTTAGAATTCAGTATATTCTATGTATCATGGTTATTGTACCTGCATTTTGTAATCTGATTACTTTTAAATGCAATATACTTGTTGTGGATCTTAAACCAATTTTTGAACAGTTACAACACAATATACAAGATGCACTGCACATTTTTGAATCACAAATACACGCAATTTTTAAAGTAGCTCATGGTTGATTTTACACTAATAGAGTTCCTACAGCTTGACAGACTGCCACTTGAAATGCTAATAACTTGGTTTTAACATTACAATAAATTAGTATTAAATTAAATTACCATGACATTGGTACATATTTATATACCAGGACATTTATACAGTGCTTTGTAGGATGCTCCTCACTATATTAAATGACACTATATAATTTCGGCAAAAACAGTAAGCTCATCTGTCGTGGAATGATGCTCGAACAAAGGTCCACATCTGGTCAGAAGATGAGTGTGAACTTCCGTTAGTTACATGTCCACCAAATTGGAGCACATATCCATATTTATATTTGAATTTCATATTCAGATTGGCTGCTTGAAACACCTTATAGCTAACTGCTAAGCATCTCCAAAAACTGCTATGACACTACTTGAAACACCCAAAACTAACTGTTACAGATGCCCAGTGGGGTTGCCCTTAAGGGATGTCTGAAAAAAAACGTTCCCCGGTGTCCGCATTTTGTATTACTATCCCCATCCCCGTAAAACGTCCACACTCAAAGGAGTACTGAGGCCTAGATTAGGCTACTCTGTTGATTTTCCATGGCTAACTATGCTATTGGGTGGGATACGGTTATACTACCGCATACAGCAAAGGGGCCCTAACTGGATCCAAAGCTGTACAGACTGCTGTCTGGCTGAAGTTGGTATTTAAGGCGCAGGCTGTACTGAAATAACTGAGTACGAAATTTAGATACGGACTTTCGCATTGGACATGATCCCCTCTCCTTGTCCGCATTTGGGTGACCCCATCCTCCCGTTTGCGGACGTCTCTATGGACGACCCCATACGCCATGGCACAACCACATTGGGCTTCCGCTATAACTCCACGAGGAAGTCTCATTAGGCCTACAGCTACAGCTATTGGCCTATAGCGCTTTTCAAACACCCAAAAGCTTTATTGTATCAGTGACAAAGTTCTATGAGGAAATCTGTTTATATCTTCAGAAACTACTTCTATAGCGCTACTTCAAACACCAAAAGCTGTTACAAACTGTGGGCGCTGTAGAAATCTCGAGTTTGCGATTTCGATGCCCAAATGCTTATTCGAATTCATATTTACATTGGCCCTCTGGCGAAGAATTGCTAACTACGATGTTGCACTGGCAAGATGCCGAAGTTCTATGAGGAAATGCCAATGTAAATATACATGTTTTTCTACAGCGACTGTATGGCCTCAGCCTTTCCAGAGCCTGAACCTTTCTCATTTTTAAATGAATTAATCGGGTGAGATGTCTTTATGACTCCAAAACTAGTTCCACGGCGCTCCTTCAAACACCCAAAAAGCAGCATTGCAAATGCCCTGTTCTCTGTCACACGCCATCGAACTACTTTCCTATTTTCATTGTGCCATTGCTTCGTGTAGTTCCATCTAAGCTTAAGGCCTTCAGTCGAAAATTCCACCTGCTTTAGAAAACGTTTCTCTTACTGTGGTACATCCAGGAACTATTTGTATCGCGGTCTTGCAAATACGCAAATGCTAACTTACAAACGCCCCTTTCTAAGTGATACAATTTCAAACGACCCCTTATTTCCTTTGCGCCATTGCTAGGCCTACATGTGGGCCATGTTCTGGATTTTGTTTAATTTGTTTTATATTTTCTTCAAAGAACAAACCTTTGGTCAATAGTGGCCACTGTTCTCAGTAGGCCTAACAGGCTACTTTACATGAAATTCTGTCCCCATCGCTCTTCCTATGCATCTCGCAGAGTTTCGGAGATAATGGGAGTCTTTTAGCTGCAGCCTAAGGTGCTTCCTCATAGTTATTCCTGACTCGGTTCATGACACTGCACGTGCAATGACTTCTGTTCTTAATTGTAGCTCGCACTGCACACTTGAGGCGGCTTCCTAACAGCTTCTTGAAAGGAACTTTGTCATCTTCTCCGTTTCTTCTTGTTTAGGGTACTTCGAAAAACTCTTCCATGAACAAGTCTTGATTGGCTATGGATCATGGAGCGAGACCTGGTGGTAGCAGACATAAGCCCAATTGAGTAATTTTATAGCACTTTATTGAACCTGTTAGATAACAGGGGTACTATTGACTAAACCAAGAGTTACTATGGCGGCCAATGGCTTCAGCCAGTTTATGCATATAATATATATATATACACACACGTGTATATATTTGAGTTTGTCCGCTGCATTTCCCAGAACTTTGTCAAATTTTTGCCAACCTACTGGCACCAAAAGAATGCTAAGCTTTGTTATTTGCATCCAAAAGCGTACTGGGACAAAGTGTTTTCCCGATTCATAATGTCAGCTGCCACTTTTAGTTAAATCGCAGTTGAGACAAGGTGTAACTTAATTGAAACTTGGTGAAATACTGACTCGTATTTCCCCCTCCCGAAATTTCCATACGAAGCATCACGGGTCTATGACCTGTCTGAATTACGAAGCTTAAAACTCTCGGAGTTACGGTCTTGAATTTAAAATATTCTTAGTAAAGTACAGTGACAAAAACATATGCGATAAAACAAATGGAATAAATCAAAAAACGATTTCTGTTTATTATGAAAAGACTCATCAAGACTCGGTTACGCTTAAAGTTGACAAGAGATTCCATTAGGTTAATAAGAAAAAAGTGTTTTTAAAGTGCCTGCTTATTTCTGTTGAAAATTCGGATTCATTCCGTTTAATTGCCTAATTTTTCTTAAAAGTAGGCGGCTGGGCAAAGCATTAAAAAAATCACTTGCCTAATTTTTCTTAAAAGTAGGCGGCTGGGCAAAGCATTACAAAAATCACCGCAAGAGAAAGAACATTTTATATTCAAATAAGACGAATCAACAAATGCAACAACAGTGAGACAACTTAAATACCCACGATTAAAATTAACACTCAATATCCGAATCACAGAAAATTGAACAAATAACATGCAAAAATGACAACCAAGGTATAAAAAATATGTGAGACTCATTAGAGTTATAGAACCCCTCAGCTCCCTGCCGGTGAACTCCTCCAATCTCAGTTAATCGAAGAGTAACGATGAATCTGCAGTGTTGTATTTGCCTATTGTATTTGCCTAATGTATTGGCCTATGGTATTGTACTCTATCTGCCTAATGTATAACAACAACTTTGAGTTTCTGAAAGTGTAAGACATGAGCAACTACTATAAACACCAGTAGTTCATGATTATCAACGTATGGGAAAGACAATTACCAAACCTGTGAAGAATTCATCGCATAGAATTGCGATTAGTTGAGGTATCTGTGTAACGCTAGCACTAGCTAGATAGATAAAAATAAATACCATCTGCATAAACTGCCTATCCACATAATTAGATAAGCGTAGAAGTCAATCATTTGATAAGCGCCAACTGATTAGTAGGCCTACACTCTTAGTCCAGGAACCGATTAAGGCTTATTAAATTACGACTAGTCAAACTATTTTCTGCATCCTATGAGTCAAACGTGCAAAAAATTGAGACACAATAAAGAATCCTCATTCAAACGACAGAGGTATTCTGTGCAACCTACCTCATGAAATCTAATGGGTTATAAATAGCTTAATATACACAATTACTTAAAATAGACCTACAGTAGGCCTATACATTAAAAATGAAAATTTAATCACGTACATGCAGAAACATTGGATTTCACCGGAGAACTGACGAAGAGTTTAAACCATTTGTGGAAAAGATTAATGAGGTGTCAAGAATGGGATGTCTGTGTGGACTTCAAGTTCCACTGCCGTACACGCCACTGCGATTCGTTGCAAGATCAGCCTACCCTCTGGTGCAAAGGTTGGAATCGCTTCGTACACGAGTTCGCAGATGTAACCATCGCTTTCTTCGACATCACATTGGGCTTCGTTCAGGACGACCGGGTCTTGGTTAGGGGCAAGCGTTACCTGAGTCCGACGATAAGTCCAAGGGCAGATGGACCTTCGAGAAATCGATTCAGATGTAACCCCATTGGGGCAAAGGGGTATATATGCGGCTGCTGGTGTGACCTGAGACGGTGAATCGTACATGGGGCTCAAGTGTGCCAGACGGTGATCCTGGGGTCTTGTCGTCAGAGTAGAGCTCATGGTCTCGTTTTCCTGCGCCACGGTCTCAGCTTTAGATGCAGATTGTGAAGTCTCCAACGACGTCGTATCTGTGTTGATGACGTCATCTGAGATCGATGTCACAAAATCAGACAGTGTGTTAGTCGCTTCCGTCGGATGTGAAACAAGTTGTGTCACGTGGTTTTCGTCGCCAGAGGACGCTGAATTGTCGTAAGTCTCGAAGAAAGCAGATGTTTTGTCTGATTTCGTTGAGGGCAGCTCCTTGTCTTGATATGTCACGCTATTCTTCTCTGTTACGTGACCCACTGTAACCGCGGAATTGTAGCCGACTGTTGAATATTCGGCTGTGTTCGCCGCACCGTCAGAAGGTCGTTCCGACTCGATTACGGGAACTTGGGGTTGTTCTGAGAGGTCTTCATTGTCAAAAGGCTTTCCAAAGACGACTGCGATCGTCAGGCAAATGAAAAAAGCTTTCAATAGCATTTTCGAGAAGCTGCAATAAGGTCGATACAAACAAATATACAAATACCACCCAACCCAATTTAGGAGGTTATCACTACTCCTGTCCAGTAGGCCTTTCTTATTCAATATCATATAGGCTTAATCTAATTTAATTTCGTGATCATATGAACATTTCTGAAGTTTCAAGGTGATAATGCATTGGGAATGTTCGCCTGTAACTGAAACCGGTAGACCCTGACAACCACGTTTGTTGGCGCCATAAGGGTCTGGATAGCTAACCACCAGCTGCCACAAGTGGCACAATGCGGGCCATCCATGGGCCCAATACGGGGATCGGCCAAGATGGTGATGAAAATTCTGTATGACACAATTTTTCACCTGCCCATTTTTCGTATGATCTGGGTTTTACAGATTTTGTTTATTTCATGATGACGATTATTTCAATTGAAAGTAGATATCTTAAGGATATAATGTAAAACATTTAAGAATTCGTTAACGGTGAATGCGACTGCTTTACTTGCGTTGAAGTTGAACAAATACTGTTTCTTCTTTCAAAAATCTCTGTAGTCTGTGTCCTAATGAATTCGTAAACTTTGCTGCTACTTCTAAAGTATCAATCGTATTTCAACAAGACTGGTACCGCTTTAATTCAGATGGAAGTAGGCCTAGCCTATTTATAGGCCCTGTCAAGTAGGCCTGAGCCTATAAGCAAGCTAATTAAATGACTTTGAAAAATCCACAGGCAGGTGGAATTTTCATTTGGCGGTTATTGAATCAGGTTTATTTCCAACTATTCCCGATATATCCTGTGGCATATTCAATCCCATTGATTCCATATTTTGTCATCTGCATTCGACTCTGCAGAATTTCCTGGCTTTAATAAATGACGATTAGAATGACAAATATGCATAATTATGAAATCACCTTCCTTAATTAGAAACCTCTAATTATGCAATTAATGATATTCATCAAAATTCTATATGCGCTGAAAATGCATAATTACTGTATACTGGACGGCAGCTCAGCCCTTCCCATGCAAACATAATTGACCGATGGGACCTAGCTAGAGTTTCCCTTGGGTTTCCATCTACCAAGCCCGTTCTGTTCTTCTAAATAACTGTTAATTAACTTTCCTCATAACTGAGTCGTGTATTTTAAAGTACTGCAATATGGCACACCATAATGATATGCCATTATGAACTGATACCTTAATAGTCTGTTTGCTGCGTGCCATTCAGTGTAGGCCTATTTAACCATGCATACGATTGGCACCCGAAAGTAATTAGTCACTGAAACCGAGTCCAACTACTAGATATCGCGACTTTGAGCCCTAAAGGTATCCGAAAGGAGTGTGCCGGTTAACAATAAAGGTTAATAAGTCTAACATTGAGGCAATTATATATTAAATGCTTCCTTTTAAAGCGTACAATTAATTATATGGCCAAAAGCACCATTCCACGGGGATTATGTGGATCTCTTCGCTGAAGCGCGTGACACGAAAACCAGTAACACCGCGCATGTCAGCAGCCATGTTGGCTGTTGACTCGCCTTCTGTGTCGGATGTTTCGTCTCAATGCGGAACTTGCTCGGTAACTTCTTACATGTTGCTAAGTTTGCGTCTCGGAATTAATCTGTTTCCCCCCAGATTTCGACCATTTTGGACGGTATTTTCTACGTGTATCATCTCGGAGTACGTGACTACATGAGGAGGGATTGGCTTCCTGTGTACGGTCGGGCCTCAGAACTACGGACTTATTGTAGGCCTATGTATGCAGGCTATCGTAATCTTGAGATTTCTGCAGCGCCCAACGAAAGCCACGTCACAGGGATCAGCTTATTCACAGGCGCTCAGTCAAAACAAAATTGATAGGCAAAAGTGTTTGGTTCCAGGTCAAGATCCAAGAGTCAGGCAGAGAGAGGGACGGCGTGGCAGCTACGGTGGGTGATGTTTGGGACTGGAGCGGAAAGAGGAATAAGAAGACGGGGAGTCAGGATAGGTTTTGTGAAAGAGGAATGTTTTCAGTTTTGAGTGAAAGGCCAAAGCAGAAATTGCAAGCGGTGGAGCGTGAGTTTGTATGGTGGGTCAGATAACTGTGCAGTTCCGGGGGAATTTATTCCAGTGTGGCTATGGCTATGGAGCGATTATCAAATTTGAAGGATGAGGTGACGGTCGGTCGGAGAAGGGTTAGGGCAGAAGAAGAGGAGCGGGTTGAGCGGAGTGGTTGGATTGTAAATCACTCACGTAGATAGGAGGGCTGGGAGGATTGAAGTGTATTACAGGTAAGTGATAGGATTTTGTATGTAGAGAGACCACATGTTTATGTACGCCGTCTTCAGCTGGGTGATGGTCTCCGCGATGAGGGTCTTTGGATTAACCTCAACCATGAATCACGGAAGGCCCTTCAACCAACCGATCGGCGGACGACGAACACCTGTTTTCCTCAGACCAGGCGGTTCGAGGTATATCCGGACGCTGTAACATCTACCACCAGTGAGGGTCTGCTGGGCTGTGGTGCAATCATGTACCGCGTACCCTGCCGTCTGTGGTCTCTCTGCATACATCGAACCAGATTGGTCCAGGAACTCTGAACATCGTGTTATCTGTCAACTCTGGATAGGAATCCGTTGGTTGGGTGCGTGAGGCAGCCACTGGCAACTCTGCTAGTTAACTGTGCGTTGTTTCGCTTGCTGAATTCTTTCTGCTTTTTAATGACATTTAGCATCATTCAGGCTAGCAGCTTCAGCAGGGCTTTTGCGAGGTACTTAAAGGCGCTATATTAAAGTTTAGATAAGTTTACAAGAAAAGAAGAAAGCAAAAGTTCAAGCAGCGATTGGAATTCTAGGAAAGCTAATTCTAATGAGTTTTGGACTTGGGGAAATCGCTTTCTGGGGAAGGGACAGATCGAGTAATAAAAAAATAATCTTGGTATTTTTGAAAAACCGGGCTGGAAAAGATTTTAAAAAATAAACTTCAGAAGGGTCGTGAAAATAAAACCGACAAATTTGTTGCAACAATGACATAAGGTGGTGGCTGGGGAGGTTAAGCACTGTGAAAAAAGCGGAACAATAAATGATCGTGATCGTAATCCCGAGATTTCTATAGCGCCCAACGAAAGCCATATCACGGGGACCAGTTTACTCACAGGTACTCAGTCAAACAAAATCGATAGGCAATAGGGTTTAGTTCCATGTCAAGATACAAATGTCAGGCAGAGAGACAGCTTAGCAGCTACGGCGCGTGATGTTTGGGATTGGAGCGGAAAGGGAGATAAGAGGAAGAAGGGAAGTCGGGAAAGGTTCTGTGAAAGAGGAATGTTTTCAGTTTTGAGTGAAAGGCCAATGCAGAAATTGCAACCGGTGGAGCATAGACGAGTTTGTACGATGGGTCAGATACCCTAACTGTCGCAGTTCTGGGGGAGTTTAATGAGCTAGGCAGTGAATGACGTGTATATAACATCCTGTAGTTTCGAAACCTTTAGCAGTTTGTTGAGAAGGTTGGCGTTGTTTTTGCTGTTGTTGGTTTGGCTGAGAAGCATAAAAGAACGCCGAATCGGAAATGTACAGGCAGATTAAATAAGCCAGCTGCAGTTAACGAATGGGCGATAATACAACATGTTCGAAAAATTGTTTCATAAAAAAGTATGGATAAAATAAAAGTATGGATGGACCAAGCTGAAAAATATTATAGTTCCCTTGATGAAACGCAGAACTAACAACTGATGTCTTAGGCCTACAACTTATAAAAGTAGGCTAATATATTTTAAAATATGTTAGTAGCCAATTTAACTATAGCCTTTCTATTTACGTCAGTATCAGTTCATCCTATTTATTTTTCATTTTTCCGAAGTTTATACTTCATCTTCTGTCTTGTTCCTTTTTGCATTATTTGTCATGTATCATTACATTTATTCTGTAGCTTTGTAGACTAAATAAATTGTCGTTTTGTTTGCTCATCGCTGCCTGTGTTTGATATTGTATCCTCAGCGGAAATATTGCTTTCGTCCACAGCATCATCTCCCGTAATTCACAATGATGCATCCTACACCCATCAGTCATACGTTGTGGCTCCCTCTATTAATTCTTCTTCTGCGCCACTTCACATTCAACCAAAAGCATCGCTGACTGTTATCTGAAAGTCTGCGTGACCAACACTTCCCGTATATGCACTTAATGGTTTAATTTACAATGAACGTCTTATCATCCTGAAAGTAGACTCTAGTCGTTTTCTGCCTCCAGCCTGCTGTTCCAGTGAAAGGTACATATTGTGTCTATATTATTATAAGTTCTGAATTTATTAAGCGCCACTATCAAACGACGAAGATCCATCGATGGCGATGTAATATCACTACAGCTTGAGGCTAGAGAACTTCAAATCAAAGTCGATTTGTTCAGTCCTCCACCACGGTCTGTTCGTTTCAGCGTAAATGCAATAATGTTTGTCTCTTGCCAAATTAAAATAAACATCTCAAGTCGAAAACATTAAATATAATTATCCCAAAGCATCGCGTTGTAAAGAGATCTAAACGTGGTGAAGGATCTCACCCAATCAATTCGCTGCAAAATGATCAGAGTCGAGGCCATACGGTCGCTATATAAAACCGTGTACATTTACATCTAAACAGATAATGCAATCTGAATACTTGTGGTTTTACTAGGCCTGCACAAAAATTGTTCTGGTTATAGGACCATGATGCATTTTGTCGCTGGCATGGGCCGATTATGAAAAGACTTGGTGATAGAGCTCTATCACCAAGTTCGCCGTGACCTGCAGCACTCTTGATTTTAATAACTGTAATTGTCTCTAGAGCCTAACTGAGCACTGTAATTAGAGTTCTGCATGCAACATCAGGCAATTTACATCTAAGCGCCTACTGGCACAGAATTAGCATAGAACCTAATTATGCAATAAAACCTGTTCTGTGTGCAGATGGTACTTTTAACAGCTGATAACAGAATAGATAATAAATATTGGGTAATAAAAAGGCCGTAGTCAGCCAATACGGCGTTATCTCTTTGAGCAAGTGAGTGTTAAACAGCTCAAAACATTGCAATGAAATCGTTTGGAAAGACATTAAATAGTTAAACACTGTGCACAAGCCTAGACCTGTAATATCTGGAAACGTTCTCCCAATATCTGTTCAGAGCGAAGTGAGTTTGGCAGGCCCAAAATTCCGAAGCGCGGGTGGATATTATGCCCCCAGTCATCAGATTCCGTTAGCTCTTTGAATTATACAGTAATGCATGAGTGGCGTGCACAAGTATGGGTGCATGCACATATATAGGCGCCTTTGTAATCGTAAGCTCAACATTTTTAATGTGCTACTTAGAAGCTAAGCGTAGGGTACCAGCTTATTCACGAGTGCTGCGCCAAGTTAGAGGGGCTGTCCAGAGATGCCATGTCAAGAACCATCAAGTCCGGTTGCCAGAAGACCAGAGAGAAGCGGCAGAGAAGGGGCACGTGTCTGTGTGCGTGTATGAGTGCGTTTGCGTGTATGCGTGCTTATGTATGTGTGCGTGAATACGGTCCCTTCGAAGTCTCTGCATTCGACGCCAATTATCTTGTGCCATTAACAATGGGTAGCTTAATGGTTATGCACTAACCTCTCGGCCGTTCATCGCAGTGTCATAGCTGGGTGTGTCCGGGAAAAGCGAAAATCGTTGCCTAGCTCTAACTGAAAGGTCGGCCAGCTGCATGATTGTGTTCCTGTTATGAAAGCCAAACAAGTTAAAATACAGAACGCGCCTTCGAAGACTAATAAACTTAGGCTAATTAAGTCTATATCTTGTATGCGTTGAATAGGGTTAGCTGTAAAATGTACTTCTGCCTTTTTATTACGTCTGTCAAACACTATAATATGAAATCGATGGTATAGATACTATAATTAGCATCTGTGATACTTAATCTGGCTCAAATTATTACCACACGTATGGGCCTTTTCTGTGTTGTCACACCTTGGTATATGTATGCATGGCACAGGAATTTAATTTGGGTGAAGGTCAGTTACGATGTCGTGGGAACGGAGAAGAAATTCCGCCAGTTTTGATGACGTCATTTCCACGTACCGCCACTCCCTCGACGATGATTTTATGGGGCGCGTGATTTTCAGGAAATCATGCGCCGATAACGGACCACATGAAGGATGGTCGGCGCCTTTGCCGTGCACATAATATGCACACTGCATAGCTAATCGTAATCGTAAGCTAGAGATTTCTGCAGCGCCCAACGAAAGCTAAGTCGCGGGAACCAGCTTATTTACAGGTTCTCAGAAATCGATAGGCAAGTAAGGTTCGGTTCTAAGGGTCGGGCAGGCAAACAGTCAGACCGGCTATGGCGGATGGTGTTTGCAATTGAACCGAAAAATGAGAAAAGGGGAAGAGGAAGAAGCAGGATAGAATTTGTGAAAGAGGAGTGTCTTCAGTTCTCAATGCAGTTTACGCAGAAATTGCAATAGGTGAGGTGTTGGTGATTTAATTACAATCATAATTGTGATCTCGAACATTTTTAAAGCGCTTCTGTAAAGCCAAGGGCAGGGCACCAACTTATTCACGAATGCTGCGTCAAGTCAGAGGAGTTGTCCAAAATTCCATGGGAAGAACAAAGTCCGGTTGCCAGAAGACCAGACAGAAGTCAGCCTAGGAAAAATTGCCTTTCGTCAATGAATGCAGTGAGGCATGGCAGTTTATTTGAGATTATTTAGATTGAATGAGTTCTCGTTGTGCAGTGGCAATGCGTTGTGCAATGTTGTCAGTATAAGCCTGCCTATTTAAGAAGTTAGCCAGCAAAGCTAGCCAAGCACTTGGTCAGTCATCACTTTAATCAACAGTATCCGTGTCTGTCTGTGTGTCAAAACACTGTGTTTGTCCGTGGTTATGCCTGTCTGTTATTGTATTATTTTAATAAGGTTTGTCTGCTCGCATGTAAGTGGTTGCTGAGTGATTAAAGACCCGGCGTGTACACGCATACTGATGCTCGATTGATTAGCTGATGCTCTTAAAGGCATTCTCGCGAGACCCGGTTTCTTCAGACAAAATGAAGAACTATTTCGGATAAAGCAATAAAAATGTTTAGTTAAAACCTAATTCAATATGATAAACGAAATGTGTTTTCCAAGAAACATGCGCGATGCAGGAGCAATGTGTTTAGCAGACGTAGTTATTCGCCGCCAATTTAAGATAGAGGGTGATAAGCAGAAATTGTGGGCAAAACGTAAGCTTATTATCTTGCTTCTTGTTTAGCAGTTGATCTTAATTTTTTTTCTTAGTTAATGCAAAATACAATAATACATGATACGATATTGCTGAGGTTGTACAGATCACTGGTCAGGCCATAGTTGTAATAGGCTACTGCATCCAGGTATGAATTCATATTTGAAACAAGCCAGAACTGGAAAAATTGCAGAGGAAAATCAACAAAATGATTTGGAGCTGTCCTATGGAGAAAGGTTGAAAAGATGTGGGTTAATAACATTGGAAGGAATAGCAGAGAAGACTTCATTGAAGCTTATAAGATTATCACTGGAAAGGAGGCGGTATCGCGGAAGAGGTTCTTTGAATTAACGCCAAACAAGGTGAACCTGAGGCCACAGATATAAACTATTTAAGAAACCCAATGGAACGCTAGAACAGAGATTCTTCAGTGCCAGAGTTGTAGATTGTGGAATAGTTTCTATGTTCCTTCTCAGTGGACATAATCACAGCTTTCAAGAGTTTCTGAATATTCCATGTTTTTTGCAGTGGTTCTAACACACATCAAATTGTCTGAACCCTCGACCCTTTTCATTTTCATTTTAAAACTGATTCTATGTTGCCTTGCGCTGTGCTAATATTGCTTCTCTCCAGGGTATGAATTGTTCACATTAACATGCATAGCCCATACAATTTCTGTATGGCTTATGATATAAGACAATGGACACTTCTGAAATATTGATCCGTTTTAAACAAAGTTGTTATTTGTATCTCGGAGCTCTTCTTGCATCATTGATGCCCGTGACCCAATTCATGAAGTAGAAAAACAGCTGTTTTCTTGCGACACTTGATAGCAATGCATTGCGGTTTAAATTGAAAACACATGACGCTTATCGGACGAGTTTTACTGGGTAATATATAATGCAAATGTACACGTTATTCTATAGCGACCGTATGGCTCGAATCTATTCATATTTCAATGAATTAATCGGGTCAGATCCTTCACCACCGCTGCCCGTTTGAATGGGCGCCACGCCATTTTGGGCCCCTGTGCACGGACATAATGCAGTTCTTTGATGCATTTCATAAGATACACATAAGATTCATCTATTTCGACTTGCTTATCCACCATAGCCTGACTTTTAGTTTCTGGGGGGGCTTCTCCAACGGATTACGATGTTTGATTACGATTTCACTTGAAGCGACATCGATTATGTCTTGCCATAGGCATTATGATAACGCCGCTATAGAAGTTGTTTGATTAGATTAGCCTTCGAGGCAAATGCCCCACCTCGAGGTCTTTAATGTCGGATCCGTGTTGTGGGGTCTCTTATTGAATATGCCTTTGATCTTTGTTAATAGCGTATATCTTTACAAATTCAGTTCAGTTAAAAATCAAGTTCAACCTATATATAGGACTTACGAAACTCGCACACTTTCTTGTTTTCAGTTCTCTATGAGTTCTTTATCGATGTCATTCTAACGCTGTCCACATTTTATGTTGTAAAAATACAGAAATCTATGCAAAAGCCATTCCCTCCTATGCCTTTCGTAGGTTCTACTCCCTTCGCACGGGCCTCCTTCCCATTCCTCGAACAATTTCTTCTCCAGAACTCCATCTGCTCCAAGTCCGCTTACCCAGGAAATTCATTACGGATGGAGAATTGTTTATCATCTATAGATCCAGTCAAGCGCAGCATAGTTTTTTATTATCTGACACCACGTTTCTGTGACAACCATCGAAGCCACAAGGCGCCAGAGGATAAAGGAATTGTTAACGTAATATTTGCACTGATGAGTAAGCACGCGTTTGCATCGGAAATTTCTAAAAGTTATTGGAATATTGATTTGTTTGTGCACGCGCTGATCACGTGCTTGCTATTGCTGGATAGCCTACTTCGAACAATGATGGAGCGTTAGTGTGAAGTCGGCTAGCGCGGTTTCTGTGACGTAGTGTCGATGCGTTGTAGACTATTCTTAAGAGTGGATACTAATGAAATAACACGAAATGCAAGGAAACCGAATAGTTAGTATTACGGTTTACAGTTATGATGACACATGATGAATAAACATGCTCCACTAGGCCTAAATAAGAGAATAAAATGCCGCAACTAACAGACAATGCCTCGTGGAGTGATATTAAATAACACTGGTCAACATAGAAATCGTTACTGACTGGAAAAGGCCCTAATGTGTAGCATCTTGGTGTGCTGAACACGAATATAACCATAAAATTTTTTTATTGGCTCTCGTTTTGAAAATATTTCATATAGTTCATTTTTTATGTTTCACCATGTAAATTTATGCAGTAGGACTGCGACAATATCCTAAATAAGTCTAGAATGATGTAATATTCCACCTCATTGCATAATCCCATCATGGACACATCATGCACAGTTGATTACGTCATTTTCTGATGCAATGTAAAACTACAGCCAGTCGGCTGCTGACGTAAGATGACGTCGGCAGTGTACTATATAAAGCGAGTCGGAACGGTTGAGCATTTACAATATTACAGACTTTGTGCGAGACAGTTTAAGTTACTGTTTTATAAAACTATTATTACTTTATCCATTTAGATACAATACAGAACAGTAATGCCTCGGAAGTGCGTAAATACTGTGGACAACTTTTGTTACATTTGTGGGGAAGTGACATTTGCCAACCAGAAGAAAAGTATCACTTATCAAGTCAAGAAGGCATATCATGCTTACTTCGAATGCAAGGTTGGTGACCAAGACAAGCCATGGGCCCCGCATATATGCTGTGCTACATGTACAACACAGCTTTCACAGTGGTTGAATGGCAAAAGACCATCAATGCCGTTTGCAATTCCCATGGTGTGGAGAGAGCAAAGCAACCACGTAGATGACTGTTACTTCTGTTTGGTTCCTCCTCTTTCCGGTGGAATAACGAAGCAAAAGAAGTCGACAATAGTCTACCCAAACATTCCGTCAGCATTGAGACCAGTTCCACATGGTGATGGACTTCCTATTCCAGAACCTCCAGCAGAATATATTTTTTTTGATTCATCTGATGAGGACAAGGGTGAGCCGACATGTTCTTCTCCTGGTCCGTCAGCGTGCAGTGATCCCGATTTTCACTGTGGTGCATCATCAACCCCACACAGAATAACACAGGAAGAACTAAATGACCTTGTTCGTGATTTGGACTTATCCAAAAACAAGGCAGAATTGCTAGGATCAAGACTCCAACAATGGAATCTTCTAGAAGAAGATGTCACAATTACTTCATATAGAAAGCGCCATCAGCAGTTGCAACCTTTCTTTATGAAGGAAGGTAATCTGGTATTCTGTTCCAATATTGACGACCTCATGAATGCCTTACAGATCACTCATGAATGACCCACAAGAATGGAGACTCTTTGTAGACTCTTCAACACTGAGTCTTAAGGCTGTGCTTTTGCACAATGGAAACCGTCTTCCATCTATTCCATTAGCGCATGCTGTCCACATGAAAGAGACATACGATAACCTAAAACAGCTACTGCATTCCATTGGCTATAACAGGTACAAATGGCACCTGTGTGGTGATTTGAAGGTAGTTGCCATTTTAATGGGACTGCAGCAAGGATATACAAAATATATGTGTTTCTTGTGTGAGTGGGATAGCCGAGCAAGAGAGTTGCACTACGTGAGGAAGGAATGGACTCCCAGACAAAACATGGCAGTTGGACAGAAGAATATCCAGCACCCAGCTCTGGTCGAGGCTCACAAAATCCTACTACCACCCCTTCACATCAAACTAGGTTTGGTGAAGAACTTCGTGAAAGCCATGGACCGCACTTCGCCAGCTTTCCGATACCTGCATGGAAAATTCCCTCGACTCAGCGAAGCAAAGATTAAAGAGGGAGTTTTTGTGGGTCCTCAGATTAGAGAACTCTTCAAAGATGACCGCTTCAACAACTTGCTGGAGGGTGATGCGAAACAAGCATGGAATGCTTTTCGTCTAGTGTCTACAGACTTTCTGGGGAATGTTAGGGCAGAAAACTACAAGGAACTAGTAGAAGACATGCTCAAGCAGTACCAGAAATTTCGCTGCAATATGTCTCTGAAGATGCATTTTCTTCATTCCCATCTGGATTTCTTCCCTGACAACTGTGGTATGGTTAGTGACGAACATGGCGAACGTTTTCATCAAGATATCGCAACAATGGAGCAAAGGTACCAGGGAAAATGGTCCACTACAATGTTGGCTGACTACTGCTGGACACTCCGCAGAGATGCTCCCGAACAGCTGTACAAGAGACAGGCAAAAAAATCTAAGAACTAGTCTATGACCTGGTTTTTACAAATATTAACTGTAAGTGTATCACTATTGGCATGCATTGTGCGATATAAAATTACTTCATTTCAGATTACAAAAAAACTAGAGCCAATTCGGCATTTTCACTGTCATATTCGTGTTCAGCACATACAAATTGATAAGAACTGACTAATTTCATTTCAGTAACATGACTTTTGTAAAAATTTGTTGTCCAGTGTAATGATTGAAATAGCACACCTTAGCAAAGTGACATAAATATAATGACTGAAAATTAACCTAGCATATTTAAGTTAATAGAAATTCAACATCTAGTAGCAGATGAGCCATACTTCATTAGACTTTCCCATCCGCCAAGAAGAAATAAGCATAGATGGCTGAACGAAGTGAGGGATGGCATAACGGATGAAACTTCTAAGGGCTTACGCAACCTCTGCATAGGCTATTCTCCAATTCACGTCAAATTGTACTCAATTCATTTGTTGTAATGGACTCATTTGGCACTTTCCAGTATTAAAAAACTTAAACTTTATTTTGGACCACCCTAATACATACATGCGTACACACATGCATACACATTCATACAATCAAGCATACATAGCCCTACAGACACGCACATCGACATAATTAAACGACAGTCTACTAATTGAGTACCCAATCGATCTTTTAATCCAATAATTGTAGCGAGCAGGCAGTGAATGACTCACCCACTCGCTGGTGGAGAAAAGGAAGAGAGGTTTTGGAAAAGAAATAATAGAAAAAAAGAAAGGAACGAGCGGAGAGAAAGAGGCGATGAAAGAAGAGGATGATGATAATGAGACTTTACGAAGAGTAGAGGACAGAATGAAGAATGGAGGATGGAATAGAAGTAGGAAGCAGATTAGGAAATAGACAATTAGCAGAGAAAAACTGGTTACAGGGTCAAAGAGCAGAAGGGAGGGAGGAGGGAGCGATGGCTGGAGAGTGGCTGATGATACGAAACGACTACACAGCTAGGCCATTGAGCCTGATGAACCATAGAAGACCAAACGTCGTCGTGTCCTCTTCCTATCCATTGGAGAAATTGCGTCGTTCGTTTCAACGACTGCATTGGGCGATTGCCGAGCCATTCATTCCTTCGCATTGCAAACACGTCCTATAAATTTGTCTGCTCCGAGAGTCTGCATGCAGTCAACCCTCGATTCACCAACTCGTCTCTCGGAAACTGTGCGCTCTGTCGCACTGCCACCCGATTAATTCATTGAAATATGAGCAGGATCGAGGCCATACGGTCGCTATAGAAAAACGTGTACATTTACATTTACTGTACGACAAGCCCGACAGCTTCTTGCACAGTACGCTTCCTGCGAATTCGCTCGGCTTGTAACGCAGAGAGTACGGGTTAGAGCCTGGGCGGTTACTGTGGAGAGACCTTGAGCAAGTCCTTCATTTGCAATTGCTCAGCGCCATCGATTGATGCTTAGTCATTAGAAAGTGGCGCTTAATACATGCAGAAATAATAATGTACAGTTGACTCTCGACGAAATGACTCCACTAGGCAGCTGTTTATATCTAAATCTAGATTCTTAGGGATACGCAGTGGTCTAGTGGTTAACTTGCTGGACTGTCAATGACACAGACCAGAGCCTTCAATTATAGACAAGGCCATTCATTGACACTGACCATTCATTGTCGATGGGAAGATGCGAGGGAAAGGGTTGGCCACCCGCCCTCACATGCTGCTTAAGATCAAAGTCGGATGCGTGACCTCGGCTAGATATACTTGCCAGAGAAGTTGCCTTCCTTCACAAATCACATCTGAGACTTGCTCATCTCCTTTCACATATTCCAACCCTGAAAGCATTTGAAATTGCTACCCTGAACTTTGGAAATCGACCCCTCAACTTTGTTAATGTCCACCGTCCTCCCTCTCTTTCATTTTCTAACTGTTTCCCTGAATTTCAATCACTGCTTGATTTTTTACCATTCTTTCAGTCGCATTGCACACATCTTGTGAATTGATGCCTAAATAGTCCAGGGAACAGTCACCACAGTCTCCTGGAACTCAGAAAGCATGTAAACATCAGCATGTGCTACTGGAGCCAAATGTCACGGTAAGCAAGATATACTTGACCAAATGAATGTGGCTCATTGTTCTAACTGTCGGTTGGTTACAGAGATTGTTTTCATCCCAACAATAAAAACATTCTATTCTTGTATTATTTGACGACATGCGTTGTTGTGACGTTGTGCGGCGGTATTGTCTTTTAAGCCTTACATTCGGTGTTTAATGGAATCTTTATGAAGCGCCACGACCATTTCGAATGGAAACACTATAGACCTAGAAAAGTATACGAGCGAGACTAATGCCGAGACTGCCTGTTTCACAGCACCGTGCTGAAAGCGCCGCTGAGTAGACATATATTTTCTTGAAAAGAAGCTATATAAACGTGCACTTACGACTACAGTTTACGTGCATCCCATTACATTATTGATGCGTCGATTGAAAAGACAAAGAACGTTTCCCAAGTACTGGAATTATTTTACCCAGGAGCTTTGTTGCTGTTTCTATGATGGAACCATTAATTCTTGTGCAGCTGAGCCTCTTGCAATCATCACTTAACTGGATTTTCAGTTTACTGGCGACATATAAGAAAAGCCGTGTAATAACCGAATCACTACAGAAACCGTGCCGTGCGACGGCACGATGCCGGAGCCTGTCTGCAGCGACCAGGCTTTATGGCCACAGCGTGCTCGTTTTTGATCGCACGCGATAGCAGACGTCAGAGCGCATGCGTCTGCGACCGAACAGACGATGCCATTTAAACGAAAGCAGCTGCCGTCCCGTGTTTTCAAAGAATGCTGCAGAAGCAGAAGGAAGTCGTTCGTCGTCGGAATGTATGAATGCAATACAGACTCGATTTCGTACAACCACGAGTTTTGTGTGAAGGGACTACTGACGGTCAGCGGCGGTTGCTTTTCAATTGGCAGCTTCGCTTTGAGGTCGGCTAAAAGAAATATGCCGATGATGACGTTAGAAAATAAGATCATAAATTAGCACTCGTTCGTGTACGGAGTCTGGCAATGGGTCTGTGAATGTATTGAAAAATTAGCAGGGTCAAGGCTATACGATCGCTGTAGAGAAAAGTATATCTACTATAGATCAGAAAGCACAGATACGACACTGATCAATTAAGGCTTATTAAACTTAACCTACATAACGAGCATACCAAAAGTTTCTTTTTGGAAGCTTCTATTTAGACAAAGGTATACTTGAGATTACAGTAAGAAAGACAAGCGACAGGCTTAATTATTTTCAAATGTTTTGAGCTATTGGTAGCTTTTTGTATACTTTATGTGATTCGCCAACTGTTACTGGCAACTTGGATGCAAAGAATCAGCTTTTAATTGCCTTTTCTTGTATCTGAAACAAGTGTTACACCTACAAGAATAAGTACTGTAAACGTTTCATGCTTTGAAACTGTTAAATAGATTGTCAGTAGCTCTGATCACGTAATCATGACTTGTGCGTTTGTCATTAACGTAAATGACACTCTTCCGTCATTGGACACGACTCGGAACAGCAACAACTCGGAACCAATCGCCTTCGAAGGCCTACAGCGCATGCGCTTCTACATAAATGACGTCATCACTCCGATCGTATTTCTCTTCGGCATGATCGGCAACGTCATCAGCTTTGTTGTCCTTAGCAACAGGCGCTTGTATCCAGGAAGACGGCAGACAATGTTGGAGAGATCCGCCATCTTTGGACTGAAGATACTCGCCCTATCGGACTTTTCATTTTGTGCTATAGGTCTGCCGGCACCCTTTTTAAGGAACTACCCTGGAATGCCAGCAGACGGACCGTGGGTAGTGCTAGGCGCCTACTACCTAGCCCACAGAGGAGCCTTCCTCAACTTCTTCCTCTTCACCAGTACTTGGCTGGTCGTCCTTGTTTCCTGCGAAAGATATCTGGTCGTCTGCCACCCTTTCCGGTCGGTAAGTATGATTCACATCCGAAGAACAGTGGTCGCTTACGTAACCGTGTTTGTCGTGTCGCTTTTGGTTAATCTACCGCTCTTCCTGAAATTCTCGATCATTCGCGTGCCCTGCTCTGAAGGGTGTGCCTGCTATTACCCTCAGCCATCTTTCTACTTCGCCACACATCTCTTCGTACAGGCACACAAGATCGTCTGGTTCACAGTCGGGACCCTCCTACCCCTTCTACTTATTCTGACCAGCAATGGATTCCTTGTGCGAGAGCTTCTGCGTTCTCATAAGGCAGCTGCCAAAGAAAAGCGTCCACCAGACCTCACCTCCGATGAGTCCTTGACCTTGCGACTCACTGTGACCTTGATCGCGATTGTCGTCTGCTTTTTCTTCTTTGTCTGCCCGTCCATTGTACTGCAGTTCATCCGGTTCGATGCCTACTATGCCGCCATTTCCGGCGTACCTTCCGGCTTGAGAAACGGAACCGGATACACGCAGATCTGCTTTCAGATGGCCATGTCGATCACGAATCTAACCCAGGCGTTAAAGTTCTCGTCGAACTTTCTTCTCTACTGCGTCATCAACAAAACCTTCCGCCGAACACTCAGCGGATTAATGCGCAGCAACTGTTGTAAGAAGGAACGAACGCCGACCGAACACGAAATGGGAGCAATGGTCTAAACGACAGGAAGGTCGCATAAAAATCATGATTATTCAAAATAAGTCATCACAGGCATAGAAGTAAGCAGACGATTGAATTAGGCGAGGGAATTTTACCGCTGAAACCGCGGTTTCGAAACCAGGTGCGTCACGCTAACTGGTTACTTCTGGACCACCTACGTCCAATCAATGGCGGAATGAATATGGATATTCTAGTTTCACGATCCAAACACAGCGTGCGCTGTCCAGATTGCCGCTTCCTGCGTCGCTGTTTTGCCTGGCTCAGCTGGCACAAGTACCCGAACTATGGAAAATGGCATCGCGTATACGCACGTGATAATTCCGAGAAAACTTTACCACAGTAAACGCTTACCACACCATCAACAGTTATTACAGTCATAACCACACCGTTCAATCAGACGACACCGTCTCAAAAATAGACCTGAAATTCCAAATCGACTCGAATAATTACATAATCTAACGTTCTGTAATCACATGACGACTTGTGTAATGGTTAAAATTAGTTGGGCTAATGACTTTGCATGTAATTACTGTAAATAATTAAAGTAATTGTTACTATTAATTATCATTAGTCTAGCTTATGCAATCACTTAGAAACAATGTGCATACAGTCCTAGTCCGTATATGCTGCTATTGTAGCTATTACCAGTTCTTAGCAGACATTTCTGGTTTTAACAAATTATTATTATTATTATAGTTGTTATTATTATTGCTGTTGCTGCTACAATGTTTGTTGTTACTACTAATTTTTTACTAATTCATCAATGACTAACCACATCTTCATCATCTTCAGTCAGCATTCGAAACACCATCGATATCTTAATTCCCATTCTCCACTACCTTGATCATGAAGATCGTCGTTGTCACCACCACCACCACCAACTACCACCACCACCACCACCACCACCACCACCACCACCACCACCACCACCACCACCACCACCACCACCACCACCACCACCACCACCACCACTGGTGTCGTCGATTCATAGTAGGTTTAATCAAAGATAACCCAATATTAATCAAGGGAATAAATAATTGTTCTTATAGCTCATTTTGTCTTGTAATTTTCAGCCATGCTTTATCATACACTGATTGAACATTAGGACTGACGGGATTTTTTGATCAATTACAGACACGCGCAGAACAAAACAAGATTATCATCTGAAACAAATAAAACAGTTTACGGCATTCCTTTGGGGCAGTGAACTCGTAATTTAGAATAATTGTGCCATATAGACGTAAACCGAAATTTACTTTCGACGTATGTTTCAAATTACGCATGATGTAATGTTCGTCATTAGGCTTCCGAAATGGAACTACTCGACTTCTGAACAGAGCAAAAGAAAATGACAAACAACAGAAAATGGCATGGAAAGATGCCGTAAATTTCGTTTTGCAACTTCCAAGGATTTCTATCTGACTAATGAAGTTTTACATTTCCTGCACAGCCGTGGCAGATAGAACTGCTTGGAGGTCGAGCTCTGAAAGCTCTTCTCCTTAGTCAAGTAGCGTGCATGAGGATAGATCATATAGGTAGCTAACACACAGACTGTGTGTAGCCTTTTTGTACATGCACGCTACTTGATAGCGATCATTGCTTTTAACGACCCAAGTTCACGAGGTTACAAGTTTGGAATACACAGTTTAAATTGTTAAAGGAATACAGCATCGGTCATAGAAAAAGCTGCAACATGGACTAAGACGGCGACGAGGTCATGAATACGGGGAGCTTGGACCAGTTGTCAACAAACAGCGCACTAGGGGAAAAAATGCGATCGGCGCTCATTTCAAATTTTAAAGTCCGAGGGTGAATCTAGGCAGAGGATTTTTAAAAAATGGGAACAAGTTGGCCATTTTCCATTTTCTGTTCTTCAAGCGTTCTTAACAGGTTTTTAAAAATCTGAATTAGCCTGCCTGCCTGCCTGTATGCTTTCATGCCTGCCTGCCTGTCTGTCTGTCTGTCCAGCCAATATGGTACGAATCCCGAAATGTTTCTTTATGAGCACTTCAGTATTATCTGCATCCACAGACTTTCCTCCTTCCACCAAACAAATAGCCACTGTCATTTGTTCAATTTGACTCACATTTTGGCAAACAGTCGGGTCAGATAATGCCTAATCGATAGTTTCTCATTTATTCAACCACAATTCAAGTTCTTTCCAATGCTTGCCAATAAAAGTTAACTCCAGCTTGGTCTGAAATTCAGTAAATTTTAGCTTGTAGGTTTGCGGCCACAGAAATTGAAATAACGAAATCTGTATTTTTATTTGTCAGTATGACGCTATTCTTGGTCACATCAGCGTATTGGAGAGTGGAAAATTTAGGCAAAGCCTGTAAATTCATACCACGTACGGTCAATCAGAGCGGATGTTCGGCGAATCTAAAATTAAACCGAATAAGATTGATTCAAACTTGAAATAGCGTACGTCTTGTAACTGGTCAGCATTCGCGAGCTTCCCTTTTGAAAACTTCATTAATGCCACATAATGGCGGCCAGAAGAAGCAATCTCAAAATGGCAGCGCAGAGCTTGCGTGTGTTTGATTATACGTCAGTAGCCTCGGCTGATCAGTATGCTAACGATACACAGACGTTAGACAGATCTCGTGTAAAGGACCGGAAATCAACAACGGAGCCGCTATATCGATCTCGTATGCCTATATTTAGTCCGGCCAATGATTACCCCTCCGTGTTTAGTATTTTAGTACGTCCATATCGTATCAACTGTGAGGCATAGTTAAAGTATACCCTAGTGTAGCATGAACGTTTAGACAATATATGGATGATCTGGTATAAGCAAGTCAATTAGCGTGACCTATAGCATGACTGGTTGTCATAAACATCTGGTTGTCAATATGCTTTCAGCGATATTTCAATTTTAGTCACATCTCTGATTATGCGCGTAATCTATTCCGTTGGCATGATCACCCCACAGCGTATCAGTTTCAAGATTTCGGTGTGGGTCTGGCAGTGCCATTTGGGCACTTTGCATGCTCAGCCTACTCATAAGAGTTTGGTCGCAGTATCTCGAGGATGGGACGCGGTGGTGTAGTGGTATGGTCTGTGCCTCGTAACCGGAGGGTCGTGGGTTCGAATCTGCCTCAAGCCGCTGCGTCGCGACCTTGGACAAGTTGCTCACCCACAATTGTCTGTGAGGAAGGCAACGGGAAACTACCTCACTCATCTCATCCCCGGGTGGCATAAAACCAATGGACCTGCAATCGGACAGAGAACTCATCATCATCTCGAGGTAGGCTGGCTGCCACTCCCTTGGTTGGCACAAGTGGCGTAACTGCCGCCTCTGCCACCTCCGCAATGCAAAATTGGGAAAATATCTGGTTTAGTTGGTAAGTTGAAGTTTTCTTTGTCCCCTGACTGGTAAGCTCATAAAAATTTATTTGATGACATTCCAAGGAAAGAATATTCTAAATAGTAGCCTCGTATGTCTAAGGCGAAGACTGAAGACAATTCCTCGTATCTACTATAGTTGCGACTATTCGTCGGAGGTCCATTTGTGCGCTCCAAGTAGTCCTAGACTAACACATCAAAAATACTTCGACAGTACTCTGAGCAACTAAGGAACAAGCTGCAGGGAATACTGGGATCGAGTAAACGAGAAGTAGAGTATAGTCGACGCGGACATTGAGCACACTCTAAATTCCAATATGTGTACCCTACAGGAGACCGAATAACTTGCAGAAACTGATGCTGCCTGATAAAGGATAGTGAAACTTGTAGTATAGATAAGAATTAATGATTGGTGAGTTGAACGCTGTTGGACATAACCCGTCTTGAGTTCGAGTCTCTATGTACACATTTCAGCTTAACGTTTTAACGCAGTGTTACACGAAAAAAAATAGGAAACAGAAAGAAGTGTGAAACGTAGTGTGATCTGGTCTGCACGGTAGGCCTATACAATCGTTGCAAGCATATATGACCAGGGACCACAGCTGTTTCAAAACTATGCATATAAATGTGGCGCCGTTTGAGGTTCATAAAAGTGCTATACAAATTACCAGACAGGCCTACATACATACTGCGAAGGATATCACAGATTGCAGACTGACCGAGACGCGCAGCCGGTGTGGCGTGCGAATGTGTCCGACTTCGCCCCTTCCGTTGCAAAGACAGAATTTCAGCACACAGGCTGAGACATGTGCACGCAAGGCTGACAGGACGGTATGGAAGACGCTGTCTCCGAACAGTATATAAAGCAAGTCGGCGGCCTGATGAAGGACGACGACGGAAGCACAAGACTACACAGCCGAGAAAGCACGTACTCAAGACGAGAAGACAATTCCGACGCAAAAGACTGACGGTGAAAGAGTGGTCGAGTCAAGAAGGTGGCCTGCAGCGAAGAACTCTGCTGCTGACATTCTTTAGATAAAAAATATTAAAGTGTAACGTCGCCTTTGTGCCATAATGCTAAATCTTCAAGCAGACCGCTGAAACCTTATCAACACCTAACAACAGTTTGAAAATTTTTTCCACGTCTCTCCACACAATGCACATACAAGTAGCATCAAACAGTGGGTGGGAATAAGCCATGGCAGCGCCAGCTGTATAGAAGACTTTAACATAATCTGATTTTCCACGAGCTTCGCCGACTGTATACTGTATAGCTGCGTCGACTGTGTTGACGATTTTAACAATCTAATTTTCCAAGAGCGTCTGTGCATAGGTCTTCGTTGCCACCTTTTGAGCGTCGCGAGCCAGAGCAAAGCCCTGACAGGATTAAATTCCTCGAGAAAATGCCCCATAGACAAAATGTACACTAATAATATGCCCCGGATAAACTGTCCCAAGGTATAGGCCTATTCAAGGGACATTTTATCCTAGTATATGTTATAAGCTTAGAAGATTACTGTGAGCTTTCTTCTAATTATGCCCGATATGAATATAGCTTCACAGCACGAAAGTACTTACATTGCTCCTCCTAGATTTCCAGTTTGTGTGTGGAACAGATATTATCGGTTTGAATGATCTGCCTAGAACAGGGGTGCAAAAATCTACTTTTTAAAGAGAAACATAGGTTTTCAGACTTTTTAGGTATTATAATTTTCCAGACAACGTACTATGGCGGTGCAGTTACTTAAGTTCTGCACGCAATGCACTCTGGTACAGCATGAACTGCTAAACAGTGCAATCGTTGCGATGTTAATTAGACCTAATTAGAATTTATTTCGCAACCAAAAATATCTGAAAAATCTTTTTGCTTTTTCATTTCTGTCAAACACAAGCAAAAACTAAAATTGATTTGGGATTTTTGTAAGTTTTAGGCCTAAAAACCTAATAACCTGAAACCTAAAAACCCACTTCTTGCACCCTTGCAACCTGAAAAAAATGGCACAACGCTTGCAATAAATCCGTTGGAATCGCACATCCTACGACTTCAGCTCTGGCAACGATACTGCAAACTGAACAACACAGCATGAAAATTTCTTGTGGGCAGACAAAACTTGGTCAACTTCACGGAAAAAAACCAAAGACATCAGCGGATAGATGATGCACTGTGATATAATGCTATATCTAGTAGACGTTACCCAGTTTGAACAATAATTAATGTTGTTTGAAAATAAAGTTACACGTTTCCTTAAAAAAACCCAATCAATTCTTATTGCGCCTTATCGAGTAAAGCAAGTGCACTTACACAGGTAACATCTGTCCAAGGGATATTTTATCCGTGACATTTTATTAGAGGACATTTTATCCTATCTGGTGCATGTCATTGCCGAAGTAGCCCAAAGCCTGGCTGTTCTGTATAATCTCAAAAAAAGAAATGACGTGTCATGTTATAGGGGCCTATAATCGCACATCCTACGACTTCTCCTCTGGCAACGATACTGCAATTTGAACAACACAGCACGAAAATTTCTCGTGGGCGCTAAGCTAATAGGCCTATAGGACAAAAGTCATAGTTAAATTCAGAACACGTATATAATAGTCGTAGAAATGTCCTGAATTTTTTCCACCTTGGCCAACCCGGATTTCCTTCCTTCCTTTCTTCCTTCTTTCCTTCCTTCCTTCCATGTTTATTTACTTCTTTCCTTCATGCCTTTTAAATGACATGCCCGTCTGTTTATGTTAGGCCTGCCGAAAGTGTTTTATGTGTGTAGTCTGCTGGGCCTATTTGGGCCTCTGGTATAAGTTTTATTTTGACAAAGACATGGCTACATAGTTTCTGACTACTGACAAACCAATAAATTTCAGGGAGACTGGTTGCCTTATCTTCAGGTTCCATGTGGCGGTCTCATCCATTCAGATCTGTCGATTGGGACCTATTTTTATCCAGCAACGGTCTTTAACATAACGGATCATATAAAGGGGCATACAGATACATAAATATATATGTATAAGTATATACGTATAACTCTTAGATACAAAACAATGACAATTTACTAATGGAGGAATGTTCCATTCTTAATGCCATTTAAGTCATCACACCATCGACCACAACATCTGGCTCCAAAGACTTTCAACCAGGTTCGGTTTTACTGACACTGCTCTAACCTGGATACAATCCTATCTCTCCTCCCGCTCTTTCTCCGTCAAAATATCGGAAATCTCATCCCAATCATGCCCTATCACTTATGGAGTCCCACAGGGCTCTGTTCTTGGACCTCTCCTGTTTTTCCTTTACATTACTCCACTCAATTCACTTATAAAAGCAAGCAAAGTCGATCATCACCTTTATGCTGATGACACTCAACTGTTCATCTCTTTTCTCCGAACTGTTTCAACGACTCCATAGATCATCTTCTTCGTACGGTTACCCAGATCTACTCATGGATGACATCTAATCTCCTGTGGTTGAACCCATCCAAAACCGAATTCATACTTATAGGCCTACGCGACCAGCTCAAGAAAATTTCAGATTCCTCTTTCTCTTTCAGCCTGGACTCTGCACACACACCTTTAACACTAACTCTTCTGTCCGTAACCTAGGTGTGATCTTCGACCAAAACCTCAGCCTCTCTGATCACATTACCCATCTCTCCCGCTCTTGCTTTATGCATATCCGTGACCTTCGCAGAATCCGCCCTATGCTTGACTTCAAAACTGCATCGCCACATCCATAGTCCATGCTAAATTAGGCTATTGCAATTCACTATTCCTGAACATAGGCTCCACCCAAATAAGCCGCCTTCAAGCCACACAGAATGCTCTTGCTCGTGCTGTCACCAAAACCCCCAACACCATCACATAACTCCTGTTCTTAAATCACTACACTGGCTTAAAATACCTGAACGAATTAAGTACTAAGTCCTATGACTTACCTACAACACACTTCATCTTCTCAACCCGCCTATCTTCGTCAGTTATTTACAATACAACCGCTTCGCTCAAGCTGCTCCTCTTCTGCCCTAACACTTCTTCGCCCTCCCGTCACCTCATCCTTAAAATTTGGTAATCGCTCCATAGCCATAACTGCCTCACCACTCTGGAATAAACTCCCCCCAGAACTGCGACAGTTTTCTGACCCATCATACAAACTCATCGATGCTCCACCGCTTGCAATTTCTGCATTGGCCTTTCGCTCAAAACTGAAAACATTCCTCTTTCACAGATCCTATCCTGACACCCCTTCTTCCTCTTATCTCTGTCTCCTCTCCAACCCCAAACACCACCCCATAGCGGCCATGCTGTCTCTCCGTCTGACTTTTGGATCTTGACCTTGAACCGAACCCTTTTGCTATCAGATTTGTTTTGACTGAGCGCCTGTGAATAAGCTGGTCCCCGCCGCTCGGCTTTCGTAGAAATCTCGGAATTACGATTACGATGTCGTTAACGACAGCGCAAAAAGCGTCTTTCAGTAGGTTATAGAGAAAAGGCGCTATACAAATTTCCAATTACAATTACAAAAATCACAACAGTGCATCTAATATACATGTCATAAGGAAATGCGAAATCTCAGGACCGTGCTACCTATTTATATCTGCCATGTGCTGCAGACAAATACAGCTAGAGGCCTAGTAGGCCCTATAGCGTGAATATAGCACTATAGGCCTACATACAGTCCATATCCATATAATAAAGTAAAATTACTGTGCCATGCAGTCAGGTGCCGATACCCGTACAAAGCCATGCTATTGTCTCTATAGATGATGACGATGATGACAGTGGGTCAATGACTGTGCTTGGCCATCAAAACAGTTACTGTACGTTCTGCCCCCACAATATCCAATACTTCTACTACACATCACGTGCAAATAATGAAGGCACAGATCTTCACATACATGACACATATCAGGAATTACACAGCAAAATGCGTAACACTGTTTGTCGCGTATGGCTTATGCATATGTTTAAACGTGTATTTGTATGCGTTTGCGTGTTTGTATGGGTGGGTTATATTGCCCGCCCGCGCGCAAGTATGCATACATGAGCGGTTGGTTGCAGTGTTTTGCCTGCGCTGTGGCCAGCCCACAGCACCCGGGGTATAGGAAGGAGATCGGGTGGGAGGAAGGGGTAGGATGGACGGAAATGAGGGAGAAATAGCTAATGACATTATCTAGCCACCCGACCAGTGATCTTTGCCAATGAGACTTGTCAGGGCGACGAAGAAGAAAGAGGATGGTTCCCGTGCGTCAAAGCAGTCCAGAGGGAGAGGTCAATCGAATGAACGACGCAAGGAGATAATGGAACAGCCCTGGAGAGGGGAAGTCGATAAGCAGCACATGCAGCAGCTGGAAAATCAATGACGATTTCAAGAAACTGCACGATCGATTATATCATTATTTTTAGGTTCCAAGTTATGCACCATAACCCGTAATATACAGTATATATATATATATATATATATATATATATATATATATATATATATATATATATATATATATATATATATATATATATATATATATATATATATATATATATATATATATATATATATATATATATATATATATATATATATATATATATATATATATATAACGCAAACTGAAGATTGAGTAGCCAGAAATAATCGTTTTTTGTCAGATTTTACACATTAAAATGCAAATCTATATCTAGGCCATACATGTATATCATATATGTATCCACAGCAGCCGACTTGTCCATGATTTCGATGAAAAATGGTAGTCACCTATAATGCGCCTCTTCATTAATCACCACTCCAAAAAAAAATCCTTCTGCAAGAATATCGGATTTATGCACTGTACGGATTTACCAGGCTTTGTAGGCTCATTAGTATGCTTTCAGCCGACCGTCCTAAACACGGTCCTCGCATGCACGGTCACAGGTTTAATAGCAAGACAGGCCTATTTCGGGTGCGTGCACACGACGATACCGGTTCAGCTACGCAACTTTCCCTATCGCGCAGGTTGCTTGAAATGTATGCTACGTGACAAGTCGAGATTCGAAGATCGCAGTAGAGCCTGTTCAGTAATTGTAATCTGACATTTATAAAGCGCCACTTCCAGAATAGACTCATCAGAAGCGCTCCCGACCCGAACCAGTGAGACCACTGGCAAATAATACAGACTTCAGGCGCTTGCGAAACTGCGGAAGAGACAAACTGAGGAATATTAGCCGAAGCTCTCGGGAAAGGCGATTCCAGCTATTGGGTCCAACATAGGCAAAGCTTCTAGACTGTGCTGTAGCAGTGCGCATACGAGGGACAGTCAGAAGTCCAAGGGAGGCCGACCGGAGAGTGCTACGCCTGGAACCAAGGGGACCGAAATGCAGAAGTCCCTAAGATATGATGAAGCAGAGCCAACAAGACAATTACGCATAAGCGTTAGGATCTTGAACTGGATACGCTGCTGAATGGGAAGCCAGTGTAGAGTGTCCCGTATAAAGGAAGTTATATGGCCATACCTGGGGACGCCTCCAATAAGACGGGCAGAAGCATTGAGAACAGATTGAAGCTTGGAAATATTGGCAAGTGAGAGTCCAGCAAAGATAGCGTTACCAAAGTCCACCCTGGTGCAGATAAGGGCATGAATTAGAGTAGTAACGGCATGAAAGGAGAGGGAGCGGCGGATGGTACGAAGCTGACGAAGGTGGTAAAAGCATGAGCGGGAGACACTGTTAACATGATCGGTCAAGGAGAGTTCCCGGTCCAGAAAAACCCCAAGATCACGGACTTTGGAACAGAATAGAATGTCCGGAAACCTCTGGCATAAGGATGATGAATCAATCTTTGCCAGCTGAGCACGACCACCAAGCCAGATGAACTGGGTCTTAGCAGAGTTCAGTCGGAGGCGATTAGAGGACATCCAGAGACCAAGGGCAGATGTTGCGTCAAGAATACTCTCAACCAAAGAGGAAGCCGCTTCCGCTGGGCCATGAACGAAGGCCTGAGTGTCGTCTGCATACTGATGGACAGCAACACCCATGGGAAGGAGAACCCGTGCCAGGTCGGCAGTGTACAGAATGTAGAGGAGAGGGGCCAGAACAGAACCCCGAGGAAGGCCAAAAGTTATAAGGGACCAGGCGGAACGTGTAGGCCCAAAGATAACAGAATGAGAGCGGTCTGAGAGGAAAGACTGAAACCAAAGAAGGGCCGTATCAGTAATGCCAAAAGATTTTTCTAGACGCTCCAAAAGGATAGAGTGATCCACAGTGTCAAAAGCAGCACTAACATCATAGAGGGCAAGAAGAGTAACATGTCCACGGTCAAAAGCTCCAAAGACGTCAGCCAGGAGACGTGTAATAAGTGATTCAGTAGAGTGGAACTTCCTAAATCCGGATTGAAGAGGAGGCATGAGGGAGTTAGAGTCAAGGTAGTCGACCAGTTGGACGGACACACATCTTTCAAGAAGCTTAGAGAGGAAGGAAAGGTTAGAGATAGGTCGGTAGTTAGAGATATCATTGGGGCTCAAGTCCCTGGCGCTTGAGAGAGGGAAAGACTACAGCACGTTTGTGAGAAGCCGGGAGTGAACCCTGACCCAGGGAGGTATTACATAGCAAGTGTAAGAACGGAATTAAGTCATCTATAAAATCCTTGATTAAAAATGGTGGTAATAAGTCCAGTTCACAGGACTTAGCAGGTGACTCCAGCAGGAGCCGACGAAGGACGTCCAAAGGCAGAGCCTTCCAGCATGAAAGCCTAGATGACGTAGGAGGAAAGGAAGGAGGAGGAGAACCATCAGTGGATTGGCGGATCGAGTCGATCTTCCCGCGCATGTAGTCGAGGTAGTCGTTCGCTGTGAACGGAGGCTGGGCCGGAGAGTTAGAAGCGGTAGAACGGCCGAGGACACCGGAGAGCGAAGACCAGAGCCGACGCGGATTGCTCCTCTCCCGCACAATCAATGACTCCCAGTATGCCATTTCTTTGGCTCGAAACTCCCGGTGCATTAAGCGAAGATGGTGGATCCAGTCGAGACGATCGGCAGGATCACGTGTTCGTCGATACCTTCGCTCGTGCCGCCTGACATCACGACGTAAAGTACGGCAGGATCGGTCAAACCAAGGTGCTAACGGTCTCCGACGGGCCCGCTGCGGACGAAGCGGAAGGAGGTCATCGATGAGGAGGCGAACTGTAGAGTCAAAGAGAGCAAAGAGCTCTTCAGACGAGCGACCAGCGAGGGAGGAGAGGTCTCCGCAGAGAGGACTATTGTTCAGACCAGCACGGAATGCCTCACGGTCCAAGTTGTTCCAACCACGTACAAGCCGAAGCGCGTATGTTGGCTGGGTACATAGAAAAGGAACCTTGTATAGAAGAAGTCCATGGTCTGAGAGAGCTGGAGGTTCTACTATAACATCTGAGATGTTACAGTCATCACGGGTGATAATGACATCAAGCCAGCCTCCCAGCACATGAGTAGGTTCAGCGACATGCTGAATGAAGCCAAATTGGAAAAGCATATCGTTGAAGCGGACAGACTCTGGAAGATCTGGGTTCTCGAGGTGAATGTTCAGGTCCCCGGTTATCAGCATAACTTCATTTACCAGCCACTATCTAGCCTAGATACGTATTTGTCGACAGCGAGCATACGTGACACCTGCACCTTGTTCGCTAAACTGCCTTAATCACGCAATGAACCTTAAATAAATCTACATAACATTTCTTAATTAACATTAATTACTCCAGAGAGCACGCCGGTCAAGCCCTGTACGTGAAAAAGTTTGTCGTTTAAAAGCTGGGCAAAAAAGGCAATTTAAATGTAAATGTAGGCCTATACGTTTTTCTATAGCGACCTTATGGCCTCGATCCTGCTCATTTTGCAACGAATCAATCGGGTGAGATTCTTCACCACCCCTGCCCGCTTTAATAGGCGCCACGCCATTTAAAGTCCCCGTGTACGGACCGTGCTAGCCCGAATTCAAATCTCTTAATAAATAAGCCACGGCCTTAGAGTTCTAAACAGAGATTAGTGTTCTAGTAGTTCCAATTCTAATTGCACTAGAAGCGTTCTAACAACATAGCTTCCTGTTTTGGGTTTTGCAGATCTTTCAGCGATGACAAAACAGTAAGCCGAGCAACAACAGCGTTTGCATGCAGGGACAGGTTACGATAACGATTGTCACTATGACTGCACTACATATTCGAATCAATTGGAAACCCGGCAAAAGCATTGCAGACAACGCCTAATAATGCAATCAGCTAAGCAACTAAAGTCTGCTGATTAGGAGTCCCCAAAGCCATCAGCGGATTCTTAGCGGAACCTTGCGAGCTTCTGTAAGGCAATTACAACAGCTTTGTCTACACCGGCGCCGTGCGGAAGACAATATTTAGGCCTATCGCTGCAATCCAGCTCCATCTAAAAATCGATTTAGCCTACGAAGAGAGCTCGTTGAGTAGGTTAATCGGCATAAGCGGAGCTAAAAGCTGGACTTTTATCACAAGTAGGCTGCACTCAGAGGATCTGGATATATAACCTAGGCCAACAACTAAATGGTCAACTTTCAGACAGTACGCAGTGGCGGCTCCAGGATTGCTTGCTTGCATGGGTGCAGGGCAAAATCATTTCCAGAGGGGCGCCACATTCTGGCAGTCCACCGTAACACGGATCTGGCGAGGGGCGCCGGTATATAACCAAGAGGGGCGCAGGGACAAACCGCCCCCGAGCCTATAGCTAAATCCGCCACTGATATTAGGCCTACTTGTTTTCTATTTGCCACTGGTCTGACATCCATTTTCAAAGGGCCCGCATTGCGCCACTGGTGGCTACCGGCGGCCCGCCGAGGTCCCAACGATCGTGGCTTTCAGGGTGAATCTGTCTCCCTGTATACCCGTGTGTCCGTGTCCGTCCTTTCACTCACAGAGCGAGCGCGTGTCCGTCTTAATTTATTTTCAGCGACGCTGGAATTGTCAGACCGTTTCACATTTAATTACCACGCGCTGTAAAGAACTTGGCTTTAGAATTCGCGTTGCTTACTTTGTAGAACCTCCAACCTCAACGATCGCCCGTTGAAATCGCCAAAAGGTTAGCGCCTGTTAACCGCAAAACATATTCTGCTATCCAATTATTTGGATCTACTACTGTATAGTCTGTCGACCAAGAGTTCAACTCTGAGCAATCTGACTCTCAAGAACTGGGCTACAGAGAAGTAAAGAAGACCCAAGTATGGTTTTTTATGGACCCTTATGGCCATCCTGGCCTGATTTGTGCATTCCGTATATATAGGCGAATCAGTAATTGTTTATACCGAATTGCCGGATTTTGGCGAAATTGTATTTGAATCTGTATTCAAGGAGTGTGACTGCCTGAGTGCAAATATATACATTTGATGAGACCCATATGGACCACGTATGGGTTTTTTATGGACCCTTATGACCATCCTGGCCTGAGTTGTGCATTCTGCTTATATAGGGGAATCTGTACTTGTATATGCTGAATTACCGGTTTTTGGCAAATCTGTATTTAAATCTGTATTCAAGGAGTGTAACTGCCTGAGTGCAAGTATACATTTGATGAGACCCATATGGACCACAAATGGGTCCTTTATGGACCCGTATGACCATCCTGGCCTGAGTTGTTCATTTTCACCATATAGGCGAATCTGTATTTGTATATACTGAATTTCCGGATCTTGGCAAATCTGTATCTGAATCTGAATTCAAGGAATGTGACTGCCTGAGTGCAAATATATACATTTGATGAGACCCATATGTACCAAGTACAGTTCCCTTATGGACCCTTACGACCATGCTGGCCAGAGTTTTGCACTGCTTATATAGGTGAATCTGTACTTGTATATGCTGAATTTCCAGATTTTGGCGAATCTGCATTTGATTCTGTATTCAAGGAGTGTGACTGCCTGAGTGCAAATATATACATCTGATGAGACCCACATGGAAAACGTATGGGTTCTTTATGGACCCTTATCAACAGCCTGGCCTAAGTTGTGCATTTTCTCGATATAGGCGAATCTGTATTTGTATATGCTGAATTTCTGGATTTTGGCAAATCTGTATTTGAATCTGTATTCAAGGAGTGTGACTGCCTGAGTGCAAATATATACATTTGACGAGACCCATATGGACCACGTATGGGTTCTTTATGGACCCTTGTGATCATCCTGGCCTGAGTTGTGCATTTTTTCGATATAGGCGAATCTGTATTTGTATATGCTGAATTTCTGGATTTTGGCGAATCTGTATTTGATTGTATTCAAGGAGTGTGACTGTCTGTGTGAAAAAATACACTTGATGAGACATCCTGGCCTGAGTTGTGCATACTGCTTATATAGGTGAATCTGTACTTGTATATGCTGAATTACCGGTTTTTGGCAAATCTGTATTTGAATCTGTATTCAAGGAATGTGACTGCCTGAGTGCAAGTATATACATTTGATGACACCCATATGGACCACATATGGGTCCTTTATGGACCCGTATGACCATGCTGGCCTGAGTTGTTCATTTTCACCATATAGGCGAATCTGTATTTGTATATACTGAATTTCCGGATCTTGGCAAATCTGTATTTGAATCTGTATTCAAGAAGTGTGACTGCCTGAGTGCAAATATATACATTTGATGAGACTCATATGTACCAAGTACAGTTCCCTTATGGACCCTTACAACCATGCTGGCCTGAGTTGTGCACTGCTTATATAGGTGAATCTGTATTTGTATATGCTGAATTACCGGTTTTTGGCAAATCTGTATTTGAATCTGTATTCAAGGAGTGTGACTGCCTGAGTGCAAATATATACATTTGACGAGACCCATATGGACCACGTATGGGTTCTTTATGGACCCTTGTGACCATCCTGGCCTGAGCTGTGCATTTTCTCGATATAGGCGAATCTGTATTTGTATATGCTGAATTTCTGGATTTTGGCGAATCTGTATTTGACTGTATTCAAGGAGTGTGACTGTCTGTGCGCAAAAATACACTTGATGAGACATCCTGGCCTGAGTTGTGCATTCTGCTTACATAGGTGAATCTGTACTTGTATATGCTGAATTACCGGTTTTTGGCAAATCTGTATTTGAATCTGTATTCAAGGAATGTGACTGCCTGAGTGCAAATATATACATTTGATGAGACCCATTTGGACCATGTATGGGTTCTTATGACTATCCTGGCCTGAGTTGGGCATTTTCTCAATATAGACGAATCTGTATTTGTATCTGCTGTATTTCCTGATTTTGGCGAATTTGTATCCAAATCTGTATTCAAGGTGTGTGACTGCCTGAGTGCAAGTATATACAATTGATGAGACCCACATGGAAAACGTATGGGTTCTTTATGGACCCTTATGACCATCCTGGTCTGAGTTGTGCATTTTCTGGACATAGGCGAATCTGTATTTGTATATGCTGTATTTCCTGATTTTGGCGAATCTGTATTCAAGGAATGTCACTGCCACAGTGCATACGGACCGTGTATGGGTCCCATTTACATCTGGTGAACAATCCAGTTCCAACTATTTCGTAAACTTTTCAATTAATGACGCACTATGCATTTTTGTTGTTGAAACATTACATTTCGCTAGGTGAAGCTATAGAAAACCGGAATCTGGATAAGTATTTGTATTTTTGATAAGTTTCGCCGCGTAGCTTCTAACCACTACTATGCTTTGTTTCGGCCGCCAGTCTAAGGCTCATCTAGCTGCAGGCAACGACTTGTACAGGCACTCTGGAAAATTCATCCCAATCTGACAGCATAATCTGCAGTTTCCAAATTAATGCTGATGAAAAGAGCATTTACAGACGGTTCGGCAATGTTTCATAATCATAGCGACACGTCCCTTACTTATCTGCCTGCTTAGGTTTAGACAAAATCCTGATAATCAGCAGCTAAATAACCATCTGCATAACTGTTGTGTTGTTTGTAATTCTGGAATCTTCTAAACTTGAGTGTAAAAGCAACTTGAGTAAGGTCAAGTGAATACAAGGGTCATAAATTTCAGGATTGTCTTTAGCGTGAATTGTATTATAAACTCATGATTTCTACAGCACTCAAAGAAACCTAAGTTGAGGAAAACAGCTTATTCACAGGCGCTCAGTCAAAACAAAATCGATTGGCACAAAGGGTGAGATTCAGTTCCAGATCAAAATTCAGTGTACACTGACTTGAGCCTAACCTACTGGCTCTTTCAGCTTTGTGCAAATTCTGTGCCAGCATTTTGTTTTACCAAACACATTGTTCTTCCTTGTCGATGTTTTGTATTTTTATGGTCTTTGAACAATACACGGAAAATTTCACAGTATACTTCCTTGCAAGAGTACTGTGACTGATGCAGTTCTAGTTAGTAACAAAGGGGATGCTTGGCAGACAGTGTAAAACTGACCCACACAAGTTTGAAAGTATCTGTGAAGTCTGTCACCTAATGGAAGACGTGTTTCAGAGGCAATACACAATGACGAATGAATATTTATTACTTAACCAATCTGTATCTGCATGTAAAACTGATTACATACTGGTAAACATGGACGAAGTATCAGACAAAACACTAGTGGAAATACCTAGGTCAAAATCACAGTTATAAGCAGTCAGTATTCTTGCTTTTGATAAAGAAATACCAAAGATTGTTCTGTTGGGAAACTTTGATTGTTTTCCTTCATCAAGCAAATTGTTCAAATTTAAGCAGCTTGTTCAGTGAATCTAAATAAGATGGAACTGTTGTGATGTATCAGATAAACCAGCACAAGAGAAAGGACAAAACTGACAAGCCCAATGCAAAGAGTAACAATCTACAATGAAAGAATGAAAAAATCAGGTAATGGAAGTAAAAGTAATAGTTCAAGCAGGTCACCAATCATCAGTTACACTAGTCCTGGAATTTACGATCTAAAGGGTTTCTAAATCTTATGGCTGACGTTCAGATGAGACAAAAGTAGTCCTTTCACAGCAGCACAGACTCAATGTAATATACTAAAAATGACTCAACTGACCAACTTGAAAGTTAAAGTAGATGTAATTTAGTGGGAAAAGTAAGATACATGCACATTATTCGTATGCCTTTCTCAGCTTAAGTCTTCAGACATATAGATCGTTGTGAAGAACTGATTGACCTAGCATTTTGTGGTAAACAAGGCAAATCCAGTGCTCAAAGATTGTGTAAATTGACATCAGACCCAGCTTGGATTCAGTCTGTTCATGGTTCTTAAGATTTCCTGTTGTTCAGCTTCAGTGTGCGCCAGAGTCATAACAAAGACCCCAAATGCCAGCATATTAAGCCTTTCTTTATATTCAGTACACTGGCTGCTCATCGAGGAAAGAACTCATTTCAAAATCTGTCTCATAGTTCACAAAGTGCTGCATCTAAATCAGCCGACCGATCTACTTCCATCTGCTCACATTAATAAATATCGCACTCGACCAATGGACACTGTGCCTCTTATTATTCTCTGTACCCAATAGCGTTGGCTCTCATGTCTTCTTTGTAGCCAGTCAAAAGCTTTGGAATTCACTGCCTGTTTGTTCATTTTGCAAATTCTTTGGGCATCATTCAGGTCTAAACTAAAGATGCATCTCTTTCAGCCTGCTTACCCACCACGGCCTGGCTTCTGGTTTCTCTGACCTAATGGAATTTAACCCTGCTTCTCCAATAGATTACAATTTTGGATTGCGGTTCTGACTTGAGGTGACCATCGACTTATGCCTTGGTAATGGTGCTGTTGAAGATTATATTAGACTTTCAGAACTTTGTAAAAAGGGGAGCAATATCAAAGTTAAGTTGTATTGTATAAATTAACTGCACAGACGAAGCATGTAACTTAATTCGTTTAAGAAAGCAGTGTAATGATGACAACGAGTGCAATAACATTACCTCTTGCCTTCGACTTGGCTGAAGGAAGACACGCACTGACATGGCCTCATTATCCCAGTAGCTTTCTGTCCATGAGGAGTAGAGTTCTGACGACCAGTTGTATCCTGCGAACAGAAACACTGTCATTAGGCGACCTGAAGTGAATTCAACATCTCGCATTCCACATGTTCCATGCATCTGTAGTTGAATAACTAACAATCGGCAGTACCTGTCTGCTAAGCAGTTAACATGAATGTCTACCAACAGCTTACCTGGGATTGAAAATGCTGGCGATAAAGCCAATGACACCAATGCTGTGCTCCGAACACAGACAGGCTTCCGGCTGCCATCTTTCTCATTCAGGTGGCCATTCATGAAGATGTAACTGTAACCCTGGCAGGCAAGAATGAATTTTCACATCTTCACCAGAATTTTCATATAACTATCAACAGCATGACCTTCATCATAAATGTCAGTATCATCACTGCCATAGTCGTCATCATCATCATCATCTTCATCATCGTCGTCGTCGTCATCATCACTATCATCATCTACATGTCTATACAAGGGTTTCAAATCATTTAGTATAAGACTGAAAACTGTTATTTTTGTGGGATCAGTTACCAATATTATAAACAATTATAAAACTTTCATTTCATAGCCTTATTGTGAAACACAATCTTCAGTCTACTCGGTTTAATACAGTATAATAAACAACCAGTGTACATGTATACATAAATGTACCGAAACTTATAAATTACATCTGTTTAAGTTCTATCTCATGTTACTGAAAGCAATAGTTTTTAAAAAGATTTTTGCTAAAGGTTTTGCATATAACAAACCCATGGTTAGTGAACCAAAACTGGTTGAAAGGGGAGAAAGAGGTTACACATCTTGATCTGGATTCTCCCTTGTGACAGTTAGGGTAAAGATATAAATCAGTCTATTTCCATTCTGCTGGTAGTCTTGTTTTGTTAAAATCTGTCATTGTCCATTCTCTGATGTACTCAATTCATCTTCAGCTAGATTGGTTGAGACATGTTCCCTGTCCAACTTTTTCATCCAATATCCTGTTTGCCTTTTTGCATGAAATGTTTTTTGTTGCTTAAACAATCTCAAATCAATTCACTTGTGTAATATCTTTGCCAATTAGTTTTCCAAAGCTATGTTGTTACACTTTAGCAAGTCAGGAAAATCTGCAAACCTGGCAGCTCAGTTGGCCAAATCCTACAAGAGATTCAAATGGTGTTGGAACTTGGTGTCCAGTTTGCAACCTTAGATTAGAATCGATTTTATTCAGTAGGACTCAGACTCAAATTCAGACACAGATTCAGTTTATACAACATGATTCAGTAGGAATTGGACTAAAATGCAGAGGTTCTTACGTCTTGGTCATTGTTTTTGCCAAAGCAAGCTTCAGCAGTTGCGATGCTGTCAACAACAGTTCCAAGAAAGTGTGCCAGAAGAAACTGATGCTGGGAAACAACAAACGATGGGCCACTCATCACCAGACCAACATAACGAGACACGTACAAACCTGACAGTTAAACAGTAATGAAATGCACTGTAAGGTCAGCTGAACTTATCACAGATTTAAAACTTCTGCTCAGTTAATAGCTAATATTTGCAGAAACAATTCAGGGATTATATCAAAGGTTTGAACCTCGGAGTGTAGTATCAAATCAACATTGTGGCTGATGGACCGCTCATTGACATTCCACCTCTGCTACTGTGGTTCAAATCCTGCCCAGTTAATGATCTGTAAATCAATGTTGCCTGAATGGAAAGGCTGTCCTATTCATGGACTGCCGCTGTAACAATGTCACTTCAGCTGAAAAATTCTTCTGCCCAAAGACCATGCTTCTGAATATTACTTTAGACAGGTTCATTCACTAAATGAGTCATTACCTAACCTTCAAATTCCTAACTAAGCCACAGAACCTGCAAAGAAAGGTTTCCTCAGTGACGTTGCTGCTGTTCACGTTTGTGCTTCAGTTGACACTGAAACATCTTTCATCCCCAGGAGTTTAGCTCTAAGAACCGTTGTAGTTAAGGTTTGCAATATAGCAGCCAATCAGTAGAACACTCACCTTGTGAACTGTATGGGTTTTACCTGCCCTGAGATGGCTACTCTTAGGGAACCTTGAGCCTGAACTTAGTGTACAACTTCACAGCACCATTGTTTGAAGCCTCCTACTATTTAAGTTAACATACCTTTCTTTGCCTCACATAATATCATTCCTTACCACCTTAAACCTTTCTACAGCCACTGTCACCAGTTGTTACCATAGCATCTGCTATCTGCCAAAATACCAACTCAACTGCGTAAATGGATCAGATTGTTGGCTTTGCCGAACTCAATCGTGCTGTTGAAAAGCTCACAGTCAGGATTTCTTGCAAAGCAGTAAAGAAGATTTGCCACCTGAAGTCAAGTAATGGTGTATAACTGTACACAAAATGAATCCACAAGCTTCAGCATTAAATTCAATACATGTATAAAGAAGATACAGTGTGTGTGCCCAGTTAAAGAGCATTTTACCAGAATTTTATTGGGGTCAGCTATAAGGACCAGTGGCCAGGAAGGTCAATGCTATTGTAACACTGACCAAAGTATGCACAGAAGAAAGTGACCTGTTCTCATACTAAGTTTGTCTAAAACTAGTTCTTCTGAAATCAAAGGGCCACAAGCTGGGGGAGTTTTAGGGTTGACACATAGGCCAAATGTCAACCCCTAGCTGTGTTAAAAAATCAGCCCATGGTTTTAAACCCCACACAAGTGAAGTTCAGTCCCATTAATTAACATCGTGCAACAGGCAATTGTTACAGATATGCTCTTAAGCAATTGTTTTCTTGTCATGCCAAAAAAACAAATGAAGTGTTTTCTCAGATGGTGCCATATACATGTAAATGTCTAATTCAGTTAAACTTTCAGCTCAATTTATTCTCCCCTGAAAAGCTGAAGCCACTGGTTTAGAATTGGTCGAAATAGTTATTAATAAATGTAAAAACTTATTGACTAAAACAAGATGACTGGAACTGATGGTTTAGAATTGGCTGACTAAACAAGATGACTGGAACTGATGGTTTAGAATTGGTTGAAATGGTTAAGAATAAATGTAAAACTTACTGACTAAACAAGATGAATGGAACTGATGGTTTAGAATTGGTTGAAATGGTTAAGAATAAATGTAAAAACTTATTGCCTAAACAAGATGACTGGAGCTGATGTTTCCTCACTGTCATATTGCTGGCATGGATGTTGTAAATATCTGAAGTGTTTCCAAACAGAAGACTGTACACACTGCGTGCAACAGTTGTTGCAATCTTCTGAATGTGTTGCACAGTTGGTGTTATGTCATCGTAAGTCTCAGGTCCCGTAAAGTTGGCATTGTCAAACATACTGTTATAGTATCTGTTAATAACATTAACAGATAAAATAGCTGTTAATAGCCTGAACAGTTCATATTTTCTACAGAAGATTGTTCTTTTACAGCAAATCCATACTGTTTCCACCATAAGCAGCTAAAGCACTGCTACCTTAGGCACTGTGTACCTTAGAATGTAAAAATCATATCACCTATCACCTGACAGTGGCAAGACTATTAATGTTATACAACCCAAAATAATTAGATGTGCAAGGTATAATAAAACATTACACAGTGACTTGTTTATTTAAAGTAATATTTTTTATATTTAAAATATTAAAAAATTTTTTTAACATAACAGAACTCTTTTCTAGAAGTCTGACACATTTACTCAAGTATCAATGTTTATTTACCAAAGTAAATTTACCAAAGTAAATAAGCACTCACTTGCACTGGTGGCTAGAAATTTTTCAAACCTCATTGAGAAATGCCACCAAGAGCTCCTAATTACTACTGGTTTGCTTAAATTAGCACAGATGACTTGTGGGGATATCACAGCCCTTGATCACACAGTTATTAAAGTTATGATGCATTACTATTATTTTAAAAGTGTCTTGCTGTGGGATTGATGTGCTTTTTCTTCTTCAGCCAGAAAAGCTAGGATCATGGTTGTAAGGCTTGAACCCATATCATCCACACTGCACTCATTCAATCAGCTACCATGTCACAGTGCTTATGCCGTGAATTTCTCTCAAATACTTGTACATAGTAACAAGATGTATGGTGTTAGAACTGCAAAGAATGTGGTGTATATATGAAACAATGTGTAAGTCCTGTCAGTGAAGGGTAAAATCATAAATAAATGTGATTTCAAATCAAAATGACCAATAGATTTTTATTTAAAAATCAAAATCAAATCACTGCAGTCATGTCATGTCATGTAATCATCTCTGGACTGGATCCAGTCGTTGATTTCTCTATGACATCCCTCCACAAATCCCGTCTCCCGGCCATCTCTTCAAGGGTCATTCTCCGTCTGCCCTCCGTTTTCCCATAGATAGTAACTCCGGCACCTTTCAGATCCTCTTCAAGGCAATCTATCCATCTTCTTTTTGGTCTTCCCACTGCTCTCTTTCCGTCCGGTTTGTATTTAAAGATTTTCTTTGCATTGCGGTTCTCCTCCATCCTCAGGACATGTCCTGCCCACTTCATTCTTCTTTTCTTGATCATATTGCTTATCAATGGTTGCTGTGTTCGTTGTCTAATACTTTCATTCGTTACATGGTCCTTATAGCTAACTCTTAGTATTCTTCTGAGCCATTTGTTTTCTGCTGCAATACTTCAATGAATTAGGCTAACTTATTTTTTATAAGAAAATTTTTAAAATATCGTGAATAAACTGACCTGTTGGAGAATTCTTTCTCATGATTGGAGAGAAGAATGCCAGCTATCGAAGTCTTGCGAGACTTGAGGAACTGATGAAGTGAGGCTGGAGGTAGCGGACTTCCTTGGGCAGGTCTCTTTACGCTAAGCCCAATCTCCATTCCAATGTTTGTTATTACAGATGCAAGACTGTTCACCTGGAAGCACACAGATGCTTGCTAAAGGTTTTTGTTCAGATTACAATAAAGTAACATAATGTAACAGACAATGATTTCACTTCATAAATGCAGAAGAGGAGGATGAGACCTCCAATTTTAATAAGTCTGTAGATTTAAACATGTAGACGCATTTGTCTTGCACTAACCTTTGGCAAGTTATTCACACACAACTTGATTTGCAAAGCAGCATATCGGTAATTTGGTATAGGACTGAGTTAATATTATTATTACGTCTTCATTCATATGGTGCCACTATCTAATAACTTACTGTCAAGCAATGATGAGTTTGAAGTTAATAATTTGCTCAAAGTCTTTACACAGCAACCCTCTTAAGGGAGGTTTAACTCAGTTACTGCTACTCTGCACATTAGAAGACAAGCACTAAATCAATCAGCCAACATTCCATCCTGAATATCGCAATTCTCCATTCCTCTACCCCTTCTGTCATTCACCCACCATCATCTGCTTCAAGCCCCCTATTTATTACTTCTCAGGCATTCCATTCAAACTGGTCTCACCTTTTTCAGAAATCTTACCCTGATCCATCCAATCCGATGCCTTCCCATTTCTCTCAACCTAAACACAACACATCATAAAAGCTCCTCTGTCCCCTTCTCTCTGGTCTTCTGGTAACAGGATTGTGTTCTTCCTATGGCATCTTTGGACAACCCCTCTGACTTGACACAGCACTCATTAATAAGCTGGTGCCCTGTGCTTAGCTTTAAATCAGCCATTTAGAAATTCTCGTGATTATGACGTCACTGTGAGTCTGAAAGTGAATCACAACACTGGCAGCTAATATTCATTAAGACACAACAGAATAATGAACAAACTGCACCATAAAGGGAAAGTTACTACAATGAGCACTTTGAATAATAATTATAATACTGAATTGCAAAACTTTTATTTCCTGACCCTGTTTTGAACATCCTGGCTTTTTCCGATGCTAACTGGATCGGTGTGAATCCAAAGGGAATCTGTGTTGTTGTTCAGCCCAACCTGACCCACTTCTATGAAAGTAGCAATGCTCTCAGGAGTCAGTGGAAGAAACTTCCCCCGCTCTATATCATACACCATGCGACTGGAACCAATGTAGTCAAATGCCTCCTGTCAATCAAAACATCAGTGTCAAATGCCTCCTGCCAATCAAAACATCATTGTCAAATGCCTCCTGCCAATCTAAACATCATTGTCAAATGCCTCCTGCCAATCAAAACATTGTCAAATGCCTCCTGAGAATCAAAACATCCTTGTCGAATGTCTCCGGCTAATTATTATAAAAATATCTGTCAAAATGCCTCCCATCAATTAAAATTATTTTCGAAATTCTTAAATTTCAAATTTTCAAATGCCTATTCACTTACAATATCAGTTTGTAAAAACTGTCTTCTGCTTCCTATAAATTATAGCAGTTAAAACAGTTACAGGTTCAAAAAGTTACTTCTCAGCTCATTTCACCTCTTTAGGTAAAAATACAAAGTGTATGTAATTTTATAACTGTATTTCAGCAGTCAGTGATTTCATTTTCAAGGTTATTTTGCATCGATCAAATGGAAAAAACTGGTATTGCCAGTTAATTTTGGAATGTAATTTTCTTTCTTACCCCATGAAACAGTGCAAAAATCACTGGCCTAATCTGGGAAGCGTCCAATACCACGAAATGATGAATCTTGCCAAGTGCTTCAGCAACAGCATGCAGTGTTACAAATGCAAGAGCTGCACTTTCATAACCTGGGTATCTGTCGTCAAACAATGAAAATGAATCCATCTATAAGGAAAAACAAAACACACTAAATCCTTGAATTGCCTTCTATTTTTACTAATTTCTCACTAAATCAAGGCTTCGGAAGCACTTTATTTAAACTAAACTGCATTGGTGCAATGTATACCCATCTAGGTCTCTCAAACAATAACTGCTTGGAGGCACCCTCTGTATGACAGCCCCACAGAGTTCAAGAGAAGGTTGTCTTCCTAACAGAAAGTCTTTCTGAACTTCAACTGGTCAGGTCTGGTGCACTCTTCAGTATCTGGAGTACTGTCTTCAAACAGATTATTTTTCTGAACTTCAACTACTCTCATGCACTTTTAATTATCTAGAGTACTGGATCAAATGTTGACCTGCAGAAGTTACAGATAAGGGCAAAGGCATGAAAGAAGTTGCCAGATCAGGTAGACCGGTCCCAGGTAAGATCAGGTGCACTGATTGTCTTCAGTTGGTGATATTCTCTGTGCTGCTTCTCTTATTTCTTAATCAGATCTATACTCAGTCAGTGAACATTCATTTCTCATAAGGCAGTCATTCAGTGACCATAATTTCTGAACTTGTAAACGAATATCATTTGGACCCTCTTTAGAACCAGCATCCTTACAATACAAATTTGTATCTGCTGGCAACACCGTTGGGAACAAGGTTCCAAATTTATTTTAGCTTTATATTCAAACATCTTCATGGTACAACTTTGGAATAAGACGTTACTTGATATGGCTCCCAAATATAGTATAACAATGATGCTCCAGTATGTTATAACCACTGATACCTAGTACTTACCTGAAGTTAATATACATACTTAGTAATTTATTAGATCCATATTATTTTAGTTACTGCACAACATGTACCAATAATAGCTAAGCTTTAAGTAGTGCTACTAACCCTAGCAGCAATAATGGTGACAGACTTTGAGTCCAGCTGCTCTGTCTTGCTCACGTAATTCAAGTACGCAAATACATTGAAATTTCCAAGGGGATCACAGTAGAATTCTAAATGTTTCAAAATATTTATTAAAGTACTACATAAATAAAGTTCAAGCCATGAGTTAATTTGAAAGGAAATATGTTAATGCAGGTGACACGATGTTAACCTCTTCACTTTGATGGCATTTTAATGCCATGTACGTGCATAGCATGTGTCCAGCGACAAGTCTGACAAAGTCTAATTGGCTACAATTGTAATTGTTACTACTCTGCAAAATTGCCATGCTCATCACTCATATATGAATATTTATATAATTAAAATCATTAAAGTTTTCAAGTAACATCAAGTAAAGTAATGTTATAAACTATTTATATAGAGCTAGAAAATCATTGGTTTATAAAGAGATGGGTTACAAGAAATTTGTCATCCATGGAGAGAATACAGCAAACCAAAACAAAAGAAATGGTATACATAATATTCCTTTACTTTTATAATATTTATAAATCATTTATAGGTTTTCTACAGCAGTTTATATGTTATTTACTTCTGTTTTTGCCATCTATTCTTCCCACGAAACAATGATGCCAAGAGGCTTCCAAAAATTGTCATTTGACTAAATAAAACATCTAATCTGATGATTTCTATAGCAACATTTTCATAATGCCCAAGAGAGTTGGTGGTTGCTCCAAGTCAAAATTGCATCTGAAATCATAATTCATTGGAGAAGCTGGGTCGAATTCTGATAGGTCAGATAAAACCAGAAGCTAGGCTAGGGGGCGCACGATAGCAGAAAGGTAACACACTGGCACGAAGAGCAGAAGGTAGCGGGTTCAAACCCCGCTAGCCCTACAAAAGGTCGACTCAGCCTTCTGCTACTCCCTAGATGGCGGCAGGAAAATGAGTAGCAGTTTCACTGCGATGGTAACCTCGGGTTCAGCGGAAAGACCTGGCCACCTACCGCCGATGTATGGCAATGCCACCTGAGGGCTGATGGCCTAGCACCGGAGATCAGCACCGGGCCCGACACTCGAATCGAGTATGGGCAAAACCTTTACCTTTACCTTTAGGCTAGGGTAGGTAAGCAAGTTGAAACAGATGAGTTTTAAGTTTAGACCTGAATGACATCACAGACATCCCCAGAATCAAGCCTACAACTAACCTGTTGTCACCTTGCAAATAATTAAGAATTATAATTCATATTTGACGTGTAATATGCAGGTGCATAGAAGTCTGGTTCATGCATTATAACTTTACACTACGAGAACAAATGATGACCATACTCATGATACATGTGGGTGGAGTGTTGTTCACGACAAGTCCTTCTCATCAGGCGCAGCAGACATTAAGAGTCTCACTGTTCCCAAGGCATACATAATGACTGACAGACATAAACAGTGTGCACAGGAGACAGGCTGAGTAATGGACTAAGAGAAATAGGCATGCAAAAAGAAACAGAAGTGAAGGTGGGTGAAACATAAAAATAAGAAACACAGCGAGGGAGAGGATGAAACAGAACCTAAGCTGTATATGTAATGTAATTTAACTAGACATTTCCATTGCACCTTCTTAGATGTGCTCCCTACCAGCATAAATGATGTTACAAATCGTAAGAACAAAGAATGATCCCTGCCAGCATGCCCATAAACATTTGATGGGACTCAAGCTGCCTCTATGTGGGTCTCATCTGGGAATGTGGGTTTTAAATGGGCGATACACAGACATGCTGGCAGGGATGCTTGAACAGTATGAAGTTTCCATTTGCAAACTCTCGCATGCACAAATAATCTGACTAATAGACAGCTCTTCCAGCTAGACAGTCAACAGCATATTCAGAAAGAGTTGAATTTATTTGAACAGCAATTTCAATAGCTGTCTGTGTTGGGAACAAACATAGAGAAGATGCGTCAGTTTTGCAGGTTGAAACCAAGGGTGGTAACTTATGAAAGAGTAAATGGAAGGCAGCTTATGAGGGAAAGAAGCCTGAGATGCAATGGCCATGTTATCAGACAAATACGACTCAGAAGCAGCGCTATTTTTAACAGCAGGACAGCTGGATTAGGTTATAAGGAAATCAATCGTATGGCCCATGTCATGAGTTGGAACTTAGGAGACATGCTGTGTAAGATCTAAACTGGAGAGGAGATCCTAGAATTTTTGTTAAGGCTAGTCTATATGCAAACTGAATACACCAGTTATTATAAGTTATTATAAGTTCAGAGGGAGATAAAACAAAGAATTCAAGGAAGGATTGGAATTTGGAGAAAATGTCTGAAAGTGAAAGGGCAACAGGATGGTAAAGATTAACAAAGGTTAGATGAAAATTACCAGAGTTCAGGATAGCAATAAGGAATTCAAATGAATCTGGAGTTGGAATAAGTGAAGGGAAGCGAGCAACAGTCAAGTGCTCTTTGTGAAGAAAGGCAATTCCACCACTGAGTTATCCAGCCGAGGTTCTTTTAGGAGCGAAAAGGATGAATTATGTGCAAAATGAAGGAAGGAGTACAGGAAGTCTGGAGCAAACTTTCACTGAGAGCAAGAATATCAAAAGATTATCCAAAGATGTAAGTTTGAGGAGAGGAACACTTATTCCAGATAGAATGGATATTAAGGTGGCAGAAGTTAATAGTGCCAAGATGGTAAAGACCAGGGTTAAGCTCAATGTCACCAGACAACAGAAGGTAAACCAGCAACAAGCAATTCCGATATGCCTTGGTGCAGCTTGGGAGAACTAAGAGTTTCGTGAACGAACAGAAAAAGCCTGAAAAAGCAAGTATATATAGTAAGTCAGACATGGGCTGCAAGATGAAGTAAAAGGAAAGGGTTTCAGATACATGATGAAATAAAACTGATTATTAGTTTCAACAATGACATCAAGTGATGGTGGGTTCGCTGAGCATATATGTGTCACAGTCAGCAGAATCGAGGGATAATAATAATGAGAACTACGGTGATTGATATGTATGGTGGCACATGATTTAAATCTGCATGGACTAACAACTTAGGTGGAGAAATAGATGGTGTGGCAGCAATAAATTGGCTAATCTGTAACAAGTGCAGCAAGCAGAAAAGACAGAGCCTATAGTCTAAAGAAGACAAGTCAGAAATCTTCAGCTTTTGGCCTGACATATAAACTCAACACAACAAAAGGGAGCCAGGCCTATGTTAGTTGTGGACCTAAGTTAGAGTTTTGCTAAACAGAAGGAAGGGCTAACTGTATGCAGCTATTCAAGAAAATAAACAAGTGAACCGGTGAATGCATGAACGCCAATGGGGAGAAATAAAGCTTGTCAAATCTGGGGAATAAAATACAGGCATAATGGAGCTAAAAATATGATACTTCCTTGAAGAAACACTAGGCTAATAACTAATACCTATTAGCTTATAAAGTTTAATCTAATTTACAAACGTGTTTAATAGCAAATTTCACTAGTGGACTTTAAAATCAACACAACACAGCCCAACTTATCCATTACGCCACCAGATCTGAGCAGAACAGGCATTTGTTAGTAGCTGGGTCGTTTGGTCACTGAATGAACTCTCTGAGGGAGATTGTGAATGCCACTCTGGAGATCCTAACCCACTGCTATCTCACTGAACCCATGATTTTCCAGTTGCAGATGGTAAGTGAATATAGGTCCAACACTTTCCAATCAGGCCAATCTGTTTACAGGAAAACCAAGAAACTGCTCAGAAACAATCAGAAGAAAACTTTAAGACTTTACAAAACCTGAAGTTTCAACTTACGGTTGCTAAGTACGTTGGAGAGCTTGTTGCGCCTCATGCAGGTTGGTGTGTCTTTGGCACCATCCATCACATCTCTAATCTCCATGGCACACTTAGAAACACCTGAATCATCATGCTGGTCATTAAACTTCTCAAAGCACTGAAACAAAGAAGATGCTAACTGTCCATTATTGTATCATTCCATGGACTGCTATACGGGTTCTTCATTATATAACAATACCTAGGCCAAAAAATTAATAAATTTATTGATTCTCTAATTGAAAGAGCAAATCATGAAATGGTATTAATAGCTACATGGTTAACAGCAAATAAGTTGTCATTGAATCTATACAAAACTAATTTTACATTATTTCAATCACATTGCAAAATGTTCCAAAGTGTAATATAAAGCTTATAACTGATGGCAAGGAAATCATACAGACAGTTTGTACACAGGTAAACCCTCGACTTGGAAACAGCCCAATGTATTTATCCAAGAAGTAAGCCAGAAAAAACATCAGTATATTGTCTCACATTTGCCACAGTTTATCTAAGCATGATTTGCGGGGCTTATACTCTTTCTTACTATTTCCATATTTGTCTTATTGTCACAAAACGTGGGGAGTCAAATATGTTTCCCATCTAAATCAGCAGCAGATCCTTCAGCAACATGCCCTTCACACTGTTGGCATGCTGCAACATTTGGCCTTCCAGTATTGGGTCCTTCTCTAGTGCACACAACATTTTGTGACTGGAAAATATTACCAAACGGCAAATTGATTTATTTGATTATTGCTATCATAATAGACTGTTACCATTGACTTTTGATGGTTACTTTTGTCAGGGCTTTGATTTATTTCTTTATAGAACATATGAAACATTATTTACTGTCTTTGCAGGATTGAAAAAGCCTTTTAATACAGTGTTATTGTTTACCACACTGTTTCTTTGGTCCTTGTGCAATTTGCAAACACTGAACACTGCTGTACGCTCAGTACCTATACCTAAGTGTTTGTTTTCCCTCTTCAGTTTGTCCATCAGACATTTCCAAGAAACATATTTAATAAGACTTGGAAAATTGTCTAAGTTCAGATGGACGGATACAACAGGCTGACAGAAGAAGCTCAGCACCAACAGGAGTGGCATCATTGAACCTGTCTGAGGGCAGATAACCAGAAGAATAAGAGAAGAAGTTCAGAAGAGAAGAACAGTCCCTTGATCTAATCCTGAGCTACAGCCACAGGTATGAAGTTCTAGCGATTTCATTTCCTTAGCCAGAAGGTTCTACCAATAGACTGTGCCATCAGCTGATGCCTTGTGAATTAAACACCAGTGCATTAGAAGTTGCTAATTATTATTATCATTATCACACATCCCCATTTCTTCAAAACATATATAATAAGCCTATTTTCTCTGTGGATCCCAATGTGCATAAATTCCAATGCAAGATATTTGGAAAATATACCTTGTGAAGGATGAACTCCACATCACTGGAATTAGAAATGGTAACAAGTGGAAAAGGAATGTCCATAAACATCATCCCATTGCCATATGGATTCCAAGTTATCTTCCGGCAGTTGGAGTAATGCTCATCACTCCAGTAAAGACCTTGGATAAACATAGATAAAACAAGATGACTTGTGATGCAGGAACAACGCCAAATGTAAAACTAATATTGTGATTAAGGCATTATTGCAGTAGTAATTAGAAATTTATACAGCATTGCTTCAAGAGAAATTATTAAGTATGGCAGTGTAGTATAAGCAGGAGCCTATCTAAAAGTTAAGCATATATGACTGCAAAATATATGGCAATGGCATTACTGAAAATAAGTTGAAGTACATTGGATTAATTGATGCACAGTATAGATGTACAGAAGATTCCTTTATAAAAACAGTGCAAAGCATGTCATAATGGAAATCATGCAAGTGATGGACTAAAAGATTTCCATGGATATCAGGGCATAGTTGAATATTGATAATGAACAGAGGTGGCTTATAAATCAACCAAAATCATACCATAGTGATCATTTGGGCAACTCAGATCAGGAGAAAAGCTGTCAGGCCGATCCCTTTCATTTTCTACTATAATGACAATGCCTGCAATCCCAGAACTTCGCATCAAAATGTTAGAAACATTGCTGAAAACATTCAGAAACATTAAACAACATTAATATTTATGACATCAACCATTTCACATTGTCATCAATCATGTAACATGCGCGATACACAGAATTTGATCATATTCGAATTATTACTAACTGTTAATCATGACACACTTTTTCACCATTGTGTGAGACTTTTAGTGTCCTTGCGAGTTCTTACAAGGTGCTATATAAATAGCCACATATACACACATACATCTTGAACAGTTGTTCAGGTGGCTTACTTACTGAGCACCTGTGAATAAGCTGGTTCTCATGACTTAGCCTTCGTTGGGCACTGTAGAAATCTAGAGCCTATGATTCTAGTCACTTTGGTGGGTCGCTTGTCACTTTGCACTGGGTCATACATAATTTTGGCATCACATTTGATTCCAATACTTCTTTCTTAGAGGTCATTTGCACATCTGCCCACTTTCAAATACAAGATATCTGCAGAAGACATCTTTATATGCTTCAAAAAGCCTTGGTTTCACAAGCTAATGCTCTAGTTTCTAGTCATCTTGATTATTGTAACTCACTTCTAACCAGCATTATAAAAATTACAAATGCTTCAGAACTCCTTAGCCAGGGCTACAACAAAATTAGCCATATTTCAACATTTCACCATTATATTACAATCACTGCACTGGCTTCCTAATGAACAAAGAAAAAGTCCATCAACTAAACTACCTAAAAGAAACTGTACCCACCTCTGAAACATTTTTGCTGACATAACCACAATAAAGCTCTGATGTGGACTGTGATGCATCAGCCACTTAATATCTTCATGCTTCTTGAGATGAAAGATGATGCCAACGCTGCCTGCACGTTGTGCTGAAGCAACGACAAATTCAAATAAAGACAACAATTGATAATGTAAGTTATATAATGTACTGCAACTGTAATCGTAATGTCAAGATTTCTACAGCACCCAACGAAAGCCAAGTCAAAAGAACCAGTTTATTCACAGGCGCTCAGTCAAAACAAAATTGATAGGCAAAAGGGTTCGGTTCCAGGTCAAGATCCAGGAGTCAGGCAGTCAGACAGCCGGACAGCTATGGTGGATGGTGTTTGAAACTGAAGCGAGAAGAGAGATAAGGGGAATCAGAAGACTCAGGAGAAGATGTTTGGAAGTAATGTTTTCACTTTTGAGTGAAAGACCAGTGCAGAAGCTGAAAGAGGTGAAGTGTTGGTGAGTTCATATGATGGATCAGATAAGTGTCGTAATTCTGGTGGAAGGCAATTGTGTTGTAAGACAAAGTAAACTTTATACAGACACTCATTTTAAATTACATCAATACTACCAAGCAGTCTTACCTAAAGTAATTTTTCTTAAATTTAAGACCAGCCAATCAGCAGACCCGCCCACATCAACTGGGGCACCTGGATATTTGTAAGGCACCTTCTGAAAACCTTCTCAAAGGCACTCTTTCCCAAGTTTGGATTTTAAGGAGGTTTGTTAATTATCCTTAAGTGAATCTTGAAAAAGTATAGCTAAAACCTTGTTAACTGTCCTTATGTGAATCATAACAGGATTCACTACAGACTCCACACTGAATCCTATAATGTCTAGCTACAAGACCAAAGTTTCACGCGGCTGACACAAGACAACATCATTAGTTTTTCTCCTTGTCTGTTCGATTCAGTTCAGTAATGAACTTATAGCAGTAGCAGATGCTGCAAACAATTTGCAGTCTATGGGGTTACAAACTCTCTATTGCATTGCTTACAGACTGGCTGCTCCAGCCAAAATTTTCTTCACCAGACATCTTCAAAAGAAAGTGAAATGGGATCAAAACCCAAACCTATCTGGCAGGGCCAGATTATTGGCTAAAAATCTAGAAGGCAAAGGGTTAAACTTGAAAAATGTAATGTTTTAAAATGCAGTTGTTTGATTTTCAATTTTAAAAAATTGGAGAGAAGTTCACATCCTTGTTTTTACTACTGGATAGAAGGACTACCACACAGACCAGTGACGTAGCTACAGCCAGCAACCACACAATGCAGCAGGGTCTGTGAAGAAGTTAAGAATTTCTGCATGGTGTTTCGCTTATCTGGCAATTATCTTTTGGCCTGCTGGTAGTGCTCAGGGTGAGTTCCATGTCTGCTTTGAGTATTTACCAAGTATACCAGTACTTCAAGCACACTCTGAGCGACTACAAAACATGAGGCACATCAAAGTTGAGGCAGAACACACCCAAAATTAGGATATGGGTAGAATAAAAAAGCTTACAGCTGCATCCAACTTGATGGGTTGCATTCAGTCGCCGAAAGCACATCTGAAAATTTTCACTTTGCAACTCATAGTAGACAATTCCCTGAAGGCTTGTGTTCCTTGCTGTGTAATTGTTTGAAACAAACAAAAAACAACAGCAATGGTCAATTTTTTTCATCTCTGCTTGACACTTCCAATTCCTTCAAGTGTGGCTGTGACAATACCTGGCCTTTGAGCCACTTTAAACCTCACTACTCACAAACTTCAGAAGAAATAAGCATGCAATATTTATTTCAAAAGAAAAGGTACAATAGCATCATATAATTATGCATGCATAGCAAATTTTACAGCAAGTTTTGCAATGCCAAGTCTTTAGAGTAGGCTATGGAGTTCTCATTAATGCAAGACCAAGTTTATCGTTGCTATGAAGATGCAGCTATAAATGGATCTTTGTAAAATTTGATGAGCTTTGGTAACTGTCCCCAAAGCTCGTTTCCCACTGTATTAAGTTGAAATTTTGAAAATTCATAGAAAATTTCCGGATGTTACGGAGGACAGAAATAGGCACGTTAGACTACTTGTACTCATAGCTATCATCAGGTACACTTTGATGAGATACATTAACATTCCCCAAACCGGATACATGCCGAACAGTGAATTGCAGCATTGTAATTTCGAGTACACAATGTACATAGGTTGCCATGGTGGATAGTTTTGAATTCAGCTTTGAGCGAATTCTACAGAGTTACGGATGTGCGTGAAGGAAGAACGGTAAAGATGGGCAATCTTATCTGTGAAACTAAGTTTTATTTTAACAGCTATCACGTCTAAACTGCGGACTGGAGAGTTATTAGTAAAGACGTGAGCAAAGGCAGTCTAGGTCATAAAAGAAATATACATTCTCTATAGTCTAATAAATTCTTTCATTACACATTTTATTATAGAAACTATTGCAATAATAATAATAGTCTACAATTACTTTGAAACGTTTGTGCTAAATCTGAAATACCGATGCAATTTGAAGACAAAAATACTGTCAACAAAAATTGGCAAATCATCGCGTTTTCTCCTGCGTTTAAAACCGGAAACGAAGTGCGCGGACCACCAACAGATGGCCATATGCGGCTTGGCTTCGAGGCGCCATCGGTTGATGCCTTGTGCATTAGACACCTACGCATTAGAAGTTACTATTTACTATTATCTACAGAAGTTACTATTTACTATATCTGCAGAAACGATAAAAATGTATTATCATTCGTTAAAATATTGCTTGCATTAGCACTGGTTCCGCTCCTCGATATTGCTATGTCTTTTAATGACCTTTCTGAACGCAGCTCGTCTACTTTAGTGCCTATTACCACTGTTGGGAAGACACCTTCATCGGCTGTCGAAGGCGCGACTGATGCCACTATTCTCAACAGAGCTGTGGTACGTGTATGATCGAATCGAGGAGATTCTTCCTGGAACAAATAATTCAGTTGAAGGCTGGCAACGCGCGTTCCAACAAACTGTAGACTGTCATCATACTACTGTCTACAAACTAATGGAACGTTTATGCTGTGAGCCATTGATTTCGTGGAAGAAAAGATTGGACCATCAATTGGAAGGAAAGATCATAAAAATCAGTTGCTAATTAGGTATTTGATCAATTTGGGTTGCTTTGGCCATTGTTTAGGTTAGGGTCATTTTTGGCAAAATCTGTAATTAGTACTTAAGGCATTTATGGTCACTTTGAGTTAAAGGTCGTATCATTTACTTACAACACACTTTAATCCTCCCAAACCCCTATTTTGTCAGTTGTTAACAATCTAACCACTCCTCTCAATCAGCTCCTCATCTGCCTTAACACTTATCCGCCCTCCCGTCACCTCATCCTTAAACTTTGGAAATCGCTTCATAGCCATAGTTGCTCTAACCCTCGGGAATAAGCCCCTGCCAGAATTGCGATAATTCTGACCCATCAAACGAACTCACCAACACTTCAACCCTTGCAATCTCTGCCCATGTCTTTCACTAAAAACTGAAAACACTTATCTTCCACAAATCCTATTCTGATTCTTCCTCTTCCATTCCGCTCCACTTCCAAGCACCATCCATTGTAGCAATCTGGAATTGAACCCTTCCTGCCTATCGATTTTGTTTTGACAGCGCTTGTGAATAAGCTGATTCTCGTAACTTAGCTTTTGTTGGACAGTGGGCACTGTAGAAATCTCGTGTTTACGATTACAATCAGACATAATTCAAAAGGTGTTTTAAAACCTATTTGAACTGTCTTGTTTTTCTTGACTGACTGCTGTGACCTACCCATGCCTAGGATTCCTCATTCAGCCAATGGACATAATTATGAGATGTTAACAAATGCATTACTTACTTACTGATGGGGATAATACATTTACTGTTTACATATATGCAGATTATTGATATCACTATGCAGGAAAAACCTAAAAACCCTGCACGAAGCAAAAAATGAACATTATTTTTGACAGCACAGCGTTCTTAACAGAATTCTGTTTGACTCGGAACCAATGAAATGCTTGGCTAAAATGGTTTCAAATAAACATTGTTGTTCTAAAATGATCAAGATGAATCAATTGTATTTCTGATTTATGCAGATCTGACTGCAAGTTAACATAAAATTTGGCCAGTTTGTCACTATTTTGAAACAGAGTGAAATTGGAATTGAAACAGTGACTGGGTGATTAAAACTAATCTCTTAGAAATTTCTTGTTTTGGTAAAAGGCTTATTAATTCTGCTGCAGTCATCAGATGGTGTGGTTTCTACTTGGTCGTTCTTCAGAAAATTCAATGCCTAAGTCATCATCAGTCACTGAGAAGCCATCTGGTTTGACCTGGTCTTTGACTGATGGAAAGTTTTGTCTAGTCGACAGGCAAAGTTCCACTCAGACCATCTTCAGAGGATTTCTCACAAGTTTGAACTGTGATGGGCTAATATTGTAAAACTAGCTATACCAACACAAATATTGACATAATGGTTTTAAAGAAACATTTCTTTCATCTGAGTGCTTTTTCCACAGAATTATTATTCTTGCATGCCTAGCATAATTTAGTTAAAAGCTTTCAGCAGGGTGCATTTGTCAGGGTGCATTGGCTATAACGAGACACTGGTATAACAATAAAAAATAAAATATTCACATGACTGAACGCTGATCTATTTGAACAGTCTTGTTTCTTGTCCCTCACTTGATTTTGGGTCCACACTATTCCGCTGCCCCTCAAACTGGTTTGGACGTGGGTTGCTTATTAAAAAAATAGGTCAACAAAATTACTGGTAAACCAAAAGGTACTAAAATTCTTAGGAATCAACAAAAAAGTTATAAATATATAGAGGAACTCATGAAAATCTAAGGACAGACAATGTAAGAAAAGCAGAAAAGGTAATAAAAAATCAGCTTAGCTGATGATCATAAAAAAATTGCTGATGAGTAAAGAAGTCATCAAATATTTGATGGTAAAATAATTGCTGCCAAAATTTGTAAATTTAATTTTGACTCAAGTGTAGCCTTATTTATGGCCCTTAATAAATGAATGGTTCTGCCAGTGCTATGAATAATAATAAATCCCAAATAGTTTTGTATCTGCCCTAATGTTCCATCCCTTTGGAATTTGTATTTCTCCAGCTAATAATTTTAAATAATCAAACCTATCATCTCATTATAAATAAGTTCATCTCACTATAAATGCAACTATTTACAGCAATTCATCATGCAAAATTAATTTGTCTTTTTCTCTTCCATGAGTTCTTCAGTATCGATCCCTCTGCCATCGTTCAGTACAAGCCGTTTAACCACTTGGTCAAGTGGGCCGGTTCCCTCAAATGCACTTGGTTTTCGGAATGTCCCACCAATGTGGTCCCAAAGTGTGAAGTATTGCCCATAATTGTAGCTGTAGAAAAGATGGTGGTCAGTGTGGTGGGCAGAGCCATTAACGAGTGGCTTCAGGGTTTCCGGAACACGGAAATCGCCATCGTGGATTGAAACAGTCCAGATGTTGACACCAACATACAGAAGAAGGTAGGTAAACTTGTGCATTGGGAAGAAAAACACATACATGTGGTAAGGCAAACTCTGGAGAAATCCATCAACTGGGTGGAATGCGTGGCTTGCAAATGGTGTTGGCACCTTCCATTGGTGGTGTGGCTTGTGCAGACGACTGTAGAAGATGCGGTGATGCAGCCAACGATGAATCCAGTAGATAAAACAGTCAGTGAACAGGATGAAGGAGATAACAGAAAGGGCTATCATGAACCATCCTGCTCAAACATCAACATAAATTAGCTTATTAGAATATTACAAAGTACGTAGTGTACTGAGTAACATAGACTGCTTAACAACAGTGCCTGCAAATAATTTGGTTTCCACAGCAAGGCTTTCTTGGGCACAGAAGAAATTTTTAGATGACAATTATGATTACAAAATGCACTGATGTTGTCAAAGTATGATTTTACATTTAGTCTGCATCAACACAAGTCATAGAAGAGCAGACACAAAAGTAGTAAAACGTCTCCATGTCTTTTCCCAACAGTTCAAATGGAAAGATAACAACTTTCCAATTGAGATAATGCATCAGAACATTGAGAAACCATTATGTGACAACCTGATCAGTGCTTTTGTCAGGTAAGGCATTATACACATACATCACTCAGCAACCAGCTGCATATGACAATCTTTAGTTCTATGGCAAAATTTTTACCCTACAGTTTTTATCAAGTTTTCGTTAGCTCCAAAGATGCGCTGATGTTTTAATTATGGACAACTAACATCTCTGGGAACTGCTGCCGTTACTATTACAGTGAAGTTTCAGCACCACAGTATGAAGTTCATTAAAATGCTAGTCAGCAAGTCACTTCCAGTGTTTGAATAATGCAATTTACAATACCAGGTGCAATTCTCACGATGGAATTTGGCTTGCACAATAATTTTGCACAATGATTTCGACTGATGCCTTGAGCATTATTACAGTGATGCCATGGAAGGTCCCAGATTTAAAACACAGTGAACAAAACGCTATTTTATACGTCCGAATAACCTCGATATTTGTTGAGCACCTTTTAAAAACCTCAAAAGTGCTATACCAGCCAAATATCATCAGCCAACTGCAGTGGAACAAACGGATCATAGAATGAAGCTCATTAAAATGCTAGTCAGCATGGCAATTAGAAATAAACCATATTGTAATCGTAATCACAATTACAGTACAGGAGGAACTCTGAGAAGTGCTCTCGACCTGACAATATAAGACCCCAATCAAATTAAATGCTTTTCCTTTATTTGGTTGCTGGCGGTCAAAACTGATGTAAAACTGTCAACATAACATAGGTCGGCATGTACATGCCAATTCATGTAGCCAGTAAGTTTTAAGTGAACAACCCACCATATTTAGAGTCTCCAACACTGTCATACAACTTTGAATAGCCCTTCACTTCAAGAAGAAATGTCACCGCTGTCAGGAAACCCATCAGAGGTACAGACTTCAATGTGTACACAATTTCCTTGCGTTGCTGATTCTAAATTGTAAAAACACAAGTGCAACAAAAATGAAAATAAAAATTATGCTAACGATCTGTACAACACAGAGCACATGGCTCTGAATACTGCACATACTGAGAAACAGCAAATTCATTGTAAACTGCTGTTGAAAGCCAATTGTGACTGAAAAGATCATAGGATGACCTCAAAAGATGCTTAACTGACTCGTCAGTAGATACCAACAAACTAGCAGAAAGGGAATCAAGTTCACAAATGAAAATTCGAACCTTCCTTAAGAGCTAAAGAGATAACTATCAGCATAAGAACATTTCATCTTCAGTCCGTCAAGCAAAAGGAGGGCAAGGTTAATCCATACTAGGCCAAATAAGAATCCATATAAAGACATAAGAAAATATTAGTTCTGACCATGTTTCAAAAGTGAACCCTAAAACCATCTGGTATTGTTCTAAGGTAGATGGTGGTGTATGAAGTGTTGGGAGGTGTGAAAAATAAGAACCACACAATAAAATTTGGTCAAGGACTTTCTTACTGGTAACTGGCTTGAGGCAATCATAAACCCATTTCGTCCTTTTCATTATGTCATCTGAAATCATGACATGACATACCACACGTTCACCCAACCACTATCCATCCAAGTTGTTTTGCTCATTTTCACAACTTTTGGAACAGATTAAATGAGTCTCTAGCATCAGACCTTCAAAATCAGTGGATGCTCCAGAAGGCGTTTGTCGTAAACAAAAATGTAGCTGATTGTTGCAGTTATCAGATACAAGAGTGCACCGCCAGTGTCCACAAGGATGTTCAAGCTCAGCAACTGGCGCCAGATGTTATTTTCAGGCCACCATTTTGGATAAATGTACGGTGTGAAGAAGTATTCATCACTCAAGTTCAGCAAAACATCCATTTCTTTACTTGGTTTACCTGTAGCAATACATACCACTCCATAATGTAACTGTTTATTTGACTAATCAAAACAAATAAAGGAACATTTCTGTCTCGTAAAGGCCTTGTACATTTATTATAATCCCTGTTTGATTTCAGTACTTATTACCTTGGCGCTGGGATAATTCATAGGCCACAATAGCAAATGCAGACACATAACAAATTCAACCACACAATAGAAAATCCTTTTAAGCTGCAAATTCTCCATTCCTCTACCCCTCTTGTTGTTCACCCACCAACATCTGACTCACACCCTTCTATATTTGACTCTTTAGGCTTTCCATTCAAAACTAGTCTCATTTTCCAAACTCTTACCCTGTTCCATCTAATCTGTTGCCTTTCCATTTCTATCTCCATATCTTTTCAGATTCTCTTCTCGGTTTTCGACCAGACTCACCCTGGAATTTGCCTTGCACAACATTTTGCTTTGTAAAGACCACCGAATGTTGCCTTGAACATTATTACAGCGGCCCTATTGAAGTTCCCAGATTAGATTAGATTTCTCTCAACCTAAAAGCAACCTATCGTAACAGCTTCTCTGCCCCTTCTCTCTCTGGTCGTCTAGCAAACGGACTTTGTTCTTCACATGGTATCGTTGGACCACCCCTCTTAACTTGACGCTGCGTTGGTAAATAACCTGGGCATAGCTTTAGAAATTCTCGAGATTACGATTACTATATGCCACCGGATCACCTTGGTAATTCCAGGCGAACTACGGATAAGTTCCACTTACATAATTATGAACTGTTTACAGTATTATTTCATAAGAAGTTTAATTGGGCACGGATAGCATTCTGCAACATTAAGTAACATTTCGAGCAGAGATGCGTGATTTCCCGTAAACAAAGCAAAAAATCTTACCAAAATCCTATTCTAAAACGACCGGTGTCAACAAATGGACACAAAATCGGCTGATTAAGTGGTCGATGCACCGAGATCTCACATGTTATCAGTGATTTTGAAGAGTCGAAGAATCAATCGCTACTGAACAAAATAGGGTCACAACATACTTCACTCCTCCGCCGTTATCTAGGTTGGGTCAGGTCAAGACGACCAGACGTAATTCAATAATTCCTTCGCAGCGATGTCTGCTGAGGTGTAGAGCACGTTAGGGAGCTCAACACCATTTAGGTCTGATTCTCGCACGAGTGAGAATCATACGACTTGTGTCCTAAATGTATACTTTTTTGGTATCATGCAAGGTGTGTTGACAGGCGCTCAGTCAAAATAAAATCGATAGGCAGAAAGGGTCAGAATCGGATTTATTTCAAGACCCACGGGTCAGGCTAGCAGAAAGTCAGACGGCTACGATGGATGATGTTTAGAACCGTACACGGGGGACCTTAAAAGGCATGGCACCCATTCAAACGGGCAGCGGCTTTGATTTCCCGATCAATTTATTGAAAATGAGTAGGGTCGAGGCCATACGGTCGTTGTAGAAAAACGCGTAGGCCTACATTTACATTTAAAGAAGAGAGGAAGAATCCGGATAGAATTGGCAGAAAAGTTTCAGTTTTGAGTGAAAGACCTGCACAATTGATAGCCCTGGGTGAAGTGTTGGTGAGTTCGAATTGTAATTTATAATTGTAATTGAAGATTTATAAAGCGCCTCTTAGAGAATAAACTCAACAAGGGCGCAACAAGTAAAAGCACTGTTAAACAACAGTCTTCAGGCGCCTGGGAAACCTGCAGGAGAGGGGAATATAGAGGCCAGATCTCGCGAGAGACGGTTCCAGCAGGTGGGACCGACACACGCAAAGCTTCTGGGCTGGGCGGTAGCAATTCGCATGCAAGGGACAAACAAGAGATCATGGGTGGCCGAACCTAGGGTGCTACGGCCCGATAACGAGACTAAAGTGCAAAAGTCCATGAGGCGAAGAGGAGCTGAGCCAGCAACATTGTGGCTCACAAGAGTGAGAATCTTAAAATGGACACGCTGATGGATTGGAACCCAGTGAAGTGTCTCGAATATAGGGCGAGATGACTTTATCTGGGAATGCCCCAATGAGACGAGCAGCAGAGTTCAGGGAAGGGTGAAGTTTAGCAGTGTTGGCTAGGGATAGGCCGGTGAAGCTGGTATTACCAAAGTCAACCCTGGTGCAAATGAAGGCATGGACCAGAATGATCAAAGCCAATCAGAGGAGGTCAGCAAGGCCATTTGGCCTGGGCCTCCCATAGAGAAAAGGACTCAGATTTAGGAAAAAGTTTGTATGTAATAACTATTAGGCCTAATATGTAGGCCTGTTCCTGATTTTTTGAATTATAATTCACATCTGCAATTTAGTAAGCTTATTATGATCATGTTTCAAGATTGTGGCCTCGATTTTGCAGTGTCCTGGGCCTCTCAGAATCTCTGAAAGGCCCTGGATATGATCGGTCAGATAATTGTAATTCCTTTGGGGGTTTATTCTAATGGCTATGAAGCGATTTCCACATTTTAAGGATAAGGTAATGGGAGGGCGAAGAAGTGTTAGGACAGAAGAGGAGCGGGTTGAGTGGAATGATTGGATTGTAAGTAACTGATGAGGATAGGAGGGTTGAAAGGATTGAATTGTGTTATAGGTAAGGGATAAGACTTTGTACTCTATTCGTTCTGGTATTTTAAGCCAATGAAGTGAATTGAGAACAGGAATGATTTTGAGGGTTTTGGTGACAACACGAGTATGAGCATTTTGGATAGCTTGAAGGCGGTTTATTTGGGTGGTGTCTATATTCAGAAAAAGTGATTTCCAGTAGTCAAGTTTGGCATGGACTATGGATGGTAGATGCAGTTTTGAAGCCAAGCACACGCAGAATTCTGCTAGTCACTAATACGAATGAAGCAAGAGTGGGAGAGATGGGTTTTTATGATCAGAAAAGCCGTGGCTTTGGCCAAAGATCACAACTAAGTTGCGGACAGAAGAATTAGTATTAAAGGTGTGAATACAGGCAGAATCCAGCCTGAAGGAAACAGAAAGGTCGGGAAATTTCTTCCAGCTGATCACGAAGACTTGTATTAAAGTATGAATTCGTTTTCAGGCGGGTTCAGATACAGAAGATTAGATGTCATCAAAGCGGAGATTTGTGTAACCACACGAAGATGATGACCTATAGAGTGGGTGAAACGGTTCAGACAGAAAGAAATGAATAGTTGGGTGTCCTCATTACTCTTACTGCTGAACTCGCACATAGAATGTCAATATGCTTCCCAGACAGGTCTAATGTTGCCCGGGAGAGGTGAACACTCATTATGGGTGACTTCCAGCAAAAACGGGTTGGCAAACCTAGAATTCATCCTAGACATCAGCCCATAACTCTTTTGAAATTTGATCGAACGTTCGGCCAGATTCCCTTCTCTCTGGCCTTCAGGCAGCTGGACTTTGTTCCTCACGTAGCATCTTTGTATAACCTCTCTGCCTTGATGCAGCACTCATGAATAAGCTGGTGCCCTGCGCTTAGCTTTTTAGTAGCATTTTGGAAATTCTTGAGATTACGATCAACTTTGCCCCAATGGAGTTTTACCTTCTAATTTACAACCAATCACCAACGCCGAATTCGAATAATGGCCCAGATTATTGGTCTATTATTTCAACTTAGGCTGAAAGTGGTAGGGCTAAGAGGCCCTCAGGCCTCTAGGTTAGCATGTGGGTAGCTACTGGCTTCCCTTCTCATTGCTACTGCTCTTGCTTAAGGTTATGCTAGTAACGGGGCCAGAAGGACCTGTCAGATGGTCATGGACATCTCCAGTTCCTTGGAGTTCCTTATTAGGCTGAGAGGCCAGTCTATGAAGAGGTATTAAATCAAGTAGGCTTCATATGTTTACTTGTATAATCAAGTTTACCACATTATTTTACACACCAAAATTAATATCACAAGCAGTTCTGTGTAGCTTAGAAAAAGTGTTTATGCACAATTTTAGGCACAAATATGATTATGAAAGAAAAAGATAATTACACTGTGCAATCAGATACTAGCGTTGATTCTAAAAACCCATTTATTACACCAGCAAGGAATAAGGTAGAGTAAACAAAAGAATATCATGTATAAGTAAATATCCATTCATACAATATGGTAATGCCATTTCCTACATATAATAGTCAAAAGTTCAAGCTACATTACCCAGTTCTACAGCAAAATGTTCAGAACATAGTAGAAAATAAGTAGTAATAAATAAATGTGTTTGATTGCAAAACAGGTTAAAATATTTTCCAGAATTTTCATTAGGATTTTAAGATGAAAATCTTGAAATCAACATTTGACTTCCTTTTGACAAAGAAAACTAAGTTGTGAATAAAATCTTCTGCTTTTTCTCAAAGCTAAGAAAAAGTCATCGATTCATAATGGTAAGACAGAAAGCTGAATGAATTCAAAAGCAAAGTTGCTAACTCATGTTGCTAAAACACGAAAACATAAAATATTGAAATTAACTACGTAAAACTTTAACATAACAGTCTCAAGATTTAACATCTACTCAAATAAATGACTAAATTGAAGTTCATGGAAATTGCCTCAATTAACTGTTTTTCAAGAGATACCAATAGGTGTAAATGCAAAAGGTCACAAGAAAGATGCAAGACACTGATGTAACTGCGCATGAAATAGTCATAATAAAGATAACAAAGAAAGATATTGGGTAAATGTGTAGAAAAGCCTCATTAAAAAATACATCATAAAAATACACTATTGTGATGATTCCCAAAATATTCAAATATTGATTACAACTGATTACATGTAGTTAAGAGTAACAAAGAGAATGAGGAACTGTAAAGATTATGGAATTGGAAATCTGTTTTTCTTTATGAGTCGCTCTGATTGAAACCAGTTCCAGAGGAGAATGGCCATCTAGGATGGTAGCGCACTGGCTGCGACTCGTACCTGTGCAGTGATGCCTCATCAAATCCCAGCATCTCAGTTGAGTGGCTAAAAATGAAGAATTTAAAATACTTAGCATACTTAAGATAAGCACACTGATTACAACTGGTAGCAACAAGTAGTTACTTTAGAGCAGGAGCATTTGTGGTCCCCATTAATTTTTAAAGAGAAGACCATATTTTACTCTCAAGTCTTACATTAAGGCTACATAGTCTGCAAAAGGGCTACATAACCATCTGTTAAAAGGCCACATTATTGTCTTATTAAGGCTAGAAGCAGACACTACTGTGTCTGTTAAGGTTTATTTATTAGACATTAAGACACATGCTGCTGGAGTAGACAAACTATACCATAAACTTGGTTTTGATTCTTGTTATCATTGATTGTCGGCTCTTAGCAGACATGTATTTGCGAGCACTGTAGTGAAACTAGTTGCCTGCCAAAAGCACAGACTGGTATCGGCTATACGCATAAGCATATCTGTTTTAATAGCGTCTTTGCTAGTGTTAGACCTTCCTAGCAGTGAGTGTCAGACACCCATATTGTTAGCGTCAGTATCTTTGTGCATGATGGAAATGTTGATAGTTTCTGACAGCAACAGTCAGACTGAGCTTATGTTCTGTGATTTCAAGCGTCTGTCACAGCTTGTTTCGTTGTTTTTATCCTTCTTTAGATTGAGCGCCAATGTCAAAAGTTGTAGCCGTTCTTGCTTACACTCTACAGTGCATCATTCTCGCACAGAGTGTCTCGTTAAAAACTATTTTTCATGCATTTAACATGTCAGGAATTTTCTGGAAGCAGTGCTACTAAATTACATTACACCAGCGGTTCTCAAAGTGTGGTCTTGCGACCCCTGGAGGTCCCCGAGACAATTTCTGGGGTCCACGAGGTATAAAATATTTTCCTTATTATTTTGTTATGAATTTACTACATTAATTTCTCACCTGTAATTTCAAATACGGTAAATATAGCCCATATAAGCAAAAGCTTTTTGGGGTTTTTTGGGTGAAAAGGGGCCTGAGACCAAAATGTTTGAGAACTGCTGCATTACACTATAATGAGATCATTCACATACTTACTATCCCAATTTACTGTCATTTCTGGCACGTCTGACAAAAAAGATGACAGCAACTATGACACCAGCGATAACAAGCAAACCAAGGGTCAGCCCAACTGCCAGCCCAATAGTCAAAGCAGATGAAGAAGAACCAGGTGCAGGAGTACTGGGCGATGCAATCTTTGTTTCACAGTACTGTCCAGTGTACTGGCTTGTGCAGCTGCAAATAAAACCATTTTTGATTATACTCTCAATAGATGTACTTTCTAATGAACATCAACAAATAGTAAAATAGTAAAACAAAAATTGCCAAAAACATCAAGATAACAATTGCAAAGCACTATAATTAGCTTATTGTATCTCCATATTTCATGGCTTCGGCATGCCGCGACATCAGATGCAATATAATGGAGCTCTTTCGCTGTCTTTGTTTTCTCCTTCCCTGTCTTCTTCTCAGTTGCTTTCCATCTAGGTTCTGCCCACCGTGCATCACTATTATGAATATTATTCAAACACTGCCTAGAACAGGAATAACATTTCAGATGTTGCATCAAACATCTGACATAAGCAAAATTTGAATTTGAAATTAAAGAATAAATATATCATTGTACTAAACTGTTGTTCACTTTTCCTACGATTTATTCCCTGATTCATTCCTTGATTCATTAGACTAGACGAACTATCCCAAATCTTGAAAACCTTTGTTGGTCCAAACTACAGTTGCCTTACACTGACCTGTGCTATGCTTAGAATTCTGGATAACGAAAAATCACCTGCAGGTTGGCAAAGATACTCCGTCTGATGTACAAGTGCCTCCGTTCTGGCATTTCGTGTTACTCAAACACGGATCACCAGCTGACTCTGTATAACACAAACAAATGCAGTCATTTATTAAGCTATGCAAGAATAAAGCACAAATTTTTACTTTATACTTCTCTTATGAAGCCAGAAATTTCTTTTCTGCAATAACAGTAAGAAAGAATGCTTCAGCCACTCAGAGATGCCTTTGGGAGTTTGAGTTTCAGGGTTGCAGTATTCAGTGCTAAACAGATCTTTTGGCTGTCACAGATGCAGATATTAACCTTGAAGTGCAGGAATCATGTTAAGTTCATTCACACTGAAAGATGCTTGCTCATTTAAAGGTCTCTGTGCTGGAAGCAAAACTGATGTTGAGCTCGACTGTCGTCAACAAGGATCTGAAGGCAAACCCAGTCTTCGTCAAGTAACCTGGAGGGAGCGGTGCTATTGATTTAATCTTCAGGGTACCCAGGTCTACTATATAGCTGGTGGGTCCAGAATCATCCGAATATAACGGGATATGTTATTTCTTATATTAATAAATATATACAGTACAATGTATTTACAGCAACCTTGCATTGCTAGGCCAGAGATTGATGTGCCCAGGGATTCTGAAAGCAATTTACTAGGCTATTCTATAACGGTGGTCATTTCATTGGGATAAAAACAATCCACAAATTCACATGAAAAAGTGTAAAAATATTCAATATAGACTTGAAAAGTACTACAGGAGTAGAATCGAGTGTGAAAGGACTCAACATTCAGAAGAAACTGATCAGACACCTTGAGAAATATCAAAACTTCAATTAAACTGATGAAACTCCATATGATTATAACTGCCCTGTGCAGCCAGTGAGTTCCTACATTAGTTTAAATTGAAAGAAATGTTAAAACAGTAACCTACCCTCTGTGCCATTGCCGAGGTCAACTGTTGGCAAAGCAATGACCTCATTTTGGCTTGACAGGATAGGTATCACCCAGTTGTTGTCAACTAGGTACTGGACGAACATTTGGCCAATCTCCTTCTTACGCTCGGGTGAGAGGGCCGTGTCAAAAGAAACCTCGAATGCTGTTCCAACACTTGATTGGCTGAAACAAAAAGCAACAAACAAAAAATTTAAATATTTAAATTAGTCACACAATAATTTAATTTAAATTGCCCTATACCACACATGAAAGTGGATATTAGTGTGCATCTCATTTCCTACACTTGGGAAGTACAAGAGCAATTTTGTAAGACTTCAAATACTGAAAATGTTCAATGTAATTTGAAGATATAAAATTTTGGATGCTAAAGTCAATAGCCTGAAAATTTTCCAGTATGCACGACTCAAAAACTTATTAATAATTTCACATGATGCAAAAACATTATTTGAACTTAGACAGAGTTCTCAAAAGCTGATGCTATTGTTGCCTGCAGAGAAGTCTTTAATGTGTTTTTCAATTCAGTTCAATTTTTCAGCCTCTGCCATGACAATACTCCATAATTGTGATGAGCTACTTACAAGAACTGGTAGATGATGACCTTGACAAAGTTCTTAGTATTTGTGAATATCTTCGTAAGCTGTTAAAACAAAACGCCACACGTTAAAACCAGAAGAAATTAGTACAACACAGGATTGAGATTCAGTTTATGAGTTTCTAGAACCTACAGTGATTATTGCAAGCATATTGATATATCAATCATTAAGGCATTAATGCAGACTCTTTTAATGTGCATTGCTGACCAGATAATTGCAATGACAGGCTTCACATGAACATTTCAGGCTCTTTGCACTTACCGGCATGTTATTTTTTGCCACCTGTGACCTTATGTATAACTTTAAAAATCTCAGGTACATTAAGGATGAACAGCACATATTGAAATAATTTTATAACAGTAGTAGTTAAAAGTATGACGTGCAATGAACTTTGTAGTATGGATTTAACATATTCCTTCAGCTGTGCAATGTGAAGCTGTCAAATGTTTAGATTACTTCCTGGAAGAAAAATAATATTTTAGAGCATTCATTTTGTGAAACTTTAGCATGCCAAACATCAAAGCAGCTGAGCCAAAACTGAAGCATAAGTTGGCTTAATACGCTATTGAGAGTTTATGTGTGGCTCGATTACAAAACAGTCTATTGATGCGAATTGGTTTAAGTATAACTAGAAGGCTTGATACCTGAATTTCAAGCAAGACTTTGAAGCTTATTGTCTCAGGGTTGTTCAGGTCACTGTATTCACTCTTCCACATCATCCTCAACTTCAACTTGTATCTGAGCTTATTATTGCCTGAAAAGTCAATATTCTAAACTAAATTATCGACTTCTTTGAAATACTAGAAAAACATAGCAGTCATTTCTGGGTTAAACTGGCAATCAGTGTAAGGAATCTATGTAACGCTACAAGATGCTGATATGTCACATCTGATGAGCCTTACATTTGGTTTCTGACAGTTCAAACAGCGTGGCTTAAATCAGCCGGTCAGCTGAATACAAGTTTAAGCAAATCCACAAGAAACTTGGCTTTGCTTACCTGTAAATGTCAGTGTAACTTAAATAAAAGCAAGAGTAATGCCACAGAATACACCTGCATTAAGGCAATATATGCCAGTAATTTAAAGCAATGGAAGTTAACCTTGTGAAGTTCTTAAAAGACTCTATGTAAACTTCCAGACATTAATCTAATCTAATTGACTTAATCTAAATCTGGAAACTTCTATAGGGCTGTTAACATAAAGTGCAAGGCATCAATCAATGGCTGCTTCTAAGCAAAGCTGTATTCCAAACCATAACCCATATCCAACATATAGACACAAAAGAGTAATAATAACTAAAGACCATCAGTGAAAGTTACCACATGTGTTGTCCGGGTTAGTCTGTGATGGGTCCCGACAGGCACAGTAATAGGTCCCAGGGACATTGAAACAATATGCATTTGCAGGGCAGGAGGCTAGCCCCACTGTACACTCATCAACGTCAATGTCACACAGTGCGCCCGTCCATCCGGCCTGGCAGATGGTGCATCCGGTGACTGGGTTGCACTGTCTAACATGTATGCCACAGTTGCACGGGTTGGAGCAGTTCGGTCCCCAATAGCCAACCGGACAGTCTAAAAAAACGACCAACAGTTGGATTCACTCTTAACAATCACACTTTGAAAAAAACAACCCACACATGGAGTTATCATCGCTCCATGTTGAACGAAAGACAAGTTGTCTCCAGTGTACAGGTTCACTCAGATTGGCCAAGCCCCTCCATATATACAGCTTTCTGCAGTGCTGATGTACTGAGACCAACTACTTCATACCATACCATCTGTGGTGGTAAACATGTATCTGCATAGTTTGTATGTGATAATATCAGTTGTAATACATGCATGAAATCGTTATCCAGTTTAGTCTGATATGTAAAACACATTTGTAACATAGTATTATTATATACACTAGAGACTCATTAAACAGGAATTCTGATATAGCAAGGTCCTAAAATTATCTACCTATAGAAAATAAACTTTTTATAAAGCAGCCTCATTATTTATAAGGTGGTCCTTGACATGGTTCCCAAAGACAGCTTTATAAAAGTTTCTGGAATATTGTAAGTGGAACGTTTAGAAAGAACAGCAGTTTGATGCCGAGGCAGTTTACCTTCACAGGTCCGCTGATCTGGCCTCACTTGCTGCCCATCTGGACAGTTGCAGGTGTAGCCCCCTCCAGTGTTTGTACACCTCTGTTTGTGGAAGCAGAAATTGGTTCCTTCACTGCTGCATTCATTAACATCTTTAAATGGAACAACAGCACAGGATTAGAAATAATTCAGCAAGCTAGGGCTGTATTTGTTTTTCCCTTCTCCCTTCCTTGCCTCTTGAAACATTACCTTACCTTATATTTAGCTTCCTAATCTTACCTGAACTAACCTAGTCTTGTGCAACTGTCATGGATGAAGAGTGTTGTTGAAGCAACCCGTATCATCCCATTTGCAGGTAACTTCTGTTAGATCGGACATAAGACAAAGTAGGCAGTGGAAATTCCAACTGACAATGGTCTTCATCCATCTATTATAAGTGATAGAAAGCAGGAATCTAGACAGGTAGATCTTCAAAGCCATGCGATTCATTAGGTTGCATAAATTTACATGTTGACAAGTGACACCTAAGTAGTAACACTATAAAATATCGGTTAGATGTAATGTTATACCTGTGCAGGTGTGACCATCTGGGCTCAGCTGATATCCAGCTTGGCAAACACAGGTTGCTCTGTTGTTGACAAGGCTGCACTTGTAGTCACAATTGTTATCTCCACAGGGAACAACTGCAGAAGCCAAAATAGTTTACAGTGCTTCATTAGTAAAAGTAATTTAAGTAAAGTAGTATGTACCATTAAATTCTGTCAAAAGGCTCATCCAAAATGTTTCCTGAAAATTCACTCAACTTGCCATAGGTGCATTCCACAGTAAACAAAAGTTATAAGACATATGAAATTTAAAACGTGAAATCTGTCCACAGTGTTCCACATTCTCTACAAACATTCCGTGAGACAAGGTGATGGTCTGTAATGCAAAGATCATAATCGTAATTCCGAGATTTCTACAGTGCCCAATGAAATCCAAGCCGCTGCGGCCAGCTTATTCACAGGCGCTCAGTCAAAACAAAATCGATAGGCAAAAGGGTTCAGTTCCCGGTCAAGATCCAAAAGTCAGACGGAGAGACACCATGGCGGCTACGGGTGGAGAGGCGAGATAAGAGGAACAAGGGGTGTCAGGGTACGATCTCTGAAAGAGGAAAGTTTTGAGATTTGAGTGAAAGGCCAAAGCAGAAAATGCAAGCGGTGGAGCATCGATGAGTTTGTATGATGGGTTCAAGCCTGTTGTGTAGACTCTGTGTAACGACCCTGGGCAAGTTGTTCATACACTTGTCTCTGTCACCACGCAGGATAATTTGGTGGTGGCATAAGCTATGAAACAAACAGCAAGTCCCATCATGAACTGATCCTGTGTCCAGGACCTTGGGATTTGTCTACTGCCAAAGGGCAAGAAATGAGTGCCGCCTCTACACTCGGCATGATCACTTGCTGGAGCTTTACTTAAGAACCTAGTGTAGTTCCTAGATTTTATCAGATTAGGTTAGGAAATATTGGCAAAATTGCAAAGTCTAAGAGATTAGGTCTTTCATTTTCCTAACAATTTTCATCTAATATTATTTAACTGACCTGGATTGCAACTTTGACCTTGGAATCCAGAGTAGCAGCTACACGTGAAAGAGCCTTGGGTGTTGGTACAGACCTGAGGACAAGAACTGGTGCCCTCTCTGCACTCATCAATATCTGAAACCAACAGCAGTGCAGCAACAATAAGACAGAGAACAAAGAAGCAGAACAAACATATGCCTTGAAGCCAATCAGAAGAAAGTGAAGACATGACTGCAACTAAATCCTGAAATATTACCCGACATATAAGTTGGGTGATTTATACTCTGGCCCTGTGTTGCTGGACAACGATATTTCCCTTGTATCTGTCAATGCAATGCTGAATAAAGGTTTGATAAACTTTATATTCTAAGATATCTCAACCTTAACAGCATCTTCTGAATTTGGTATCTGTTTTGAATCTGTCTGGCAACTGTGTGTATCCCCAGTTATTCCCCTCCTCATATATCAGGTAGTATCATCTTTCCAATCCCACAGCTGAGAGAAAAATTCATCAGAGGTGTTCATTACAGCACAATGTCCTTAATGAACAAAACAGGTTTTCAACTGTTAAAGGAACAAAGACAAAGAAAAGCTGAAAAGCTTTTGTCAAAATCACTCTTTATTATTCTTTCTGTTTTAAGGGTTTTTATGGTAGAAGTTCTTCCTCGTATAAACATCAATTATACCTCCTTACTAGTGAGATAATCGCAAATGACTACTGATGTTTCTCTAAGAATGTTTTTCTGAAGCTAGAACTCTTTCTTCCTCCAAGAAATACTTAAAAACTCACTATTTCAAACATCTGGATAGCCAACTGCATTTCCCCTGGTGACCGATTAATCGCGCCTCACATTAGCATTATCTGATCCATCGTAAGAACTCACCATCACTTCATCCCTTACAATGACTACTGATTTTGTTTTGACTAAGCACCTGTGAATAAGCTGGTTCCTGTGACTTAGCTTTCATTGGACGCTGTAGAAATCTTGAGTTTATGATTACGATTTCAGTGTAACTATGCATGTGTTACAAATCTTTGTAATAATAATATTAATTAATAATGGTCTGAGAACATGGTGTTCTAGTGAAAACAACAATGGAGCTGACTGGCATGTAATTTCTGAAGAAGTGTACTAACCTATACAAGCAAAACTGCCACTGAGTCGATACCCTTGATTGCACCTGCACCGATAGCTACCAACTGTATTCACACAGATCTGTTCACACCGAGAAGTTCCCAAATTACACTCATCTGCATCTGAAAGCATTAGCACAACACACCTGAAAGCATTACAGTAGCACAACATGCCTGAAAGCATTAGCACAACACGACTGAAAGCATCAGCACAACACACCTGAAAGCATTAGCACAACACACCACATGAATCTGCATCAAACAGTAACATATTTTATACAGAAAATCTTATTCGGACAGATCACAGTTCATTACCAGCATCCAATATCATTTCATATCAACTCAGCAAATTAAATTAAATAAAGAAAATTAAAAAATGCCTGTAAATTCAAAACCAATGCCCTTCTTTTGAACTTTCCGGGCTGAACTGGTCTTTATCTATAATCTGTTGATATCATGCGCATGGAGCAACGACACTACAGAAGTCACTATGCAAGATTAGACTGAGACTTATTTTTCCTACTGATGTGATTAGGTCCAGCAACTGAATGCAACGATGACCAAAGTTAGCAGCAAAATCACTCTCTAATGAGCTGCTAATATAACAAAAGGTCAGAACACAGAATGAAATAAGATAACATAATACCAGATGCGACTAGATAATTAGAGATAAGATAACATCACAAAATGGGATAAAAGATAAACAGATTAAAAGATATGACAAAGGAAGATTTCTCTTCTAGAGAAATTATCCAGTGATAAGAAATAATAATAAAACAGATGAGTACTTTATTAAAACTCAGTACTTACCGGTGCACTGACTATTGGTGTACCCTGGTGCACAAGATGAACAGGTGAAGCTGAGGCGTGTTCGCTGTTGCTGTTCTGGAGTCATATCAATGCATGCCGCGGTGTTATTTGAACCGCAAGGCTGAGAGGCACAACCGTCAAAGTCCACAGAACACCTTGTGCCTGAAATGGAACAGATCAGCTACTAATGACATTGTACTCGTTCAGCTAAAGGGCATTTGTCTCCAAATAAACAACAAGCCCAGCTGGAAGCCGAATGCATTAGGACAAACATGATAAGAGTATTACAACTGAAACCTCTTGCAATTTCTAGCATAACTAAATATGAATTGTGAATATCACATGATGTATTCAGATTTAAAAATTTGACACAATGTCAAAAGATGGAACTGTTAAAAGGCTGCAGAGTTACTGTAATCTCTGTGCAGGTCTTTCACTCAAAACTTAAAACATTCCTCTTGCACAAATCCTATCCTGATTCCTTCTCTTCCCCTTATCTATCTTATCACTCCAGTTCCAAACACCTTCCACCATAGCCGTCTAACTGTCTGACCTTTGGATCTTGACCTGGAACTAAACCTGACCCTTCCTGCCTATCGATTTTGTTTTGACTGAGTGTATGTGAACAAGCAAACAAACAAGGTTCCCTCAGCTTAGCTTCCTTTCGTCATTGTAGAAACCTTGAGCTTATGATTACTTGAAAACCACAATATCTGAAGACATTCAGTTAATCAGCATAATAAAGTTTAGTTTAATCTACTTAAATTTAGATCATACAGCACAAGGTTTCTGGTTAGAGTAGCTACTTCTTCCTATCTTCCCAAGACAGCCTCAAGTACTGCTAGGCTATCAACTTCCATCTTTTCTGTTGTTCACCTGTCCAGCCAATGTAACAGCCGCAGTCTGTGAGTCTGTAGTTGGTGCCGTTGCCGAGGAGAGTGTAGCTGGATAAGACACAGGATCCATGGCCATTGCATCCATCACACATGGAAATGACCACCTGGAGCTTTGCAGAGACACCACCATTGGAGTCCAGTGCAACAAAACTGCACAAGAGACAGAAATACATAACAACTACATGAAAACATCTTTTCTATAACACTGTACTATAGTATTAGTACAGTATTAAGCCTTCTATAGTACCACAAGTACTCGGGTTGGTTCAGTTCCAGCAGCCTGTCTCAATAAAGATGCCATGCTCTGATCCTGGTCAAGAAAGAAATTTGTTCCACTGCCTTTAAAACTGATAAATAAACTGGCATGCACTGTAATAGTAACGCCGTTACATATTACCATGGCATCTGTGACGTACCACATCATATAACAAATATTACATTACCATTGACCAAATATTACATTACACCATTTCATCATTACATTATAATTTTACAATGATATTGTTACATATCAGCTATCACAATTGCAATCAGTATTATCGATATTATTACCATTATTATTACCACATCAAATAATTAATTAAAACAAATTAACAGCAAATATTAAATGTCAATACATTAAAACCATATGCAGGTCATGCGCATAAGGTATAAAAAGTATTCGTGCTTAATATTTGCTGTTTAACATGTGTCATTGGTACTGCATTGTCATTAGCACTCATCATTACAAACTGTTCAGTTTATTACATTAATATTTACTGTTTTACTATAATATATGATCTACTTGATGAAATGGTTCTATGCTCCAAATGAAATGGTTTCAAGCTCACCTGACGTCAACAACATTCAGTGATGAAGGCGTCCAACTGAAGATGCCAGTTGAGACATTGAGGTGTGCTGACGACTCCCGTGAGATGTTGCCAACCATGTAGTAGCTTATAGCCAGGTTCTGCTGCGATGTTGCCTTCAGTGTGAATGTCACAACTGTGTTCAGTGTCACGTTGATGACATACTGACCAGCTGAGTTTGAAGTCAAACCAACAATGGTCAGCTGTGGAGCCAAGTTGCCTAAAAAAGCGAATGCCGATAAGCAGCTGTTAGGATGAAAACACTATACGATAAGAATTATTTTATTCAGTAAATCATAAAGAACAATTAGTCAAAAATTCTGAAAGCTATCATTATTTGCTTAAACATCTCCACAAGCATTACAGAATTTACCATCAGCACAGCATTAATTCATACAAATGCACTCATACATTTTTTACAAACACTTTAATTGTTTTTTAGTTCAGAAATTGATAAATAATCTCAAACACATTACTCAGTGCTCTACTCTGTAAATCACTGGTAATACATTAATAATGATTTTTAAAACTCTCATTGCTACGTAATAAAATATTTTACAAATGTGACAAATTGTAAATTTATGTTTTCATGTATTCATTGATAAAATTCAATAAGTATGTTGCATTTTCAATCACAGACTTTGATTTTCAATTTAAATCACCAGAATAAAATTTAAATACATCAAATGAACATCCTGCTGAAACTCTAGCTTTACACCACATGTATCTATGCATGTATATGAATATTTGCACAGTGCTTTTTAAGAAACTCTCAAGGCCTCTGAAACTGAACTATCCAAAAGATCTAAAATGTGTGTTCTGAAATTAGCCAAAACCATTTCTTCAGCTGGAACAGTCTGGATTTTCAGCAGTAGACTGTTGTTGCATACACCAAGAAAAAGAGCTATATAAATGTCTGGATACAATTCACTGCCATATGAGATTGGTTTATGATTTATGATCACAGGATACATTAGATTATGGGATCCATTACTATGTATTGCATGATTTATTATCTAGTCAATTTAAAAAAATCATATAAGACGATCACAACTCACTCAATATCCGCAGATTGTTTGAATAGTCAGCCACTGTTTTCTTTGTGTACAAAGCCAAGGCAGTATCCTTGGTAACACAGTAGTCATAGTAACAGAATTTGTTGGTTTCACACAACGTCAGTCCAGCATTCCTATCAGCGTCTGTGTTGCATGGAGGCTCAAAGGCTGGCACAAAACTAGCATTGATGTAGTCAGCAGCTGTCTTGGTCGGTGGGTAGGTGAACAGGCTTTCAGCAGCTGATATCTGCCCTAAATCAGTCAAATTATCTCCGTGTTTTAAAGAAAACGAAAAACAACTGATAGTTCAAGTGAAACTACAATCAGATAACAAAACAGAAACTAAAAGTTGAAATGAAACAAACCTTTTGTTATGAAAAAATTTAAAATGTGCTTATCCATGAAGCAAATTAGATAAAAGGAACATTTTATAGTACTCCATTAAAATAATCCTTAAAGGTACTTTCTTGCACAATAGCCTAACTCAGACATGGCAGTACTACTCAGATCTTAGAGACAGCAACTGTTATTAGGGATAACAAGAGCTATTGAACAGTCAGTGTACAGAGTCACCCCAGTTAGCTAAGCTGTCCACTTTCCATAACCCAGCTTAAGCAAAACTTGTAATATATTTTTTTCCAATGTAATTTCAATAGATGGGCTGCAATGGCCTCCCTCCTATCAAAACCTTTTCAATCATCAGACAGTAGTTTCATTTAAACTCCTTCAAGGTTGGTAAAAACAAATTCTAATGAGTCAAATTAATAGCTGACATTTGGATGGAGAAAATTAAGTGCATAAGAACCTACATTTAAGACCAAATTCATAGTGAATCTCCTGGGTAGTGGACGTAGTTGGTATCACTTGACCAGTTGGAGTTGTCAGGTCATCGGTCATGTCTCCATTAAAATTGCCGAGAAGTCCCGATGTCTTGTTTCTGTAATTGTTTGGTACAGTATGCATGAAACTCAGTGCTCGATTAGTCAACATTGTAGTCATCGTCCAACCTGAAACAAACACAAAGTTTAATTAAAATCTGTCCTTGTTTTAATGGCTAAAGCATTTTGAATTTGTCAAGTTCTGTTAGTAATTTTCTTTGTTTCTCATTAGAAATTTAAGTCCCATTCACATGTTAGTTTTTTAAATAGTACTAGTGTAAAATGTTTATCATAAAAATAATTAGTATATCTATAATTTGGGCAATAAATTGCCCATTTAACTTTGGCAAATGAACCAATTTAACCTGGTATGCACACTAACTTTGTTTAGCAGTGACCATCGACTCATGCCTTGAGCTATGTTACAGCAATGCTACAGAAGTTTTTGGATTATTATTATTAATAAATGTAAGCATTGTTTAGAGTGCCTTTGACAGTAATTAATGGGTGCTGCATAAATGTTTCAGATGAAGAAGAAAAGCATTTTCTTAAGCTAGCCCTGTGAGGCAGCCATGGGTATGAAGTGTCAGCGACTTCATTTTTCTTAGCCTTGGCATATGAGGGCAGGTAGCCAGCCTTCTCCCTTGCCACCTGATCTTCCCACTGACAGTCAGTGTGCACATTAAAGATGAGTTGGTTAGAAGGCGCAAGTGGAGCCAAAATCTCAAACCAAATTTCTGCCTGGCAGGGATTTGAACCCCCGACCTCTTGACTGAAAGTCCAGCACACTAACCACCAGACCATCATGCACCTCCTATAAAAGTCTAGTAGTGCTACACTTACACTACATGAATAATAAAGACCTCTGGGCATTATAAGCAATAATAAATCATTTACATATAACAGAAGTTCAATTCCAAAGAGAAATCATTTACTTAACACTGATCACCAAGTCAAAAAAGCTCAAATTTAACAGATATGAAGTTCATGAACATAATAATAAACTGAAAATTAACTACAGACCAATTAACAACAGACTTAAAAATTTGACAGACATAAAATAAGGCAATAAACTGTGAAACACATAAAGAAGACTGAAAAAGACATTTACCTGATGGGAAAGTGATATTGATGGCGTTGTTTGACCAAGCAACATAAACATTGCCATAGTAATTTCTAACGCTGTTCTGAGTTGTTTGAACACCATCAACAAAGAGTATCAGACCTTAATGAAAAACAGAAGAAAGACACATGAAGACACTACTGGTAAATATGGTTAGCCGGTTACTGCACGGTTACTGTTACTGCAACACAGTCCAGTGACTCCGAACTTGGCATCGACTATCAACTCTGGATTGGAATGTGTCAGTTAGGATCTGCTTGTTGTGGAATCCTACAAGTGATGACTCTTTTAGGAATCTTAGCATTGTTTGCTTACTGATGAACTCTTTATTCATAAGAACTTTAAAATCAAGTAGGCTAGCAAGGGCAGCACTTGAAAGGCATTACATTAAGGGTCTAGACAATAACTAGCAAACTAAATAATTATACTTCAGTGCTTGAAGCTGCAGCAAAAAAACTCAAGTTTCATTATTCAGACAAATTGCATTCGACAACATGACTACCATCCCCATCATCATCATCACCATCTAAATATCATTTCACAAGTCATCACACCAGTTTACCTCATCATTTTCTAATACAAGAGTAGCTGCCAGTAATACACCATTACCTTTAATATCCTCATCTGATGCTACTTTCTAAAAGAGGCCAAGAGTGTCTCTCGTACTCACCGTTCCGATCCGCACTGAGGGAGACTTCAACCTTCACCTCCCCGGTCTCCTGAGCAGCAAAGGAGGAGAACACTGTGGCTTGGTAGACTTTTCCAGAACTGTCGGTGTAGGGAGAGGTACGTGTCTGGAAACGGAAGGAACTGTCTGAAGTCTTCAGCAGTGTGAATTCTCCAACTGGATTGAAGGTGTAGTTGAAGCCATCGATTGAAATGAAGTGTGGATCACCCCATAGTAAGGCTGAAGTAGAAAACAAAACGATCGTAGACATCCTCAATTCAGACTCATATGCTTCACTTCACCTCTTTGTGGAAAAAAACAGCATTTCTCATTAATTCATATTCACTTTAAGCATTATGTTTATTATCAATTACTTTATATCACTGCCATTTCAATTTTCTAATAGTTCTTATTGGTTATTGCTTGCTGTCATATTCATGGAATACTGATAATGTGCAAGAACAGCAAGTGATCTCACAGACTAAAGGCAAATGTGTTTCTGTGGTTTAGTCCTGCCCACATATTTCAAGAGCCGCATTACTGCATGCAAAATCATGAGAAGTAAGAAATCCAGCACAAGCCGGTAGTGCATAAGTGATTCTTGAAGTAATGATCACTTGAAAAGTGACATCCAGCTTTGAAATATGTAGGCCCTGTTTTCTTAACTGGTTGAGAAGGAAATATTGCTAATTAATATAGCTAAGAATATAGTTAACATGGTTTGAGAAAGAAAGATTACTCTGTAGGTTGATTCCAAGCAGCCTGACACTTTCTAGCCGCTCAGTTCCAGATACAGGGTGCATAGTGATCTAGAGGATATTCGAGACCAGGCTGCCTGAAATTATCTCTTTGGTTTTGAAGTTATTTTGCATTAAATTTCTTCATTGTGGTCTACAGCTTAATATTATCAAATTCTGCGTTAAGCTTAATGTGTGCAGTTTATGGAATTAGTAGACTTATACGCTGAATATATATGTGATGCATGGAAAGTTTGAGCATTTAATTGTTGTCCTATCTACCGAGGAATTCAACAGGTATGGAAAGGTAAGTTAAGGCACTCACAAATTATTATAATGCCTTTGCTAACTCTAGTCTGTGATGCAAAGTTGTACAGTTCCTGGAGCAATGTTCTCCTAATGTACCACTGATAACTTCCATTAATAATCTTTTACAGCAAGCATTCTGTAGCTGGACAACACACGAAGCAAGAACAATCCTCTTAGACAATTCCACATTCATTTGTAGATTGGATTAGATTGTCCTAGATTAGATTAGATTATAATTGCACTTTCTTGTAACTATCTTAAACTGCAAAAAGATCATAGCAGCCCTACCTTCAATAGGTGCTGTGTAGGCATCGCAGAATCCGATGGGCCGGAGCGAAAGGAAAAGGCCACAATATTTGTTGGACTGAGCACAACACCAGAGATGTGCTTGGGAGTCACTTCCTAGAGTTGAATCTGCTGCATCAAGGACAACAGGGAAGCCAGCATAGGGTGGAGATGTCAACAGCGTTCCATTGTTGAATGGATCGAAGCAACACACCTGCAGAATGAAGCGGAAATTTATCACTACAGCACAACAGCTGTAGCTCAATCCATTCATCATGCATTAATTAATTAACTCATTCATTTATTCATTCATTCAATCAATCAGTTAATCCAATCAATCAGTTAATGAATTAATTAATTCATTCATTCAGAGCATTTATACAGCCTGTCTTCAAGATATCTACTCAGAAGCGCTTGAGTTTTTATCTAACGTTTGTCATTAAAACATAACATCTATTCAGTAACTGGTTAACATATCAGAGTCACACAAACCAGAAAAGTGGCATACGTTCATGTGTGATTGCAAAGGTTTGGGTTCAAATCATACCCCGAGCAGAAATTTACCTTCAGGTATAGTTTTTCATCATCTCCACTCAAAATAATTAATTACAGGCTTTTGATTAATGAAACAACACTAGTAATGTTAGGAGGTACTGATTAGTGGTCAGTATCTGTCTTATTTCCCAAACAATTTAGACCTAATGTGCTCATTGCTCATCCACTGCCGAGTTCACGAGAGGTCGCTAACAGAACAGGAATTCCTTTCGGTACTGGAAGAAACTGAACCCACACCTCCAAGGAGTAGCAGTCCAGTATTTTAACCACTACACTGACATGCTAATCTTCATTTTATATAAAAAATAAAATGCATAAAAAATCAGAGACTGTACAGTAGAAAGGCATGCGATACCTGTTTGACTTGTGATGTGCGAGATCCAGTGGGAGTCTTTACAACCTGGACACGATTGGACGCATAGCAGTAGCGGAACCAGTCAATGTACTCAAAGTGATATCGCGGGTCGGCAGCTGCATGTCGACCAGAGCAAGGGCAGGCATCAAGGTCGTAGTCACTGAGGTCAACAGCTGATGCCACCCAGGAGAGGCATTTGTCCTCTGGCTTTTGTTCATTTGTTGTGCAGGAATCAAAAAGAGGGTAGATCCAGCTGTTGTCTCCACCTAAGACCAATGAAGCCATTTGGCACCATACTTTATATAAGATGACTGGAAAGTTATTCAAGGTAGTATGTTATTATTCTTTTTATATAACTATTCGTTTATTTATCTGTTTCAAGGGCCTGGGAACTATGGAAAAAGGAATGATAAGGAATAATATCACACAAGGAACACCAGCATTCCCAGTCGCATTGTCATATTCAAAGGCAGGACTTGGCAATCAGTTTCTGTAAGATTGTTGTTTGCACAGCTTTATTACTAACCATACATGCTAATCCCTGCTCATCTTGCAAGACAGACAGATACCCAATTCTAAACTTTTCATACATGGATACTGTCACTTCTGCTCCACAGATGTGTGATTATAAGTACGTTACTTATGTAATGCTACTAGTTTTGAAATGAAATGAGGTCAAATTAGCATTAATCCAAACAATAATGCATGTTTCTCAGACAGCCCCGTGCACAGTGACCTCCAAGAACTATTAAAGAAAGTACTGACTTAATTATGTAAGGGACACTCAACCTGAGAAACATTGGATCTTTTACAATCATTTATTCTTACCTCATCTTATCTAATGACTTCTATAGCGCCCTGATCAAAATGTGCGAAGCATCAATCGAAGGTCACTTAAAGTGAAATCATAGTAAAAAATCTTAATCCATTGGAAAAGCCAGGTTGACATCCAGTAAGTCAGATAAACTTACTTGAGCTTGACGGAACATTTTCAAAGTGATCCATCGCACTGGTTCCAGACTGGATGCTGTTGATACATCGACCCTGTTGGTCAGTGAAGCCAGAGTGGACAAAAGGCACCTGGTACTTGGCATTGACCTCGGAGTAAATGAACTGAGAATACGTCTGTGTCAGGTCAGAAGCGATGACCAGCTGATAGGTACTGCCCTGTTTCATCAAGAAACAATCTCATAATATTAATCATTTATATCTTTGCACCTGTGTGTGGCTGTTTGTCTATCAAAAAATCAAAATTTGGCCTTTCATTACCACTAACATCCTGATGTATCAGCAGCAGTTTGTCATTGAGCTACACAGTTATATACTTATGTATATCTCCAAACCTCAGATTCAGATTTACTGACCTTATGTGTGTGTTGTAAGTGCTTTTAATAAATAAATAAATAAATAAAAAGAAATTTATCACATTTGTACATTAACCCCAGGAAAAAGCCTCTATGGCAAAAAGCAATGATGTTGCTCTAACTCAAAGTGGACTGAAGAATACCTACCCGTGTCACACCATAGACTGTTTGGAAGATGTCGCATGGATAAGGCATCATGTTCTCCCATGTGACAACAAAGACGGATGTTGCTGAGAAGTCATTCGAGGCAGAGGAGCAGGGACACCGCCGTACATCTCTTGATGCCCTGTCAAGCTGTTCTGCCTGGTCAGCATCCGGACCATTCACAAAATATTGCTACAACCCAAAAGTAGTCACCAGTAAATGTAATGTAAAGTACTGACAAACTTACAGTTTATAGCACCCCAAACAAACAACCATTGCCCAAGACACTCTAAGACAATGAGTGTTTATAGATCTTTAATAATAATAGTGACTGCTGATAGTTTGACTCTCTCTCTCTCTCTCTCTCTCTCTCTCTCTCTCTCTCTGATGCAGGTTGATAGACTGACTGCAGCTGCTCTCATACAAAAGCCTAGATACTGAAATGATGTAAACTCATTTTAAAGATACCCTTAGATGTCGCTTTCTGGTTCAGCTAGACAGGGCTGTAAAATGACAAGTCTGTCTAGTTAGACAAAGCCTTTTAAATTCTGCATTCTTTAAATAAGACTCGGCTATACACGGAACCTTCTTCCAACATACTTCGTTAGAACACAAATTCTGACATAAAAGTATGAATTCTGAATTCACTTCAGCTTCATAAGGTAATCTCATTACTACAAAACCACATTATAGTACAGTATTAGACACGGCCCCCAAGGGTCTAATTTAAACGTTTCTGGTGTATGGATAGCAAAAAATGTTGTGAAGCAGACAAAAATCCTATGTAGAGTACAAACCCATTAACATGCGGGCTTTGCGAGTCAAATCAACTGTGACCACATGTTAATATTAGATCTTGGAAAGAGTATAATGCGAATTATGGTGCACCACTGTCAAATATATGGATCCCAGCATCATCTTAGACCTTTTCAACAATGGACTTCTAGCGCAACCTGATGCATACTTCCACCATGCCGGTGAGCAAAGTGTAGCGCTGCACAGCAAGTTCCTGCTCCATGCATTAAAGCATGTTAGATAGGTAGCATTGGGAAGCATGGCACAACCATGTGCTAAGCAGATTTGTGTGCAAATGGGTCCTAGTAAATGGGTCTGTACTGTAAATCAATGATGTCTTACACTACATGTAAATACTTACGTGATAGTAGACAGCACTGTTTGGGCAGCTGCAGTCCTGTCCGGCAAAAAGTGGTGCAAGGATTGTGTGCTTGTTTTGGCAGAACTTGGCATAGTTGATGATCAGAGAACCATCACTGAAACTGACATAGCCATTCTCTGTTACCTGTAAGAACAATATGTATGCATGTATGTATTCAGACAAGAGAAAGGCTGGACAAGATATTATGCGGTTGTGCATTTCCAAGTTTCGAACTGGTATTTCAACTTCATATGAAGCCGTGAAAGGCCACCACATAACAATTTATCCAGTATGCCACATCAGTGAATTATATAAATGGCAATATCATAAATATGCTATCAACAAAGACAGTTGCAAAGTTAATACAGGCAGCAACAACATGTGTAATAGGTAAAACTCACGAATACAGAGCTGTACTTCTGGCAGAAGATCTGGAATGGAACATTTAGGCGAATCTGTTGTGTTATTACACTGCGATCCTGATTGAGACAGTTGAGCTTCGTGTGATTGGTATAAGGATAAAGCGAAACTACATCACATGAAAAAAGCAAATGTTAAATTGAGAAAGATGCAGAAATCCAAGCCGCAAAATCCAAAAAACCGCATATGTAGTATATCAACACAACCAAACCAAATCAAAAGAAATTGTATACCACTAAAAAGCAACTATCAACTGATCGAAAAAACCAAATACATATTCATACACTGAATGAACATGGGAAACATACTACTGAAGAAAGCGTGCTCGTTTGGTGTAGCTACGCAACAATCCTCGGACATGGTGAATCAGGAAAATGCTTAAACCGCATATAACAAAATTAGGACTGATCTTCTGATGTTTACATGTGATAAAAGTGCACCAGAACCATGAAATAAGTAGATTTAACCTAACATTTGAATTCAAACAAAAGCTTCAATCTTTTCGTAGAGCTTACCCTGTCCACAAGTCTTTCCACTGAATGATTCCTTGCACTGGCAAGTAAAGTCCTTCCATGATGCTTCCGTGCAGTTTCCTCCATTGAGACATGGGTTTGAGCTGCAGGGGTAGGGGCAGAAACGACTGATGTTGTACTTGACAATTTCCAGTTCTTCCTCAATTTGAGGTTGTGAACCATCATCACACTGGTCCGTGTTTCCAGTTACACCTCTTAACGAATCTTTCATTTTGCTAAAAAGTAACCAATGCACTGCATATAAAACTCAGTATTTCAATGGCTCCAAAAAGCTACTGTAATGGCAAGAGAACCAGCTTAATCACAGGCAAAGTGCATCAGCATCAACAATGAAGACGAAGTGAAAGACATCAAGGTATCTTAAAAATAACTGACAAAAAGTTGGTTTAAATCAATTGTTTAGTGCGCTAATATTTGAACAACATACCCAATAACTCCAAGAATGTTAACAAAACAAATATCTTTCACATTAGTGACTCACCCCAGGTAAGTGCACAGTCAATTCATGTGATTCACAAACAATCAAGCCAACAAAATCAATCATATGACTCACAAGCAGAAATCTGTGTGGTCTTCATCTGGAACAGGACCTGGCCTGGACGAGAAAATCTCAATCTCCTTCTCAATGTATGTAAGTATGTTCGAGGCTTCCTGCGGAAGACAGATGGGCTTCTCACAAACAGAGCCTGTCAGACCCAGAAGCCACTGCTCAGCTGAGCTGAGAGATGAAAGGTAGTCAGAGGTACAGCTTATACCAAACTTCTCAAAACAGCTCTCTGTCAGGTTCCAAGTGCTGCAACCAAAAAAAGGAAATGTCACGTCATGTACTAGTAAAGTTTATCACAGTATCTTGTCCTGTCTTAACCTATCTAATCCTGCTTCAGGCTTAGCTTTCCTTATCTTCTCTCAGCTTAACTTATCTAATCCTGCTTCATATTAAGCTTTCCTTATCGTCCCTTAGCTTAACTTATCTAATCCTACTTCAGTTTTAACCTGCCTAACATTCACCGATCTTAATTATCTAATCCTACTTCAGCTTTAAACTGCCTTATCTTATCTTCTCCTAGCTAATCTTATATGCTCTACCTGATTCTTAATGTGTCTAATTGTCTCCTATCTTAACTTATCTAATCCTACATCATGTAGTAACCTGCATGACTTGATCCTATTTCACATCATCTAGTGGCATCTTCTGAATAAATAAAAATTGTCAGAAAAAACCCTCGAAATCAGGTACATTCTGGAAAGATAACAGCAAAGCCTGAGACTGTTGCACAAGCACACGCACCTGCATATGAGATTGTAGTCTGGTGCACCAGCTGCAGTATATTCTTCGAAGAGAATTTCTAGGAAACTCCGAGTACAAGACTGAATGTCTACCACAGAGCAGCCATCTGGTGGAACATCTAAAAAAATAAAATTTTTGTTTCACAGTTGCCTAATAACTCAAATGCTAATTAGCCCCTTTTATAAGGATTGGGACAGGGAAACTGTCACATGACATTAGCACTTCTGGCGAATGCATTGGTCTTCATTCGCCTGGATTACTGAAACTCATATCTTACTGGTATCACAAAGTCATACATACAGAAACTTCAAACAGTTCTGAACTTAGAGCCACAAACGGTATGTCAAATATGAGCATAAAATCCCTGTACTTAAATCTTGGCATTGGCTCCCTGTTCAGCAAAGAATTTGTTTCAAAATGGGGCTTATAGTTTATGACACTTAGAACTATGGCCACCTACAATGCTTAAAATCAGTCTTCATTCATCAAACTTATCACTATGCAACCAGGTCATCTGAATGCCTTTCTCTGGTTGTTTCAAAAACTGTATTCGGTGAATGAGCTTTTTAGTTGTTGGACCCAGATTTTGGAATTTTCTTCCTGCATCTGTACGTTACTCTCAGTCTCTTGTCATTTTGTTCGCGACTTAAGACTTACCTTCATCAATTGGCTTTTCCGCCAGAGGCTACCTCTCTGTCTTAGTGGACTGATCTTCTGGATCTTAACCTGAATGTAGCTTAAATCTGATGTGCCATCGGTTGATGCCTTGTGCATCAGACATCAGCACTATAGAAGTTTCTATAAAATAATAACGATCTAATTTCATTTAATCTAAGGGTTTCAAACATGCTGTTAACACACTGATGGCATCATCTGGATAACATACGATTTCTGTGGCATACAACTTATTATTCAGTGGCCACTCCAAAACAGGATAACAGTAATGGTTGCAATGAAAACCACCACTGCTGCCACCGCCGCCGCCGCCACCACCACCACCACCAACAACAACAACACTATCACCAACACATACCACAGTTTGGAGGAGATGTTCTGACGACAGAGCACAGGTAGGAGATGTTGGTGACTGAAGTCTCAACAAGGTCAATCTGTTTCACGGTTTCGCTGGGACAGTCACTTGAGTAGCTAGTTACACACTCGGTGAATGTAGTCAAAACACTTGAGAAAAACAACAGAACATGTAACGTAAGTGCAAATGTATTACACACCTTCATTAGTATTTATAGTTCATGACCTGGAGGACCCTGTACTTAAAAATTAGGACTTGACCAAAGTGGTAAGCCAGTATGAGTTTGTCCCTTGGAACTGATTTCACCATTTTATCACTCCACAGCCTAGTTACCAACTAACTGCACTAGAGAGGATAAAACTGGTGGATGAAATACAGCTTTTTTTGAATAGTTTCAATTTCTGGCAAGGGGGACCACAACAGACTGCCCACCTCGTTAAGTACACCAATACTGGTGACAGACATTTTTGTAGCAGTATGTCTGACAAAAACCATACCAACTGGCCTCCTTGGTTTGATCTGACTTCCTTTCTAGACAACAGTGAACCAGCGTTTATACAGGATAGTTTATGCAGATAAGCATGTATCAGTACACTTGATATAGGGCCTTTAAAAGCACTGCTTTCATACTGAATCTAGACAATCAAAAAACTACATACAGCTGTGGCTAATGCAGACTCTTTTGCACATTGTCCAGAAGTAGTGCAAACTAATCAGCTACGATGAAATGGGTCACCATACTGCATCTGTCTCTTGGATACAAATGCTTTCAGTTGACCATATTTACGGGGGTGCCAGAAGAAGAAGAGCTATTACCTGCAGCTCGAAGGTATGTTGTAGCAGGGGTCCAGCAGCAGATCAGTAATGACTTCTGTTACATTTGAGAAACATGATCTGACTCCAACCAAATTGCAACCAGTTTCTGAGAAAATAACAAAAACAGCAAAACTCTCAGTTCCCAGCAACTTAGAAATAAGATATCAAATGTGAGCAAAACAACAATCTCTCTGCTTCTTTGGACCTATACGGATTTTGCTTACCTCAGTCTGCAAACAATTAAGTGCCGGTACTCATCTTATTCCTACTAAAACGGCACAGTCAATGTTTCACCAACTATAATAAAAATCTCAGCCAACTCATGACAAGCAAGCGGAACCACACATCAATAGTCTCCCATATCTTATAACTTCTCCTGTGCAAATGGATCAGTAAATGGTATAAAAATTTAAGAGAGACACATGTGCATATCTTTTAGGCCCTTGAGTTGCCAAGGCAAGAATCCTTATGCTACTGCCCAGAATACCTTTTATCTCCCAGTTTACAAAAAAACTGATACTCTAACCATGTATGTACGTACATATGTATGCATCAAGACACCAATAATAGCACTTTTTAAGGCCCTTACAAAGCATTGCATGCAGAACTATCTAACTGATCAAAGCAAGTGTGTTTTAAGGCAGTCTGCAATGTTTGTTGAACAGAGTCAAATGTAACAGTATACATATGCACAGTGGAAGAGGATAGTTCAAAGATAAGGAGAAGGAGGCAATATGTTGATGTGCAGAAATGCAGCACCTACACATTATCCAGTGCGGCAGGGTAACTATCGGTAGCGCGTTTGGTCAATGATCATGTTGTCACAGGTTCAACCCCGTGTAATGACCCTGAGCAAGTTGTTTGCATACACTGTGCCTCTGTCACCAAGCAGTAAAATTTGGCACCTGCACAAGCTGTGAAGTAAACAGCAAGTCCCGAAATGCACTGGCCCTACTTCCACAACCATGGGATTCGTCCATTGCCAGCTCAAGGGCCTAGAAAAGGGGACGAGTGCCTCCCCTATTTCTCACTTGTGATATAAGGGACACACTTTACTTTGACTTTTTACACACTATCTATGAGCAGCAGAATAGTAATCACAATAATAAACTGTGTAAATCTCAGTTTCTTCTCTGATTTTTAATCTGTTTCAAACATAGCTCCTTTGAATCAAATTTAATCTTGAACTGCAGGAATCATTAACATACCGATCTCGCAGTACTTCCCAGTGAAATTGGCTTCACAAAGACATTCGTAGCTGTCAACGTCGTTCTGGCGACAAGTTCCACCATTGCGACAAGGAAGAGTGTCACATGGACCACGACATGTGACATTGCTCCCTGCCAATATTTCAGTCACAGCTGTCTGCGTCTTTTCTTTTAGCACTCCATCACAAACGGAAGTGCTCCACTCAACGCAAGACTTCAGGTACCAAATAGTGCTGAAGTGAGAAAGACACAAAATGGCTAACAGTGGATCTCAATCACCGGAAATATTTACACAGTACTATGAGATAATGAAACTTCACGTGTTACCAGTAGGTAGATAAGGTAACTGTACATTTGTCAGAGGTAAAGGAAAGAGTCAGTTCCCATTTTTATCAAAACTACATAAGTTAAATGCATATCTTTATAAAGGCCAGGAAGGTAACTAGAAATGTTCAGAAAAATAAGTCACTACACTATTTGCTTAAGGTATAGCCACTGTCAATTTTAACTATAGACCTGGATTCAAATCATGCAAGCAACTGAAAATCAGCCCTACTTCTTGGAATGGTTTGCCTGGCAACTTGGGGCATGAGCTTCTCTGTCTCCCTTTTCCGCAAACGTCTGAAAACCACTCAGTTCCCCAGTGGTTCTAGGTTGTTGGCTGGGAGCACCTCTGATGAGTTCATCTTGAAGTGGTGTTTTATAAATTCTTGGTTACAATTACGATTATGAATCAATCATAAATGTACCTATCTTGTAGTCTTGCCAAGTCATTTAACCACATTTCTCATCAACTTGTTTATCACTCAATCCTTTTAAGTTCTACTCACCCTCTCAGTTTTCTGTTGTTTTTTTATTTAACATTTGCTGCAGAATGCTCTCATTTGCTAATAGATTTCCTACTTCCACAAACACATGAGCACTAGTACTCACTCGCACGTGCTGTTGTCGTGTGAATCATGGCTGACCAGTCCGTAAAGTTGCAGAATGCATTCATTGGCCTTGCTGATTGAGCAGTTGGGATTCTGGCAGACAACGTCTTGTGCTCCATACGTCTGCTCCAGAAGTTTCTCTGTCAGTGATGTAGTCTGTCCATTACAGGAGACTGTTATATTTTTCACCAAGATCTGGTACTCACCAAGTATGCTACAGATACACAGCAAAAACAAACATAGTACAATACAAATTTATTAATTTATTAATGGAGTTCGCAGAATATTTTCATTGCAACATGAAAACATTTGCTCAGGAATCACAAGTTATACAAACGTTCAATTATGACTATGAATGTATGTATCCATAAACCATTTCCTCACAGGCATGTCCTAAAAACCCATTCACAAGCTTTGTAACTGTCCTTTTCCACTAATCAATGCCCAATGGAAGGAAAGTAAAAACCCTCCAACATATTATATATCACGATAAACAGCCACTCTCATTGGGCCCATAGCTGGTCTACCCTGTGGTACTGACTAACTATAGGCCCAATGGAGGAATTTCATGACAGTCATCTTGAATTATCAGTGAGTCTTGGCTTGGAAGCAATTTTACCTTGACTCCTGTGATGAGAAATTCTTGACTTGAAACTGACTCTATTCTGAGTTTAGATCCCCCCTTCAACTAAGGGAGGTTTGCAGTGATGACAAGTTTTTTCAGTTACCTGCATATAGCTGCCCTGGGATCTGGCAGAACCAGGGCTTCACTGACTGCCAGCAACAGATCATGATGAGTCTTGTACACCTCTTGGAATTCACAAGAGCCAACTAAAAGTTTGCAAAAGAAGACAAAACTGTCATTTAACGTTTTATAAGTAGACACAATATGGCAGACTATGGGATAAAAGACAATCAGTGATACTCCCAAAAAGGCAGCCTACGAGTGTAATGTAATAAATTTTACGCCACTATATATTTGCCTTGCAAGTAATGTAAACTGCACTTCACTGTGCAGCAGCCAAACAGCAGTACAGAGACAACATGAAATAACAAATATAGGATAGTTGCCATGCCCAGTAATTGCAAGTGTATGTATATATGTATGTATGTATGTATGTATTTATGGATATGTATGTACGAATGTATTTGGCTATTGGAATAGAGCCTTTTAAAAAACTTCACAAAGGTGCTAAACATGGCTATCTAGAATATCTAAAAGCAAAGCCTAAAATAGGTTGAAAATGTTTCTTAATCTGTCTGAAGTGAAACAGCCTGGGTATCCCTGTGTTCACATTAAAGATTATTTTCATAGGTAATATGAGTCTCAGTTATTCTGTGGCTTGCACATGAAGAACAGGTGGATAGGTGGCATCAGCTGGTGGTGTGTTTACACTCACAGTAGCTATTCGTGCAATTTTTGAAAATTTTCTTGTTGTATAATGAACAAATCAACACTCCTGAGGATATTTTCTTGCTTAAAGTGCTCACATTTCACAAAAGCAAACAATTAGTTTTCGTTTTCTGACAATTTAACAACCGGCAAATGGCCAGAGGATTGGAAGAGCTCAATCTTTATCCCTATATTCAAAAAAGGAGATGCGAGAGAGTGTGAAAACTACAGGACCATAGCAATGATATCGCACATAAGTAAAATACTACTTAAAATAATACATAAAAGAATGGAGAACATAATAGAGAGGGAGCTTCCAGATAACCAAGCAGGATTTAGGAAATCCCGCGGAACTCGTGATCATATCGCCAACATGCGGTGGATAATGGAGAGACAAAAGGAGTATGGACAAAAATTATACATATGCTTCATTGACTATAGTAAGGCATTCGATTGCATTGATCATGAGTTGATGTGGAAAACCTTAATAGAAATGGGAATACCAAGGCACTTGATACAACTTCTTAAGGGATTGTACGAAGAACAGATTGCGGTAATAAGAACTGAATTTGGAGATACTGAAAGAATCAAAGTAAAGAAAGGAGTGAGGCAGGGATGCATTCTGTCCCCATTCCTATTTAACCTATATGCAGAAAGGATAATGAGGATGGCGGAAATGGATGGAGCAAAAGAGGGAGTAAAGATAGCGGGAAGAACACTGAATAATCTGAGATACGCAGATGACACAACACTATTAGCAGGTAAAAAAACAGATCTGGTAGAACTGATAAGAAGGCTGAAGAGAGAGAGCGAGAAAGCAGGACTATACTTCAATATAAAGAAAACGAAGATCATGACAACAGCTGAGGAGGGCAGTTTTATGGTGGATGGAGAGGAATTAGAGACGTAACAAGCTTTACATTCTTGGGATCAGTAGTAGAAAGAGAAGGAAAGTGCGATATGGAAATAAACCGAAGGGTGGCGATTGGAAAAGCCGCAATGAATGGACTAGAAAAAATATGGAAAGACAAACATGTGAGCACAGACACGAAAAAAGATTGGTGAGGGCCTTGATTATACCAACAGTAACATACGGCAGTGAGACGTGGACAATGACCAAGAAAATAGAGAAAAAAATCAATGCTTGTGAAATGTGGATATGGAGGAAGATGCTGAGAACATCATGGACGGAGAAAAGGACTAATGAATGGGTACGCAGGGCGATTGGAATTGAGCAAGATGAGACGTTACAACAAGCAGTGCTAAAATCAAAGCTGAGGTTCTTTGGACATGTTATGAGATCAGATGGATTGGAAAAAGAAATGATGCTGGCTTGTGGAGAGGGAAAGAGAAAACAAGGAAGACCAAGGAAAAAATGGATGGACAAGATACACGAAGCAACTGGAATGAACTTGGCACAACTAAGGGACGCGACATTGGAAAGAAAGAAATGGAGAAGATTGATCATGACGGTCGCTAGAGCTTAAAGAGCTGACAGCACAAGGTGACAAGGTGACAATTTAACAAAGCTTGGACTTGAGTTGGTTCTTGGCATGGCATGGTATGGACAAGCCTTACTAATCTACAGTTCAGAAGCACTGAAGAAATGCAACCCCATGATGGTCAGACGGTGAAATATGCAGTGAGAAAGATCTTATTTAAACTGTATACATGGCACCCTCACTTCCACTAGCTCGGACCAACAGCACAGATGCCGAGTGCTGCCTTAACACTGCAATACGCAAGCTGTCAAACACATCAGGCTGGACCAAGTCTTACTTACGGCTCAGCAGAAAACATAACATGGAAGCCAACACTACAATCAGACATGATCTGGATATCTTCATTGTGGCTGATACGTGGCATCGATCTGCTTCGAATGTCAAATTACAAAACTCTAAACCTACAGTGTATCATATATTTGTGATTCCAATCTGCCTACATCTCGTTCTGGGGTGGAGGGATCGCTGCCAGATGACTGCAGCCCAGTCAGTCGACCTTTCATACCAGAGTCCAATGCACTCTGCTCCCTGTGCCGTCAAGCTCCATTTGCAACCATCTCACTCTGTCCTTAGATTTGAAGTGCAGAGTAATTTGGCATAAACAGTGTTGCAGTTACCTTATAAATGTGTCCTCATTACAACTATGTCATCCTGGCACCTGCCAAGGTTCTGATTACATCAGCTCCAGTCTGTCCTTAACTGGGCTGCCCGAATTGTAGCCAATATACCTCAATTTTCACATGTTTCATTGCAGTGGCTCCCTTTTAGAGCAAATCACATTCAAGATTCTTCTACTTGGAGCATGTTTCACTTGTTGGCAATGCTCTTGGCATTTATCAGAGAGCTTTACGTTCCAGTCTCAAGTCAGTTGGGTCAGTGATTACTGTACTCTGCTGCCTGCAGTTATATGCTGGTGCCATACTTCTGCAAGTCAACTCAAGCCAATCATGCCATCTCCTGTGTTGAATCTTCCGCCCAGAAGAGTCTTCCATCGTACATGTACACTTGCATTTGACTCTGTTCAGCATAAACTTTCAAATCACCTTAAAACACACTCGTTTAGACCAGCAAGAAAGTTGTAGGTGCCATGTTTGTGGGAGGTACTGAAAGGTACCATACTAAATTTCTTGATAATACATATGTGCATATAAACATATGTACGTAAATACAACACCAATGAATACACCACCACAAACAAACACCATCTATAGCCACGGAAACTGCCAATAGGGCACATGAGAGTTTTTTGGAAAGATGGTATAGCACAGACGTTCAGTAAGCTGACTACACTACGCAGTGTGAAAACGACTAGACTGTCTTACTTGAGGTGGTGTTGTTGCTGGTGCAAATGGAGGACAGAGACCTGACAAAACTGAGGACCAACTCAAAGACAACCTCATCATAGACACTCGAACAACCGAGCATCTTCTGGGAGAGGCAGCTAAATACTTCATCCACCTTCCTATAAACAAATCAAAATGTTGACCAAACAATCTGTATCTATCAATCATCATCAGTCAGTCAATCAGTCAGTCAGTCAATGAATCAATCAAATAATCAATCAGTTAATAAATTCTGACAGCTACATAGGTCTGCTCGCAATGAGCATAATAGTGAAAAATGGAGCCATCAGACAGTATTCAATTTCATATCTACTGCAAATATCATCGTCCAACTGAAGCAGTTTTAAAATCGCATGTGTATAACGTGCAGCATACCTGCAAAGCGTTGGCCAAGACGCTTCATCCACGATGTAGAGGTCAACAGCAGAGAAGCACTCTGTGTAGGCACTCGATTCGTCACATGCACCACCTGATGAAGCAAAGTGCACAAGAATCAGTGAGGGTGATTGAAATCTAACATAATACTACTAGTAATAATATAAAAATACCACCACTCATCATCACCATCTCTTCTCCTTAGCGCATTTTAACCATGATCAGTGAACTTTGATCATCCTTACCACTGTCAGATGATCATTAAGTCACAACTGCCAAACCAATATTACGGCCATCATCAGCCACATTAACAATAGCATCATCATCATTATCACTCTCACTGCGACATTACAGCCATCATCATCGTTACTCTTCTCATCTTCAGGAAGTACATCAATAAAATTCACCTGTCTCACAGTTCCGGCCTGTGAAGCCAGGCAAGCAGGAACAATTATAGCCATAATCGCTCTGCTTTGAGCAAGTGCCGAGGTAAGCACACGGATTTGGTTCACACGGGTTGGCACACTGTCCCTTGTTCAGATATTCCAGAGTCAGGTTCCGAATAGTCTCCTCAACGCTCTCTGAGATTGATTCACTGCAATCACTCACAGAGAAGCGCACAGCATCCAGCGCATCCTGAATTTCCCTAAAACATTAACAAAACAAATAACTAAAACTACTCTAGTGACACCCTAGTGTAGTGCCGATATCAAAAGCAACAGGTAAATTTGCTACGCATGATATTTCCATTCATTTTCCCTCCATAACAGAACCCACCTCTGAGGGGTAGCGCTGAGAGAAGCGCATAACTTTAAAATGAGAAATTCATTCACCTCTTTCTCTAATCTACTTGAATGACTTCTGCACACAGAGGAATAGTCATCAGTTTCGTTGCAATAATTTAAAACAATCTGTTATAATCTAACCTATAAAGTTAGAATCAATAACCATAATGCCATAACAAATTCATAGAATCCATTATCTGCAGGCCTAATATATGAATGCACAATAGTTAACTGGGAAGCACGCAGAATCCTGTTCTAGACTTGTTCATGAGGTTCCTGAATTTGGTTATGCTTCCGCATTTTGGATGCCCATACTGCAGTGCTAGATGTCCCGTGCAATTGTAGCTGTACCAGTAACTCGAATCACAAATTTATGTGGCACCACTTCAAAGGAAACTCGTCAGATGTGCTGTCAATTTGACAACATGAAACCACCATTGAAGAGAATTTTCAAGTGCTTGCAGATAAAGGTAAAGCCATGTCACAGGTTGTTAGACAACTTATTCCGGAAAGATGGGCTGACCACAGCAAAGCCTGTGTGCCAGGCTGTGGACATTCCAGCCAGCGGAATAACCAGGTCACCCCATGAGGCACAGTGAAGAAAATGAGGTAGTATAGAAGAGGTCCTGCTCATGTCTATTTGCAACAACTACATCATGACATTTTAAGCTTAGTATTAAAAAAATCTGTCATGGCAGAAATGTGAATCTGAGGTGAAGAATCTCAATTGGTTCCAGTTCCCCTACATTCCGTGGCTTGAGTACACAAATTATCACCTTCAAAAATACCTCAAACTGCACCACTATACCTTTTAAGTGGTCAGCATTCACCTGAAATGGCCACCATGGTATGTTCTCTAGGTCAAGGATCCCTAGTGGCAAGGGCAAATTAAGTCCTCTAGGTCAAAGATCCCTAGTGGAAAGGACAAATTGTATATCCTCTAGGTCAATGATCCCTAGTGGCAAGGACAAATATGCTGTTAAGTTCTTTTTGTCAACATTTAGAAATTGATGTCTTTTGGCATGGTTAGACAGAAATCACTTCTAATTAGAAGTCTTGATTGGGTGCTGTATAAATCCTTCATACAATTAAAAATAACACTAGCTTAGTTCACTTATGATGACGGCATGATCACAGCAGTCACAGTTCACTCACCGACAGACATCATCTGAATCGGAAGGTGGATTCCGATTGACAGGTGGCAACTCATATCCTTTGCATTTCCCAACTAAAAATTATAAACCCCTCATTTACATTTCAAAAGTCTCAAATTCAATGCTTATGCATTAATGAACAGGTCATAGGTAATTTAACATTGACATGAAGCTTTTTATCGACTTTGTGTGATGTAAAAACAGCTTGTGTGTGAACAGTTGCAGTTTGTAAAATATTTGTGAACTCTACTATCCTTTTGCATTTTGCAGCATACTTGTGTCATTTGATTAATATTCGTTAAGTATAGATATACTTACATTTTTTGTCAAGACAAAAACAAGCTGATCAATTTACATGACATTTTACAAATAATATCAAACTTTACAAAAATTACATCAATGATAGAGGGCAGAAGACATCATTTGAAATAAGAAATATGTTGTGTCTGGTCAAATCACCAGATTGCAATTTTTTCCCATTATCAGAATTCATTCATAAAATTTTTCACTCCACCCTAATCATCAGTCTTGATGTGAAAGGACCTTTCAGCAGAAATGAAAAATGACAACAGCAATCAAATAACCAAACAGTCTTACAAGCCTTAACAGTGACCTGCTATTTTCATAATTTCACATGATTTACCAGAAACTGAACCCTGGATGCAATACGTGAAAGGCTGCATGTGAACAATCGTTGATAAAGCTAACTTAGCATAATGTTTAGAAACCAACCACTTGGAGGCGGTGCAGGCTTGTTAGTTGGAGGTCGCTTTTCATGTGCCTTCCAGTACAGCTGTTCCAGGTCTTTGAGGGTGATTACAATCTCGTGCAAAGCACAGGTGGTGTTTGTGGTTGGAGTTACAGGATAAGTGCAGAGATAACCAAACACTTCTTGCAAAGCATTAATCACTGTCACACACTGGTTTGTTCCCTTGAAGGTCAGCACGCAGCTCTTCGCTTCCAACCAGGCACTAAATTCACAAATTCAAAAATCAGCCTTAACAGTTATTTTTTTAATGCAGCATAAAGGCAAGGACACAAAGGAACAGAAAATTTGTCATAAGGTATATAGTTATTTATCTTGGCCAGGACTTTGAGTCTGTTATTTTTGCAAACACATGTCGTAGTCCTGACAGTCATGCTGTTACACCTGACATGCATTGTGGTTTGTTAGAAATATTTGAGTAATGGTACATAGGTTAATGTAACACATGAATGGCTAAAATGACCTGTAATTTTAATATGTTAGTAATATTTATATTATAACCATATGTAGTCATACAAATTTTGTGTACACAGTCTAATAAATCAAAAAATCAAAAACAACTACCTTACACAAAGTTGGCCATCTTCCAGGTTCTTTTGGTTTTGCCAGCAAATGCAAATGTAAATGTTTCTTACAGCAACCATATGCCCTTAAACCTGCTAATCTTTCAATCAATTAATCGAGTGAGATCCTTCACTACCGCTGCCCGTTTGAACGGTAGCCTCTAAGAGGCATTGCACATAAATTTACAAATGATCATCTTTCACCTGAATACCTACATTTTTGTACAATAACAAAGCTATAGGGACAAGGTGAAGACCAAATGGCAACAAGTTAGCTCATAATAAATGTTCATAAAATTTCAAACAAGTCAAGGAATTGTTTGCTTACTTGCAGAGCAGACCGGCCTGTTGTTCCGAGGGGTTGTCAAAGTAGACCAGAAGAGACTGGAAGCCCTGAAGACACTGGCTGTTCAAGGATACGAAATCACAGTCTGGTGTTGTTGCTGTAAAAAACAAAAAGTGTGTCAAAGGCAGCAGCTGATAAGACTTGTTCTCAACAGAATGAAAATGAAAACAACTGATGGATACCAAATCCAAGGTGAGATAAGGTGACAATGTATTCACTATGCAACATGATTAACTTAGCCCCAGTGAATGAGCAAATAACTCAGACTAATCATTCCTGATACTAAATTAATGCCAAGCACTACATTCATACCACAGTTTAATAAATCTCTGCAATGGGTTTCAAGAAGTAAATAAAAACAGCAAAGCCAGAACAGAAAACCCTGTACCTACTTCACAACAGGCATAACGATTTAGCTAAGTGCCATTTATGCCAAGCAATTAACTACTGTGATTTTCTACAGTCATTGTTTTAAGTCAACATGCTCTATCCTGGAAAAGAAGGTCAATTCTTGAATACCTAAAAGACAAAATAATCAGGTAGACCAGATGAAACAAAGTGATGATAGGTTACACTGAATTAGATAAGAAACACATGACGCCAGTTTCTAGACTTACGTCCAGAAGAACACATGAGAACCAGTGCCACACTGAAATCCTGCTGCACGGTGTTGGTTATTTCCTTAATGCTATCGGCACAGTTTGCTGTCAGGTTGGTCGTCTGATTCTGACTCAGGTTCAAGTTACTACAATGTCCAAAAATGAGCAAATCATTCAATTTACATACTACTGATGATGGAAAAAATACACAAAAAACAATCATAAAAGAAGTGTCACTGAGAATACAAACCTTCCGGGGGAAAAGCATCTGCAATGAAGAATGAAGAAAATGAAGTAATGAAAATTAATTTCGCTTCATCAACTAATTTCCTTCATCCTTCACACAACATTCTTAGAGATGAGGAAACTTTGTAGTAAGGTGCAGACATGATAATCCTTATTAACTCTTTTCCTGATCCATTCACTCCACAAATGCCTTTTCATTTCCCTCAACCTAAACACAACCCACTGAAAACACCTCCTCTGTCGCCTTCTCTCTGGTCTTCTGGTAACAGGACTGTGTTCTTCCTACAGCATCTTTGGACAACCCCTCTGACTTGACGCAGAGCTCGTGAATTAGCTGGTGCCCTATGCTTAGCTTTAAAGTAGCACAAAGAATGGCATCTGATCTGATTTTTCTCTTTGCACAAATCAACGTTCATTACTCTTTAAAAAAGAGTCCTATGGGCAATTGACTGCATAGCATTAGAAGTTTCAAGAATTGGAGTAACTCTAGGGTACTGACGATCAAGATGATGCTGATAAAACTTATTCCAATACCATGTCTTTACATACAAACACTGATAATAATGTACAGTAAATGTGTGATTCCCTTAACCTATTTTAAATTAAAAGCCTGAAAACATGAGTGCACATTCAAACATGATTTTCATAATTTTATTCACCTGCAGAAATCATTAAACGACGTGAAAAGGAGCTTCAGCGAACGCCAGAAGTTGAAGCTAATACCACTCAGAGAACAGAGATCTAAAGCAAGTAGATAACACAGTACATCTTATCCCATTATTAGGCCTATTCTTACAAGAAGTGGTCATCCTCATAAGCATGCTGTAAGATTTTAAGACTAAATCATCATCTCAGTCATTTGTGTGCTTATCCCTGTTGTCTATATCTTTCTACCTAAATTTTTGTCACAAAATGTGCTGTCAACTGACAGAGTCATATCACATGTATCACCAATATCATAATCATCACCTTCTCTGGGTTCACTGCAGCAGTCATAACTCATAATTAATTATCATGACAATCAAGATAATAATCATCACCATCGCCATTATTGTTATTGACACTGTCGTCGTCAGTCATTGATACTTCCTCCTTCTCCTCCTCCTCCTCCTCATCTGTATAGGAGTGTAAACAAGTGTGTTATCTTTATCACATAGGAAAAGAGAAACAGAAGGCATTGATCTACAGAGGAACAACCGACTACCTTGTTCACAATTTGGTCCACTGTAAATTGCAGAACATGAACAGTTGTAGGAAGAACCCATGTTTGTGCAGACACCATCATTTTGGCAGGGAGACGAGTCACAGGCCTTTACACACGTTGCATTGACAAAAGCCTGCAGCTCATAGTAAGATGCGTAGACTCGCTGACGAGTCTCATCATCACATGTTGAAACGTAGGTCGTCAAGCAAGTCTTTGTCTCAACGACCAAGCTGTAACATGACAAAATGTGCCAAGTCTCTTATTAACCGAGTGCTGGTTAACCTGGTTTCTGAGTTCTTAGGCAACAATTTAAAAGAATTATACATCTAGAATCATACATCTAGTTTTACACTCTCTGATGTAAATTATTCCAATTATCTATATAATGTACCTATACAAACTGCTCCATTGCCCAAGCTCCAGTGACCCTTTGGAATAAACTTCTGCCAGCATTACGACAATTCTGACCCATCCTATGAACTCACCAAAACTTTCATACTTACAATCTCCGCACAGATCTCTTACAACTGAAAACATGCTGTTCCACAAATCCTAACCTGGTTCCTCCTCTTGCCCTTTTTCCTCCAACACCACTCTAATTCTAAAAACCATCGACCATAGCCATCTGGTTGTCTAATTTCTTGAAAAATGAGCAGGGTCGAGGCCACATGGTCACTAGCGAAAAAAGTGTACATTTACATTTACCTGCCTCACTATTTAATCTTGACCTGGAACTGAACCTGACCTTACCTGCCTATCTATTTTGTTTAGACAGAGTGCCTGTGAATAAGCTGGTTCCTGCCACTTAACTTTCTCTCGGCGCTGTAGAAATCTTGAGATTATGAAAACTATTATGATTACAATACGAGTTTTTTATTCCAGTAGTCATTCAGTAGAAATGTCACAAAATTTAACCCAATACTTAGTTAAATAAATAGATTTGAAAGTTGAAATGCTTAGTTGATCACATATATAATAATACAAGCTAACAAGAAAAACACAAATGAGAAACTGGTGAAATTGTGAAACCCTTAATTAACCCAGCAGACCTGCAGAAGCTGTCAAAGAACGAGGCTGGAAGAGATTCAAGGAAAGCAGGAGTTGGGTTGACGACACCATTCCAGAACAGGAAAGTCTGAAGTGTTTCCACGCAGGTGTAAGCACTATTTGTATCACAGGAAGGAACTAGTAACAAGAAATACAGATAAAATATGTAAAATCAGAACAACAAAGAGAGGATAACTGAGGTGTGTGTTTGGATGAAGAAACATGCTAGCAGATAAAACACTCCTTTTCCGCAGTTCTTATCCTGATTCCTTTTCTTCCCCTTATCTTTCCTGTGAATCCAATTCCAAACACCACCCACCATAACCGTCTGCTTGCCTGAACATTGGATCTTGACCTGGAACCAAACCTTACTTGCCTATCAATTTCATTTTGACTGCCTGTTAATAAGCTGGTTGGGTGCTGAAGAAATCTTGAATTTACGATTACAATCACAAATCTTATTTCAAGTGATTAACTGTATTGCTTCTTCAAAAAGAAGGTGGATGATTTGAGGAAGTCCCCTATCAATTCTGCAGATCCAACACTCTATTAAATCTCACTGCCTCTCCTCATTCTCACCTATTTCTGTCACTGATATTCTAAGGCTCATCCATAGCTGCAGTACACTCTAAACAAGCATTCAACTGCTGGCCCCCTGCTAAGTAGAATGTTTAGATATAACTGCTCAATTTGTTACTGAATGAAAATCATTCCATCACAACAAGTTCAGTTTTCAATATCACAGTCTCAGAAAACCTCTCCTCTTCCCCTTCTCAACCAGTCAGCTGCTTTTCAAAGCAGCAGACAGCATTCTGCTCAACTGACTACCACAACCTTTTAGTATGTCATCCATCATGCTTGTGTGGGTATTTTGCTGCACATCTACTCCCTGTAGCACCCTCAAGTATTGATCATCCATCTTGTCACATTCGCCGCCTCAAGCGTCGTCATCTACAGGTGCATTCACTGGTGTCCTCTGGTGATCACAAATGGTAGCTAGAGGTGCCTCATTGGCCTGTGCAAAATGGACACTTGCTCGAGAAAAGACTGGCGGACAAGGTTAATTAGAGGAGAGAAACTCTTTAGGTCAGATGGGATCGAATCTGAAGCAGAATGAACTACTTTTTCAATTTAATTTCTTCTATCCTTACATCTCACTTTAATTAATAAAGAATATTCAGTTCTGGTGGACGTGGCCTCGTGACATCTATAAAGCACATAAATATCAAAACACAGCCTCTCTGCTGACAACTCACAGGATGGCTTCTGTTGTCCTGATGCCACTGACGTCAGGCATCTTTGGGCCATCGTAATATATGACTGGATGAGATGCAATCAACTGCAACTAAATCCCTCAAAAGTTAAGTGCGGAAGACTCAATCTGAAAGTCAGGTGAATGTTCTGGCAATAACATACCTTTCTTGCACTCTGCTTCAGTGATGTCCCCTGAACAGCGGCATTCATATTGGTTGGAATCAGTCTGGACACAAGTGCCACTGGGCACACAAGGATTCGTCAGACACGGCAATGGACAAACTCCTGATACGAGTGAAATAATAAAGTCCAATTGCTGCTTTGTCGAATCTACTTCAGTTCCTGAGGAACAATCTGCAAGATTGCCTTGAACGCACTCGATGGAAGCCTGGATTGAACTGCGATCAATAAAACACAGTAATTAACTCCACACTAAACACAGTAAGTTTATAGTTTTTGCTGCATGTGTTGTAGTTCTCTAAGGCAAAGTCATGAAGTTGCTGACACTTAGAGGTGCATTCCAACAGCATGGTAGGACGTCTTGATAACAAAATGGCAACACTGATAAAAGATTAATTGTCCACATAACTAAATCTAACTCTTAGCATTGACGATTAAATTTAAACTGCTATGAACGACACTCAAGACTTATTACAACACAGTTCATTATAAAGTGAATTCTGATATAACACGGTCCAGAATGTGGATCCAAAAATTAATCCACCGATGGAAAATAAATTCATTGTAACATGACCTCATTATAAGGAAGCCTTTGACATGGCCCCAAAGACAGCAATACAAGTTTCTGGTATGCATTCAGTGGGTGTTATGCATGGTGACCATTACTGGCAAACAGATAACACTACAGGTAGCCTACTGTGATTGCATGATTACCAATATTTTCATTTCTTACTAATCCACGCAGTGACAAATAAAGAATGCCAATATTCAACTTTGTGACAAATCAATTAATGAATAAATTGATTTAACTCAATGGCATCCTTGTGCACTAAATGCCTGAACCATAGAAGTCATTGACTGCAAATGGATAACATTTTAAAACAAACTGACTTGATCAGGTAAGATGACAGATTAGATTAGATCAGTGACTCACCCACAGAACTTATTCAGGTCTTCCTGAGACATAACCGGTGAAATTTTCTTTGTGTTTGGGTCCACCAGTGAGTTGACAGTGGCACTGAGAACACTGAGGCAACTCTGGGCAACAGTTGGTAGGCAAATCGTTTGTGTGCATTGGGATTCAACAATTGACTTGAACCAAGACTGCGTATGAATGATGTTGGTTTGGAAAGGTTCCTGGGTGCATGAAATGGAAGCGAAACAACTCTTTGTGAGGTTAAACTCTCTGAAAGTAACAAAGAAAGAAAAAAGGGAATAACGCTGCTTTTTCATGACATGCAAAGGTTAATGCTCATCTATCGCACAATTCCTTCAACAAAAGTCTGATGAGACATTGTACTGGTGTTAAAGGAACTTACGGTAAATGAACAGTAAGGTACATACACATGTAGGCAAGTATGTATGTATGCATGTATATGTATATAAATATGTATGTGTAATCAGGGTATTTGTGCTAAACAGGCAGAGATTACATAAAAAAGTGAGAAAAGAAAGACCCTACCTAACTCAAGTGGCTCTTATTTGACTGATCCATTTACCTGCACACAGCAAAGTAGTCTGGTCCACCACGGTTTGAATACTCGGTGGTCAGAACCTCATAGAAGGAATCTGAACACTGGAAGGCCTCTCGCAACTGGCAAGATGGCTCTGGGGTCACTAAGAACAAAAGGAACAACCACATTCTGAGAACAGAAATTACACAAGTTTTCTAAGCTTCTGTTTTATATCACCACAGTTCTTTCTGAAATGCTGTCTGTTGGAAGCTGCAGTAGATTTAATTATAAATCTGGATAAGAATTAATCTAATAAGAAAAATGTTGCTACCAGTATAAAGCAGCTCTAAATTCAGAGATTTTAATCTCGGGCTAGCACGGTTCGTACATGGGAACCTTGAAGGGCATGGCATCCAATCAAACAACATTTCACCTGCTAAATTTATGGAAATATAAGCAGGATTGAGGCCAGAAGGTCACTACAGAAAAACATTTACATTTCAAATAATTTATGGAAGATTATCAGTACTTTCTTTGGCCAGATGAAATAAAATGAATTCATCAGAATGGAGTGCAACTTGCAATGATCTCCATTTACTGGACTCTTATCTTTTGACGTTATTCGAGGTCACTAGTGCCAAAGGGCAAGAGAAGAAATCTCATTATATATCCAAAGCCACAGTGGGCAGCTCGAAGAAACCAACAGAGAGAGTTACGTAACATAATTAGGGTTTAAAGTGGTTCAGGAGACATAATCTGTGTCAGAAACACCACAAATTAAATGGGAATTAACAACCAATCCTTCCTAGCTTCTTAAATGCAGTGACAGTGTCCACTGAGTACTATGGACCAATGCATTCCACAAGTCAAAAACTCTTGCACTAAAGAACTTCATGACCTAATATTCCTTTTGATTTCTTAAATAATTTATATCTGTGGTCTCAAGTCGCGTTGTTTGGAACTAATTCGAAGAGTCTCTGCCACTGCACTGCCTCCTTGCCACTGATGATTCTGTACACTTTGATTAGGTCTCTGCTCCTCCTTCTGTACAACGTTGCTAGCCCACACCTTTCAACCTTTCTTCATAGCTCAGATCCTTGAAACTCCAAATCATTTGGTAGCTCTCATTTGCACTTTTCCAGTTGTTCTGTCATGTTTCTTATATGGATTCAATATTCCAACTGTGGTCTCACCAGTGATTTGTACAACCCCAGTAATATATATATATCCTTGTGTCTGCTAACTATTGTTAAACCGTACGGCTGACTGAGCCTTTCTGCTGCTACAGATTAGCAGATTTTGCACTCCTTTGTATAATCACTTAGAAGGCCCTTTTTTCCTCACTCACTTTCAATACTTTACTCCCATTTCATATGAAAATCCTTTGCTTCTCTTCCCCAAATGCATCACCATGCACTTTCTCAAATGAAAAGCAATTGCCAGTCATGTTACAATCTGAACATTCTTCTAGATCCTCTCACAGTGTCTGCCACTTCTTCTCCATTAACCACTGCTCCACACAGTTTTCTATCGTCCACAAACTGACAAATTTTAGATAGTCCCATCATCTATGTCATTAATAAAAATAATAAACAGCAGTGGCCCAAGCACCGATCCTTGCGGTACTCCACTTATCACTCTTGTCCAACCAAAATATATGCCCACCTTTTGGCTTCTGCCTGATAACCAGCTTTGAATTCATGTTAGTACCTGCCCTCTAATCCTGCATTCTTGCAAACAAGTGTCTTACTTTGGCCAATTTTGCATGATACACAGGATTTTGAACCATTTGATATGATATCATCATTCATCAACCATTTAGCATTGCAAGAAAGTTAATATGGCAGACAAAAAATCTTACCACACAGCCCACTAGGATTGTCTGAACAGGTCAAAGAGTTGAGGGCAGTTATGATAGCATTGATGGCAGACAGGACAGTAGAATTACAGCCACTGCTGTAGCTTGTCAAGTTGGCCACAAGTGATGACTTCAGGCTGCAAAGAATATCACAATAACACACCCAGTGTATCTGAGGTAGGAAAACTTCTGACTGTTAAGAAGACTTGTTTGTTACAGTTTGCTTATCCATTGGTAATGCTTTTGGTGAATGATCATGCAGTTGCAGGTTCAACTCCGTGTGAAGACCCTGGGCAAGTTGTTTGCACACATCGTGCCTCTGTCACCAAGCAGTATAATTTAGTACCAGCATAAAGCTAGGAAGTAAGTCAGGTCCTGAGATGCGCTGGTCCTGCGTCCAGGACCTTATGATTCATCCATTGCTGGCTCAAGGGCCAAGAAAAGGAGATGAGCGTCACCCCATGTCTCACTTGTGGGATACTTAATTTTACTTACTCACCAACAACAGCCTGACTGGGTTTCTCCAACTTTTCATATTTAGACTGGGCTTCTCCAAAGGATTGCAAATTTTACTACAGTTTCACTTGAAGTGACCATCACTAGGTGCCTTGTGCATTATAATAACAACACTACTGAAGTCATTAGATTAGATTAGAACACAATATTTGCTGTTTCACTTGCATCATTTGTATTGTATGACCATTAGTACTCAGTCTTAAATGGGGAATTTTAATATTCATGAGTGGAATATTCTAAAATTTTAAACACTTATTTGGCACCTCTACTGGAGCTGTGCCTCAAGCCGCTGTGTAGCGACCTTGGACAAGTTGCTCACCCACAACTGTCTGCGAGGAAGGCAAAGGGAAACCACCTCACTCATCTCATCCCCAGGTGGCATGCCAATGGACCTGCCTTTGGGCAGAGAACTCATCATCATCATCATCATCATTGGAGCTGTCTGGGGAGGTGGGCACAAATTTAAACATCTACTGAGACTGTTCAGATGAATATTCTGTGCATGATTAAAAAAACTGATACAAAAGGCAAAATTTGTCTTTTTGTATCATCTCTGTATCAATAATGCCAAGCAACTACCCATAAGTAATGCTGAACAAGAGTAGCCCTTGGTTGGTGACCATCCAAAAAATATCAGGCTGTTTGGGCCAAGTCAGCCTGTCATTAGGCTCCCTACATGAGTACAATAGATAGAATCCCTAAGGGAGATGTAATAATGGTCATTGGTGACTTCAATGCGAAGGTGGGAAAGTACGTCGGAGGAGCAGGGGACACGATTGGAGGTCATGGACTAGGAGAACAAAATGAGGCAGGAGAAAGATTAGTAGAGTTTTGCGATGGGAACAACTTGGGAATAATGAATACATGGTTTGAACAACCAAAAAGAAGGCTGTACACTTGGACGTCACCAGATGGGAAACATCGGAATCAGATAGATTACATACTGATAAACAAAAGATGGAAAAGCACGATAAGGGATGTAAGAACGAGACCAGGCGCGGATTGTGGAACTGATCATGAATTATTAGTGGCAACAGTGCAAACGAAATTGAAGAAATTGAAAAAAGGAGAAAGACTGAACACGTATGACTGCAAAGGAATTACACCGGAATACAGAACGGAAATAAGGAATAGGTTTGAAATATTAGAGAGGGACGAGACGATGATAGATGAGGACACGAACCACCTGTGGGAGAAGGTGAAGGGAATAATACTAGAAACTGCTGAGAAACACATTCCGAAGAAAAAGAAAGTCACAACAACTCCGTGGCTCTCGAAGGATGCTATCAACATAGCTGTAGAAAGAAAGGAGGCAAAAAAAGAAGGAGACAAAAACAAGGTACGAGAAATGAATAGAGCATTCCAAAAGCAAGCACGTATAGACAAAGAAAAACATCTAAATGCAATGTGCAAGGAAATGGAGGAAGAGGGAAAGAAAGGAAGAACTAAAGAAATGTTTTCAAAAGTGAGGGAAATAACGAGAAAATTCACACCAAGAATGGGATCAATGAGGTCAAGGGATGGAAACATAATCGCAGACGAAGAGGAAATGAAGAACAGATGGAAAGAATACACAGAGGAGCTGTACAGTGAAGATAGGAGAGTAATGAAAGAACGAATCGATACATCAGAACATGAAAAGGAACCAGACGTTTTGGAAGCAGAGGTGGAATGGGCAATTAGACAACTGAAGGACAATAAAGCACCGGGTCCGGATGGGATACCAATAGAAATGGTAAAAGCAGGAGATGGCACAATGACAAAGACAATAACAAAAATGTGCAATATCATATGGACAACCGGAAAATGGCCAGAGGATTGGAAGAGCTCAGCATCCCTATATTCAAAAAAGGAGATGCGAGAGAGTGTGAAAACTACAGGACCATAGCAATGATATCGCACATAAGTAAAATACTACTTAAAATAATACATAAAAGAATGGAGAACATAATAGAGAGGGAGCTTCCAGATAACCAAGCAGGATTTAGGAAATCCCGCGGAACTCGTGATCATATCGCCAACATGCGGTGGATAATGGAGAGACAAAAGGAGTATGGACAAAAATTATACATATGCTTCATTGACTATAGTAAGGCATTCGATTGCATTGATCATGAGTTGATGTGGAAAACCTTAATAGAAATGGGAATACCAAGGCACTTGATACAACTTCTCAAGGGATTGTACGAAGAACAGATTGCGGTAATAAGAACTGAATTTGGAGATACTGAAAGAATCAAAATAAAGAAAGGAGTGAGGCAGGGATGCATTCTGTCCCCATTCCTATTTAACCTATATGCAGAAAGGATAATGAGGATGGCGGAAATGGATGGAGCAAAAGAGGGAGTAAAGATAGCGGGAAGAACACTGAATAATCTGAGATACGCAGATGACACAACACTATTAGCAGGTAAAAAACAGATCTGGTAGAACTGATAAGAAGGCTGAAGAGAGAGAGCGAGAAAGCAGGACTATACTTCAATATAAAGAAAACGAAGATCATGACAACAGCTGAGGAGGGCAGTTTTATGGTGGATGGAGAGGAATTAGAGACGTAACAAGCTTTACATTCTTGGGATCAGTAGTAGAAAGAGAAGGAAAATGCGACATGGAAATAAACCGAAGGGTGGCGATTGGAAAAGCCGCAATGAATGGACTAGAAAAAATATGGAAAGACAAACATGTGAGCACAGACACGAAAAAAAGATTGGTGAGGGCCTTGATTATACCAACAGTAACATACGGCAGTGAGACGTGGACAATGACCAAGAAAATAGAGAAAAAAATCAATGCTTGTGAAATGTGGATATGGAGGAAGATGCTGAGAACATCATGGACGGAGAAAAGGACTAATGAATGGGTACGCAGGGCGATTGGAATTGAGCAAGATGAGACGTTACAACAAACAGTGCTAAAATCAAAGCTGAGGTTCTTTGGACATGTTATGAGATCAGATGGATTGGAAAAAGAAATGATGCTGGCTTGTGGAGAGGGAAAGAGAAAACAAGGGAGACCAAGGAAAAAATGGATGGACAAGATACACGAAGCAACTGGAATGAACTTGGCACAACTAAGGGACGCGACATTGGAAAGAAAGAAATGGAGAAGATTGATCATGACGGTCGCTAGAGCTCAAAGAGCTGACAGCACAAGGTGACAAGGTGACATGAGTATCAACTTAAGAGGTAAAAGGAGTCTTGCTGGATTGCAGTCAATCTGTTTGTGTTTCAGCTGAGAGATCTTTCAAAAAAAGGTTTATACTTATGAACATTATACTTATGAAGAATTTCTTTATGTGCATGTGAACTTTGACCTTTAATACTTTTACAGTACATTACAGAATAGAAAATAAAACAGCAGAATGTTAAACAAACCTGCAATTCAATGGTTTACAGGAATCCAAAAGGCCATTGAGAATGAAACTCTTGGATGTGTCCAGCAACTCACTGACTTGATTCAGGTAACAGGTGGTTGCTTTAATCAGACAAAAGCATAGGATAAAGTAAGAACAAGTGATGTGCTTCCATATTAACACAATGTTTAATCATATTACTTGAAGACAATTGTTAAAGGATCATATTTGATTGAAGTGCAAATACAAAACTGTCAATTTGACTTCTGGGTAGTCCTTACTGTTTGGGTTGCATGGTTCAGTAGTGTGTTTCCAACGCCATGCAACACCACACTGTTTAACACTCTTAGTAGTGTGTTACAAATGTCAATTAAAGAACAATCACAAGTTTCCACTTGGTATGTACTTATCTCAACACTTAATAGCACCTTTCCTTTCAAAGGCTCTCACATGAAAAGTAACAATCGTAATCGTAAACTTGAAATTTCTAAAGAGCTACTTAACAGCTAAGCACAGGGCACCAGCTTATTCACAAGTACTGTGTCAAGTCAGTGGGGTTGTCCAAAGATACAAGTCAAGAACCAAGTCTGGTTGCCAGAAGACCAGAGAGAGAAGGGGCAGAAGAGGTGTTATGGAGGGTTGCAGTTAACAACAGCCAATCAAGTAAACATGTTCAAACATAGATACGGCAACTAAAACACATTACTGGGAAAACTAGTCTTCCTAAATGACATAAACACATACTTACTTTGCTCGCAGTAATCTCCTACATATGGAAGGACACAGTCACAGGTATAAGACCCTGTTGGAGTAGCATCACAAACGCCATAGTTCTGACAGTGGCTGAAAGAGCAGACAGCCACGCACTGCTGTGTGACATTGACACGCTCCAACGCAGATGTCACTTTCCGCTCGATGCGACCAAGGATAAAACTATCACAACCAATTGTGCTAGCTGAGACACATGTCTCCGTAAACCCAACATTGCTTAAATAAACAGAAAACCAACATATGCATTTAATCATCGTAGAAAAGCTATCCATTGTAATAACTATCACCACAATGAAGCACAGATAATTTGCTTCATGTTTTTGTCCTTTTCTCTCTTCAGCTGCTCTCCAACCCTTGCTTCTGCGTTCATTGCCATTTTTCAGACTTACCACACATCCACATATTATTTCCCTTTTCACCTGCACTATTATTCGAAGCATATGTCTGTTCGTCTGTTATGTTAAACATTCTACGAACGTTGCATTTTCTCTACTGAGACTGAAACAAATGCTGCAGTAATGTTTTGGACCTTGTTGCTCAACTAAATGTGGTATATGTTAAACACTATGATGGTATGTCACACTGGCCAAACATGAAACAAGCTACCATTCAGTACAGAGCTGTGCCTTTAAGCACATTCCTCACCATTCAAATAACAGGCTGTCCACTTGAATATTAATAACATAGCATAACTGGTTACTAACACAATCCATATGCCTGACCACAGTTACTAAACTGCATGGGTTATCTAATAGCACTAAAATGATGAACACAGTACTAAGCTTTTGTACCAAATATGCAAATAAAGTTTTTACATAATAAATAATCATACTTTGTACTATATACTAAATGATGCAGTGTGGTTGATAAAACTGAACAGGCCGTTCACGTAAAAGACTGTGTACTCGAGCGATTTTACAGCACTACAAAATTTCGGTTGAAGATTTATTTAATCTGCACAACACTTGAAACATTTTCCAGAATATCATAAGCACAAAATCAACATAAAATTGCAATCTCTTTATTTGATTGAAGTAATTGCAACTGTGAAAGCACTTACAGTAATTGTTGATTAAATGAGGGAATAGTTGGCTGCATGATGCCAAATGCCTTTAATGGCATGAAGCAAATAAATAGTGAAGTTACTTTACTTACGTGCAGGTGGCATTGTCGAATGGAAGAGTGCTGTCAAAGGAGTTGAGAAGTGAATAGGCACACTGGCTGCTGTTGGAGACAGAACAGGTGGGTGGCTGGCACTGTAGTTCCAGAATCTGCCAAGCCTTCCAGCGTAGATCATCACTGGCACTAGAGCTGGATCCACAGGAGGCCTCAATTGCAGCCACGCAGTCATAAGCAGAGCTCAGTGTCCTAAATGAAAAATGAAATGTACAGATATGCACTTGGAGACTCATGCACTGAAATATTCAGACAAATGCATACTATGACATAGACAATGATACAAACACACATCTAAGAGGTGAGCAAGCACAGACACACCTAGAGGGAAGAAGAAGAACAAGAAGAAGGAGAACGCGAAAAAAAGAAGTGAAGAAAGCATATAACACCAAAAAACAATGAAAGAATGTGAAGAAGAAGAATGCAAAGAAAAGCGCAAAGAAAAAGAAGAATGCGTAGAAGAAGAATGCAAAGAAGAGAGAATGTGAAGAAAGAAACATAAGGAAGAGAGAATGTGAAGAAGAATGCAAAGAAAAGACAATGTGAAGAAGTACGCAAAGAGCGTGAAGAAAAAGCAGTCCCTTAAGCTACCCCTCAGAGACAGTCAAGGTATGAAGCATTAGCAGCTTCATATATCTTATCCACAGCATATGAAAACAGGTGGCCAGCTCTCTCCCTTGTTGCCTGATCTTCCCACTAACAGTGTACAGTCAGTGTTCTCATCATGGCTGAGTTCACTAGGGGTTGTACATGGACCCAAAGTCTCTAAACAATTTCTGCCCTGGCAGGGCTTTGAACCTCAAACAACTTGATTGATAGTCTAGCACGTAAACCACTTGTTTGAAGCACCAAAGAATGAGCACACATAAAATATGCATACTCACAGGCAAAAGCTGAGAGATCAAAGACACATGCGTACAAAAGAATACACAGATGTACCGACACACGTGCAAATATAATTACACATATTATACACAACCACAGACCTGGATGTATGCTTACATTAAAACACACAAGCACAGAATTAGTCAATTTCATATAACTTTTCATTTAAATAACGTCAAAATAATTTTTTTACACTAGATACCTGAATCAGTGAATGAAATTAAAGGCTGATATGGGGTTGTTGCCCACTGATGCTTAAGCATCGGTATACCTTTGCAAAAGTACCAGGTTCAAGTTCCAAACAGAAATGTAATCTCTAATCCTTTGCCTTTAAGACTAACAAACTCGGGTTTAAAATATCTGATTCATGATATTGTTAAAAAGATTGGGTAACTCACCCACAGCTATCGCCTGTTTGAGTCACATACTGATTGTTCACCAAGTCAAGGCCACATTTCAACAGCGCAGTTGCTTCACACGGAACTGGAGCTGAATACAACAGCAATAACATTGTGTAACATAATGTAACATTATTATAGCTCATTTATTATGTGCCTTTTGTCAAAAGCAGTCTGCAGTAGAAGAACAGTCAAAGACTATGCCACTGACTGAAGTATGTAAACAAACTAGCAATTCGAAAACAAAAAGATAGCATTTCCTGGTGAGTGAATATTTATAATATGTACATTTATAGAAAATCAATGAAGAAACATGAACATGTTCATCTGTTCACCTTTCCAATGAATGAATTAATGTAATAAACAGAAAAACAAACGCATTAAGACAATGTTTACTGGTAATAATTATGAAAGTAAAGTAAGTAACATATCCCATATCTCATAAGTGACACACAGGGGAGGTGCTCATCTTTTCTTGGCCCTTGAGTCGGCAATGAATGAATCCGAAGGTTCTGCCTGGACGTGGGGCCAGTACATCGCAGGACTTGTCGTTTACTTCCCAGCTTACGGTGGTATCAAATTTATACTGGTTGGTGACAGAAGCACAGTGTGCATAAACAACTTGCCCAGGGTCATTACACAGAGTCGAACCCAATGACCAAACATGTTACTGATAGACCACCGTGCTGCACACGGTAATTATTCTATTCCTAAGTAATTCCAAAAAGCAAGCAATTTCAAAACATTTTAAAAATAGTTATATGTTGCTTAGGAACTGTACTTTGATAAAAAAAAAACTTTCCTCTAGCTGCCAAGAGTGTTTTATTGTATGAACGGATAACTGGGCAACCCAGCTTTGATGCCATCCAGTGATGACTGGTTCAAATCCACTTTTGAAAGCAATAAAGAACAGATTATCCATGGAAGACTTGTAAGAGACAATTTAAATTTTACTACATTTACGTTTCAAAAAATGTTAAATAAATGAATAAAGGCGAATATGATTCTAGCAGCAAATCCAATTACGTGACTTACGAGGATTATTCGTTGTTGTATCATTGCAACTCGTGCTAACATACTCGAGGAAGATGTTGATCAACTCGAAGGATAACTCGCTGGTGTCAGAGCAGGATAAGAGACTAACCGCATTGCATTCATATACAGCCTGGAATTTGCTATTAATAACAAACACCAATAATCATTTTCATTCTTATTGTTAATAAGTACCAGATCGAACCCATCTCACAAATCCGTTTCTCTTAACAAAAATGTAAATGTACACGGTTTTTATAGCTAGACCCTGCTCAATCAGCAAGGAATTTACCAGTTAGATCCTTCACCACTACTGCCCATTTGCATGGGCACCATACCATTTAAGATCCCTCTGTAGGATCATGCTAGCCCAAGATTACAATCTCTAAAGTACAGCCAGTATCGGTATACAAACTGGCATCCCGTGCACAAAGGTGCCTTGACGTTCTCTTATCCTTGCATTTATCTAATACAAAGAATGAATGGTTTCTCATTAAGTTTTTCTTCTTCATTATAATCGTAATCGTAAATTTGTAAAGCACCGCTTCAAGGTAGCCTCATCAGAGGCGCTCCCGGCCCATCGTCCCAGAACTAGGGAATAATACGGTCTTCAGGCACTTACGGAAGCAGGAGGGGAGAGGCAGAGAAGCTCCTGTCGAAGCTCGGCAGGTAAGTCATTCCAAGAAGCAGGGCCAGCAAAAGCAAAGCTGCGGCACTGAGAGGTAGCAGTTCGAGCTAGAGGGACAGCAAAGTCGCCCTGAACTGACGAATACAGTTTTCTGTGGCCAGGAATAGAAGAAAGGGGGATGCAGAGCTCTCTTAGATATAACGGAGCACAGCCAACAAGACAGTTCTGCACAAGGGTCAAGATTTTGAAGAGAATATGCTCCCGTATGGGAAGCCAATGCAATTGTTCCAGCATAAATGAAGAAATGTGGCTGAACTTAGGAGTGCACACTCAAGACTGGAGTTGTGCAGTGTAGCAGGATTCTAGGCCTACGAAGATGGCATTGCCAAAATCAATTCTTGTTGTTTTTCACCTCTCAACCACTGGATTCCAAAAGTATCTTTCAAGTAGTAAACTGCCTTGGACTTAATCTGTATCCACACCCTAAACTTCTGAAAATCAATCAAGCCTGCAACTAGTTTTATATGCAATAAACCCCTGTATTTTCTTAGATTCTGCAGCAATTAACACTAAACTCCAATTAATTCTTACAACACTCGTTCAAACAGATTACCTCTACATCTTACTAAACTGCAAGAAGAGTTGAGAGGAGTTGTAACTAGATCTATCAGATTTTGACACTCTTGGTTTGTTTTTAAATAAATCTCTGAAAATATAGTGCACAATGATTGTTGCTAACAAACTCATTAAACTGAGGCATCTTTGTCTCGATTATTTAGTTAAAGTGCCACAAAATGTTGTCTGATTAATTACTGAACATCTTAAAAATATATCAGGTGGCAGACCTGCAAACACTGGGCCTCCAGTCGCCACCTTTGAGAATCTTTGCAGCAAATTCTTCAAGCTTCCCAAGGCAATCTGTGGCCTTTGGAATGTTGCAGTCAGCACCTGAAGAGAGAAGAAAGAGTCATGGTACAGTCAGACAAAAAAGCCCTTAACAGCCTCTCAAAAGGTACTGTAGAAATAAAACATCGGAGCTTACCACTGCTGACTTTTTCTAGTAATCTGAGCATTGCTTACTAACTGACGAACTTTCTGTTCTTAATGACCTTCAACATCGTTTAAATTAGCAGTCAGCATTTCTGATTTGGTTCTCTTGAAGTGGCATAATACAAGTGTCTAATTACAGTCACAGTTACACATTACAGTTTTCACTTAGTTACAGTCGGCTGCATGAAAGTCTAGTGGTTAGCATGCTGGATTGTCAATTGAGAGGTCAGACGTTCATATCCTCACCACAACAGACATCAGTTTCAAGATTTCTTCTCCACTTGCACCACTAGCATACTGAGCTATAAAATAAGTACACTGACCGCACACTTTCAGTGGGAAGATCAGGCAGCAAGGGAGAGAGGACTGGCCATTTGCCCTCATATGCCAAGGCTAAGAAAATGAAGTCGCCAATGGCTGCCTCTTGGGGTTAACGCAAGGAACTGATCTTCTACCTTGATACAATGCAGCAAGAAAGTAGAAGGAAACTGGACAGCTGAAGACTGAGAATCCACTCACCGGACTCGCAGTGTGGACCAATGAACCCTGGCAAACATTTGCAGTCATAGCCGTATCCACTGGGACGGCACTTGGCACTGTTCCGGCACTTGTGCTTATCACACGGGCGCTCACAGGCCGTATCAGCACTGTAATTGGCAATCAGATCCTCCAGAGATCCACGGACCACATCCTGTAGGTCGGCTGGCAACTCGTCAATCTGATCTTTCACCTTATCAATGCCTTTCTGAATGTACCTGAATGAAAAGCACAGCCTGTTTACAACAAAACAACCCTGGAATGTTTAAACACATGCTTGAGATGTGTTGGTCGCCATACATTGTGTCTGTATTTATTTACTACAATGCACCTATTTACCTGTAATTTAATTACATAATAACACATGTAAACATGCACATACATACGTGATGCACATAATAAGGCAAGGTAGGATAGGCTTTGAGGCGAAGCACATAGATATGATCAGCATCTGAAATATCTTTCCTTTACATTACACAAATTGCCTCATAGCAAATGTACATAGCTGTCCTCCCCATAAACTCTAACCCTCAATTATACTAAATGATCAAACTCAACATACAAATCATATTTCTGAGTCCATAAGTTATATTTCACATTTCCAGTTCACCAAACTTCAAAATTTATTTGTAAAGCACCTCAGAAGGATTCTTTGAGCCCTGTGGCATGTAAAAGAGCTTCCCTTATTGTCTGACACTTCAAATTCATGCCTAGCACACCACATCGTTTAAGAAGTAATCAGACAAGAATAGACAGCACTATGGTAACAAGTTCAGAAATAAACTGCCAGACTACAGACTAAATTTAATCAGTCATAAGTCAAGGCCAAAGGTTGTAGGTCAAATTCCAAATTACTCGCCATCACCTCACTCCTTGCAATCTGTGCAAGGGTCTTCCACTCAAAACTGAACACTCCGCTTCTGCAGATCCTATCCTGATTCCGATTATCCCCCTCATCTATTCTGCAGGTCCAATCTCAAACACTACCCACAGTAGCCATCTGACTGCCTGCCTGACTCTGATCTTGACCTGGAACCAAATCCATCTTGTCCATCAATTTTGTCTTGACTAAGCACCTGTGAATAAGCTGGTTCCCGTGACTTAGCTTTTGTTGAGTGCTGTAGAAATCTTGAGTTTACGATTATGATTACTGCAGATACTTGCACCACAGAAGTCAACAGATTAGATTGGACTCGAATCAGTCATATCTTACCAACAGAAGTCACCGTCAGTGAGCTCAATAATGATTGGTGGTGGTGGTGGTTTCTCTGTGATCTCTGTTTTTGGTGGGATTGCTTCAAGCAAACACAACAATTTATCATTAAAATCATTGTCCATAATCAATGCCCTAGTTATAATAATCATTATTGTTGCTTTTAGCGTCATTATCAATGTCTTTAAATTTCCATAGTCATCAATTCCATTTTCTATCGAATCATCAAAGGCATCATCAATACCATCGTCATCATCTTTACTTTCAATATGATCAGTTGTTGTAACATTTTTCACAAGCATCTTTATCAATATCTTAGCTGTATCATAACACTCCATTTTTATTTATTTAAATATTCAACTGACTGACTGATTGACTGGTTCATTATTTATTTATGTAATATTTATTCATAATTTAATTCATTTATTTATCACTGTCTATGTTTGCACCACTACAATCACAAAAAATCTTGGTCCTGACAGTTCACCAGTGTTTTGAAATAAATTAGGTAAAAACATAATTCTACTGAATACTGGCAATACCATATCAAACACAAACCATCCATTACTGTAATAAATGATTATTAATACCATCTTATAGTCACTTACTGACAGGTGATCGACAGTAGACCTCATAAATGTCACTGCCGGCTTCCCAAATCCAGTTTGCTTTGCCACTGATTCCTGCAACGAATGGAAACTTTCCACCATTGTTTGGCGACACAATGATGGCGCTTGTCCAAGCAGAAACATCAAACGAAGCCAGGAACCATCCCTCTGCAAAACTGTGCGAGCATTTCCACGTGCCATCAGTCACTAGAAGTCCTGCGGATATCTCGATTACAAAGCCTTTCAGGGTGGTGCCGTTTGAACATGACGAGTGGACGCCAATCACGTGAGAACCTGACTTAATTATGCCTTTACCAACAACATCAGTCTGGTTGTCGTTGGACACGTCCTGCAGAACACCATCGATGAAAAGCTCAAAGTAGCACGAAGCACCAATTCGAATTTTGCGGTCTCCTGTCAAAGAAACGTAAAGATGAACTTCATAATCACAATCTCCAAATTTCTAAAGCGCTACTTAAAAGCTAAGTGCATTTGCACCAGCTTACTCATGAGCACTGCATCAAGTCAGTGGGGTTGTCCAAAGATGCCATGTCAAGAACCAAGTCCAGCTGACAGAAGACCAGAGAGAGAAGGAGGAAAGGAGCGGTTAGGATGGGTTGCGTTTAGGCTAAGAGAAGTGAGAATGCAGCAGATTGGATGGAGAAGAGTGGGATTTCTTGAAAAGGTGAGACTTTAGTTTTGAATGGAACACCTTAGAAGTAATAGATAGAGAGGCCTGAGACAGACGACATGTGAATGACAGAAAGGATAGAGGAACAGAGAATTTGCAAAATACTGAAATAGTTAGACATGGCATGAGTTAACATTTCTAGTTTTTATGTTAGAGTTGGGCTGGCAGTGTATGTCATTCATTCAGCATCGCAAATTCACACACTGTTATAAGTGGTACTACTAAACAGGACCCAAGTCCTGTCTGGGTTTGCCTTTGGTTCCCCGCAGATGCTTAGTACATAGCAGTTTTTGTTTTTGCTCAGATCCCCAGTCATTCATTCATTCACATATTCTGTTAAATAAATGAATTGTGGAATAACAAGAAGTTAAAACTGAAAACACTCCTCTTCTGCAGATCCTATCCTGATTCTGATCCTTCCCGCAATCTGATGCTTTGTTGCAACAAAGCAGCAGTTGTAGCATTGTAATATTGTTCACATGAAGCAAGTAATGCCAGAAGAAATAGTCAATTCTGCCCATGGATACAGTTTCCTTACAGGCTGTGAGGCTTGACAACATATTGTCAATTTCTTAGAGTTTCAGACTGAATGTAACATAATATAGCATCATTTTGACTAGAGTAGAGATCACCTCTGATTAGTTTCTCTTGAAGTGATGCTATATAAATGTCCAATACTACTTAAAATCACAATTTATAGCACAACAAGTGACAATAATCTGTTAGCAGGGGAGATGGGGAACAATATGGAGAGAATCAGTAGGTCAAGAATGAAACTTTCCATCAAGAAATCCAGTGAAAGCAACTAAAATATATGGAAGAGTTTTACAGGTGCCAGTAGAACGCTGATAACAAAAAAGCATAAAGCCATCTCGAGCACCACTGGGTATACAACTTGAAGAAGAGCTATATAAATGCTCTGAATGAATGAAAGAATGAATACCAAAGAATGCTCGGCAGTAGACGGTCCGATCATATGAATTCGCTTTCTTTGCAGTCCAGATGAACTTTGCTTTCGGGCTGATCCTTTTGTCCCTGTGGTACATCTTCAAGTCTTCGTCCTCCACTGGAGCTGCAGGGGCCCAAGCAGCATCATCGTAATCGATTTCCATCCAGCCTTCCTCTTTCACATTTGTACACTTCCAGGTAGAATCCGTAACCAGGAAGTCATCTGTTACGGAACCGATTATTCCAGCGACGTTACCCAAATCCGAGAATCCCTTGACAGCTATGACTTCAATCCTTAAGGAAACTGAGATTCTGTCAACAATGGTCCAATCGTTAGCGCCAGGCAGGTCAACCTGGAGCTCCCCATCAATGTAGACTTCATTCCTCGTTATTGTAGTAATGTAAAGACTTCTGGGACCTAAAGCAAAAGCAGTCTGTAATTCAGCAAAAACGCTTCAATTTACAGTCAAACTGAAACAATAGAGTTTATAGGCTCTACTTTGCTCTCCTCTCAGCTGGTTTACATAGTAACTAATACCAGTAGTATGCCCTCACATCCAATCATTGCACATCAATGAACTAATCTCAGCACCAGCTGCACTGACCACTGGTTAAATGATAACTTAGGCAATCACACAAAAATAAAGAATTAGCAACTTCTATAGCAGCGTTGCCTAATGCACAAGGCATCAGCTGATGGCACACGAAAACCAAGTTGTATTCAGGTCAATACCAAAAGTCAGTCCACTGAGACAGCCCCTCCATCCTCTCCTGTTCAAAGCTTAGTAACTTACATTGCAAACCAATCAACATTTACAGAGACATACTTTAAATTGTAATTGTAATTTGTAATTGTAATTTGAGACTTATAAGGCGCCTCTTAGTAGAGGATAAAGTCAACAGAGGTGCTTCCAACCCAAAAAAGTAAAATCACTGTTAAACAGTACAGTCTTCAGGCACCTGCGTAACACTGAGGAGGAGAGAAAGGAGCTCAAGACACAATTCTCGAGGAAAATCCAAAGAGTGAACTTAAAACATCCGACAATTGAATGAAACCAATGAAAAACACACTAGCTAACGAGTCGGCAGTCACACACACCAAAGCGCACGCGAATACATATTTAAAAGGGAGAGGAAGGAGGAACATGGAAGATAAAAGAAGAGAATAAGTAGAAAAAACCAGGAAGAAAGTAGCTTAAACAGCAGTAAAAAGGTAGAAAAACTTAAAAGAAAACATAAAACAAGCTAACTCACTGAGAGGTTCTGGTGGAACGGTGTCATCTGGTGGTTGCTCTGGGCTTGTTTTGTTCTTGTGATATAGGATGATTTCAATGATTTCCAACAAATGTGTGATGTTCTGAATAGGAGAAGGTGGACTGACGCACAGCAATGCAAACAACTCCTGGACAACCGTGACAACGCTACCGCACCCAGAAGCTGAACAAGACTGCACAAGGGTCAGCTTCCTAAGGCAAACAGAAATAACAGCAACCAAAATAATCATTTGAATCCAGTATCCTATCAGAAGTAAAAGAATTCCATAACAAATCTTGCCCAGTCAGCATCTTAACTGGTTTCTTTATAGAAATCTCGACCTTACGATTATGATTACAATGAACATTTTTTTATTGAGCCAACAGACATATATTTGCCAACATAAACTGAAACAGGTATGTTTATGTTTTCTGAATTGCAAGCTTCTCTTGAAACTCCAGTGAATATTTTAATCATTTTACTGCAAAGTAACAGAAAACATACACACAGCAACCAATTAGATGCAAAGTAATGTAATGGAAGAACTACAGAATAATCATATTATTATAATCAACATGCCAGTGGCTCATTCAAGACAGCAGTTTAGACGACCTGATGGTTCATTATTGAAGTACGTAGTAAGCAATCAAAGTTTGCCAAGCACTGAATAAAGGCTGCATCATTGATCAGAGAATAAACTGTACACACCTGACTTATCCAGCATGATATATCATAACTGGACCTTGTATAAAATCTTTTATTAAACTTTCGGATAAATTTGCACGAGACAGAGCACGCTGAAAGACTAGTGAACTGACCTGCAGTAGTTGTCATCTACTGCCTCAGTCAGGTTGTTCCACAGTGGCACAGCCAAGCGTGACAGCTCAGCAAAACAGGTGTCAGTCAATACAGCAAAGTCACAAGTACCAGTACCCACTGAAACAGAAATGGTCAGAATGATAATCTAATCACTAATTTATTAGACTGCTTAATTAGCTGCAACACTGAACCCACTCATGTATTAGTTCAATATGCTTTTCTATGCTGGTTTCCCACAACGCCGTTTCCTGTGCTTCCTCTTCCCCTTATCTCACTTTACGGTTCACACCATCCATCACAGCCGTCTGACTGCCTGCCCGACTCTTGGATGTTGACCTGAGACCGAACTCTTCCTGCCTATCGATTTTGCTTTGACTGAGCGTCTGTGAATAAGTTGGTTCCTGCAACTTAGCTTTCATTGGACGCTGTAGAAACCTATGATTATGATTAGGCCCTAAAGAGTGCCTTTTCTCGATTAAACAGATCTATCAAGGCACTGATCTTGACTATCTGTGACTGCTACTGTAGAAGTCAATACTGATTAGATTAGCTTTACAAAAATTAGCAGAAAATTGTTTTACCTGGACAGATTGTGCCCTGGAACACACTCTGCAGCAAAGTAGAGATCTTAAGGGTGATCTTACGTCGTCCAATGGGACAGTTTGTCACCTTTTCACTGACGCACGTTGCCATGGCTGCTATCAGGGTCCTACAGTGCAAGATATTTCAATCATAAGTAAAGTGCAAGATATTTCAATCATAAGTAAAGTGCAAGATATTTCAATCATAAGTCAAGCACAAGATATTTCAATCATAAGTAAAAGAATGCAGAAAGTAACAGATGAAAGCTGTGTAATATGTACCAACAAGAATAATTATAATCATTAAATGGTGCTTAAAATAAAAATATATTTAAACATTCAGTACCAATAAATCAAAACGTGAATTTGCGAAAACTGCACAACAACTTACGCACTTTCACATCATTGTGACAAAGGCATCATTGCATGAAGCACCTTGCCAGGACATGCCTTGCCCTGTAGCCAAAGTTTCCCAAATATAAATTCAGTCAATAGCATGTAACAAGATAGATATTACTCAATCACACAACCACGAAGGAAAAATTGTGCATGCCCAGCTTTGTACAAAACTGAGTAGGTCATCAGCAAAGAGCATGCCTTGATAATTTTTACACTTGGATAACTGATAAACTACCACTTTAGATAACCATCGCTGAGCTAAATGAAGAAATCAGAAATGTAACATAAATGAGCTCTAAGTAATATTCTGAATTACCCATCACAGATTCCTTGGTATTCACCATGGATGACAGCATTCAGGATATCCACAAAGCATCTGTTAACTGCAGGCACAGTGAAGTTGGCTGGCAAATAACAAATATAAAAACAGATCATGTGACACATAAGCAAAATATCAAGTCTACAGAAAGACTTAGCAGAAAGAAGCACGTGGATTACAAATATTTCCACCAAACAAAGGAACAGAGGAAAAGCAATTTCAAGAAAGCAGGAAAAAGTTCAAACTTTATCAGAGGAGAATGAAAATTGACTTAGCAAAACATGTTTACAGTCTGTGGAATCTGGATAGTAGAAGTAAGGAAACACTAGCAGAGGTAACAGCATCATAATTTGTAATTGTAATAACTACAATTTATACAGCATCTTCAGTAGCAACCTACTTTAAGGGTGCTTTATAATGCCAAATGTCAGCACAAACAAGAGTATCATCATCAAGCAGTTTCAAAATACTTTACAGTCTAATTCCAGTATCAGCATTTGATTCTGTACATACTTCATTTACCATGTATTGTTGGACTCTTGTGCATGCCGACATTGGACATTGTAAAGCACCCTTGAAGCAGCTTGCTACTGACAACGCTTCATAAACTGTTGTGATTACAACTTGACCATTCGATGGAAAATTACTGGCACCAAAAATTCAAAACCATCTTACTTGGCCTAATATCATTAAATGGAACTGCATCGTTTGTACCTGATTCACATTTTGAACCAGAATATCCTGGAAAGCATTCACAAGAGTAGCCACGTGCAGGCAGCACCAGATTGGCTGGAAATGAAGCTGGTTTCTTCTTCTCTTTACAGACACCCTTATTCCTGCAGGGCTTGGATGCACAATGGCCAAAGCATGTCCAGCCAACACCTGCTTGAATGCTGTACAGAGTCTGAAAGACACTTTCAGACAGCTCGCTTGGACACTTGGCAGATGCCTTGACTGCACAGTCTAGAGTCTTCCTCGCTTTTCTGTAACAAACAACAGCGCTAGTAGGAAGCATAAAGAAGAAAGCGGCTATTTGATTTTGTAATTGTAATCAAAAGTTCAAGACTTCTACAACACCCAACGAAAGTTAAGTTGCAGGAAGCAGCTTATTCACAACAAAATCGATGGGCAGGAAGGGTTCAGTTCCAGGTTAAGATCCAAGAGTCAGGCATTCAGATCGCTATGATGGATGATGTTCGGAACTGAACTGGAAAGTGAGATAAAGAGAAAAGGAAGCATCAGGATAGGATTTGTGGAAGAGGAGTGTTTTAAGTTTTGGTTAAACACCTGCACAGAAATTGCAAGAGGTGAAATCTTGGTGAATTCATGTGATGGGTCAGATAATTGTTACAAACAACTGATGCAAGGCAAACAGCTAACAGACCTTAACAAGAACCTCTATTGCATTACGTTGACAAACATCAGCGCCAATAGTAAGGTAAAATGCAGGCAGGTAGCGTCAAAAAAGGGAAGCATCAATAGGTATATTGTTTCTATCTTGCTATAAACTTAAGTACTAGTAGCAGTTAAGGCACAGTACTACTAGCATCTAGAAGCACAAAACTAATGAAAGGATAAGCATCAGTACAGAATGCTGTTGTGTGACTTTAAGCTGAAGTATACTTCTAGTGAAGAACAATAAACGGAACTGCACATTTCACTAGCAAACTTAATTGATAAAATGAGATTGTTATTATTTAAAGACTAATAGAAAGTGTCAGTACGAACAGTGAACTTCTTCATTTCTTTAATAAATTACAAGTGTCTGAGATCATTTTTATGAGCATACTTGCAGAAGTCGTCAGCGTCTCGCTTGTCAAAGTCTTTTCCAATGAATCCCTTCAGCTCAACAAATTCTTGAAAGGCATTAACACAGTCCGTGGCTTCATTCAGCCCGCAGATCGGTTCTAAACAAGCACATGAATAATTTAATTTAGTTGCCCTACAGCATCTGTTAGGGTCTTCTCAGAGACATGATTTACTGAGGTTTTTCCAGGTAAAACCATGTAATTAATTGACACCCACAAACATCCCAGAAAGCAAGAACAATGCCACTACATCCATCACTAGTTAGCAGTACAGTGATGAAACAAAAAACAAACCCTACCACAAAAGCCTGTAGCCAAACTGATAGAAGAGACTTCAGAGATTGGGCTTTCAATTGGAAATGAAAGGAAATGTGGAAAAATTGAACAGTCAAGATGAACCAAAAAAGATAAAGCAAAAAGGCTTGGATGTACAGTATGGTTACAAGGTCTGTGTTTTTAATTAACCATTTGTTTGAAACTCATGCATTACATGTTTGCACCTTTAAAAGTTCTTAAATTAGAATCAACAAAATCTGCCTTAATTTCACTGCTTAAACTGACCGTCATCGCATTTCTTTCCAACAAGACCTGGCGGACATCTGCACTTAAATTTTCCAGATTCAAAGGGATGACATGTTGCATTGTCCTTGCATGGATTGCCACGACATGGTCTGGGGTTAAAGTCTGTATCGTTATCCTTGGATTTATCGTTGTTTTCATCTATTGGTCTCTTTTCATCATCTGTGCATTTCTTGGTGTTATCTTCGACACACTTCTCTTTCTCTTTGTCTAGTCTGAAACAGTAAACACACAATAGTAATAACAATAAAAAACGATAACAAAATAGCATATATATATATATATATATATATATATATATATATTAATTACTGACAAATAATATACATAGATAATATGTAGTGTAATATAACAAAGATTCATTGCTACCAAGCAGAAAATGGCAGTTTTCACAGAACTGCAAAGGTTACTACTGTTAACAGCCGTGGTGGCCATAAGCTGCAACAGAAGGCCAAGCCAGGTAAGGTCAGCCACACTGATGAAAGGTTGAAGCAGAAGAGACAATCAAATTTCTCAAAACCAAACAGATGCCACAACAAACCAGGTTTTATCTATTGGTTTAAATAAATATATTATTTTGCAATAATGTATTTATTGTTATCATTTTTTAAATTACTATTTTGCCCCATGGTACATATGATCCATCAGGAATAAAAACTTATCATTAATATTATTATTATTAGGATTCAAAAATTGTCTAGAGATTATAAATGAAAACATAGTCATTATTGTAATAAATTATTATTGTTACTATTACTGTAAATTTAAACAAATCAGCATTAAACATCGTAATTAGTAATTTAACACAAAATTTAAAAACTAGATTTTAAGGGTGAAAGGGCAAGACTTACTTTGCAAGTTCTTTCTTCTGAGCAACAGGGCAGTAGATTCGTTTCTTCAACTCAGCCACCTTGCTGTTGTAATTATCAATGCAAGACTGAGCCTCAGGAGCCTGACACGTCGTTGGAGTGGAACAGTTCTTGCCAGAAATGGTCCTCATCCAATTAACGAGAACTTTAACGGATGCAACATATGTAGATGAACAGCTAGAAGCAGCTATGGTCAAGTCTGCCAGAGCAGAGTCTGTCTGGTTGAAAGACCTGTAAAACAGGTAAATTGTGGTAAATAATTGTTAAAACCAAACAATCAGTTGGCCACTGATGAATGCATCTCCTAAGGGATATGCTGCACCTTCTACAATCTATGAGGGAATGCCAAACAATGGGGCAATGGTGCACTGTGGTCTTCATTGACTGTCTTTATCCCTCAACCCCAATTTTATGTGGTGCAGGAATTCTGAACTTCGTGTCACCTGTTGACTCTGGATGGAAAGCCGTTGGTTGTGCTCTGCATTTGGCCGGAAGCCTGCAAATGGTGACTTCTCTAACTATCTGAGTACTGTTTGCTTACCAAAAAACTTTTTGTTCTTAATGAACTTTAACATCATTTAGGCTAGCCAATACTTTTGTAAGGTGCTTAAAAGGCAATATATTAAGTGTCTAGATACTACTACTACTACTGCTACTACATGTATAAGGTATTGCTGACCTGCCTACAATTTTGTTGACCAGACTTATGGCTTGGTTTTGGTGAGCCATCGATAGATGCCTTGTGCATTAGGCACTGGCACAATAGAGGTTATTAATTAATACTTAAATAATTAATAACATCACAGTAATTAGATATGTAAGTAAAACATTTAAAAGGCACTATATCAGTGACCAGTTACATTACGGTACACTTCTTAACAACCTTCTTCTCTTTGGCCACCTCGGTTCAACATCAAGAGAATAAAACAACCTTGTTCTTAGGTTTCTATGGTCTTTCCTTGTCATCACAGCCATTACATGACACTACATTAAACAACTCTCCAATGATGCCATTTTGTGCTAATGACGTCTTACCATTCACTTGTAACACTTGTATGACTCACCCACAGATGTCCTCAAAACTTGGTCCTATTTCGCTGGTGATCTTCAGAAGTGCTTTCAAAATATACTTGGAGCCAACGTTTGTGATATTGCTGACCATGCATGTTGGTGGCTCAGCTAAATTAGAAACACAGTTTTCATACTAACATACAAAATGAATGCATGAATACAAGAATAATTATATATATATATATATATATATATATATATATATATATATATATATATATATATATATATATATATATATATATATATATATATATATATGTATATATATATATATATACATATACATATATATACTGGAACCATATTCCGAATATACACTGTGTCCGGAAAAATTCCAAGGCTTTACGGTAAATATGAAAATAATTAGTAAACATTAATCGATTTTTAAAATTCCAAAAACAGTTTAATCCTGAAATATTATTTGCACTATAATTGTTGTTTTGGCGTAAAAATTTTATAACAATTTTGTCTTCCTCGCTGAACGCCATTTTTCTAGCAACTTTCTTTACAAAATATAAAATTCAAATACGTCACTGTGACGTAATTTTAAACGGGGCCGTTAATAAATTACAAAGAATTTTGTTGGTAATTATATATTTCAGGATTAAACTGTTTTTGGAATTTTAAAAATCGATTAATGTTTACTAATTATTTTCATATTTACCGTAAAGCCTTGGAATTTTTCCGGACACAGTGTACATATACATTGATAAGTGTATTTATACAAGTGTTCATTAAACTTGGAACTAAGGGGAGAAATAAAAGCAGACTTCTTGAATTTGCAGCGATGGCTAGCTTCATCTGACAAGTCACCTTTACTTTCCACGACTCTAACCAACTTTCCAAACCAGATTCAATTCATTTTTATCATTTGCCATCAATACCACCTTCAGCTTTTCAATATAACAAAAGGTTTTCAACCTACCCACAACATTTCAATCTATTCACAAATTTTAAAACTACTCACAACTTCAGACTTCTGTAAAAGTAAGTCAATGTAATTAACGTACAACAGAAGCACTATTACCATTAAATACATTGACCATTGTAGTAATTAATCAAACCCTAGCTTGTTTCATCAAAGGTATTGTGGTTAATCTCTGAATTATGCAGAAATTGTTCTGTCGGATAAGGTGAACTTATGAGGTTCAAAATGCAGTCTTCAGATTAAAACAGTGAGCAAAACTTACTGCAGGCAACAGTCTTTGTAGTACATATCCCCTTGAGTTGTTCGAGGGCAGAAGTGGCTGCTGAGATGACAGACTTTTTTCTTGTGGCACAACCACTCGAGTGAGCGTTCAGACAACCCGTCAATTGTGTTAGGATGCTAGAAAACAAAAATAAGCCATACCCTCACCTCTGGAGCACAAGTGCACAATTCTTAAGTACACAGGCAACTGTCACAACACAGATGGTTTCTCCCATATGCATATATGTTCGAGCCATAAAGCAGCTTAAGATCTATTTGTACTGTCTTGCTTTTGTTGCAACAGCTGTGACCAATCCACGCCTAAGGTTCCTCACTCAGCCGATGGACATATGGCATGTTAACAAATACATTACTTACTTATTTATATACCTAATGTAAGGACACATCTTTCTCAACAGACTTACGACCAATTGTAGACAGATACCAAGAGATTTCAGGACTTGAGTGAGAGATGAATAACAATTATACTCACAATGACACATATATTAATCCAAAATGAGAGAATAAGGTGTAAATGATACTTGGATAAAGATAATAAACTGCTAACCTGCAATCTGTCGTTTGGCACGGATCAAAGAGGCTGGTGAAAACAGCTGAAGCAGACTCCAGGCAGCCTTCAATAGAGAACGAGTCACAGGTGCTTGCTGGAAAAGAAAAGAATTCCACATCTGTTACAAGTCTCAGTTAATTGCCTCTTAAAGTCTGGAAACTTGGATACCATAGTAACAGATTCTAGACAAAAGAGAAGTACGATTTCAGGGCAGCTCAGTGACCCAAAGATCACTGATTATCTTACGTGTATCGCAACGCTTTCCACCAAATCCAGTGACACAGGCACATGTGAAGCCGTCTTCCTTGTTCGTGCGAGTGCATGTTCCTCCATTGACACAAGGTTTCGGGGCACATGCGTCAATGCATTGAAGCGAAACAGTTGACATGAAGGAGTCATACAGGGCATAGGCCTTTCCACTAATGAACGAGTCACAGCTGGTCAAACTCACTGCCAGGCATTCTCTTGCAGATGCTGCAATTCTACAAATGAACAACAACCCTCGATCAAAAGTCTTTTCAGTGCTTTTGGCTTCACTCCTACTGTTGCCTACTGGTCTAATAAACATCTGTGACTACTGATTACACTACTAAGTCTGAGTATGGGATTATTCAGAATGACAGTAGAAACAAACAAGCTAAACAAACAAACAAAACTAACTGGCCCAGTTAGCCTCATCGGTTAAAGTGTAGTCAGTAAAGGTGTCTCTGCGTCATTTATTCCAGAAATTTGATTCTTGGGCTGGCATGGTCCGTGTACAGGGACCTTAAATGGTTTGGTGCCCATTCAAATGGGCAGTGGCGGTGAAGGATCTTACTCAATAAATTCATCAAAAACTGAGCAGGGTTCAGGCCAAACAGTTGCTATAGAAAAACATGTATACATACATTTAATTAGTTAACAACACGCAGAGCAAAATGGATTATCATTTTAATTACAAATTTAATTAATAAATTAACATATGGTAATTAGATTAACGTTTCGATTACGTAACACTTACTCGCAGACTGATCCATCTCCGATGTTATAAGTAATTTTCTTGTAGAGGACCTGGAGGCAGTCCTTGGCAGTCTCAATCGAGCAGTCGTCCGTACTGCAGATGAGGCTGTATGACGACCACGTCTGAGACACAAACTGTTCCACAAATTCCAACGAGTCCTCAGAAGTGGTGGAACACGTGACGTTGATCTCACTGGCACACTCGTAGGCAGCGTCTAGTAGGCTGCACAGAGGAAAACCAGTAGACTGTATATAATCTACCTATTTCGTCATTTAATCGCTTTGTTTTAAAGTAATTTTACTGATCTAAGCAGTTGTGCGTCCTATCACAGCGTTTGCATAAATCGCAGAAGAAACAAGCATTTCTGTGACGCATTCAAAAGGCACTATGGAAATGTTCAGACCCATGTATATATATATACCTTATATGTGTTTATACATATACATATACAGGGTTAATGCAACAGAGCATTTATACAGCACCACTCACTTAAAAATCCTCACTGGTGCTCCTAACTTCACAGAAAAAAATTTGCTATAATAATCACTTAATTTCTCCCTCGTCAGGGTTCAGAGAGATGCTGCGACAGATGTAGTAGACAAGCAACTCAGAGGGAAAATGATAAAGGTGATAAAGATGGAGGTAATAGGGGTCACGGAAAAGCAGCAGAATTACTTTTTTGAAAACCTGTTGAATAGTCTTTCATTTTGAAAAATATTGCTTTAGCATTTTGTTGCGTCAGTTCACTGGGAAATAATCTTCCATGTTAAACATATTCAAATGAGGGAACTACATTAGACTGGCATTAGACATGATGCCGTGACACAGAGAAGAATGGAAGGCTTCCGAAAAGATTACCTGCAGTACGTGCCAGATTCCTGAATTACACCTTCCATAAGTGTGGCAGTACAGTTGTAGGCAGCCTCAAGTTCACATGTCTTCACTGAAATTACAATAATCACTTTAAAGATACGGTGCTGTTGTTAATGATGACGACGATGACGACAAAGATGATAATAACTATGATCATTGCTAAGCCGTAAGTGACATGTCCAAATATAAGCACATGGCGTCTGTATTCAAATCCTTGCACTGGCTGCCTGTTCAGCAAAAAATCTGTTTTTAATTGGGGCTTATAGTTTATAAACATTATAGCCGGGCCAACCATAATACTTAAAATCAGTCCTCATTCCCCAGACTTATCAATATTCAACTAATTCGTCTGACTATCTTTTTCTGGTTGCGCTGAAAACTCTACATTCTTTGTGGGCAAGCTTTCGTGGTTGCTGGACCTACAATTTGGAACTCTCTTCCTGCATGTGTTCTTTCTGCTCAGTCTCTCGTCATTTCAGTTTCAACTTAAGACTTAACGTTTTCAGTTGGGGTATCCCCTTAGTCTGCCTCTTTTTCTTAGTGGACTGAATGTCTGGATATGGACCTCATTGCAGCTTGGTGTTGATGCCTTGTGCATTATACACCGGCGCTATAGAAGCTGCTAATTATAATTATGATTATCACAAAGATGACGACATTGATGGATAAATTTTATGCCAGTCCATGAGTTGGCGTTGATCAACAGAAAAGATTATGCAAAGGAGATAGCTGCCTGGGAAAAACTAAGATAACTGCCTAGAAATAGCTTTTTCTACTTATGCTCTACAAATTGTCTTTGTTACAATACACTCATTCACATTTCTTTTTGTTAAAGCAGCTCACATGGTTGAAAATATTTCTAAAACATGAGACAAACTAGACTGACCAACATTGGTCTGGGTGTTGCAAGACTTATCGATCTTCTGGGTGATGAAGTTGATCAGCTGGAAGTTGGCGCTGTTGGCGTCGTCATCACAAGACAGATAAGATGTGGCCAGGCAGTCAAACTTTGTCTTCAGAGCACTAGATAAACATTTACAAAAGGTTTAAAAAAATCTGCACTGTATCAACTCCAACATCACAAATAATCCACATCTTACGATGGCATTTAACCAAACATCTGTATAACTTTTTAACAGCCTTTGAAAAGCACTGAATGCAACCTTATGGCTGTTAGATTTTGTTATTATCTGTAATAATCAGATATTTGTATCGTGCTAATTTGTGTGTATGGATGGAAACCAGAGAAGTCTTTAATTGTTTAAGATTTATGACAGAAGTAAGTAGTAGCCATCAGTTGCATCTGATAGGTGCATAATTATGCATTACATTGCCACAAGTCTATAATAATGCCACTTGTACCAGCAAATACAATTATTATTATTTATTATTATTAATAAGATACCTATATCACTAATTTATCATCTCAAAAGCATAGGTAGTTGGAAATAGATACATGTAGGTTTATGTATGAGGCTATTTATATAGCACCTTTTAAGAACCTCACAAACGTGTTAAAACATGGCAATCTAACAGTTCTGAAAAGGTGTGATTTAAAATGAGCTGAAAATGTTTCTTGAGCTAAACATCCTCAATTGTTCACAAAATATGTAAAAATCCAGCTACCAACACGCAGAACAGTGTCACGACAGACAGCCACTCGATCACATTATATAGCTACAATGGAGGAAATGAATCCTAAACCCACTGGCACTCTGTTTCTGAGTATGGACCGTCAATGATTGTCCGCATGAGACTCTTGATTGAGGTGAAGCACTCGAGACTCTCCGATCTGTTACACTTGACAACCACTGAAAATGCATCAAAATCAAAACAATGAAAAATCTTACAAGACAGTTACCCATGACCATGACATCATCTCATAAGAACAAAGAAGCTTTTACATATACATCTCTAAGACTGCACAGTTTTGTTACCATTTGCCCCAAACTAAACTCGAGTTTCTGTAACAGCTCCTCTATCTCCTTCCCTCTCTGGTCTCCAAGCTATTGGACTTTGTCTTTCAGATGGTATATCTGGACAACCCCCCTGACTTGACTCAGTACTTGTGGATAAGTTGGTGCCCTATACTTAGCTTTTAAGTAGCGCTTCAGAAATTTTTAAGTTTATGAAGGTTAATTGCTTATAAGCCGCCCATGAGAGAATGTTTACAGGCACTGTATAAAACGTCATACACCAATCAACCAGAAAACCACTAAGTTCTCACACTAGAAGTTCACCTGCATAACCAGAAAACAAAGTGAATGAGAGAAGACAATGCCTGATCCACTTAGCATACCATCTTTGTCCTTGGTCTTGCAGAAGGGCCCTTTGTAGCCATGTAGACAGACGCACTTGTAGCCATAACCATCTTGAACACAGGTTGCTAGGTTGTCACACTTGTTGTCGTCGCATGGATTGGAGCATTGTTCATCACTCAGGTACTGATGTTTCAGGTCTGCAATGAATTTTTCAACTGAAGACTTGGAGGATGGAGAACAGTCCGAGGCTGCTCTCTGAGTCAGGTTCAGCTGCTTCTCAAGGTACCTAGAAAGAGAAAGGTCAGGGTGGCACTGAGATGAAACAATTTGTATTAAAAAATTAATAACCTACAGCTGATCGAGTCTGTACTTAGTGTAAGTGAAGTTTTATAATGGAGTCAGTTTCATTGCATTATATTGTGAAATAATCTCTTAATTAGTCAGTTTACTCAGATTTCAATCTGCGAAATTTTCATGGAAATCTGTGATGGTCGAGCTGGAGCCATTTGTTGAACTGAGGTGGAATGACCCCACATATAATAACTAAAACTGAAATGCTTTAGCTTTTAATAACTAAAACTCGAGAAATAACGAATACTAATTACAACTAATACTCACGATGTAAAAATAAATAATAACTATAACTAAAACAGGTAACTAAAACTTCACTATTTAGTGTGAAAGCAAAATATCTAGATCAATGATGCAGATAGTGATGAACTGTCTTAAATGTCACCTGAGTAACAACATTGCTGGCTCATACCAGTAATTATCCCTCAGGTCCATCCAATGTTGGACAGTTATTGCCATTGCTAACCCAATCTTTCTAAGAAGGATGTAAATGTGCTTGCATTAATTAATGTTCAAAGTAGCAATGTGTTAAAAGGTTCAGCAGTATGTCTTCCACAGATAATCTTCAAAATCCAGTTTTCTTGAAATTTCTTTGTATACAACCAAGTATTACCAAGATTCTATTATCAGATATCCTTTGTTACATCTAACTCCCCTTTCATTAAAAAAAGTAAAGTGAGTCCTGCATCTCACAGGTGAGATCTGGGAGAGGTGCTCATCTCCTTTTCCAGGCCCTTGAGCCTGTAATGGACGAATCCCAAGGTCCTGGACAAGGGGTCAGTGCATCGCAGGACTTACTGTTTACCTCCCAGCTTATGCCGGTACCAAATACTACTGCTTGGTGACAGAGGCATGTGTGCACAAAGAACTTGCCCAGGGTCGTTACATGGAGTTGAACCCGTGACTGCAAACATGTTACCGACAGACCACTGTGTCTTTCACTGCCAAATTTTATTTATGGAAACAAGACAGAAGTCAAAAACCTCATAAGAAGATATCTTAATCACATTGTAAAACAACCACTGACCAGCAAACATCGTCAGAATATTCTTCATAGTCATCGTCTCCATCATCGTCATCATCTCCATCATCACCTCCATCACTGTCATCACCTCCATCATTGTCATCATCTCCATCATCGTCATCATCTTCATCATCATCTTCCAGATCGTCTCTGTTGTACTTTCCTCGCTTCTCATTCTCATGACGTCCGTGGCGTTTATACTTTTCATGGTCCTTCTTTTCCTCCTTCTTATGCTTACGTAACGGACTCAAGTCATCCAACTCTAAACACAATTTGATTTACAACTTGAATCACATTAAGATAATCACATTATGATTAGAAACACTTAATAAAAACCTTACGTAACAGACTCAAGTCATCCAACTCTAAACACAATTTGATTTACAACTTGAATCACATTAAGATAATCACATTATGATTAGAAACAATAAAAAATTAAGTGAATGCTTATTTTTTTTGTTACTTAGATTCTTCTAGAGTGTCTAAAACTTCACAATTCATCACCCATTGACATATGTGCACACATAATCATTCACATATCCTCCAATTCATCCACTCTCGACTAAAGCATATCAGTGCATTAACTATCCATCTAAAATGCTCACCCATACAAACTTCATCCATCCATTCAGGCCTCCATTCATGCATACATTTATCCATATAAAGTTAACTGCAACTAGCATTCTATCCGCCTTTCTTTTCAAATAAATCTTCTGCAAATTCACCTACGATTCCTGGGGGGACATATGGCATATTAACAAATGCATTACTTACTTCCTGCAAAAAGATAGCCAAAAATGTTGTTGCTCGTTTTCTCTGTGCATGTGTGAGAGATGAGGCGTACATTGGTAGCCACATATTGCTTTTGGCTGTTGGTAAGTGGCATGGTACAGACTAATATTAATTATGCTGATGCTAGCATGTATGAACTACTGAAATAAAAGTAACCAGTAAAACACTTAAGTAGGCTCAAGTCATAAAAGAAGGGGTTATGAAGTTTTTGTCTCATATGTTGATTGATTGGTCGATGGGAAGAGTTTTAAGGCAGGAGTGGGAAGAGTTTTAAGGCAGGAGTGGGAAGAGTTTTAAGGCAGGAGTGGGAAGAGTTTTAAGGCAGGAGTTGGACAATTTGTGTTGACCGACATATAGACATTACTAGACGCATTTGTAATATCACTTTATGATCCTTCAGTGGTGCTCTGAATGGGCAACTGTTGTAAATAAAGAAGATTTAATTCTACTAAGAGAAGAATAATTTCTAGTCTTTTCTCATTTAAAAGCCAAGGATAACACGTGTTAGGAGAAACAAGCAAAAATGGATGTAAGAAGTTTACAGAAAAGATGAGTGATTGAGTGGTTAAGCAACCATCATGTTCCTACCGTCATCTGGCGAGTCATAATCCTTGATTTTACGAGGTTGCTTGACGTTGGCCTTCCAGTTCCCATACGTTAGGTCATTAACACGGTCAAAGAGTTTCTGCAGCTTACAGGGTGAAGTGGTGTTGGTACACAGCAATGAGAAGACAGCGTCAAGCGACAGTGAGACCCCACTACACGAGGAGGAGGTTGACAAGACACACAGCTGCACAGCTGCCCATTTGCTAAAATAGTGAAACAATTCATTTCCGTTTTAATCATTTCAAAAGCACCTGCATAGAACAAACGATTAATCAATTTTAAATGTCATTATCCACTCATCAAACTTTACATTATGAGTAAAAATTTCAGTCATTTTCATTCTCAAAGATAAATCAACTCCAAAGATTGACATGTCTGATCTAATCTAATCTATTATAAAGACTTCAAACTGAAACTGTAATTGGTATTCAAGAGGGTAGAGAGACCAAAGTCCAAGCTACGATGTATAATCAAGCTGGGAAATGTGACACAAACAGCAACACTCTTGATGAGAGGGCACAGAACTCAACGTTTCCAATTTCCAAAGACTGAGTTTGAGAGTTTCTAAAAATTTTCAATGTTTTTGTATTTTTCTACCTCACAACTCAGATAAGTCAAACATCCTTTGCAATGACATGATTAGTAATAAAGTAGTAGTTAATAAATTTCTAAGATATTTCATAATTCACATCTGAAAATAACATGGCTTGTAAAACAAAGGATTTCTAAAATTGTTCTCTTTTGCTGGGCTGGACTGGAGATGCCTCAGGGTGAATATCTTAAAGTGGCAATATCCAAATGATTTGAATGAATGAATGAATGAAAAAGCTCTACAAATGGGACCTTGAAAAACTCAAAATTCTGCAAGATGGTAAACAGCAAATCACAACCAAAAGCCTCACCTGCAAACAGAATCTAAGAGTCCACCATACTTGTAGTCCCAGAATTTCACATCATCATCAAATGTTGAGCTGAGACAAGACACAGCTGCTCCATCACAGTCCGGCGATGGTATTGGCACTACGAAGCAAGAAAAAAAATAATAAAATACCTAAATTAAATTACACAGGATTTAATGTGGAATTCGTAAGGAGACAATTTATACCTTTATTCATGTCCTCAAAAGGAGAAAGACTTCTTAAAAGCAGGATCTTAATCACTGAAAAGTAAGGCAGTTCTTACCAAACAATAAACCACTTTAAGACAAAGACCATCATATACTAACTCTGAGCCCTAGATCAAGACACACACAATAGTCTCAACATACACAAACTCTTCCTCCTGTTTTCAGAATAACGGTACCAGCATCATTGTGAGGAACCCTAAAGGCACCAAGTCAATGTCTAGATGTATGCATGAAAGCATACTGTTGCAAAACTTGCAGCTGATTGTGTTTTGCTGTGCTGTCACTGCCTGCCGAGTCTTCTGAGTTCTCTGGATGGCAAACGGTTTATTAATACCTCTGACTGAGTTACCAGAGGTGGTCTGTTTGACCGAGGGAGATATATCTCGTATGTATGTATCTGTAGATCTTTGCCTGAAGCACATCTGCCACATCTGAGGTGCCATCCGAGATGGACAATCTTCATCCGAAACATTGTCTGCCAAGTGGTCTGCCGAGCAGCCTTCGCCTGATGTGCCGTATGCCAAGCATTCTTCGCCTGAGGCTATGGACGATCTTCGCCTGAAGCGTCGACTGCCGAACAGTCTTCACTGAGTGGTCTTCCCGTGGAGTGCCATCTACCAAGCAGTCTGCGTCTGAAGCACTGTCTGCCAAGCAGTCTTTGCCTGAAGCGCCATCCAAAGAACAACCTCTGCCTGAAGCACTGTTCGCCGAGCGGTCTTTGCCTTAGCTACCACCTGACGGACGATCTTCGATTGCAGTTAACAACCTGTGCATAGCTGTTAAGATCCACTTTCGTGACAATATACACACACACCGCAATATTTTATGGAAACCTGACATTATAACATGGTCCATTACTGTTGACAGAACAAAGGCAAGGCAAGGCTAAGAACTTTAAAGCAGCTATATCAAGTGTCTTGATATATGCATTGATACAAATATACTAGACATACTATGTGCATAGGTCTCGTATGGTTGAACTTCCAGTGTCCAAGTCTGTGTTTCAGAGTCATCTTAATTCTGCTTTAGATTTTCTGTGCTTTGGATGGTGTTTGGCCACATACCACTGAAGCCCAACTGCTATATTGGATGAGGCAATCTGTAACAGGCAGACCAGTTCGCATCTGAACAAAGTCACCACCTGCAACCCGTAAATCTCAGATTTGGTGTTGAAGACCTCTGAAGTTGGTTGCACTAACTGTGAATCACAGCGATGTTCTTCAACCAACCAGCCTGCAACTGACACATAGTTATCCTGCACAGGCCTCGCTAATTAATTAATAGGTGAATTTACCTGTGGTATTACAGTGGCTCTTGAGAGCCGTGGTCAGCTGTTCAAGAACTTGGTTTGCAACATCGAACAATGCACTGGGGCAGCTCACCGTGCGAGAAGAAACACATTTCTTTGCTTCCTCGACATTCCTGTATCACCAGCGTCACAACATAAGTTTAGCAAAAAGAAAGTAACCCAACTGAGAAAAAATTCAGCAAGCATGAAAAGGAAATGTTTAAGTGTGTCATCTAAGGTTCCTAATAAAATTGTTTGTCAAACGAAGAATTTTATTAATAAAATCGTTGATCCTGCAAGAAGAAACCTTAAATAAAATAAGAACCTCAGATGCAAAGTTGAAAGGCAAAAAGAACAATAGATAATAATAATTAATAACTGCAGCAATAAATATTCTGACCACTAAACTAGACTTTGGGTATTCCAACCACCATACCAACCAATATTTCTGATGAAGTTTGAGCAAGTAGTAATCACAACTGAAGTTGCAAATATTTATTCAATGCCCAAATAAGGTAAGAAGCAGCTAACTCAGGCATGCCAACAAGGGACAGAAGTAAGTAATTAGCAAGTAACGCATTTGTTAACATGCCATATGTCCATCGACTGAGCAAGGAATCGTAGGCAGTTGTAGACAGAATGATCCAACTTACAAGCAGTAGGCTCCGAAATCGTCTGCAAACAGACTCGTTATCGTTGACTCAAAGCAGCCATAAATCTGTTTCTTGTCACAGTCAACTGTAATTGAAATCAACATCAATGTAATAATCCTTGCTCTAGCATGTCCTTTACTTCAGCATAATTTCATATATAGTTATCATCATCTTATCAAATCCTTATGCCTGAAATGATATTTGGAATTTGTTTTCAAGCCAAACTACAAGAAACAGTTTATTCAATCGCTGCTGATGTCTTTACACTTGGGTTGAGACATTTCAAGTCCATGAATAAACTTTTGACGATACCATGTAAATGTGCAATAACTCAATCTCACAAGAACATTAATTGGAATTGGCAATTAACTACTAAGCCAGACAATCCACAAGAAAATGATATGAAGTTATTGATTTGTTGATGTCACAACTAACATAATGATTGTTCAACTTCTGAGCTTGCATCATTATATAACAAAAGTGGTTCATCTGCAAAAGATTCACTTTCATATCATATTATATACCAATATATTATATCATATATATATATTATATATATATTATATGACATATATATATATTTAATATATATCATATATATATATTATTTTCGTATTATATACCAAAAGGTAATACAGACTAAGAATGCAGTTCATCTGCAACATAACTACTTTCATACCACATCACACATCACAACTGCTCACTTCGAGAGTTTCTCCACTTACTTTTCTCGCAGTTCTTTCCACTGAATCCAACCGAGCATTTGCACTGGTAAGACTTTCCATCAGCATTGTTTGAGCAGACAGATCCATGCTGGCATGGTCCACTATCACAAGGATTGAGGCACTTGAGTCCAGTGCTCTCCTGGAGCTTGTCCAGGGAAGCATAGACCTCACTCACTGCGTCATCCTGGCATGTGACAGTGGATGCTGCTACACAGTTCAGCGCTTTTCTTGTTCGACTACACAAACACATCATACATTGGTAAACAAACATTATAATCTGTATTATTTATTTTAAACTATCATTTATTAATTACATAATGGTAATCAAACTGGGCAAACTGCTGATACAGTAGTGCTGGTGCAAAACTACCATCTTAATAATTTGGCATATATACAGAATTAATTAAAGAAAAATTTATTTAAAAGTGTATGTGATAAAAACATGAGATAACTGATGAGTGAGTTGTTTACAGCACTTCACATTTTTTAAAATTTATTTTACTATTTCAGACTCTTTCCAGATTGCTTTCCAGTTGAAAGCCTAGCTGTAAATTCCTAGAAGGCTTAAAAGGTTGGGTTAAGAGAACCAGCTAGGTTCATTCATAAGTATTTATTCAGAGCAAAACTATTAACCATTAAGGCAAAGTATGGAACAGGTTTAGCTAGATTAAAATCCACAGAGCCGGCTGAAGGCAGACTGCTGGTGATGACTGGAATTGTGAGGGCAAGGAAGTTAAGGACAAAAGAAGGAGCCAGGATCTTCTTACAGGTTAGTGTTTTCCTTCAGTTTTCAGCGATAGGTCACAAGACAGATTACACCCAGAAAGATTTATTATGCTGGCAAGGATAGTCAGAGAATTTGAATGTAAATGTACATGTTTTTCTACAGCGACCACATGACCCTGCTCATTTTTCAGTGAATTGATCAGATGAGATCTTTCATCACTGCTGCCCGTGTGAATGGGCGCCACGCCATTTAAGACACACTCAAGGAGATTTGTTATGCTGGTAAGGATGGTCAGAGAATTTGAGTTGAACAAAAGGCAATGTTCAAAGAAAAGAAAGAGGTGTATGGGCCTGGGCAGTTATAAGGTAAGGTAATTCAAATTAAGAACAAATAAAGCAGAGGAGATCTACACAAAATCAGAGTAGGCACAATCAAATCAAATCCAATGACTTTACAACATATAGTATTACATCAAATCAAAATCATTAAATACATCACAATATGTCAATATTACACAAAGATTGCAAGAATTACATGTAATATAATAAGATGTGACACAAAGAGATAACATCACAGAAGACCACATTACAAGAGACGACATCATACTACATCAAATACCTGCAAAACTCTGTCTTGGTATCATCTGAGCTCTTGACTGGGCAGCCACATGGGGGTCTCTTCAGACTCTTCAGATTTACAAACTCCTCAAGGCTTCGGACGCAGGCGTAAGCGTCATCCAAGTAACAGTCAGCGACACTTCCTACAGAATAATTGAACATTCATAAATGTATGTAGCACCAAATCATATAAAGTGATTAATAGCAATCTTAAACATATATTTCACTGTCACCTGCAGAAAACATTCCAGACCATTCTAAGATATAACTATTTAAACAATGTGGCTTCTACTAAAATAAAAAATTGTTAAAATAATTTAAATTCTGAACTTCTTCTATCACACTAACCATCAATCTTTCATTTAGATCACTTTTAAATCCTGTTTACCATATGCCTGAACTATGATTTTATTAATAATCACTGTGAATTTTGATCTAGTTTGTTTTTAATCTTGAAAAAATTCTTGCACTTTGCTTACCATTGATCTTGATTATCTCAACATCGATCACTTTATTGATCACAGTGATCTCGATGACAAACACTGAGCACTGACCAGAGGACGAGTACGACTTAAGCACTGATGATATTTGAGTGGACACCTGATTCCACACACTGCAATAAATAATCAATCACTCAAATGATCTTCATTGCTTCAAATACTTAATCTAATCTAATCTGTTCTGAAGAATTTGCTGTCTTAATACATGACAATGTCTGAAGCTAGACTGCTGCCACTTAGTCTTGACTACTAGTAACGAGTTTCCTTCAAGTTGTGTTGAATAAATATCCATTTATGTAGTGTATTAGTCATTTGAAATTAAACCATGCCATATTCGTTATCGGTTTGAGAGGTCCATTTGAAATCTTTAAGGACAAACAGACACAATAATGTAATGAAAAGTATTAGCTGACTGCACAAAATTGGATGTTACAGATTAGTTCAAAAAAAGAAACATTAAACTTCAACAGATACGAATTAATACGCAGTTTACCTATAAACGCACAAAAAGTAAAACATGCACAAATAATGTAAAGCAATGTATTACATTAATAAATTACACAAACTGATCTGAAATGCTGACATTAAGTCAAAAACAACGTGTAAGTATACTTACTTGGAAAGGTCTTTTGAGCTGCCTGTGGCATCCAGTGAGTGAGATACCAGGACTTCTATGAACTTTTTCACATGCAGGACAATCAGGTCAGCACCACATAACTTTTCGTATATGGTAATATTTAATGTCTGATTGGTGTTCACATTGTCAACTGAAACAGATGCAGAGATATAGAGATAAAGGCTTGTCAGGACTCAAAAACTCTTGCAAAAAGTTTTCTTAGGTAAACATCAGTTGTAAATAGTTTTTCACAAAATCAGAAGTCAGCATTAATCAGAAAAGATGACAAATGTCGTCTAAATTGTTCACTGAGTGAAGCAGTTACTTCAGAAATCATTTGGAAGTAAAAGAAGGGAAGTCCCATGAGATACATGACAGGCAGCAATAGGCAATAAGGAGCGATAGCAATTTTATTTTTGTAGCCCCAACATGTAAGAGGGTTGCCATCTGATCACCCCACCAACGGTGTACAGCTGAGGTACTTATTTTATAGCCTTCCCAGAAAATCATTCAAAAGTGCTCCAGATTAGACTTCTGCCAAGGTAGCACTTCCAAGGCAAGATAGCGAGATGTAAGGAGAGTGAAATAAGATAATCATTCCCATAGCATACTACACACTGCCAGCATTAGCAGTCTTTAGAGGAATAATACTGGGAGAACATTTCATAAGCCATTATACCAGCCACAAAGCATAATGTAGTAACTAATGTCAAAACTGTTAAAAACATCTTACAGATAGTGGGAGGAGTGCACTTCAATTCTTGAAGCCAGGCTTGCAGGATTTTCCAAGTGTCCAGGTAGAAGAAAGGCGAGCACTGAACCAAGTTCTCCCAGATGCACTCTGAGTAACTGGTAGCCAACCTGCCCATGAAAGCAAAACAAAAACAGACAGAATCTAAATATCAAAAATAAATAAAGGCATTTAACAGAAACAGACCAACACCTAAAGAATGGTAAATTGGTTGTAATGGGGGCAAATCACCATTGTTGCAAAATCAGTGTAATTTAATCCCTTTGATTAGTGACTGAAGCACTGGCTCCAATGTTTGCTCTTGATCTGCCTGACCAGCTACACACAAGGAATTAATGTATCCCATTTCCCACAAGTCAGAAGTAGTGTAGGCACTCATTTCCTTTTCTTGAGGGAAGAATGGAAGGAAAGAAAAGAAGAGGAAGACCCAGACAACTGCTACTAGACTGTATGATGGATGACAGATATGGTAAACTGAAGATGGAGGTCCAATGTCAGGAATGGTGCCACTGGACGTTCAAATTTGTCTGGGGCAGTGAACTTAAAGTATATTAGTTGTGGTAGGTGCCTATCAATAATAATAATAAATATATATTGTGTGATTATTATTTAAGGTTGTCATTCTCACCTGCAAGCTAATTTCTTCTCACTGCCACTTAACAAAGGATAGTAGATTGCAGTGGAGCTAAAGTTTGACAGGCATTGTGTTGCAGATTCAACATTACAGGTGATTTCTGGAAAAAAAATCCATCATAACCATTGCCATTTTCAACATTGATAAAACAAATGTTATCACCATAATCTCTGTGCTCATCATAGTCATCAGTGTTATCAACATAGTCATCATTACTGCCATACTCGAAATCCTCATCATAGTCTCCATTACCACCACCAATATCAAGCCTTCTAATTAGGTGGGTTGAGTCACATACCAGAAATGTCCTTCCTCTAGATCTGCATGTTCTTCTGGCTAAAGAAACTGCATGCGTCTTCTTCAATTTTTTTAAAACTGTTCTTTTAGCCCAGAATGGGCTGAAAGAAACATTCAGCTAATATCCTGAAGAAGCACTATATAAATTTACTATTATTTCTGCATTTATTAAGCACCACTATCCAAAACATCAATGGATGGCATGTAGCAATTGTGCATCAATGACGTGCTCAAGGTCTCTGCATAGTAACCTTCTCAGAGAAGGATGGAACCCACACATTCCACATAGCAAGGATTGCACTCAAACAAATCTGCTACTGAGTCATGCTAATTTCCTGAATGACTGAGTGCAAAGTTATCATCATCATCATCATAGACACTGTCATTATTACACTAAATGTATTATGCTAACTGCAGAATCCAAGGGTCATGGGTTTTGATACCTTGAGTCTGGCACTGCTCATAGAAGATGTCTGCTGTTATTTGGACTGACTCCAGCTGAGTTTTCTTAATTGCTTCACCGCACCCACTGGTGTACCGAGCAACATGATTCAGTGTTGAATTTATCTCCCTAAAAATTAGCCATCACATCATAATAATCAAATGTCAATTTTGATTAGTTTAAGTTGAAATTTAAAATACTGCGATGTAACATCACAAATTAGGTATTTTCTGTAAATTCACTCGATAATTTGCAAAAGCAAATCCAAATGGCCACCTCTATTGCGTAGTAATCCGAGGCAAGCAGAGAAAGAAAGTATCAGATACTGCACTGGATTAATCTGCAATTGCTGAATAATTAAGTGAAAACCACATGTTTCTATCATAAACAGTAAAAGTTACAATTTTTACAGATATAGGTGCCTTCCGGGCTACTTTTGAGAAACTGTAAGTAAGGTTTACGATAACAATGACTTGACCAAAGTCATTGCACCTACAGGTCAGGAATGTTTATAAGAAAAGCATATTCGTATGCTTATGAAGCTATCTATCATCAATAAAATCTGCATAAAAAAACTGGCTGAGAAACATATTTAAACGACTTGTTTATCTGCATAATAATTGAGGTACAAGACTTCAAATTGTGGCATCAAATGACAAGTTTAATTAATTCTATGTTACAAGGCATCATAATTCAAATTCAAAATAAAACACTTAAGACAACGAAATTCTAAATAATGACTTAATGTTTGATAGCTAACTCAACGAGGAATATAAATATGCAGAACTCATTTTGACCAATTTTACATCTACTTGCCTTCTGAGAGTGTTTCTCGCAAATTTACTTTTCTGACTTTTTGAAGCCTTTCTCATGGACAATCACAAATGCGTATCAGACATGATGTATTGGAACAGGAGAGACGAGTCAAGATCAGTTCATATCATATAACATGAGAAGATATAAGATGAGATCAGATGATATTATGTTAGATAGGATCACATGAAATGAGCCAAGATCAGTTCCTATCATATCACTTAATACAAGTAGGTCACTCACACACAGATGGCGCCCCAGTAGAAGCTGTAGTCATAACAGTCCTCATCATCGTCGTCATCACCTCTACCGTTCTGTGAGCGACAGAACAGCTTCTTTGGGCGTCTCTTGTAGTCAACCGGACCCTTGAAGTGTAGTGCCCCTTGGACCTGATCGTTGAGTTTTCTGATGTACTGGGCAGCCTCTTCAAGGAAGCACTGGCCACTGCACAGGGTTGAAGTGAGAGCATCAACGCTTGAAACCACTGCACTGATTCGGTCACCAACTCCACCAGCGCAAGATGTTGTAACACTCAACAAGGATGTCTTGGTGGCTGACCATGTCCTACGAAAATGACGAGGACCAAGAGTCACATTTTACAAAATGGGCAGGATGGACAAGGCAAGGCATACAGGATTATGTAATGTAATCACAACTGCAATCCCAAACTTATGAATTATGTACGTAAGTGCATATGTATGCATGTATCTGAACTTTTTATAGCAGCTTTTAAGCACCTTCTAAAAGTGCAGGGAACAAGTATAATGCATGAATAACAGCATGGTTAGGAATAAGTTAGGGCAAGGAATTACTGTAGGTAAAACGGTAGAATAGGTGAGCTAAAGTCTATGGTAAGGTTGAACAACAAGGCACTCTATCAGAGGTATGACCACATGTAGGAAAAGAAGCATTTTAAAGGGTAAGTCAGCGTAAAAAAGAACCTCAGATACTAACTCGCAGAGGACTGAGTAATTGTTTGCACTCAGGTCAGCCACTTGAGACGTCTCGTTAAGAAACGATGTAACGTAGCTGACAGTAGTCAACACATCACAACCTACAAGAAAACACAAGGACACCAATATCAAAACATGCAACATAAATGCAAAATGGACATTTCTAAAGACAGGGAGGTTACACCCAGACTGCCATGTTCACAGGATCCACCGTTAGCCTGAATTGTGCCACTAGGGGCAACTGGTTGCCAGCCAAATTAGGGCCCAATGTGGGCTCAACAAACACGGCAGCCATGGCTGTCAGGGCAGTTGGTCAAGTCTGCATTGCTGCCAATTCCTTATCAGCATCCACATTTCACAGTTGATGTATAAACGTACTGCTTTGTGTGATTCAGCTCCACATATATTCTCTGTTTAACCAAAGTCACAGATCAGTCAGACAGCCGTCTAAGCACTGCTTAAAGGTGCTATATAATTGTTTTCATGCATACATACAAAGTGCTTATAATCAATAAGAATGGTCTGATTCCAAAGAAATTGGAGCAGATCAGTCTGTAGCAGATATAATCAAATCCCACTAACTGAATATTTATACTGAATCCAACTAAATCAAATTCAATCAGATCAAAATGAAATCTTATTCTACTGCCTGTCATGTAAGTAGCAGGTCTTCTTTCAATTTAAATTATTCTCTTTATTTCAGCATTTTTGCTTCAAAGAAAAGCAATCAGGAGAATGAGGTTAATCGAAAAAATTGCCAGATTGAAAGTTCAAGTTGAATTTGTTGTCATTTCAGATTATATTGAATAAAGTTCTGCTTAGCAGGATTGAAATCATTGAGCAAGTATGATTAGATCAGTTCAGATCATACGAAAACAAATCATGCAATGTCACATCGGATAATAGCAGATGAGAACAGAGTGGATTAAACTAGTTCCAATTAGTACCAGCAAGACTTGGCTCAAAGAGGACGCACCTGGTGGAACGGTTGGAATCGTAGAGAAGTTACAGCTGCTCTGTTCAATTGCAACCAGGACTGAATTCACAACGGCAATACTGAGTGAAGGATTGTTCACTTTGGAGCACCTTTTGATCAAGGTTGAGTAACAGCTGAGCTGCTTTGAAAGAATACTACAAGAAAATGTCTCACAATATAGTTATAACACAAAACAAAGTACTAATACAATTACCAATTTATATAGTCAATTGTTTAGTCAATTGAATAGACAGTTGTTCATGGTGAATGCAATGCTACAGTAGGTGGTTGGTTAGAGAGCTCAGCTTGTAATGTGGAGAGTACGGGTTCGAGCCTCCTTCCCTGAGGTGGTTACTGTGTAGAGACCTTCAGCAAGCCCTTCACGTACAATTACTCAGCGCTATCAACGGATGCTTTGTCATTAGATAGTGGCCTTAATAAAGGTAGAAATGAAATAATAATAATTCTCAACCATAATTAAGTGCTTGTTGGTGAGGTCACTTACTCAACTACGAAAAATTAAGACATTATAAATTCACATTAAAATCATGTAGCATATTTTAGAACAGCACTCTACAGTATCTTTAAAGGCAGCATATAGCTGTCCAGCATGCTAAAACTGGTAATCCTACAGCCAAGACTGAATGACCATGAAGTCTCAGTGAAAGTAAACAGTAGAATTATAGTGGCTAGGCTGAATGCCACAAGGCTGCGCTTGCTGTTTGTCACTCATTTTTACAAATGACATAAACACTGCAATCATAGCTAAATTTGCACGCACTACAGAACTCAACCACCTAAGTTTATTATTATTATTTCAGCATTTATTAGGTGCCCATATCTAATGACTTAGCATCAATCGATGCTGCCAAACAATTTACGAGTAAAGGATTTGATCGAGGTCCCTACACAGTAACCATCTCAGGGGAGTTTCAAGCCAGTACCCTCAGCATTACAAGCCAAGCTCTCTCTCCAATAGGCTACTGTGCCCCAATGCAGTGGACTAATACTGGCCAATCCATACTCATAATTAAGAACTTCTGCTTAGTTTAACGAACCTGCACAGGCTGCTGTTTGAAGTGGCATTGGTCCATAACTGGGTCAGGTAGTAGGTCATAGCATCCTCGCATTCTGAGACCTTTACACTGCTGCATGTACTTGCTGCACAATTCAATCAATCAATCAGTGAATGATCCAATGAAATCAACAAATCAATTAATTACATTTCAACTTGCATTCATCAAAATCTTACTTTGCTTTAGCTGGTATGCAAATTTTTAAAGACCATTTTTAAATACTAGATAAATTTGAAATTAACTAGCTGAACACTACATCGACATAGCTTAAAACCAGTCTGTAGAAAACAAAAAAGATCAGAACAATTACTGAGACAATTTTATAAAAGATAAAACAAATTTACTGATAAATCTACAGCATGCTATCCCTGAACTGACATGATTTCAAGCACCTTGGAGACTAAATCCATTTGGAAATAAGTCAGCTACAAATCACCAAATTCATTACTGCATTTCATACATAGGAATAATTATGAATGATGCGATAAAATCCAATCTACCCTATACCTGTGGATGCCATACCTGAGGCTTGCCTGTAGTTAGTGTGTAATGTATAGCATACAGTTATATGTTGCCCCATCAAGAAATCTGCCAATGTTAGATGTTTCTTTTTACAAAGTTACAAAACTGTTTTTAAAATGGGTTCTCTATTATGAAAAGATGAAATCAGATGCCAGAGATTAGTATGTACTAACAGCACTGAATTCCGATGACCTCTTTCAGGTTGCTAATAGCAGCCACATAATTTGCACTGCTTGCAGAACACGTGTCTGAGGCAGCTTCCAAGCAACTCACAGTCACATCAACGTTACTGAAAAACACAGCATCATCCAATAGCAGATATCAAAACTGCTAATAAGCTCTCTATCGCATAATTATGAAATAGACAATTACTATTTTAAGGGCATACTAGGGCTATCAAGGTAAAGCAAGAATACTGAATTCCTGAGACTAGAGATCAATCGCAGATCATCTAGACAAAAGAAAGAGATATGAGATTAAGATGAGGACTATTTCAAACAGTGGCATAGCTTACTGGGGGTCCCATGATCCAGATCCTCTCTGAGGCCAAGACCATCACTCTAGGAATTCATGTAGAGCCAATGAGGTATTTTAGGTGTACCCATCCCCGATCAATGACTCTTGACTTTGCCCTTTGATATGAGTATTATACAATAAAGAGTGGTCCAAATATGCTCTATTTCGTAGTAAATGCTTCAAAATGGGTTCACTACCAAGGCTTCGTACGGACCTGCTGGGAAGCTTACATCACTTATACCCAGCCCTCTAGTCATCAGAGGCTTTGGGCCTTCAGCAATCGCTGTCCTAGACCAGGTAAAGGACCAAAGAAAGTCACCTATGGCTCTGATTTGGCACAAACAAAAAGAAACAGATTTTTAAGCAGAAATATAGCCAGCAGCACTGCAAGAAATGTGTCCTTTTGCAAAGATTGAAACTGCAATCTAAAAACTTCTAAACACACAAACAGTCGTGCAATCCAAGCTAAGAAAATAAATTGCTTTTGAGGTCTGAAGGCACTGTCACCTTAAAGTTCTTTGACCAATCAATCTTTCTACCCTAAACCTATTTTATCATTACTGAAGGTAAATAATTAACCTATAATATTTTAATAATGTCATCAAAAAACTTACTCAGTAGCTAATCCTGCTTACCTGCAGAACGTTGTATCAGTGTTTGTAGCCCACAGTGCAGATGGTTTTGTTAATGTTGGAAAATACTGGTAGAAACACTTGAGTGCCGTCCAGTAACACTCGCCAGGTCCTTCAATAAACATAAGCAAAAGCATCTATGATCATGCATACTTCTCATTTCTTCTGATTTAAGTCATATTTTGTTTTATCTGTCTATAGCACAGTGTACAAAGCATTCTGAAAGGTTCTTAAGTGCTCTACATATATGCAGTACTGCAATAGCATAATACTAACAATATAAGATCAATGGTATAAGAAAAGTTTATATCTTAATAGCAATTCAAGTAGCTAACAAATTTTATATTGCCAGAAATCTAAGCCAAACTTCAGGTTTATAAAATATAACCCATGAATAGCTAGCTTAGCAATTTCTATGTTCTTACCAAAGACATTGTTACTGGTTGAGCAGAGATTAACAAGGGTGTTTCGCAAAGATGCGTCGGCATTCTGGGAGGCTGAGCAGGCTTCCTGATACGAGTCAAGGCAAGCTGTGATGTTGGCATTAACACTACAAACAAATATAAAACTGGAAATTAAAACACATCCAACTAAATTGGTAGCAAGGCAATAGATTATTAATGCCCGAGGTTTGAATTCTAGTATAATACGTGGACAAATTTTTATTATTATTAATATTATTATTTTGAAATTATTATGTGCACAAGGTCAGTAAATCTGAACCTGAGGCACAAAGCAAGGACTTGCTCAAGTCTCTATACAGTAAACGTCTCAGGAGAGGCTTGAACCCATACTCTTCGTGCTACAAGCCGAGCACTCTAACCAATCAGCTACCGTGTTATGTACAAGCCTTGAAATCCATAAATTTGTCCAGTAATTTTCGTTGTCAAACACATACCCTCTGCATGTTCCCTCTGGCTACAAGCTCATGGCATAAACATTATTATATCAGAACACATTTTCCGCTAACAGTGGATACTCTCCTTATTGCCTCGAGTTGACTTGTCTGGAGCTAATTCAAAAAATGCAAACGCGATCTTTCCTGCTGCAATGCCTCCTTTTCAGTGATGATTTTATAAGCTTCAATTATGACCCCTATACTTAAACTTGCCCTAGCTTCCTGTTCAGCAACAGATCTGTTTCAAATTGTAAAGTTTCTAAAATATTGAACTCTGCCTGCCACAAAACAATTAGTTCTCATTCCCCAGGCTTATAATTACACTGGCCAACACATAATTTGTTGCCTCAAATGTTAGAACTGTTTCTGGGTATATTTGACCTGCTGATTCCAGAAAAGGCACCGGTTTTCTCCCAGCAGGTCTAGTTTTCGAGATATAGAACATTATGCCATATACCAGTCCTTGCCTCTGCTCGCCCATAAAACATAAGTCTATAGCTATAATTATGTAGTGCTCAATTTATTATGTGATACACTAAATAAACATAATAATACAAATACTTAAAAGAAAATGGTAGTACCTGAAACTGTACTTATATGATACCAAACAGAACAAGTTGTTATAAAAATTTCAAGTCATTCGACACCGAAGAAGCTCCTTTTGTACGATTTCCGAGTGTGGCATCTGCCGGAACAATCGCGCATAATATTCCAGCAATAGTCTGCCATCATGTGTGCATCCCATCTTCCTTGATATCGATTTTCCATTGTTTTGATGTCTTGGTGAAATCTTTCACCTTACTCTTCGCTGAAGTCACCAAGATTCTCTGGAAAGCGATCTAAGTGACTGTGGAGATAATGGACTTTAATGCTCATGTTGCAGCCAAGCTTGTTGAAATGAAGAAGCATATCCTCTACTAGTTGTGCATAATTGTCTGCCTTCTTGTTGCCAAGAAAATTTTTAGTTACAAGAACAAAGGAAGACCAGGCACAAGATTCGATTTCATTCATTGATGGTATGAAAAGTGGGTCATTCATAAGTTGCCTGATCTGTGGACCATCGAAGATTCCAGCCTTCAATTTTTCCATTGTAATTCCTGGTAACTTGTGTACTATGTATTCGAAGCATGAACCTTCTTTATTCAAAGCCCTGACAAATTGTTTCATCAGGCCTAGCTTTATATGTAGTGGTGGCAGTATGATCCTATCTCGTGCCACCAAAGATTCCTTGATTACATTTTGAGCTCCAACCACCATGTCTTTCCTCGAAGGCCAATCTTTTCTTGTCCAATGTTCATGCTTGGCTCTACTGTCCCAAAGACACAAAAAGCAGGGATACTTTGTGTAGCCACTTTGTTGACCAAGGAGGAAATTTACCATCTTCAAGTCTACACAAATTACCCATTGATGTTCTTTGTATTTTATCTTTTCCAGTACTAAAGAGATGGCATTGTACTCTTCTTTCATCCTGGTGGAGTGACCGATTGGAATAGAACCAAATTTGTTGCCGTTATTTAAAAGCACACATTTCAGACTACGTTTTGAACTGTCGATAAAAAGACGCCACTCATCTGGGCTGTAATCCGACAGACCAATTTTCTTCAATAAGTTGCTGATGTCATTACAGAATACTAGGTTGTTGTCTTCGGTAAAGAATGGCATCAAATCCTTTTCTCTGTTTCTATAAATTGTAATTTTCGTTCCAGGCTGAAGTGCATTCTTTTCCTTTAGCCTGGACGCAAGCAGTTCAGAGGACTCTTTGGAAAGATTTAAGTCCCTGATCAGATCACTCAACTCTTTTTGGTCAAAACGTTCACTGTGTGAAGTTGATTGGAAATCACTGTCACTGCCCCCACTTTCTTTACTTTCGTCATCTTGTCCGATATTGGACATGCAAGTCTCATCGTCTGAGAGCTGAGGTAGTTCGCGAAAAGGTGGAACTGGTACAATATCCGAATGCGGAACAGGTCTCCTGGCTGAAGGTATATCAGGGTAAGACAACTTGTGACGATTATTTCGATTGATGCCTATGATATTAACCATACAAAAGTAACAGTCGTCGAAGTGGTTTATCTGTTCCCTCCAAACCATCGGTACACCAAATTTCAGGCAGCTTCTCTTTCCAATTGTCCAGTGGCGCAATTGTTCAATACAAGTTTTGCATACTGTATGAGGAGCCCATTGCTTATCTTGATCTCCAAGTTTGACACCAAAATAACCTACATATGCTCTTTTTACAAACTCAGAAATCGGTTTCCTGTTTGCTTTTAGTGTGTATTCCCCACAAATGTAGCAGAATATGTCTGGATGGTTAATGCAGCTCCGTCTGGAAGTAGCCATAACCTTAAGGATGTTCGCATCTGAGGAATTAAATGACTAACCTAAACAATAGTAAGAACATGTAGTTATTTAATGCTCACATTCACAGATTGTTCTTGCGACCAACTCTTAATATGCCCTAAGACGACTGCGGCTGCTCTAGCTTTCAGGAGGCGGTTTATATAGGCTATAAATGCTGACTTCAGCATAATCTATTTACATAGTTCGAAACCATGAAACGCTGTATAAGCACAAATAAATTCTAAATGAGGCCATGAATTTAGTGCTGAGTAAGCTGTAGGCTACGGAATAGTTATTTCGTTGAATCAGCAATATCTCAGCACGCGGCAAGATGTGCTGATTTTACATTATAAGGATGTAGGCATTATATGAATCAGCAAGAATTATAATTAGCCCCACAAAACAATTAGTTCTCATTCCCCCAGGCAAAATTATAATTATTCTACCAAAAATTGCACAGACCTGCAAAAGCTGGTGATAACAGTTGTGACATCACTGGTGTAATCCAAAGGCTCCTGGAACCTGTTGTAGCATGATTCCAAACCAGCTTCACAAACTGAAAGCACAAATGATTTGTCACAAAATTATACTCATTGCATTATCATTGACCTATTGCTGCAATTGCATTTGCTTATATATCTTTCATCACACTAACTCTCTCTGTATCTGCCTCTGTCTCTTTTTATATATCTATGCATGCATGCATGCATGTATGTATGTGTGTGTGTGAATGCATGTAGGTATCTTAATATTTATATAACGCCTTTTAAGTAACTCTCAAAGGCACTGGAACACACTTGTCTAACGATTCAAAAGAAGTGAATCCTAAGTTTAGCTAAAACTGTTTCTTGTGCATCAGCCAGCATATTTCAGACTTTTGATGGATTTCTCATCAGTTCCGTCGCTGTCTTCTCTCTAAAGTCCTTTAGCATCTCAGCTGATGCGCTGTCTACACCTCTGATTTGGCCAATCTTCATTTATGAAACTCCTCTCTGAGTACACCTGGTTACATAACTTTTACATCCCCATGAACCTCTACAACTTCATATTTCTGTATAAATCGGTCTATCGTCCTTGTTGCACAGTTCCTCGATGTGCTCTTTCCGTTTACTCTGGACTAACCTTTATCTATAAGCACACATCCTTTTCTCTCTTGCATGGAAGACTTTTTTATTCCGTATCCCAATGCTGGTCCTGCTCACATTCGTAAGCTGCTGCATTTCATCTTTCCTTCTCTCCACACCTCTGCTGTACACCTTGTCATATTGGATATCTTCTAATGCAGTGTACTGTTCCTCCAATCATCGTTTCTTGGCTATTGCATTGTGCTATGTTGAGCTGACTGTTTAATCAAATCACCTTCTTTGCATGTTCTGATCGTTGGTATTTTACTTTCCTTCTCTCATTAAATATGTTTAAACAATTCATCAGTAACCCAAAGGCCAGTCAGTTTTTGAGTCCCACAACAGCAGTAGCAACAGTTACACAATACTATATGCCACAAAAACATTTATAAATAACACGTGTAAATAGTAATTAAGATGTACCTAGTCCATAGCAGGAGTCCCGCAGGTAGAAGCCAATGTCACTTGGGTATGAGCAACCATATTCCACATTCTTCACACACCGGTCAAGGTCCTGAATATTGCTACACAATAAAAATTAAAAGAACTAGAAACTTTAAACAGATTTTAAAATTAGAAAATATGAAATTCTGAAAGACTGAAAAGGCTGGAAAAAAATTCAACATATTTAAAAATGTTAAAACTGTGTATTTACTTACACTTTTTATTTACTTACATGTAGTTTGCTATTTTCATACCTGCAGATGAGCTGCTGAAGCAGAGACGGTGGAAGAGGCTTACTTATGTAGGAACCAATACAGCCAGACAAAACAGACTCACAGACTTCATCTGCAGTTAAAACAGTTTATCTTTAATTTAATTTATTGACAGATTTCAACAGCCTCAGTATTATAAGTAGTTGAAAGAGGCATTTATATATGAATTATCATTTTACCTTACCTTACATCTGACCAAGATATTAAGCTAGAGCACAGAAAATTGAAAGATCTGTGTGGTAATCATACATTGATCTCATAATTTTATTGATGATTTGATTATTACCACATGACTGATTTCCAAAATTGTTTGCAAGTGTAACTCTGACAACAGGAATTGGACAAGACAATCTCTAGTCACTAGTTGCGTGGCACAATTTTGCACTATGAATTTGAAACGACAAATCACGACCTGAACCCTAGACAGTGCAACGAAAATATTGCATTCACAAACCATCACTTTATTATTTTTGTGAGTTTTACTACAAATGTAAATTAGACATGTCATCTACCTCTTTAAGAGGGGATGCTGTTTACAGTATTTGAGCCCGCAGTGTATGATGTTGTGCTAGAGGGGCAGAGTTAGTGTTTAGGCTCTTAACGCATTTGATTTACAGGACTAGGCTGTGTGGTTTGCCCTGTACTGTATGAATAATTGGTGTCTATAGTTCATACAGCTAAAGAGGCACAGCTTAGAAGAAACTGCACTTCTTGATTGGTTGTCGGTTTTACAGTCATGGAGCCAAGGAGGCCAAGTCTTTATGTTAGTTTAAGCTTAACTTTTGCATATATGAGCTGGTGTCTAATTTGTATGCATATAGTGTTTGATAAATATGCAGTAGTGCAGCAGTCATGTCTAGAGACGGGTACATTGAGATTTTAGATTTGAAAAGTGTTGACTGTACAGAGATATCAAGTTGAGAAGCTCGGATTTGTGTCTGATTTGAGAACCGGCTGCAGTACCAATATTAAAGATTTTATACAAACTAAAGTTGAAGTTTGAAGTATTTTAGGCAAATACTGCTCAGAGAATCCAGCAGAAGCCAAAGAACAGTGCAGCAACCAGGGATAAACACTGCTGAGTTATCTCTATATATAGCCAGGCACTGAGAAACACACAATAGTTTGCCTGATGGTTCGGTTACAACCGTTATGTACTGTGTGACAGTAGAAGAGTAAAGAAATGGCGATCACAAGATACTTTACATAAGAAACCTTAAGTTAATTCTTCATCCGAGTTGTTTATTTTGCACGCTTACTATATCCCATGTCCTTAAATCTGAACTCACTGCATGGATGAATGTAACACCAGTATTTTATGCTGTAACAGAGTTATTAAAAGCCCATATTAATATCCCAGATGGCCATGTTCAATGGGCCCACACTGGGCGGGGCTCAGTAGTTGATTGCTTAGAACTCTCAGCCTGTACCACGAAGAATACGGGTTCGAGCCTCACCCGAGGCGGTTACTGTGTAGAGACCTTGAGAAAGAGCCTTGTGCACAACTGCTCAGCATTATATTGATGCTCTGTAGTATGGTCATGTGTGCACTTGTGAACTTTTAAAGAAGGGCAATATCCAATAGTCATATTTGTATTTTTTTATTTGTATTCCATGGGCCATTAGCTGGCAATCAGATGCCACCAGTGACATGACATGCACCAGATATGGGCCCAATGAATGTGGTCGTCTGGGATAATTGTTCGTAGCTAATGACCTACATGTTGATAAAAAAATCAACAGATTGGGCTTTTCATTGCAGTTGGCTTTAAAGGCACAACCTAGGTCTTTGCACAGCACCCCAACATCAAGAACATGCAATTGCCAGAGGTGATAGCATATAATGTATGATGCAAGATATAAAAGTTAAAAATGCAACGAATATTTTAAATAATCACTGGAACAAAGCAAAAACAAACCATGAGAACATCCTAGAACATAGTCGTTCAAAAGGCTCGCAAAGAAATTGTTAGCATCATTGCTAAAATCCAAAGGCCGCATGATGTTTTGCACGCATGATGAAACTGCTGAAGCATTTCTACAAAAACAGAATTCCACACTCATAAATATTAAGGCAAATTTTGGCACTGTGGTGTGGCTGTTGGCTAAGGTGGCACTGTGTCTTACAAGGGTACCCAGTTCAAATACTAGCAAATGCAGAAATATTTCACAGAACAAATACTTCCACTGTATCCACCCTCAGGCAGACTGACATCCAATTAGAATTAATTAAATAGTCGGCTTACTAATTTCCCAGTTGTTCACAAAAACCAACAGACAACACATTCATAATAAAATAACTAGTAAAGAAACTGAAGAATTTATACTTTTTTATTTATTTATACAAAGTATAGAATTTATACCACAAAATGGTATAGTTGCCTTACCTACAAATTTCAGTCTTCTCAGGTGCACTTGTCAAGTCAAAGTATGAAAATGGAAAACACTTGGCAAAGTTTGCCACAAATGACTTGCCTGAAAAAGAAACAATCACGTGCAGAGTTCAAATATGATGTAAATCCAATGCTTACTGTTTTAGTGCAAAATACCCAATACAAAATATTTAGAATATTAGTTATAACCAAATACTTATGGCAAATAAAAAACACCACTCACCTTATCACCACATTTTTTAGAAAAATATTCTGTAGGTTCTAATAGGATATTATATAAATCATGCCACTATCTGTCATTGCAATTCTGATTAAGAAGCAAGGATGGTGGCAGAAATGGATAAAAAAGAGATTAAAAAGGCAGAAGTTAAGCATGAGGAAGGTTGCAAGTGAAGTAGAAAATGAAGAAGGAAGCAAATGAATAGATGTGAGAAATGAAGACTAAGAAAGTCAAAACATAAAAACCACGGTCAAGCAGGAAGAAGCGGGGTAGACACCTTATCCACTGTTCTTTTCCTACCACACATTCATAATATAAAAAAATTTAAATTAATATCTGCACATAGATTTTAGCTCACTGTCACTATTGGTGCAGCCATGGTAGAATAGATCGTAATATTTTGAGTATATTTTGTCATCCTGACACGTGGCATTGACACCCGAGACGCAAGACGCCTGCTGAGTCCAAGCACTGAAAACCCACAAACAAATGGAAAAAACTGCACAGACACCAATCAATGACCAACATAAAATCAATCAACTGATCAATTGGCCAGCAGCAGATAGTATTAACTAGTTAAACTATCAAACATAAATTAATAAGCAAGCAAAGGTCAGAGATCCCGGAGTTTAAAATACCTACTGGAATTCGACCCGGCTTCTCCAATGGATTATGGATTGGATTGCAATTGTGACTTCAAGTGGCCATCAACTGACGCTTAGGGCATTATGATAATGGCGCTACAGAAGTCATTATATTAGATTAGGTTTAAAAGGGGGCCAAATTTTATTGTGGTTGCAATATTGTTTGGCAAAAACTTTTGCACACACATTTTACACAAAAGTTAACCAATAATTAATTCATGTACTCAATTAATCAATCCATAAGTCAGCCAAAAAATCAACTGCCAACCAATCAGTAAGTCAGTCAGAAGTCAAACATCTTGATTGAACTCACCTGCATGCAGAAGTCCAGTCCCCAGAAGAATAAGCAGCATTGAGGACCTGTCCAAGGCAAGTGTCCAACTCATAGTAGCAATCTACAACAAACAAAACTCAATCCATACAGGTCAGTTCATCTCCTGTAGAAATGCATTTGGCCTTACAAAAATACAGTTTTAAAAAATGGTCTAGGATTCTTTTCCCCATGTTTCTCTCATCCACTTGTTTGGCCTTCTATACAGACAATGGAAACGGAAATGCCAGATCCTATTCTTGGCCTATCTGCTAAATTTGACATTGTCGATAATTACGACTGGGTCTGTGAAATTTCGGCTGGCAGAAAAAACTGAGATGTGAGGTGTAAACGGAATTAAACACCCACAGGTGAATGGGCATAAGGCACCCAATGGTCTTAAACCAGTGGGTGTAGGGAATGCAAAGCATTACTTTAGAAAATTTGACTTGTAAAATGTAATTTGGCATAAACAACTTGAAGTAGCCCTATAGAATTCCCATTATGATTAGACTCAAAAGCCGAACAACATAATCCACTATCCAAACTTTCACTCGATTACTTACACTTGGTATCGCAAACTTGTGACAGTTGATTATATCTGCTTGACCACAAGCTGTCAAAGAAACTTCGTCCGTTTGATGGACAAGACGCTGAGCAGGTGAAGTTGCTGGATTCGCTGCAAGTAAGTAGATAAAATAAATAGAATCCAGTGGCGTAAGGTTTTATCTCCCCCAGTATTTAAACAATTCCGCTTTACATTTTATAGCCAGATAATTTGTATCTAACTGATACATAACATAATCCCAAACTCCTCTAGTTTTAGGTCTAATCCCTAAATTTAGTTTCGACATCCTAGAAATTTTAAACAGTTGAAATTACCGCACTAAGCGCCAAAACAAAAATGATGGAAAGTTATGATTCTCCGACTTCCGACCCAAGACATTAAATATTCTAAGACGCTGAGTCGGCCTCTCAGATTATATATGTCATGTCATGTCACAACGCCATCGTCGCTTCGCGACGGTTGACTACATATAGGCCTACGGACTATCCTCTCCCAACGCCATCTGTCGCGCGTAGCGTTCACCATCATCGTGCCCGACAGGCCAGTCCATGCCATGACATTGTCAATCCAATTTATTCTTGGTCTTCCACGTCTTCTATTTCCCTCGACGAGACCCAACATAACGCCAGCTTCAATAGAGTCCTCAGGGTGTCTCATTACATGACCGAAGTAACGCAGCTTGCGCGCTTTAATATGCCCCAACAGTTCGCTTTTTGTTCCAGCCAGTTGATAGACTCGTTCTGTGGTCAGCTTTTTTGTCCATGAAATCCGCAGCAACTTTCTAAGACATCCGTTCTCAAACGCCTGGATACGCTTCTCTTCTTCTTTCTTCATCGTCCATGCCTCGCATCCATACGTTGCCATTGGCCACACCAATGTCTTCATCAACCGCAGTTTAGTCCTGGTGCTAATTGACTTGTTCCTCCACATCTTTGTCAATTTGACCATGACTGCCATACCCACTGTTAGCCTCGACTTCACCTCTCCCGTGCACTCCGCTTCCTTGTTCACTCTGCTCCCCAGGTACACAAAAGAGTCCACCTGCTCTAGACTTCCACCAATCACGCTGATCTCAAGCACTTGGTCTATGTTCGCCATTACTTTCGTCTTTTTCGCATTGATCAACATGTTATATTCATTTGCAGCGTTCTCGACACGCCTCACCAACACCTGTAATTCCTCTGGTGATGTGGCCAGCAAGACGATGTCATCGGCATACCTGATATTGCTGATGGTCTTACCCCCAATTCTGAAGCCTCCAGCAAATCCCTGCAGTGCTTTTCGCATCACTTGTTCTGCCAGTATGTTGAACAGGCACGGAGAAAGATTGCATCCTTGCCGGACTCCCTTTTTAACACTGAACCATGCAGACACGAGATTGTCTGTCCTAACGGCGGCGCGCTGCTGTCTATACAGGTTTTGCAAAAGTTGAACCAGATGAGTTGGGAAGCCCATCTCGAGCATAGTTAGCCAAAGTTGATCGTGTTCTACCATATCGAAAGCCTTTGTGAAGTCGATGAAACAAAAGTACAGTGGTTGATTTCTTTCCCTTGCTTTCTCTAGTATGATCCTGAGGTTTACAATCTGATCCCTTGTGCCTCTTCTTGGTCTAAATCCAGCCTGTTCCTGAGCGATCTCGTCTTCGAGCTTAGTTTGTATCCGATCCAATATGACTCTCAGCAAAATTTTGCTCGCATGTGAGACCAATGCAATGGTTCTGTAATTCTCACAGTGGAGCAAGTCACCTTTCTTAGGGAGAGGAATGAACACCGACTGACTCCATTCCTCTGGCCACTTTCCTGTCTCCCACACCTTTACACAGATTTCATGCAACCTGGTCAAGGTCACCTCCCCGCCAAACCTTAACAGTTCGACGGCTATTCCATTATATAGCGCAGATATTTAACCAAAACAGCAGATCTGGAAACAACAAGGTTTTCTGGTCTGTTTTCGTTTGGGTATTAGATGTTTTCGTTATTATTGGTTTCGACTGTTTTAGTTTCAGCCATCGTTTCGGCGGGTTACGCGAATTTCAATTTTTATTTCATTAAAGCTTTTGTGTTAGTTTTTGTTTTTATTCCAGTTTTAGTCAACCAAAACCTTACGTAATCGTAATAGTAATCCCGAGATTTCTACAGCGCCCAACGAAAGCCATGTCACGGGGACCAGCATATTCACAGGAGCAGTCAAAACAAAATCGATAGGTTCCAATTCAAGATCCAAGTTAGGCAAAGAGACAGCGTGGCAGCTACGGTGGGTGATGTTTGGGATTGGAGCGGAAACAGATAAGAGGAAGAAGGGGAATCAGGATATGACCTGTGAAAGTAGAATGTTTTGAGTCTTGAGTGAAAGGCCAGTGCAGAAATTGCAAGCGGTGGTGCATAGATCAGTTTGTAACTTTGTATGATCGGTCAGTTAGGCCTAACTGTCGCAGTTCTGGGGTGAGTTTATTCTCGAATGGTGGGACAGCTATGGCTACGAAGCTTTTCGTTTTCGATTCCGTTAACAAGTAACAACACTGTCAGATGGTAATTCGAATTGCAAATGTTGTTAATAGATTCGTTCAGTTAGAAACTGTGACGATTTAGCTACTGCCGTGATTGAACCTTCCGTTTTATTTAATGTATTACGGAAAACCAAGACTGTGTGTCTTGTTTCCACTTCAATCTAAATGTCGTCGACAATTACATTACATACTATATCTACTCAGGCGTATTTGCAGCCGAAACAGAACAGCTTTCATTTTAGCTGTCCTTTGGAGTATAAACCTATAATAAATTTACCTGCATGTGTTTGGGGAAGGGTCGAGAACGTCCGATGGAAAACAACTGAAAAGACCGGAGAGACATGAACGAACGAGTCTCTGTTCTAAAACACGCAAAGCAAACCATAGTTCACAGTGATGTTGCATAAGCCTGTGCAGATTACAGACGCTGTTATTCTTCACTCTAGGCCTACACAACCCAACTCTGCCCATAGGCCTAGTTTAGGCTCACCGGACTAGACTAACCGTAACCTAATCCTATAGTTTTCTGCATAGGCAGGTGGACGGGCAGATGAATCCGGAGGACGGATGGATGATGGAATGATGATTGGAATGATGGCTGGATGATGAATGAATGGAAGGACGAACGGATCAGATGGATGGATGGATGAATTGATGGATTAATGGATTGATGGATGGATGCATAGATGAATAGATGATGGACTGACGGAAGGACGGATGGAATGATAGTTTGGTGGATGGGTGGTTAGAAGCGGATGACAGATCGATAGATCGATCAAATGATAGATGGATCGTTCATTTGGTTGGTCGACTGATTATTTTTGATCGATTAATTGATTGGCGCTTGCTTGCTTGCTTTATTCATTTACTTATTTATTTGATCACGATTAGGTTTGCAGGAGGCCTACATGGATAATCTGTAGGGCTTAAATTAAAGGTGCTCGTGACACCAGCCAAAGTTCGAACTCTGAAATTGCAGTAGAATAGTCTTGTAGCCTAACCAAGACACCGCCGTCACGACGATGCCGAAATGAACGATAAGACGTAATCTTCTAGGTCAGCAGCTTCTGACTCACCCTGAACATCATCACTCTGTGATGTAGCGAAGGTTATCGAAAATCCTGCGAGCCACAGAAGTAGTGGCACCAAGGCCAAAGATCTGTAGCGCCAACCTGCGGCCATAGTTTACACTGATCTTCAGAGAATCTATGAAAACATATGTGCCCGTGCCTAAAAGAAACGTACAATTGCAAATGCAGTTTCAGTGTCAGTCCAGTGGAATAGATGATAGAGAAATAATTACGATCCAGTGTAGCCCCCCCCCCCCCATCCCTTGCTAAGAGGCTTGCGCAGAATTTAAGATTGGATTTGAAAGGCCGTACAACAATTTGAAAACGCCGATATAAATGTGGTTTCCGTGTACCTGCGGATTCAGGATTTGAGAAAAGGGGCAAATTTTGCTGTGGTCGAGGCATTGAATAGCAAAACTTTTTGACGACTTTTATTTAGTCATCAATACCTGTGGAGACCGAAAGCTCATTTCATATCCCGAAACTTTCTAAGGATCCTTTTTACTCACTGGGGCATTTGGAGCCAGTTTCAAGGTTTCAAGTGCCATGGCCAGAAGTGTCTAGTGACCTAACCCTAACCCTAAGAAAAGGTATTTACAACACGTTAAATCACTATTTATAATATAATCATATTACAGCCACATTACAACGTTTGAGATGTCGAGATTATGTTAGTATGGGGACCATACTTATGGTCTGAATAATTGGTAGTCAGGATCGAGCCAGTACTCAGATTAGATGTCATGGTTACCATGACTCTAGTTCATTTTTTTCTAAACCCTAACCTTAAGGTTAGGGTTAGGGTATACGTTGGACCTAAAATCATGTTTTTGCTCCATTTATGGGAGGACATATATGGAGCAAAGGACATCTATGTGGGAAGGAAAATTCCGCTCGCAGCAGACACTGCGACAAACAACACCTTATCTCTAAGTCTTAAGCTAGGTCGACGGTCTGAGACTGCATTTAAGAAGTCTAAATAGCTAGTCAACTTGTTATGCTATAGGTCTATGTACGACTGTAAGTAGAATTCTGTCGTAAAGAAAACTTGAAACGCAGGATACGTTGTTAAAAAGTTGTTGCATCGAATCAGACGCCGAAAAAACTCTCCAAAGAGATGCTGACTCATAGCACCGCTGCCAGAACATATTTTAAATTGATGAGGTACAATCCTTCTAAAACATTACACCGACTTTCAGTGGGAGCCGTAGGTTATAAGCCAGCAGCAATGTCACATTATTATTATTATTATTATTATTATTATTATTATTATTATTATTATTATTATTATTATTATTATAAGAAGATTTATAAAGCGCTAGTTAATGAAACTTAATGCACCGCAAAAGCACATGTTGAAGATACGATGAGAATATGACAATATTCCGGTGTGGGCGTCATAAGTCATACATATGGGCCCATGTGTAGGACATATGAAGCCAAAACGACATAGGTGTTCGACATTGAGATAAAGATGTTCACACAGACACTGTTTTAAATCCTTGTAAAGGCAGCAGTCTTAATAAGCGAAAGATTTAAGAGTTCGATGAAGTCTGCTTACTTTAGAGGTCATGATGCATTTGTTATGCCACTATAAAAATTAATATATGCATGTCAAAATATTTTCGTTCTGGCAAAACTAATTTAGGCTAAATTTGTATGTAGACATACATAGGCTAAACGTTCCCATTGTGGAGACAGGAATTTAAATACTGATACACCCAGCATTGAAGTATATAGTTTTTTTCAGTTTTACTTGCAGTTCTCGTTCTTGTCTGCTCGATTATTTATCAAGACGACTCGTGTAAGTGACAAGAAAAAGACAACTTATCTAGGCCTACCGGCTTTCAAAATTTCAGAAAAGACGTCGAAGTCTATTCTTCTGCGCATAAAGGACGCGGTGACTCGAAGACTCTCTTGATATTTATGTCTCAGGTGTAGACTAAACGACAATTAATTTTATCATGTATAGGGCCTACATTCAGGGACATCAGCAAAGAAGCGCCCAGCTTTCGTAGTGACGCACGGATGTGTCCTTTCATTGTACAAAGAGCCTCCGGTTCCGCTATATGCACTATGGGCGTCACCAACACCCATGTGAAAATTTTGTACCAAAAATGTAAATGTACATGTTTTTCAGTAGCGACCGTATTTTAGGTCTCCATGTACGGACTGTGCAAGCCCGAAATTAAAATCACTGAAAAATAGAGACTTTTGGAAGGTGAATCGGCATCCTTACACACAGAGGCGTCAGTCTTATCTTTCAGTGCATACATTTTAACACAGTAATTAAAAATTCAACTGAGACTCTCAATCGCCATCTATACCACTGTGCAAATATTTGCCTTAGGCCTATTTATATATAATATATATATATACCCTAAGGCGCCCCTTCCTGTTATAATCATCATAAGAAATAGTACGTAATATGCTCCAAGGACGTTGGCAACTCAGTTATATATATATTGTATATATATATATTATATATATAGACAGAGAGAGAGAAAGAGAGAGCTACCTGAACCTTAACCTCACAGCAAACTGCAATTAAGGCAAATTTTATTACACTGCACGGAATTTTATACACATGTTGAAAGGCAATTTTTTGTCATCTATTTCCACTAGGGAGGGTTAATCAATATAAGTTCAATATTGAGTTATCAACGCTATAAAAAATTACAATATTTCTTTCCATTTAATCAAGTAAGAGTGCAAGTACTTGAGTTGCAAGAATTATTTTCATCATTTCTGTATTGTACAATATTTCTGCATTTATTAAGCGCCACTGTATAATGAAAAGCACCAATCGATGGCGATGAGCAACTGTGTGTGAAGGACTTGCATAATAACACAATAACTAAAAATTGTAATAATGTACAACTCAAGTACAGTATATAGGCCTATATATATTTTTGTATATAGGCATAGAACTTCCCGAGACATATTCCGCCGTTGTTATTTACGTCGTATATAACCATAAAGATCCGACAATGCGTGAATGATTTCTCTGTACGCCTGTAACTCGTAACATTGCATACCTACTTTAGACTGTGGTACTCTTTTATGAAACCATACTACAAAGACCTGTATACAGAAAGCTCGATAGATTTATAGTGAAGGTTTGGCATTTTTTGTAATTCGCATACCCGAAATTTCTACAGCGCCCAAAGAAGGCTAAGTCGCACGAACCAGGCATATACTATCGCTAGAAAATTATGGCGGCTTTGACGACGCGATGGCATCAAATATCGGCCAATCAAAGAGGCTACCTGTTTAACGTTTTCAAGGCCTTGTATCTATGTCCATTGGACTACCATTGATATAAACCCTTTGAAGGCTTGTCATGCTTTGAGCGCCCCATATTTGAATTAAGTTATAAAAGCACAGGCCTGAGACCTCTTAAGACGAAGGATGTTTGAATTGATCACCTGTTGTAATCGGAACAAAGCAAAGAGATGTGTATTGAACTAACTTTCAGGTATCAGTCTCCTAGTGTAACAGAACGACTTCACTTTGGTTTTATTTAGTAGCTGTTCATCATATTAACTAGAGCGAATTTTAAGAACAGTCAGTGAAATAGTGAAGTGATCTACATTGTATGTCAGACAGGCTGCCTGCTACTTTGTTCCGATTACAACAGCTGATCAATTCAAACATCCTTCGTCTTAAGGGGATTCATGTCTGTGCTTTTATAATTTAATTCAAGTATGGGGGCTTAAAACATGGCAAGCCTTCAAAGGGTTTATATCAATGGTAGTCCAATGGACATAGATACTAAAGGTTAAACAGAAAGCCTCTTTGATTGGCCGATATTGCTACTGCAGTTGACGTCTATGGAGATGCATTTGGTCTAAAGAAGCATCACGAACTAGTCTGCAAACTTGCTGATGTGCGTTTCAGCTAGGCCTACTATATCTTGCTTTAAGATCATACAGAGATCGTATAGCACGAGGCCTGAGAGGTCGCAGTACTTCGCGTTCGTGCCGCCTTTTTTCTGCTGCAGAAAGCGAGCTTCGACGAGCGGATTACAACACAACAAATTTCGGCAATACTTCAAAGAACCCGCTTGTCCCTTTGAAGTGTCGACCCCATAAGTGCAGATGTTTTGAAGTTTGTTGACTTTCCAACGAGTTTCTGTCGGTGGTCATTTAGAGATCTTATTTTTACCCTAAAGAATTGTTTAATTCCTCGTAGATTATTTCTACTTCGAAAAATAGATCTGTCGTTTCAAATATGACCCACGCAGAACCAAAACTCTAATTTACTTATCAACTGGATAAGCCAACAACACAAAAAAGCGGGTTGTAGTCACTGCTATCCCTATTTCAGAAGTCATGCACAGTAGCTTTATAGATCACTGAAGGCCATAAACGTTGAAATATTTTATCATTGTTTGCCCCGAGGTAGATCCCTCAATATCTAAGATATGTCAATAGAAAATTAATGATCATCTGGAACGGCTACACCTCGTCAATTTCAGGAATGGGAAAAGTGCCACGGAAGGCAACGGCATTGAAGCGTTGAATTGCTACAGCAAGGCGGTGGAAAAGATAACTAGTTTCTTTATAATCCCCGGAAGTTTGAGTGAGGTAGAGCTCTAAGTCCGTAATAAGACCAAGCCCAGTGCTATTAATGGCGCCAAGAGTATTATTTTTTACCTGAGGTATAGGCCTACATGATCCCTTAGGATTTAAAAAGTTTTAAGAGAATGAAAAAATTCTGGGACGGCTAGAAATCGTCAAGATCTGGCGGAGCAAAAGTACCGTGGAAGGCAAATTATTATTATTATTATTATTTTATTATTATTATTATTATTACTATTACTATTAACTAGTAACAAGACATCACCAAAATCAAAGCGCAATATCCTTCTGCAGAAGGTCTAACAGAGGCAACCTGATGTGGATAATCAATCTGAAAAGTTGTCTTGAGTTGAGGAGGAAATGACACAAGCCAGTAGAAAACGAGTTACAGTGATCTAGGCCACTGAAAACCAATATATTCGCCAAAGATATCCGATAAGTCATAGATTATTGATTAGACTTCGATAAGCTAACTGCGATGAATCGTTATTAACTATGGCTTTAATACTTTGATACTTTAATACATTAAAAACTAACACTTTATACAAAATTAACGTTATTTATTAACTAAGGCTTTAATACTTTAATACATTAATAACTAACGCTTTATACTATACTATAATACTACGGCTTACTCTCTCTATGCGACGGTATCTTATTGTCTCGTTGATCCGAGCTTCCGTCGATGAAAGTTACGCTGTAACGGTTTTCCTTTCTTCGGCGTTTTTCTCTAGCAACCGCCCGCTTGCTACTGAGTTTGTTCGAAGAACGGCGATCAAAAGAGTTTCTAACGCTCTCGACAGATCGCAGAATCGCGACTGTCTGAAAGCATAAAGTCAACCGAGAGGTCTTTAACGGGTCTTATGGCCCCTGGCGCTTCACGGAAGAGTGATTTTGCACGTAGGTTTACAGGCGGACTGTCTCAAATTTCGATCACTGAACCGGGCAGCTGGGGGAGGTTGACAGGTCGCAGAATTGAACAGACGAAGACAGACTGTGTGTGGTTTAAAAATATAATCGCTTATGGCATGCACGATATATATAGGTCAACATGAGTAGACTTTATTATATGGATTGCTGCGTGTTTGACAGTGTTATCTTGAAAACATTCTGCACTGGCATAGCAGTGTTTTTTATAGGCGTCATATTTAGACTGACAGATGAATACAACTTTCTCTAATGTAACATTAATAAACTACAGACTTAGAAGGGGTGGTGTAAGGATGTTTTACTTGAATACAGACATAGGCGTAACGCAAAGCAATTAACGTAGACTTGATTAACGACAAAATGTTCGGAGACCAGTTAGGTGTAGTCCATTTAACGTGATTACAAGTGATCGTAATCTCAAGTAATCGTAATCATAATCTCAAGGAGGGCGGAGAAGTGTTAGGACAGAAGAGAAGCGGGTTGAACGGAGTAGTTGGATTGTAAAAGGCTGTCGAAGATAAGAGGGTTTGAAGCTATGTGTCATAGGTAAGTGATAGGACTTTGTACTCTATTCAGGCATTTTAAGCCAGATTTCTCTCCGTGGGTCTTCTCTTACGATGTGCAGCTCATTGCGTATCAAGCTGCAAAAATAATTCAGGACTAAAAATTTAAAAAAACTAAAAATAATGCAAGGAATATAGCCGAAAATAAATTATTTTGTAAAGAAACTCTCAGCTTCAGGGGCGCTCTGTCCCTGCCCCCACCACAGGCTTTGCCCTTGGACTCCACACTGAGCTCCGCTCCAGACCTCCACATAGGCTGGCGCCCTGTTCTCGGCATGTGGTCAATTCGTGCTGAAATCTTGGATCCGCTTTTTGTACACATTTACACAATCAACAAGCAATCCATCCAACGGAACAGGCGAAGGCTAGTAAATATTTGCGGAGCTGTTGAGTTGCTCCCCAAGAGAGGAATTCGGTATTTAAAAAGTTCAAAATAAAAGTTCATTCCTAACAATTCAAGACTGAGCGTTGTAGAAAACAGATTCAAGGAATTTGGGAGCCAGCTTTGACGTGCAACTGTCAAATTTAAGTAATAGCTGGGTATTGTCAGCATACAAATGGTAGTCTAGTGAGCTATCAATGAGCAGTGAAGCAGTGGTATGTTGCGTTATGAAAACAGGGCGGACCCATTAAAAACTTTTTGGGATATAAGTCAAAAAACTGTTGCGTTGATTTATACGAACTGATTACAACCAACTCAAAATGGGACCAGAAAAAACAGCATACGTCGCGTTGAAAGAGTACATCGTTATCAACTGCATCGAAAGCGGCAGATAGGTCTAGAAGAACGAGAACAATGCTTTTCCTTTGTCCATGGAGTTCACTATACGTAATTGTGATTGCAGCCTCTACGGAGTCGATGTCTAATGCGCTAAGCGTCATTGCTATAGCGCCGTTATCATACTGCACAAAGCACCAATCCATGGTCGCTTGAAGTGAATTTGCAGACCAAATCACAACCTGTTATAGAAGCCAGGTCAAAATCTGATGTCAGAGGACACAGAAGTCGAGCTACATTGGGTAAGCAAGACGAAAGAGATGAGTTTTAGGTTTAGTCCCGAAAGACAATAGAGAACCGAAAGAACGCACAGAATTCACAAGCTTAGAATCAGCCACTCAGAACACCTGAGAGAACTGGGCAGTGAATTTCAAGGCTTTGGACCATCCACCGAGAACACCCGATCGAGAGCCCAACACTTTTCTGGGGCGTGGCTCAACAAGAGTCAAAGTACCCATTGATCGAGTACGATATACTGTATGCTGGTATGAGGGGTGAGCAAGGAGCGGAGATGAGGTAATAGATCAAATGTAAACTTTTAATGCCTTGTGAAATTTTAAGGCAGATTTTAAACTGAATTCTTCGCTCTATGGGCAACCAGTGTAACACTATGCAATTTTAGAGTAATATGGTGATACTGGGGGGTTTGTATGCATGCATGTGTTGTATCTATGTATGTATGCATGCAATATGTATGTACGTATATATGTATGTATATATGTATGTATGTATGTATGTATGTATATATGTATGTATGATGTTTGTCACACAGTTTTTTCTGTAAGCGTAGTTGCATCACTTATGCAGGTATGAGTGAAAAGATTGTGATAGATAGGCAATGATTTAGATTTCGATATAGAGGGATAAAGAGAGGGTATGCACATATAAAATGTGACGTGTTCTGTCAGCTCATCGTAAAGAAATCGTTCATAAATGGACATCTAAAGCAGCGTTTTTATTGACTCTTAGGCAATCGAAGCTCACGATCGTCTGCTTGTTTTTCGGTAGTCTTTGTGGAATGATGACGTCAGACAGTTGCTTTCATTAGACACCCTTAAACCAAACCAATTGGCATCTGTGTGTTGTAGTCTCGGCATTTCACCCGCACCTCAAACAACTAGATCGCGACAAGCAGCTTATTAACTGCTGTTCAGCTAAAAAAAATTGGTGTGAAGGCATTGAAGCATTGAGTTAAGTGCTCCTCCGAAGAAACATTCAGTTGGGTTCGCCTCCAAGTCAAACTCCAAAGGCTAGGAAGTTAGAGGCCTTTAGTAAACAATCGCTTTGTAATGATGCCCAACATATATAGACAGTCATAGGATAAGCACTCACAGGGCCAGGCTAAACATAGGCGTATTCTGATATCCATCCTTTGGCAAGCCAACCAAGCCCCCAGCACATTTGAGCATCAATAAAATTACGTAATAAAAATTTGTCAAGTTTGAAAGCATGACCTGCGTCATTTGGTGCCAGTTACTGGACGCCATGCTTCCATGGACTCAAGCTCAAGATTTTTATGTGCAGGTACCAAGGTTTTGTCAAAAGGGGGTATCGTATGATGGTTTACTAGCTCTACGAACCGAAATGAATAGATTGTTGCCTGGACAAAGCAATGCCGTTTATTATCAGTGGTTGGGCCACCCAGCGAATGGCTTTCCTTTAAGTGTATGCATGTATGAAGACATTTAAATGTCGTGTGTCGTGTCATACAGACCCGTAGCCATTCAGAGATATTTAAAGGGCGCTATATTAATATTTAATTTAATATTTTTATCTATACATACACACATACATACATACATTTATACATACATACATACTTACTTACTTACTTTTGTATAGCCAACCAGAGTACTTAAAATCAATCCTTATATCCCAGAATAAAATCGATACCTAAAATTAATTCTTTTCCCCAGACTTATTGTTGATTATTTTTCTATAATTTTACCGATGCTGGCTGGAACTGTGTCCTTGGTAAGCGGGCATTTCAGTTGCTGGACCTACCGTATAATTTTGCTACTCTATCCTCGCGTGTGTTCGCGCTGCTCGGTCATAGATCATTTCAATCTCAAGATTGAGATCTTAAAAAGACTTACTTCTTTCAGCTGGTGTATCCACCATAGGCTGCCTCTCTGTCTCACTGGACTAACTGTAGGAATTGACCCTTTGACGGCTTCGTTTTGGCGCGTCGCCGGTTGATACCTTGTGCATTACACACTTACGCAATAGTATGTATGTATGTATCTAGACATTTACTATTGCGCCTTCTAAGTTAGAAGTTGTTAATTATTATTATGCATACATACATGCTTGCGTGTATATCGCTAACCAAACGATCTAAGTTGCGTGGAATCATAAGCCCGATTTGCCGCACGTTTAGAGCAGCGCACGGAGTGACAGCCTTTATTCAATCCTCCTGCGCGCTATGTGCATCTTATAGTGTGGTACGGAGGACATTTATTGTCTTCCGCACTACTTAATTGGTACCGTGCGAAACATCTTGTTGCACGGTCTCTCTAGCGAGATAGGGCGCCCTATATTTAGACAATCGGCCTAAAGCGACGGCCGGCGAACTTGATAGTGCGCCGACCGAAAGACAAATAATTATTGAACTAGAAAGTCGTAAACTGAAGGACTCAATTACTAAATTGAATAAATTAAATAAATCGTTAAATATCAGGGAAAACATGAGGTCAGATGTCAAGGTTACACTTTCTCAATATGCCTCTGTGAAAACTCATGAGATGCGACTTTGAAGGATATTTCGACCGAAGCGCAAATACAACGACTTCAGCTATCTAACATCAAGCTAAGCTACTCCAGTCTACTCTAAGCTACTCTAATCTACTTCAGTCTAGTCTACTCTAAGCTACCAAGCCAACACACTTCACTCTAACATAATTTTACCATCCAATCTACACTAAGTAAATGTATGTGTGTATGTATGTATAAATGGAAGTATTACGTACTTACGCACGTATATATGTATGCAGGCATGCATGCATGCATTCATATATGTATGTATGTATGTATGTATGTATGTATGTATGTATGTATGTATGTTTGTATGTAGGTCAGTGTCAAGACTGACGTCATACCTCAAGTAGGTTGTCACAAGGCTAGACTAACACGTCTTTGTAAAGTCAATCTTCTTCGGCCATCTTCTTTGTGAAGATAGCCATATATTAACACGGTGTGTGCGTGTGCGTCTGCAGTTGGACCGTGATACATGTGGTGTTTGTATCTGTTAGCTTTTCAATAACCTCGGCTTCTGTGGCTAATGTCACAGTGCAGAGCAGAACTTCATTCACCGAGTATCTATAGAATATGGAATCAAAAACGCTATTGTATTCCAATGCATAATAATAAATTATATCAGACGGGCTACATATAATAGTAATAACTGTATCTTTTGCAGGTTGTAGGATCGTAAATTAGCAGATATTATGTGTGCTATAGATTGGGACCAATTCACAGGATAGTCCACGATCCTCTAGTGTAAGAGGTATCATGAGCAGTGATCACTCTATTAGGGAGGCCTTTTACTGCCTTTTATATGTTCAAGGGCGAATCCAGGAATTCAGGGCCACACGGCGAGGGCGGATCGCGAACTGAGGTTTGGGGATAGGCTCCCAGTGGGGTCCACAAACACCCTAAAACTGAGCTTTTGTTTTTCTTTCAATAATAGGTAATTTGAGGTATTTTAATTGCAATAGTTTCTTATGTTTTTATGTTGTATTCTTATCCAGATTTCACAGCTTTTTACTATCTACGCCTACTGTACTGCACAACCTATTAAAAGCAGTAGTGACAGATACAGATCTGTCACATCGGATATTTGGAGTTCATACTCTTAGGTTTGGACGTGTCACTACAAGACGAGGTTCAGAAAAAATTGGCTAATGTTATACAGTGAAACCGTCTTATTCTTGGCATATGATGGCGGGTGACCAGTCCTCTTCTTCTGATCTCACCGACAGTGTAAAGTCAGTGTACTTATTTAGGCCTACAGCTGAGTTAGCTACATAGTAATTTAGGAAATCTTTCTGCCGTGCAGGAATTAATTTTGGCCCCGCAACCTCTGGTTGCGGCCTAAGCTAACCAATAGATCCTCGCACCTGCTTGACAGTTGACCTGCCGTAATCTAAAATGTCTAGTCCATTAAGCTTGTAACCACCTGATGTGTAATTATTTCGTAGTACTTATAAATCGAATTACTTTAAATTTGATCTTGAATTGACTAAGGATTAGACTACATAGTTATGTATATGTTATACAATAACGAATATGTACTTACATTATTTTGGCTTTCTTTAAATAAGAAACTAGAGACTTGATAGGGGTTCCTTTATTATCATCAGATCGGCTTTATTATCATATCGTCTAGGGAGCTCGGAAACAACGACCTTTTTCTATAAACCCTGTAGAAACGGCTCCTTGCCCCCCGACAAAAGTGGGAGGCTGGAAGCCGCTGATCCCGAGGCCCATGGCTTCTCGTAAGGCCCCAGCAGCCCAGTAGTTTTGCTTTCATTAAAATAGGTTGATGCAGTCCAGGCTGGGCATTTGCTAAAACTGTCATCCATGACCTATGAAGTGGTGTTCAGAAATATCTTGCGAGGTTGCCGTCAATTTGTTGAAAACTTCGGCATTAACTGGCCCTCTTGGTTGCATGGACATCAGAGCCAACAGGTGGAGCATCTAAAAATCTGAAGACCTTATCAGTCAATGACTCCCACGATGACTGACTAGGAGTCTGTTGGACAGACTGCCGAGCAAAATGATTAAAAGTGGCGCTGGTTTGGCCATAGCCAATGTCAGAAGGGACAACATTATACATCGACAATGGCTCACTTGACAGGTCTATTCTTTTCTGCCCTTGCATATTTTCAAAACCATCGGGGACCATGGCCCCCGGCCTCTGGATCCGCCCACGGTTACATTAAGGGTCATTTTTTATACTTCGCTGATTTCGCGTTGCTTTTTACGAACAATATTCAGACAGCAAGTGAGCGCGGTTGGATATCTGTGGGAGTTTGAGAGGGATTCATCTCTCTCTGCCTGTCTGTCTTACTTACTGTCTGTCTATCTGCCTTTCTAACTTACTTACTTACTTGTTTGCTTGCTTACTGTCTGTCTGTCTGTCTGTCTGTCTGTGTGTCTGTCTGTCTGTCTGGTCAAAGTCAGTCAACAGCCTTGATAAAAAGCCAGATCATGGATCAGATTTTACAACCTCATGTACGGTCGCCTGAACTCTGCAAAACGTCTAAAATATCAGCCCCTCTAATTATTCACTCTAGAAGTTTAAACGACCATGACACGGCTATAGAGTGAGAAGAGAATTGCTGTATTTGCTCTCAACCGGACCGACACCGTGCCCATAGAGACGGATAGCCTCGCTGCGTGGGAGAAGGGAGCGGCCTCACTCGCTAAATGGGGTTAAGCTCAATCTCCCCACTTGATAACGTTACTAATTAACATCAGGTGTAGTTGTCTATAGAGCACATGGCCCTTGATCTTTTATAATTGTATACCAGTCACACTTCAAAAAATATTACATGTTGCCTGGTCATTTATCCTAGGCCTATGTCAGTTTATAACAAATCCGCCACAAACCGCCGATAATACCTTTACGTTTTCCTGTCGATTTGCGTATTCTGTGTGTAATCGTAATCGTAAATTTGTAAAGCGACGCTTCAAGGTAGCCTCATCAGAGGCGCTCCCGGCCCGTCGTCCCAGAACAGGGGAATAATACGCTCTTCAAGAGCTTACGGAAGAGGGAGGGGAGAGGGGGAGAAGCTCCCGTCGAAGGTCGGCAGGTAAGTCATTCCAGGAAGTATACACCTGAACTTGAGGCGCTATTTCCAAAATTAGTGGCGTACGGCAAAATAAGGGGAACTGCCTTATTGGATTTTGGGGATAGACCATCTTCTTCGTTTATGCATATGCGATATTCGTACACTGTGATTCTGAGAGATTCAAGTTAACATACCCATTTTTCAGTCCAAATTGTTGAAACAGTAGATTTTGTTGACTCTCACATCTGCATACATGAAAGTCAAATTCAAGGGCGGATGTAGAGGGGCCCGAGGTATATTCTTGCCTTCGTCGTCTGCAGTGTTGGGCTGGAAGATCCAAACTGTGCAAGAAAAATACCACAAATGACGAGTTTTGTTTCCATTCGTTTACAGAGGACATACGGTTGCAGACGCTGTCTCGAAAAATCATATTTCCACTACTACTGACATTTATGTATGTATGTGCAGATTATAAAGTACCCAGGCAGTTAAGATCATACCGAGCGTTGCTCGAGCTATATATAATTTTATGTATATGTTATTCATACTTCCATCTTTTCTTTGGAACAGATCACCATGCTAATTAACCGTTGAACTCTGAACCCTAAAGGTTCCAGTAGAAAGAAAAAGAAAAGAAAAAGAAAAAAGAAAACAGCGCAGAAATACTGATTGGCTGTATCTAGTAAATTGGAATGATGAGTGATGGTGATTCATGTGTTAGCCTGTTCTCTCTGCGTCGATATATCAGATGTCTGCAGACATGGTAGGTCACTGTATATAGGCCTAAGTATTAGAATTTGACTACATTGCATGGTGTGTTAAATCTGCTACAGAGAAGTTGGATTGGAGATAATTTATGCACAAATAAGGGGCACAGAAACTAAAGATAGAGAAGATAGAAAGGCCAAAATGGGCAGTCTTACATTATCGAATTGAAGGTTAAGCAGACATTTAAGAAGACAGTTGCAGTTAGAAGCAATAATATTAGTTATGTCTGTTTGTTTTAACTGTTTAATCACCTATCTTCAGCGGCTCATTCTCGAAGCCTTCAGCGAATCACTTTCTCCTCAACTGAGAAGTGAACCGCCCCATCACTTTAAAACCGTTCCTACGCCCACGGATATGTAACCAAGGCGCGGTTAGATTTGTCCTCTATGAACGCAGTATTTCTCACATGTTGACTTCATTTTATATTTCCACTTAAGTGACTTTCTTTTCTAAGAATTAATCGACCGTAAAGGAAATTCTTAGCAAACACGGTTCTTCGATACGCTTCACATAGCGTAACGGATTTGTTCGTTGCGGGATCTACAGATAATCCTACTTGACTAGGAATTAAGTCCCCACTTGCTTCATCTGCACGAATAGTGCATAGTGATGAAGTGTAAATAAACATCTCTACGTCTCTGTCTGCGTACGTGTCTGTCTCTGTCTGCGTATGTATCTGTCGCGCTGTGTGCGGAATTAATGCGTCTGCATATTCCGTTTATTCTTGAGCCTAACACAGAATACTTTATTAAGTGCTTGCAAGGGGCAGAGAATAGCAATAAGCCTACTTCAACTGGTTCAATGGATCCTCTCTTTTTTCTTATGTGTTCTTTTCTGAATGGTTGTCGTCTGCGTATTTGTGCTGCCTATAAACTGGGACTCAAAAGACCCATCTCTTCTATCTGTCTGCCTACCTGCCTGCCTCCCTGCCTGTCAGCCTGTCTGCCTCTGTAAGCTGTCTTCTTTGCTACTGGCCAATCACACACACACGCACACACACACGCACAAGTACACGCACACATAAACACACAAACACACACACAAGCACACACACATGCACGCACGCGCACATACACACAGGCCTATGGGTCAATCACATAATTCTATGTAAGTAAGATATCAAGGTACTGTAGCAGCTAAGCTACGCGTGGCCGAAACTATTTGTTCATCTAGTATTTGATCAGTTATGCCTCTGCGCGCGCGTCGCTGGTTGAGGTCCTTGTGACCTTCAGTTCGTAATTCCTGTTAACGTTACACATGACTGCCATTCTTCGCGCTAAGCAACAGACTGTTGCCGTGATGTTTTGACAACATATACAGCATCAGTCGTCTACTGGAAGACGTGACCTTAGAGTGCTCTGTCTTGCACTGTAGGCCTAAATACATTACATCCGGGTTTTGCAATTTACATCAAAACATGCCGGTTAAATTCAGCAGAAAAACTGCATGAAGAACTAAAACTGTTCAAGATCTCATTTAGGGGAAGATCTGGCCAACTTAGAGCAGTGAGGAATTTCGTACGTTAATCTGCTGGTGGCTTAAGTGTGAAAGTGAGCGCTGATATGTTACGTGTTGTGGCATGTTAGCGGTCATACATCGAAAAATACGCAGTGTTTGTCTTCCTGAATAACGGTAAACGAACTACCGGGAGCAGACTTGTAGGGAGACGTCCATTAAGGAGGACGGCCGCAGGGGGGCCATCACAATTCAGACAAGAGGAGGGAATACATGCGACAAATGCGTACGTCCACATCTAAATTTAGTACAGTTATTTCAGAACAGCTTGTGCCTTTATATCAACTTCAGTCAGACAGCAGACCCTACCGCTACGGATCATTTCTAGGCTTCTCTGGGAGCAGCCTAGGACCTGAATATTATACTATGCCCAACGAGTACTATGCCTGTATATGCGTCACTAACGACCGAGCTTCAGTGGCTGGATGCACATTAGAGGGAGACTGGTTAAACAAGTAGTTTTTAAATGACGACAGAACTAGTAGTCTAATAGGCCTACTGACATCATTCGCGCTGTTGGCGTTTTTTATTCGCTTGGCTTTGCAGAGCGGACGTCCGTAAAGGGTAGGGAGTGTAATGCTAAATGCGCGGATGGGTCCAAAGATCATTTTTGTGGACGTCCTTTATTGACGACCCATAGACCCACTTTGACTCCAGCGCCACCTATTCACGGTGACATTCCTACTGAGGTGTTTATGTAGGCCCATGTGCACACCCTCCCACCTCGTCCTCAGTACCTGTCTTCCAACCCACGTCAGAGACTGAAATATTACATCTTTTGTGTTAAAATCTCTTCCAATCTCTTCCAATCTCTTCCAATCAAACAATGCGAGCTTGACCCGCTTCCTCTAACCTTTCCGTCGTTCACCCATCATCATCTGTCTCAAGCCCCTCTATCTATTACTCCTCAGCTGCTCCATTCAAAAGTAAAGCCTCACAATTTCAAGAAATCTCATCCTGATCCATCCAATTCGCTGCCTTCCCGTTTCTCTGAGCTTAAAAACAACCCACCTTAACAGCTGCTTTCCTCCTTCTCTCTGGTCTTCTGGCACCTGGACCTGGTTCTTGATATGGCATCTTTGGATTAACCCACTGACTTGACGCAGCGCTCATGAATAAGCTGGTGCCCTGTGCTTAGCTTTTAAATAGCACTTTAGAAATTTGTAGATTACGATTACCTACCTCCTTACTGAAAGACAGATATCTGCCCTTGTTCCAATCATTTCCAAAATGACTTATCTCTGTAAGTCTACTGGTAATTTCCCCTCCTTTCTTGTTACCCCTCTTCTCAACCATCACTTGATTTTAAAAAATCCTTTGGAACTACCGACCTGTTTCTAATTTGTCTTTCATCTCCAGATTAACTCTATGTACTGTCCTATGCGGCACAGTGGTCAATCGGTAACGCGTTTGATCAATAAGCATGCGGTTGCAAGTTCGACTCCCGTGTAAGACCATGGGCAAGTTGTTTGCTCACACGTGCCTCTGTCACCAAGCAGTATAACTTGGTACCGGCGTAAACTGGGAAGTAAGCGGCAACTCCTGCGATGCACGAGTCCAGGTCATTGGGATTCGTCATTGGGATTCGTCCAGTGCCGGCTTAGACCAAGAAAAGCAGATGAGCGCCTCCCCTACGTCTTACTCTTTTTACTTACTATTGTCCTATCTCGGATTAATGAATGTCCGACTTCCAGTCTGGTTTTGCTAAACGGTAGCTCAAACTCTACTCACTTCCCTGTACAATAAGCTTGCTCCTGCCATCTCTCATCAACAGGTTTCTTGTTTCTATCTCCTTGATATTTAAGCAGCCTTCATACTGGTTTGGTTTTACTGACGCTGCTCGCTGCTGGAAACAATCCTATCTCGCCCTCACTTTCTCCGTTAAGACAGAAAGATGCTGAAGCAATCTTTTAAAAGGGCAGTAGAAATGACGTCCAAGGCACGTTGTTCATCAGGGGACAAGAAAATGAGATTACGAATCTCAGTCAAGATTGGTGCTGTAAGCTGAGAACCGGTGAAGGAGCACAAATGTCTGTCTTTGTATACATGTATATCTCTATGTATGCATGTGTGGCAAACACACATATTCTTATTGACCAGGTTCAAAGAGCCTCTAAAACGTGCTGAATCAGGACTATCTGACAGATTTTAAGGGGCTCGACTTTACATAAAATATGTTAAAATATGTTTCTTAAGCCTTCTGTAATGTTAATTCTCAGCGGGCTACAGATGACCCCACCATTCAGAATTCTCTACAGCATTAGTTGTAGCTGCAGCTCCGTTTCTTTCACCCCAAGCCTTGCTTGATTTCCTGCATGGCTGCATCATATGAACGACCATAAAATCCCTGAACCAAAACGTTTGACATTTGGGGCGTCAGAAGGATTCACCACATGAGAAGCCTAGAAAGTTCACTGGGGTCTTGTGGGCAACACTGAACTAGCCCAACAACATTTTAGAAGCTCATCCCGAGATCTGAACCTCATGAAATTATGACCTTTGGGCTTCATGCAGCACAGAGAGACAGACAGAGAGAGAAACAGACAGACAGAGCGAGAGAGAGACACGCACACACATGCACACACATAGTGACATATATAACACAAATTTAAATTTATTCCCCTGACTAGGTGCTTTATGCAAAGATTATATGTACCTATCTTTAGTGACTTCATACTGGACTTGTTGCTACAGCTATTTAATAAGAATATAACAATACAATAACAACGATACAGCTTGCAAGGCGGCACATCTAAGCTTTTATAAAACTTCTGTCACATTTTCATCCAAGAGATAATCAGATCTGGGTCTCCAACAGAGGATGATTATTGATGGCATGATACATGTGTTTGATTGCTTTAATCAGTCAAACAGTTAATTAAACAGACAAAATATAATATCACAGAACAACTTTACTTCTATGTACAATAAATGTCTTTGATTATTCTAAAGCTGCCATCTCTATCACACAGTGCAAGAGTGCCTTACTAATGTCACAAACTACACAGAAAATCAACTGAAAGAGTAAAGCATTATCTAGCACACAGCAGTTTCACATACTTCACAAGGTTAACCTCATCAAACATACATTTCTTGGCTCCAGTAGTTGAACTGTATGTGACTACAAATGTGTCACATCCCTGAACAGGTGAACTGGAACTTAAGTCCAGGGCAGAGGTTTCATTTCAGACGGAACTGTTTCACTGCCCAATGTCAGTTCAGTTAATTGGTAAATTGGTGAGTAATGAATGTAATATTATGATAATTTCTCAAAGACAGTCCTGGATTGTTAAACCTGGTGGCAGAGATACATGTATGTTACATTGGCAACAGAATAAGCTGAAAACAGCTGAGAGTCGTTCCTGCCATGGAAACCGAGAAGTCCAATTTACAAGTGTTATGTTTGGGATGACATTCAACAGCAAGTTTCATCCATAAGAAGCATTTCTTCCTTCTGACCACAACATATTTTGACAGCTGCTTTTTCTACTCCACTATAACCAAATATATGCTTCTGAATTTGAAACAGTCCTTTCCTCTTCTCTGTCTACTACATCCATGCCTGCCTTCTGCCAAATGTCTGCAAAATAAGACATACCTGGAATAATAACATCTGACATCCTCCTAAGGTATTTATACAAGATGTTCACAACACATGAACAGCCAGTAATCTTCTGGCTAGATCTGATTCAGAAGCACCATAGTTTTTTCATTCATTCATCTTCGTTTATTGATCACAAAAATTGACAAAGATACAAGTTTAGCATGAAGTAAACAGCAGACCCAGAAGGGACCATTGCTGCCACTGTGTACTGGAAGATTTCTTGCTCATCTGCGTCAACACATGGTCAACTCGTTTAAGAGATCCACATCTTATTTAATCTTTCACCTCTTCCGATGTTGCCTGCTTGACCATCCATTTAGCGAATCCTGTTCTATCCAACTTGACCCATTTTCAACTTCTTTCATTCCCCTACATCTTCGCCTCTACACGTCAATCGGCCATCTCTGCCCCATCCACACTCCAATCAGCAGACCCATGTCTGCTCTTCATGTCTTCCTCTTTCAGTCCCTTTTATAATAAGCATGTGCAAATTAGTCATGCCACCATTAATGATAGTCCAGCCTAACACGTTAATAAATGTAGTTCAGACAAGTTGAAACAAATGAATATAGTTGAAATAAACGAAATAAAATCAACACTTATGTCAAAAACTAATATCACTGTAGTCTTGCTCACTTTTCTTGACAGTCCACCTGGATTCAAAAAATGCACTGGATTCAAAAAGGCCTCAAATCTCAGATGACTGTACACATTGGATCTATGGTGCTTTGAGAATGCATAACTGGAAGTCATATGCCGATAGAGGTTAAGTGAAGTATCCCATATCCCACAAGTGAGACGTAGGGGAGGCACTCATTTTCTTTTCTTTTGGCCCTAGAGCCGGCAGTGGACGAATTCCAAGGTCCTAGACATGGGGCAAGTGTATCACAGGAATTGCCCTTTACTTCCCAGCTTATGGCAGTACCAACTTACACTGCTTGGTGACAGAGGCACAGTGTGTGCAAACAACTAGCCCAGGGCCGTTACACGGAGTCGAATCCACAACTGCATGATCATTGACAAAACGCGTTACCGACAGACCACCATGCTGCATCAATAGAGAAGGTGAAAAGCTAATCATTTCTTAAGTCCTAACACAGAAACTTGCCTTCGGCTGGTATCCTCTAACAGAAAGCTGTTGAGCCTCCTGCTTTAGCATCTCCTCATACTCCTCTTCTACATGTTGGTCCTCCTCTTCATCCAACTGCAGCTCCAGTCGTAAGTCATCCTCCTTTTCCCGTCGGGCAGTCATCTGAAAGGACACGAATGAACCGTTTAATCCTTAGCCCAGGCACAGCTGGTCAGCTAATTAACCAACAATGGAAAATAAATGTCTGGTGTATTGAAACATTATGCTACATACATACATACATACAAACATACATACACACAATATATATATATATATTGTAATTGTAAATTTTTTATAACATTGAAAGCTATTGAATTACTTACTAGCTATAAACTAAATTTAGAGAAAACAATGTGTCACCACATGTTCCAGAATCAGCATAGCTAAAATTCCTAGAGTTACAAAAGAGATCACCTAAACAAAAACAACAGATGACATAAATAACCCAACAAGTTCACTACTTTAAACCCAGATACCCCAAACCTCCTAAGAATCACCTAATGAAATAAATAATCTAAGGAAAACATCAATGATCAATGATTTAAATAAATAATCAATAAAATAATAATAAAATAAATAAATAAATAATCTGTAAATAGAACCCAGAGAAAATAAAATAAGCAACAAACAGCCAAGAGATATTTTTAAAACAAGTTTTGAGTAAACTCGGATGACCTGAGCATCGAGGTCTCTCTTAACGGCCTCACGCTGCGCCTCTTTTTCTTTTGCTTCTCGCTGTGTCATTTGATTGATGAGCTCCAACTCGTTCAGTAGCTCCTCTCGTCTCTCTATGGACTCCTCCTGTCTTCTTTTGACAGTCTCCATCTTGGCCTCGATCTGCTCCTGCCTTCCTACCATCACCTACAAATAGGAATCTATGTTTAAACAACAGCTCAGGTAACTGAAAGTTACTTTATTAAATGAAAGTTTTAAGGCTAACTTGTGAAGTAAAAAAAGAAAAAATGTCGTCATTTCTAGTTCTACGAGCACACACATCTGACATCCACAATTAAAGACAAATAAAGATGAAAGTAACATACTTGCTTACATGCCCTGTATAGACAAATCTAGACAGCATCCTCCTGGGTTTGAAGAATCTGTTGGCTGAAGTGCAAATGTGACCTTGGCATTTCAAATAAAGGATACCTAATTGAACTTCCCAACTTGTGCTGGTATTCACATGCTGGTCTTAAAGACATGGTGGGCTGAGTTGGCCCATTTAAATGAACATTCCAAGGAGCAGAAACTATTTAGATGAACCAACCTCCTTCATAAGTCGTTCTCTGGCCATTTTTTCCTTTGCCCATTCTGCCTCTCGTCGTTCCCAGATCCGTGCAGCTTCGTCTCTGTCAGAGTCAGACAAATGTGCACTTCAACATCACCAGAAGTCAAACCACCACATTCCCCACATCAAGAAAAACTACCTCCCATATAATATACTGTATTTTCGAGAAATCCAGGTGAAATTCAATTTAATCACTGCTTTAAGTGCTTCATTATGAAATCATTGGGCATAAAATTAAAATTTCTCATAACGGTTTGTAGAATAGACAAAGATATCAGAACAGTGTTAAGCAACACTAGAACTACTCATATCATGTGTACATAAAAGCTGAAGACAGAGACAGAATACTGACTGGTAAAGCAGGTCAAGCTCAGCCTCTCTAGATTTCTCTGTTTTTATCTGCTCTTCAATAACCTACAGAAACAAAATAGCAACTCTGACTTAAATGATATGAAAAAACCTTGCACACATTACGAATTCACGTGACAATAATTATTACTCAGGCAACAACAAAAAAACTGTTTAAAAAATTTCAAACAAGGTGAAGTAACTGGTAAGATGTACGAAAAATAAGAAACGCTGACTAACACAAAAAAGTACAGTATGGACAAATCATGATCCGATATGATAGAATAAGAGATCATATACAAAAGAAGAGTATGGTAGGATAAGAACAGACAAGACAGAACAGCAATGTAAATGCCACAAAAAGCCACAGCACAGGACAGAATATGAAAGGAAAGGGAGGGATAAAGCTGGAAGGTAAAAGCCACAACTGCATGACTGTTTTACCTTCTTCATCCACGCTGCATCTGCCCTTGCCCTGTCCCTGCGCGCTGTTGCAATTTCTCGGTCTTGCTCTTCTTGTTCGGCGAGACGTTCAAGAAACTTTCGGTCTTCTTCCTGCATCAGAAAATAGTAATTGGCATCATTATCACTACCACTCCCAATTTTGGAGACTTACATTACATTCACACATACTATAGTGGCATGTTGCAAATGCACATGCCTTTTACCTCTTTGTCTGAGGCTCAAATAACAGTACATCGTGTTGAGTCAATTTACTGTTGAGTCATGTAATAGAAATGGCAAGGCTTTGGTTTTTGGATTGCTTTTGTTGTATTTACGCTTCAGCCTACAATCCTTCAACCATCAGGACTAAGCCCCTCATGATTTGTTCTTGATTGCATCAATGATACACATGTTGTTTAATCAAACAAGTATGGAATTTAATCATGTAACGCTAATCAAACAAACCAATCAGTATCCTAATATGTAAGTCCCTACTTCAAGACAACATAAGAGTTGGGTTCCTAAGATTGTTGAATTAGTTTGTTAGGTTGCAAAATTGACAAGCAACAGCAGTGACTTGAATAGCTTTCTTCACACAACTGGCCATTACGTTCCAGGATTTGAACCTTGAATAAAGCAGAGGATGGACACATTTTTAAATGGAAGCCACTGTACCTTTTAGCACAGTAGTCAAGCAAACTGACATGGCATTCAATCAATCCAATCAAATCAATCATTCTAGAACAATCAGTCCAAACACTTCTAACCAATTCCCTTTGTATCTGCTGTGAGCGTCTTCTCAGAGCGGCTGCATGTTGTCGCAGCAGAACTCGCCTAAAATTCAGATTTAAAATCAACTGAGTTGAAACTAAAATAAAAGAAACTAACAATTAAAATTAAAAAATAACAAAATGTAAGCATAAATGAATTTAGTTAACAATTATACTTTCATAAATATAGCAAGTTCTAAAAATTAATTTGTAAATTTTAAGCCTGCAGTACTCCCACCACATTTACCTCACATGGTTTCTTAGCAGCACAGACAAAACTATTCTAATGGTACAAGTCCAAACACAGGCTATACAATACAATGCAATTTAATCAAGCAGTAATAAATAAATAAATAATAAATAAATTCATAATAACTCCTCAGACGTGCTCTAGTCACAGACTAGATATCCATGAGAAATAGCTGGAAATAATTTAGTAAAGTTAGTAAAACCATTTTAAATAAAGTCATAAGATGGACAAGCTTTAAAGGTTTACAAGTCCTTTCCGCTGTAAGTGTGCACTCAAACACAAAGAACCGAATGACAAAAATGAATGACATAGGAATAATTTGCTTTTGTCAGTTAATAGTCTTTAATGACAAAGCAAAGGTTAACAGAAAAGAAAATGAATTAAACATTACCCAAATTCGACTTTCTGACTTTCCGTTTCTTTTCGTTTTCTTTCTTCTTCGATTCGATGTAGTTCCCATTTTGCTTTCAGAAGAAGCTCCTCCTGCTCCTTAAGCCGCTTTGCCTAAAATGAAATCAGGCTTACAGTGAGCAAGATCTTTGCAGCCCTCAGTTCGTCCTTACCGGCAATTACAGAACCACTACCAGCTAAGCAGAGTTCACGACACAGGTGCCATCGAAGCAGATGACAATGGCGACAAAGAGGAGGAAGAAAGAAGTGCTGGACATCCTCCTGATCTCACGGTCCATCAAATAAAAGCTGAATAATAATAATCATAATAATAATAATAACAACAAAATGATAATAATGAGATTACTGCTCTCATCTAGAAATCAAACTAATGCAAAGTTCTTCTGGTTGAAGTTCCCACTGATCAGATTTTGGTGCATTTGAATTTTGACTGCACCATCTACATATTTAGATCATGCAGTTTATTTAACCGAACCTAAACTATAGTACATTTAGGACAAATCAAATGACATGAACTAATCATCATCCGCTTCAATTTAAACTATGTTTTTTATCCAATTTACACCATTATGTTAGTCATCTTGTCTGCTGTTCCATAACCCAGAACTTACCTCAGCCTCTCTTTCTCTGAGCTCAACCATCTGTTCCTGTAGCTCCTCCTTTCTTCTCCTGGCTTCCACCAGCTTCTCTTCCTCCTTCTTCCACTCCAACTCCACGGCCCGTTGACGTTCCTCTTCCATCTGCTGTTCCAGCTCCTCCCTCTCAAGTCGCTCCTTTTCTTCCTTCTGCAAAAAATACAGTCAAACCCGATCAATGACAAATAAATTCTTCAATGGGTCAGAGGTCAATCTGGGGTCCAAAAGCTTGACTTCATGAAACAGAATGACAACCCTAAGAAGTAACTTAATTCTGCTGCCATAAGGCAACACAAGACATCCAATCTAGAATATCGTTTCTCTTATTAACCTCCTTTATAACCTCACAAATGATTCCACGTTTAGACACACAGCATGTTAACGCCAAGGACGTTAATAACAGAAATATAAATAAAATAGGATAAAACAGAAATAAGTGCTTACTTACTTATTTACTTTACTTACTTTATAAACCCAAACAGCTGTTACATAAAATGCTAATTTAACTAAATTTTTCATTCAATGACTTAAGTTTAGACTCCTGACTCTGAAATCAAATTAAAAAGACAAATCTGTCCATCCTTCAGTTATTAATTTATTAACAGATCTGCCACATTTCCGCTGATGATGTAAACTTCTGCTGTAAGTTTTTCACCAAGATAACAATAAGAAGTAAAACTTTGTGAGTTTTTGTCAAAATACCAGTAAGAAGCAGATGTTTTGAATGTATCCTCCAAAATGGGTCCAACACAACAACTAACTACCATTACTCATTTGCCATCTTGTAGAGTATAAAACATAACTAGACAGATGCAAATCTTTAAATCTTCAAATCCAACAGTTAATCTTTAAAACAGTACACCCAGATCCTAAATATCCCAAACAGATAACCATATCCCTGATCCCAAATTGATCAAGTGGTTAAAAACTGGCTTTATGGCAAAACCAGCAGCAAATTAACTATGGCATAAGTTTACTTTTGACTTTATGGGGTATTATAAATATACCAAAAACTTGTTAAAACACCGTCTTTGGGAGTCATTTCAAGCACTGTATTATAATGAGGTCATGTTATACTGAGTTTATTTTCTATAGCTGAATTAATTTTGAAACCATGATCAGAATTTGTTATATTGCAGGGTATTAAAATGAGTCTTCGATGTACAAGCATATGCTACAAACAAACCAGAAGGACAGTTATGAAAGCCAACATATGAAACAGTTAATCTGAGGACTGAGTAAACCATATTTAAACAAATCAGCAAATACCCAACTTATGCGCAAGCACAAAACGAGTAAATGCACAAAAATGAAGAACACAAAATGTAAGCACATTGAAACCAATGATTATAAACAAAAAAAAACTGACCTCTTTCTTCTCAGCTCTTTGAATCTCCCATTTGTTTGCAACAAACTTTTTATGTTCAGTCGATTCCATCTTAAAAATAAACACATCAGCAGTTTGCAAACTAAATAGGCTCCCAAAATGTTATTGCAAAAATCTCAAGTTATAACTTAAGAAAATCAATCAACTGAATTTTCCAGATACATAAAAATCAGTACCTGCCACAAGGAAAATAATTCCTTTAATTCCTAAATCTAAATTCTACAGAAGACAAATGTTTTCCCAATGCTGGGCTCTTCAGCTCAACCCCAACGTACAAGCTGTTGAGTCCGCACAAGATATTCTCTTTGCTCTGAAGCAAAAGGTGACCTGGTTGTTCCTCATCTTGTCTCTTGTCCCTCCACAGCGCAACATGGTAGCTTTGTTGTGGTTAGCCATATTCGGTAGCTTTGTTGTGGTTAATTGTGGCTGCCATGCAACCTGCAACACAAGATTCATGTCCTTTTCTTGCCTCTATTTTGTCAGCAGCTGAATACCATTCCAATCAATCACGGTCTTGTGTTGTTGGGAGCAACCCACATGAGTTTTCTTAAAGTGGAGCTATATAAATGTACGCTTATGATTACAGAATTAATTTTAGTCAAAATCATTACTGTAACGCTAAGATAAATTAATCTCACATCTACCTGTCGAATATCAGGGCTGTTTATCCTCCAGTGTTCGTACAGCTTCTCATTAGCCAACTGCAAACATTTTCATACAAAAGTCACAAAATATATCACAAGTCAAAAAAATTGTCAAAAACTTAATATGAATATCAATCTGTTCTTCCTGGCTATTCAGATTAGTCTCCCTGGAATGAATTTATCTGAATATTTTTACAGTGTCTTTTAGAAACTTCTCAAATGCACAGAAGAATGGCTACCTATCATATATAAAAACAGGAATCTTAAGATTTGCTGAAAGGCTTCTTGTGAAGCTGTAAGTCTAGGTTTTCAGCAAAAGACTGTTTCAAAATAGCAGTCCAATGCATGAGAAAGTACGCGGTTCCAGGATTCCGGGATCACTCTGACTGTTGCAGCTCGTTCCAAAGATAACCTTAAAGCTCATACAATCCTCAACAAGGCTCCAGCATAGTGTTTCTCATAAATACATAGTCTAGTGCATGCAAGAATTTTGGCATGCTGGCCACAATTTGGGCGGCGCAGTTGAGAACAGACTGTAGCTAGCATATCTGATGTTTTGGCAGGCCTGAAATGACAGCATTGCAGTAGTCCAAGTATATCAGGATAAAAGAGCAGACCAGGGTCTCAACTGCATCAAAATGATACGTTTCAACAAATGACTCTGACATGAGGCAGCTGACTGAACCAGGACACACGTCAGAAGTTGAAGTGGTCTCCTTAGGACCATCAACATTGTCTCTCTCATACTGATTCAAGACAAACAAGCTATCCTTGCAATTGTAATCCAACTGTACTGTTGCCTTCCGTGGTACCTTTTTGCTGCCCAAATTCAGTAAGCCATAGCTGTTCCCGATACGTTGTCTTATCTCCTGACTGAATTAACACCATATGAATAAAACAAAGAAAAGGAAACAAGAGAAAGCTTTTAAAACTAATTAGCAAATGTGCAACTGACACAAAGCCAAGAAAATACCTGTTTGCGTTTTTCCTCTCGTGCACTCTTGATGGTCTCACACTGGCTCTTCATGTCTTCAAGCAGAAAGTGCTTGTCACCCACAAGTTCTTTCATTTCTTGCTGGAAAATTTCCAGACAGAAAAAAGCCAGAACTGAATTTCCAGAAGTTTAATCGGAAATCATTACCACGTCATATCTAAACTGAAAACTTCCAGCAATATTGAAAGTATGAGTCTATAGCAGTATAATAGTGAAAGAATGAGTCACTGAGCTCATCTTAGAATTTATAAATTTTTTGATAACTTGAATTAAAATAAATTGTATCTAAATAAATAAAAATGATAACATGACTTTTAAAGGACAAAAGTCTGCTAAAGCAACTGTTGTGCTTCAAACAGGGTAGAACCACAAAATGAAAAAGGCAAGTTATGCAAAATTTTCATAAAATGCTCTATGCCTTTATATACTGCCTTTTTAAAAATCCTTCAAAAACATGGCTGACATATCTTAAGATAAGTTCCAAATGTTTCTTGAGCTGTTACTAAAGAAACAAGTGTAACAGTGCTTTGAGAAACATAAGCACAGTTCAGAAGTAAATAAGTAAGTAATGCATTTATTAACACACCATAAGTCCATCGGCCAAGCGAGGAATTGTAGGGGTGGACAAACACACAAACAATTAAACGCAGTTCAGAGTTAGTGGAAAGGTGTTTTGCGTATAGCAGACTTACATATAATTCGTCTCTCTCTTCAGCAAGCATTTTTGCCAACTGAAGCCTTCTTCTTTGCAGTGATAATGTCTTCTGTTCTTTCTCACGTGCTGCTTTATATGCATCCATGCTTAAAAACCAAATGCAAAGATTAATGACACACTCTAAGCAAAGAAATCAAATCCTATTCTAACAGAATTAAGAAGAAAAAGAAAAATTAAGAATTTCCTACAACACTGTACACAACAAATACTATTTAAATAATGTAGTTCTGTAAAGACAGCAAGTTTCATTTTTAAGCAATAACTGTTAATCATGATAATAAGTTTAATATTCAGAAATACATATAGAAACTACTATAAAAAATTTAATTTAAAATATGGTACAGAAACGAATTTAAAATTTATCCGATATCGTATGATTTAGTTAAATATGAATATGAACGAAGTCAAAAAGCAACAGTGTTGGCAGTAACAGCAACAACAGGCAAAATAGCCAACCTGTTTTGAAATGATGCACTAGATTCCCATGCTTGTTGTTTGCTGGCAGCAACGTTGTTCCTGTGAAAATAGTCTGCGTTGTGGCCCCATCGTTCACGAAAGTCACTTTCTCGGTTTCGACGAGTCACCATAGCCTCTTCATAGATGTTTCTTCTGGCTGTGTAGGCTGACGGTAAATGTGGAAGAGCCATTTGCAAAGGATCTAAACAAATAACAAAACAGAATTAAATTCTGTTCAAGTTGTCACTGATAATATTTACACCTATGATTCGTCGCTCAGCCGATGGACACATGGCGGGTAAACAAATACCTTACTTACTTATGGCTTACTGTAAGATTCTGTGTCTTTGGCTGCTTTGTGTTTCTTAGTCAGAGTTTACAGAATTTATCCTGCAGGTGTCTTGAATTTTGTGCAATTTGTGCCAGATTACTAAAAATTTGTCAATACAATCTTGTCTTTCGTGGCTTCTTTTGCTCTAGTAACCACAAATGGTTTACATGTATACGTTGGATGTATTCTTCTAAATACAGGCAGCTTGTATCATGAATTCATCAGCACCACAACATTCTCCAAATGTGGTGTCATTAAGCAGCTAAGGTTAGCTATTCATCTGATGGAGGCCATGTGCGCACATGCTCTTATTGGTGTGGTCTCTTCCTAGCTTTCACAGCATCACATTTCAAGCTTATCTTAACATGCACCGTTTTAGACCTGTTAGATAGCCATGCCTCTGCAAGGTACTTACAACTCGTTATATAAATGTTCTGATACAGAAACACATAAATTACCCATGACATAACATGGCACTTTAACTGGAGACTAAAATGGCATGTCTAATAGCCATCCTGATACGGAAACAACAGAAAACATCAGTCTCGACTGGCTTTCCAGTAAGTTTTGCAAACTAGCGTCAGCCAAGGCCACAGAAATTGTAGAATTCATAAAGACCTGAGGTTAAATGTATACCATATGTAAATGTTTCCCATAGCGACCGTACGGCCTCGACCCTGCTCGTTTTTCAATTAATTTATCTGGCGAGATCCTTCGCCACCCCTGCCCGTTTGAATGGGTTCCCGTTTACGAACCGTTTAGACTGCCTTATTCTCACAGAATTTCACGTAATCCGGTAGTCTTTTACGGACGCGGCAAAACTGTCTTTCATAAAACGTCTATTAAGTATAGTACGCCATGTAATGTTGCGGCGCTACACAAGTTACTGTATCCGAACAGAATTTCAAAAAGTACCGCTTACTGGGCAATCGTATATAGTCAGAATCAAATGCAAACGCAGTAAAAACAACGCCAAACACGTACAGCCTGGTAGGACTGGAAAAAACGGAATGCGTTTTTATCGACTTATATTTAAAAATTCGTCTGAAACTACAAAATCTGCCTCAGTTTCCATAGACTCAAGATTCTTTCATTCTTGTTGGCACTTGTTGCGAACGACCAATGCTCAGCTGTTCGCTTCGTTCTTCTCGAATAACGACACGAGGTCAGGTTTGGAACTGTTATCACATCTCGTAAAACTTATCCTTATGATGCTTGTGAACAAAAATAGTCGAACGCGCCTGTTCCCATCTTCCAGAAATGACCTGGGAATTGTCTATGAATTTCCAAAGTTTCAACTTTACTCAATAGAAAACGGTGAAAGGCTCTAAAGCAACTTATCCATCATACAATTCCCCTTGCAATCTCTGCACAGGTCTTCCAAAAATTGTACACCTGAAGTATTCGTTTTGAGACATACTCGCTACAAAGCGACAGTATCATAGAATTTGCACTTATCTGTGCATTTAAACAGGTCTGCGTCACTCAATTCACATCTCTCTTCTTCACCGTGTATCTCTATTTATAGACGCCTATAAATAGTAGGAAGTCTCTACACCTCTGTACACTACTGTATTTATCTCTATTTGCATCTCTGTAAAACAATCTATCTCTATAGGAACCTATAAATAGCCACAGCTAATGGCATTGCGCTCACCAGTGTCCTATAAGTTACTCTGGTGTCTTTTTGTTTCTATCTGTCTTTACCACAGTTATCTCTGTTTGTATCTCTGTGTACCACTCCTCGTCTGTTTACATGGATCCGTAAAAGGTTCACTGGCTCGGTGCCAAGTCATGTGACCACTAGCTAAGGCCTTGCCAAGTCATGTGACCTGGAGTTATGTATGGCCACCGGCGGATGCAGAGGTCGGGCTGATGGACGTACGTACCTTCACCAACTTTCCCCCTAATTTTCTCAATTATTTCTGATCCCCAGACCCCAAAAACACATCGCCCCATGTAGTTTCGAGTCCTGCATCAGATCCACCAAGTTTCGACGAAAAGGTCGAAACTTTAGAAAACCTCAAATTTTCGAGTCAAATCTGGCAAAGAAATTTCGCTGTGTTTGGCAGTCGGCTGAAACACATGGCACGGATAGCTTCACAGTCCGTCAATGTATCGTGTAAACGTCGAATGTATCGCGTGAAAGTCATGGATTACCTGTTTTCTGATGACGGTGGATGTTTTTCCTAAGCCGTAAGTCCATATCCGGTCTTATTTTCGATGAAATTCGTCGAAAACGTGAAAAACACGTGTTGCATAAAAATCACTTAGAACCGATTTTGTCACTTTATGGACATTTCATTTCACACCATCGCCATCTAGCGAATGCAATTGGATCATTCAAAACCGTCTCAATGGACATGTAATGAAACTGTGCTGCCAGCTAGCGAATGTAAAGGGATGTTTCTCAAGTCATTTCATTTGATAGATTTATAAAACATCATTATTTTATGACAAAAATCAATCTAGGATGCTAGGAAATCAAGCACAAATATTTCGTGAAATTTCAAGAAATTGAATAGGCTGTGGTATTTTTTTATTATTTATTTGTTACAGTGCCAGCAGTGTAATGTGTACGTTGGTGTACAGGTTCCTACGGGCCGTATGAGACGTACATCGTCGTACGTAGCTTAATGTTAGTGTTAAGGGGCTCTTCTACGTTTGGACCGAGCATTTTTGGAGTATGTGTATATGTAGTTGTCTATGTATGCATGGAACAAGCCAGAAGAGAGCTACACGCTCTTTCACGCTTGAGTAATTTATGTAGGAGTGGCGTAAACACTTCGTGGCTAAGATTTTGGCGGGAGATATCGTGACCTTTCCCCTTCAGTTCCCTCCTCTAAAGGCAAATGGGGTTGCTTGATAAGGGTAGGTAGGCTTATTTAAAATGTTGGGCCCCGATCTTGTTTTATAGGGGTGATGATGATAGTCTAAGGAAATAAGTAAGAAGTCTTTATTTGCATGTGACAAGCGCACATAAGTTACTTGGTATGGAAGATTAGTCTACATGCGTAGTTAAAACTGATTACAAAACAAGCAAAATATACTTTAATTCGTTCGTTCATTCGTTTTTTTCACGGAAAGTGGATAGTTTTGAATTTTGATGCTTCGGCGAAAGGTATGTGCGGCCTCCCTGGCCAGAAGGAAACGCATACAATCAATGGACACGCATAGGATCGAAGAGCAATCCCTTAACCCGGCCCTGACAGGCAGTCATAGTCATATGAAGTGTTAGCGACTTCATTTGTCTTATGCTCGGCAGATGTAGGCGGATGGCCGGTATTCATTCTCGCTGGCTGATTGTGTATGCATATAGGACTATATGGCTATTTATACAGCACATTGAGAGACTCTGAGAAATGCGCCAAAACCTGAATATTTGTATCATATACATAACAGTTCTAAAAAGGTGCATTTTAATTGGAGTTCACATTGTTTATCGAGCTCTCTCTTTCTCTAGGAAAAGTACATATTTTCAGGGAAGATTGTTGCAAAACTATCGAATATATGGGGTGTATAAAATCGGATGAAGTAAGGAGGAAAGCTGGTAAGGAAAAGACGTGTTCCCTCTATTTTTGCATGGATCTACACCTCTATGTGTTACGCGACGCTTTTGTTGGCCTACATTTCACGATATTTTTGTTGTTTTGACTTCAGATTCAAGGGAACATTTGGAGAGTGAGCTGGCAGATGAAGAAGAATATTTGGAATGAGGAATACAGTGACACGTCTGGTGGTATATTTCTGTTTATTTTATGTTAGAGGTAAATGACTTTTACTTTGCCATCACCAATAATTAACACCACAGCAGTGTTATCTCCCTGGCTTTACACTTTTGAAGTCTTATCTGGCACCGAAACTGACCAAACAATCTGACTCTTACGGACTTGATTTGATATAGCACCAGTGATTAATCTGGTCTCCCTTTTGCGGCTTTTGTGTGGCACCAAGAAATTTAGGAGACTTATGTTACATTTACACCAATGAGGATGGTGGATCAGAGCGCACTCTGGTGAGTAATTATCCAGCTAGGCCAAATGTGGAAGAAATGGAGGTGGCAAGTAATGACACTGACAACAGTGAAACGGTCCATCTGAAGCATAAGGCAATGGCACCGTAATAGCGGGTCGTAAGCGATTCGAGTAGACATACAACACGAATTAGTAGTAGTAGTAGTACATATGAAAGACACCCAAGCAAATCGAATTTGGCTGAAAAATGCTTGTCAACATATTTGTGATGCTGCGTTACAGGATTTTGGAGCTGTAGAGAAACTTAAAGCAACGCTTTCGGCATTTAAAATTCTTTGAATGCTGTGATAGTGCATTATAAAACCCTTCAGGTAGCCAGATATCTATGTGATGTAGTTTACTGTTTTCCAGATTTGGAGAAATCAAGAAACGACGACTGTTAACCAAGTGTCGTTGACATCATAATGACAGAGGATGAAATTCATAAAGAGAATCTTGGGTGAGAAAGGTGAGAAATGGTTCCAAGATCCCTGATAGGGTCTTTGTTGGCTGGATGTCTTATAAGGTAAAGGAATATATAGCAAGCCCTTTGAGTTACTGTGTTTGTGGCCGTTTTGTTTTTTATCATAAGGCAGTTTGTTCAAAGCCGTAAAGCCATGCAGTTCAAGCTATTCTGAATCCCATGAGGTGCAAATTGCAAAGAAATTGTGCCACCTGTCACAAAAATGCTCTTGATGCAAATATTTTAGTCAACTTAGCTCTGCAAAGTGAAATGACCTTTGCAGAGGTTGTGCAGTTTAGAAAGTCTACACAGCAGACTGTGGTAAGGAGTTCTGTTCTTTTGAATAGGCTTGCCCACCCAAGGAAACCACAGACGATTGCTCTGCCTATGCAGTCACCCTGCATGAAGGCAACTAACTTTCTGCTCTTTGTAGGGTCCTATAAGAGAACGGTTGCCTCAGGTAAGTCCCACCCATTTTAGAACAAGAAATGAATCATTACTTGAATGTTTTTTGAATGAATCTAAACATTCAGGTAGAAATGATTGAATAAATGGCAGAGGTTCTAAGCCAGAGCATGGCGGCTGTCAGCTTATAGCAAAGCAAGAGCTGATAGCCAATTTAACTGGGTATGCTTCTGAATGCATCAGAAGAGAGATGGTTAGTTATCTAGTGTATGAAACATGCAAGTATTTTAACAGACTTTGTTGAACTCTGACAGAGTTCTGGAATCAGGAGAAATGCCAGCTTATAACAGTGTAGAACAGTACGTCATGTCTCTATTTTAGACTTGAGTAGGATTGTATTACAATCGCAAAATTTCCAGATAATGGTAAGTAAGGTAAAACTTAATGTATTTGAACTGACTTAAGAAAGATTAGTAATTAGATTAAGGCCAGGGCATTGCAGGCTCTTCAGTGCTTTTGTGAGGTACTTCAGATGCATCATATCACTCATCTCAATACAGATCTTTTCAAAGTAGGTCAGCTTCCGACCAGAAAATGTGTCCACTGCAACTCCCAGGAAACAATAAAACACTCCTCCTAGAATGTAAGCACAGCATTGTAACAAAATTAAAACATCATAAATATTGATATTAGACTTTATCTGCCTAACGTCACTGAAGACGTCCTTTCAAAGAGCCCACATGATAAGGAGGTGCCACATAACATAAGCAGAAAAACATAACACAAATAGACACCAGTCGCTTGTGTTATTTCGCTCTCAACTTTAGACTTGCCTTTTTCATTTAGTTTATCCCCCATAGGCTGCCTCTCTGTCTTAGTGGACTTATCTTCTGGATATTGACCTGATTGCAGATTGGTTTTGATGCACTATTGGATGATGCCTTGTCCATTAGACACTGGCATGATAGAAGTTACTAAGTAATATTAATAATAATGATAATATAGACTTAGATGCAGTTGTTGTCCAGCTTTATGATAGGATTATACTGCAAAAACTGTGTCCCTTTGATTTCTGATTTTTTACAGGCGCTACGAAAAACCAAGACCAACCAGTACCGAAGTGAAATTCAAATGTACTAACAAGGCTGATGAGTCTGAAAGAATTGAACTAGAAGCATAGAAACCAACAGCAGAACTGAGGAGGAAGAGTAGACTTCCTTGAGCTGGCCTAGAGCACAGGAAACTCCTACCTGCCTCATCCTGCTTAAGGCAGGGACTGGGGTTGGATGGACAACGGCTCACAGCACTTCTCCATTAGGACCGAAAGACAGTGAACGTTGGGAAACTTCAATGGGAAAACTTCACTACTTCAAGCGCTTAGAGACGAGCTAAGATCTATAACGGCTTGTATGTTGTGTAAAGGGTGAAGTGCCCCACCCCCAAATTCCACAAATTCCAAACAACAACAGCATGTGAGTAGGAACCAGTGTTACCATGCTGGAACATATGGGTGGCATTCATCTCCCACGCTCTGGCCCTTGAGCCAGCAATGGACGAAATCCAAAGTCCTGGACACGGTGCCAGTGCATCGCAAGACTTGGTCTTCGTTTCCCAGGTGGTACTAAATTATGATGCTTGATGACAGAGGTGCTTGTGGCAAATGACCTGTCCACCGATTCCCCTCGGCAGACTCGAACCTGCAAATGTTAGACTGCAACTCAAGCATACTAATGCAAGCATCTGCAAAGTAGGGGTGATGCACATTTCAGTAATCAAACGGCCATTTTAGATCTAAAGTTCTGGAAACTAAATTATTGACTGTGTGGTTGAATGTTTCAGCTGAGTTTATGCTGTAACTGGATTCTTAATTCTGGTTAATTCTTACTTTTTATTAGTCATTGTTTATTGATCTTATCTGTATATTGTTGATTGATCTTTATCTGTATATGGTTGATTGATCTTTATCTGTATATTGTTGATTGATTTTATCTACATTGTTTATTGATCTTTATCTTGTTTATTGATCTTTATCTGTATATTGTTTATTGATTGTTTATTGATCTTTATCTTGTTTATTGATCTTTATCTGTATGTTGTTTATTGATCTTTATCTGTATATTGTTGATTGATCTTTCTTTATCTGTATATTGTTGATTATTGTTTACTGATTTTTAACTGTATATTGTTTATTAATCTTTATCTGTATATTGTTGATTGATCTCTATCTGTATATTGTTAATTGATCTTTATCTCTATATTGTTGATTGATTTTATCTACATTGTTTATTGATCTTTATCTTGTTTATTGATCTTTATCTGTATATTATTTATTGATTGTTTATTGATCTTTATCTTGTTTATTGATCTTTATCTGTATATTGTTTATTGATCTTTATCTGTATGCTGTTGGTTGATCTTTATTTATTTATTTATTGATCTTTACCTGTATATGGTTGATTATTGTTTACTGATTTTTAACTGTATATTGTTTATTGATCTTTATCTGTATATGGTTGATTGATCTCTATCTGTATATTGTTAATTGATCTTTATCTGTATACTGTTTATTGATTGTTTATTGATCTTTATCTGTATATTGTTGATTGATCTTTATCTGCATATTGTTGATTGAACTTTATCTGTATATTGTTTATTGATCTTTATCTGTATATTGTTGATTGATCTTTCTTTATCTGTATATTGTTGATTATTGTTTACTGATTTTTAACTGTATATTGTTTATTGATCTTTATCTGTATATTGTTGATTGATCTCTATCTGTATATTGTTAATTGATCTTTATCTGTATATTATTGATTGATTTTATCTACATTGTTTATTGATCTTTATCTTGTTTATTGATCTTTATCTGTATATTGTTTATTGATTGTTTATTGATCTTTATCTTGTTTATTGATCTTTATCTGTATATTGTTTATTGATCTTTATCTGTATGCTGTTGGTTGATCTTTATTTATTTATTTATTGATCTTTACCTGTATATGGTTGATTATTGTTTACTGATTTTTAACTGTATATTGTTTATTGATCTTTATCTGTATATTGTTAATTGATCTTTATCTACATTGTTTATTGATCTTTATCTTGTTTATTGATCTTTATCTGTATATTGTTTATTGATTGTTTATTGATCTTTATCTTGTTTATTGATCTTTATCTGCATATTGTTGATTGAACTTTATCTGTATATTGTTGATTGATCTTTATCTGTATATTGTTGATTGAACTTTATCTGTCTATGGTTGATTGATCTTTATCTGTATATTGTTGATTGATCTCTATCTGTATATTGTTGATTGATCTTTATCTGTATATTGTTGATTGATTTTTATCTACATTGTTTATTGATCTTTATCTGTATATTGTTTATTGATCTTTATCTGTATATTGTTGATTAATCTTTATCTGTATATTGTTGATTAATCTTTATCTGTATATTGTTGATTGATCTTTATCTGTATATTGTTGATTGAACTTTATCTGTATATTGTTGATTGATCTTTATCTGTATATTGTTGATTGAACTTTATCTGTATATGGTTGATTGATCTTTGTCTGTATATTGTTGATTGATCTCTGTGTGTATATTGTTGATTGATCTTTATCTGTATATTGTTGATTGATTTTTATCTACATTGTTTATTGATCTTTATCTGTATATTGTTGACTGATCCTTGTCTGAACATTGGTTTTTGACTGTACAGTATATATTGATTCCTATCTGTTCATTGTTTTTTGCCTGCACATTGTTAATCTTTATCTTTATATTGTTTATTGATCTTTATCTATACATTGTTTGTTGATCTAAATCTAATTACAAAACTGCTACAGCAAAAAAGATCATGAAGATGTAGGATTTTTTTGATGATTTACATGACTATTTCATGCAAAAAGATCAGTTTGTCTTATGGAAAACACAGGGTTCTAAGGTCATCAGAGTCACTAAATTCTGAATGATTGTGTTGATCGGACTAATAATGCCGCATTATTTGTTGTTTTAATTAATTTGCCAAATTGTTTTTAAAAGCTTGTACCAGTAACATTCGTGTGAAGAGCAAGAAATTGTATGACGAGTTTGAGGGTTTCATTTGCATCCAACTTGGCTCTTGCGGACTGGATTTTATGTAGCACTGGTGAATAAACTGGTCTTTTGTATGGTGCTGAGAAATTTCTGAGATTTATGCTTAATATAACAGTCTTGTCAAAAAGAAAATGCCAGATGTATATGCATTGAACTTCTTGCTAATTGTTTACTTGAATTGAAATCTGGTAAAGCTGCTGGTTTTGACGGCACAGAACCTGGACATCTATTATACCAGCGGTATTATACTACCCAGCAATTCAATTGTTGCTTACTGTACTGTTTCACAGCACATTACGCTGTGATATGTTCTAATGACTTTGGTAGAGGAGTAATAATTCCTCCTGTCAAAGATGAAAATCGTGATCTGTCGTGTTGTATCAACTGCCATAGTCCATTAATTGCAAAGTGGTTTGAGATGTACTTCATTGAGATTTTTATGGCAGTTATCTGTATTCATCTGACCTTCAGTTTGGATTTGAAACAAAACCTTGTTGCAATAGTGTAATTTATACAGTCAGATCTATAGGTGAATTCTCCACATTTGGTGTTTGTTTGCTAGATATGTCAGAAGCCTTTGACAATGTAAATCATCATGGATTGTATCAAAAGTTAATTGGGCTGAATATTCCACAAGCTTTTTAATGGTTTTGATAAACTGGTAAATGCTATGCAGCTACCAGATGGGATGGTGTAGTAGTAGTTCTGTGTTTATCGACATCTTATGGCATCAGATGCCATTGACGTTGCCATCCTACTTTATCCAGGCTTGAGACTGGCAATACCCGAGAACGGCAGTGGTGGAGTTTGAGTGATGTATTTTCTTGAGTTTTCAAGAATATAATTTGCAAAGACAAAGAGAGGTTTTATTCACTATACTTTTTGCTGTGAATGTGGATGACATTCACATTTGAAGAGAGCGTGGAGAGAGTTGTATTACAGCTGTCTGATGTTTGCAGACGATCGATCTGTTGTCGTTATCTGCAGCACTAATTTCTCTTCAGAAAATGATTATCACTTATAAATTGGAAGCACAATTTCTGGATATGAAAATTGATGTAGCAAAATCAATGGTGTTTAGGATTGATGGTGCTTATAAACATATACGTAGGTGTTTGATTGTTAATTGTTTGAACAGAATCAATGGTCTTTACTAAAGGATTGGTAGTGCTTATAAATGGTTTAAGCTTACTGTTTGTCGAAAAAGCAAATTACTTGGGAGTTTTTTGACTGGTGGAAGACGGTTTAAACTGAGCCTTAGTGAAACCATGTGAAAATTTTTTAAGGCTGTCAGTAATACTATCTCTAAAGCTAAAAGGACACATGGATGAAAGGGTTCTATTGCAGTTACTTAAAGCACTTTGTAAGCCTCTGAATTTGCTTTATTTACCAAAAGTGAGCAAACAAGTTTGACAAATGCGTGGAACAGAATATTTTGGAAGCTGTTTAAAGTAAATGACAGTAACTGTTTGCAGGACATTAATTTTTCTCTGTTTTGGATGTTTACTGGTTCAGGCTGACGTTGATATGAAACAGTATTCGTTTTGTCCCAATTAAAATACATTGATAAGTTTGTTAACTGAGTTGTGGGTCTATGCATTGTTTGTGCAATGAGAAAATGATGCTTTGTGAGATCTACAATGTACAGCTTAATTTTAAGTCTATAATTTTAGGCTTTATAAAGTGCTATAATAAGTGCTGTAGTTTTACCCTCATATGCCTAATATCAGGTGCTGTCTTAAGTGCTTTTTCCTTATGTTTGCCTATAGAGTGCATGTTTTGTGCTTTTAAAGTGCTTCATTTAGTGCTAAAGGCCTCTGTTGACATCTGTAAGCCTTATAAAGTGCTACATTAAGTGCTGTAAGCATATGTTTACTTATATAAACCATACAGAGTGGGATTTTAACAGAGACGTCTCATGAAAGAATCATGGGTACACTTGTCTGTATGTTCGAAGATTTTTATTCCAGTCAGACCTCGTGTTGAATGTAAAAGTTGGGCGTAAAATGCCTGAAGGAAATGGGGAAAGTGAGAGGTGGAAGGCTGAGGCACTTTTATGGTTTTTAATATTTTGCTTTAAGCTCTTCTAGGGCCCGAGACTTTGGCAACTGGAATATTGAAAGCTGGCTTCAATGACGCATCTTTTGTGTAGCGCTGAGATTTTGTCACAAAGTTACATTACGTTTTTCGCTGGTATTGGGAAATGTGATGCAAATGCAACAGCAGAATGTAGTCTTTTGCAATGTACTAGAAATGAGAATGTACTTAGGTAAAGTAAGGTAAGGTATGGTAAGGGCCAAAGTAAAGTGGTAACCTGGCGTCAATAACTTAATAATTGTTTTGTTAAATGTTATTTTCCGAATGCAGCCAATTTTTACTTCTTTCTGAGGCTCCCCTGAAAGGCGCTATATAAAATAGGCGCATACATGGATCATGCAGTCGAAAGAGACTCGGGCCAATTAAAAAAATTGAGGCCCATCTGTTCCAATTCCAAAGCCTCCAACGCGAGAAAACTTAAACAAAACACACAGTATTGCGTTGGCTGTTACATAGCGGTAAAAACACTTAAACTGTAATGTAACAGAACAGCAGACCTGTGCATAACGTAGAGGTTTGTGAACTGGAGCATAACTGAATTAGGCCTAACTACACGTAGGCCTGTAGTGGGTCAAAACTCAAATACTCAAAGATGAGGCCCCTTACCATGTGAGGCCCTGGGCCAGATGGCTCTGCTGGCCCCTCTGATAGAACCTGCATTGATGCATACATACATACATACGTAGATCTACTACCTACATACATCCATTCATACATACGTACATACATGCATAAGCATTGGTAAGTTAAAACCATTTTCTGCAAATTTTACATCCGTCACTAAATTTGTATAGCTTTGTATATCTTTGTCTTCGATAAATAAAGCTGTAGGCCTACATGCGTGTGTGTGCGTGCATGCGTTTATTTCTTATGAAAACACGGTACTATAGTTTGAACTGAAACTATATGCAATTTAATCACAACGATGGTCAAACGTCAATATAATTATGCAGTCACCCTAATATTTGCTGTGATTACGTTTCATGTTTAATTGCGACAGCATCGTGTGACGAGCCCAGACCGATGAGGTGAAGAGAATAACAGACGAACAACCAGACTGACACAACGCCAGTGGGCTGCTAATACGTCGTGTGGAATATAGGTTTCGTGCAACGAGTGACAGAATTTGATCTAACGGGCTTTTTTAAAAACGTGCTGCCACCTAGCGAATGCAAATGAAACATTTTCAGTACGCACTGATCTTTTCACAACAGCGATGGCTGCCACCTAGCGAATGCAAATGAAACATTTTCAGTACGCACTGATCTGTTCACAACAGCGATGGTAAAACAATTATTATTTCACTTCCCCTATATTCTAAGACTTTCCTAAACAATTTTTCTCTGGGTAAACTACTTTTTTACTAATAAAAAATTGAGACATAAAATTAGATATAGTATTTCACACAGAAAAGTCTACAAGGGAAAGATGTGTTCACTCAATGTTTGGTACGGATTAACACCTCTATTAAAACGAATAAACTGGTCTCATTTGAAAGTTTTTGTGGCAGTGAAACATTTCTGACATTTTAATTTAAATAAGTTAAATCGGAGATTACATTACACTTCTATTGATTGCGTTGGTCCTTTTAAATGATCCTGGTGGCCCAAATGTCTTTAAGCTGAATAATACTCCTGCGCCTTTTTGATGGCGGGTGGGGAGGAATGAGACGCAGTTCAACCCCACAACGGACACATGCCTGTCATGCTAAATGCAATGTAAATTATCGGTAAGATAAGGTTTGCTGTTTTTACTGTTCCTGCTATGTCCTGTTATTATGATTACTGCTTTTGCTATAAAGTCTTTAGCGCCTTCGTTAGATTTCTGAAAGGTGCTACATAAAAAGCATAAATCGTTAGTTAGCTGGAAATCTTCCCATAGCGCTCAGCCACTTAACGATCGTTTTTGACAGACAGGCAGACCTTGGAACAGCTTTTGTACATTCGTGCATGCTTCCAACAGGAGAGTCTTATACAGTCAAAGAGAAAGAGGCCTTTGTAGAAAAGTGGATAATACTTCAACATTTGGCTAAAAGCATGTCTTGGTGGACTGATCGTCTAGATACTGATCTGTTTTATACTTGGTTTTAGATGCCACCACAACAGAATTTAATTAATTAATTAATTAATAATAATAATAATCACAAACCACTTTTCTCTACCAACGTTTATTGATGGCCATCCAACGTCTATATAGTGATATACAGAATCAGTTCTACAGACAATGGCTTAAACCCATCATCATCAGATGCCCAGTCATCGAGTAATGGGATCTCCAGTTGTCGAACAGTTAATGTGTTGGACTGTCAACCAGAGCTCAGGGGTTCAAATCCTCTCCATGGCAGAATGTGTTTTGAGATTTCTGCTCCACTTGCTCCTTCCAGGCCAACTCGGCCACAACCAGTACAATGGCAACAGACTGTCAATGAAAGCGCAGGGGGTAATGGTAAGCGGGGTAATGGTTAGGTAATGGTAAGCGCCCTCATAAGCCGAGGCCAAGAAATGTGAAGTCGCTAACACTTCACAACCATGGCTGCCTCCCAGGGACCAGCTTAAGGGACTGATCTTCCTCTCTTCTTTGTTGTGCTATGGTCTAGTGGTTACACGCTGAACTGTCAACCTGGATGTCACGGCTTCAAATCCCCTTCATGGCAGGAAATGAGACTTCTGCTCCACTTGCAACCCCTAGTTAATTCGGCAATAAAATGAGCACACTAACTGTACACTGTTCAAACGAACATATCAAAATTTTGATATAAATAGCTTATACATAAATATTTATACAAATATAAATATATATTAAAAAAATTATAAATATATACAAATGTGAATATATATATATATATATATACATATACATATCTATATATAAATTGATATATAATAGCCACATAAACAGCTGAATCAATCTGCACATATCAAAAATGATATTTTATATAAAAAACTGAATCCCTGTACACTGTTACATCAGAATATGTACCAGCCAAATACAAAATGAAAATATCAAAACGAATGAATTAAAATCAACAACAGAAAAATATCAACAATGGATTGTAAATAAATAAGAACTTTAAAACGTCAATGGCCACAGTTGCCATAAGATGTCAATAAACTTTGGAAATAATAATAAAAAATAAAAATGATAATAGTAACAATAATAAAAATAATAGTAGTAGCAGCAGCAGTAGTAGTAGTGGTAGTAGTAGTGGTAGTAGTAGTAGTAGTAATAATAATAATAAAAATACACTGTTTCAAGCTATAAGCAAGAGTTGCTGAACTGGCTCCAAGAACGTTTTCAAGATCCTCCTGAAGTGACTACATTTCTCCTTCACCTCCCTTTTCAGATCTTCCTTCTATAACCATTCTGTGTGCGTCTGTTGGAGGTCTTTCTTGAAGCCAGTTAATCTGCCATCTCGGCAGGATGCAGCTGTGTAGGACCTTTGAAGGAGCTCCCATAAACACCTTTTCAGATCTTCCTTCTATAACCATTCTGTGTGCGTGTGTTGGGGGTCTTTCTTGAAGCCAGTTAATCTGCCATCTCGGCAGGATGCAGCTGTGTAGGACCTTTGAAGGAGCTCCCATAAACACCTTTCCTGCTGCTCACAAAACAAACTGCAACTTGTTAAGTTCTCAGAATTCTTCATTACTTTTCTGATCCGCAAAAAAAGCAAAATACGTCCTACAGAAGTAAATATGATCTAGCGATCTTCATCTTGCTGGGATTTTAGGAAGGCAGATCTGGGGAAACAATTTTTAGTGACAGGCCATACCTGCAAACTGGGATGGTTCTGCAGGCCAGGTGGGATTTATGATGGTGATCTACAGAGCTCTACCCGAAAGCTAATGTCGATCTAACTAGTAATTTGAGTTGAAGAAAAAGGCTCAACAAGAATGGAATGAAAGCCTGCAGTTCAAACAATGTACTGTGCATTGCCATCAGAATGGAGCTTCAGCAGCTCAGCAATAATCTGTATAGTATCTGTATATGTACATTATGCAGTCACCCTAATATTTGTTTTGATCACGTTTCCTATTTGAATTGCGACAGTATCGTATGACAAGCACAGACTGATGAGGTGAAGTCTCATCATCCTTTAGGCACACAGACACAGACACACAGATATACACAGACAGATATAGAGAGACAAACACTGACAGACATATGCGCAGACAGACATAAGCAAACAACGACAAACAGACGTACACAGAGCTACACAAAGACATAAAAGCGCTAGCTTGCAAACCAGCATCTTGCATCGCCATGGCTTTCTAAAGGGTCCTTTGCTGCTTTCAAGCATCTTTTAAAACTTTCATCTGTATGTGCTCACTCTATCCTATCCGTGCTGCAAAATTGTGAACATTTTATTTTCAGGGTTGTAACATGCCTCTGAATATTGTACAGTTTACAGCACTAACTGGATTCTTGCATGGCAACCATACAAGCTCCCACACTCACCATCACAACAAACATTGTCCACTCTTGTTTAAAATTTACGCCATCGGCTTACAGTGTGCGCTTTCATGAATTTGATTCTGTCATCATACGACTTGTAATGTAATCGAAAAATTTATAAAGCGCCACTTCAAGATAAACTCCTCAGAGGCGCTCCCAGCCCGATAACCAAGAAGCACTGGGAAATAAGAAGGTCTTCAAGCACTTTCCGAAAAAAGGGGAGAGAGACTAAGAAATTCCTGGCGAAGGTCATTAGGAAGACAATTCCAAAAAGCAGGACCAACCACAGTAAAACTTCTGCACTGGGCCATAGTTGTTTGGACCACAGGGGCAAGCAAGTCACCCCGTACTGCCGAATGAAGTAGTCTGCAGCCCGAAATGGAGGAGGCCAAAATACAGAGCTCCCTAAGAGCCACTACTAGCACATTCGCTATAGAAAACATGTACATTTGTATTTACATTTAATATGATAACTGGAGAAATTTACAAAAAAATAACACTACCCCTTAAAATGCAAACAAACTGGAACTGAGAATTAATTGGTCTATGGTGGAATGCAGGAATTTAAATTCAAGTCAACCAACGGGCCAACAGAAATGACGCTGCAGGCCAAATTTGGCCCACGGGCCACAGTTCCCGAGGCCTGTAGTAGAGGAATAACAGAAAGCTGTGGAGTTTTAGTTATGCTGTAAATGTAATTAAGCCAAAAATTTTACCATGGTCCACACTGCTCCAGTTCTTCTCCACATTTGCTGTCCTTTTTCATACGTTTCTGCTTTAGTCTTTCTGTATTTCCTCCAATATTTTCTTAAACAGTATATTATTGCCAATTTTTACTTAATAATTGCAGTGGGCAACCCTAACTGAAACAAGTTTGCAGGCCAACTCAGTAGTGTACCCCAAATTAAATGAATGGATCAGCCCTTCCACGTGGACACTTGTAACCTACCATAGATTTCTTCTTTTCCATTTCTTCCAGCTTCCCAAACTGTGAAAGCAAAACAAAATTTGTAAACATCCACAAAATTTCCAGAATTTGGTAAAATTATACGTAAACTGGACAGTTAAAATGCATGTTAAACAGAACATTTTTATCTCCAATGGATACATAGTCCAGCTTTCTTTTGAGGTTTTCTGTAATTCTGATTTCCTTGTCTGTCTTGTCCAAAGCCAATTAGTACCGAAACAGTTAATTTAATTGAGTAATTAGTAATTATAACTAGCACTTGTAATGACGGTTTGCACTGTCAGATTTTTATTAATAATTTTCCCCAAGTGGCGCTATATAAATGTTCAATTACATGGCATATTACAAAACACTACATTACGGTGCTGAAAAATTATGCGTGAAGAACTTGCTCCTGGTCCCTAAACAGTAAATCATCTCAGAGGAGGAGCCTCGAACCCACACATTCAGCATAACAAGGCAAGCACTCAACCAATCAGCTACAGTGTCACATGATAATAAAATGCACTGTAAGAAGGCTGTAGTGTACATAGATTGAGATAGTAGATTGGCACGTGCAGGGGCCCGGCAGCCATGGTGCCAAAGGTGCCGATGCTCACACAAGTTTTGGCTCTGTGACTCTGAGGCAGGAGCATGCTCACACAACTTTGTGAGAAACGGAGATATCTACCTAGGTCACTGAACAAATATTAATACTATAAAAAATAATGCAGTGATATATATTCTGATATTAAGCCACAAATTAATTATATCCACCTTAGGTCTGTACTTGGGTTCACACAACTTTTAAACACTTTCCAGGTCACTGGGCAGGTGTAAAGTAAATACAAAGTAGATTGGCATGTGTAAAGTAAATACAAAGTAGATTGCCAAGTGTAAAGTAAATACAAAGTAGATTGGCATGTGTAAAATATTCTTTGGGTAAGCTTTTCCTCTTGTTCAAGGTCATGTCTGCACCCTAACCAATCAGTAGCAGATTGGTTAGAGCACTCGGCTTGTAACCCAGAGACTGTTACTGTGTAGGGACCTTGAGCAAGTCCTTCACTCACAACTTCTCATTGTCATCGGTTGATGCTTAGTCACTAGATAGCAGCTTTAATAAACGCAGAAGTAATAATAATAATATGAAGTAGCAGCTTCTTGAGTCACGATCCATGAAGCAGGCAACATCGGTCAAACAGAATCAGGTGTTCAGCAGAGATGATGCATAAAATCCACCCCAAGACTCAGGAATTCATAACTCAGCAAATTCTGTGATGTTGTTTAAATCATGTCACTTCAGACTCTGCAGCCAGTTTGCTGGTCTCAGGGGCCTCATGAATATCAACTGGTTCTGTCCAGTGGTTTGGTAGGCAGTTTTGCTTTAAAATGATGTGTTATGATAACAGAGCTATACCATTTCCAGAGTACCGTAAATAATTGACCTGATCCTGTGTTGTTGAAAATGTTGCACCCACTGCGTCTGATTTGATGATAAAATATCTTCTCTGCAGGCTGAGCATTAATGTCCAATCATTAAACTTTCTGACTGGATTGTACGGGACTCGGTCCAATCTAGAGCAGGTCAAAGGTGAACAATATGGAATCAACAAACTGCCAAAATGAATGGATGAATGATTGGATTGAAGGACAGACAAGTATAGACAAGCAGACGGTTGGATGGATGAATAAAGTAATGAAGGAAAAAATTAATGGATGAATGAACTGCACCATAACTTATTTAAAAAATGGTCTGAATGAATGAATGAATGAAAAAACTGTAATTTGAAATTCATATGAATGAGTGAATGCATTTCACTGCAAATTCTATTATTAAAACTGCTCTAAATGAAACAATAAATACAAGAATTGTAGCAGTAATTGTAAATAGTAACTTCTCTTGCTCTGGTGTCTAATGCATAAGGCATCAAACAATGGTGCGTCAAAGCCAACCCGCAATCAGGTCAACATCCAGAAGGTCAGCCAACAAGACAGGCAGCCTATGGCGGATAAGAAATTTGACAAAGATAAGTTTTAAGCTGAGAATGAAATGACAAAATGAATCAAATGATTCAATCACTCAATCAATCAATCAATCAATCCTTTACCTGGCATCAAAACTGTTGTGCATCAGCCATTGTCTGCCTTAATGAACACCCACTCTTAACTTCTTGTCCTAAGGTTCAGTTCCTCCATTGCCCTTTAAATAACAGCCCAAAAACAACTTCTATATTACCATGGCAATAAAGCATAAGGCAGATAATAAAGCAAGTCTTCAAATCATAATTAGAAACCTTTCAAAGTTGTCTTTCCCATACACTGGCTCTTTCTATGTTTTCATGAACTGCTTTACTGGATTTAATAATACTAACAATATGAGATCAATGTTCTGGACTTCATACAGCTAGACACAATTAGCTACATTGGTTAAGTGTACGTCAAGGCTCCTGGCACGTGAGGATGTACGTTGGCAATACCAATCAGGGCTTATTTCAGACATTTGATTCTCAGGCTAGTACGGTCCGTACAAAGGGATCTTAAATGGCATGGCGCCCATTCCAGTGGGCAGTGGTGGTGAAGGATCTCACCCCCCAATAAAATCACTGAAGAATGAGCAGGGTCGATGCCATGTGGTCGCTACATAAAAACGTGCACACCAGAATTCATTTACTCAAATCACATGCAAAGAGCCAAGGACTTCACCAGAAAATTTACTACCTATGGGCAACACTTAGCTAAGGCACTATTACACCACTTACTATTGAAACTCAGGAGGGAGAAAGGACTCTTGCAATTCACTTCTGTTTCCTAGAGACATCATGTCAGGAGCTCCTCTGAGCAGTTTGTTCTGTAAGAAGCAATACATAAATTGGTCAAGACAACATATTACGTTACAACAAAGTACAGTGCAATGAAATCAGTCAAAGTAGAACTGAATCTAAGGTAAGTCACCTCATAATTCAGTACATATAAAAATCAGATCTCTCAAAAAAGATGACGCAGATAGTCTACTTGCCCTTCGCTAAGGTCAGGATGAAGCAATTCTTAACCGGTTCCCTTTAATGGTTTGTGATGTTGGAACGTTGTTTTGCCTAAATGCGACCATCCACTGATGCCTTGTGCATCATAATAACAGCACTGAAGAAGTTGACAGAACTGAACAGATGAGACGGTAAGAAGAAGAAAAGCATTTAATCACTTAAGTATCTAATGCTAAAAAGCAACAGCCAATGGTGCACTAAAACTGAGCCATAATCAGGTCAGTATCCAAAAAGATCAATCCACTGACAGAGAGCAGTCTTGCTAAGGCTAACCTTGAGAAGTTGTCCAAGTTGGTCTTGAACAATGCTGGATTTGAACAGTTTCTTTCCATCTAAACAGAGTAAGTCAATCAGTTTATTAAATTATGTTTAAATATTATTTTTTAAATTTTAATGATCCTGTAGTTACCTACGTTGATACAAACGTAATTAATTGAATTTTTCCTTTCTTACTTTGCCTTTAAAATGGTCCTTAGACTGTGGAGCTCCTACCTTACCTCAACGTAGCTCCAGTATATAATCGAATCCAACCTAATGACTTCTATAGCGCCGTTATCGTAGTGCACAAATAAATGTAATCCATGATAATCAAATATTACTATACTAATTAATTAAAACAGGTAAACACTTTCATACTTCTCCGAATACATGAGCGCCAAAAATTGCCGACAACTATTCACAGTCCGTCAATGTATTGTGTAAACGTCGAAGGTATCGCGTCAAAGTCAGGGATTACCTGTTCTCCGATGACGGTAGATGTTATTCCTGCGCCGTAAGTCCATATCAGATATTATTTTCGATGAAATTTGTTGAAAACGTGCAAAACACGTGCTGGGTAAAATCACTTAGTACCGATTTTGTCAATTTATGGACATTTCATTTCACACCATCGCCGTCTAGCGAATCCAATTGGATCAGTCGAAGCTGTTTCAATGGACATTTATGGAACTGTTCTGCCACCTAGCGAATGTAAGGGAATGTTTCTTACGTCCTTTAATCCGCTAAATTTATAAAATGCTATTATTTTATAACAAGAATCAATCTAGGATGCTAAAAAATCAAGCAAAAATGTTTCTTTAAATTTTAAGAAATTTAATAGGCCGTGGTAATTTGTATTATTTATTTGTGAAATGTATATAGGGCAAATGGAGCGTTTCAACCCAGCTGAACATTGTGTACGGTGTGCATCAGTATAGCCTACGAGACGTATGTATTGGTGTACACTGTGAATTGGTGTACACTGCGAACGTGGTTTAATGTTAATAGATGACCCCAGGCATCAAGCTAAGGGGCTCTTGCACGTTTGCCTTGAGCATGCTCTGAGTATGTATGTATGTATGTATGTATTTATGTATGTATGCATGCATGTATGTATGTATGAATGTATGTATGTATGTATGTATGTATGTATGTATGTATGTATGTATGTATGTATGTATGTATGTATGTATGTATGTATGTATGTATGTATGTATGTATGTATGTATGTATGTATGTATGTATGTATGTATGTATGTATGTATGTATGTATGTATGTATGTATGTATGTATGTATGTATGTATGTATGTATGTATGTATGTATGTTTGCAATGTTTCGAACATGCTTGCAATATGCATTTATGTACACTATAACAAAACACCTTTCACTCAAAACTAATCATACTCCTCTTCCACAGGTCCTATACCGTTTCCTCTTCTTCCTCTTGTTTATCTTATCGCTCCAATTCCAAACGCCATCCACTGTAGCCGTCTCACTGCCTGCCTCTTGGATCTTTGACCTGGAGCCGTTTCTAACCCTCATGTCTTATGGTTTTGTTCTGACTGAGCGCCTGTGAATAAGCCGGTTCCCGCGACTTAGCTTTCGTTGGGTGCTGTAGAAATCTCGAGTTTACGATTAATACAGCGCCCTATCAAAAGCGCTGGGTTGATGTGCGTGGCTTGTTTGCAGGGAACACTGGCGGATATATAGTCTATTATGAAAACTTCTACAGCGCCGTTTTCGTACGTACAATGTATCAAGTGCTGGGACGAAGTGGTTGCCAGTTCCAGCATAACAGGAGTAAGTGTATGCTCTCCTCGCTGCTGTTCCATGCCTGAACCGAGGCATGCTCGAACCATTCGTCGTTCACTCCATGAGTGAACTAGGCGTTCTTTCCCGCCTAAGTAATTTGTATGGGAGTGTCGTGAAAACAGGTAGCTAAGATTTTGGCGGGAGATTTCGTGACCATCCCACTTCCAAATTCCTTCAAGGTAAAGGGAAATTGCGGCTGCTTGGTTGGGACCACGTGTTCAAGTTTTCAAGCAACAATTATGCGTTAGCCGTTAGGCCAATATAGGTGACAATGAAGAGTACTATAGTCTAAAGTAAGTAAGTAAGTAAGTAGCCTGTGCAACATTTGCTATAGGGTAATTGGATTAGAACGATTACATAAATAGTTGTAAAAAGCAGATTCATGCAATCATTCGTTCGTTCGTTCTTTTTTTCATTCAGAGCATTTAGATAGGCCTATCCAGGGCCGTTTCAAGGTCGTCGTAGGCCCTAGGCACTCTCGCATTTGTAGGCTCCAACTGCCAACTCTGCATTAGAGCTAAACACGTTCACATTATTTCTTGACGTCTATCTTCCCTTGTACTACTTTCAATTGAAAACGACTTAATGCGGGAATTTACATTTGAGGACGTTATATGTGATTTTGCTAATGCAAAGACCCGCAAAGTTAACATAATGTAGCACAGCTTAACTCAAACCGTTTCAGTACATACTTTAAGGTTATTAAATTTATATTTCCTTTTTCTATTTTCGGGGCAATCAATAAATTTTTTTTCAATATCTCATTTTTGACTTTCGTAGGCCCCTATAAAGTTCGTAGGCCCTAAGCACCGTGCCTAATGTGCCTAATGGATAAGAAGGCCCTGGGCCTATCATCCCTTCGAAATATCCACATGAAGGCGAGCCCCGGCGAAAGTGAAGAAGGAAATGTCTACAATCGACGGACTCTACGGTCGAAGAACCGTCCCTTAACCCGGGCCCTGAGAGCCGATCATAGGTATGAAGCGTTAGTGACTTCAATTTTCTTAGTGTCGGCATATGAGGGCGAGTGGCCAGTCTTCTCCTTCACCGTCTAACCGACAATGTTCTGTATGCATGTAGGGCATTGTATGTATATGGCCATTTATATAGCGCCTTTAAATAACCTCAAACGCGCTACAACATGGCTATATAAAACATATTAAAGGTGTGTTTTAATGTTGGTTGAAACTGTTTCTTGGGCTTTCTCTTAACGTCAAGTATATAATTTCAGGTGAAGATTGTTCCAGAAGGACGGCCCAGTAAACGAGAAAGCACGATGTGCCCGCATCGCCGTTCGGAAGCACGAGACCAGCGAGTCCCCACGGGCTGATGAACGCAACAGTCGTTGACCCAGCTGACTAGAGACAGGAACGCAGAGCTCCGTGATGTATTCTGAGGCCGCACCAACTAGGGAGGCTCGTACCATGAGGAGAATCTTGAACGCGATCGTGTCCTCGACCGAGAGCCAGTGCAGAGTAGGTCAGCGTGCTTATTTAAAGCCAGGTTCGCTAGGGAGAGGGCGATCAACAGACATATACCATACACAGAAAGATGCACAGCTAGACAAACCGGCGGAGATACAGACAGACTGACTTTATGAACAGAGGCTGTCGTGTATGTTAGGATTAATGTAACGAATGCAGAATTTGTTCATAATGGGCTTTTTAAAAAACGTGCTGGCATCTAGCGACTACAAGTGAAAATTGTGTTTGATATCGCAGGAATCTGTATACGACAGCGATCGTAATAGAATGGTTTCCTTTGCACGTTAGTTCGAAGATTTTTCTTCGTGTGAAACCCCGATTTTATTGGTTAAAATTTTGAACATAAAACAGGCTGAAGTACGGAGGAAAAGTGGAAAGGCGAAAGACGTGTTCTCTCAACGTTTGGTATGAATCGACACCACAATCTATGAATTGGTCCTTGTGGAGACTTTTATTGCTACGCAGATGCGGGCTGCTCGAACGCCCAATAATTATTTTTATCTTCAGTGTAATAAAACAACGACCACCGTGTAATTATATTGATCCTATATTATTTTGGGGAAATGAACACGTAGTAATGTAATGGGAGGTCTGTATATAGATGAACTTAAGCGAAACTACTCTGACTGGTATGAAGGGAAAATTAAGTCCAGCCCTGTTTAGTCCATTCACAGCCGTCTGCTGTTCCAAGAAAACAGAAAATGTATAGAAGACCTTTGCACATATGATTAAAGGGCTTGATATACATTTCCCCATATTTTTCCTATTTTATAAGATGGTAATGTAATCTGACACAAAAGCATCGGTTTTAAAAATGATCGCTTAAACAGACTGAAGCTTCATTTCGCCGAAAGCGGAACCAAGACCATTAAAATGATTCAATTGAATTCGCCAGATGGCAGCACGTTTTTAGAAAAGCCCATTAGATCAAATTCTGGATTTCGCCAATCGAGTCCCTGAAAAGGCATGTGAACAGCACTTGCACAACCTGTCAGTCTGTTTATCCAGTATTTTACCCTGTATGTGTGCTTCGCTCACTGTCTGTCTGTGTGTACTTTGACCTCATTTTAAAGGACGATGGCACCACATAAATCTCTTCATTCCGTTAAAGTTTGATTCAGCAAGTAGTTTTGATTATGTATGTCAAGTGTCATATTATTTTTATTATTATTAATTATTGTCTGTGGCTTTCTGGGTGTATGACTGTGTGTGTGTGTGTATGTCTTTGTGCATTAATTAAAATAATTAGTAACTTCTAATGCGCCGGTGTCTAATGCATAAGGCTCCAACCGACGGGGCATCAAAACCAAGCCGAAAACAGGTGGCTGTCCAGAACAAGACCTTCCTCTTGAAAGCATGCAAAAGCTGTTCTATTTGAGTGAGTCTGTCTGTCTGTCTGTCTGTCTGCGTTAGGTGGCCGAGCGCTCTGGTAAAAGATTTCCAGCTAACTAGGGATGTATGTATCCATTTGGCTTTTTATGGAGCAGCAACTTTCTGCAATCTAACAAAGAGGCGCAAAAGAAAATGGTAAATTCTAACAATAGCAATAATAACGAACCATGGTTTCTGCTGGACTTTCCCTTTGCTTAGGCTACGTTCTGCAGTTGAACTGCGTCTCATTTCCAAAAACTATAATACGCAGGAGTATTATACAGAGTTTAACGACATTTGTTGCCACCAGGGCCATTTACAAGGACCAAAGAAATCAACAGAAGTGTAGTGTAACCTGCAATTTAATTACCGGTACTTAAAATTTCAGAAATTTCTCATCCCCACACAAAAGCCGTTACAAGATCTGTTTATTTTCTGTAATAGAGGTATCCGAACTAAACATATTTCCCTTTTAGAGTTTCTCTTAGTGAAAATTACATTAAATAATTTTATTCACGAGTTTTTTATTATTAAAATAGCAGAACGATCTAGAGAAAGGTCTTGGTAAATACGGAGAAGTAAAAATAATAATTGTTTCCCCATCGCTTTTGTAAATGGATGCGTAGGTATTGAAAATATTTCATTTGCATTAGCTAGGTGGCAGCACGTTTTTTAAAAAGCCCATTAGATCAATTTCTCGCATATTTTGCATGAGACCTATAGTCCACACGACGTATTAATTAACAGCTACCTTGCGTTGTGTCAGTCTGTCGCTCATTCACACTCTCTAACTGACTGTGTCTCTGCCTCTCTATGTCCCTCTGTCTATTTCATTGTCGCTGTGTCATTTTCTTCTTGTGCCAGTCTGTGTGTCTTCTGTCTGTGTATATATATCTCGTTTAAAGTACTTACTATAGCACTTTCAAAAGCCTACATTGATAAAATAGCTTATATCAATAATTATAGCTCTTTGAAAGGTTCATGAAGGCACACATAGGTTTAGAGCACTTAACATAACACCATATAAGTTGCATAAACATAGGATAACACCAGTTTAGATAATAAGTTATAAGGCTCATAAAAATACAGTTACATAGGCAAACATACCCTTATACGATAGGTAAACATAGGCTCACAGCACAAAAAGCACCACTTTGTGAGGCCTGTATAGGCAAACCTAGGCTTATAGCACTCAATATAGCTCTATACGGGGCTGATAAAGACAAAAGTAGCATTATAGGACTTAATGTCGCTTTTTGTGAGGTGCCTATTTATTCAAAGGTAGCCTTTCAGCACTGAATGTAGCTCTTTCTGAGGCTTGTATAGGCAAACATAGGCCTATAGTGCCCAATGTAGCTCTTTCTGAGGCACATATAGGCAAATGTAGCCTAATAGCACTCAATGTAGCCCTTTTTGAGGCTCACATAAGCAAAGATAAGCTTATAGCACTCAATGAATCTCAACGTGTGGCTCATATAGGCAAACAAAGGCTTACAGCACTCAATGTAGGTCTTTGTGAGGCACATATTTATTTAAAACTAGTCTTGTAGCAATCAATGTAGCTCTTTGTAAGGCTTTTACGGGTAAACATAGGCTCATAGTATTCAACATAGCTCGTTTTGAGGCTCATAGTGGCAAACATAGGCTTACAGCACTCAATGTAGGTCCTTGTGAGGCACTTAGTTTACTCAAAACTAGTCTTGTAGCTATCAGTGTACCTCTTTGTGAGGTGCATATTTATTCAAAAGTAGACTTGTAGCAATCAATGTAGCTCTTTATAAGGCTTACATAGGCAAACATAGCCTTAAAGCACTCAATGTAGCTCTTCCTGGGGCTTATTTAGGCAAATATAGTGTTATAGCACTCACTGTAGCTCTTTGTGAGCCTTACATGGGCAAGCATAGTATTAGAACACTCAATGTAGCTTGTAGGGATGCTCCCTTTAATTCGTGTTTCTATTTGGTTGAACTAAACTGTTAACAGCTTGCTTACCTACTTAGTTAGTGTACAGTAGTTTAGTGTAGTTTGTTTGTAGTAGTCGATTTGTGTATAGAGACTGTAGTTAGTATTGTTGAGTAGGCAGGCCAACATATAAGAGTAATAGCTAGACTATAGAAAATGGCCAACTTAATGTAGGAACATGGGTTTAATAAATCGTATGGGACTATGCCACGTAAGCATGGCGGTAAACGATCGCCTCGTTTCTTTCATCGTTGTGGTTGGAGTGAACTGGAATTACTTGGGCCATTGGTGAAATAAAGTCGGTAAGTTTAAAGAAAGAAAATGGCGAATCTCCATCGTCTGCTTACGGATGCCTATGCTCAGCGTTTGCCTGAAGATGGACTTTGGTAAATCGCATTTCTTCGAGAACGATAGCTCGAGATCAACGATTCTTCATAAGGACTGAGGCCTGGAAAGTCAAGGGCTCATCAGCGGGAGGGAAGAACTTAAATTACTTCTTTTAATTGTCTTAGTTAGTTTAGTAGTTACCTGTAGAAGTCGTAGGATGAGGTAGTTGTAGAGTGATGCTAGTACAATAGAACTGAAACATACTGTCTCGATTAATAATAATAATACTAATTCAATAATAAAACTTTTTAAAGTTTACAGTTAGTTTGAACGAGCCATCATTTCATCAAGATCAAATCCAGCATTTGAGATTGACAAGATAATACTTGGGATAGATGTATCTTGACAGAAACATTTAGTCATTTACATGTACCCTTTCCCAAGGACTTATAACTAAAAGAGAGGTCGTGCCCAATAGGGATTGTGTCACTCCAGTCTGGCACAAAGGTAGAGATTTCAAGGGGTGCAACCGGTAGTAGCGTGAAAGGATTGCCACATATATAAGGAGTAGGTACATAGATCTTCGTGGGGCTTATGTAGGCACACACAGGCTTTTAGCACTCAGTCTAGGTCTTTGTGAGGTGTATATAAGCAATCATAGGCTCAAAGCATTCATTGTAGCTCTTTGTAAGGCTCATATAGGCAAACAGCTTTATGGCACTCAATGTTGCTCTTTGTGACACCTATATGGACAAACGTAGCCTTACAGCGCTTAAAGTGAGGCTTAAATAGGCAAACATAAACTTACAGCACTCAATGAAGCTCTTTGTGAGGCACATATTTATTCAAAAGTAGCCCTGCAGCACCCAGTGTAGCTCTTTGTGAGGCAAAGATGGGTTTATAGCTCTAAATGTAGCTCTGTGTGAGGTCTGTGTAGAAAAACCTAGCCTAAAAGCACTCATTATAGCTCTTTGTGGGGCTTTCACGGGGAAACATAGGCTTATAGCCCTCTACATAGCTCTTTTTTGAGCCTCAAATACGCAAACATAGGCTTATAGCCCTCTACATAGCTCTTTTTTGAGCCTCAAATAGGCAAACATAGGCTTATAGCACTCAATGTAGGTCTTTGGGAGGCACACTATTTATTCAAAACTAGTCTTTTAGCAATCAATATAGCTCTTGGCAAGGCTAATATAAGCAAACATAGTCTAACAGCACTCAATGTAGTTCTTTGTGATCCCCATATCTATTCAAAAGTAGCCCTATGGCAATCAGTGTAGCTCTTTGTGAGGCTTCTATAAGCAAACACAGCCTTATACCACTCAATGTAGCTCTTTTTTAGGGCTGAATAGACAAATATATATGCTTATAGCACTCAACGTGGCTCTTTACGAGGCTTATATATTCAAATATAGGCACACAGCACTCAGTGTAGCTTTGTGAGGCACATATTTATTCAAAACTAGTCTTGTAGCAATAGCTATTTGTGAGACATTCAACATAGCTCTTTTTGAGGATTATATAGGCAAACTCAGGCTTATAGCACTCAATGTAGCTCTTTGTGAGGCTTATGTAGGCAAACATAGGCTTATAGCTCTCAATGCAGCTCTTCAAGAGTCTTATATAGGTAAACTAAGCCAAATAGCACTCAAGGTAGCTGTTTGTGATTCTATATAGGCAAATGTAGCTTTATAGCACACAATGTAGCTCTTTTTGAGGCCTGTGCAGCCAAACATAAGTTCTTTGAACTCAACGTAGGACTTTGTGAGGCTTATGTAGGCAAGCATAGGCTTATAGCAATCATTGTAGCTCTTTGTGAGGTTTATGTGAGCAAACACAGGCTTATAGCTCTCAATGTAGCTCTTCGAGAGGCCAATATAGGCAAACAGAGCCTAACAGCACTCATTGTAGCTGTCTGTGATTCTTACTTAGGCAAACGTAGCTTTATAGCACATAATGTAGCTCTTTGTGAGGCTTATGTAGGCAAACATAAGTTCTTTGCACAGAATGTATTACTTTGTGAGGTTTATATAGGCAAACATACACTGAAACAAGTAGAAACCTTTAAATCCTTGGGTCGATAATGAATGCTAAAGGAGAATGCAAACATGATGTTAAGAACAGGATCAAGGCAGCATGGCAAAAATGGAAAAACTTATCGAGTGTATTACGCGATGTCAAAATGCCGGTTCAAGTCAAAGGAAAGGTGTACAAAACAATAATAAGACCAGTGATGATATATGGAGCAGAAGAATAGACACTGACAAAAGACGAGGAGAAGCTACTGGAGAGAACAGAAATGAGAAGGCTGCAATGGATACCTGGAATCTCACTAAAAGACAAGAAAAGGAATGAGTATAGACAGAAATTGGGAGTGGCATGTATATCTGACAAGGTATGAGAAGCCAGGTTGAGATGGTGTGGTCATGTGATGAGGAGAGAAGAGGAAAACTGCATTAAAAGAATTATGACAGCAGAGGTTTATTGACGTCGCAGACTTGAACAACAAAAGAAGAGATGGAGAGATATGATTCAACAACCTAAAAAGCCTCTGACTGAAGAAAGAAGATACTGGAGATAGACACAACTGGACAAGAAGGATTCATGAGGCTGACCCCTCCCCTAGGAGGGATTAATTCCAGCCAGAAGGAAGAAGAATATAGGCAAACATAGGCGCATAGCACTCAGTATAGCTCTTTGTGAGGCATATTTTTATTCAAAACTAGTCTTGTAGCAACCAGTGTAGCTCTTTGTGAGGCTTACATAAATAAACATAGCCTAACAGCACTCAATGTAGCTCTCTGTAAGGCTTATATAGGCAAACATAGGCTCACAATACTCAATGTAGCTCATTTTTAGGGTTATATAATCAAACATAGTCTTATAGCAATCAGCACAGCTCTTTGTGAGGTTTACATAAGCAAACGTAGCCTAAAAGCATTCAATGTAGCTCTTTGTAAGGCTCAGATAGGCAAATGTAGCCTTATAGCACTCAACGTAGCTCTTTTTGAGGCTTATGTAGGCAAACATAGGTTTATAGCACTCAACATAGCTCTTTGTGAGGCACATATTTATTCAAAAGTAGTCTTGTAGCAATCAATAAAACTCCTTATGAGGCTTATATAGGCAAACATAGGCTTACAACACTCAATGTAGCTTCTTGTGAGGTTTGAAAAGCCAAATATAAGCTTACAGTTCCCAATGTAGTTCTTTTGTGAGGCATATATATTCAAACATTGGCTTATACCACTCTATGTAGCTCTTTGTGAGCATTATAAATGCAATCATAAAATTAGAGCATTCAGTGTACTTTTCGTGCTGTTTATGCAGGCAAATATAGACTTATAGTACTCAAAGCAGCTCTTCATTGGGCTTATACAGTCAAATATAACCTTATAGCACTCAGCATAGTTCTTTGTGAGCCTTGCAGGGGCAAAGATAGCATCAAAACACTCAATGCGCCCTTTTTGAGGCTTACATATGCACACATAGCCTATTAGAACTCAATGTACCTCTTTTTGAGGCCTGTATAGGCAAATGTCAGCTTATACTGCTCAGTGTAGCTCTTCATGAGGGCTGTATAGGCAAATATATTCTCAAAGCACTCAGTGTAGCTCTTTGTCTGGCTTAAGTATACAGACATAGGCTCACAGCTATCAACTTTGCTCTTTGTGAGGTTCATGTAGGTAAGCATAGGCTTATAGCACTCAGCAAACCTCAAAGTGGCTAATATATTCAAACGTAGGCTTATTGCTCTCAGTGTAGCTTTTTGTGAGGAACATATTTATTCAAAACTAGTCTTATAGCAATCAATGTAGCTCCATGTGAGGCTTATGTAAGCAAACGCAGGCTTTTTGCAATCAATGTAGCTCTTTGCGACGCTTTCACGGGAAAATATAGGCTCATGGCACTCAACATAGCTCTGTTTTGAGGTTCATATTTATATATACAAACACAGGCTTACAGCACTTAATGTACCTCAACATGAGGCTAATATAGGAAAACATAGGCTTAGAGAACTCACTGTAGGTCTTTGTGAGGCACATATTTATTCAAAACTAGTCTTTTAGCAATCAATGCAGGTCTTTGCACACGTAGCCTAATAGCACTCAATGTAGCTCTTTATGACGCTTAAATAGGCAAACACAGGCTTATAGCATTCAACATAGCACTTTTGAGGCTTTCAGGGGCAAACGTAGCCTCATGGTTTTCAATGTACCTCAACATGAGGCACATATAGGCAGACATAGGAATACGGGACTCATTGTATCTCTTTGTGAGTCACATATTTTTTTGAAAACTACTCTTGTAGCAATCAGTGCAGCTCTTTGTGAGGCTTTGATAGCCATACATAGGTATAAATCAATCAACATAGCTCTTTTTTGAGGCCCATATAGGCAAACGTAGCCTAACAGCACTCAATGCAGCTCTTTGTGAGGGCTGTATAGACAAATACAGGCTTATAGCATTTAATGTAGCTCTTTTTGAGGAATATATGGACAAACAAGGGCTTACAACACTCAGTGTAGCTCTTTGTGAGGCTTATGTAGGAAAACATAGGCTTATAGCATTCAACATAGCTCAATTTTGAGGGTCATTTAGGCAAACACAGGCTTATGGCACTCAACATACCTCAACGTGAGGCTCATATATTCAAACATAGGCGTATTGCACTCAGTGTAGCTCTTTGTGAGGCACATGTTTATTCAAAACTAGTCTTGTAGCAATCAGTGTAGCTCTTTGTAAGGCTTAAATAGGCAAATATAGGCTTACAGCACTCCATGGAGATCACTGGGCAAACACAGTCTTATTGCACTCAATGTACTTCAACGTGAGGTTCGTATAGGCAAACACAGGCTTATAGCACTCAATGTAGGTCTTTCGGAGGCCAATACTTATTCAAAACTATTCTCATATTTAATCAGAACAAGTCTTTAGCAAGGAATGTAGCTCTTTGTGAGGCTTGCATATGCACACGTAGCCTAACAGCACTCAATGTAGCTCTTTGCTCATAGAGGTAACCATAACAGTAACTAGCACTTAAAATATCACTAAGTAAGGCTTGTAAAGTTAACGATAGCTGACTAGCACTTCATCTATCACTTGGTAAGGTGCATAGAGGTAAACCTAACATGAAATAGCAATTAAAATATCACTTAATAGAGCATACATATCTAAACATAGCTGACTAGCACTTCATATATCACCCAGCAAGTCCTGTTCAGCCAAACATAGCTTAATAGCACTTTATATATCAATTATCAAGCCCTATAGAGGTCAACATAGCTTTGTTGCTTTTAATATATCACCTAGGTAGGCTTACAGAAATAAGCATAGCTTAGTAGCACTTCATATATTACTTGGTACAGCTCAAATAGCTAACCATAGCTTAGTAGCACTTACCATATCACCCAGTAATGCTTACAGAGCTAATAATAGCCTAACAGCACTTCACATGTCACTCAGAAATGCTCAAACAGGTAAACATAGCCGTAAATAGCACTTAAACTATCAATTAGTAAGGCTCATAAAGCTAAACATAGCTTTGCAGCTCTTAATATATATCACTTGGTAAGGCTCATAGAGCTAATCATAGCCTAATAGCACTTCACAATGACTTAGAAATGCTCAAAGAGTAACCATAGCAGTAAATAGCACTTAAAATAACACTTAGTAAGGCTCATAGAGCTAAACATACCTGACTAGCTTCGTAGAGGCAAACCTACCATTAAATAGAGCTTAAAATATCACTTAGTAAGGCTCACAGAGCTAAATACAGCTTAATAGCACTTAAAATATCCCTTAGAAAGGCTCACAGAGCTAAGCATAGCTTTGTAGCCCTTAATATATCACTTGGTAATGCTCACAGAGTTAATCATAGCCTAAAAGCAATTCACATTGACTTAGAAATGCTCATAGAGGTAACCATAGCAGTAAATAGCACTTAAAATTTCACTTAGTAAGGCTCATAGAACTAGACATAACTGACTAGCTTCGTAGAGGCAAACCTACCATTAAATAGCACTTAAAATATCACTTAGTAAGGCTCAAAGACCTAAACAGAGCTCAGTAGCACTTAAAATATCACTAAGTGAGGCTCATACAGCTAAGCATAGCTTTGCAGCTTTTAATATATCACTTCGTAAGGCTAACAGAGCTAATCATAGCCTGATAGCATTTCACATATCACTTAGAAATGCTCAGAGAGGTAACCATAGCAGTAAATGGCACTTAAAATATCACTATGTAAGGATTGTAAAGTTAACGATAGCTTCTTAGCACTTCATCTATCACTTGGTAAGATGCGTAGAGGTAAACCTACCATTAATTAGCATTTAAAATATCACTTAGTGAGGCTCATGGAGCTAAGCATAGTTTTGTAGCACTTAATATATCACATGGTAAGGCTCACAGACCTAATAATAGCACTTCACATATCCCTTAGAAATGCTCAAAGAGGTAAACTTAGCAGTAAATAGCACTTAAAATATCACTTATTGAGGCTCGAAGAGCTAACCATAGCTTAGTAGCGTAGCTTAGTAGCACTACATACATCACTAAGTAAGTCTCATACAGGTAAACAAAGCAGTTAATAGCACTTAATATATCACTTAGTAAGGGTTATAAAACTAAACATAACTTAAGATCACTTCATATATCTCTTATTAAGGCTCAGAGATGTAAACAGAGCTTTGTGGCACTTCACATGGTAAGGCTTATACAGGTAAACATAGCACTTAATGATAGTTAATATATGAATTAATATGGCCTCTAGAGGTAAACATAGCTTACTAGGACATTCTATATCACTTAGTAAGGTCTATAGAGGTAAACATAACTTAATAGCAAGTAATATAGCACTTATCAAGGCTCACAGAGGCAAACAGATATTAGTAGCATTTCGTATATCACTTATTAAGGCTCATACAGGTAAACATAGCTTAGTAGCACTTAATATCTCACTTACAGATGCAAACATAGCTTAGTAGCACTTCGTATGTCACTTGGTAAGGCTCACACAATTAAATATAGAAGTGAATAGCACTTAATACATCACTTACTAAGGCTCATAGGGCAAAACAAAGCTTAGTAGCATTTAATATAGCACTTATCAAGGCTTATAGGGGTAAACAGAGCTTAGTAGCTGTCACAATAGACTTCATGGATGTCGGCCGATGTTCCTAAGGTTCGGCCTGGCCTGGTCCAGGACTTCACGGCTGATGGATCGATGCGGAGACTGTCAAAGATGGCATTCCAGTTGAAGATGGTGCTTGAGGCAGAGACGGGCGACCCAGGTGAAGACGGTGAAGATGGCAACCCAGACGAAGACAGCAACCCAGACGAAGACGGCAAAGATGGCGCCTCAGGTGAAGATGGCGACCCAGGCGAAGACAGCGAAGATGATGCCTCAGGCAAAGATGGCGACCGAGGCGAAGACGGCAAAGATTGCGACCCAGGCGAAGACAGCAATCCAGGTGAAGACGGTAAAGATGGCGACCCAGGCAAAGACGATGACCCAGGCGAAGATGGCGACCCAGGCTAAGACGGCGAAGTTGGCGACCCAAGCAAAGACGGCGAGCTAGACGAAGACGTCAACCCAGGTGAAGAACGTGAAGATGGCGACCTAACCAAAGCTGGTGCCTCAGGTGAAGACAGCGAAGATGGCAACTCAGGCGAAGATAGCGAATATCGCGACCCAGGCGAAGACGGCGAAGATGGCAACCCAGGCAAAGACGGCGACCCAGGCAAAGACAGCGACCCAGGCGAAGACGGTAACCCAGGCGAAGACGATGACCCAGGTGAAGACAACAAAGATGGGGACTCAGGCAAAGACGGCGACCCAGGCGAAGATCTACAGATGTATAAATATAAACACATATATCATTATTATTCGTTCGTAGTTCCTCGGGCAACTCAATTACCGGTGTCATAACCGTTCGTCGTGGAGATAACTCAAGAGGACTCGGCAGGTGGCTTACAGAGGTCCACATACCTTAGTAGCACTTCATATATCACCTAGTAATCCCTACAGAGAAAAACGTAGCATACTAGCACTTCTTATATATCACTTAGTAAGGCTTATGGAGGTAATCATAACTTAATAGAGTTTAGTACATCATTTAGTTATGCTTATAGAAGAAAGCATAGCAATTAGTAGCACCTGATATATCACTTCGTAAGGCCTACAGAGGTAAACATAGGTAACTAGCAATTCATATATCACATAGTAAGGCTCAAACAGGCAATCATAGCTTACCAGCACATCTTATATCACTTAGAAAAGCTCATAAAGGTAAACATAGCAGTTAATGGCACTTAATATATCACCTTTTTAGGATTGAAAAGGTAAACATATCTGACTAGCTCTCCATATATCACTTAGTTAGACTTATAGAGGTAGATATAGCAGTCACCAGCACTTCAAATATCATTTAGTAAGGCTCCTAGAGGTAAACGTAGCTTACTAGCACTTCATAAATCACTTACTAAGGCTCCTAGAGGCAAACATAACTTAATAGCACTTCATATATCACTTAGTAAGGCTCAGAGAGGTAAACATAGCTTACTAGCACTTCTTATTAAGGCTTAAAAAGGTAAACACACCTGAATAGCACTTCATAAATCACTTAGTTAGGTTTGAAGTAGACATAGAAATCTCTAGCACTTCAAGTATCACTTTGTAATGCTCATAGAGGTAAAATTAGCTCAGTAGCACTTCATATACCACTTATAAAGGCTTACAGAGGTAAACATAGCTGTTAATTGCACTTAATATATGACTTAGTAAGGCTAGGAGTTCAGAAATTAAGTGGCAATGGCTCAATCCCTTCTTCAGCTTGTCTCCCTCGTTGGTTCCATGGGGTTCGTATGTCTTGAGTTTCCAGTAGGATTCCAGATGTAGGATTTCTCTCGTTATGTTACCTGAAACAGAAACAACTTCTCCAGCAGTAACAGTGTCTGTTGGAGTGATGAATAGGTTTGTGATAGAGTGACCTGATAGGTTAAAGTGGTTGGCAATAGGGGTGTTCTTGTGGGTGTTTATGTTGGATCTGTGTTCAGTGAGTCTATCAGATAATTGTCTTTGGGTTTGACTTATGTATTGTTTGTTGCAAAGGCTATATGTGATTAAGTAGATTATGTTGGTTCTTTTACATTTGAAAGGTCTAATTATATTGTAAAGTCTATGTGTATAGATGCTAGTATATGTTTGGGTAAAAGTTATATGAGAGCAGGTTTTACAAGCTTTGGAGTTACATTTTAAAAAGCCTCTTTGTTCATCTGTGTATCTGTTATGTGAGGCAAGAAGTTCCCCTCTAAGTTTTTGTTCCTAGAGAAGGCTGCAATAATCCGGTAATCTTTGGATTTTTCAGATTAGAGTAGTAATTTTTCCATTCATAGATCAGACAAGGCAAACATAGCTTAACAGCACTTAATATATCACTTAGTAAGGCATTTAGAGGTAGACACAGCTTAGTTGCACTTAATATCTCACTTAGAAAGTCTTATAGAGCTAACATGAAAGTTAATAGCACTTAATATATCACTTAGTAAGGCATATAGAAGTAAACATTGCTTTGCAGCACTTGGTATATCACTTATTAAGGTTTAAAGATTCAAATATAGCTTAGTAGCATTTCATATATTACTTAGTAAGGCTTATAGCGGTAAACATAGCTTAATAGCACTTAACATATCACTTAGTAAGGCTCGCAGAGGCAAAGATAGCTTATTTGCTCTATCACACTTAGTTAGGCTTATAGAAGTATGCCTAGCACTTACTAGGAATTACTACAGTACTTAGTAAGGATTATAGAGGTAATCATAGCTAAATAAAAGAATGAATAGCGTCCAACCGTCTCAAACGGAATGCATCAAAGTCTGAGTGCCTGAGTTCGCCCCCCCCCCCCCATCGCCATCTTCTTCGCCCTCAGCAATGCTGAAGTTCGACGATCTCACGCCATTCGCAACCACGGAGTTCACTTTGACAGCTGCATGACTATATCGGCCCAAGTGAATCAACTTCATCGAGTCTGCTTCATTTCCACATCAACTGCTGTCACTTTGCTCAACAGCTCCATTGTTTCAAAGGCTGGCTACTCCAATACGCGCCTGACGCGTCTGCCATCTTGTCGGATAGAGCGGATACAGCTAGCAATAAACTCTGCTGCCTTCTTCATCTATGGCCGGACGACCTCCAATCGCGTCACTGATTGCTGCGCAACAATTTGCGCTAAGCACAAACTGAGCCTAATCAGATACAAGACTCTGAATGGTCTACTGGCATTATAGATCGGACTTCTGCATTCGAGCGGCAGACATCGAGAACACTTATCGGCGACGGTCCCCATCGAGGAATCAACTGCATGTCCCGTGGACTTCCACGAGGTTAGGCGAATGTTCCTTCTCTGTCGCCGGACCCACTGTGTGGAACAGTCTTCCTGCCCATGCGCATGCTGCCCCATCCCTGGACACATTCAAGTCAGGGCAGACATCTTTTAAAGATATATTATGTCATTTGTGAACTCATGTACAGCGCCCTTTTCTTCTGCCTCGACTTGCAACGGCGCTATATAAACTGTCTTATCATTACCATCACTGTTGTTCTTATTATTGTTGTTTTTGCTGCTGCTGTTGTTGCTGTTGTTATTGTCATTGTTATTGTTGTTGTTATTATTATTATTATTATTATTATTATTATTATTATTATTATTATTATTATTATTATTATTATTATACAGAAAACGAAGGCTTATAGCAGTTAATATAGCATAAATATGCAAACAGGTTTATCGCAGTCAATTTAGCATCTTACATTGAAGAAATATAGGCTTATGATACTTATTAGAGCACTTCATAAGGCCGATATAGGCAAACATTGTGTTACAGTACTTAACTGTTGCCGAAATGAATCATTTGCATTCGCCAGGTGGCAGCACTTCTTCAAACGCTCAAGTCGCATCTTACGTTAATTCACCTTAACGTAAATTCCATATAGCTTATTCATGGCTACATTCTACTGTTTCATTTGCGGAACATCTGCCAAAATCAGTGACCAGTAGTTTTCTCCAGACTTTAAAGATACTTTTGGCTGCCTTTCCGGGCATGGGACCTCAGTGACCTTTCACAAATGCAATGCAAGTCTGTTATATGTTTCTGCGCCAGTAAGCAACAACTGTTGTTGCTCATTGGAATTTTGGGACCAAGATAATTGACGTCCTACGTACCAAATGTATTATGTTAAATAATATTTTGTCTCTAAACATATGCAGTAAAAGGTTTTTCCATGAAATAATTTATTAGGCGAAAGAGAGCTGGTAGCCAGCTATGCAGTTCTAGTCCCTGCCTTAGCAGGATAACCCAGGTAGGAATACGAGTGCTCTAAAGATCAGGCGGCAAGGAAGCTTTTGTTTTTACTTTCTACAATTAAACTCAAAACCTAATTTCGTACGTTTTTAGGTGTTCTTCCTCTTATCTCTCCTCTCCAACCCCAAACATCACCCCCAGTAGCTGCCACGCTGTCTCTCCGTCTGACATTTGGATCTTGACCTGGAACCGAACCCTTTTGCCTATCGATTTTGTTATGACTGAGCGCCTGTGAATAAGCTGGTCCCCGCGACGCGGCTTTCGTTGGCCGCTGTAGAAATCTTGGAATTGCGATTTCTAGGCAAGCTAAAAACCTAAAATGTAAAAATAGAACTTGCACGCTGGGAGTCCAGCATATAAACTGCAAAAAGAGGTGTCGATTCGTACTCAGCATTAAGCTAAATCTTCTTTCCCATTTTATTTTCTCTTATTACTAAAATTGCTTTGGTCATTTTATGTCCCAATTTTTTTGCTAATATAAACATGGTTTAAACCAAACGAAAATCTTTTAACGTAGGAGCAAGCGAAGCCAGAATTCTTTTACAGTTGGATCCGCAGACAGACTCGTGTGTATTTACAATATTTATTTGTATTCGCCAGGTGGCAGCACGTTTTTAAAAAAGCCCATTAGTTCAAGTTCTGGCGTTAGAAGGGTACTATGCACATATTGATTGATTCATTTTGTCCAATCTCTATCTGAATGGCTGTCGGTCTCTGTTTGTCTGCCTCTTTGTCTGTGTCCATGTCGTTGTTTTTGCCTGTGATTAATCAGGTGGAACCTGTGCCGTACTTAATTTTCTTCCCATCGCAAAGTGCATCTATTTTAAGGTTTTGGCGCAATAAAGGTGATGAAAGAGTTTGGGTAGTAGCTAAATGAATGGACAAGTATAGGCCTATCTGTAATGAGGAGATGGTCTGAATTCTTCCAGTAGGGGCGTCTGAACCGTAGGGAGAGTTTGGGCAAGAGCCATAGGGCCATATGGGGAAAATGAAAACTGAACCAATGTTGAGGAAATTCTCCTTTCCCATACTGTAAACATCGCACCCTTGTTGCAGTAAATCGGCGTACCCACCGCCACCGTTCTTCCCTCTACACCATTGTTCATGCGTTTGTATGCGGTCATAATGACTACTGTAATTCATTATTAATAAGTAGCTTCTATTGTGCTGGAGTCTGATGCACAAAACAAACACATCCCATCATCATCATCTTCATCATCATCATCATCGTCAACATCATCATTTAGCAAACAAAGTATTGAAACACAAACACACATAAGAAAAAATCAGTTTACTAACTGAAAAATAATTGCCTTGCATAAAAATTTGCACAAAAGTCATGGATGCTGCAATTAAGCCATATATTGTAGATCTCAGAAAGCATCATTTTCTATCATTATGCAAACAATTCATAGACCTACAACTCAGTTAACAAATTCATCAATACCCAGTTTGACTGGGACAAGTTGAATACTGTTTCAAATCATTGTCTGCCTGAAGCAGTAAACATCCAAGATAAAGAAAATTTCCTGCAAACAATTATTGAAAACTCTAGAAAATACAATATTCCATGTATGTATGCATGTATCACTAAATTTGTAAAGCGCCTTTTAAGTAACTCACAAAGGTGCTGCAGCACGGCTACCTAATGGTCTCTAGATAGGAACGTCTTGAGACGGGCAGAAAATGTTTCTTGAACTGTTGAACAGGCAAGGGGTTGGATGTCTGGTGGAAGAGTATTCCAGAGAGACGGCCCCACAGTGGAGAAGGCATGGCCTGCCCGAGCAGACGTACGAGAACAGGGTACAATGAGTTGACCATGTGTCGCAGATCGCAGTCTCTGTCGACCAGGTTGATCAGCAACTGGCTTGATGAGCTCATTGATATAATCCAGCACTAAGCCAACGATCGAGGACCTGACCATGAGGGATATTTTGAGCTGTATCCTCTTCTCAACTGGAAGCCAATGTAGGGTGTCTCGTATATAGGTGGAAATATGCGAGAATCTGGACGTACCAGCGATGAGCTGAGCAGCACAGTTGAGGACAGACTGGAGCTGACGAATGAGAAATTTAGGCAAGCCGACCAGGATGGAGTTGCAGTAGCCCAGATGCATGATGATGAAGGAATGGACGAGTGTGACAGCCACGCTATAGGACAGGTTTCGACGCATAGTCCTTATCAAACACAGTTCGTAGTAGCAAGTCCTGCAGAGTGAATTAATATGGCCCGCCATCGACAGCTCTTCGTCCAACAGGACATCCAGATCACGAACCGTTCGCAGCGAGACTGAGTTCGAAGATGCTGCCAGTATCATCACGATCCACATCCCGAAGCTTGTGCCGAGAGCCGAACCAGATGAACTGTGTTTTCGTCAGGTTCAGCCAAAGCCGGTTTGAAGACATCCATTTCTGTATATTGGTAACCACCATCTGGATCCTTGAGACACAGGCTGCGGTGTCAGATGGATGGCAAGTCGCATATATCTGCACATCATCGGCATATTGATGAACCAGTGCACTGAGAGCTGTGACGACCTGGGTTAGATCGGCAGTATACAGTATGTAGAGGAGTGGCCCGAGAACTGAACCCTGTGGCACGCCACAGAGAACCAGTATCCAGCACGATGCATCCGTCCCGATCTCAACCCTCATAGTCCTCCCATCGAGGAAAGAGCGTATCCATTCGAGATTCCGGCCCGCAAAACCATACGAGGTTTCGAGACAAGTCAGGAGATCCACAGTGTCGAATGCTGCGCTTACATCAAGGAGAGCGAGCAGCATGACCTTCCCTGCGTCGATTGCATCATAGATGTCAGAGACAAGTCGAAGGACCACCGTCTCAGTCGAATGGCCCTTCCTAAAACCAGACTGACGCTTTGGCATGAGATTACTTGAGTCGAGACAGAAGACTGCCTGGTGTGCGACTATTTTCTCGATGATCTTTGAAAGAAATGAGAGGTTGGAGACTGGGCAGTAGCTACTGACATCTTCAGGACCCAGTCCGAGTTTTTAAAGATGTGGTTTGACGATAGCCCGCTTCCGACTAGGAGGTAGATGCCCTTCGAAGAGCGATGAATTACAGAGCCGGAGTAGGAATGGAAAGAGATCATCGACAAGCTCCTGAAGAAGAAAGGTTGGAATCGGGTCCAGAGAGCATGTCTTTGTTGGGGAGGACAGAAGGAGTGACCTGAGTTCAGCGGCGGTAACCATTCTAAAGCTGTCGAATTGATACGTGGTGTACTCCGGAGGAGGGGAATCTTCTGCTGCACGTCGAACATCTGCAACCTTATCAGCCAGATAGCACGCATAGTCAGCTGCAGTGAAATTTGGGATCGTAGAGTCTCCACCACGACCAAGCACGGAGGAGAGGTCGTTCCAGAGTCGCCGGCTGTCCCCCGAATGCCGGGCAATTACAGCCTCCCAATAGCTCTTTGCCTTGAAAAGAAGTGTGTTTTCCCGTGTGTCTAATCCATTCAGAGCGATCACTGGCCTGACCAGTCCGCCTGTACAGTCGTTCGGTCCGCCTGACCTTTCTGCGCATGGTTCTGCACTCCAAATCGAACCATGGAGTGGTCGGACTATGCCGCATACGGGCCGAGCGTAGCGGAAGGATGTCATCAATGATTAGACGAAGAGTAGATTCATAAAGATCAAACAACTCATTGGAAGAAAGGTCTTCTTTAAGGGTTGATTCACAGAGTGGACTCTCTGCCAGGCGCCGTCGTAGAACATCTCGGTCGAGCGTTTTCCTGCCTTTATAGGTAGTGCAAGTAACAGGTGGAGAAGTGTAGATGAACGGAATGTTGTAGGACAAGAAAGCATGGTCAGAGATCGAAGGTGGTTCGATCACGAGTGAAATCGGCCCAAGATCGTCTCGAGTGATATCTAAATCCAGCCAACTGCCATGGGAATGGGTCGGCGAGTCAACATGCTGGCGCAGGCCAAAACTGGAGATCAACTGTCTCACCTGCTCGGCCCACGGGGAGTTGACATCCTCCATGTGGACGTTGAGATCACCCGTGATCACAAGTTGACTGTTGTAGCCAGCCAAGGCTTCCAGAAGAATTGTGAATTCTTGTAATGAATTCCATCTGACAGCCGCATTTACTCTACCAGTTTAACAAAAGCATAAAAAATCAGTGTGGAATGTTCAGCCTAATTAATTTCTAATACACTCCATAATGATTGTCAAAGGCTTTTGACATATCTAGGAACGAAACATTAGATGTGGAAGAACTCACCAATAGATGACTGTATAAATTGCACTATTGCAACAAGGTTTTGTTTTAAATACAAACTGGAGGTCAGATGAATACAGATAATTGCCCTACAAATCTCAAGAAAGCACATCTCAGGCCACTTTTGCAATATTTGGACTACATGTTATACCATGGCAGTTGATACAACACTACAGATAACCACTTTTATCTTTGACAAGAGGAATTATTACACCTCTACCAAAGTCATTAGGAACATATCATAGCATAAATGCTGTTAAACAGTAGAGTAAGCAACAACTGCTGGGTTTGCATACAATAGATGTTCAGGTTCTGTGCCATCAAAACCAGCAGCTTTACCAGATTTCAATTCAAGTAAACAATTAGCAAGAAGTTCCTGATATATACATCTGGCATTTCTTTTTGACAAGCATAAATCTCTGACATTCCTCAGCACCATCCAAAAGCGACATCAGGGAGACCGGCTTATTCACCAGTGCTAGCTACATCAAATGCAGTCTGCAAGAGAAAGGTTGGATGCGAATGCAACCATCAAACTCGTCATACAATTTCTTGCTCTTCACATGAATGTTACTGGTGCAAGGTTTTAAAAAACATGTTGGCTAATTAATTAAAACAACAAATAATGTGGCATTATTAATATGATCAACACATTCAGAATTTTGTGTCTTTGATCACATTAGAACCACGTTTTTTCCATAAAAACACATTCTGTATCTCTACGAACGTTTTTGTCATAGCACATTTGCCATGAGATTTAGCGCACCTCTTATCATTATAAACAAGTTCATCCACAACTTTCCCACAGAATGCGACAATCCACAGATTTTGCTTTTAGAGCCTTCAGATTGTCTCAAAACCAGTGTTTATAAAACCTACAGGTTGTTCAAGACACATCTCCACTTGCAGCATGTGTTTGACAATCAAACAACATACAGATAAAGATCAATAAATAACGTACAGCTAAAAATCAATAAACAATGTACAGATAAAGATTTATCAACAACGCACAGATAAAGATCAATAAATAACGTACAGCTAAAAATCAATAAACAATGTACAGATAAAGATCAATCAACAACGTACAGATAAAGATCAATAAATAATGTACAGTTACAAATCAATAAACAATGTACAGATAAAGGTCAATCAACAATGTACAGATAAAGATCATTAAATAAATCAATTAAAATGTATAAACAATGTACAGATGAAGATTAATCAACAACATATAGATAAAGATCAATCGACAACAGACAGAAAAAGATCAACAAACAACGTACAGAAAAAGATTAATCAACAACGTACAGATAAAGATCAATAAATAATGTACAGCTAAAAATTAATAAACAATGTGCAGCTAAAGAATAATCAACAATGTAAAGAGAAAGATCAATCAACAATGCACAGATAAAGATTAATCAACAACATACAGATAAAGATCAATAAATAATGTACAGTTAAAAAAATAAACAATGTGCAGCTAAAGATTAATCAACAACGTACAGAAAAAAAGATCAATAAATAATGTGCAGTTAAAAATCAATCAACAACATACAGATAAAGATTAATCAACAACTTACAAATAATGATTATCAACAACATACAAATAAAGATAAATAAATAATGTACAGCAAAAAATCAATAAACAATATACATATAAAGATCAATAATGTACAGCTAAAAATCAATAAACAATGTGCAGCTAAAGAATAATCAACAACGTAAAGAGAAAGATCAATCAACAACGTACAGATAAAGATTAATCAACAACATACAGATAAAGATCAATCAACAATGTACAGTTAAAAAAATAAACAATGTGCAGCTAAAGATTAATCAACAACGTACAGAAAAAAAGATCAATAAATAATGTACAGTTAAAAAAATAAACAATGTGCAGCTAAAGATTAATCAACAACGTACAGAAAAAAAGATCAATAAATAATGTACAGTTAAAAATCAATCAACAACATACAGATAAAGATTAATCAACAACTTACAAATAAAGATAAATATATAATGTACAGCAAAAAATCAATAAACAATATACATATAAAGAACAATAAATTATGTACAGTTAAAAGTCAATAAACAATGTATAGATAAAGATCAATCAACAACATAACGATAAAGATTAATAAACCACCTAAAGATAAAGATCAATCAACAACGTAAAGAGAAAAATTAATCAACAATGTACAGTTAATCAACAACATATAGATAAAAATAAATAAATAATGTATAGTTAAAAATTAATCAACAACATACAGATAAAAATTAATCAACTACGTACAGATAAAGATCAATAAAAAATGTATAGTTCAAAAATCAATAAACAATTTACAGATAAAGATCAATCAACAACATACAGATAAAGATCAATCAACAATGTACAGAAAAAGATTAATCAACAAACATACAGATAAAGATCAATCAACAATATACAGATAAAGATTAATCAACAACGTAAAGAGAAAAATTAATCAACAATGTATAGATAGAGATTAATCAACAACATATAGATAAAAATAAATAAATAATGTATAGTTAAAAATCAATCAACAATGTACAGATATAAAAATGAATCAACAACTTACAGACAAAGATCAATAAATTATGTACAGTAAAAATCAATAAACAATGTAAAGATAAAGATCAACAAACAATATACAGGTAAAGATTAATAAACAATGTTCAAATAAAGAAAAATAAACAAAATACAGCTAAAAATCAATCAACAATATACCAATAAAGATCATCTATCAATGGACAATCACCATGTATTTATTTCTACTACCTGTTATCTATTACCTTCAGAAGTAAAAAACAAGACACATCTTAGCAACACAGTTTGACAAATGTATCTATATAATAGTTATCATCAAGACTTGCTTTAATCCAATTTATAGTTTAATTTGCTTGGCATATTTCTTGGCTCTATGCGTTTTACTAAGATGAAGATCAATCGTGAGTTCATTCTGCAGGTTGCTGGGCAACTTATCTAAGAAAGATGGAACAACCACGTGAAGGTTTGCCAGGAAGCCGTGAATTAAATTTCCTTTTTGCATGCAATTCATGATTGGCATTCTAAGGTAATTAGACAGAATTACTGGCTCACAAAAAGTAAGAACTAACCAGAATTAAGCATCCAGTTACAGCAATCTATAAACTCAGTATGTTTAAATGTTCCAGTCAATAGCTTAGTTTCAAGAACTTTAGATCTAAAATGAGTATTTGATTACTGAAATGTGTAGTCTAACATTTGCGGGTTCAAGTCTGCTGAGGGGACTCATTGGACAAGTCATTTGCCACATGTGCCTCTGTCATCAAGCATCAAAATTCCATACCAGCATACGTGGGGAAATGAAGAGCAAGTCTTGCAATGCACTGCACCATGCCCAGGACCTTGGGATTCGTCCATTACTAGTTCAAGGGCCAAAGTGTGGGAGATGAATGCCACCCATATGTTCCAGCATGGGACATGGTAACACTGGCTCCTACTCACATACTGCTGTTGTTTGGAATTTGGGGGCACTCCTAACTAAGACAATGACCCTTACACAACTTACACGCTGTTATAGATCTTGACTTGTCTCTAAGCGCTTGAAGTAGTGAAGTTTTCCCATTAAAGTTTTCCAAAGTCCTCATGGAGAAGTGCTGCAAGCTGTCGTCCACCCAACCTCAGTCCCTGCCTTAAGCAGGATGAGGCAGGTAGGAGTTTCCTGTGCTCTAGGCCAGCTCAAGGAAGTCTACTCTTCCTCCTCAGTTCTGCTGCTGGTTTCTATGCTTCTAGTTCAATTCTTTCAGACTCATCAGCCTTCTTAGTACATTTGAATTTCACTTCGGCTCTGATTGGTCTTGGTTTTTCGTAGCGGATGTAAAAAATCTGAAAAATCAAATGGACACAGTTTTTGCAGTATAATCCTATCATAAGCTGGACAACAACTGCATCTAATTCTATATTACCATTATTGTTATTATTAATATTATTTTTGCCCCGAGGTATTTATGATCCCTCAGGAAGTTAAAAATTATCCCGATGAAAAATTGCATTCTGAGACGGCTAATCTTCATTGATGTCAGCCTCTTCAAAAGTGCCCTGGAAGGCAATCAATTTAAAACGTTGAATTGTGCAGGTAACGCATTGGAAAAGGAAAGCAGTCTCCCTTGGGTCTCCGGAAACCCTGGTCAAGTGTCCACCCAGATTAGTTAAGAACTCCAGGCCCTGTAAATTTATCGGGCCAAGGGTCTTGAAGGCCAAAGGGATGAACTGATAGGAAGCCGATAAATCAGTATATTTGGTGCCCTTCCTCTGAGCAGGAATATTATTATTATTATTATTAATTATTATTATTTATTATTATTAATTATTATTATTATTATTATTATTATTATGAATTAGTAACTTCTACCATGCCAGCATGTAATGGACAAGACATCAACCAACAGTGCACCAAAACCAAGCTGCAATCAGGTCAATATCCAGAAGTCCACTAAGACAGAGAAGCAGCCTATGGGGGAGGGAGTGAGCCAACTGAAGAAGGCAAGTCTAAAGTTGAGAACGAAATAACACAAGTGACTGGTGTCTATTAGTGCAGCTGCTTATGTTATGTGGTGCCTCCTCCTCCTCGTCATGTGGTCTGTTTGAAAGGACGTCTTCAGTGACATTAGGCAGGAAATGCCATCAATATTCCTGGCCGTTTTAATTTGCTACACTGCTGTGCTTACATTCTAGGAGGAGTGTTTTATCATTTAATGGGAGCTGCAGTGGACATATATTCTGGTCGGATGCTGACCTATTTTGCAAAGATGTCTGTTTTGGGACACAGTCATGATAAAAGAAACAGAAATATACCATCAGATGTGTCATTGTATTCCTCATTCCTTCATCTGCCAGTTCACTCTCCAAATTGTTCCCTTGAATCTGAAGTCAAAACAACAAAAATATTTTGAAATGTAGGCCAACAAAGGATTACATAACACACAGAGGTGGAGATCCGTACCAAACATCGAGGGAACACTTTTTCCCTTTACAGCTTTCCTCCTTACTTCAACCGATTTTACACGCTCAACTTTTATTAATAAAACTGACCCGAAGAAAAAATCTTCCAACACAGGTACAGGTAAAAACATTCTTTTACGATCGCTGGCGTAAGAAGACTCATGCAGCTCGTTTTAAACAGCTCATTGCGTCAAATACCAAATTGGTCACGCGAATCCTATAATACAGATCTTGTACATCAGTCAGTCTGCGCATCGTTTAGTGCCTGTTATCTCCCTCATTATCTATCTCCCCTAGCGAACTTGGCTATAAAATGAGTACACTGACCGCACACTATTTCCAGCTGTATGCTTGACATGCTGCTGCTGCTCTGGCTCCCACTTGAGGACACGATCACATTAAAGATTCTGCTTCACGGTACCAGCCTCGATAATCGGCGCTTCATAACATTTATCATGCTTTCTCGTGCATTCAACCATGAATTCGATTGTTCTGGAACAATCTTCCCCGAAAATACGTACTTTTCCTATACAGAGCTCAATAAACAATTTGAACTCCGATCAAAACGCACCTTGTTAGATCTGTTATGTATATGATACAAATATTAAATGTTTTAGCGCATTTCTCCGTCTCTTAATGTGCTACCATATAGTCCTACACGCATACACTTCCAGCCAGCGAGAATAAATACTGGCCACCCGCCTTCATCTGCCGAGGCTAAGAAAACTGAAGTCCTTAGCACTTCATACAATGGCTGCTTCTCAGGGCCGGGAACTTATGCGTGTCCGTTGATCGTATGCGTTTCCTTCTAGCCAGGGAGGCTGCACACGCTCGCCTCAGATTCAGATGTACTGACATAGAGCGGGTTAAATAAGTGCTTTAAATGAATCAAATAAATAACATCTTTCACAAACGCTTCAAAACTGTCCACTTTCGATGAAAAACAAATGAACGAACAAATTAATGAATATTTGCTTGTTTTGTAGTCTATTTTAAGCTTACTTACTTATTTCCTTAGATTATCAACAGACATCATCGGGGCTCGACATTTAAATAGGCCTACATACACTTATCGAAGCGACCCCATTTGCCTTTAGATTGGGGTGGGGGGAATTGAAGTGGGAAGGTCACGATATCTCCCGCCAAAAGCTTAGCCACATCTGTGTTTACGCCACTCCTACATGCGAAATCACTCATGCTTGAAATACCGTCTATGTCCCTTCTGGCTTCTTCCACGCTATCCCCGAGCATTGCTCGGTTTACGCTGGGAACAGTCCACGGTTCATCCAATGGTGTCTTGTGCACTACGAACACGGCGCTATAGAAGTTTCGCATAACGAAATGCATATCCGCCATTTATCTCTGCAATCAAGCCATGCATATTAACCCAGCGCTTTTGAGAGGCGCTATATTGGGTGTCTTGTTACATACACACATGCACACATACATAAATACATACATGCATATATACGCACATACATACACAGTAGAAAACATAAGTACATGCATGTATACAAGCAAACATATCATATATGCATACATACATACATACGCAGACAGACAGACATAAAAACAGGCATGCATGGATACACAGACATATACATTTTAACATAGAAAAAACTTGCATGCATGCATGCATACATACATATTACATACAGGCATACACACGTGCATACATACTTCCAAACAAATATACAGACAGACACAAGTAAATACATAAAACATCCATGCATGTATACATACACACATACATATATACACATTCCGAGCATGCTCGGAGCAAACGTGCAAGAGCCCCTTTGCTTTGCTGAGACCTGGGTCATCTAAACGGTCATTAACATTAATCTACGTTCGACTGTGTACACATCGCCCATAGACACTTGTACACCACGTACACAATACTCGGCTGGCTTAAAACTCTAGTATTGCCCTAAATAAATTTCACAAATAAATAATAAAAATTGCCACGGCCCAATATATTGTTACAATTTTAAGAAACATTTTTCCTTGAACTTCGAGCATCCTAGATTGATTCTTGTCATAAAATAATGAGTTTTTATAAGATTAGAAGCTGAATGGGCGTAAGAAACACCCCGTTATATTCGCTAGGTGGCAGCGCAGTTCCATTACATGTCCATTGGGACCGCTTCGAATGATCCAACTGCATTCGCTAGATGGCGATGGTGTGAAATGAAATGTCCATAAATTGACAAAATCGTTTCTAAGTGATTTTTACACAGCACGTGTTATTCACGTTTTCGACAAATTTCATCGAAAATAAGACCGGATATGGACTTACGGCTTAGGAAAAACATCCACCGTCATCAGAAAACAGGTAATCCATGACTTTCACGCGATACATTCGACGTTTACACGATACATTGACGGACTGTGAAGCTATCCGTGCCATGTGTTTCAGCCGACTGCCAAACACAGCGAAATTTCTTTGCCAGATTTGACTCGAAAATTTGAGGTTTTCTAAAGTTTCGATCTTTTCGTCGAAACTTGGTGGATCTGATGCAGGACTCGAAACTACATGGGGCATTGTGTTTTGGGGGTCTGGGGATCAGAAATAATTGAGAAAATTAGGGGGAAAGTTGGTGAAGGTACGTACGTCCATCAGCCCGACCTCTGCATCCGCCGGTGGCCATACATAACTCCAGGTCACATGACTTGGCAAGGCCTTAGCTAGTGGTCACATGACTTGGCACCGAGCCAATGAACCTTTTACGGATCCATGTAAACAGACGAGGAGTGGTACACAGAGATACAAAAAGAGATAACTGTGGCAAAGAGAGATAGAAATAAACGGACACCAGAGTAACTTACAGGAACACAATGTATTTAGCCTGCGACTATTTTTGGGTGCCTACAGAGATAGAGTGTTTTACACAGATACAAATAGAGATACATACAGTGGAAAATAGAGAAACAAAAGGCTTCCTACTAGAGCCTATTTATAGGTGTCTATAAATAGAGACAGTGACAAAGAGAGTAATCGTAATCGTAAACTCGATATTGTTAAAGCGCTAAAAGAAAACTATGTCTCGGGAACCAGCTTATTCACAGGTGCTCAGTCAAAATAAAATCGAGGCCAAGAAAATGCATCTGTGTGTACATTTAAATGCGCATTTTTCTTTATTATCCAGTTTTTTTGTTCCGACAGAGGTTGAAAAGCATTAATTTAAACGAAGTTTAGTTATCAGGCCAATAAAGCCTGAAGGAAAATTTGACTGAGAAGGGCGCTATATAAACATTTGTGTAAAAATATGGCTCTTTAGGAAATGCCGATCGGAATTTGGTTTAAAGTTATTGTTGAAATTTATCAAAATTATAAATTATTGGTCTTAGATTTCAGGTGGATATTGACAAGAGATAGTTGTAAAGTATTCCATTTCTTTCTTGGGTAGATGATTGGCAAGAGTTAATTAGAAATATTCGATCGCATTTATCAGATATACTGTACTAACCAGTTGTCGGTAATTTATGACGCGCCTACTATCGCAGAAGTATAAAAGTATTTACTTATGTTAATTAATTAGTGTAGTAATATTTGACTATCATGCATTAATGTTTTTGCATTATGATAGAAGTCTTTAAGTTGGATTCGATTACATACTGGAGCTTAGTTTGAGGTAAGGTAGGAGCTCCACAGTCTAAGGACCATTTTAAAGGCAAAGTAAGGAAGGAAAAATTCCATTCATTACATATGTATCAACATAGGTAACTACAGGATCATTAATTGTGAATAAAATTTTACAAATAATTTTTAAACATAGTTTACTAAAGAAACTTATTAACTTGCTCTGTTTAGATTGAAAGAAACAGGTCAGTTCGAGTTTGCATTGTTCAAGACCAACTGGGACAACGTCTGAAGGTTCGCTTAAAAGATTGCTGTCTTTCAGTGGATTGATTTTTGGATATTAAACTGATTACGGCTCGGTTTTAGTGCGCCATTGGCTGTTGCTTTGTGCATCAGATACTTAAGCGATAGAAGTTACTAATTAAGTGCTTTTCTTCTTCTTACCTTCTGATCTGGAAACTTCTCCAGTGGTGTTATTATGATGCACAAGGCATGAATCGAAGGTCGCTTTTAAGCAAAACAACGTTTCGATATCGGAATCCATTGAAGAGAACCAGTTAAGAATGGCTTCATCCTGACCTTAACAAAGGGCAAGTAGACTATCTGCGTCATCTTTTAGAAAGATGTGCTTTTTATATGCACTTAATTATGATGGGACTTTTACCTAGAGGCTATCTGTTCTACTTTGACTGATTCCATTGCATTGTACTTTATTGTAATGTAATATGTATATCTTGACCAATTTACGTATTGCTTCTTACAGAACAGACTGCTGAGAGGCGCTTCCAACATGACATCTCTAGGAAACAGAAGTGAATTGGAAGAGTCCTTTCTCCCTCCTGATGGTCGTGATGGTATGTCTGTTGGTGCCTCAGCTGAGTAATGTCCATAGGTTGTCCATTTTCTGGTGATGTCCTTGGCTCTTTGCATGTGATTTGAGTAAATAGATGCAAAAATGTGCATGTTTTTATATAGCGACCAGATGGTGTCAACCCTGCTAATTCTTCAATGAATTTATTGGGGGGTGAGATCCTTCACCACCACTGCCCATTGGAATGGGCGCCATGCCATTTAAGATCCCCTTGTATGTACCATACTAGCCTGAGAGTCAAATTTCTGAAATAAGCCAGGATCGGTATGCCAACTGACATCCCAGGAGCCTTGACGTACACTTAACCAATGTAGCTAACTGTGTCTATCTGTATGATGTCTGGAATCTCTTGATCTTTTATTGTCGTCATTATGGGTTAAAGCAGTTCATGAGAACAGAGAAGGAGTCTGTGTATGGGAAAGACAACTTAGGAAGGTTTCTAGTTATGATCTGAAGACTCATGGTATTATTGCAGTGATAATTTAGAAGTTGTTTTGGGCTGTTGCTTTTAATAGGCCGTGGAGGAACTGAACCCCAGGGAAGATGTTAAGTCTCGTTCAAAAAAGTTGATCTGCAACAAGAGTGGGTGTTCGTTAAGGCAGACAATGGCAGATGCACAACAGTTTTGATACCAGGTGAAGAATTGATTGATTGATTGATTCATTCATTCATTCTTTCATTTGATTCATTTATTTATTGTTTCATTTTAGAGCAGTTTTACCCTCCTCCCACTGAGTGTTGCTGTCCTTCAGTATGCAGACGACACCCAGGCTTATGCCCATGGTCCGGCAGAGGCGGCCCCTGCCCTTGTCCAGAGGATTCTCGATGCCACCTCTGTCCTTGACCTATGGATGCCCTCCAGTCTCCTCTGCTTGAACTGTAACAAGACCCAGTTCATCTGGCTTGGTGGCCGCTTACAGCTCGCCAAGATCGATCTCTCCTTCTTATGCCAAAGATTTCCAGATATCGCCTTCTCTACTACGGTTCGGGATCTCGAGGTTGTACTGGATCAGGAGATTTCCCTGTCTGCTCATGTTAACATCGTCTCTCGCTCTTGTTTTTATCATCTTCGTCAGCTCTGTACCATTCGCCGTACTCTTTCCTCTCATGCTATCTCCACTGTGGTCCATGCCCTCATTTGCACCAGGGTTGACTTTGGGAACGCCATCTTTACCGGCCTATCGCTTGCCAACACTGCTAAGCTACAATCTGTGCTCAACTCTGCTGCTCGTCTCGTAGGGGGCATTCCAAAGTATGGCCACATCTCGTCTTATATTCGTGACACTCTTCACTGGCTCCCCGTCCAGCAGCGTGTCCACTTTAAGATCCTATCCCTCATGCGCAGTTGTGTTCTTGGCTCTGCTCCCCTTTACCTCATTCACTTCTGCACTTTGGTCTCCTCGCTGCCGGGCCGTAGCAACCTTCGCTGGGCCACTCAAGATCTCCTGTTTGTCCCTCGCATGCGTACCGCTGCAGCCCAGTCCAGAAGCTTTGCCTGCATTGGCCCCACTTGCTGGAATCGTCTCCCTCGAGAATTGCGACTTGAGCTCCTTTCTCTCCCCCTCTCAGTGTTCCGCAGGCACCTGAAGACTGTACTGTTCAACAGTGATTTTACTTTTTCAGGTCGGAAGCACCTCTGTTGAGTTTATCCTCTGAGAGGCGCTTTATAAATCTCAAATTACAATTACAATTATTTGAATTACAGTGAAATTTATTCAGTTATTTATTCAGATCATATTTTAATTTAAAATTACAGTTTTTTCGTTCAATTATTCGTTCAGAACATTTAAATTTAGCGGCATGTTTAATCATTTTAGTTTGCTTTGTCACAGCTTCTGAAGCTGGAAGAAATGGAAAAGAAGAAATCTATAGTGGTAAGTTAGGTGTGAAAGGATGATCCAGTCTGGCCATGGCCTTTCATTTGATTTAGTGGCACAGCACTGAGTTGCCCCTGAACTGATTTAATTCAGAGTTGTCAATTTTGAAGGAAAAATTGGCAATAATATTATACTGTTAAAGAAAATAAAAGAGGAAATATATATATATATATATATATATATATATATATATATATATGATGATGATGATGAGTTTTCTGCCCGAAGGCAGGTCCATTGGCTTTATGCCACCCGGGGATGAGATGAGTGAGGTGGTTTCCCGTTGCCTTCCTCACAGACTATTGCGGGTGAGCAACTTGTCCAAGGTCGCTACGCAGTGGCTTAAGGCAGATTCGAACCCGCGACCTTCCGGTTATGAGGCAACGACCATACCACTACACCACCGCGTCCCACATATATATATATATATATATATATATATATATATATATATATATATATATATATATATATATATATATATATATATATATATATATATATATATATATATATATATATATATATATATATATATATATATATATATATATATAAAACTAAAGCAGAAAAGTAGGAACGAGGGACAGAAAATGTGGAATAGAACCAGAAAAATGTGGACCATGGTGAAATTTGGCCCTCCCCTTGCTGAGCCTCTGTATCCACCCATGTATGTGTGGTGCCAATTTGCATACAGTGCAAAATAGGGAGTAGGTGGTGGGCGGGCCATCTACCTGGAATGGCCTTGCTCAGAATCTGCGATGGTCTCTGGACTGGAACGCTGCATATTTTGTCAAAACGTGAAAAGAGTTGTTTCATTGGGGCCAGGCTGGGAGCACTTCTGCATGGATATCTTAAAGGGGCTCTACATAAATGCTCTGAATGAATGATAGATAGGTTGGTAGGTAGATAACATACCTACCTATAAATCTCTAAGTAAACTGGTTTGTAAATAGTTAATTTGTTAGACTGGTAGTTACTTACTTATGTACATACATGCATGCATACAAAACTGAAGTTTTCTAGTGTGTTTCTTCTAGATCTAATTTGTCTGTCATTCTTATTTTCCTACAAGATATACGGATTCTACCAATGCTTCAAGTTTGTGACCTAAGTGTGACTCCTGATTCCAGGTTGACACGTGAATCTTGTGTTACTTTTACCTGAGGAAACTTTGACCTATTTGGTCTCTTACTCTTGATGCTGCTCATGCTCTTTTTTACATTGACTTGTCTTATCATGCTTAGACTACTGCAATTCAATACTCGATTCTCTTCCTGCTCGTCTTTTAAACTCCTTGCAGTCAGTTTTGACTTGTCTTCATCCAGCTACACACACTTTTGTGGTGAATTCATAAATTAGTGCGATATATAAATATATATCTGATTAATAATAATATGTGGGGGTATTTAGTAAGTAACTAAGGAAGTGAGTATAGACCTTGGTGGGTAGGTAAGTATGTAGGTAGGTATTTAAGTAGATAGGCATGTAGCATGGGTGAGTACATAGATCAGTCAGTATGGATAGTAAGTTTGGGTGGTTAGGTCTGATGTGGTTTCTTGTATGGCAAACAGATGTTTGCACAGCAATAGTTCAGCAAAGTTTCACAACAGATTCAGATTTACTGAACGCATGTGTGATTTTTATGAATAAATAAATAAATAATGTTTTGACTGCCATTTTGTGTAACCTCGTCATCTGTCACTGGATGTTATTTCAATTCTAAGGATTCAAGACGCTAAAACAACAGAAGAGAGAAGAGGAAGAGGATTACGAGATCCTTCCAAAAGACAAGCAAGAGGCAGAGACGAAGAGAAGATGAAGTTTACAGAAGCTGTCGACTGCCAACTCTGGAGGGAACTCCATTGGTGTACTTGGCTTCTGTGTATCTATACTATGAGAGCCAGTGGCAGGTTTTTCCAGTTGCCTGGACCTTATTTGAACTTTCTGTTCTTAGTGAACTTCAACTGCACATGGCTTTTGTGAGATACTTAAGGCACTATATGTAATGTCTGGATATAGACATACTCATAAGAACTGGCCATGGTGAGGCTCAGAGACAATTTTTTATTTGTATTTCTAATTGAAATTTGTATAGCGCCTCTTCAGGAGAAACTACTCAGAGGCACTTTCTGTGCTGGCCTTAATGATGTTCAGTGTTCTCTAAATCCCAATAGTAATTTATGTTATTGACTTACCTACTTACTTCAGCTGACCCCCTTCTACTTTCTGGACCACCCCTCAGAGGAATGTTTACGACAGAGGCACATAATAATTATATGAGGAATTACTGTACTTTACCTTAAATAGTATGGTGGACTTGCTGTTTACTTCCCAGCACCAGGTGACAGAGGGTCTACTCAGCAGGCTCAAACCCACAATTGTTGGACTACAGACCCAGCGTGAGCCACCCAACAGCCCACCGTGCCGCACACACTTTATGTTTCTTGCATGAGAATCATTTTATTTATTTTTGAAAGCACTTATAGCATGTGCATTGTTGGTACATCTGAATCTGCGCTGCTGAAAATAATAATCAGCTTAAAACAATGTTTTCTTTTCTTTAGGAATTTTGAGATGGCGCTGCTGCAAGTCGTCTTTCTCATCAGAAGGAACAAGAATTTGCAAAAAACAGTCAGTCACTTGAAACTCAGAATAATAATTAACATTTAAAAAATCTTTGATTACTACTTTTTATATGATTGCCACTTAAATCGTAAATTGAATAATTCTTCAGTTCAGTGATGATTTTTATGAATTGTTATTATTATTGTTTTTTTTGCGCCCCGAGGTATATATGGTCCCTACTACTCCCGCTACTCGTCAAGATCTGGCACAGGAAATGTGCTGCGGAAGGCAGCTGCAATGAAGGGCTGAATTGTCAATGTCAAGCACTGAAAGAGATTTGCTGTCTCTCTTACGTCTTCAGAGACATTACTGATGATAAGTCCAAGCATTGTGATGAAAGCTGTTTATAGGACCAAATGTTTCTAAAGCCAGAGGGACAAATTGGTAAGTGGCAAGAAGTTGGCTGTATTTAGCGTTTTTGCGAATCGCTGCCTGCTCAGCTGATTCACCTGCAGTCACTTAGTTATCAGGTAAGTAGGAAACAGCCAAGGTATCTGTCGCCGTATCGTCCCATAGGAGACTTCGCCCCGCATGCCATGGGATCGGCGTGAGCCTGTCTGGTCTCTTGCCATCAGTTCTAGAGAGACCAGCTGGATCCTTGATGGAAGGGTAACCAGCACGGACCAGACTTCGACAAATCAAATCATCTAAGGTGGCATGTCGAGCCATTGCGCCCGGGTCTAGGCTGCATGACAGCCCATGTGAGCCGTTACCAGTAACCAAAGAGCCACAAATGCCATTGTGTAGTTTGCAGAGAGCAGCACCAAGATGGAGGCCAACAGCAGTTCTAACTGCCTTGTCATCAAGTCTCAAACCACAAGCTGTTATTGGTAATGTGTGCAGCAAGTTGCCAGCATGTGGGGCAGAAACTGCTCTGAAAAGTGCTTGGCAAAGCATTCAGCTTAGAAGCAGCCCTTTTGATCCGTGGCTTATCCCAGTATGATTACTTATGAATATGACTGCCTGCCAGCAGGTGAGGATGGCTTTGTACTGTATGTCAGTTATGTGCATATCCCCGATTATGGAGGATTGCAGCGATTGGGAGCCCGCAGCTGAAGTAAAAAATGCGGGAATTGCAAGCGAGGTAGCCCAATGAATGCCCAGTCCACCAGCTCTGATGGAAAGTTGAGCTTGGAGCCACTGACTGTCTGACAGAGATGAGTTGAGAATCACGGAACAAGGAGTCATATTGCTCTAGAAATGGGTGGCCGACACTTGGAAAGCAACGTATTGTGTGGAGTTTGGGGAGCTTAGTGAGTGTCTCAGAATTATGAGAGCATTTTTTCTAGGGATGTTACCTAATCTTTCTATAGCCCGAGGTAATTCAAGTATGTGTGGTTCAAGGATGCCTTCAGAAGCTTCAGAGGCTGATAGAGGGTCTTCTTGCTGAGAGCCAACCTGAGACAGGAGACTTAAATTACCACAGTTTAGATTGGATGGCTCAGGGTAAGCTAGGTGACAGAAGGTTGCTAGTTCTGGCAAGACAGCGGAGGTCGAAGAGAGCATGCAGTCCCTTAAAAGGCAGTTAAATGCATTGGAGAAGTCGACTTTTACCAGAATGACCCATCTTATATGTCATCAAGGAAGCGCCTGGCTGAGTGTTCAGCTGCCTTGGGATGCCAGCACCCATCTGCCTAGGTGACAGGTAATTTGTGACTCTGCGGACAGCAAAAGCATTGGCACATTTTGAAGCTAATCTGCACCAGTAATATCTGATCAGAATAGGGTGCAGACCTCCAGACCTCTTGCGCAGAGCAAACAGGGTACAGCCGAACAGAGTGGCACGAACCTCGTTAGAACGTTTTCCTGGCCATAATTGCGGAGATTAGTTCAGGACCAGATTCAGCGCAGCTAACCGGTTCCAAAATGTGGATAGAAATGCAGCCTGGAGGAGGAGCAGGGTAAACAATTCCTCTTTACTGGTGGACGTTAAGTTATGGCGTTTACCTCCTCTGACCGGCTGCTGCAGTGTCATCGCCCCAAATGAGAGAAGGATCTGCCAAGGAAGGGGTTGAGAGGGTCTGACAAAATGGGGTTTATTATCGTCATCAATAACCCACCCACAGTAGACCTTGCTGCCTTTGGATTGTGTTAAGGAACCTAGTTTGTGGAGCTGGATGAGCAATTGTGTCCGCAAAACGAGAAGGTGATGTCGTGTTGGTGACAGCCGAGGTCCCCAATGACCCAGAGTAATCCAGGAGCAATGTACCATTGTGAGGCTTTGTTAGAGGCAGGTTTTCTAAGAGTGGTTTATGGGTGCTGGGGCGTGACTTGTCCCTCAGACCATGAAGGTAACCATGCCATTTTTACTATGGAGCAGCATGACCACCCGGCATATGCTGCATAACCCTTTGCCTTTTGCAAAGCCCGGGGTGGCAGTGAGGGCTGAAGACTTATTCTTATTATAATTTATTATGATTATTATTATTTGCATGTAATATTCGCACAAGGTCGGTAAATCTGAATCTGAGGCGCTAAGCAGTTGTGAGTGAAGGACTTACTCAAGGTCCCTACACAGTAACCGTCTCAGGGAAAAGGCTCGAACCCATACTCTCCATGTTGAATGAAAGACTAGCCCAGAAACTCGTATACAACGCTCTTTTTCGGCCTCGCTGCTGTGCCACGGCGCTATATGAGTGGCCTTATTATTATTATAGTTATTGTTGGTATTATTATTGTTATTATTATTAATAATATTATTACAACGGTTTATTTGGTTGTACGAGGTATTGAGACTAGCATGTGTACTTTATAAATAGAGGTGTCGATCGGTACGCAACTCTGAATTTGGACATCATTCCCTTTTTCACTTTTCGTTCTTATAAAATTACATTAGGCAGTTTTATACGCCAGTTTTTCTACTAAAGAAAACAGGGTTATATCTTTGAACACGCGTGTAAGTGAAACCAGAATTCTGTTTTAAACGTTTTGGTAAACTGACTCGCGCTTATTGAAAAATGTTTCATTTGCATTCGCTAGGTGGTAGCACGGTTTTAAAGAAGCCCATTAGATCGGATTCTGTCATTCGTTCACGGGCATTATACGCGTATTGACTTTATGTCATGCAGTCTGCCTGTCTCTGTGTTTGCCTCTCTCTTTGTATTTAGGGGTCGTCCATAAATGACGTCCGCAAAAATGACCTACTTTTGACCCCTCCCTCCCCTTGTCCGCATTTGACCTTACCCTCCCCTCCCTCCTCTGAAGACCGCACTCCAAAGCCTGTGGAAAATAAAAGACCAACATCGTGAAAAACGTCGTTAATAAACTACTCGTTCTATCTTGTTTAAAAGAAGCTCACAGTGGCACCATTTATGGCTATCTAACAGATCTAAATAGAAGCAACTTGAGATAGGTTGGAAACTTGAAATGTTTCTTTAGCTGTCTACAACAGAACATTACAACTGAAGAACCAATGCAGTACAGATTGTCTGCCATCTGACGGAAGTTGGTGTTTAAAGCACAGTTTGTATTAAAAACTGTACATGTACCAAATTTATATGCGGACGTCCGCATGGGCAGTTACCCTCCCTCTCCTTGTCCGCATTTGCTTGACCCTTCCCTCCCTCTTTGCGGACGTCCTTTATGGATGACCCTTACGTTACCCTTTCGCATGATACTCTTAGGCCTAAAAAATACACCCATATAATAATCCGATAACGTTCCCGTGGGTTAGTTAAGGTTACATACTACTGTTGTATTTGCGGCAGATTTTATCAAAACCAGTGTTTTGTGTAGTATAATGTAGTGTAAAACGCAAATCTGTGAAGTAGCAGCGCACACACAGTTCGAATGTTTATTGTCATCATATGATTACAACGATCGTTGACGACATTTCAGAAAAAGTATATACAAAATTACAAAGTTCTTAGTTACCAACATATAATATAACTTTTTGGGAAATTATATATATATATATATATATATATATATATATATATATATATATATATATATATATATATATATATATATATATATAGTTCGTTGATAGCTCATTGAACCTAGGCATAGGGCTAGACAATCACTCATTCATATCATTATAATACATGAGACCCTTTTATAAGATACTGTATTTTAAATAATACACTTACAATAGCAGACATAGTCAAGTATGTAAAAGTCTTTCATCTATGGCTAAACCAAGATTATCTTGTTTCTATTCAATTATTTGCAAATGTGTACCATCTGTATAGGAGCACGATGCTCGAACAATCCATATTCAACAAATATAATCAAACAAATGGGATTCTTATCAAACACTTAATATATATGTGAAATTTGACATACAATATTTTTTTCAAAAATCACTTAATTCCCATTCAACACAAAATTAAACAAATTATAAACCACAAACTTGGTATTCCAATGTAGCACCTATTTTTATGAAGTTCAAACATTTTTTAGCTTATTTACAAGATCTTGCCTTTATTAATAAGATACACCAGTCTATACACTTCATTTTCAAAAATACCAACTGAAAGCAAATTCTTAAGTGAATATTCAGATTTATAAATTTGACACTTTTCTTTTTTCTTGCACTCAAGTAAAACATGATGTTCAGTTTCCTTAACCTGGCAAAGTTCACACAAACCAGTTGAATGCCTTTTCATAATGAATAGTCTGTGATTAACATTTGCTACACCCAGTCTCAGTCTACTAATTTGTACTTCTTTTTGACGATTAAGATCTGTGAGTTTAATATCTGTACTTACTGAGGGGCATATTGTTTTATAAAAGTGTCCTTTTGTATTTCTTGTATATTCAATCTGCCATTTGTTTATTATATAATTTCGAACTAAAGAATATACTTCGCTGAGTTCTAAGTAATTAGTGGAATTGATATTTTTTAAATGTAATGCATCTTTGGCCATCATATCTGCTTTGTCATTCCCCGATGTATTAATGTGACTCGGGATCCATACAAATTTAATTTTACTGTATTTAATTTTATTAAATGAAGTAATTATGTCATTTAGTAGATTAGGTCTAGCTTTAGAAAAGAACGAAAATCTGAGTCAGAAAGATCAGCTTCTTAACTTTCCAAATACTGGTGTCGATTCGTACCCACATTTACACTGTAGTTAACACTTCACGTTTCTTCTCATCACTTTCCGTTGTCCCAATTTAAGCTCAAATTTCTTCTTACAAAAACGGGGAAACCTGAAAAAGTGCTTCGAAAATAGGTACAAGTAACTGTAAAACCATAATTCATTTGCGATCGCTTTGGTCAGTGGACGCGTGCTTGTTGAGAATATTTCATTTGCATTCGCTAGGTGGCAGCACAAGTTAGAAAAGCCCAGTAGATCAAATTCTATGATTTGTCACACGAGTCCTATCACGGCCTTCTAGATAGGCTCCTATTTAGATGGCCGTGTTCCTATACGCGTGTTGACCATTCAGTCCTGAACATTCCATCTGTCTGTATGAATGCAATCGATGTGTCGATTATTTGTGTGTATGTATGTATGTAAGCATGCATGTATATTTATATATGTCAATATGTATGTATGTATACGTAGGCCTATGTGGCTGTATTACTAGTCAGATTTTTTCGATTAATATATCGCGTTTAAAATTAAATGTAGCAATAACAGTGAAAGTGAAGACACCAAGCGACGACTTTTACCTTTTAGCCTTTATCACACCGTAAATGGAAAAAGACAAAGGTACACGGTTTTATGTAGCGACCGTATGGCCTCGACTCTGCTCATTTTCAATGAATTTATCGGGTGACATCCTTCACCATCGCTGCCCTTTTGAATGGTGGCCTCGCCATTTAAGGTCCTCGTTTAGTCATAATAGTAAACTCGAGTATAGTGAACTCTACAAGCGCCCACCGAAAAGCTAAGTCGCTGGAACCAGCTTATTCACAGGCGCCCAGTCAAAACAAGATCGATAGGCAGGAGGGGTTGTTTAGACCCGTACCTTACCTATCGTTACCCTTTCCCATAATACCTTTGTGCATGGTTTAGTCATGGTTACATACTACTGTTGCATTTGCGTCACATTTTCCAAAATCAGAGGATAGTGTACTGAATGTAATATTGAATATATGTTAGAAAATCGGGGAGAGACTGGCACTTTGAAAATAGAGGTGTCGATCCATAGCTCACATTTAGTGAGCAAGTTTTCCTTTTCACTTTCTCTTCTTAAAAAATTGCTTTAGCCATTTTTATGCCCCAATTTTTTACTTATAAAAACGCGGTTTGATCTTAAGAAATTTCTTCGAATATAGGTGCAAGTAAAACCAAAATTCATTTGCTATCGCTTTTGTAAAAAGACGAGCGTGATTAAAAATGTTTCATTTGCATTCTCTAGATGGCAGCATGGTTTTAAAAAAGCCCATTGGATCAAATTTTTCGCATTAGTCACACGAATCCTAGACAGGTGTTGACCGTTCCTCTTGTCTGTCTGTCTTTGTCTGTCTGTCTGTATGTCTGTCTGTCTGTCTGTCTGTCTGTGTAGGTTTATATCAAGGCACTTAGCGAATTTTATGCTGCACATGTTTTCAACTTCAGGCCTCTTACACCTATGGGGCCCGCATTCGCCATACGGTCTTTGAAGAATGTCACCACTCGAGGAACGAGATAGCATACATGTTTATACTGTAATTGGGTGATTAACGGTAAGAGACACGCAGACCACAGCATCAGGCTTGTCAAAATGCGTTGGTGCATGAAACTTTTATAGCTGTCTACAGTAATGTGGCCATTTCATTCGTGGGTATATTTTGTCTGACAATAAAAGACATCAAGCTAGTCATGTGGCACATTTATGATAGTGAGATATGTAACCACAGTGAAAGTGCCCTACTGCTAGACGCATTAGACAGTTTAAGTATCTTGACTGCTCTGGCCAGCTTAGTGCCTGCTGTTATCAGACATATACGTAACTTTCAGAGCTCTCCTCAAGTAACCTAATATCCTCGTTGACAAGTCTTTGCCATATTGGTTTGGTTTGGTTTTGCCCATACTCGTTTCGAGTGTCGGGCCCGGTGCTGATCTCCGGTGCTAGGCCATCAGCCCTCAGGTGGCATTGCCATACATCGGCGGTAGGTGGCCAGGTCTTTCCGCTGAACCCGAGGTTACCATCGCAGTGAAACTGCTACTCATTTTCCTGCCGCCATCTAGGGAGTAGCAGAAGGCTGAGTCGACCTTTTTGTGGGGCTAGCGGGGTTTGAACCCGCTACCTTCTGCTCTTCGTGCCAGTGTGTTACCATTCTGCTATCGTGCGCCCCCCTTTGCATATGGAGAAGACTTTATCAATGGTCAGAATCTCCTAAGTAAAAAAAGTCCTTTCCCGTTCCTGAGGAACATAGGGAGGCGCTCATCTCCTTTTCTATGGCCTTGAGCCGGCAATGGACGAATCCCAAGGTCCTGGACACGGGGCCAGTGTATCGCAGGACTTGCCGTTTCCCAGCTTACGCCGGTACCAAATTATACTGCTTGGTGACAGAGGCACGTGTGCGTAAACAACTTGCCCAAGGTCGTTACCCGGAGTCGAACCCGCAACCGCAAGCTCCGTGAGCAAGCGCGTTACCGATAAGCCACCGAGTCGCACAAGCATCCACTACATAAGCATCCGCGCAAATCAATCAGCACATACAATTACATGTACTGTAGGCTCGTTCAAAGGCTTCTCTGACCGAGACCGATTCAGATTCGCTGTCGAAATAGCGTCGTAATGGAATGTATCGGCCTTAGCCCATCCGTAAAACCTTAAAATATCCCTCTCTTGCTGCTTCATTGTGAAACAGACTAGTGGTTTACTGACACTCGCGTCTAAAAAAAATGGCCGCTAAAGTTCGTAACCTACCGTGATCATCTACGGTTATGCGTCATTTGCTGCTGCATAGTTAGTCATGCAACCATAACGCGTTTTTCGCTGGCATGCTGTGCTTACGTTTGCCTAACGGTTAATAAGAAATTCGGTTACGACGAAATGTTTACACTGGTACCCTGTCTTTCGTCTTAAACGAACTGCACTGTATGTTTTGCATTTTTTGAAACATTTGATGTCAGTGGAAATTTCTTGTTTCCAGGAAAGAACTGGAGAAGGAAATCGAACGATCTGAAGAAAAGCAGCAGGAAATGTAGGAAAAGATTCAAACACATCTGATGATGGACTGAGCGACTGCCACTAGTTGGTTTGTGATGCCATTAAGTTTCAATCTGAATCTAATCTGAGAACTTCTGTAGCACCACTTTAGTAACGCTTAATCCATCAGTCAATGGTCACTGCTGGACAAATTGTTGTGCAACCCAAATCCAGGGTGTGTCCAATCGAAGCCATGAAGGGAATCCGAAAAGACACCGAAGCAGCCTGTGGAAGAAGTGAGTACAGCAAGAGCTAAGTGTTTAGTTGAGCTCTTGAAGGCCAAAACAGACTACAGAGCAAACATTTGCTGGAAGAGAGTTCCAGGACAATTAAGAACTGATACATTGGATTATTCTTGGCACCTTTGAGGGATTCCTGAAAGGTGCTACATAAATACATGTAAAACATACCTAATGATCAAAGTATTCATCTATGTATAATTGTCAGATTATGTTAGATTAGATCAAAGTTTCATCTTATTTCTTGACTGAATGTATGTTAAGCCTGTCAAATAGTAAAGTAAGTAAGTAAGCTAGCATTTATAGCGTGCTTAAACAAAACTAGTCTTGCACGAAAGCGCGTAACATGAACTAAGTTAATCATAATACAGTCTAAATAGATGAGTTTTAAGTGCAACTTTGAATGCAGTTATCGTAGGTGAGGTTCGGATGGCGATTGGTAGCTTATTCCATTCTTGGTCCGGCGAGAGCAAATGAACGGTTTCCAAACTTCCTGGTAGAACGGGAGGTAGTAAATAATAATAATTCACAAAGATAACATAATATTATTTGTTGCATTTGTAAAGATATCACAGCAACAGTTTTAAGATCATAGGAGATCATTGCCACACAGATCGTAGGGTGGTCCTTGTTGGACAGATAGACATTTTTTCCTGAAAACCAAATGGGGCACCCTCTTAATTGGTTAACCTTAGGATAAAAATAAATATGCTGGAAAGTTTTCCAAAAAAATTGAGTTAGGAGTTGCTACTTTTCATTTTATATAAATCATTAGACTTTTAATGAAAAAAGTTAATAAACAGCGTACAGTTATTGTAACATTATGATTAAAACAGTTTGTTACACATTAGTAAGTACTCTGTTAATAATGTTTATACAGTTCAAATGAAGATGTGGATTACAAATCAGTTTGTATTAGTTCATAGAGGCCAGTGCGCTCATTGTAGCTGAGGGTGCAAGTGGATCCAAAATCTCAAAACAGATTATGCCATGGCAGGGATTTGAACCCATGACCTTTGGTTGACAAGTCCAGCTGCTAACTATTAGTCTATCCCACACTCCATCACATGATGACTGGGCATCTGATGATGAAGATGGCTTTAATCCGTTGTCTGTAGAACTGATTCAAAGTCAGAATTGTGTTTAGAACTGGTTCAAGGTCCAACCACGCCACATGAATCGAAATATCAACTGCACATTTGCTTATAATTTTAGTCATTTCAGAACGTTGTATCTGGGCAAAGGACCACACATTCTGAAGTTTCATAGCATAGTGCTCTCCATCTGCTCTGGAAATATCTGTGTTGCTCTCATTTCAGGTTGAGTACTTTGTCCTCATTCTTAAGATGATGGCACCATATAAATAGCTGAATCAGTTTTAAGTTGGATAACACTTGTTGTCTTGAGAGCAGTGGCCTGGGAAGTGTTTAAACGTTGTGTGAGCCACGAGAACGAAGTACAGGCCTAAAGTGGATAAAATTATACATTTTATCCGATATAATCTATAAGAATACTTTTGTCATCTATTTACAGTCATTGAGAAAGTTTATTATACTAGATATTGATGAAACGAAAAGCGTCTATAGCACAATAAGTCAACTGCTACGTTAGCAAGCATCAAATACGTAGGTAGATATCTCCGTTGCCCAAAAACTTGTGTGAGCAAGCTCCTGCCTTGGCGTCACAGAGACAAAACTTGTGTGAGCAACGGCGACTTTGGCGCCATGGCCCCCGGGCCTCTGCTTGAGAGTGTATCTGCCAGCTTCCGTTGTCCTGTGACTGTCACTCATGCTTCTGTTATTTATAATTTTTAGTTGTATACTTTGACCTTATTAAATTCGGATTCAGCAAGTTGTTTTGATTATGTATGCCAAGTGTCATGCTTTTATTCTTATTATGATTAATTAATTAATTAATTAATTAATAACTAATGTTGCAGTGGTATCTAATGCACAAGTCATCAACTGATAGTGCATCAAAACCAAGCAGAAAACAGATCAATATCGAGATTATCAGTCCACCTTTATCCACATGATGAACGCTTATCCACTTTGCTACAAAGGACTTTCTCTTTGACTCTTCCAAGACCGTACTGTTAAAAGCATGCAGGAATGTACAAAAACTGTTCTATTTCGAACAAAGAAGCAGGATTGTCTGTCTGTCTGCCTGTTTGTCAACAACAAACCTTATCTTACTATAATTTACATTACTTTACCTTTGGTTTAGGCATGAACACATCCTGCAGTTTAACTGCGTCTCATTCCTACCCAAAAAACGGCGCAGGAATATTATGCAGAGTTTAACGACATTTGTGGCCACTGGCGCCATTTACAAGGACCAAAGAAATCAATAGAAATGTGATGTAAAGCACCGATTTAACCTGTTTGAATTAAAAATGAAATGTTTGATTGCCACACAAAAACTGTGACCAGTTTGATCTCTTAATAGAGGTGTTTATCTGTACCAAACGTTGAGTGAACATATTTCCATTATAGAATTTTCTTCATCCTTAAAATTTGGAAATCGCTCCATATCTAATTTTATGCCTCGATTTTTTTATCATTAAAAAAGTAGTTTACCTCGAGGAAAGGCTCAGAATATAAGGGAAGCTAAATAGTTGTTTTACCATTGTGCTGTCTATTGGAAATGTTTCATATGCATTCGCTAGGTGGCAGCACGTTTTTTAAAAAGCCCATGAGATCAAACTCTGGCTTCCGTTGCATGAAACCCATCATAGCCTATACGACGTATTTATAATTCCAATGCGTTGTGTCAGTCTGTTAGTTCGCCTCTCATTCTCTCTCGCTTTCTCTCTGTCTCTTTCTCTCTGCTTCTCTGTCTATTTCATTGTCGCTCATTGTGATCGAAACTAATATAATGGTTATCGCATAATTCTATTTCCGATTGATCCTCTTTGTGGTTAATTTACACAGTTTCTGTTCAGACTCTATTTTCAGTGGTTTCATAAGGAATAAATACACGCATCCACGCAGCACGAATTTCGATTCTTCTGCCTCTGACCTTTATTTCAGGGGCCCCATCTTTGAGTTTTTGAGTAATTGACTAATATATCACTCACTTAAACCCCAAACACCATCCTCGTAGCTGCCACGCTATCTCCGTCTGACTTGGATCTTGACCTGGAACCGAACCCTTTTGCCTACCGATTTTGTTTTGACTGAGCGCCTGTGAATAAGCCGGTCCCCATGACGTGGCTTTCGTTGGGCGCTGTAGAAATCTCGGAATTACGATTACTATATATATATATATATATATATATATATATATATATATATATATATATATATATATATATATATGCTGAATCAAAAAGCAAAGCGATATAGCAATTTATATGGCACCGTGATCCCTAAAAATGAAGTCAAAATACAAAACTGCAAAATAGAAACAAATGTCCGGGTACATGTATGATAATGGCCAAAGGAGAATGTAGTTTCGTACATATATCCAAGAACACATGCTGAATCCACAATTAAAGAGATGCAGCAATTTATATGGCGCCATCATCTTCAAAAATAAGGTTAAATCACACAATTGCAAAATAAAGAAAAAACAGAAATATATAAAGAGTGTGCAGAATAAGAACTTGAAACACTTAAACCTGCCCGCCGCCTTTAGTATTACCAGACTTGGGACTGGCACAGGAACTATGTCTGTGGCAGAGTTAAAGGTTTTTTGTTTTTTACATATTACAAACACGCGAATGAGGGTCAGTAAATTGATTACTTTGCTCTTGGCGGATTAAGCTTACTTAACGCACATAATAATAAAGACATCACTTTGCAATTGTTGTTCCGATGACGTCATCGCATCATAGATGACGTCATCCTTGGCTCTATTGTTTCATGCCTTGGAAACGAAGCTCATTTGGAAAATAGACTTTGAAGAGATGAGAAGAAAACTCATTTCGAACAGAGAATTGTCGAAAATTATCGAATTGAAAGAAGCAGAAGTCTGAAGTTTGATATGAGAACCTTTCCTGTTGAAGACAAATATGCCAGACATCGAAAGATCGACATAAAAATTTTGTCATTTCGAAAAGTAAATCGTTGAAAATCATCGAAAAGAAAGAAGTAGAAATCTGAAGTTCGATATGAGAACTGTTCCTGGTGAAGAAAAATCTACCAGAAATAGAATGATCAACATAAAATTGTAATTTCGAGCAGAGAATTATCGAAATCATTGAACAGAAAGAAGCAGGAACTTTAAAAAGTTCGATATAAGAACAGTTCCTCTTGAAGACACAAATCGACCACGAATCCGATGATCGAAACGAATTTGTCATTTCTAATAGATGATCATTGATCAGACAGAAATCAGAAAATAAATGTAAGAACTGTTTAACTTGATGGCATTCGACCCGGCTACTCCAGCGGATTGTGTATGGTATTTCGATTTTGACTTGAAGTGACCATTGATTGATGCCTTGGGCAGTATGATAACGTAGCCGTCCGACTGTCTGCCTGCCTGACTTCTGGATCTTGATCTGGAAGTGAACCCTTCTTGCCTATCGATTTTGTTTTGACTGAGCGCATGTGAATAAGCTGTTTTCCGCGACTTAGCTTTTGTTGGGGGCTGTAGATAATCTCGAGTTTACCATTACGATAGTGTATTCAACAAATTTTAGATAGGCCTGTTTCTTTATTTCAGTGACTACACTTCTGGCTAACATTTATTACACAGCTGAACCCGCGCCTTTGTGGTGAACAGAGGACGTGGTAGCTGAGCACCCAACGTACATCGGTTTAAGTCATATATAAAATACATTAACTTTATTTGCTGGAGCTGTTTCGTATTTAAGAAATTTCACGTCTGAAACCATCCTCTTTCATTATGAACGCAATATTTCCTCCATCTAGCGACCGTTTTGCAAGCTTCAGTGATTTTTTGATGTGACGAAGCATGTTTCTGCGTTTACAAAACGTCTGTGATAGAATTTGACCGGATATGTTACGGTGTTTTGCGAATATGTATCTGTTTACCAGTCGTCCCATTTCTCTCAGCTTAAACGCAATGACATAAAATCTAACTATAGATTCTTTGGCTTAAACGCAGTCCGCCCTAGCCTCCTCTCCTTCCTCTCTCTAGACTTCTGGCACACTTGGTATCTTTGGACAACCCCCACGGACTTGACGCAGCACTCGTAAATAAGTTGGTCCTTGCGTTTGGCTTTCAAATAGCGCAGTGGAAATTTTGAGTTTACGATTACGGTGTCTGTAAAACCCACGAGTGTGTCGCTCCTTTTGCCTTTAGTTATAACGTTTTTTTAAAATTCGATCATGCGTAACGCATAAAATTATTTTCGCAAAGTTCTTATTTTGTTTTCTGTCATTTTTATGCTGTTAGATAGCCAAGTCGCATGACCGGAAAGGACTGAAATGGCTTCACATCCGAAACGTAAATGTACCGCACAGCATCGGTGGTTCAGTGGTAGAATGCTCGCCTGCCACGCGGGCGGCCCGGGTTCGATTCCCGGCCGATGCACATTTTCTGTCAACAAAATTATTGTAAGTACTGTCTTCTTCGTTAATGACATGCGCCAGAAATGTCGAAATTCTTTGTAACTGTCAAATCTAAACAGATATTGGCATACCCTCATCAATTATCAATTTCTCATTGCTTGAGGGATCCTTTTCTTCTGCTTTTGCTCATGCCATAGTTCATCCTCTGCTAAAGAAACCTTCTCTCGATCCAAGTGACCTGTCTAATTACAGACCCATCTCAACTTTGAATTTTATATCTAAAATTCTTGAACGGGTAGTTTTGAATCGTATGCAAGCTCACCTCTCTTCCAACCCACTAATTTCTCCATTTCAGTCTGCATACCGTAAATTTAATTCAACAGAATCTGCCCTGCTTACTGTTCATAATGACATCATGTGCTCCATGGATAAGGGTAAGCTGACAGCACTTGTTCTCCTTGATTTGTCTGTTGCCTTTGATACTGTCGACCACTCTCTGCTTTTGCATCGTCTTCAACATTTGTTTGGGGTTTCTGGTCCTGCCCTGCACTGGTTTGCTACTTACCTCAGCCCTCGCACTCAATCTGTATATTTAAATGGACATTATTCAGCTAGTGCCTCGTTGACTTGTGGCGTTCCGCAGGGTTCTGTACTTGGTCCTCTTTTGTTTATATTATACACCACACCTCTAGGTACTCTGCTAGACAATCATTCACTGGGACATCATTTCTATGCTGATGACACCCAAATCTACATCTCATTTGACAGTTTGACTTGTCACTCGTCTGTGCAGCTGTTGTCTGATCCCTTTGAAGAGCTGCAGTCTTGGATGGCAGCAAATAAACTTCTCCTTAACTCCTCAAAGACTGAATTTCTATTACTTGGCACTCCTCAGCAACTTAAGAAATTCGAATGGCTTAAATCTGTAAAACTGGGTGATTCACTCATTGAGATGACTGATACTGCTCGTGACTTGGGTGTTGTTTTTGATTCAACCATGTCCCTCACAAACTATGTAAATGGTATTTGTAAGTCATCATATATGTATATTCGAGACATACGCAGAATTAGGCATTATGTCCCCATGTCTTCAAGAATATCCTTAGCTAACGCATTGGTCTCCAGTCATCATGACTATTGTAACTCCATTCTTGTTGGTATCACTAAATCAAACATGCAGAAACTCCAGAGAGTTCAGAACTCCTTGGCTAGAGCCATAACAAATACTTCTAAATATGAGCATATAACTCCTGTGCTTAAATCTTTACATTGGCTTCCTGTTCAGCAAAGGATTTGTTTCAAATTAGGACACAGTTTATAAAACGTTGAACTATGGCCAACCACAATACTTGAAACCAGTCCTTATTCCCCAGACTTACCATTATTCTGCAAGGTCATCTGATTGTCTTTCTCTGGTCATACCTTGGGCTAGAATTGTCCTTGGTAAACGAGCATTTTCGGTTGCTGGACGAAAATTCTGGAATTCCCTCCCTGTGTCTGTTCGTTCTGCTCAGTCGCTCCTGTCGTTTTGTTCTCAACCTAAAACTTACCGGTTTCAAATTGCTTATTCACCATAGGCTGCCTCTCTGTCGTGCGGACTGACCTTCTGGATATCGACCTGATTGTGGCTTGGTTTTGGTGTGCCATATTCGTGATCTCCGCTGACTTCACTCCATACTTGATTATAAAGCTGCCTGCACAATAGCTTTCTGTTCTTGAAATCCCAAAAATGGGAAAACAGTTGTATAGGAAATTCTAGGTGTTAATTTCATCAACAAAATACACTAATCTCTAAAGTTTCTGACTATTAAACAACAGAATCAAACAGAAAATTCATGTGAAAATCTGTACAGATAATAAAATATTATATGTCGTGCAGATGACAGGACAGTTCAGAGGTAGCATCCAAGAAATATTTAACAAATGAAAAAGTGGAAATTTGCAAAATCAAGAATACCAATCTCAATACATAGGGTACATTTTAACCACACTCTAACATTTTTACAATAATAATCTATCAGGACCAACAGGGCCAAATATTACATAATAAACTAATAACAATTATAAGATTAAACTTATATAATAACTTTGTCCTCTTGGTTAACAGACACAGGAAAAACTCTGCATTCAAATGGTACAAAATAAGCTGAGACAAAACTCAAGGAATGACTAGTCCTTGACAGATACCAACTCCTTAATAATACTGATGAAAAACATTATTACAATTAATATTATTTCTAAGACTTACTGTGTCTATGCAAGCCCTGCACCATCAGGTGATACTAATTCAAGATCACAGTAATAATGCTGACAATGAAACTAATATACTAAACAACTAATACTAATTATGACAATTTCTAAAACGTCCATTCCTAGGACTGTGCTGCACAAAGTCTCTATCTCGGCCTCCAGTCTCCTATCTCAATTCTGCGACCACTCCTTATATAGAAACATATAGTATAGAAACACTGTGCTTAACAGTCAGCCTTGAAAATAAATACATCAGGCAACAAGTTGCTTACAACAAAATAACAATAACTAGCTTCTCCCGCACAGAATTTTTGCACCCTAGTTTGGCAAAATGTGCCTTCTGGGCAAATCCCTGTTGCTTCTTCTTCCTCCATTCCCCCAATCTGACCAAGTGTCAAGAAATAACTTTTGTTCTCTTATTATTCGTGGGATGACGGCAACACTGCTTGTTCCAAATGCACCACGGTCTAAATACTTGTCTAATTTTATTCTAATCTGTTTTATTATATACATTAGATTAGAAACACGATGTGCAAAAATTGCTGTGTTCTCGTATGATTTGCAAGATAGTGCCAGCATTGCATATTCTAAACATGCTAAACTGACAACACATCTTCTATTATGTAGTAATAATAATAATATTATTACTACTAATAATCATAATATGACACAGAACACTAATATTAAAACACTGGCTGACACTGTATATAACTGTATTATGACAGTAAGTATTATCAAAATACCATTTAAACAAAATTTAAAACAAATGACTAACACATTGTGTCATCAACAATTGACACCACATATACATAGTAAAATTCACTCAAAAAAAACAAACATTTATTTGAACTCCGTTGCAAAGGCAACGACAATTATGCAAATTACTTTTTAGATTCATGCCAATGCTTCATTCACATTTGTCAAATAAGAAACATTAAGTTTCTTTAATCAATTAATTATATTGCAATGGAGATGAATTATTAACAGATTTAAGTATGAAAGATTCTGCAAGATCATACTAGTTGTAAGATAGCATTAGGCATTTGCAAAATGGCACTAAATAAGTAACTGCAAGATAGCTTTAACTGTCAGTTGCATTCCATGTACCACTGCAAGACCCAAGAAGTCGAAACAAGACCAGCAATCTTCAAAAACAGCACTAAGTGGCTGTAGTTATTCCTATAAGTAAATCATCAAACAATGTATCTCCAACTCTGGCAGCTTAGGCCTTTAGTCTCCTGAACAGCCACAGACATTGTGGCTGTTCCGGAGATGCTAAAGGCTTGATCTGCCAGGATTGGAGATACACTGTTCTATAATTTACTTACAGGAAGTCTCTTCAACTTCAGTCAGTGCACATTTAGCTACTCTTAAATACCACGTAAAATAGCAGACAATATTTTTCTAACAAGCATACAGTCACTTAGTTCATACTAGAGTAGAAAACCACATCAAATAGGCAAATATGTTCTTAGCTAATTCTTCATGTCTCGTGTACACATACAACACATCAACATTCTTCAAAACAGCATTTTTAACTGCAACTTAAAGAAAGGAATGTACAAAAACCTAAACACAATAAAGTATTCATAATAAAGTAATGTACAAAAACCTAAACACAAAGTATTCATAATAAAGTATAAAATAACAAATTCATATTAGCATACTAATATACAGTTCAGTACCTTAATGAAAGGCAGGTTATTCAAATGAGATCATAAGTGCAAATATACTTACTTGTTATAAGTTAAATAAAAGAAAATCTGTACCAAAAAAAGCAAACACAAAATGTGATCAGAAGTCATGCAATTAGAATTATGCATTCCAAAGTTATATCTTTTAACTCTGGCAGTAATAAAACTTTAACAAATATAAAGTTAATTTAAATTTCAGATCCTTGGCTAGGTTTAAAAAACAGTTGAAAACATAAAATGAGATGGTTACCTTGAGTTAAACATTTTGCATATCCAAACAGATCATTCACTGAAGCTCTCAACATGACAAATATCATAAAATGTATTCTAAGAACATCCTTACAAAAGTTCACACTAAGCCGTGAGACCAACATCTGACTACAGCTGCTAAACAGAACATTGCAAAAGAAATTAATACAGTACTCCTGTGTCTACAGTGTAAACACCTCATATAACAGTCACAGAAATCTCCATTGATTGGGTGACATTAATGTTAATTAGCAGTATAATCACAGAAAATTAGCATTACAAAGTCTGCCATCTAAACAATGGTAAACACAAACCAGCCACAAACTGCACTTTACATCTATGTAACCACAAACATTAAATTCAGATGCTGAGCAACAAGTGCAAGAGAAGCCCAAGCTTTGCAGTTTGTAATACATGTGCTGTAATATAATACATAATTTACATAGGTACTACTAAGCCAGTGTTGGCAAAAGAGAAAAGCCTTCAACCTGAGAGAGATCATGCCAGTAGCACCTAATGTAATCAGAACGCTAAGATCAACAGAAAGATAGTTCCACACAAAGTTCCATGACTGAAAAGCAGAAACAAAATGTCAAGCTGTTCAACTTTAGCCATTAAATTCTATGAAGCCGCATATCCAAGTAGATCATTAAAAACTGCAGAGGAACAATTCCATTAGGCAAAGAAACTGGCTCCAGTTCAATGCATATGGTTCAAACAGTTTGGCCATGCTCTGATGTTGTTACCTTTGATGTTTAATGTTCTCTTTAATGTTTAATGCCATTTGTAGTTCTACATAAGTAACTGCAAAGGATCAGCACATCACTGAATCTAATGGGGATGTATGATCTTTTCAGGCTGATAGAAGAACACATCTCCTCAGGTCTGGTGTGCAATATGTGACAAATCCCTCTTCAATAGGTCAGTATTAAGCAGTGGTTAGCAACTGTTATCTCATACACTCAGTCAAACCTGAGAAACAAGAGATATGATCATAATGAAAATGATTACAAAGGAAAGCCAGTTTCGATCATAAAACATGGTTTGGCATACCAAAACCTCAATTTGTCTGGTAGCATATGAGCCCAATACACATGCATAGCTCTTAAAACATGATTAGGTACGGCATAACAAAACCTCAGTTTGTCTGGTAGCATATACAATACACACGAATAGCTGCTGTTAAAACATGAATAGCACAAGCAACACGTTAAACGTTTAGGCATTTCAAATATACTATTATTTCCCAGACGACAAGAAATATCTCAAAAACTAGGTTTTACGTTGATACTGGACAGCACAACAGCAATATCTATTACCCAGTTTTTTCTTTTGCAAAGTTTTCAAGTTTAAAAACTGTCCTAATATTTTAACAGTAAAATCACATCTGTTAAATGACAGCAAACTGATTTAAATCAATCTACTTGCATTGGTTTTAGATTTGTTTTCCAAATTTATGAAATATCAGAATGCAAGAAATCCTATGAAAGCTAAAAATTAAGATGATAATTTCTTATAACATTCATGGATTGTAAAAAGGGGTGTTGCCAAGAAGCTGAAGATAATGAAATCTAACCTATCTTTTGAGGATAATTAGCCTCCCAAACTAGAATGTATATATATAAAATATATATATATATATATATATAAATATAACTGAATATAGTGCCTTTAAGTACTTAACAAAGGTGCTACTTGCACTAACTTAAATTGTGTTAAATGTCATTAAGAACAAAAATTCCGTCTTTCAGCAAGCAGTGTTCAGATAACTAGAACTGTCTAGTAATACTACTGTTAAGCTGGAATACACCTGCCAAAAATCTGCAGAGAAACAGTGAATTCTAAATTGCTATGAGTTCTAATGCCACTATAACTTTTACCTGGAATTCACATCCAACTGGCATTTGATGAAAATACATGGAAAATCTTGTTTGTAATTGTTACCCATAACTTTATCATGCTCAATCAGCATACCACTATTCAACAATTTCATAAAATGTGAACAAATTCCCTTCAGCTAATCAAGATACAAACAGCCAAATATTAAGTCCCTCTTGTTTGCATCATGATCAATGAAATAACCCACGTAGAACCTCTTATGAAGCACAAAATCTACGACTGCCAAACAGAAAAAACTAGCAGCAATCTACTTTATGTTTAAAACTCTCTTCCTTACTCACTGAAGTCATTTACTTCTTCAAAAGTTTATTCCTTTAAAAGGTTGATTTCAAGTTGTGTCAGAATACTGATATTGTACATGTATATCTGTAAACTAAGAATATAACTGTTCAAGTCTGAAAGAATTGAAAACATCACACAGCAAAGTATAGCCTACACTATTCAAGTTGTGCTGGAAAAAAGTAACAAAATAAACTCAGAGGCAGTTTGTCACTTAAGACATCTTTCACAAAATGAAGTCAAGTTTTCTAAAATATAACTAATCAATCGTTCAAATCATGCATATTTTAAATCTTGAATTTGCTTCTGATAAATTGCTAAGGTCTTCTTAATATACAATTATGCATTCTTCAAATAATCATTATTATTCTGTCCACTTATGACTTAATGAATTTACATAGTAACCAAACTACTAGCCCATCTGACTGTCTGTCTGCCCGACTCTTGGATCTTGACTTGGAACAGAACCCTTCCTGCCTATCGATTTTATTTGGATTGAGCGCCTGTGAATAAGCTGGTTCCCATGACATAGCTTTCTTTGGGAACTGTAGAAACCTCTAGCTTATGATTACGATAACAAGGCAGTACGACACTGAACATGAAAACATTTACATATCCAGTGCAATTCGTTCATAATCCAAACCAAAGCTACTCTCGATCAGAGTTCAGTTTTAATTTTACTTTCATTCAACTTTAAGTTTTTAGGTTTGCAATGACCTTTAGCAGCATCATTGTTGAAACTAAGATTATTGAACATACAAGCTTTTAAGACACACTGTTAATATACGTTTCTGCAAACACTTCTCATAAAACTCTTGAACGAATTCTGGTAAATACACTAACAATAATGTAAAACTGATTTCAATCTTTGAATTAAACTTTTAAATTTGTATGTGAATTCAACTTCACATATCCAGCAAAACCTCAAACATCTAAAATAAAAACTAATGGCATTGTTTACAATCAATTCTGCCTTTAAACAACTGGTAAAACCCAAATCAGTAATAATTGCAGGAGAATACAGGCTTAGACTTTGAGCAAGTTTAGACAAGCAACACAGACACTAGACAGAAATTTCCAGGATCTTCTGCAGTTCATCTTCTGTTGCCCCGGAAGACGATGTCCCTGACCTCCACTGTAGCGACCTATTTCCTTCCGCTTTCAAAATGGCCTCCACCTCATCAGACTGCTCCAATGCACGTACAAATGATGGCGGGCGTTTTGCCGAGCCGTAGATTTTAGCTACCATTGGTGGTTGCTCCTCACTTACAAAGGGCAATGACTCCTTTGCAGGTGCAGAACCAGTGACCGTGGCTGACTTGCCATTTGCACAACCAACAAATCGCAAGTCCCTTGCATGGCGTGTTCGTGTTGTAATCTGAGGAAGTCGAACTGAGGTCATCATTGCTGACACTGAGGTCGTGACACTGCCATACTGCGACGTGCATGGGCGGTATAGCACAACAACTGGTTGTGTTCCAGTAGCTGGTCCCTGACGAACTTCATTCCAGCTACTTCGGTCCAATAAACCTCTGCCACCTTTACCAGATGGTGTAAAGTCTTCGCCATCTGGAACTACCTCATGAGACAACAGACTTCTTCGGTCACAGACAAGCGACTGAACGTCAGAAAGAGCTCTGCGACCGGTGGGACATGGAGACAGATCTTCTGTAGTTGCCAAGGGAGCCTTTCGAATTCCCCAGGCTTGCCCTGTAGCCAAAACATCTGGACGGTGAGGTCCATATGCCCGCTGCTGTCGTGGTTCCACGTCACCCGAAAGTGAATCCGCACTGCAGGTGAGCAGCAGACTTTGTGGAGTATAAACAGGATTACGATGGCAGGTAAGGACACGACCATTTGGAATGTACTGGGCCGAAAGAGAAAGGACACTCTGAGAAAGGTGACCAGTCTCTGGCAGCTGATACCCTTTTTTGGAAACTACTCGTGTACCAGTAGAAACGCGATGGTTGGGATGCTGGGAGAACAAGTTCAGATTGACAATGGATGCTTGTCCTGGTGAAAGCGGAACCAACTCCGTTTCATTTGTCTAGAAAAATTATAAAACAAAAACTGCATATATTAAAAGCACGCAATCCGCTATGGGGTTCCAAATAAATTGATCACATCAGTTTTGGCATTCTGCAATGAAGTCTGACCTCATCTCACCCACTGTCACACATCTACACATTCCGAGGCTTCTAATACACTGAACCACCCTTGTGGATCTATCTTCCCACTGACGTTTGATTGGATTCTATTATAGATAATTGTATATTCTATAGATCTCTACAACACACCCTTTTCCATTCGACTGATAACCAGGTATGAACTGCTTCTCAGAGATACACAGATGCTCTGTAACAATTATAGTTCGTTCAGTGACCAAACGAGTTGCGGTAAGGAGCGGTTCCGTCAATGGGTGCCTGGAGGCTCAGGTATCCACCCAAAAAATGGCACCGGCGGCTGTGAATCATATAACCTGAAACCTGGCCAAAGAAGCATATTGATTATTTTAAGGAATTTGCTGTATTAGTCACGGGTTCACGGCTTAATAATGTGCAGCTGTCTGTGGTCTTTGATGCCATGAGGTATTGGATTGCAGCCAGAAGTTATCAGCCAGTGATGCATATATAAGAACAAACATCTTTAGCCTCTGCAAGTCAATAGAAATAGTATGCTGCCATCATGATTAGCTGAAAGATATGGTGGCCTCATGGGTAAGGCAACTGCTAAACTAACTTTGAAGTAGGTCTAAGTGCATAAAAGACTCGCTTGTGGCCCACTGACCATAGATTTATTACACTGTGACGTAACAATGACAATGATCAATATCCAGCACATTTCCCATTGGCCAACATCATGGCAAGTAGCAATGTATAACAGCAGATGAATATTAGAAGCCTTTAAGTAATGAAAATCCTTACATCTACTGAAGTAACCATGTTATTCTCCATCTCGTGTTGTCGCCGGATGTCATAAAACACTTTAACACTGTCAGCATTAGTTGTGCACTTCTTAGCGGTTCTGTTTACTAGACTGCAGTGGCAAAAAAACAAATTCATTGAAGATATTCATGCAAAAATCACCAGTGAACTATCAATAAAGTTCAATTAAGCAACAACTGCTTAAACTAAAATGAGGTACGATAATAATCATCTGTATCGATTATCAATAGATTAGCCAACTAGCAGCAGGTAAAGTTAAGTAATGACACATGTACAGATAGCCAAAGTAAGATGTAACTTTATTCTTATTATTAACAACTTCTATAGCGCCGCTGTCTAATGCATGAGGCATCAACCAATGACGAACGAAAACAAAGTCATAACCAGGTAAATACCACTCCACAGAGACAGCCTAAGGTGGATAAGCCAGCTGACAAAGGTAAACTTAACCTTAAGTTGAGACCAAAATTACATAAAGGTAGACAAAAACAAAATATAATGAAGAAAATTAACAATATCATAATTGATGATTTCCCCAAAGATGGTGTATTTTGGGACTCGAGTAAACCAAAGTGCAGAAAGGATATAGCCATTAAGCTCACTTCTGTATTATATTACAATAAGTTTTAATTCTCAGAAATATGTACCCTACCTATTAGATGTTGAAGGCTTGCCTATCAGGGTCTAACGACTGCTTCCTTACGTCTTTTTCAGCTCACTGACATGAAAGCCACGTTCACTCTGCCACTGCCTGGCCACTCTTCATTCTCCTCTCACACTGCATACCCTTCCTTCCAACTCTCTCCTTCCTGCCTCTTAGGCACAGGGGGAGTCTCTTAACTCCACTTTATTTATATAAAAATTTAGAAGTATGTGATATATAAGGTTATTACGAAAAACAACTGTGCTCCTAAGTGGTCACATTTCTGCATAAACTGAGCAAACCTGTCCACTGTTAAGCACATCTGTGATACTATCCATTGCATGTAAAAAAAACTAAGGCTTCAGACATACAGAGTCCAAAAACAGTAGGCAAAACTATTTCATTGATTGAAAATGTTGCCGTGCCACCCAAAGAATAAATGCTGAATGAGTCTTACTGATAGACATATAAAACAACTGAAAATACTACTCACCGAGGCCATGTAGGACCACAGAAAACATAGGTAAAGTTAAGAAGACAGCCTCTTGTATATGGATTGCTGCCACCAACCAGTTTACCAGTCAGCTAAAATTCGAATATACATCCTGCATAAGGTAATGAAACACAAGAGGATCACAGTAACATGCTATGTCACATTACAAAGTCATAAACTTCGACTCAGTCAGGATATGAAATAAATATTCATGAGATGATAAAACATAAAAAGGTATTTACAAATACAAATATCAGTGAAATCAGAAAAAGCAGGAAACCTGAACATGAAGGAATGCAGCATAAAATTAATAAAAAAACAATATATCACCATCTCATGTACTGGCCAAGACAGGTAATGCTCGATGTAAACAAAAAATAGACCAGCTCTTGTACAGGTATGTGTAAATGTAAATGTACACATTTTTCCATAGTTGCCGCATGGCCTCGACGCTGCTCATTTTGCAATGAATATATTGTGAACACTTCTCGGCATGCAAAATTAAACAGAAAACAAGAAAACAACATAAAAGGTGAGAAATAAATTATTTATTGATTTTCTTTCATATCTGAAGTAATAAATAAGCTATACTAACTAACCTTTTCATTCGTTGTTCTTCCGGTAGCCACCAAGGCAACATGATATCCCGTGAGGCCAAATATAGGAAAACTGACCAATCCAGCAACAATTATAAGAATTATACTGTACTGTTAAGAAATTCAACTTCCTCTGCACAGTCACCACAACATACATTATACATATTGTAGTCTAGCAGCCATTTCCTCTTCTGCCGACTACTAATTCAGGGTTTGAAATCCACTGCATTACGTTAAATTGACAAATCAAGCAATGACAACATTAGATATGGTTCTATAGTTTGTGTTAATCAGGTTTCAGCCAAAAGATCAAACAGTCTTGTAACCAAGCTTCTGAAAACTAGTAGCTAAAGAGAGTTTTTCACAGTGCGCAAACTGTTTAATACGAAATGCACGGACTAGTGCAAACAATTCATGTTAACCAAATTTCATCTTAATCATTTTTACAATTCATGTTTTTTTAAATTTTAATATTAGCAGCTACTGCAGTGCATGCACAGGGATCATTGGCCAAGGTGCCCTTGGCTTTCAACAGTAATGTGGCTCAGGTTTGTTTCAAGTATTCAATAACATTGTCTATAACACCTCTTCTCTCGTGTGCTGTCTTTTGTCCTAACTGAGCATTTATCCAAACTCTCAGCAGTCAATCGCCATCCAGTTACTATAAACAATTAATAGCTGATCAGGTTTACATCGGCCACAACAGTTGGCAACCTACCACAGTCTGCAGTATGTATAAATTATAAATGTTGAATCATACATACATATTAATGCTTATTCTGCTCTACAATAAAAGCTTTTCCTATGATACTGTCAGCTGGTGAAGTTATGAATACGGAATAGTACTAGAGGCCAACATGTCACACCACAGCAATGAATGCTTAAAATGCTATCTGCAGACAGGCCGGATATGCAACTTGAAACAACATCTGATCATTTCACGTTGGACGAGCAGAGCCAGATGTTGAAAATAAAGCAACCTTTCGTTTTATCCAAGGGTTTGAAATCAATTTTCTTCCATAGGAACAAAAAGATTTTGTGTCAAGCAATAGTTTCATACTATCAGTTTTGTGACAAAGGAACTAATCTATGCTAAAAACCACTGATGCTGGAACAGACTAAGCATCTTTTTTGTGATAACCAACTCAGGTTTTTGTGTTAACTGTTTTCCACTGTATATCCAATATAATCCATAACTCCAAATTTAAAAGTAACAAAGTTTCTGAGAACTAGAAGCCCAAAAGAGACCTTTTACTATCAAACATAATCCACAGCTCCAAATTTAAAGAATTATAACCCTGTTGCCAATTAGTCAAACTGTCACCTTATAAGCACAGCAAGTTTGCAGGGAACATTTCAAGTGCTTCTCTTGAATTATAATAAATTTATCAAAACCACAAGGGTAACATTTAAACAAACCTACAAAGGAAGATCTACAGGAGAATGGCTTGAAATACTGGTATTCATGAAGAATAATAAGTTCAGAAACAATGCTTTACTATTTGAGACAAAAGCAATCAGCAACATCTCATGCTGATCAACATCTCATGCTGATCTCAAGGATACACTGTGATGCATCGTGCAGTTGCAATCTGCTCCCTGTTGCCGATGAAGAAAATGATGCTGAACGCAATGATGCTCAGAATGTGCAGTGACAAGGACAGAAGAAACTGAAAAAAATAGCGATAGTTTCTTCGCCCAATGCAGTTGTTAACCCAAGGACAATGATGATCAAACATCTAGTCACAAAACAGAACAATCAAAATTAAACAGTACTGCAATTATGAGTGGCACAGTAGCCTAGTGGCTAACATGTTGCATGACCAATTAACGGGTTTTCACGTTAATTCTGTCATATCTGCATAATACCTTCTAGCAGAGTTAAAGGCAATCTTTCAGATGCCTCAAACATAGGCATAAACTGCTTTACACCAATAGGCTCAAGCCTCTTCTCAACATTCAGGCACCAGGTTTACTATATTTTGAAACCCCCACAATATTTTTGCTAATTTTCCTAACAATCCAGGAATCGTTTTAACATACTGTAGCCCTTGGCCCAAAATAAATTCAAGCAACAGCTGAATACTACAACTGGTGGCCTGGAGAGGCAGCCGAAAACAGGCCATTGTGTGTTTCATCCACCAACTTCCTATAACAGACACCAAAATGTCATTGTTGCTCAGACTCATGCTGCTTATCTGTAACAGATACTAGTCTCAGCAGAGCAAACAATAACACATGTTGCATCTTTGGCCCATAAGTGCTGAGGGAGTGGAATTTATCGTTTAGTTGGACCGTTCTTTCTCAGCTATCCCAGGAGATTCACAGGAGGCTTTTGAAATATGTTTACATCTGTGTTCAGTCCACCACTGTAATCACCTTCAAAATCACCTTGAACAAGGTCCAGATGTCTGGATTTTTATCCTACTCCCAAACAATTTCTACATTCCTTTCTAATTATTTATAAACAAGTCAAATGTATTAATATTAATAATTTTTCTTAAACGTAGTAAAGGTAATCCTTCAGGAAGCAACATTTTATTATTTAAGCCACAGTAGACTTTTAATGGTGTACTTTTAGGTAAGACTGTGCTTGAGGACCTAGTGATCCTAGAGCATAATGGTGTTAAAGAAGCTCAAGCTGGCATACATGAGTAGTTTATTGTTTATTCTTTTCTACTCTTTCCAATAATTTCCAAAAAGCCTTAGTCTTGTGCTGTCTTGGACCTCGTTTCTTGGTACCCCCCACAGTCTCTGCTGTGGTCTCAGTCTTGGAACTTTACTGCCTTGGTCTTGTCATGGTCTTGAATTTTTAAGTCTTGCATACAACACTGCAAAGATTCATTAGTACCAAGCCCCTGTATCATGCTATTTATATAGCACCTTTATAATGTGGTATAAAAATAGCCAGAAACAAGCCCCAAGGGACATTTGTTGATAGCTGCATGTCATCTGCCATAGTCAGAACATCTTACCTTATCATACATAAGACATTTTATACAACTATGAAAGCAACAAAACTCACAAACCTCAATGCAGCCATTGCATACACTGCAGTGACAACTTCGCGGTGGGCGGTAAAACCGACAAGTCTGACACCACTTTGTGCGAATAGTTCGATCTTTGACATCAAAGTTTTTATAAAGAGGACGGCCTTCATCTTCTGTATGTTCGCCTTCTTTAGCTTTGAGAAGACATGAAAAGGTGAAGTGAAATACTTAACACACACACATGTATGTAAGTATGTACAGTGTGCATATGTATATCATATAAAGAGCACAGGGTTCATGCGAAAGTGCACTACCTGCATACAGCGATGACTGTACATATGTAGGCATAAAACTACATGTATATACGTATGCATTTATGTATACATGTATGTATGTATGTCTGTATTTGGACATTTAATATAATACCTTTTTTGTACCTCATGATATTTTAGCATCTCTCTTATGGTTATCTCCTGCACAAACAGCTAATGAGCTGCTATGCAGTTCCAATCTACTTTAACTGAGCTTCTTGACACGCAAATTCCTTTCAGAGCTAACAGAGCACACTGCAGTCTTGGTCTCCTATTTCTGAAGTGAGGCATCAGCAAAGTCAACTGGAGCAATGGAGACATCCCTCTCACCTCTCCTTGGAGCACACTTGTAAGGTTCAGGCAACAGTGCTAATTTGTGTGAAAACTTGTTTCATCTGCAAATTTGCATATTTAACTAATTTAAATTTAATTTAAATTCAAATGCTTATATCAGTGATAGACAGTAATCTGTAATAGACTTTGAAACCTGCAGTTTACTACATCTCAACTTTTTTGCTATAGCTTAACCCCAAATTTAAAGAACACATACTCTCTGTCAATCATCATCTCTTTCCTTTATTTTGCTCTTTCTACCAATTTTAATTGTAAAAATGTATTATCTACAAATCTGTCTAGAAATCAGGAAACAAATTCAGAACTCAAATGACTCACCATGTGTGTAAATACCCGGATCCAGGAATGTCGACAGGCCAAAATTCAGAACAACGTATAATGTGAGCAAACCCTCATATATCAACATACCAGCACCATACTGAGAATTCAGATACTGTGAACTGAAAATTTTAAAAAATCCTTGCATTTAATTCATTCACTGCAATATTGTGTCATCAAAATCACCAGTTCCAGATGCCAGCCAATAACAACAAAACAATATTAATAATAATACAAATAAAAACATGACATTAGCTCACAGCAGTCACTCCTTTTCCACGTTCACATTGGTTAATTGTACAGCAAACTGTAACCATCAAAGTAAACTAAGGTTGGCAATTTTCCACAGATCAATTATCTGCATTTTCTGTAGTACTGGCCAACTTCTCCAGTAACACCCAACTACTCTTTTTCATCTTATTCAAAGGTAGAGTTAAGGAAAGTGAAAACCAGAAGTTGGGCTACATGTTGTTTTAAACTTTACTAGTGAAATATGTTATGAAATATGTTTTTAAATTAGCTTAAATTTTATAAACTGAAAGATATTAGTTATCAGTCTGTGTGTTTCTTCAAGAAGTATCATGTGCTCTCATTCTCCTTGACCAATCTACCAGTTTTAATACAGTTGATCATGGCATACTCCTTCACCACCTCAAACACTGGTTCAGTCTTTCTGGTCCTGCTCTCCACTGATTGACATCTTATCTGCACCCTCATACTCAATCAGTTTGCATCAACCAACTAAATTCTGCCCTTATCACTATCCACAAGGGGCTGTACTGGGCCCGTTCCCGTTCACATTTTATACAACTCCTCTCGGTTCACTACTTGCTGATAACTCTTTTGACTACACTTAAATGCTGATATACCCAGCTATTCCTTTCATTCATTTGGCAGTTTCATGTCTAATCCTGCTCTCCAAATACTCGTTTCTGTTTTGGTGATGATCAGTCTTGGATGGCTAGTAATATTAAACTTCTTCTGAATCCCTCTACAACCAAATTTCTTCCCTAAGGACAAGCCAACAACTGCATAAATTAAGTCTGTTCAGTTGGGTGGCTTGCTTGTAAATCAAACTTAATGCACATGCAGTTTAGGCATAATATTTGACTAAACCATGTCATTTTCTAACCATGTTCAGGCCATATGTAAATCAGCTAATTTTTACATAAGGGATATTCACATAATCAGATCACATTTGCCTCAAACTGTCTTGATCTCACTAGCAAATGCATTGGTTTCTAGTAGACTTGACTACTGCAACTCATTTCTCACTGGCATCATTTAGGGAGATTTGCATAACCTACAAATGGTTTAAACTCTCTGGTCCAAGCCAATCTAAACTCATAAATATCAGCATATTAAGCAATATTGCATTTGTTTCACTGGTTGCCAACTGAGCAAAGAATCCAGTTTAAATCTACCCTATAGTTCACAAAATACTACATTTAAATCAGCTGACCTAACGGTGTTTCATGCTCACCCATCATAAAACCATCAGATATTGCACTAAATCGATGGACACTGTCACTCCTGTCAAGCCTTATAACAGGATAGCGTTGGGTTCTTGATCATTCTCGGTTTGGTCAAAGGCTGTGGAATTCACTTTGTTGCTCTGTCACTTCTTTTATGCCTGGCATCTCTAATGGCTTAAGATTTCGAGTACCTGACCATCAACTGATGGTTGGTATTATGATAATGAGGCTATAGAAGTCATTAGATTAGATAAATTTCATTAGAAGACTTTTGGGCTCGGTGACTTGCACCCAAACTATGTTACCTTTGGAGGCTTACAACTAGGAATAGGGCCTACTGATTATTATCTGACCCATCATACGAACTCACCAACACTTCACCCTTTGAATTTCTGCTCAGGTCTGAATTTCTGCTCAGGTCTTTCACTCAAAACTGAAAACACTCATCTTCCTCAAATCCTATACTGATTGTTCATCTTCCCTTATCTCTCTTTCCACTCCAGTTCCAAAAACCATCTTCCTCAAATCCTATACTGATTCTTCATCTTCCCTTATCTCTCTTTCCACTCCAGTTCCAAAAACCATCTGTCATATCTGTCTGACCATCTGCCTGATTCTTGGATCTTCACCTGGAACTGAACCATTCCTGCCTATCAATTGTATTTTGACTAAGTGCCTGTAAACAAGCTGCTCCCTGTGACTTAGCTTCCTTTGGGCGCTGTAGAAATCTTCAGCTTATGATTATGATTGTCCTGTTCTTTCCCTGGCATCAAAGCAGGATATTATATTATGTATTGTGATACTATGCTTGGGCAAAAAGCCCAGATCTTGAGTCAATATCACCACCTACATAATACAAAGACATCAGAGTTGATTAAAATTCTGGTTATCAAATGCAGCTGAAACAGAAACTGACCACAGAACACAACTTACGTGCAAACGAAATATGTAACCGTACAGATGGTTAAAAGGCACCACGCACAACATGCTGGAATCACTTTAGTGGACAGTTTACATAACGGCATTCTGCTGGAAAGTAGTATTCGGGTCATATGATGGGTACTTTTTGGTACCCCCGACTCCTTGCCACGTGATGGCTATGATTAGGTCATCAGTTGCAGTGGAAGATCCCGACTTCTCCGCATTTACCTACATCCCTGAATATCTGATTTTTTTGAGAGAGAGAAACTAACAAAATTAGTTTTCAATATTTCGGGTCATCTGGTAGTAGCGAAGTCGGAATGGTTCTGAATTACTCCCTAAGAAGTTGCATCACGCAAACACAACACTAAAAGGCCATAATACAGTTTAACAAAATCCCGCTCAATTCTTATTTTGCTATTTTGTTGGCTAATTAATATTAAAACATGCTATAATTTGTTAATTGCTCTTAATTCTGGGTAAATTCTACAGTCACCGGAAGCCATCAATGACTAAAACTTAGCGCAGACATGTGAAACTGGAAGTGACGCATCAGTTTCTATTACCGTGCCAGCATCTTCTATATTCCAAGATTTCACTTAGTGTGAACTAAGATTTTAAGAAGGGAACCGTAAATAAAATCATCCGGACTCAGAGTCAACAGAAATGATCCATCATATTACAATAATGATACACGTGCATTCAAATCATAGATTTAGAAGTAAAACGACAGTAACGAGGCTTATACAAATTATAGTGTGATAATTTATCACTCGGCTATCAAACCAAAATAATTGATTAGAAGCTGTTAGCCCTACAATGAGCTGAACTCTTTGGTGTACACTTACAGCACTGTCATAAATTTATTAAAATATATAAAATCTTTCACAGCAATGTTAAGTCTATAATGCACTTCATGTTAAGTCTATAATGCACTTCACGCAGGAACCTAGCAATAAAGACTGCTGGTTGACCAGAAGACTAATATTTCCAGAAATGGTTTTTCAGTGATAATGTTGTTGTCAGTTTTCTATGTGATTTTCTCAGTCACGGTAATTGATTGAATTTTTTCTGATACTGTTATTAGTTTATCATCACAGGCAGGATGCTGTAATTTGTTGATTTTCTTTTTTGTGTGTTTTGATTCTTGTGCTACCATTGTTTGATGAAATAAAAGATTTATATAAAAATAAAATTGCCACACTCAACGCAAGGACAAGTTACTAACTTACTTACTTCGACGAAATCTCGTTCCTCGTCGAGAATTTGCACGTCCGCCAATTTTTAAATTTTAAGAAAAGTCAATATTGGTTGTTTCAATAATCAAATGCTGCGAATTGTTTAGTTTTTGTAAATTAAAGCTAAATCGAGTATTTTGGTATCTTTGTGAAAATGGATTCTTTTGCAAAGGTTTGACATTTCGGCATTCTGCAAAACATTCTCGCGCTACTGAAGTAGTTGATACCCTTCCGTGATTGAAGCCAGGATTCACTGATGCCCAAAATAGTTGCAGCCCGTTGACCTAAAAAAAATATTAAAGTTAAAGATGACATTTGCTTCGGCATACTTATAGTATAGGGGACCGCTCTAGTTTGGGCTATTTGGGGCGACGCTTTCGGCCTTGCTTCTGCCTACTGTGATTGGTTGTAGTTTCCGCTGACTTTCTTCGACCAAAACACTATTTGCAAAGATCGATTAAACGTTATTCAAACTTTACAAAGCCGAGCTAACCCTTACTTTTACTCTAACCCTTTTTAACAGCAAGCATTAGAATCCATGTTTATTTACTTCAATCAATGACGGGACACTTACAAAAGCTACGCCTGTAATTGACATCACTGCGGCGGGCGGCGCCGAAAAGCAACGGCCTAAACAGCGGTCCCCGATACTATAAGTATGCCTTTGCTTCATGTAAACCTCTCTTATTGAAAGCTAAAACAAAGTTTTAAGCATGTTAATTAAATTTGCCAATAATTGTTTTGAAACCAAACAACGCTTTATGACATGCTTTGTGTAAAAGTCCAGTTTTGAGCACTTTCCTTGTAAAAGTTGCAAAAAGTTGAAACTCACTATCTCATGTAACTTTTGCAGATGATTTTCAGCATTAACAATGACTGCTTAACGTGTTTCGGTAAAATTTGACTTTGACCCACATACGGCTGATCATGTATAAAGATTGTGGCTGCCATAGACTGGGAGAGTGTAGAATGCTGCAAGATACCTGCACATCCTTCCGGGAACTCACATTAAATTCATATCGTATGGAGGGTAAGCTTATTCCAGGAAAACTTGGAAATAGCATTTTATGTATTATGTTGTTGCGCATGAATGAAACTTCGTAGATCTGGACGACGATGAGGTGCACGCAGAATGGATTAGAACTTAGGAAGTTGTGCAATACTGGGTAATGTCTTATGTAAAGGAGATATGCACCTTTAAAGGTGATATGGACCTTTATATTGGATTTTGTAATTTTAACAGAAAGATAAGCTTTTAATATTGATAATGGCTCGCTGCAATGTTACAAGGTTGGAATTAGATTAGCAAGTGCTTAACATCTTGTCTGATCCAACGTTAGACAATGCTGGAACGAGTTCAACAGCGGCAACAAACTATTTCAAGAAGACTGGAGCAGGTGGGAAAGATTAAACCAGTGGATACATCTGATGACAGCAGTAGCAATGAAGATGAAGAGTCCAACTGTAAAAACCGTGAAATTCCTTCTTGTGATGTTAAAGGTAATTAATAGTTACAAATTAGCATATTTCTTTATGTTTACGAGATGTAGCTGGAGGTATTAGTGATGGTGGCTTGCCCAGTCTGTTCATCTTTGAGATACAGTAATTTTCGAAGGATTACAAAAACATGTTCATGTTTGTGACTTGATCAGAAATGTTTTAGAGAATCAAGCCACATCATCGCAAGAATGGAATTTGCAATCGACCTGTATCTAATGTTTTGTATGCTGAACATATATGTAGCATTTCTAAAAGCCTGTTAAATTCTCATGTATGTATGTCTGCATATATCTGAGCATTTATTTAGCACCTTTTAGTAACGTCTCAAAAGCCAAAGTTGTTGATTGCATTTGTTTATAGCTTTGGTGAGACTTGTAGTGCTGAGGCTAAGAAATTATTTATAGTTGTGTACTTGTTTTCAGAAAAAGTTAATGTTACTTTAAATTACCCTTGTAGTAGCATGGATTGTCTACTTGGGTTTTCAGGTGCACTAAATAATGAACAGAGTGAGCAAGATACACAACCCAAGCCTTGTAAAAGTCGTTTGGCAGCTCTGGCTGAGAACATCAATAACTGGGAAGATGATCTCAGTCATCCACAAATCAAGTAAGACATCTTTTACACTTACTTGGCTTGTTACCTGTTTGGTTACTTCGTCAATTCTGATTGTAAAAATTATCCCAATTGTCGGAGTTGTCTGAGTAATCTATTAGCATTACCTTTCCTGCCTGATCTGATTTCTGATGATGACGATTGTCGCTGGCTGGGCATGAACTGCATATGCGAGAAGAAGAATTTATGAGCTGTAGAAAAAGTTTTTATTCTTAAAAAGACATTTGGATGCTTATTGTAATAAAATTAAAGTCATCTCATGGATCTTAGAGGCGCAGGTACTTCAAAGGCAAAGAAGTTACAAGAAAAAGTCCTTTTAAGAATAGCAGAATAAAATGTAATTAGTTCTGCACCCCTTAAATGGCGTGGTGCCTTTCAAATGGGCAGCGGTGGTGAAGGATCTCACGACTAATTCATTGAAAAATAAGCGTGGTTGAGGCCATACAGTCGCTATATAAAACCGTGTACATTTACATTTGCAAATGAGAGTTGATATTATCCTTGGTGCAGTATTGATATACTGCAGAAACACTGAGAGGGATTGCTGCAGCAAATTATTTCTTCTGATTAATGATTTATTTTGAACTTTTTTACCAGATCCAAAGAACCTGTGAAAAGAGCTTGGAAGCCTCCTGCCACAAGTGCTTCTGAAACTGCAACTGCAAGTTTAGTCCTAAAAGGGGGCATTACGGGCAAAAGTAAAATTGTTTCAGCATCTGATAACGCCGTTAAAAAAGATATGCGACGCTCAAACTCATCTACCAACACTCCACCAGCTAAATCTAGATATCTGCAACAGTCACCCAGTACTGGAAGGTCTAATTCACTTCGCACAAGCGTTTCCTCTATGGCCGCTGGCGCCTCTTCTGCCTCGTCTGGAACAGATGCGCCTGTGATGAACACAGAAATGGAGAGTGATGCTCACATTGCTTTGACTGCTGTGCTGTCAAAATCTTCTAAAACAACTTCTGCTAAAAACAAGATCTCACAAAATTCTGCCAGTGCAAACAGTGCAACAACACTTTGTCAGGATGTTAGGAGAACTTCAGTTTCAAAAGCATGTTCAACTGGTAGGAGGAGGAGTTCAATTGATGAACCGACAAAACAACCAGTTGCTGCAAGATTATTAGCTTGGAAACAGAAATCAACAGAACATGAAAAGAATGCTGCACAAAGTCGTCCTTTTACTTTGCAAAAGTCAACAAGAAGGCCACTGAGTAAAATTGAGGAAACTGCGGAGAAAGAAAATTTAATGGAACCCGCAGTTAGGTTAGGAGGTAGTGCTAGAATTAATTCACAGCCTCATGTTCAGAGTTCAAATCCTGAGGCACAGATTGGCAAACTTCAGGCTGAGTGTTCATCCCCAACGCAGTTGAAAACTGATTCCAGGTCATCACCAAAGAAACTTGGACAGGCCACATTGAACATTCAGGAGAAACTGACACAGATGTGTGAGAACTGGAAACAAAGTCAGATTGCAGAGAAATCACGACAAGAGAGAACAGCCGAGATAACAGCTCTTACGAACAGGTGGAAAAATGGGATCTTGGTGGATCATGGAAACACTAAAGAAGATGAGCCAGCTGTAGAAACTAAGAGCTCATCAACATCGAACTCAAACCCTGACGTCCAGGTAAGTACAAGCTATCTTTCAGCTGAACTGGTCATCCCTTGTCTGTAAGTATCTATGTATCAGGATCCTTAATAGTGCATGTTTTAAGCATCTCGCTGAAGCACTGCATGTATGGCTAACTGATAGAAAGAAGAGTGTTTTAAGGCAGTTTAAAATGTTTACCGAAAATCTGGAGTCAAATACAACATCTAACATCTAATCTAATCCAGAAACTTATATAACACTATTATTGTTATGCACAAGGCATTGATCGACGGTTGCTTAAGAGTACATGTGCAGTGGAAGACAGTTCCAAGAGGAGGGTCCAAGACAGGATAAGACACAACGAGTTCATGTTGAAGTGTGGTACCTGCATATCTCCATAAGCCGTAGAGAGGAATGATTGCTGAACCAGTTGGCTCAAGACTGGAACACAGCATGGTGTTGACCAACAAGGTCTGCACCAGAAGTAGAATCTTGAACTTTATTCTCTTCTCTTCCCACAAGAGTATTTCTGGAGCTTTTAGAGCAGCGTTTTGTGGCTGAACCAACTTGTTGCTTTGATATAACTTGATCTAATGTGCAGATGTCCTTACTTTGATATTTGAAATTCAAGGCCTGGAAAATCCCAAAAGGCGGGGCTTGGTTTGTTCTTGTTAGCTGTCAGTTGCATTATTCACTGGAAATTCATGCAAAATTATTGGCTAAAACAGTGAAAGATTATTTTGTTAGGAAATAGTTATGTTAAGTAAGGTAACTCAGCAGGCATTCCCAGTAATTTATCGGGCTTTTATCAAAGGCATCTAACGATGGTCTTCAGAGGCAGTTTTGAGGTTGAATGTTAATCTGACTGAAGCTGAAACACTAAAATGTTGTGATTTGACTTCAGTGAGTACATAATATTGATAAACAATGTATCATTTACATTATACTACATTTGCTTAGAAGAGTCATGCACCGACAGTGGCATTAAATCTGAAGGAATTGATCCCAGTTGTTTGTGTCAACATGTGTACCAACAGCTGTGGCAAAGCATAGAAAAGATAATATTTGCTTTGGAAATTACACTGACTAAACTTACTGCTTATCTTCTAAGTTAAGGTAAATGCTCTTTCTTGGCTGCTTAGATTATATTACATACATAGCACTGTTATCATAATGCGTGAAGGATCAATTGATGGTCGCTTCAAGTGAAATCACAATCAAAAACATAATCTGTTAGAGAAGCATGGTCAAAATGTTATAGATAGGTCAGAGAAACTAGAAGTCAAGCTACAGTGGGTAAGAAAGCTGACATCTATAGATGAGTTTTAAGTTTAGTTCTGAATGACTTGAGAGAACTGACAGAACACACAACACTGGGCAGTGAATTCCAGCCATCAAGAACACATGAGAGCCCATCAGTGTTCTGGTGCAAGGCACAGCAAGAGTCAAGAGTATTGAACAAGAATATTTGCTGGCATGACGGGTGAGAAAGGAGCAGAGATAGGTCAGCTGATTTGAATGCAATGCTTTGAGAACTATGACAGATCTAAAACTGAATTCTGTGCTCTATGGCAACTAGTGTAATTACTATTGGTGCAGTATGCTGATACTTAAGGGGTTTTTGTTATGGCTCTGGCCAGAAAATTTTGAACCATTTGTAGTTTGTGCAAATCGCTTTTAGCAGTACCAGTGAGAAATGAGTTGCAGTAGTTGAGTCGACAAGAAACTAGAGCAGTTACATACATTTATATTTGTTGAGTGTGTATAAGTATGTCTATGCATGCTTGTATGTATGTGTTTGTGTATTTATGTAAATATTAATACATACTTCCATGCATACAAACATATTTCTGCAAATCAACACATGCAGTGTCACATGCGTCACTGGTAGATTACATTCTTCCCATTTCTTATCAATTTTTGTATGTGTATCGGTATAACGTTAAATTTATTTCTTGAAGTTTTGTTTTGTGCAGGAGGTTTCCAGTGTTGCTTCACTAGCACTGCCGGTTGTTTCCTCATCTGCTTGCCCAGTTCCACCACCACCTCCACCCCTTCCACCACCTTTTCCGCTTTCTTCAGGCAGTGGTGCCAAGGTTTCTGCCAGTGTCCAGCAGCCTGTTGCTAAAGCTACTGGCTTTTCCAAGCACTGCAGCATCAGCCGGGCAGTTAAGTTTAACAGTTGTCCAAAGCCATTTGTCAAGCCCAAGGAAGCGTCAGACCTGACTTGTGGTGAAAAACAGGGTTTGCCAAAAGAAGAAAACGTGGAAGATGATGTTGAGCCAATTTGCGAACGATTTTCAAATCAACTGGCAGCAAGTTAGTATTGCTTGTGCTATGGATCCTACTTTTCAAAATGAATATTTGTGTGCTAACAAATGCATTGAGCATAGTCACTGGTGAAGGACTGGAGCTAACGTGGCCTTTTATTGTAAGAGTAATTCAGCTTAAGTCTTGGTCTATTACTGTTCTACGTCTACCAGACGATTAGTGTCTGTTAAGATTTTGGCTATGTTACTTCAGAGCATGCTGAAAAATATTAACTCTTTACCATTCAGAACTTTTTAAAAATTTGTTTTCTGTTTGTGTTCTGCTTCAGTTCTGTTTTAAAGCAAGACCTTGTTTTCCAGTTTATGTAAAAAATCCATTAAATAAGTAAACAGCTGTTTCTTTACAACATAATGGCTTTAAAATGTAATACTTATATTTCATCTCAAAGTAGTGTTGAAAAAATTATAATTTGGTAGTTTTTAGCTTTGGATGTTGTGATAAATTTTAATATGCCTAACCAGTGAATATGGAAATTAAAATTTGAACACTGAAGCTTATTTGAGATTAAAATAGTATTTTTATTAAAGATATTACTACAAATTTTTAGCTGGATGCTTAGGACTTTTTGAAACAGGTTTCTGAAGCAGAGATTTCGATTTGGCTGTTGAGCTGGACGTTATTTAAGATATTTGACAGATTCTGTTTATGCTGCTTTTTATTTTTGATTCTGTTGATTCATTGTGATACTTTGACAGATTTTGAGACGAATCTAATTGCAATGGGCTACCAGGTCAGTCCTGAGGGAAGTGCTGCAGTCGTTGACCTCAAAGTCTTCAAAGAACCTGAGCCACCAAAACTGGTTGCTCCACGCGTTCCAATCCCTTCACCAGTCAAAAAAGTCAAGATGACTGGACGTACGGTCACAACCACTCGATTTGATGACCGTGAAAAAGTAACTGTCATGAAAAAGAAAGTGGCAACTCTACCGTTAGCAGCTTCATTGGGTAAAGCATCTGGTGCAACCACAGAACGGAACAACTCTAAAAAGACTGTAAAGGAACCTACTCGGAGTGCCAGTGTTTCTAGTGGCCGTTCTGGGAACCTCTACAGTCTCATAAAAGCCCAGGCCCGGCAGGCCTTGGAAGTAAAAACACCTGCAGAGGTGTCGGCTGCTTCTACCAAGATTCAAAGTGATTTAGCACCGAGTGCTTCATCTGAAGATTCCTTTGAATCTAGTGCAAGTTCTAGTGGAGTTGATTCATCTTCCAGTCATCACCAGTTGGAGCAGACACTAACTGGGGAACCAGCCTGTTTATTGTCTAAGTGGGACAGGGAACCAGCGCCTTCATCCAGATGGGAGTCGAGCAGTGAATCCAACAGCCAATGCATGTAATAGGCCTATCAGTACTAATGAGATTATTGCTACTCTTATCTATGAATACCTAAGCTTTGTACAATCACACAGTATTCATTATTCATATCCTGTGCTGTTAGCTTCATGGTATTCAAGTTGAACTATTATTATTATGCATTTATTACACGTGCAATGTATAAATGTGAATCTAAGACGCAAAGCAATTGTGAGTGAAGGACTTGCTCAAGGTCCCTACACAGTAACTGTCCAAGCGGAGGCTTGAACCTGTACGCTCCATGATACAAGCCGAGTGCTCTGTCCAATTGGCTGCTGTAACCCATGGGATCACTACTTCTGGATTACAAGCACCACCTTTTATAAGTCACCCCTTTTGTATTGGCATTGAATAAATCTCAAATTTTTAAAATTAGTTTAGTTATTAGGTCAATTTGCCTTCTAATTCAGCTTAATCTGTAAAATGTTCTCATCTTTTATACATGCAATCTTATCTGTCTTAATTAGCATGACAGGTGATTTGATTTTCTCTCATACTTCATGGGTTAACATTTCTGCTTACAGTACTACTGAGCATAAATTGTTTTGGTTTATGAGCAGTGACGATATAGCAGAGGAATTTCATATGCCCCAGGTGAAGCTTCCTGCTTATAACCGACACAAAGCTCATGATCAAACAGACACAGACGACGCCTATTCAGAGGTCAAAGAATCTGAACCCAAGGCTCAGTCGTTTGCTCCGACTCAGACAAAACGCTTGACAGAAGAAGGAGTTTACATGGAAATGACCCAAGCACAGGTGATAGTTAAATTCTAACAACCAGTGATGCTTAGACATATTAGGTAAGGTATATTAGCCTCTTGATGGCCACAACAAAGTAGAGTACTTTACTGCTGCCGATTACACCGTAGTAATGTATACTTTACCACTCTGGTAATTTCAGAGTGAACCATACTTATGTCAAGGTAGATGGTTATTATTATTACGAATATTTTTAACACCCTTAAAGTCACAGAAATGCGAATCGGAGGCGAGGTTAGTCAGTCGCCAGGTGAAAAGAGTTAGACATCTAGATGTTTGAAAGCCAGTTCCCAAGTTTACTCCAATCTGGAACCATCTGTGTGATGTGCCTCAGAATTACCAATCTTGCAAAGATTTCTGACAACAAGCAATTTGCTGAGAATGAAGGGACGGTAATCTATCATGCACTGGCGTGTACCATGCACTGTGGATGAAAGGGCACCTTTGCAAGGTTCCTGATTGGTGCTATATAAATGTTCAGACACCTACAAATGACAGTACTTGTGATGGTAGATGAATCAGCCAGCATGTCAACAAAGTGAGGAAGCATCGAGAAAGAGTATGGTGATACTTTCAAGAACTTGATATCAAGCACATGAATGGTGATATGAATGGTGATTCAAGAATATGAATGGTGATATGAATGGTGATTCAAGAACATGAATGGTGATATGAATGGTGGTGATTCAAGAACGTGAATGGTGATTCAGTAACATGAATGGTGTTGTATTCAAGAACAATCTCTTAAGTTTCAAAAAGAGTAAAAATAACAGAAACTATGGCAGTTACAATCTTAATTTGTTGATTTGCATAAGCCTAAGAATGTAAAGACTGGAACAGGTGATTAAACTACAAATAAAAGACTACAAATTGCTACAGATGTCTTCACATTAGACGCAGAAATATTTTTATGCTTTTTAACGGAGTTTTAGTCATCAGGAAATTGGGAATTATTGAACTGGTAGTTATTAGGGATATATTTAATTTATTTTATTATTATTTATTTTTTATTTTTGGTGGCCATTAAAGGGTTAATTGTGCAGGTTGTGTGATGGTTGTGCTGAAATGCATAAACTGCTTACTGTGTCAGAGTTCAAATCTGTTGGTATTTGTAAAATTTGCAGCAGTTCTTCAATGAGCTGCTTACCCTGTTGAGAAAGTTATAGTACTGTCGTACTATTTCTATCATATTTGCTTTTACGCATAATGGCCAGTCACTAAAAGCCCAGAATTTTGCTTTTGCGTCTAGAGGCCAGGTTGCTCGCAAACAGTGCTTTTTGGAGACATTTAGCTGACCAAGGAATTCCAAGGAAATCATGTATGTTATAAATTTTGCAGCCAACTTTGTCGGTCAGGCGAGCACCTGGTCTCAACAGTCCAAAATTTAAATCTTCTGCAAAGATGAGACAAGTGCAGTTTGCATCTGACATTGATACAACGACGTGTACAGCAAGTGACACTGATGATGGAATGTCATCGTCATCCTCAAGGTGTCCTCCGAGCAATGATGACACATATGATGTCATATGGTATGTTTTGATGAAGATATTTAAGTTATTTATATATCTCCTTTTAGTGCAAGCTCAGCCATACATGCTTTCAGGGTTAATAAATTAGTAGCTGTTGGTGGATTGCTGTTACTGTGTTTCCCCCTCAGCAGAATAATCCCTGACATGTAAACAAATGTGCTACCTAAATCTTTACCTTTTTTTCTGTTACATTACCTGAAATGCAAGATCATCTGGACTGTAACATCATGTGGGTTTTAGTGCATGTGAAACCTCTATCCAGTTCACAGACCAGTCTGTAATTGCTTCCAGTTCATCATTGTTTAAGTTGTGAACTTTTGACTACTTGACAAGTGGTCAGCTTGTAACGTGGAGGCTTGTAATGGGGTCTTGTGTGTACTTCTGATAACGGGTTGGAGCCTCACGTGAGGTCATTACTGTGTAGGGAACTCGAACAAGAGCTTTGTGCATAATTGCTCAGTGCAATTGATGCTCCATAATATGGTCGTAAGTGCAGTTCTGAGTTTTGGAGTGAGGACAATACCAAATTGTCCTATACAGTTGTATTTGTGTTTTTTTATGTATTTGATAAGAAAGCCAGTGCAAAGCAGGATGTCCTAAGCTGGCATTTAAACATTCCACCGTTAGTGAACATAATTTGCAAGGTATAGTATTCCAGGTGACCGGGCCTGCTCAAGAGAAATTGACTAATAACCATACTGCTTGAATGGATGATTAATGATAATCATTGGACATAATTTGCAAGGTATAGTATTCCAGGTGACCGGGCCTGCTCAAGAGAAATTGACTAATAACCATACTGCTTGAATGCATGATTAATGATAATCATTTTGATCATACTGGTAACACTGTTAACATTTCTATTCCAGGGACAGTGAATCAAGTAGCAATTGCTGTGAAGCTCCACCTGTTCCAGCAGCCAGTCAACTGCGGGCAGAAACATTTCCAGACCTGCCGAGACGAAACCTTCCACCCAATCATTCCAAACACCGTCCAGTCACAATTGCTGGACTTCCTCAGGCTCGTCCATTAGAACATCGTGCAGAGACTCGTCACCAGATGGCCGCATTTTTTGAACGTCGATACCAACAGCGTCGTCCAGCATGTCGCAGTGAGAATGAGAGATTCAAGTCACCGTCATTGCCACACAAGTCAGTCCGGCATCGACTCCAGGTGAATTATTTATCGTGTACATTATCATATTTTCTGGACTATTAGTTTGCTTGTAATTATAATCTGACATTTATAAAGCGCCACTTCAAGAATAAACTCATAAAGGGCGATCCCGACCCAGACCAGTGAAACCACTGTCAAATAAGAAAGACTTCTGATGCCTGCCAAACTGCAGAAGGGGCAGACTGAGAAGCTCAAGCCATAACTCACAAAAAAGGTATTCCAGTTGGTAGGTCTAGCGTAGGCAAAGCTTCTGCACTGAGCCGTATAGGTACACTTGTGGGACAGTGAGGCACCCATGGACAGCCGACTGGAGAGAGCACGGCCTGGGACCAAAGAAACCAAAGTGCAGAAGGCCTTAAGGTATGATGGAGCTTCTTATTTTAAGATGCAATGATGCAAAAATGACAAATTTTTGTAAAGTCAGCAATAATATGTAGGTAACATTGGCTTATAGGGCACACCCCCTCACAGGTTTTAATTACTCTTAGTTTTAAAAAAGTGTAAGAGATATTGTCTGAAATAAATTTCTGCACTGCATAAGAATTGAACCTATCATAATTTCTTGGTGCACAGTAAAATAACTAAAAGACAATAAAAATAACTAAAATAACTAATGCCATTACTTTTGATAACAATGCAGTAATACCAAGTGAGCTCAGGACATTTGACCTGATATGATAAAGAGTTACTTTTTCCTGCACGAGGCTTGTAGGCTGAATTGGCCATTTTGCTGTGCATGCATGAGATTATCACATCACCATTATTGTTGCACTGTGTGCTTGGAAGTTTCAGAGTAGTAATGATGAACTCTTGCTATAATCCCATAGATTGTCTCTCTTACATGATTTTATCATTTTTAGGCTGATGAGGGCATGAAGTTAATACATATTCACTGCTGCACATGAAATTAAATTGTTTTGAGAGCTTGAATACAACTGAAATATTTGAGCACTGGAACCTAACCATAGCATGTCTCATTATGGCATGAATTCTGCTTTAACTTGACCAGGAACACGGATCCAAAATTTGGTTGAGCTTTAGAAAGTAATCTCATTATAGCACAGCCTATTTGTAAGGCTTTTCTTAATATATGGCTTCCAGACATCGTTATAAGGGTTTTCTTGTGTATCTTAGTCAGCTATAACTTCTCAAGTCGTAATCCTGGATTTTACCATCTTTCTGCTGAAGCACAGACATGACAAAGTAATCCACAAACAGGACAGCAGGCCTGAAAATCTGAGAATGTCCTGGGCCCATCAAATTTCTTGTAGGACTTGCTTGAGGAGTTTGTTTTCCTCTTACTGTAGAGTCTTCAAGAGATGGTACATCTAGAGGAGAAGATCCTTTTACAGGCAGGCAATGCACTAGAAGTTTGTTCCAGGGGTATGGCTTCATTTGTGGGGACATCAGAGGCAGTTGAATGTCATCGAATTCTTCTTGTGTCATGTGAGCACTTTCATCATTTCACTACTTTGATTACCCTTTTATTCATCATCAGCATCATCATAATCACGGTTGCTATCACCATGGTATTGATAACAAAATTATTTTCATAATATTTTTGTCATTTCATTACAGTTCTATTGTTACCACCATTGATGTTATTTAAATTATCTTAATTATTATTGTCATTATTGGCTATCATTGGCAACATCAATTTCATTATTACCATCAGATATTCATAGTTAATGTTATTAATTTATATTATAATAAGGTCATTCTGTGTCAACTAAACCAATGGTCCCCACCTCACCATCTCAGATTTTGTGTGCCATCGGTTCATGCCTTGTGCATTTGACACTGGTGTGTTTGAAGTTACTAATTAATAATAATTAACTAGAATTTTATAATTTTTGGCCAGTACCAAAATCTGCAGTAGGTGAGGTGGGGACATTTCCAAAAATTGGTTGTGCCGACACGGAATAAAGTATCCCATATCTCACAAGTGAGACGTTTGGAGGTGCTCTTTTCCTTTTCTTTAGGCCCTTGAGGGGGCAATGGACGAATCCCAAGGTCCTGGACATGAGGCCAGTGCATTGCAAGACTTGCTGTTTACTTCCCAGCTTATGCCTGTACCAAATTGTACTGCTTAATGACAGAGGCACAGGGTGTGTAAACAACTTGCCCAGGGTCGTTACACGGAGTTGAAATCACAACCACATGAGCATTGATCAGGCTTGTTACCGATGCCATGCATTACTAGTTAGCGAGTCTTTTCATTTTGAGCCTCACCGACTGATTTTGATTTGTGCTGTTCTGCAGCCAGAAAACGTGAGGCTCTTCTGCTGGAGATGAAGCGTCTGAGAGAAGGGCTGCCCAGTTCAGAGCCGACAGGTCTGGCAGGACGACTTACAATTGTAGACATCCGTCTTCCTCTCAAACCAGAATTTATTGCCAAGATAGGTACTATGCAAGGTAAGCAGCTGCAGCCTCTACCTTAAATTAATACATTAAATGACATTTCGATTAACATATTTGCTACTTCAAAACCACAGTTATTTTGCCTCATTCACTATTAATATAAAACTTGAGTAAAAATTAAATTATACCAAAAATCACAAAATTAGTGTTGATTTCTTTCTCAGCAAGCTTTGCTGTTCTGTTATACTAAATAGACAACAGGTTCTATAAAAACTGGTCAGTTCCATAGTGCACTGATCATGATGGTGTATTTGGGCTGCCAAACAAGTCACTAGGTGCAATGAGGTATTGTATTCAGTAGCATGCTTGTTCTGTAATCCTGCAGTTGTGGGTTTGAACCTGCTGAGTGTAATCTACGTAATGAAATACGGAGATTGTATGCTAAATCTTTGTCACCAGCTTCTGTATTTCTGTACTGGTGTAAGCTGGAAAGCAAAGAGCAAGTCCTATGATGCACATTCCTGACGTTCATTATAAGATTTGGGAGATTTATAAATGCGGGAACAATCATAAGCGCTTGAGTTCTGTTTGTAATTATTAATTTATATAGAACCGCACCATCTACTGGTTACCTGGCGCAATTGTAAATTGTTTCCGCATCACAGAATTAGTTAAACTAAAACTTAAAGGAATTGATCCGATCTGATCTTTTGGGTTTAGTCATGCACTTCATGCATCTTTTGCAGGTTATTAAAGTGCTATATGAAGCCCAGATACATATATACGTACATGCATGCTTGATCTATTTAGGACTTTTCTGCTTTTCAGATGCATCCATTCATTACTTTGTGCTGTTGTTGCGCTCTGGAGTTAATGTGGCCTTTGCTCAGACGGTGAGCACACTTGAGCCAATGGTGCTGGGAAGTCTCGAAGTGTGCAGTCGCCTTCAGCTGTCAGGAATACCGGAACATTTCTTGGTTGATCTTGAGATATATGCCATGGTAAGCCAGTTCAATTTATTGAACTGCTTCATTTTAATTAGCTGTATGTCTTGAGGAGATGCCTATCCAGTGAAATCCTGAGACTACTCTAGTAAACGTTAATGTGATCGGTTTTCAGTAGCGACCGTATGGCTTCAACTCTGCTCAATTTTCAATGAATTTATCAGATGAGATCCTTCACCACCGCTACCCATTTGAATGGGTGCACTGCCATTTAAGGTCCCCGTGCACGGACTGTGTTAGCCGAGATTCAATCTCTACATGGTTATTTATCTTGAAGTTCAATTGTTTGTGCCCATTAGATATTTTCTGCATTGGTTCCTTATGAATTTTTCTCGGCTTGGGAATTGTTTGCTATGGTTAGCAGCTAATCTTGACTTGTGATTTCTGCTGATTAGAGGCAGTTATTATTTACTGAAAATTGATTGTTAATGTGTCAACATTTTAACAGCTGTATTTGTTAACGTGTGCGAATTTCACAGTTGTATTTGGCATTACTGTTGTGCCATTAGATTGTTGAATTTCTGATACGTACGTACTACAGATGTCAGATCCTCTGAACACATGGTTGAGCCTTTGATGTCTGCTGCTGCTGTTGCTGCTGCTGAAGCAACACATGGCTAATTACTCTGTCTTATTTTCCCTATTAATTGCTAACATGTTAGATGTCTGTTTCCTGTTTAGGTGGTTCCTCGTGACCAGAAGGTGAACACGCCAAAGAAGAGTAAGCATGCTGCTACACAGCTTGAACTGCTGACTCCAAAATCTGCACGAAAGGCCAAACAGTCTTCAAGCAACACGCCATCGATACGCACTTCAAACTTTGTGCAGATTGCTTCCCTAGAACTCACAGATCGAGCTCTGAACAAAACTCATTTTGCTCTGGATGGAGTAAGTGTCGACTGTCACACACTGATAAAGATCGAAAGGTCATCTAATACTTCATATGAAGCAACCATTGCTTGATGCCTTGGGCATTATGATCACGGTGCTATAGAATTCATTAGGTTAGATTAGATTATGGGGAATTTATTGTAATCTGTAATAATCGCAGATATATATATATATAGCTATATAACTACAGGTATGCATGCAGTGTGCATAGCACTATATTATATATATATATATATATATATATATATAATGATGTTCATTTGCACTATTAATGATAGGGGTAGTGTCCATCTAACAGATACAGGTGGAGAAAGGGTTTACCTCCTCAGAAGCATTCTGGCCCAAATGTACTGGCAACACCAAGAACCACAAGGAAATGCATATCTAGAGGAAGGTTATTCCGCACATGTGGTCCACCTGCTGAATGAGTACAGTTTTTTAATATGCTTATTTATGTATCTGAATATTTGTATATTGCCTTCAAAGATCCTTGAAGGTGCTGATAGACTGTGCCTTACTGTATTTATGAAACATATGTCCTGATTCACTTGAGACATGGCAAGGCAACAGAGCTCCAGTAGGTATGCTGCAGCATGACCCAACTCACATTTTGAAAGCTGCATTGCACTTTGTGGTACCCTGTTTGTTATTTCCAGGTTGCCTATGCATGTCCTCTACAAGGAACGATACATTTGAGACTACGTCATGCCATGGAAACGTTCATCCATCAGCGAGGTTATTTGGTAAGCATGTCTGACTATTTAGGTTGTTAATTATACATTTGTCAATCATTACTATATTCTACAGGTGTGCACGTTTTGCTGAACTCACCTCACCTAAAAGCTTATAGGGTTTCAGAATTCATAATTTATTTGAATTTGTAGCACATTTTTGGAAGGATGGGACAAAGAACTAACCAGTGGAAGCAGGTTGTAGGTTTGATGAGTCCCGTTCGTGGCTTATTTGAGAGATTTGAATCTCAGGTGAGCACGGTTCGTACAGGGACCTTAAATGGTGTGGCACCCATTCAGAGGGCAGCGATGGTGAAGTATCTCTACCGATTAATTCATTTAGAATGAGCAGGGTTAAGAACATAGTCGTTAAAGAAAAACATGTACATTTACATTTATTTAACTAACCAGTGGAAGCGAGTTGTAGGTTTGATCTGTTAGGATGACATGTGAGTGGGATACAGTTTCAGTAAGGTTTTGCCATGTCTAGATAATGAAGTGTCTTCTGTATTCCACGACGGATGAGACCTGAGTGTGCATCAGGATGGAGAACTATATACTTGTTGATCATGTGTATTTCCTCAGCAGGTCCTGCTTCTATCAGCTGCACCAGATACAAGTCATATGGCATTATCTGTTGCTAAGCATTGCAATGACCCTTGTTGGCTCCATCATCCTGACATGCCTCGATTACTGCCAAAGTTCAGCTCTGATCTTTTCTCTGTTGTGCTGCCTAAGTTATAGCCAACATGTCAAAATACGAAATATTTGCTTATATAGAATATATGTGAGAAACACTGTTGAAGAACATGTTACATTCAAGAGCCTGTTACTGAGATGAACCTCACTTGTTGGCTCTGCACCAACATATATTGGGGAGCTGTTTATTCCAGTCTTGTGTCAGCAAGGTCAGTGTTTGTTGCACTCTGCTATATGCGGAAAGGTGGTGTCATGCTTCTGCGCATAAACTCAAGCCCATTGCACCTTCTGATTGGGTGTTCCTTTTTGAATAATCTTCCATTGTATGTACACACTGCTGCATTTCACTCTGTTCAGTATGCAGTTTCAAACTACGTTAATTCACCCTTATGTTTTCTAAAAGGGACTATATTAAGTGTCTTGACAGGGTAATAATCTAGCAGTAATGCTTTTACTTGCCCTGGTTAGCTGTGTTCTTTGAATTCACGAAGCTGTGGCATAAGGATTCTTTGCCAGCAAAATCCAACATAACTGTTTGGATGCCTAGGCACGAAACTGATTTTCATCCTAACAACTTCTAAGAATTAACTGGAAACTTTTTTGCTAATTTCACAGAATATCTGTACTGACGACAGTGGAGTGTGGAATCGAAGATGGTGTACGATGAATAGCAATGAAATTCTTGGCTGGAAGCATCCAAATGATGAGCTAACAAAGGTTAGTGATCTCATGAGTATCAATATAATTGCTGTAGCAGCCTTCATCTGTGAAACTGATGAATGAGTGGTAGTGAACTGGCCAACAAAGATTTTTATTAATTGCAGTACCAGTGGTTTTTACAGGAGTCCTTATGTAACTAAATTATAGCAGTCTTTAGTATCCCCTGAAAGCCACTACATAAATCTTTGATAAATACACATCAAATGTAATGAGGATTGTAATAGTTGCAGGACTAGTGGTGTCAGTCTTAAGAAACTATACAGCTGAAGAGGATGTCAAAACAGGTTGAACAGCTGATGAAAATACTCCTATCATATGTCCTAGCACTTTGGACCAAAAGTTTGTTTAATGCCAGAACCATGGCCTTGAAAAACCTCTGTTAAAATGCATTACCATATCCTTCACATGTTGAAGCTGCGGTTATGACCCTGGTGTGTCCCTGCACACTTCTGGATTAATTATTGGCCATTGCTGAAATTTCACAAAATTTCCTTTTGTCTGGGATTTATAATAAGTCTGGTAGTAAACAGCAGAAAGAAGTAGCCTGTTAAAAGTGATAATAAAAATTTTAAATAATATCAGTGCTGGTAGTATAACTAAAGATCTTCACGGTGATAATGATATTCTACTTTTAGGAACCAGTAATGACTGTTGACCTTAGGTCATGCATTACTGGAAAGGTTGTTGCTACCGCACTTGATGATCAGTCAGAGGCCACTTCTGTTGAGATAGTGACAGTTAAAGATTCACGTGGTGGTGTTGGTGGTGCTTGCTACAGTGACAACATTGTGCCAACAAGGTGGGAAAATCCTTAATCTCAGTATTACACATTTGAGATGAATTGCAGTTTGTCCACGTGCCCATTAACCTTTCATAGGAAGTGTTAGATTCCTTGCTTGTACTGATAATTTACTGGATGATGGTGGATGAATACGGTAAACTGAAGGAGGAGGCCCAGCAATGTCAGGAATAGTGGATTGGATGTTCGAACCTGCCCGGGGAGAGAGAGCTTGAAAAACTACTAATTTCTGTGTTTCTGTGCATCTTGAATTTAAATAATTTTCTTGTAACTTGGTTGTGTTTTGCTCCTGTGTTGATGTGATCGGCATGCATTAGTCAAATATCATTCATGGATGATATGAGTCCTTAACCCTTAGCCCACCACAGGTGGAAAGTTGTGAAAGGTGTGCTTAATAAAGTGGTTGAAAGTTGCACCGTGAAATGAGATCAGAACCCAAAAGAAATCTGACAGAGGCAAGAATAAGGCCTAAAATATCTGGCAGACAAAAGGTTAAATGAGATTGGATTACAATGGTTTAACTACAGTTTACTGAATTCTAATGGTGTTACAGAAGTTCTTCATAGAAAATTATCTGCTAGATTTGATTGTGATAACTAATTGCTGTCTTGGTTGATTTACTAGGTGAGTAAATATGCTGCATATCACTGTAGGTAATTAAGTCAGTAGCCTCTTTTTGCTGCTCACAGGTGCATATATGGATTACACGGTAGATACTAGATGATGGTAACAATGATTATAACAGCTAACAGTTAAAACAAATCAGTAATTAATAGGTAAAAGTCCTATTAGAAGACTGTTATTGTATTATGGTGTTAAAATTAGCAATATTTTGTGCTGAACAGTGGCAATATTTACAAAGAGTTAATAAGAATAGGCTATAATGTGGAGGTTACTTATTTGGCACTGGTTGCATGTTGCTTGCGTTTTGTAGACACTGGTTGACCGCTGACTCAGCTGATGAATGCCAAGAGTGGACAAGTAAATTGAACCAAGTGCTGAGTGACCTGCGTGCCTGGCATCCTTATGCGAAGCCTTCAGTTCGTCTGCCTTCTGAAGACGCTCCTCTCTATTGAAGACAGACTGTTGATTAATGTCATTGTGAAAATATGAGTGCAAAGTTTTACTCTGTTTTAAACTCTTTGCAAACCAGAACTATTAAACAACCGGGTAACCCTTATTCTTGCATTTTACGATGAAGTTTTGCAACTTTTTTGTGACCAGAGATCAAGTTACCTTCAAAGCCCAGCCTAGCCGACACAGCATTACCACCCCAGATTTTGTCCTCAGGTTATCTTGAAACCATGTGCAGAGTCTGACTGTCTATTTCAGTCTGTTACAGTTTTGGGGTTGGAGTTGTATTAACCTTAATATTCATGAGAGTACTTTGTTACTCAACAGGCAGCTCTGTCGTACAAAGTTCTGCTTTGTCTGTCTAATGTTGATCATCGAATGAGGTTGAAATCAAGAAAGTCACCCTGATATTAATATTGCCCTGATATGTGTGAAAGTTTTCTTTAGATCAGCTGGCTAATTTATATGCAGGTCTGCCTTTGTGGAACGGTTATTCTTAGCAGGTGGAAATTGTTGAATCCAATCAAAAACTGAAATACGTGCAATTGCCTAGGAGTGTAGATTTAAAACTGCACTATTGAAACGGTGTATTTCAAACTTTTTTTGAGAATCCCAGCCCTGTACAGTTGTACAGGGCAATGTACAACTGTACTTATCTACTTATCAACTGTACTTGTCTACTTATCAACTGTACTTATTTACTGAACTTAAAGAAGGTGTTAGCTTTTGTGTTGGCTTGGGTCAATTTCCTGCATTTCAATCTCATGCTGTGTAAATGTATCTGAAAGTGTGAATGAGACCCAATTAAAATCATGTCACAGGCACTGTGAAACAGCGCTGCATGATTTTAGCTTGAACTTAGAAAGTCTTCCAGTAGTTTGTAGTCAAATGTACCATAATTGCAAATGGACATTATATACAACCACTTCAAGAAAACTTGTCAACAGCATTTCCAGTCCTACAAGCATCAATCCACCATCAAACAACATGGTTTTCAGCTTTTGATGGAATGAAGAAAGTGGGAAAGGCAAATGATGTCCTGTTAGGTTGGAAATGACCACATTGTTGAATGTATGGCTGTGCGAAAATTCCAGCTGAGAAAAACTGTCTGGTAGTTGGCTCAACATTCATGCTTTCCTGCCAAAGGGATTGTGCATGTGACAGTTGTTGGTTCTTGCAAAATCATGTTAATCCTAATACACCAACATCAATTTGTGGTGTTAAACAAGCATCAAAATTGGATTCGAAGCACTCCAAAAATGGTTATGATGATCACGGGAGCCAGTTTTCACCACATCTTGAGATGGAGTGAATGTGAGATCTGTTGACTTTTTCCAGTTTGTGCAATAACAAGTTACACACTACCTATCATTAACGTTTTGTAATTCTTTGCCTTCACTTTTTCAGGTGGAAAATATAATGGCCTGTAGATGCATTCCATATGGATATTTAATTGAATTATGTGTGACTTGGTGTTTTTGTTTTGTGACCCATCACTGCTTTGTTACAAGTTCAGTGGAATATGTTACAGAAAATTTTTGTCAAACCAAACAGAGAAATTTTTTGCTTTTCTCTGACATTATATCTTGCCTTGACCAAATGATTTTGTGACCTTGGTTCAGAACTACAGGTTATGAAGACATATACTGGTTAATAATAAATTTCTATTTACTTTACCTTACCATAAAGCAGCAATGTTCCTGCAGATCATTGATGTTTTGCCAGTTGTGGTGAAATATTGTGCCACTGAAATTGAGTAGTGATGGTTTCCCATCCATTTATGTCGGAAAGTTAACTTTTGGATGGTGTTTTGTCTATTTTACAGTTTGCTAGTAATTCCTGAGATTTGTTTCCCATGTAATAATTGAACTAATATGATTACGAAACATTTGGTAAACATTGGTAATGTTTGTTATAGTATGCTGATGTCAAAAAGAAATGTTCCTCAAAGAGTGCTGCAATGTCTAAGTGTTCCTGCCTCTAGAACATGTTTGAAAACCTAAAATAAATCCCAAATTTTTCACATTTGAGTGTATGTTATGCCATACTTTTGATACTAGTTCAATAACTGGCATGATACTTAATTCCTGATTAATAACAAGTTTCTGCCAAAACTTGCAAACAATTCTACAACCCTGTGTCTATGCCTTTGGGGATTAATATTTCCTTATCTAACTTAACTTTCCCTGTAGCACAATACTGCTGCAAAGCTACTAACAGACAAAACACTCTTAGATATAAGTCAAGATGGCCAAGGATTTTAGATTTAATGTAATTGTAGATGTATAATATATTCTGCTATAAGCTTCTGTTTGCGTTCCACTGTGAGATGTGGGAGACTAGTTTTACTTTACGTGACTTGTCGAGAAATGTGTGAAGTGGACATGCACAAATGTTCTTGTTGTTTACGTATACAGATAATGTTATTTGCTTTACTTAACTAGATGCTGGTCATAAAACATTTTGTAATTCCAGAATTAAATGTGATAATGATTATGGCTTCAAAATTAGAATGACTGTAGCACAGTCGTAAATGTTAAATTTGATTGCTTTTAGTTGAGGGTTAGTGTATTGAATATTGAATACGTTTATGATATATTGAATTAATGAATGAGTTGAGAGGTAAACTAGACAAGTGTTTGTAATCTTTGTTTGATTCATCATGGCACTATCGTGAAGAAATCATGGAATTACTGCAATATAGCTTTTTAAAATTCAATTTCACATGATCTTCTTGTTGCCTTTCAAAGCTGAAGCATGATTTTGATTGTATTACCAGTATTTCAATGTCTAACAGAATGATCATCCATTTGTTGGGTTCTGTGTGTGTTTGCAGGAGCCTGCCAGTAGTGGCTTTAGAAATTATTGTTAGCTTACTTATGAGCTATTTAATCATACTGAATTTTAACACCAGTTAGCATGGGCAAACCTTTTGAGATGTACTTAAATGCTTATATTGAGTGTATATATTGCATACATCGCTTGGCTCGCTTCTTGAGAATAGCAGCTGTGATATGTTAGATGATTCAGACAGACCTATGTTAACGTAATACTAATACCAGTACTTGTAACAGTGGTGCATTGGTTGAGCGCTTGCTGTGTCATGGCATGTGTACAGGTTCAAGCCTTCCCATGATGGCTATGTGTAGGGGCCTTGAGGAAGCCCTTAATGCCCATACTTTGCAATTAGTTACTGGAGCTATACAAATATAAATAAATTGGTAATAATAATAACTGAATTGAAACTGGACTGCTTGGTGAATCGTATTTTCATCCACATGTATGAAAAGCCTTGATGGCCTTGGTGTATCAGTCTTATCAAAAGTGGTTTTGCAATGCCTTTTCTTTTTCCCTTTTGCTTTCATGCTATTTTGAAGCTTAATAAATTATATGTTCTGAAAAGTTGTTTGAAGTAAATTTAATGGTAAGGTACTGGCTTAAATTATTAAGCCTTTGCACATACAGTATAAATTTTAGTATTACATTAACGTAGTTCCAAGAAAGATGTGTATTCATGTTTGAAAATGTAAAACTTATTGATAGCTGAATTTCCCTTCTAAGAGCATGTAAAAGAGCAGCAGTTCCGTAAGCTTTCAGCATAAAAACAGCAGCATAAAGTTGGACTACTGGTTGCCATCGTTCTGCTTATGACGTGCTTTGTAGAGAGATATAATGGATGAAATGCACACGGCTAGGTTCTCTAACCGATCCATACACTACACTGCACCTAAACTCCTGAATTTCGCAAATTCTCTGTTCCACTACCCTTTCCGTCGTCCACCCATCATCATCTGTCTCAAGCCCCTCAGGAGTCCCATTCAAAACTAAAGTCGCATCTTTTCAAGAAATCCTACCCTGATCCATCCAATCCGCTGCCTTCCCATTTTTCTCAGCTTAAACACAACTCACCCTAACACTCCCTCTCCTTCTCTGTTTTTCTGGCAACCAGACTTGGTTCTTGACATGGCATCGTTGGACAGCCCCACTGACTTGATGCACCGCTCGTTAATAAGATGGTGCCTTGCGCTTAGCTTTCAAGTAGCGCTTCAGAAAGTTGGAGTTTAAGATTATGATAAGGTATAATGTAGCGCGGACGTCTCAAAGGGGTTGGGGAGGGTAATGCCAATGGGGACAACAGCGACGGAGGTCTAAAGTAGTCACTTGTGCTGACGTTTTTATGCAGGACCCTCTGTGAGCCGAAAAGCTTGATATTATATCGAGTTAAATAAAGCGGCAGAGTGCAATGTCAGGTGCCGGTGGACCTAAGGATTGGTCCGACTAGCGCAACTGACCCTTTCGTTTTAAAGGGCCTGGATCGTGAAAATATTGGGGGAACGGCTCAAACATTGCGGTTAAATTATTGTTATGGGTGAGCATATAGTTGCTTTCAAAGAGTCTAATGCCTTAATGTGTGGAGGCGTCACTAGAGGCGCTACAGAAAGGGCAGATGCCTGACGCGAGGTACCGGAAACGGACGTTTGCTGCGACTGCTATCTTTGAAGTCGCGGCGCAAGTATTCCTGACGTTTTGCGCGTTCGTGGCTGTAGGTTTCCATTTCCGGCAAACCTTGCGACGCTTGGGGGCCTGTGGGTTGACGTCTTGCGCTGTGTCTGGCGAGGGCGTAAGAGGTCGCCTCCATCCGGTGCGCTTCCGTTTGGCCGACCGATGTCGCTTGCGGCGACAACTTCGATCTTCACGGGCGACCGGTAGGTGGTGCTGAACTGGAAGTAGAAGGCGTCGTATATGCCGTTCATCGTCGAACGCCAGCTTCCGGTATTCGACGAAGACAACGCCACTTGGTGACTGTGGGAGGAGGCGAACAGGTTCGACGGATTCTGCCCGAGGATCTTGGCGGGGTTGGATCGAGGGTCCTTCGCCGGAGCAGCGCAGATTGGACGCAGGCCGCGAAGTTTTCGAATGACCGCCTCGTACCCGCAAATCACCGTCGTCCGCTCGTTTCTGAAACTGACCGATTCAATTGATCTTCGTGTGATGCCGCTGCCGCCATTTTCGGAACTGGCTGACCAGCGCTTCCGGTGTGCCGGTCCTCTCGGTGTCACACTGTAACTGGAGACGCGGGGCAACTTTGGGCGACTTCCTGTGGATGTACTCGAAGTACTACCAGAAGTATCAGAAGTTCCTGATGTAGCACAGGTACCAGAAGTAGGCGTATCCGAATTTTCACTGGTACCGGAGGGGAGTCCGGGGTGGTTTTCAGTGTTGCCGATCTCCACTGCATTTCGCCGCATGCGCAACCGTTTTCCGCCAAACTCTAAGTTCGACTTCCGATCGCGATCCGACAACAGTGACGTCAGATCCGGCACAGAGACGGCCCTCGTAATGGTTCTGCGTTCCTGGAGGTTACGTATGGCCTCTTGAATCAGCTCGGCACAACTATCGTGTCCGTTCTGCATGGCCATATCGAGTGGCGAGTGGCCGTTCCGGTTAAGTGCGTCGATGCGGTACCCGTATCGTGCGCAGGTAACAAGGACAGCCTGCACGGCTTCGACGAACCCTATGGCGGCCGCATAGTGTTGCGCCGTGTTGCCCAGGTAATCCGCTAGGTTGACATCAAAGTCGGCTGCTCCCAGGTAGATCCTTAATAGCGAGGGTTTCCCCAGGATGCACGCGTAGTGCAGAGGCCCGAGACCAGCGCGGTCTACTAGGCAGACTCTGGCGCCTGCCTCGAGCAGGGTTCTAGCCAGGCCGACTCCCCAGGACTCGTCGTCGACGAGGGCGCAGTAGATGAGCGCAGTGCGGCGGTAGGAGTCGCGTGCATTGACGTCGAGACCAGACTTGACGAGAAGACGCACCTGCTGGAAGTAACCCTTCTGAATGGCGCTTATGATGTTCGTCTCCATGACAACCACTCGGTCCCCGAATGACAGATGTCGCTACGAAACAAGCATACAGTATATGTGTACAATGTACGTATAAAGCAAATTAGAGCGTAAAGTAGTGAGATTTAGGAGCAGTGCTCACATCCTTCTCTTAGTTCCTGAGCAGGCATGGAAAGAGCTCGTAGAAAAATTAGTTATCCAGACACTTTTAATATAGCACCTCTCAGAGACCACAGGGCCGCTATAGAAAACCGTGTACATTTCAAGTGCCGTGTAGGCCTACATTTACATTTCAAGTACCTCAACAAACGCTGGTCCTATAGACTTAGGCCAGTGCACCCCATGACTTAATTCAGTACCAACTTGTACTGCTTAGCATGAGAGCTTGTCCAAGGTTGCTACTTAGTGCGACAAACTTGGACAGTATTATTGGGCCTAAGGCTGACCCCCAGTTGTTACAATGTGGCCCCCTCTGAGATTAGTGAACGTGACTGTCTGAGTTATGACGAGATACCAACCTTACTGACGCCAGCCTTCATTACTTCATCGACTCTTGAGCGCACTTAACAGACAGTGATAATGTATTTCAAACTTCTAACCCCTGTGGTGCTGAACCCGAGTAGCCCATCTAGCCATCGTGCCCCCACCAACCTTATCCCCACCACACCAATAAATTCACAAAACAGTACTTGCCGCTTTTATTGCGGACATTAATGGGGCTTTCGAACATTTATTTGACAGCTAGGAACTGTGGCCTATAAAGCCGTAGAGTTAACGACGTCACTAGATAAATCAAAAGCAATTACTGCCGCAAGAATGTCGGCAATTATAACAATATCACATCTATGTATACACACATACATGAATAATTATAGGCCTATATACTTGTCTTTATGTATATATTATGACTGTGAAATGTAAACTAGAAGGCATGCAGGCATAAATGGTTTAAAATTAGTTCTTTGCATATTTATATTCCTTGTTGTTTTAGCCATAAAACTGTAAGCCCTACATCTTTATGTAGAGTTTCGCTGTCTAGTATTTTTACTTCAAAGAGGACGCTTAAAAAATAAAAACGCATCCGTGATCCTCAACTTCTCTCTGCCTTTAAATCCCATACAAACAGATACCATCATCTTTTAGCTACAGCTATGAGCTTTTGCACCTTATTGGTTCATTCCCGATCCTCTAGCCCCCTCCTTCCCTGGAAAACCATAAACCTTCATCGGAATGCCTCCAGCTCACTTTCAAATTCTCTTCCATCTTCTTTAATGCTTGAGTCGTTCTGCTCTTTCTTTTCGGATAAGGTTACTTACCTTCCGTCTTGCTCTTTAATCTCTCCTCTCCAAATCCACCAACAATCGACCTGCTGATGCTCCCTCCTCACTCACGACCACCCAACCGTCCCATCTCGATCCTCAATACCTGTCCTTCAACTCACATCAGAGACTGAAATATTACATCTGTTAAATCTCTTCCAAATAAACTGCGAACCTGACTATACTACCTCCTTGCTGAAAGACTGCATCTGTCCTTTTGTCCATCATTGCCGAAATAGTTAACTGCTCCTTGTCCACTAGTAACTTCCCCCTCCTATTCAAACACTCTGGCTTGACCTCTTCGGTACAGAAGCTGACCAAACAAAATCTTGTCATCGTTTGTATGATATGATTAAACGCCGTCGTATGGTCTGTTCTCCCTAACGCAGCTTTCTTATGCCGCTGAAACATTTCGGCGACTTGCGTTACATTACGTATTTGTCCTTAGGCCAGTGAGTGAAAGACTCGAAGCAAATTCTAAACCGCAAAAGGAAGAAGGAAGCGCCTGAGAACGATAGCAATAGGTTCAAAGATTGCTCGATGTGAAATGATTGCTAATTCCTATTTCTTACAATGCATTACAAAGTGCACAGTGGCGGATCCAGGATTTCAGTAAAGATTGTCACCTGACGAGCGCGGGGTCTATACAGGGGTCTGAGAACGTAGTCTCTCGTAAGTCCAGGGGCAAAGCCCCTGATCAGGGGGTCGGAGGGGCAAAGCCCTCTAAAGCTGAGCGTGTTTTTACAAAATACGAAAATTTGAATGTTTTCTTTGCATTAGTTTTAGGTTTTCATGTTGTAGTCTAGTGCAGATTTCACAACTGTAGACATGTACACAATGTATCGCACAACCTAACAAAAGCTTGCAACATTTGTTCTTAATTACAGTTGACAAGACATTAGTAACAGATACAGATCTGTAACGTCAGCTATTTGGATATTGGAGTTTAGGGTTTCAGGCTCTGACATGTAACTGTATGTCTATACTGAAACAGTCTTAGTCTCGGCATGTGAAGGCGCGTGGCCAGCCCTTTTCTTTGCTCTCTGATCTTCCTACCGACAGTGTACAGTCGATGTGTTCATGTTAGGTTTATAGCTGAGTTCGCTAGGTATTGCAAGTGAAGCTGTGATCTCGAAAAGTTATCTGCCCTGGCAAAGATTAATTTGGAATCCCAAAAAATCTGGGTTCATAGTCCAACATGCTAACCACTATACCGTTGCGCCTACTTGACAAGTAACGCTGTCATAATTCAAAATTTTCATTAATGAAGCAGTTCATTTAGCAAACACATCACAACTAATAGCATAATTATCTAGACTAGTAGTACTTATTAATCAAATACTTTTTAATTTTATTTAATAGCCAAATAACTTTGATCTTGAACTGACTAACGATTAGTGTACATATGCACATATACAATAACTTATATGTACTTACATTTTTTTAGGTTTTCTTAAAGTAAGAAACTAGACTTGCTAGGGGTTCCTTTGTTATCAGACTGGCTTTATAGTGTCAAGAGAACTCAGAAACAATGGCCTTTTATGTACAGCTAGGCCGACAACGTGGGGGACAAGGCGTCGGTAACCCCGGAGCCTATGGTTTCTTGAAAGGGCCAGGCAGGCCAGCAGTCTTGTTTGTTTTCATTAAAATTGGTCGATACAGTCCAGGCCGGGTATTTGCCGAGGCTTTTCATCCATTATCTCTGAAGTGGTGCTCAGAAATATCTAGTGAGGTTAGGAGGTTACCGTCAATTTGTTGAAAACTTCGTTATTTGCTGGCTATCTTGATTGCATGGAGATCATAGCCAACAGATGGAGTATATGAACGTCTGAAGACCCTACCAGTCAACGACTCCCACGATGACTGCTGAGAGACTGTTGACGAGCAAAGTGATTAATGATGCTGGTTTCGCCATAGTGTACTAAGTGTACTAAGGGCCACCATTATACGGATGGAGGAAATCAGTCCAAATCCACACTAGCTGTAACGATTACAGGTCTACCAGTTGCTGTCCTCGTATTGTTTCAAAAACACTGCAACCGACGGGGGCCATAGCCCTCGGCCATGCACTGGATCTGCCAATGACAGTGCATGCCTATAGTTAAGAACCATGTCAGGGAAACCAAAAACAGTAGGCTTAGGTGAATTCGAATACACGGACACAGAGAATGCTATAGAACCAATTCGTAGCGGGTAATGGTATAGTGAAGGATCTCACCCGATAAAATCAATGAAAATGAGTATGGTCGTCGAGAACCCTATAGGAAATACGTCTCATTTTCGTAGGATATCACTTAGGACTACCTACCTTTCTATACCCTGCAGGAGACACTGCAATACCAGCAGAATGGATTTATCCATAAGGCTCGACTAGTTACTGCCACTCAACAGTCACAAACTTACTTAGCAGATTTTCTTGCTATTCTTTACTGTATACAATGTACATATTAGGCTTAGACCTATACGTTGCCGGTCGATGTCGTTTGTGTCCGTATTGGCTACAGTGTAAAGTTCTAACCCTTTCAGATGCAAATGACAGGTATAGGTATATATACACACGTTGTGACAAATGTGTATACATACATACACTAATACATGTATTTGCATATACGTACATAGGGCCTACGTGTGCATATACAAGATGCCGACTGCAGCTGGCTAATTGAAATAGTTGTAAACCACCCAAATAGCATACACGCATGCAGGAGATTCGATTAAAGGCCGCAATAGCACAGTTCGTCCAGAAATAATAACTATACAGGTTGCAGGACACGACTATATACAATTAGACTGAATTAGTGATCATAAATACATACCATAGCACTGATATATACAATACACAATGCGCATATAGACCTAGGCTACACAAATATATTTTCTCTAATCTGAAAAATTCAATAGCGCCGTTACCCCCAATGCATAATGCATCAATCGCCTCATAGCAAAACCGCAATTTAAACTTACAATTCATTGGAAATATAGCGTGGATATATGGCTTGGTAATTCGGAGAGAAGAAAGAGAGAGAATGCTAGAGGGAGAGGACAAGAGAGACAGAGAGAGAAAGAGATAAGAAAGAGCGAGAGAAAATGCTAGAGGGGGGGAGGGGAAGAGAGAGAATGAAAGACAGTGAGGCAGATGGACAGTGAGGCAGATGGAATGTGGTGTATATAGGCGTAGGCCACGGGCTCCAGTGCCTGAGCCAAACCGCTACCCTTACCAAAAAAGGCAAGCGGTTATAACATAACCATACATGGTCATGTCTGGCATAAACCCAGGGTATGAAACCATCCTGTAAACCCTATATAAAGGCCAGCTTTTAGCATGCAAGAGTTTTTCGTGTCTGGCTGTGCAGCTGGTGTGGAGTAAAGTTCTACAACTACAACTGTGTTCGTTTCTACTGTTCAGGGCTGGGCCGACGCAGGCGACATGTCGGCCAGGCAGCTCCGACACTACAAAAAGAACTAATCGAAATCCGTTTTGTCTCTCTATATCTCTTTCAATTCTTTAAAATTTACAGTTTGAAGTCACTGTTTACTGTTTGAGCAACAGTTGCATCGATAATAGTGAAATAGTTCGATTGACTGTACTGTTGCAATGGAAGCCATCAGCGGTGGTGAAGGATGTCACCCGATTATTTCACTGAAAAATGAGCTGGGTCGAGTCCATACGGTCGCTATAGAAAAACGTGTACATATAAATTTATCACATCGTTTCAGAGGAATCTGGGAACGACTGGTTGTTTTGAACATACCCGATAATTCACAACGGTTCTAACACAGATTTAAAAATATTTTGCATCACTTAAAATTCATGTTATGTTATGCTTTGCTGATATCCGAGCATAGTGTTCATCAAGAGAGCATGAAAACACAAACTCAAAAAGAAACACAACTCTATACAAACACGGTCGATCCACTTAAATGTCACTTATGCTAACACATGCGCATTTTTTACATCACATAATAAAGCACAAAACCTGAAACAAAACACGCGAACACACTCCACATAAAACACATAAAACACTCCGCAAATATAAATGCGTCCAAAAAGCGAAGTCATTTGCGCAACACACGCAAAATTAACAGACACTCTACATCGAGAATATTATACGCAACCACTCCGTAGATGATCAATTTCTTCGTCATTTTCTTCACCATCCGCGAAGTGAAAACGACCCCCTCTGTCACACGCACACACACACGCGCGCATACACCCATATACTACATACTTCACGCTGAGTCCACAGTGGCCAAAGGGCTACGACCTAAATGAGCATGGTTCCAACGTATGCAGTCGTCTGTATATGAGAGGTCGCTGGTCTTTGTTAGGCACTAACTAGACTTGTAGCTGTTAAGGCGCTTGAAGCCATTTGATTTGCCTAGATAAACACCTCAGCCAATTTATTTCAGAAATTAGGCCTAATAACTACATCTTGATCCACAATATAGACGAAACGGAGGGTAATAAGAGTCAAGTTCCCGCGCTTAATTAATTTGTATGGTGTTCAAATAAGTGCGTGAATAATGACAGACACCTTTTGGCAACAAACTGTAATGCCACTGAGGTTGTTATTAAACATAATGGTTTATGAAGTGAATGTTATTTTTGAAACTATGCAAAAAAAAACAACAGGACCAAGAGCGCGGACATTTGCCCCGTATGTGGGTCAAGTGTCACGTGGTTATGGAACATGTGCGCGAAATCTAGCACAGGTCACAAACAAAATCCCCTTGTTCATAAGCCGAACATGATTCATGTCACCATATTTTGCATTGACTGCGCTGTATCCAGTGTTCAGCTGGCGGGTCTCTGTAAAATTTGTTGCATGCTGGACGCAACATTTTCTGTGGCCGTTCCGCTTGAATTCCCTGCTGACTTCTCAGCTGCTTTTGGCGCTGAAGCCGTTTTCCTCGTTTATGCTTTTAAAACGCAGCTTCTTGTTTTTCACTTTTCTTTGTAAAGCTTAGTGTTTGGAATTGGAATGCGCTCATTCTCTTTGATTCTTTCACATTTTAAAATATGCCAATATTTTTGGGGTTTCATTATTATAAGCTAACCATTTTTTTTATTATAGTTTAGTTGTCAGCTCCATTCACAAAGCCCATTTAATAATAGATGGGTTGGGAAATCCATTCGTAAATCTCAATCCGACTGCCAATGGATTGGCACTTAGACCTACCTGTTTTATTGATCTAAACTCTTTGGAAAACTAAATTGTTTGGGTGGTAATACTGTAACCCATTGGACTGCTAGATGATCGTTTGATCTTTTTTGAACCATCTGTGGCTTTGCACTGTTTTGCGATTATGAACGTTGACACAGACATAACTTGAGCACTTAATTCCAACTTCTAATTTTCTTCCAACTCTGAATATGTTCGCTTGGATGACGAAAGCCGTTCAATAAGTCAAACACCAACCTCGCTTAATATTAGGGGAACGTTGTCTAAAACGGACCCTGTGTCCAAACCGGCCCCACTTTCTCGGCGCCATCTAAAGACCTTTTAGGGGTTGCATATCGTAATCGTAATTCCGAAATTTCTACAGCGCCCAACGAAAGCCACGTCGCGGGGACCAGCTATTCATAGGCGCTCAGTCAAAACAAAATCGATAGGCTAAAGGGTTCGGTTCCAAGTCAAGATCCAAAAGTCAGACGGAGAGACAGCGTGACAGCTATGGGGATGGTGTTTAGGGTTGGAGAGGAGAGAGAGATAAGAGGAAGAAGGGGCGTCAGGATAGGATCTGTGAAATAGAAATGTTTTCAGCTTTGAGTGAAAGGCCAATGCAGAAATTGCAAGCGGTGGAGCGTCGATGAGTTTATATGATGGGTCAGAAAACTGTCGCAGTTCTGGGGGAAGTTTATTCCAGAGTGGTGGGGCAGCTATGGCTAAGGAGCGATTACCAAATTTTAGGGATGAGGTGACTGGAGGGCGGAGAAGTGTTAGGGCAGAAGAGCGATAGCACCTTGTCTTGCCTTGTCTGCAACCGTCCTCGTGCCGAAAACTGGCTTCACCACGGACAATTTTGTGTCATCTGCTTCTATCCCTCGTCTCTTGTAATAACTGGTCGAACGATGACTCAGTCCACGACTTGTTGTTGCCTGTCCATATCATATTGGGTTTTCCCCGAGCTCAGAATCCAGGAATTGTGCCTTTGATGATCTCTTTCTCTAGGCAGTCTCCACTCCTCCGTAGCACATGCCCGAAGTATGAAAGCTTTCTGTTTTTGATTAATCCGATGATGACTTACAAGCACCTTACTATAATGAATATTTACGAGTGTCTAGACTGCTTTGGTTCGTACTGCGATAGGAAAATTAATAAAAATTTCAATTTCGATAATTTTCCTTATTTTTTTGGTTCCAACGAAAAGTATGTTAATACGTGGTGGGCGTGACATTCACAAACAAGGTGGTAGGCCTACACCATTTACTGTGCTTTTGTGTTATAAACACACTATCATAGAGTGATTCGATGGCACGGTGGATGAGGGGCTAACGCGTTGGCTTTGCGCCTCTACGACACGAGTTCGAATCCTAGGCCTGTCATGTGATTTCTTTACCTCGAGGGCCGACATCCTTGTAGCGAGTGCCTCCTTAAGAATAGCAAAACTTCTTATCTATGACGTAAATCGTCTCGATATGACGGCGTCGTTAAATTAACGTTATCAAATTAAATAGGCCTACGTGTTATCAATCGATTCAAAATGTCTGAATGTTTTCAAAGTTTAAAGTTGTCTAAACCGGACCCCTATGTGGCCCGTTTTGGACATAACATACGTGTGGTCTGTGATATTGATTTTTTGATGCACTTTATGGTTAGATTACCTTGCAAGTAGGCCTAGACTTGGGGAGGTATAAAGGGAAAACTGAGAGACAGTCCTGGTCAACGATCAGCAAGAAGAAGAGTATTGAGACAATGAGAGCAAGACAATGGGGTTAAAAAGCTTGCAAAGGATTTAACGAACCAAGAACTTCAGAGGATATGTAAGTTAGCCCTTGCAAGTCGAGATGCGAAAAGCCTGGAGTCAAAGCGCACCGTGCTTGATGTAGAAATGAAGAATGAGCTAGTGATTGATTGATTGATTGATTGAGTGAAACTGATTGATTGAAATTTACTGACATTAGAGCAACAACATACAAGAAAGTATAACATCAAATACCAATAAGCCATAGCATATGCAATTGCTGGTGCAGGTCAATGGGTCAACCGAAAAGAGCCAGACAGATCCGCTTAAAACTCGGCTGGCCCATTTTACAATGTTAATATATGGCGATTATACAAACATGAAAACTTTGACAACTGTGCAAAGATTATGGATAAATGGATAGTGCAGTATGTGGGTATATATGGTGAGCATGTAATTCTGGTTAACTCCAAAACGTCGCAGAAGAATGGCATAGCAACTGGCAAAGTCTAACAATATTTCATGACCGATTCATTGTTGAGAAGGACGAGGTTGGTTTAGAGTGATACCGATATTTCATATCTCGACATCAAGATCTGGCTTTACGAATGTCCAAGGCAACTTCTTCTGCAGGTGCTTAGGAATTCAGTAAGGTGACTGTTCACAAGTTTTTGGACTTGCTTCAAGAATTGCAAGAAAAATACCATTTCAGTCCAAAAAGAATATTCCACTGTGATGAAGCAGGTAGGCCCCTATTACAACTGTACCTAACAAACCTTCCAAGGTAGTTTTAGCACGGGACAAGAAACAAGTTGGCTGACTGAGTTCAGAAGAAATAGTCGTTCCAGCGAAAATTATGTCGACGCTGAGTAGACCTATAGGCTACCTATTATCGAGACCACCGAATAACTGTGACTACAAACTGACCCTCTGTTAGTGACTTGCTTTCGTTTTTGTGTGTATGCGTTTTGTGTACTCGTCACTGTCTCTGGAGCAGAATACTATTTCTACTCACCTTGAATCGCTTCAGAGACGCCAAGGCGCGAATTCGACGACACTAGACGCCTTGGTACAGACAATGGTTCGTTCTTATTAGTCCTTAGGCCCCCGAGAGATGAAGAAACCTGTTACAGTTGGAGCCTTTCGGAGCCACAAAAACACTACAGAAGACAACAATGCGTTGCATTCGATACAAAATGCGTCGACAGTGATCGTCAAGTGGTTCAAAGCAACCGCTTGGCGGCGCCACGATACGACTCGCGAGGTTCGGAGGGCGCTCTCTCGGCGGGAGTTCTATCAGCCGCGTTCCTCACTACTATACAGTCCAAAGTAAAGCTAAAAGTACGTCTGCACACGTACCAGCTTACCACCAATCAATCAGTCGACTGATCGATCGATCGGATCGGTGAACCAGTCTCTGATTGTTCGTCTGTTCTTCATTCATGCAATCAAGCAGAAATGAATGAATAAATTAATGAACCTACCAAGCAATCAATCATAAAATCAATCAATCCAATCAATCCAATCAATCAGCCAGTCAATCCATCCATCAGTCAGTCAGTCAATCAGTCAGTCCAATCAGCGTGTATTCTGGTACATCTGAGCGCCTCTGAGGAGTTTACCTGAGCGCCACTGAGGAGTTTACCTCGAAGTGGCGCTTTATAAATTTTTGATTACTTTACATCTGTGTATAGATGCATAAGCCTATAGACTGTAGTATCCGATAAGAAGTTCAAGCAATTTCGTAGTCAAAGGCGGCCGAACTCTACACCGGTCGTTCGGGTGATTTATTCTTTTAAGCCGCTGAGACAAGCCCAGTTAATGCCTCTACTCGACTGATAGGCTTATACTGCTTTGGAGACGACAATCAACAGAGATTAAAAGCCAATAAGTCAACTGGATCTTGAGTATTCATCAAACCTTCGCAACGATTGATGGCGATGGCAGATTAATGCTTTTAGCGAACGATACTACTTGGAACAGCAGGCATATTCTCTTAGGCAGAATACGTGGGCGATATGAATTATTAGTATGTAATTAGTACTGCACGCCTGATTTGGTAGCATAAATAATTATCTTAAGAGACGATGGTATACGCGTACAGGTAGGCCTAAATGCAAAATGTAGGCTGAATGTACACGTTTTTTCTATATAGCGACCGAATGGTTTCGACCCTGCTCATGTTTCATCGAATTTATCGGATGAGATCTTTCACCAGAGCTGCCCGTTTGGATGGGTGCCACACCATTTAAGGTACCCGTCTACCGACCGTACTAGCAAGTCTCTAAGATCTTTGGTACTTGATTCACTGTACTCGATCAGGAAGTACTTATGTTTCACGTACCTTCGTTCTTCTTATCATTAATTAGTGTTTTAAACACTTAGCTGGACTTTATAGCGTGTCATTATTATTAATATTAATTAGCCCATCCTACATCATTCACTATCAAAAGGGCGAAGTTAAAAAGGCGCAATTCAAGAGGCGAAATTGACAAAGGCAAACATCTACACTAAAGACATACTACAGTATAATAAAGACGAAAATACCAGATCTTATGTGCGAAAATAAATAGGCCTAATGCGCATTATAATATGGGCGAAGAATCAAAACAGCGAATACGTGTTAAAATCACCGTGTAGCAATATAATAGCCAGCATAAACTGAAAATACTTGTCAAAAACAGCGCTGTTAATATCTTTGCTGCTTGTAACTGAATAAAGAGTTTTTCGGTTGTAAATCAAGATTGTGTGCTTTTCTTCTTAAATAGCTTTTATTAGGCCTACAACCTGTGCTTTAAACACCAACTTCAGTCAGTTGGCAGACGCTCTGTACTGCGCTGGTTCATCAATAGTAATGTTCCGTTGAAGACGGCTAAAGAAACATTTCAAGTTTTCAACCTATTATCTTAAGTTGCGTCTATTTAGATCTGTTAGGCAGCCATGTATAGTGCCATTGTGGGGTTCTTTAAATAAGATCGAACGAGTAGTTTATTAATGAAGTTTTTCACGATGTTGGTCTTTTGTTGTTCCCTGGCTTTGGAGTGCGGACGTCTTCTGGGGTGGGGGAGGTAAGGCCAAATGCGAACAGATGCGGATACGCGCCTTTGTTTAATAATAATAAATAATAATAATAAGGGGAGGGAGGGGTCCTAAGTAGGTCATTTTTTGCGGATGTCCTTTATGGACGACCCCTAATTGCTGTCCAGCTATATATTGTTTCATTTTCATTTAGTTTAAATTCTGGTTTTTTCAGTGCACAAGAAATTTCCAATGCATCACGACATTCCGTACATTTCCAGGACATTGTTAAAATTATCTCCATTCGAAATGGAAAACCAAGAACTAACATCTAGGCTACCCTTGATTCCAGTTACTAGGAACAAATTCAAATTCGATACTCAAAAACAGAAAGACTTCTTTTTAAAACGCTTTGGACAAACAAACCTATAGCTAATTGTAATTGTAATTTGAGATTTATAAAGCGCCTCTTAGAGGATAAACTAAACAGAGGTGCTTCCGACCCGAAAAGTAAAATCACTGTTGAACAGTAATCTTCAGGCGCCTGCGGAACACTGAGGGGGAGAGAAAGAAGCTCAAGTCGCAATTCTCGAGGGAGACGATTCCAGCAAGTGGGACCACCGTAGGAATAAGAGGAATTTATTGCGAGCGGGAAATTCTATCAGATTTTGAAGTTTCTTAGATTTATGTAGGCCTATATATGGCTTCTTTAATTCTTCGCCCGTATTATTATGCACTTTATTTTCGCCCATATCGTTTTTGCCTTTTTAACGTTTGCCCTTTTTAATGTTCGACTTTTCAATACTGCCTTCTTATTTAGTAGGCCTATACCCATTCAGGCCCGTATATCTTTCAAAATCTGTCTACTTATGTTTAAAATTATGTCAGGCTCTGCCCCATCCTACCTGTCCTCTCTAGTTAAACCTTGTATTTCCACTGAGTCCAGAAGAAGATTGCGTTCGGCTTCAAAAGGGGACTTTGAAGTCAAAAGAGTTAACCTACAGTTTGGTAAAAGAATGTTTGAAGTAGCTGATCCAGCTGAGTGGAACTCTTTACCTGAATCTATTCGAAGATGCTCTTCAATAGATACTTTTAAATTAAAACTTAACTCATTTATTCTCTCAGTACTATAACTAATTATGATGTTGTAACGCGTCCTTTGAGTAAGACATCGTTTTATTAAGGCGCGTTATAAATATAAGTTGTATATCCTGTGCAGCGCATCTGCATGCTATTTCAGCAAAATGTCCCTTCTGGGAAAACTCTTCTACTGCTCCCCATTACAACCATTTTTGTTCTTATATTATTCGCGATAGGGCGCTGGCATTTTGCCTTTCTAAACGGAAAAGAACCAAGCACGCACACGTCTAGGGCTTTTATATCATATTCTGTATAACACTCATTTGTTAACTCATTCAGTCATTTATTCCTGACCATTCATTCATTCATTTCTTAAAGCATTCATCTGATCATCGTCATTAACACATGCTCGCACTCATGCATGTGCTAATGTTCATTCATACTGGCACTCCTAAATGTGAGGATCAGTCGTGACATCAGATTTTTTATTTCTACATTTATTAAGTGCCACTGTCTAATGAGTAAGCATCAGTCAGTGGCACTAAGCAACTGTGATTGAAGAACTTGCTCAAGGTCCCTACACAGTAACGGCCTCGGGAAGGCTTGAACTCGTACTCTCCGCGTTACGAGCTGAGCGCTCTTACCAATCGGCCACCTAAGGCAGCTGAAAGTCACACAAGAAATTTCAGTGTGGAATATGCTGTAATTCGTTTATTTAGTCACAATTCATAATGCATGTGATTCGTTCAGAGCAAATTACGGAATTTCTGCATTCCACATATACTCATCATTCAAATTTACACTCTGTCTTGAATCATTGCCAGAATTTCTCGCTCCACAAGACGTCACAGAGAACAAATGTAAGCCAGCTGGCACCAAAAGACAAAATAGCACCAGCAGAGATTGAAGCAGCGGACACTGCACCATGACGCACGGACGCTTGCAAACACAGTTTCAGCATGTGTGGAGCCAATAAACATGGCACCATAATGCGTCATTTCCCAGACAAAGCGCACTGCCGTCTTAATCATTACTACGAAATTTTACTTAAAAGCAGTGGTAGATTAAAACATCAGATGCCATAATTCTTCTTCTTTTGGAAACCAGACGGTCAGAAGAAGTTCAAGTCATCTTAAACCAAAACTCTCATTCATGTTCATATGCAATGCAGCTATTTACATTTTATAAAAAAGCATATTCTAAGGCATAAATTTCCGACAGTTTTACAACAAGACCTCGATCAGTCTAAAGTCTGCGCAATGTGGATAAAAACGACTAAAGTATCATCAGGTGCATGCATTTCAGATGGACAATTATTAACTTTTAAGTGTGGTAAACGAAGCCACATGTAATGCCTCATTGTTGCTTGGTCTGCCTTAATGAATAACACCTTGGAGTTCTTGTAACACAGACATTCAAAAAACAACCGCATCAATACTGTATCTGTCAACATATGTTTCCAACTGGCTAACACTTTTTAAAGTACTGTCAGCAGAAAGCACTCTAAAGTTTTTCCAGAAACATTCCACAGACCAAATTTTGGCTAAAAGTCAACCATAGCTGTGTTGGATCAAATATATATATACATATATATATATATACATAATAAGACTTGGACTATAACATGAGGAGCACTAGATCAGGCAAAGGACCGAATAAATGACAGTCATCTATTCACACCCATAGCTGCCGAAGAGGCTGGCATCAGGAACTGATGATAAAAAGATGGCCTAGTGCCAAGAAAGTAATTGTGCCTCAATACACAGGAACAAGAACCTCCTAATAACTTTGTATTCTAGAGCAATGTCAATTGCCAGGTTACAGCAAGTAACAAGTTTGTGTTATAATGAGATGACGTTCTGAAGGTAACCAATTTCTGCACTACGTCTCTGTTGACCAGTTATATCAGAACTGATGTTATAATTAAGCAAGTAATAAAGAGGCTACACTGTATGCTTGGACACAGAGCATGGCGACTATACTAGATCAGCAACAAATTAAACTGCAAGAATTCTGGCCACACTACTTTCGAGATTACTGTACACACAATACTTTGATTTGCATTCTTTAAAGATGCTAAAGAGATACTTGGTTAAATTACATTCCCGGATTGGAAATTCAGAAGCAAAAGCACAGCCGTGAAATAAGAAAACCCAGCTAGAATTAATTACACAAGCTAGAGCGAGGCTTCAATCATAAACTGAGGCATAAACTACAAACAAAAACAAGATACAATCCGAGGCACATATAAACAATTCCTGTATACAGATATAAACATTATTACCAACAGGCAGAGAAAATTATTAGAGGCAGTAATAAACACAAATGTATCAACCAATATCACTAGGTCCCAATACATAACAGGATTCAGTGGCACTGTTTTAGATTGCAGCACATGTCTGCTGTGGTATTACATTCAAAACTGAGTTACAGTCGAAACTGCATTCCAGGAAAACATATTAGCGCACTCCAAATCACTTACCTGGTTGTGATAAAAACTGTGTACTCATAACTGTTATTAATACATGTGCCGCAATGATCAAACCGATTGTCACTTCCAAAATAGGAGTTTGACATTAACTGCAATAACTGATACCTGTTACTAACACATGGACATTAATACTAAAATTTACTATCAGTATGTTTTAATATCAGGTATTTTAATTACAGTAATGAAGACATGCCGAGTCCACTACAGGCCAGGCTGTAAGGGTCATGAAACTAAAATGCCTAAAATTGTTGAATGCTAATGGAGGGAACCTACTTTCAGTGTGTGTTAACAAATAACTTGACCTTGTAGAAATGGAAACAAAGAAAGCTTGGATAACACGCACGACCCAGAAGCCAACTCTTAATCCAACTACGAATATATATTTTCTATTATAATATCATTACTACAATTAGTATCACAAATGATGTCTTGCAAGCTACCTGGTGTAACACTTTTGGAGTCTATTTACACTGAACTGTTTTTCAACTGACGAAAATCTGAAGAACACCCAAAATTGTTATATCATCTTCTTGCCATAACAACATCAAATTAATTATTTTTTGGTGATGCTGCCACTGTGTCATTAAACGGGACGTCCATTGTTTCTTCGTATTCGCTGCTGGAGTCATCTTCAACTGGCTTCAGAGAGGCAGCATCTTCATCGACTTCCTCCTCTTCCTCTTCCTCTTCTTCTCCACTCTCCTCATCCGCATTTACAGCTGGAGCAGGTGCCTCAGAAGAGAGCTCTCGTAACTGTTTTGTGACTCGCTGTGACTCTGCTACCCATGACTCAATTCGCTCACTCCGTTCGCTCGTGCTCAGTGCTGCCTGAACAGGAACCTTGGCCGAATTGTTTGTCACTCCGGGCTCAATCGAGCTTGTTGCCAGGTGGCCCCCACATGTTCCTTCTGATCTGACTGTGATTGGAGGGCTAGTGGATCCTGCTGGATCAAGTTTGGATGTGAACTCTGTACATGATTCTGGCTCTGACTTTAACTTTTCCTTCGATTCTCTTGTTGCAGGATTAATTGCTTCACAAAACCGTTGCGTGTAGAGGCCATCCTCTTCTGTATCAGCCTCATGACCATCATCAATGTCCTCATCATTCAAGACTGCTTTCTTGTCCTCTGTTTCTGGCTCCATGGCCTCTTCACGGCCTTCACCAACCGTGTCAAGATCTGGTTTCCGGTTTTCAAGGCGAATTTCATAGCCACGACTGTCTGTCTCTGGTTCTGACTGTGGATAGTTCTCAGAGATAGGTTCTGAGAGGATGCTGCTAATGAACGATATTGCACTGCAGGCAGATGGTGTCCGCGAATGGCCAAGGTGTGGAAAGAGCTTTTCAAAGCTCCCAGCTGTCGTGCTGATGGTATTAGTGGCTGGAGGTTCGGCCGCAGCCATTTCACGCTCGAGGCTGGAAACCATATCCGAATAAGCATCTCGTGCCTTCTGCGTCAAATCGCGAAGCTTGAAGAAGTTTTCCTTTTAAATAGCATCAAAGGAAATTTTTAAGGGTAACAATACAGGTGGTTGCTGGATAAGTAGGAACACATTTTATACCACAATGTCTTTGAATTTGCTGTCTTACAGTTATGTCAACAAACTAGGCTGAGGTTTTAGACTATTTATATCATTACAAATATATGCTAAATATGTACAGTTGGAAACTGCCCATTTAAAGTTACTTGTAACTCAAACTACATGTGTAAAGCTGTTTTTGACTGAGCCAATTCAGTAAATGTATTTAAAATGGTTTTAAATATCATGCATTTAAACCACAGACCTGATATAATGCCATTTATTTAAGCCTTTATCTATACTTGATTACGGTGCATGTAAAAGCATCAGAAATGTTTTTACACTCTAATGCATTACTTTTGCTTTGCCACATTTCAACACTAGCACTAACTCATCCAAATTCAAAACTCAAATTCAAATTTTACAGATTTCAGCATTGCAACAGTTAGTTGGATATCAGAACAACAGAGCATCAATACACAAGGAAAGTTCATCCTGCTAACCTCGGATCCTTCGTAGCTGAAAACACCAACAACGCTGACAGGAACGAGTTTTGCACAAGCCCTTCCTAGGGCACGACGTCCAAGAGCAAACACAAATGGCACATCCTGCTTGTGACTCATTTCGATGATAGTATTCAGTGCTTCATCAAGCCCACCTGCAAACACAAAAATACAGAATAGATAACAAAAGAACTTAACAATACCACAATAAGACTCAACAAACCTAAGCCGAGTATTCATTGGCCTGCCAAACCAATACTCTTTAAAGGTCTGAATCCATGACCAGGCAAGAGTGAGTAAAAGAATGACAGGCGCACAGACTAGAGAGAGGAGTGGAGACAAAGAGCATGAGAAACTCACAGAAAAGATTGGGCCAGAGAAAGAAAACAGTGAGATGTTAGATAGTAGAAATAATTTCCAAGTAAAACCCAATCAGAAAAATCTTCCCGAGATAAATCTCTTTAAAACGCTATCATCACCTCTGCACAAAATCCAACTGGACAAAATCCCACTATGCCAACGTCCCGCTAGGATGATTGTTCCCATGGGAATATGCTGGAGAGTATTTAATACAGTAAATATTACATATTTATGTTATATATCAATAATATTTTAAAAGCTGTATAAAATCACTTTCTCCAAAAATTTCTAGGTTCTTCTATTCTGCAATAATTATAATTCTGTTTGTTTCATTTTATCCAGAATAAAAAATTGGTGCTCCTCTGTAACATAGCAATATTCTTAACAGTCTTAAGAATTTCATTTCAGTCCTAAAAATAATTATTAATCTAGTGGATTTTGTCCCACCAGGAATTAGTGCAGCAGGTTTCTGTTCTAGAACAAAATCCCGACAACAAATATCCCAGGAGATTGTGTTCAGATTTTGTAACAGATTTTGTACTAGGGACTTTGTCCTAGCACTCAATGACAGATAAGATAGCCGAATGAGGCAATCAAACTCAATTCCAGATCGACAGAAAAAGGCACAAGGAAGGAAAAGCACTATAAAACACAAATGCATAGAAAAATGATAGAAAAATATACTAACATAGCAGGAAACATACAGAAAGTCTAAGAGAAAAAAGGCAAAAGAAGGACAGAAAACACAGGTAAAATAGCAAAACAAAGATAGAAAGAATGACAAGCAGACAAAAGACTAGCAAAGGCTGAAGTACCTTTTGACTGAATCCTTTCCAGGTTGGGTGAGATGATAATGCACTTAAGTTTACCCAACTTCAGATGCTTTGTAACCTCCCTCAAGCCAAGCACAAATCTTCGCTTTGACTTTGCCTGTAATAAATAGAAGCTGGGTCATAGGCTTAAAAATTATTCGCATCAATCATTGATGATCCTTAGAAGCTGTGTCCATGGCCTGAATGAAAGCACAGAACAGCAACCAAGCAATCAGACATTCAAGAGATTGCCCTTTCTTCATCACATCAATTCATTCAGAGCACCCAATAAAGAACTTCCTATCACAGTTTTTCCCAGTTTAACTAAACTTAAAGATGAGTCTGGAGAGTCTCCTACAGCACCTTAGTTGGATCATCATGGTAGAGACGATCCTGGAAACGAACAAGATCCTGGAGTAATTCCGTGCAACAGTCGTCAATCTCTTTATCCAGAACCTGGTTGCAATATCTACAGAAAAAACAACACACACTCTAAGACGTACATATACCACCGTGCTACAATGAAATGCAAAAATTCCAGCCAGTCAAGTTATACATAGTATCATCATACAATGGTAAACATATATAAATATGCACACCATACATAAATACATATACATATACATTCATACATACATACATACTATGCAGCTGACATATAAGATAGTAACAGAAGTTACAGCTGATAAAGACTCTAATATAACGACAATGAGACTAAATATTAGCCTGCACAACACGAGTGTTCATTTGAGAGAAATTCTGCCATGAAGTGCTACAAAGTAAGTTCCCGTACTCTGTGCTAAAGCATCTCGCATGTCAGTAGGTATCATCAAGACCCATGGTGTAACCACATGTAATCCGACTAGCATGTAAACAAGTCACTGCACTACAGGAAGAATGTAATAAACAGCTGAAAACATATCTTATCCCATTTTAATCCACCTCTGTTGATACAGTGCAAATGTCATAAACACCTGAAAGAAAATACAGGGTAACAAACACTCACTCTCGAAATCGCCTGCTGTGTATCTTTGAGAGAACAGATGACCTCCCAGAGCCAAGGGTTCCATCTCCTGCAATGGGGCTTGCTCCTGCTGAACCAGCTGGGCTGCCCGACAGGGGGCTCATGTTGATCGGGGACATCTGGCTGACAGGTGACATCTCAGCACTTGTAGGTGCTTGTGCAGTCAGGGATTCCAACAAACCACCTCCTAAGAAACAGTATCAGCCTCACAGATCCATATCATAAGTATTTAATTATATTACATTAAAATGTACCTCTATGCAGAAAAAATCAAAACTTTTAAGTAGACAAACCAATATAACTGGAGCAGTTCTGTTGTCCATTTGCTTAGTATATATGCTATCTTGTAAATAAAAATCTAATTTGCATCGAAAACAGATGTACATAAACACTGTGGAACGCATAGGTGTCAAAGCATTGGATTGTGATAATGCTTGGCCACCATTGTTCAATGGACTGAAAGTCTAAAATTCCAATGGAATAAAACAATCAACTGAGGAAGGTAAAACTTCTGTTATACTATAGCCAACTCATCTGCTGAAAGACACAGTTAATGGACGAGCATGATCATAAGATCACATCTGTATAGCACCTTACAAAAAACTTATCCCAGCTGCTCCTGACCAGAAAACATAAGACCATAATCGAATAAAATGGTCTTCAGCCACTGACAAAATACAGTTATGAGAAAAGACAAGACGCTCACGATGCAGGTTAAGATAGAAGGAGAATGTCTAGTGTCTGTCACAGATACTAATTAAAATAATTATTAACCTGAATAGCAATTTCATGGAACTCGTAAACAGGACACTGAAAATTATCATTGTTACCTTCGCTTTGTGTGACATCGCCATTGACAACAGCACCAGCGCCATCTGGCAAGAGAGAGGAACAGTCATCAAGAATGCTGTGGCACTTCTTTGCTTCTCGCTCTTTCAGTATAACCTGCACCAAGTTAGCAGTATTTAAACTTCAAGAGCTCAATGCATATATGTAAACAGTTGAGAAGGAACAGTAGGCCAAGCGCTTCTTCGATTTTCTGAATTAAACATCTCTTAGTTACCCAAGATAAGAAATGGCAACAAGTTCATTGTTAGCACCTTCATCAGTAACTCTAGTCCTTAAACACACAATTCTACAATTATAATATCCTTCAACTGAAGCAAAGCCACAAGAACTGCAAATCAGTAGTTGGATAACCTTTCATTATGAATCACATGTTGCGACAATTCACAGTGAATTTCAGTTATAAATATGAGATACAGGGAATTCACTAGTGTTTTGAAAACTGTATTAATATTCACTACATAACAATTATTCTATATGACAGAACACCATAGCTTCAGTATAAATGTCCCGTTACATTATGCTTTACAATGGTCTCTATATTCTAAAAGGCTGCAACAAAATCTTTAGGCAACATATATTTTCTTAACATATCTAGAGGCAAAATTTAAAAAAAAATTATTAAAGACATTATCTTAGCTCATCTTTTATATTTTCTTTCTCATAGTTTTGCACATATTATATTATACTTTTTCATATTTTCTTAATATATCTTGTAGCAAAATAACAAAATTATTAAAGACATTATATTAGCTCACCTGAAGCTAAACCATTGCAAACATTCATTACATGTATTTTACCCAATGATTTGGTTCCTACGTTGGTCAAGCTAAAACACAAATATGACAATAATAATCCAACAAAGAGGAACCATTCTAAACTGCATAGCTCAACCAGTACCATATCATACCATATGTCAATATTTGAACTGTAAAATAAGTAACAGGTCAACTTGAACTTAAACTGATCACTAACCCTCTTTAGTGAGCTTGGCTTTTTCTTATTTGAAAATTCTCGCTCCTTCGCACGTTTCATGGTTCCAGTTGAATCAAGAATGGCTGCTGTTTTGGGGGAGTCTTGTGTCGGTGACACCATCTCTGTCCGTTCCTCGGCTGACTTTTCCTTCTGCAAAGTATTTCCAAGGTCAATGATTAGCCAAAAATCACAGAACCAAGCATGTTCCACATGCTGTTGTGTCAGCTCAGTCAGTGAGATTGTGAAATAAAGTACAATAAAGTAAGAAGTTATTAAAGAATACAACACAGTCCGCTCCCAACCCATTCACGCAGACTGGATGGTGAAAGGCATCTCTCAAGTTCACTCAATCATTATGATGTCGTTGCTTTATTCTTAATAAAAACACATGTATAAAACTGCATTTCCAGTGACACATTACAATATACAATACAATTTAATTTAACATACACTAGCGCCAAGTTATTTTGCTGAACTGAGCATTCGATTCACCCACTCTCACAAAAGATCAAACTTGCAGTTTTCTTCGACTGACCTGCCGCTAAATCCATCCGTCCAAAAGAACACCAGCAATTTCCATGTCTGCTTAGCCTGTTTGTACAAACAGGTGCTCATCCTGGCTCATCTCCTTAGAATCCTCCATCCTCTTGCTTTATATTGTCATCTTCTCCCCTTTTCCATTATGCAAGAAAACTCCTGTAGTCCCTCCCCAGACACCTGCACTTCAGAAGTCAATTCTCTTTCTTAAAGTATAGTACCCAATATCCAAAAAGTGACGGAGAGGTGCTCATTTCCTTTTCTTTAGGCCCTTGAGCTGCCACTGGATCAATCCCAAGGTCCTGGGCATGGGGCCAGTGCATCGCAGGACTTGCCGTTTACTTCCCAGCTTATGCCAGTACCTAACTATACTGCTTGGTGACAGAGGCAAGGTGTGTGCAAACAACTTGCCCAGGGTCGTTAAATGGAGTCGAACCCCCAACCACATGATCATTGACCAAACGTGTTATCAATATGGCACAGTCACAATTCTCTTTCTTGCATGATGTAAATATCTGACAAGAACTTGAGCACTGATATCCAAATCTGTCAGCTGCTTCCTTCCAGTGAGGTTATAAATAGATCAAAATATTTTCATATTTTGCCATTATTTTCTTTTTCCAATTACCCAAACTACACAAAGCTCACCTCCAGTTGTTCAATCACATCTTCAATGCTGAACAGCGGTGGTGTTGATTTTGGAACGGTGGCACCAGATGGAGCTGCTGAAGGCATTTCAGGCAAAGGCAGAACTGGAGCAGGTGGTGGCACTTTTGGCACTGATGCCTTGTCTGTGACAGTAAGAAGCTGTCTCTTCTGCTGCTTTGTGCTCAGCTCCTTTAGCATCTGCTGCTCGAGACAGATCTCAGCCAGTTCCTCCTCTGCAGCTTGGTAAGCCAACAGCTGCCTTTTCTGCTTCTTCCTTGCTGACTTTGAGTCTTTATCTGAAAACGTCTCTGGGTATACAACATGAAGGGATGGTATATAAATATTCAGCATGAATGAACAAAAATGTAAAATAAAATCAATGCATTTAACCACTTTCAGTAGCAAAACCGCTATGAGCAACAGCACATCTCTAGAGCTCATCCATAAAATGGCTTTCCAAGTACAACCATTCGTTCTGTTAAGAAAAGAAACCTCTGTTGAGCTTATCAAGTCTCTCTGCCAGTACAAAAGAAACACATGTTTACATATTTACATTGAGAGTTTAGTAGCAATCAAATCACATTCAAATTATGTTACAACAGGCAAATTTATGGTCTAAATTTCTTGACTGAACAGAAATCTGCCCAACTGATGGACTCATATCAGCCACTAAGACTAAGCTGAATATTACCTACTGAGTGCACGAATGAACCAACAGATTACACAGCTGCAGTTTCAATTAGACATTTTGTCGCAAAATGAAAAAAGGCATTCTCTCAAAGATTTATTCTTGAGATGTTTTGATCTAAGCCAACCAAAAATGGATCCTTTTAAGCTAAATGCCATTTATTTTCATTGTAATAAAAGAACACAATATACATCATTTGCTGTTGGTATAATAGAGGAAAACCAGAATACCAATCAAAGAATAAAGCAAATAATTAAAGAATATTGTCTCAAATTGTTTGTTGGTATCAGGCAGTAAAATACTGATTAATTCACCAATGCAACATGACATGACTGAACATTTAGTCACTCAAAACCAGATCATAAATGGACCAGCATGTTCATAAAAGTAATGTCTGAACACACTCAGATACTAATTGTAACCAACACTGAATGTGTGTGGACACCAGACAGTTTAGGTAACACAGTGAAGCATGAAACTGAGACAAGGACAAGAAACTTGCACTCATCAGAAACACTTATTTAATGCAAGCGTGTACCAAAAATAGCCACACTAGTGTTAGCTGAGAGTAGACATTACTTATAAATACTCACACACTGCTAACAACAAAATGAACCGACGAAATATCATCAGAATATTAAAAGGGAAGAAGACAAGTACTATCAGAATGTTTAAAGGTGAAAAGATGCAACATACTTCCAGCAAGACCTGGGACCAGAGCAGCAGTGCCTCCACTCAGTGACAGGGAACCAGTGCTGCGACGTTTGTCTGAACTAGATGCTGAACTGCGACGACTTCGAGAGGTGGACTACAAAAAAGAACTAAAAATACATACTCAAAGGATGGTGAGGTAATCAAAACGCATAAACTGAGAGGTACATTTAGCACGGCTGATGGCTCATGATGATTAGCAGACTCTTAAAAGGAGTGTGGGGAAACAGTGCATAATGTGGCCTCATAACAGAAGCAGTTTTCAGTGGTTTCAATTTAACAGACACTACAGAAAGTTCATCATTACATGACGTCACACTGCACTACATCTATTTTGGTCTAACACAACCCGACTAAGATCAGTATATGTGGAGTACTGAAGACTGGACTAGGCCTGTCAGCAGGTGCCTAGAGGCCCAGGCACCTACCCTTAGGGTGGCACTCTGAATGCAGGCAGTGAATGCATATACCCAAAACCCGGCCAAGAACATCATTACATAAAGATAATTTTAAGCTGATTGCTGTATTAGTTCTGGGCTCGTGACTTAATAATGTGAAGTTTTTTCTGTCACCTGTAAAGCCATGGGATGTCAATCAGTGAAGCATACAGAATAAAAAATTTCTTTAATCTCTAAAGAAGTCTGTTAGTAGGGTACTGCTTAACTAACTTTGAATTAGATCCAAAAGCATATGTGATGCCACCTATAAAAAGGGACCACAAGGCAAATATCGAGTTATTCGAATCACTATGATCAGCAAAAAATCTGAAAATAATGATGTATAATGTAGTATAATGGGAGTATTACGGCTCTAGATGAAGAATTTAGAACATGCTGTACCTGAAAGATGCACTTCACAGCGCATCCATTTGTTTGAATGTTATACTTGCAACGTTCCATTTTCATGAACAGTTGTGCCAGATTGATAGACAAAGGCATCCTCAAGTGAATGCCAGTGAAAACCCCAGTTTGATACTTTGATGGTTTACCACTTTCAGACGCCTGAATCTCAGTAAATAAGTCCTGTGTTGTGGTCCCGTTCCATAGACGGATCACATATAATAACTCACACACAACACGTTAGGTGATTGTTCATTATTTACTATAAAATTACAGTGATGGGCGGTCAATTACTGGCTCAGAATGGTCTCGAGTACCTGGGCCGTATTTCACCAAAGTTTGATACCCCTAGACTGGATGGCTAGCACCTAAAGCTGATACAAGAAAGATAAGAGTCATACCTGAGTTGAAGGACTCCTCAAGATCTCGCCATACGACAAGGAAGAGGATTCAAAACATTCTCCCTGTGCAACTAATCCTCCAGCTGCACTCAAAAGAATTGGAAACTCGTCTTCATCTTCAAACGGCAGTCGCATATCTTGGTCTCCAGATGACACTGTTGGGGTTGTTGCAGGACAAGCACTATTAGACACCGTCTGCTGCGGCCTCGAGACAACTTCCGTTACGGACCCAGCAAGCGAATTTGAAGCTGGCACCATCGACGTACCTTCACAGACTCGGCGATCTGATTTTCGCTTCTCGTGTAACCACAACCGGTGATCGTTCGTAATAATCCCAGAAAACTGGTTTACGGTGGATAAAGGTTGGTTCATAAAGGATTCACCAGATCCATAAACTGGCATGGGTGAAGGATAAACGATCCCAGGGAACTGTGGGACTGGAAAATTTGGAGGCAAAACATGGGGAAAAACAGGGCCTTGTAAGGAAGGATAGCCCAAGTGCTGTGTAGTGACTTGGGAAACTGGTTGGGGAGGATGTAAAGATGGTGCAGGTGGAGGTCTGAACGTTGATGTTTTCGGAGGTGATGGAAGAATGGCAGTCGAATGATTTTTCCGATGAAGTGGACTGCTGTATCCACTGTCCGAGTCAGTGCCTTGTGTTGTCAGATTCTTTATGTAAAGCGTGTTTGGCTTCTCAGCCAGAGTCAGTTGTGCCAGCTCATCATTGAAATCTGAAAGAGAACAGTGGAATAGAGCACAGAGAGAACTTCACAGTCTGATGAGTATAAAAATTACAAAACTGGTGAAAAAACAGCTGAAAATAAGCAAATGCAGCAGACAAAAACTGAGAAAATATGTAAGCTTTAAGAACGATACTGGTCATGGCCACACATGACACATACGTACCATCCACACAGAAAGGCTATACAACAGGGAACAACATAGCACAGACAGCATCAAAGAAATCTACATAAGAACCAGAGAAGACAGGAGGTAATGTAAGTTAATCACTCATTTGTACTCTGTCAACAACACTCCTCATAGGAGTAATCTTGAGGTTTAAGGATAAACCTGACAAAAGTAATCCAGCAACTGGGAAAATAAGCTAAAATACTTGTTCTTATGAGCTACATGGCTTGACAAATTAACAACTTCAGCAATTATTTCACATGATTCACTGGATTCGAATCCCAGACCACGAAGTAAAGGATAACAACTGAACCGCATCCAGTCAATGGCTAAACTGACTGCAGGTTGAATTGTCCAAAGTAACACACAACACATACAGATAATATGCTTCTGACGGAAATTACCTGTCTGCACTGAGTTGTCTTTACAAACAATTACTTTGGTCTTTGGCTGCAACTTCACACCCTAAAATCAAAGCAGTTTAATAACAAACTAGAATCTCTTTATAATGCTACCTCTAGCAGCCATATCATAGTCGGCCCTAATTCTTGGAATAGTTTGCCTGGTGACCTGAGACATGAGCTTCTCTGCCTTCCTCCCCTCTCTTCTGCAAGCACCTCAAGACCACTTTGTTCCCCAGTGGCTCTGGGTTGTCTGGCCGGGAGTGCCTCTGATGAGTTTATCCAGAAGTGGCGCTTTATAAATTCCTGCTTACAATTACGTTATCGCATTTTAAGAAGACACAGTTGTATAATTACATATCCTAAGTCTGATATCAATTAATAATTGAGTTTTCTTTACCAGCTTTAATAAGCCATCGTTACGTTACTGAAAAGGACAAATAACTATTACAGCAGTGGAACAAATTGAAACTTCACACATCTTTAATTGATATTAAAACTTACAGTAAGCAAGTATTTAACTTCAGAAAAGTCAAACAATTTACTTTCAGTTAACTGCAAAAATATCTTTAATGCACCTTATCTTCTGATTTTTCCTGACCAGGTGGAAACCAGATGCCCCGAGTTTGAGTTGACGAGGAGAACATGCAGCCTGGAACCTGGACTCCAGGAATGTACTGAAGCGATTGGTTGAAACCAAATAATGATGGAGAGATGCCCAGGTAAGCTTGAGGAGGCAGAGGGTGAACGGCAGGTGCATGAGGATAGGTTGGTGTGGTCCTGGATTGCTGAGGCAGAGGGCCAAAGACAGGCACCTGAAGCGGTGGTGGGTTGATAACTGGAGCAGAAAGAAATTGTGGAGTCATTAGACTTGGATTCACTGGGGGCGGACACTGAACATCAACGTGGAACGGATTACCTACAAGCAAGCGGCATAACTAATCACTCGAACTGTTGATCATTCAACTCTAATCAGTTGACCATTCAACAGTAGCCCTTCATCTAAGGCGTAATATTGTAGAGTATTGCATTGCATTTACCAATTTATATAGTGCTTCTCTGAGAACCTATATTACAGAAAATCTAACCACAATGGAACCAGAATCATCGTAACAGCCTTTATGAAATAATCTGAACAGTGACCACACAACTGAGTCTTCTGCAACAGAAACTGGGTTCAGATACTACCTAGGAAGAACGATTTTGGAAAAATGTTTAGCCAAAATGTATAAAACAGGTATTTAAGGGAATAAGCAATTTAACTAAATAAAGACAGAGTCATTACAAAAAACAGCAAATCATTACCCACTACATGAACTTTATTCATATAGCAGCTTTGTAGGGGTCTTAAGGTGCTACATAAATACTCAGCTAGAGATATGCATGATCCACATTTCAATTTAAACATAAAATTATCAAGACATAATTCATGATATTAAAATCCTATGTAAGTTATAACATAATCACTAGCCCAAACCCTTTTAGTTCTAATCAGGCAAAATAAGGCAAGATAGCAAAGGATAGGAAGGAGAAAGAAGAAGAGGAGCAGGAAGAGGAGAAGACTAGGCTTCTCCAACAGATCATGATTTTCGACTACATTTTCATTTGAAGTGACTATTGACTTTAACCTTGTGCATCTGATAATGGTGCTATAGATTAGGAGAAAGAAGATGAAGAAGAACAGGAAGCAGAACAGGAAGAAAGAAACAGAAGAGGAATAGGAAGGAGAAATTTTGAAAAATCCTTCAGCATTGGTGGGAATCTGGCCCATGACTTCTGGAATAACAGTCCAGCTTACTACCCCGCCACTTAACTATCCTGCACTGTCAACAGAAGCAACTAAAACAATCCAAAAAATGAAAGTTACACGGTGAGCACTCACTCAAACGGCCACATGTACCATCATTGATAGAGGAGCATAATAAATGTGCAATCACCAAGCTAAGCCATACCATACTATAAATTGTGGTATGCTAGAGTTATTTGTAGACTGTAATACCACTAACCTTCATGGACAAGAGCAGGTGGCTTCTGCAAAATAAGACTCGGTACATGACCATTTACAAGCTTTCTTTGAACGTTCATATGGCCAGGCGAAAAAGCAACACCGTTACCAGAAAATCTAAGAACACACAGGTAGATTTAGGCATTCATTCAGTACAGGACTGCAACTAAGTCAACTCTATTCACAAACAACAACAGCAACAAAAACAACAACAGCAACAACAACAACAGCAACAGTAGCAACACCAATAAAAATCAGATAAAACGTCCAAAAGTGAATATGCCTTTGCCAATCAAGTCTTTAAGAAAGGGAAAATTACCAGGAAGGGGTTAGCAGATAAACAGAAACCTTCAGAAAATTTGTAGATCACCAGTTGGGAGCCAAAGTCACCACAACCGCATATTAACAAACCACGGGTTAACACAGCCACGCTGAAATATTACCAGACATTTTTTTCCAAACATTTTGAAAGACCACATTGCTGTCTCGTTATGTGCAAAATTGACTGACAATTTTTGATTCTGGCTACATTAACATCTACTGTGTCCACACATTATTTTGAAGAGAAGTCCTTTAACCACGCATTAACCAGATTTGCAATCAAATGGGTTGTGTGAAAATGGGACTGCACTGTATGACATTTATTCAGTCTCACATCCAATCTCCTGTATGGCAAGTCATTGCTCCAGTAGAGGTATGTCATTCGTAACAAAACCTCATCGAGCCTGCATGAAATACCATGGATTCAAATCACTTTCATGATTGAGAACAGCTTTGTTACATTCCCAGCAAGGCTGAAGAAAGTTTGCTTATAAGAGAAGCAGCATATGTGTCTTGTATACATTGCAAAAGATGGAAATTGGCAGAGAAAGTTTCTTTGTTTACAGTTCTGGCTTGGAACATAATGCTTGGTAGTCTGTGGTATTAAGTCTTTCTAGTGGACAGATCACATATGAATGAAAATAGCAAACAGAATAAACATTGAACTGCTTAGTTAATCCATCTGTTAAGTACAATCAGTTACTTTTGCAACAAATCGCAGTTCTTAACTGTTGATTTATGTACTACGAAAATTGTTGCTCAAACCTTGTGTTTAGATCTACATCCATGAATGGATAGCAGTTCACAACATAGCTGGGCAGTTGATTGGCAGTTGAGAGGGTTATATTGGGTGTTGCTGCCCCCTGGTGTCCAGCCTTTTGCTCATGGTTTTCGTAGACAGGTGGACCCAGCTGACATGGAATGAAGCTGGCAGCATCGACTGACAGCTGTGATGGAACCTGAAAAGGCTGTGGCACATATTAAAGATATACTAAGATACGCATGGAAGATAAAGCCAAGTTCATGCAAGGCACATTAGAAGATGTATGTATGCATGACCATGGACAGTTTATACATTTCAATGGAATAAAGAAATAGAATGGGTTTTCAGGAAAACTTAAAGGTATTACGCATTCTTATATTTGGGAATTTTCTTCCTGAAATCATGAGTCATTTTGTCATGAGTCACTTTGAACCATGGTCGCTGTGTTGTGAGGCGAAAATTTAATACTTTGTTATGTAATGTCCCTTATATGTGCTGATGTCATTAAACAGTAAGTAATGCTCGAACTCACTTCTGATGCGCCGCCAGGATTTGAATTACGGTGCATTATTTCAAATCAGGAATTCACTGCATAGCTATGTAACCTGTCAAGAAAGTTGTTGGTTGGATCGATGCAGCTCGTCTATTGTGACCGATGAGGCATTGTCACTAACTAATCTCTGCGGACTTCACTTGTAAGACGCGAATATGCAAACACGTTAAGAGGCCATTACTCATACCTGTTTGTGTCCATTAAAAGGCCACGACAGCATAAACAACATGATTCCTATGCACATTTAAACAGCCTCATAACATAGACTTATGGCTGATAAACGACCATATAAGTATCAAAGATCTTACGGGATGCTTAGATGAGTTTGTAAGGGCCATCGATACAATTAAGCCGCGGAAATGGCAACTTTTATCCCCTTCCTAAACAAAACATCGCCCTGTCCACCATGATTACAACCACAGATATTAGATATGGTTCAACACGAAATCGAATGACGTCATGTTACCGTTAGCGCCGTTACCGGTTCTTGTTCACGGAACGACGAATAAAAATCGACTACATTCAAGCAGCGCTACATAAGTTAGATGAAGGAAATACAGCGGTCGTTGTGTAATGCAGAGGGCTAAGCAATACAGCAGTTACATGGTGCTCGATAGAACGCTTTATTTTATTCTTAATTTTGGCGAAAAAGTGTACAGAATACAGAAATTATAACGACCTGTCTACATTCCATGCTCACCCCCTAACACTAGCACACATTGCACTCGATCAATGGAAGCTGTGACTCTTGCCGTACCCTATACCGGAACAGTATTCCGCTCTCGGGCCTTCTCAGTAGCTGGTCTAAAGTTTTGGAATTCATTGCCCAGTTCAGTTCGTTCTGCCAGTTCTTTGATGTCAGTCAGGTCAAACTTAAGACACATCTCTTCCAACTTGCTTACCCATCGTAGCCTAGCTTCTGGTTTCTCTGACCTATTGGAACCGACCAGGCTTTTCCAACGGTTTATGATTTTTGACTGCGATTTTGACTTGTAGCGATCATCAACTGATGCCTTGGGCATTATGGTAACGGCGCTATAGAAGTCTTTAGATTTGATTTGATTAGATTAGTAGGCCTGAACTACAAAATATGAAATGTGACATTTAATCGTTTTTCTACAATAATCAATTTCAGCTGTTCAGACGCCGTATTCTTGTTGATGAGCATAGAGGTCATGTAGAAAACAAAGACTGGCAGAAGATAGTTCCAGTTATTTGTCCAGAACGCAGGCGGCAAGAGTCGTTGAGACGGCAACAGCCGTCAAGCATCGTGTTTGGTACGTCCTGTCGAAAACTAAAGACTTATCTTTTTCAACATATTTAACCACCGGAGCCTAATTCTGGTTTCTCTAACCTGTAGGAATCGATCTAGCTTCGCCAATTATTATTTTGATTACGGTTTCACTATGATAACGGCGCTATAGAAGTCATTAAATTAGATTAGCGCTCTAAGACATCAACAGACCTACCGAGTAGTAAAATTATTATTATTACTAATCAGCAACTTCTAGAGCGCTGGTGTATAATGCACAAGACGTCAACCGATGGCGCACCAAGTCAAGTCGAAGTCAGGTCATGCCCAGTAAATCCAATGAGACACAGAGGCAGCCTATGGCGGGAAATCATCAGGTATAAAGAGAAACTGATGGGTTGATATGGATGGGCGAATCCATTTGCAGATTAATTAACAATGCCGACAGAGATATATTTAAGGACACAGACATGTAGGCAGAAGGACAAAAGTACACAAAAGCAGCTATATATATACTGTATATATATTATATTTATATATAGACAAGCAAACTCAATAACAGGAAATAAGATTACCTTATATAGAAGACAAATCGATGGGAGAAGGGCAGGCGAGTGATTCATTGTTGCAAGATGCGGGGCTCATTGGATTTGACAGTTTAGGTCTCCATAAGAGCAGAGCCATGCGTGTCTCCGTAGAACCGTCGAGATTCCACCGCCTCCGCTGCCGTCTACTGCAGATATTTTCAATACACAAACAGGATAAGCTATGTCGTCATTATCATGCGCGCCGCTATTCAGGTTGTCCTTACATTAAGTGCCATTCGTCGAAATAGACCAAAGAGCATAAATGTAAATGTACACGTTATTCTATAGCGACCCTATGGCCTCGACACTGCTCATTTTTCATTGAATTGATCGGGTGATGTCCTTCATCATCGCTGTCCTTTTGAATGAGCGCCGCGCCATTTAAGGTCCCCGTGCACGGACCCGTACTAGCCCGAGATTCAAATCTCTGAAATAAGCCACGACCGGGATGCGAACCGGCATCCTCACATGAGTTGTCTGGTAATATGGGACACGGTAGTCTATTGGAGAGAGTACTCGGCTTGTAACGCGAAGAGTACGGGTTCGAAACTCCCTTAAACGATTACTGTGTAGGAATCTTGAGCAAGTCGTTCACTCACAATTGCTCGGCGCCATCGACTGATGCTAAGTCATTATTAGACAATGGCGCCTAATAAATGCAGATATAATAATAATAAAGAATAAAGGCCCGTCGCAATCGCAATAATCATAATCTCGAGATTTCTACAGCGCCCAACGAAAGCTAAGTCGCGGGAACCATCTTATTCACAGGCGCTCAGTCAAAACAAAATCGATAGGCAAAAGGGTTCAGTTCCAGGTCAAGATCCAGGAGTCAGACAGTCAGACAGACGGTGGATGGTGTTTGAAATTGAAGCGAGAAGAGAGATAAGGGGAAGAGGAAGAATCAGGATAAGATTTGTGGAAAAGAAATGTTTTCAGTCTTGAGTGAAAGACCAGCGCAGAAACTGAAAGAGGTGAAGTGTTGATGAGTTCGTAAGATGGATCAGAAAATTGTCGTAATTCTGGCGGGAGTTTATTCCAAAGGGTTGGGGCAGCTATGGTTATGGAGCGATTTCCAAATTTTAAGGTTGAGGTGACGGGAGGGCGAAGAAGTGTTAGGACAGACGAGGAGGGGGTTGTACGTAATGGTTGGATTGTAAATAATTGACGCCGCAGAGTTTTTCGCAAGAATACCGATGAGGAATTTTCAAGTAATTAGGCAAGTGTTTGGTTGTAGGCATTGGCGCCAGCAAATACGGGCAAGTTGATGTGCCTGCCCTTTCGGGAATTCACAACTGAACACTTCTGCTCTGATCAGGCAGGGACGACGTTTCCCCTTTTCTCACGTTTTGCCCCTTCCTGCACAAATTTCTGCGGGCACCATCCAGGGCTGTAGACAATTGCTGTGCACTTTGACCTCATTTTTAAGGACGATGGCGCCATAAAAATTACTGCATCCGTTTTATTTTAACTTTAGGCTCAGCATGTGTTCTTGGGTACATATACCAAACTATATTCTCTGGTGACCATTATACATGCCTGAAATTCACATTTGTTTATAATTTGCAGTTGTGTACTTTGACCTCATTTTAGGATGGTGGCGCCATATAAACCGCCGCATCCCTTTGACTTTGCATTCAGCATATTGTTTTCAGTGTATGTGCCAAGTGTCATGCATTTAACCACTTGTTGAACAATTCACAGCTTTTTTGGACCTTATCCACCTCACTATGGAGTGTCCTAAATTCTTGATTGAACAATTCGTCTCCAATTGTTCTGGATACACTGCTTTAAGGGAGCTGATTAATCAAGCTAAGGTTCTGCCGCACACGGTGTAGCTACAGTAGTCAAGCCACACTCGTAAATGTAGAATTGCATGCAAGGTCGACCAAAGATATAAATTGTCTGGTGGGCCTAGCAGTGAGCTGATATTTTCTGTCTGATTAATATAAATGACCACGTTGATGTATGGCTGCATTGGTAGATAAGTAAGTAATGCATTTGTTAACACGCCATATGCCCATCGACTGAGCGAGGAATCGTAGGCGACTGTGCGATAGGCGATAGATTCATGGGTCACAGCGACGGTCATTTATCACGTGATAAATAATGTCTGCTGGCGTTCTGACTATAGGCCCCGACACAATGACTAACTATAGGTCTAACTATAGGACCCTACACAGTGACTACACAATTAGACCTATAGGTCCCTATACAATGACTAACTATAGGTCTAACTATAGGTCCCTACACAATGGCTAATTATAGGTCTAACTATAGGTCCCTACACAATGGCTAACTATAGGTCTAACTATAGGTCCCTACACAGTGACTAACTATAGGTCTAACTATAGGTCCATACACAGTGGCTAACTATAGGTCTAACTATAGGTCCCTACACAGTGGCTAACTATAGGTCTAACTATAGGTCCCCACACAGTGACTGACTATAAGTCTAACTATAGGTCCTTGCACAGTGACTGACATGTAATTTAAAGAGTAGTATGGGAGCTTGGGAGCAAAACTGATGTGAATCGAGCGAAAGCGAAGTAGCGTAAACAAGATTACGAAAAGTGTAAAAGAAAGGGAAAAGCAAGGAAAGAATAGATGGCAATGCACCTTTGACCTGATGAACTGCTCTGACCTTTAATAACTGTATACGGTAGGCCTATACTTATTGTCGTCGGCTGCTAGACTACAGATGTTTTAATACCTATGTAAACAGTCATATTGAAGAGCAAAAGAGAACAATAGGTTTTGATTTATGCACGGAACTAGGCCATATAGTCTACAATCATATCGTTGATGACACAGTTGTCACAAAGTCCAGTTATTGTGGTCGGAATGTTGTTTGCACGTACGTGTATCTGTTTGCGTGCGCGCAGACCTATGCAGGAATGTATGCATGAATGTATAAATGTATGTTTAGGCCTATATGAATGTAAATGTACGTTTTTCTACAGCTCTGCTCATTTTTCAATGAATTTTTCGGTTGAGATCCTTTACCACCGTTGCCCCTTTTGAATGGGCGCACCACCATTTCAGTATAGGTAGGCTCTGCGTATGTTTGTATTTATGTACTTATATGTATGTATGTATGTATTTATGTATGTATGTATATATATATGTATGTATTTGTTTAAAGATTATTGCCTTAGCTTCGCTACTGCTGTAGTGTTGGCGAAAAGGGTTCTCTAAGGTCTACTTAGAGACCGCATGCCACAGACACATAAAAGTAATTTCTACATCAGTTGCCAGCACCTTCACAGAAAGAAGAAAATTGACTGGCCGAAAATCGGTTTTTAGTATCCATAAAATCTCTAGCTGTGTAGATTACAATGGTCCTGTATCGCCACTGTTCAAAACAAGTCGGCTAGCGTTGTAGTCCATCACAGTCTGCAAAGCCGTATTGCCGTATTCACTGGCAACAGCAGCCATTTTGGTCTAGCTGTGTGTCGCGGCCGCCATATGGATGTTGTTGACGCATCTTGTTCAATTTTATAGACTTGTTCGTGATATGCTGAATTTGCTCGATAATTTTCGGTAATTGCTCGATAATTCTCGTCTACCGTGTCATAGTCTGCGTTTCGGAGTAATTTCTTCAGTCTGCTTTGGATTTAGTACGTTTTTGGACGGCATATTTGAACGCATGTTACTGAAATCAGACAAGCATTCTGAATTGGTCAACCTGTAGAGAAAGTAGACTGTTTCTGATTTGGACATTGTCGAGTCCCAGACTGCGACTGTAAAGTATCGGATTCGGTGATGCAACGGCGAGCCAGTCTAGACCGTCCCTCACAGAGAGGTTCTCTGGCCAACTGGACGGCTACTGCCTGTCTTGCACGTACTTGATAACCTAAGGGGTATCCAGCTGTCATCTCTTCTACCACATGCTCAGGGAGTGTTGATGAGCGCAACCGTGTGATTCATCAACTATGCTACACGGACCAAGAACTCTGATCAGTGTGTTAACTGTCAATCTTATACCATGTCAACGCTGTATGTATGTATGTATGTAGGCCTATGTATGCATTTATACGTGTATGGATGTATGTATGCATGTATATATATATGCATGACATACATACAGTCAGTTTCTGACTTGCCTTGTTCATTTTGGTTGGATGTACGGGTTGGCTGTAGGCTGGGTTCTTGCATGAGTCAGTCTTGCAGGGAGTAACGAGGTGGAGCAGCCCGCTGCATCACAACATCCTCGACCCTGAAGTACCAGCTTTCAGTCACTGGCATGGAGAACGTCCGACCGACCGACATACTGGGGCGTGGTAAACCTATTTGTGATGAACAAACCCTCCAGATGGCATGACGCAAAAGAGAACAACATCTCATGCTACTTATTGTGTAAAGCTAAACTGTTAAGGAGTAATTTTGTGACTCGATGTATCTTTGTTTATATTTACTTGTGCATCCTAGACGATTACAGACCTATTTAATTACGTTATAATCTATTTTAAATAAGTAAGTAATCGTTGTATACAATTTAATACACGTACACTAGACAGATGGAAATAAGGGCTATTTACCTACTTACCTAGACCAGATGTATGTATGCATGTACGTATATACGTATATACGTATATATGTATATACGTACTTATGTACGTATGTATGCATATATGTATACATTTATGTATGTATGTATGTATGTATGTATGTATGTATGTATTTGTGTAAAGATTATTGCCTTAGCTTCTTTACTGCAGTAGTGTTAGCAAAAAGGGTTCTCTGAGGTCTAATTAGATGCCGCATGCCACAGACAAATACTCAAAAGTAATTTCTGCATCAGTTACCAGCTGTTACCTGCATCGGTTGTGTCATTCGTTTTGTGATGTCCCGATGGTAGGTTTTGTTTGATTACACTGGACAACAAATTTTTACAAAAGTCATGTTACTGAAATGAAATTAGTCAGTTCTTATCAATTTGTATGTGCTGAACACGAATGTGACAGTGAAAATGCCGAATTGGCTCTAGTTTTTTTGTAATCTGAAATGAAGTAATTTTATATCGCACAATGCATGCCAATAGTGATACACTTACAGTTAATATTTGTAAAAACCAGGTCATAGACTAGTTCTTAGATTTTTTTGCCTGTCTCTTGTACAGCTGTTTGGGAGCATCTCTGCGGAGTGTCCAGCAGTAGTCAGCCAACATTGTAGTGGACCATTTTCCCTGGTACCTTTGCTCCATTGTTGCGATATCTTGATGAAAACGTTCGCCATGTTCGTCACTAACCATACCACAGTTGTCAGGGAAGAAATCCAGATGGGAATGAAGGAAATGCATCTTCAGAGACATATTGCAGCGAAATTTCTGGTACTGCTTGAGCATGTCTTCTACTAGTTCCTTGTAGTTTTCTGCCCTAACATTCCCCAGAAAGTCTGTAGACACTAGACGAAAAGCATTCCATGCTTGTTTCGCATCACCCTCCAGCAAGTTGTTGAAGCGGCCATCTTTGAAGAGTTCTCTAATATGAGGTCCACAAAAACTCCCTCTTTAATCTTTGCTTCGCTGAGTCGAGGGAATTTTTCATGCAGGTATCGGAAAGCTGGCGAAGTGCGGTCCATGGCTTTCACGAAGTTCTTCACCAAACCTAGTTTGATGTGAAGGGGTGGTAGTAGGATTCTGTGAGCCTCGACCAGAGCTGGGTGCTGGATATTCTTCTGTCCAACTGCCATGTTTTGTCTGGGAGTCCATTCCTTCCGCACGTAGTGCAACTCTCTTGCTCGGCTATCCCACTCACACAAGAAACATATATTTTGTATATCCTTGCTGCAGTCCCATTAAAATGGCAACTACCTTCAAATCACCACACAGGTGCCATTTGTACCTGTTATAGTCAATGGAATGCAGTAGCTGTTTTAGGTTATCGTATGTCTCTTTCATGTGGACAGCATGCGCTAATGGAATAGATGGAAGACGGTTTCCATTGTGCAAAAGCACAGCCTTAAGACTCAGTGTTGAAGAGTCTACAAAGAGTCTCCATTCTTGTGGGTCATGAGTGATCTGTAAGGCATTCATGAGGTCGTCAATATTGGAACAGAATACCAGATTACCTTCCTTTATAAAGAAAGGTTCCAACTGCTGATGGCGCTTTCTATATGAAGTAATTGTGACATCTTCTTCTAGAAGATTCCATTGTTGGAGTCTTGATTCTAGCAATTCTGCCTTGTTTTTGGATAAGTCCAAATCACGAACAAGGTCATTTAGTTCTTCCTGTGTTATTCTGTGTGGGGTTGATGATGCACCACAGTGAAAATCGGGATCACTGCACGCTGACGGACCAGGAGAAGAACATGTCGGCTCACCCTTGTCCTCATCAGATGAATCAAGGAAAATATATTCTGCTGGAGGTTCTGGAATAGGAAGTCCATCACCATGTGGAACTGGTCTCAATGCTGACGGAATGTTTGGGTAGACTATTGTCGACTTCTTTTGCTTCGTTATTCCACCGGAAAGAGGAGGAACCAAGCAGAAGTAACAGTCATCTACGTGGTTGCTTTGCTCTCTCCACACCATGGGAACTGCAAACGGCATTGATGGTCTTTTGCCATTCAACCACTGTGAAAGCTTACGTCAGCAGCCGACTGGCTGTAGTTTTACATTGCATCAGAAAATGACGTAATCAACTGTGCATGATGTGTCCATGATGGGATTATGCAATGAGGTGGAATATTACATCATTCTAGACTTATTTAGGATATTGTCGCAGTCCTACTGCATAAATTAAGTCATTGTAATCGTAATCGTAAACTCAAGATTTCTACGGCGCCCAACGAAGCTAAGTCGTGGGAATCAACTTATTCACAGGCGCTGTCAAAACAAAATCGATAGGCAGGAAGAGTTCGGTTCCAAGTCAAAACCCAAGAGTCAGACAGGCAGGCAGGCAGTCAGACGGCCACGGTGTTGGTGTTTTGAATTGGATCTGCAGGATAGATAAGGGAAAGAAGAGGAATCAGGATAGGTTTTGCGGAAGAGGAGTGTTTTCAGTTTTGAATGGAAGACCTGCGCAGAGATTGCAAGAGATGAAGTGATGGTGAGTTCGTATAACTGATCAGATAATTGTCGTAATTCTGGTGGGAGTTTTTTCCAGAGGGGTGGAACCATTTCGATCGATAGTGGATTGGTCGCCATCACATGCTAAACTTTAAGCGTGAACAATGTTTTATAAGACGACGAGACAATCAGTGATCAGGTGATCTTATGGAACACAGCTGCGAATTTGAATAGGTGTAAAGTTAAATGTAGGCCTAAATGTCCGAAATTTCTCAGCGCCATACAAAAGCCGCGTCAGTGAGACCAAATTATACACTGGCGCTATATCAAATCAAGTCCACAAGAGGCAGGTCGTTTGGTAAGTTTCGGTCACAGATTAGAATCCGGAGGGTCAGACGAGGAGAGAACATGGTGCTACGTTGGAAATCGTTGGTAAAGGTGACTCGGGCAGGAGCGCAAGCAGACAGGATAGCTTGAAAAGTTCGGTTTTCAGTCTTGAGTGAAAGTTGCGGGAGAGAGGTAAAACGCAGGAGTGCTCAGATTGAGAAGCGAGAAAGGGAGATGAGCAAACTGGTAGAGGTGTTTCGGGAGTTCGTTCCAAAGAGCTGGCACCGCGTAGATTAAGGAGCGATTGCAGAATTTGAGAGAGAAGGACACTGGAGGCCTATATAAGCCTAGAGAAAGGTATGAGGAAGAAAGTATAGATCTGGGTGGTTGAGTAGTTCTTCATTGCAGCTTTTTAAAATTTCACACGCTTTAAGAAGTATTGTAGTTAATTGTCTCAAATGAGATCCCCTAATTTCATCATATTTTAATAGCAAAATATAAAAATTGATAATATACCATGTGTGTTATTGCCTTTTATTTTCTTATATATTCGAACATGTAGAAGTATGTATTACTATTAAAATATGGTGAAATTAGGAAATTTTCATTTAAGACAATTCACTACAATGCTTTTTAATGCGTGTGAAATTTAGAAAAGTTGATTTTGTGATAAATGACCCAAAACGGATATTTATTTAAGAAGCTACCAATTCAAATTTGCGCAAGCTTATATCATTAGCATTGTTTCAAACCATCGAAGTCCTGAATAAAACTGGGATCACGTTTCCATGACCCGTTATTAATATTAATTAGAGAAGTCATGTTATGTCATCTTTGACGTTTAGCCCCGCCTATTACCTCTTGACCCTAGGAATTGGAAAAATGCGTTATGAGATTGGCATGTATCGAAATTAAGTAGACTATTCAAAGTATTCAATATAAGTTTGCAACAGATTGCGCAATGAAATATTGATAAACTTTCAACAAAAACGACAACGATAAGAATTATTTCGATGCTCTAAACTTGTGCATATATGCAAAACACGTCGGATATTGTCATGTACAGTTCGAATGTTCTTAATATTGCAAACAAGGCGAATTGAACGTATTGAACAGCGCACTAAGTGGTTCTTCGTTTCCTCTTCCACGATGCTTTATGTAAACAAGACAATAACGTTACCAGCTTCAGGGGCTAATGATGCCCGTACAAAAATCTCAGTGAGTCATTTCTGCTGCATATCTTGCCATTACATGGGAAGCCGAAGAGAAGTAGGAAGATTGGATGCCGAGTTTACAAAGTGCCTTTTAAACATTTGATGGTCGATAGTCTGAATTTACAAGAATAAGATAGCTGCCACAATTTAAATTTACAAAGAATAATGGTACAGCGCAAGAGTACAGCATAATGCACCATAAACAAACTCTTACCTACTATACAGCGACACATGGAACAGGGTTATCTGACTTTACAGCATGAGAATTCTGATCCTAATCGCCAAAAGGCAATCAAGAAAAGTAAATTCTTTTGTTAGGGAAAGTTACTACTTAATTTTACACGGCTCTGTCCTTAGAGACGTAATCTTTAGGTTAGGCTAATCGATCTGACACTGTTGAAACGCATGGACGACAACAGCAGCACTTGCACAGATGCAGATTGATTGGTTAGATAACATGATGTTTCATTCAGTGCATTGGGATTCGAATCCCGGACACAAAATCAAAAGACAAACATAAAGACCAATTGGCTGGAAAAGTATGAGAACAGAACAGGTAACATTCATATCAAAGGGACAAGGAGTAAGCATCAAACTCGGGCTATGGCAAATAGTGCATGAAGACCTATTATAAGTTTGCTTCGAAGGTGCAATCAGGACTCACCGTAGCCTGGCTTCTGGCTTTTCTGAACTATCAAAATTCAGCCAGGCTTCTCCAACGGTTTATGATTTTTTATTGCGATTTCACTTACAAAGACCATCGAGTGATGCCTTGGTCATCATGATAGCAGTGCTCTAGAAGTCTTTAGCGCAGATTCAGATTAGTGCAGTCCTCGAAGGAGCCGTTCTTGAAGATGAAGAAAGTTTCAGTTGAATCGCAGCAAACCTCCTTTCCATAAACTGGTCAACGCTTACAGCTGGTTTAATTCACTTGAAGACGACTCTTCAATTGAAGGGATAGGATACGAGTCCAAGATCGAGCGACAGAAACAATATCAACATACATCAATGATTATAATCAGAGGGAAAAGAAGTATTTTGGACTGAAGTCTGATTTTTACAACGATTCTGCATAGACAATACCCGTCTGATCGTTTGGCCGATTTCTAAGAGAAAGAGAGACAACCCTGCACGGCGCCATCTCTGTATGCTTGCAGTTGATGCCCCTGTTGTTCTAGCGCCTACTTACTGTTGGTTTCCACGTACGGGATTAAAATGTTCGGTGCTGTCAGTTCGATACGATTTCGCTTGGCTGCCACGAATGCATGACAGCCAGGTCCTTTGGAGACTTCCGACAGCTCAAACTCTGGAAGAAAACCTGTGATATTGTGTTCTATATACGACACCGGCTGTCGTATATTGCTATACCGGCCCGTATTGCTATAGCAACTCTCATTCATATGTAAATTTCTAATGCCGTCACAAGGATATAGTACATCGATTCGGTTTGTATTAACGTCTTGTCACTATATAGTTCTGTATGGGTAGCACATCAGAAAAGCTCAACAGAGTCCGAATTGATTTCTTCCCAGGTAAAACGATAGCTCAAGTCCAGTGTCGGAACACTTAACCTACATTTGCCTTACAATCCAAGAGTCTTAAATCTAGATAAATAAGAAGAGAAAATGCCAGAATGCACCCGTATGACATCAGATCATCAGAGTAAATGCAACATTAGATGTTGGTTTCTTGTTTCCATGTTTTGCAGATTTGATCTTCTATTCATATCTAAGCAATGTCTATCCTCTTATCTATCATTCCAAAGTCTGACTGCGTTCCTACTCGTCTGTATTTCCAAGTGTTTGTTCTTTTATTCCTGGCATGAAAAATCCATTTAGTCGTTCTATTTACCTTCCATTCCAAAGTCTATTTGGCTTTCTAAGGATTTATCCTTCAGCTCGCACAAGTCTACTTATGTATATTCCCAGGCGACTTTAATTCTTTATGCCCACCCAAGCTCCTTTCCAAATCAATTTATACTGCTAGTTATTTTCCATCAAAGGCTAGTGTATTGATCACTTCTGTGTTACTTTTAAAATTTAAGTGTCTTTCTCAAGTCGATTATTTTCTCTGTATTTCTTTCCAAGTGTTTCTATTCATTAATCTGTCCAGCTGCATCCCTCCTGTTTCTTTTCTTTCAAAGCCATTTCGCCGTCTATTCTTGGCATTCATTTTCCTTTTGTCATTCGCGTCCTTTTCAAATATACTTACCTTCTGCGTATGTGTCTTTCCAAATTTATAACGCATTTTCTTCATTTGTTCTGCGAACAATTGTTTTCCAAGGTCATCCAGTCTTTATACAGAACTCTTATTTTCCCTCTTATTTCTATCTGCATTCTATCTTTTCGGGTCGTTTTCTATTTACCCACCTGTGTCTAGTGTACGCCTTACTGGATTCACTCTTTCACCAGTTCATTCTTATGGACTCGTGTCATGATCTGCAATTTTTGAGCGCATCACTGCTTAACAAATATATAGAGCAGAGTTTATGACGCAGGTAATTCGAGGGTAATTTATTGTCAAATCCAGTTCACCGCCAAGTGGAGAAAAGTACGACGTGTTATAAATCCGAATCCTTGGTCCACTGCCTTTGGGTGTCGACCCGCAGTAGTAAAGGCACGTGATTTGTCCGCTAGATGGAACCCTTGAAGTGTGCTTTTGCTGTCGGCTCCAATTTCTTTACAACGACGCCTTCGCCAATTCTCTGATTTCGGCAAATAGAAACAACTGAAATTGCGCAACAAATAACAATCCACCAAAGGGCTTGGATTGCTTTAGGATTACGTCAATGCCTGCTGTCTGACTCAGTTCGCACCAATAGAAAATGAATTTGGCGCTACATCATAGCTTGTTGCCATGGCAGCGGATCTACTCTTCCAAGTGGCTGTCGGGACGTGACACGTGATCGCACCGCATCCAGAAAACTCGACAAATCGCTTTCTTCCTGTCAGGCGTGAAATGCTACAAATAACCGCTGGTCACGTGATATGCGTGAAACATGTGACGTCATTATGACGTCGTCGTGACGGAATCAAGCTTCTCTTGCATTTCCGATTTCTGGCGCAGCGCTTCCATGAGGCGCGAGTTGAGCTCCCTTTCGGACGCCTTCCACATGAGGAAGAGCTCTTCCTTCGTCATGACGCTCAGTTCCGCCATGTCCAGACCTATTGCTCGTCCTTGGGATAGGATTCCTCTGGCAGTCTGCTGACCCTCGGCGTCGTCTTTGTGTCCGAGAGTCCGATGGCACGAGAGAACTCCAGTCGGCAGAGAGACTATTCGTTCAACAGCATCCTTCTGGCCGACGCGGGCTTCTCCTCGTTTCGAGCCGCCACTGGGTCGAGGCCGAAGAAGGAACTCGCTCCCTGCCCGGCGGTGCTGGGGCAAGGGCCGGGCGAGGCCTCCGTTGGGTGAGAGGAGGACCATGCCGTTGGGAAGGGCGTGCGTTGTCGTCGGACTCTCGTGGACGGACAGCTGCCGAAGACGCATCTGCCACTCCGAAGGACTGGTAGTCGACGGACGATTGTCACTGCGCCTGCGCGATAACCGTGACCCGAAATGACCCCGAAACGCAAACACCGACCCGTCGTCCACTTCTGTTTCCGGTGGACTGCCGTCTACCGGTCGTTTCGAGCGGACGAGCGGCTGTCGTAGGTGTCGCCACCGCCCCAAATCGGCGACTTCCGACGGCGCTGGAGCGGAGGACGGAAGTGACGTGGCAACCTGAATACCGCTGGCGCCCCCTGGCGACGGAAAGAGGTCGTCACTTCCAGGCGATTTCTGGAAACTGGAGCAGCTGTCCTCCTGGGCGATTGTAGAAGGGGCCACTTGGCCGCTCTGCGTTGACTCGAACGAAACGTCAGTGGCCAGGGTGGAGGGTCGGAGGGTCGCGTCGTCCGGTCGATTCTTCCTAAAATCAATCAGTTCGACCTTATGACCAATTATATATCGTTACGTCATGCTTTGATTTCTGATGTCATTGGCGGCATACAGGCCTCAATGTGGAGACTATGCAACCCTGCCAGCGGAACGGAAATAAGTATGAGTCTGAATCAGAGAAGGACTTTAAGCTGAATGTTTAGCATTAAGCCAAAGGGGTAAGCCATAGAATAAAGGAAGGCTGTTCATCGACATTATTACCAGACGCATATGACTTTATGCATTACAGCCTTGTATTTAAATTTAAAGGCGCACTTTCGAACTACACCTATCAACAAGAAAATCAGTCGCTTGGTTTATTATTGAACCAACATGACCAATATAGCAACCTTGAACAACATTAGGTAAAGGTAACACATATATAGAAAGAGAGAGAAACAGAGGGAGAAACTGAGAGGGACCGAGAGTGTCAGGAGGGAGAGAAAGACAAAGAGAGAGAGACAGAGACAGAGAGATAAAGAGACGGGATAGCAGAGAGCGCTGTGCTCGAGAGACAAAAGCATATCAAGTAGACAAAGGTAGCGGGTAGTTTTATTATACTGGTACAGTAGTAGGCCTAATCATCTATGATGTACTAAATTTCTTTGTTAAAACTGGAGAAATGATTGTGCCATTGTCTAAGCGCTGAAGATAGCTACTGGAAGGCTGTAACGTTATGTAAGCCCAATTCTCTTACGGAAACAGAAAGCTGTTATGGTGTATTGAAAATGAGATGCTAATTGAAATGCGCAAAAGCGGACTGCAATTAAGGGTTTATGAATTAACTACCCATACGATAGCTCTGTGATAAATTAATTTCCGGCTATAATATAGCCTACATTCAACGTTGATTGGCAGTAGCAAGAGTTTTCAACTTCTCAAAAACATCGAGTCTCTGGACTTGCCCACGAGATCTCGACAGGCGTGAACGAGATTCGACGAGTATTGGCCGTTCCAGATGCTGTTGCTATTCAGTAAGTTTTTAAGCCTCGAGGGATCATATGTACTGTACCTCGGGACGAAAATAATAATAATATGAGACTAACCACTTTAACTGTTCGACAACGTTGAATAGATTCTTCCGATTGCGAGCGATTTTTTCTTGCTGTTTAAAGAAAACCAGACAGAAACTGATCTGCATGTAAACTTTATAGTGTGAGGCTAATGATGAAAGAAATGCCAGTCAACCAACCATTTACAATGAACTTGAGAAATAAAGACAAAATTAAAATGCATGGCTACCCTTTAAAATTACGACTGAGACTTCGTCGGTAGATTTCAATGTCCAGAACCAGTTAGGATCTAGAGACAACTGCTACCAAAAGTCTTGCTATTGCTACTGCATATTAAGTATTTAATGCATGCATACATACCTACACAGATGCATACATACATACATACGCACATACATACATACACAGCACATACATACATACATACGCACATACATACATACCTATATACATTGTTAAATACACATGCAAATATGCATAGATGCATACATACATGCATGCATACATACATACATAGTACATACCGCTCCCTCTCCTTTCATGCCGCTACTACTCTAATTCATGCCCTTATCTGCACCAGAGTGGACTTTGGTAACGCTATCTTTGCTGGACTCTCACTTGCCAATATTTCCAAGCTTCAGTCTGTTCTCAATGCTGCTGCCCGTCTTATTGGAGGCGTCCCCAGGTATGGCCATATAACTTCCTTTATGCGGGACACTGCACTGGCTTCCCATTCAGCAGCGTATCCAGTTCAAGATCCTAACCCTTATGCGTAATTGTCTCGTTGGCCCTGCTCCATCATATCTTAGGCACTTCTGCATTTCGGTCTCCTTGATTCCAGGCCGTAGCACTCTCCGGTCGGCCTCCCTTGGACTCCTGACTGTCCCTCGTATGCGCACTGCTACAGCGCAGTTTAGAAGCTTTGCCTATGTTGGATCTAATAGCTGGAATCGCCTTTCCCGAGAGCTCCGGCTTGGATTCCTCAGTTTGTCCCTTTCACAGTTTCGCAAGCGCCTGAAGTCTGTTTTTTTACAGTGGTCTCCCTGGTTCGGGTCGGGAGCGCCTCTGATGAGTCTATTCTTGAAGTGGCGCTTTATAAATGTCAGATTACAATTACAATACATACATACATACATACATACATGTATAGATGCATACACATATATATACATAAAAGCCGAAATGTTTTAAAGAGACTTAAGATTGCATCTATTATATATTAACAGTTAAAATTTTCTGTTTACAGTCTAACTCTAGCATCAGTATTTGATGTTGATATTGTACATCGTTCATTTATCATTTATTGTTGGACTTTTGTGCGCGCCGACATTGGACATTGGACAGTGTGAAGACCCTCTGAAGTAGCTTGCTACTGACGATGCTATATAAATTGTCCTGATTAAAATTAAAATTACAATTACATACATAGGACTACATACACAAACCGCTACATACAGTGCATAGGATAAAACCGAGTGGGTTGAGATGTGCTTTGCAGGAGAAGTTGGTGAAGAAGTGGCTTGGAAGGGTAAGAGTGGCATTCCCATTTGCGAATTACTTACATACTTTGTAAGACCCTTACCTTGTGCAAACATTGACTATCATCGAGTGATGTGTTTCTATGGGCTGGAAGTTTCCAGAAAATGACTAGCAGAAATTTTATCTCAAGTTTTCGAGTTTCCATGTTTTTGACTTCTCGCAAGAGTAGCAGATATAATCGTATTGTTTCCGTTCGGTATTAAGACCGCCCGCGTGATAGTTTTACTTTGTGATTATTCGGAAACTATGTTCTGTTTTTAGTGTAACAATGCCTTTTGCAGCTTTTAATGATGAGCACCTAGAAGAGGTTAAGAGCAGTATTGTACAGCCACTCTTGCTCCATTTTACCCGCCAATGTTAGGCCTACCTCATGAATGACACGTTTGCCCCAGGTGCATGTCAACTTTAAAATTGTCTGCTCAGGTGAAAAGGATACAAGAGCCTGTTACTACAGGAAAAATCAGAAAATCATCAGCATGCAAGGAGGTACTAAAAAGCTCAAATCTTCCAGTAAAACCAGAGCTCCATAGACCATTTCCACGCAAACTACTATTTTGTTGTCAAGGGCAACCTGTGGCCGCTGTGACCACTGAAAACATCACGACACATGATTGCAAGGAAAACACAGTGGTTAGGCCTGCATGTGAAGAAAGTCATATAAAAGATCCAACTGTTCCTATTTGTTCTGTGAAGAAATTAATCCTATTGATCAGACAGAGGCTCTTGCTGTCCTTTCTCGGAAAAATAATTCATACAAATTATCTGACTGAGCCGGTCCTGTTATTTGAAGAAATTCAGGTCAATTATGGTACTGAGACTGAGTCTTTTCAAAAATTCAGACAAATGATCATACCCAGATTGAGCCCTCCCCGCCGGCGAAAAAATATGTGAATACTCTGAATGAAACTCAGCCTGTTCTCACTTACGAAGAAAATCATACAAATGAACCCAATGAAGCTCAGCCTATCCTCATCTGTAAAGAAATCCAGACAAAAGGTCTGATTGAAGGTCAGCTTGTTGTCATCTGTAAAGAAATTCAAACAAGTGATCCCACTGAGTTTGAGCCTGTGAAGAAATCCAGACAAATCGTCTGACTGAAGCTCAACCTGTCCTCACCTATAAAGAAATTTAGACAAGTGATCCTGAGGCTGAACTGTCCCTCACCTGTGAAGAAATTCTGAAAAGTTTTCCTATTGGAACTCAGCCTATCATCGCCAGAAATTCAGACGAATGACCCTACTAAGTCTACAAATTCGGTAGCTTCATTCATGTAAACGATCCGATCGTATTTCTGTTTTTCAGATAAACCCAGATCCAAGTTCTTCTGCCAATAAGCAGACTGCAGCTGATAAGCATAAAAGAAAGAGTGAAATGCCAACAGTGCTGACGGCAAGTCCCTACAAAGGAAGGCTACAAGAGATCAGTAGTGGTGTTGTATATGTGCGCTTCAGCGTGTGACTGCAGACTCGTTAGCTAGTGTGTTTTTCATCGGTTTCCTTCAGGTTTTGGACGTTTTAAGTTCTCTCTTTGGATATTTACTCCGTCTTGAGCCCCTTTCTCTCCCCCTGTCAGTGTTCCGCAGGCGCCTGAAGACTGTACTGTTTAACAGTGATTTTGCTTTTTCGAGTCGGAAGCACCTTTGTTGAGTTTATCCTCTAAAAGGCGCTTTATAAATCTCAAATTACAATTACAACCAGTAATTTTCGGGAGCAAAGAGGAGATTACACATGGCAAAAGCCATGTCTGCATGAAAGCCAAGAATTCAAAATGCAGTCAAAACACACATAAACAGATCAGAAAGACTTAGCTGCTGGCCTGCACATATTTTCGCGAATTGTACACAGAACCAATGTATACCTGAAGAGTGGCTCCAATGTGACAAAAGTCAGAACTGATGCCATGAATTTTGTGCACCAACTGAACCGGAAGAAAAGTTTGTTTTCGACTACTGCTTTCGCTTAGGATAAGAAATCCTATTTAGACAAAACGGAAGAACCTGCTTGGTACTTTTGAATTCAGGTCTATTACAATTCAAATAGTCAATTTAAGCTTACTTTTTGGTTTTGTGTTTTTTAGCTTAAAGACTACGAATTTTTTCTAGACATCTTAAAATAATGAAGCAAAATAAAGGAGGCCAGGAATCGAATAAGTGAAATCGGCCTGGAAAATCCCCTTCATCGTATGAAGCTCGTATTCATCAACGGAGCAAATCGAGTCACCGATCGGTGGAGTTACACCTAAAAATCTCATCGGATTTGCACGAATCTCACAGATGATGGTCTTAGCCTCAGGGGTTCGGACCCCAGGACTCTCCGGCGAGGTGTGACACTGATTAAAGCATTTCATATCGCATCAGCTTATTCAATTGCTTCATTTCTTGCTTATTGCTGTAAAACAAAAATGTTACAAATATTGTAGGTTTAGATACACATGTTCACTTTTTCTGGAGTAAGAAGAGCATGCTAGTCAGTATTGCCCCAACATAGTAATTGCCGTGATGGGGCAAGAATGGCATTTTGAGTATCTCTGCCCAGAGGGGCATTTTTTGATGAATCAATCATATCCAGTAGCAATCAAAGTAAGTTAATGGAAGCACAGCTGTTCCTCCTATACAACAAAACTGGTTTTATCTTGATATATTTTGATATGATATATTAAATATTTTGTGAATTTGTGCCACACCTGCCTTCTGTGCATTTTGGCGGGAAAGTCAACTTTATAAAAAGTTTCGGCATTTAACTTTTGCTCAGCTTGTGACGCCATTGTTGAACTGATGAACTTTTGCATACACTGGATATTTGTTGTTGGTCTCTCGATTAGTCATGTTTAGTCTCACTGAGTGGATGACTTGTTCAGTACTTCGGAGCCATTTTGGTTCTCTTCAAGCCGTTTTTGTCACCGTACGTTGGGTGGATGTTTTGTTGACCATTCGTGAGTGTCTTTGCTGGTTTTGTCGCCCCCTGAGGCCGACGTCTTATTGTGGGTCATGTTACGCTTGTAAATAGCTTCGGAAATAAATTTTATCCTCTGAAGCTGGTATCATATTACATATCTCTATCGACAAATTGCAGTCAACAGTCAACCAGTAGATATCTATGCAAAGGCTTAAGGCAGATGTGCAAACGCAGTGAAATTTGTTCAGTGGACGACAGCTGTGTAGTCAAACATTTATGAGAACATTGCTGGGCTAAAAGTCTAAATTATTGAGAAGCAGCTGAACGTAGTTGCCTTCCATAAATTTGGGCATATTATATGCATGTATTTGTAAGCGATCTCGTGAGAGATAATCGTCATTTGGTTTGGTTTATATAGCTCTGTATAGCGCTTCTTCATAATGGCATAGCCTTCAACTAAGTTGCGTTTATGAAGGTTCTCTGAAAAAGCTAATGAGAAGAAGCAGAAGATAAAGAAAAAAGGAGTACAAGGAGCAGGGGAAGAAGGAGCAGGAGGAGAAGGAATAAAAGAATAAGGAAACCGGGAGGAGAAGAAAAAGGACGAGGAGAAGAAGAAAGAGAATTTTATGAATAATATTACATGCATCTGCTCCTCAGATTCAGATTTATTGACCTTGCGCGCTTTATAAATGCTTTTAATAAATAAGGAATAATGAATAGGTCATAAGCGCCTTTAATAAATAAATAATAATGAATAAATAAATAATAAATAAATAATAATATTAATAATATTATTATACTGATAACTTGCTCGCAAATGGGCGCATGTAATGCCATGATGTCACGGACTAAAAAGGCCAAATATCCGTTTCCATGACGACGAAAGCTTGGTTTCAGACGATAATTGACATTCCGGGTTTTCATTTCCGGTCACCGTCGTTGCGAGATTGCAGCAGTTTACCGAAATATGGCGATTGTTTCCGACTCCTCAAATCCTTCCATCCCAAGGTACTCAAAGGCTTTCCTCTGCCCCACTTCTCCCTATCTTCGGACCACGACCTCTGTGTGTGATAGGGGAACGGTAGCCCACTGGAGAGAGCTCGGTTTGTAACGCGGAGAGTACGGGTTCGAAACTCCCCTGGGACGGTTATTATGTAGGGACCTTGACCAAGTCCTTCACTCACAATTGCTCGGCGCCATCGATTGGTGCTAAGTCATTAGATAGTGGCGCCTAATAAATGCGGAAATAATAATAATAATAGGGTAGCCGAATGGTTTCAGCGCTTGCCTTTTAACGAGGAGTATGAGGGTTGGATCCTTCTCTGAGACGGTAGCTGTCAAGGCACATTGAGCAACTCCTTCACAGTTGCTCAACGCCATCGACTGATGCTTTACCATTAGATAGTGGCTTTTAATAAAAGTGTACACAAAAATTCCGACGCTGCTCAGACTGGCTAGGGGTCTAGTGGTTCTTAAATGGTAGCCTGCGATTTGCTGTGTATAGAGTTCGACTCTAGGATTTTGGAATTCACTGCCCAGTTCAATTCGTTCTGCCAATTCTCTTATATCATTCCGGGCTAATAGGCCTATATCTCTTCCAACTTGATTACCCACTGTAGCCTGGCTTCTGGTTTCTCTGACCCACTGGAATTCGATCCGGCTGCTTCAACGATTTATGATTTTTGATTGTGATTGTGACTTGAAGCGACCATCGACTGATGCCTTGAGCATTATGATAGCGGCGCTATAGAAGTCTTTTGATAAGATAAGATTAGATTTTAAGACTGTAGAAAATACCGCTATACCTTGCGAGCGACATCTTGGCCAATTCTGTAATGACTGAGCTTTCCATAAAAGCGTTCGGGGCCCAGAGAACATTACCGCCTCTATTATAACAAAGACTGCACTGACTTCTCTTCGCAGAACGAACAACTTCAAAATCCTTCTGCTGGGACGGGCCTCACTTGATGGCACCGCCCCGCCATAAATCAGTGAGCTTTGCGTCCCAGTGTTAAGTCGGCCGAAGCGGCGATCGTTGCGCTCTGTTCCCCGCGGGTATATGCAGATAACATTCCTCTCGACATCAGCTCAGCCCACCATGTCTTATCCTGTGTTAGACATTCCCACTGGAACCGTCTTTGATTGCATATGCGTATCCTTCACTTGATTCTACTTTACAAACATTTTCAACCTACTTTAAACTCGCTTGCTTCGATCAGTTACATAGCCACGTGGCAACGCTGGTGACAGAAAAATTAAAGGTGCCATATAAAATTCATTCATTCATTCATTTGTTCATTGTTTGTTCATTCATTTTTTATTCATTCGTTCATTCATTTATTTATCAGAGCATCTATTTATCAGAGCATTTATTTATCAGAGCATTCGTTTATCAGAGCATTTATTTATCAGAGCATTCGTTTATCAGATCATTTATTTATCAGAGCATTTATTTATCAGAGCATTTATTTATCAGAGCATTCGTTTATCAGAGCATTCATTTATCAGAGCATTTATTTATCAGAGCATTTATTTATCAGAGCATCTATTTATCAGAGCATTTATTTATCATAGCATTCGTTTATGTAGTGAAAAAGTTGTAAAAACAATGAGGGTTTAACTTTGTGCATATTGTGGACTGTATTACCTCGGATAATTTAGCTTATGTATTTGTGTAATTAATTCCTACGGAACACTGGGAAACAGTTGGATGTAATTAACGAGGGGCGGATAGGACGCCCGTAGTTGACAGGTAGAAGTAAACGAGAGAGAGGGAGAGTGAGAGAATGAGAGAGAGAGGCGTAGCAGAGGGATGCTGGTCGGATGGCGAAAGGGAGAAGTTGGGTGATTGACAGATGAAGGGGAAAGTTAAGGAAGGGTGCGAAGCGAAGAAGGCATTCGCTAAACAACGGTCGAAAGAGGCGTTAGGTTCCGGAGAACAGAAGAAAAATAATAAACCTGTATCTCTTAAACGGACCTCGCTAGACTAATAGGTCGATGCGAATCATAGACTCCGAGTTTGCTGAATTTGTTGTAAATACGGTGTAAATACTTGTAATATACGTGTGAAAGAAAGAATCGGTGTTACGTCTCTGTACGGTCGGACTGATCCATTCACGAATCCGCGTGCTGTTAAAGGCCTAAAGTCCCCCGAAGATAAAGCCTCTGATCAATAGCACCGCTCGCCACCATATCCTGAAAGGAGACTTGTGTTCGCCAGCGACCCTTGATGCGCAGGACTCACAAGCAAACTCTTCTTTCAGTACAGTTTATTAGAGCATTTATTTATCAGAGCATTCGTTTAACAGAGCATTTATTTATCAGAGCATTTATTTATCAGAGCATTTATTTATCAGAGCATTTATTTATCAGAGCATCTATTTATCAGAGCATTTATTTATCAGAGCATCTATTTATCAGAACATCTATTTATCAGAGCATTCGTTTATCAGAGCATCTATTTATCAGAGCATTTATTTATCAGAGCATCTATTTATCAGAGCATTCGTTTATCAGGGCATTTATTTATCAGAGCATTCGTTTATCAGAGCATTTATTTATCAGAGCATCTATTTATCAGAGCATTCGTTTATCAGAGCATTTATTTATCAGAGCATTCTTTTGTCAGAGCATTTATTTATCTAAGTATTTATTTATCAGAGCATTTATTTTTTAGTGCATTTATTAATCCAAGTATTTATTTATCAGAGCATTTATTTATCAGGGCATTTATTTATCTAAGTATTTATTTATCAGAGCATTTTTTTATCAGGGCATTTATTTATCTAAGTATTTATTTATCGGAGCATTTATTTAGCGTCCCTTCAAGAAATCCACTCGGTGGATTACTTCCAGCCTAGCCCTGGTTAAATAAAGCAGTTAGCAAAAGATGCATACCGCATCCGTGGCCAGAAGCACACGCACGTCTAGCGGGAGGCCATTCCAGGTGGATGGCCCAACGACTTCAAAGGCACGGCGGCTCGTGGTAGGCTAGAAATGCGTGCAAATGGAACATTAAGCTCACTCACCTCGGGTCGGGGAGGAAAGGTTTTCGCGGTCGGTGAAACCCGAAACGGGACAATAAAGCTCAGCAAATTAGGCATGCGCATCCTCCCACTGGCATCACCAGAGTTACATCAGTAAATGCCGACACCACATGCGCATCAGGATCACCGATTCGCGTCCCGGTCGTAGCTTATTTAAGAGATTTAAATCTCGGGCTAGTACGGTGCGTGCACGGGAACCTTAAATGGCGTGGCGCCCATTCAAACGGGCAGCGACGGAAAAGGATCTCACCCGATAAATTTATTGAAAAATGAGCTGGATTGAGGCTTTATAGTACGGTTCGTGCACGGGGACCTTAAATGACGTGGCGCTCATTCAAAAGGACAGCGGTGGTGAAGGATCTCACCTGATAAATTCATTGCAAAATGAGCAGGGTCGAAGCCATATGGTCGCTGTTTAAACCTATAAATTTATTTTATTTACACATTGAAATCTCAAATTCGATGCCCTGTGACACTTGCACTCGGCAAATAAGCGTATTGATGCATACATACATCTGCACAACATAGTCAGTCAACTTAGTCAGTCAATCGATGACTGCTTTGAATTGAAATCAATATTTTCCCACTGAAGAGGCCAGATCATATTACAAAAGGTCACGCATGGTTTGTGCCATCGTTGGCTCATTCCTTCCAGCAGCCTGTGCTTCTCAGCACAACAGTCTTCTAAGGAATCATTTCCGCATGACTGCTCGGCTGTTCAGAACATATCGGAGAAGACGACAACTCCAATGCAACAAACAAACGACCTTTTCCTACGGACTGAAAGGCACCAGGATTCGAATCTAATCTAACAACTTATATAGCGCCACTGTAATAATGCTCAAGGCATCAGTCGATGGTCGATCTAAGCAAAATCGTTCTGCAAGCCAAATTTCAATCCAGAGAGAGGGAGAGAGAGAGAGACGGAAAGAGAGGCAGAGGAAGAGAGGCAGAGAAAGAGAGAGAGAATTTCAAATTTTATGCTGATTCTGGTCAAAAGTCAAAAAGGGAAATCCCTGGGCACTGGAAAAAGTTCGACGCTTTTCCCACCCAACATCCGCAGCCTACCACCTCATCAACTAATTTGCGATTGCAATTTAATAAGGAGATGATAAAACCAGGGCCAATGCTTACATGATTTATCTTGATCGATGCTTAGGAAACGACCGATTATTTTATCATAAAGCTAAAATAACGTTTAGCTGCGGCTGAAATTGCAATGCGGAAGCCTTAAACAGGAATTTGCTAGTCAGAGAGAAATACAGATAGACAGCGAAAGAGAGAGGGGGAGAGAAAGAGGGAGGGAGGGGAGAGAGATAGATAGAGCGAGAGCGAGTGAGAGAGAGACAGATAGATAGCAACAGAAAGAGAGAGAGATAGAAAAAAGATAGCGATAGATAGCGAGAGAAAGAAAGAGAGAGAGATAGAGAGAAAGAAAAAAGAGAAAAAAGATAGAGAAAGATAGATAGCGAGAGAAAGAGAGAGAGAGAGAAAGAGAAAGAGACAGATAAGGATATAGAGTGAGAGTAAAAAGGAGACAACGAAAAAGAGAGGAAGAGAGGGAAAGAGAACCGGAGAGATCGAGAGAAGTGTTCACGAGAGCGAATGAGAAAAAGTATGAAAGAAAGAGGAAGAGCTGGAAAGCCTTAATCGATGAGGACCTTGGGTTTATCGATCGCCTCTCTAGGATTAGCAACAGCGGCTGTGACGACAGGCTTAGCACAGCGCCGTCCGACGGACGAAAACATCTAACGGAGAACATTCTCTTACAAAGCCACCAGACTCAGCATGTTTAGAAATACGTGGGAAGGGAGAGAGTTATACTAATGAATGAAAAATTTCATATAACAAATAATTTTCTTTCATACTATTATAGTCGATATGATAATTATAACTGAATAAACGAGGCCCTGTAAATGCAATCTTCATCCGATTCAAATTGTACAAGCAGGGTTGATGATGATGATGGTGGTGGTGGTGGTGGTGGTGGTGGTGGTGATAACGGCGAAGATGAGGATTGTGATGATGATGACGATGATGATGATCATGATGATCATGATGATGATGATGATGATCATGATGATGATCATGATGATCATGATCAGGACGCAGTCTATAATGTTTAGTCGCTGCTTACAGTACAAAACAATGGGCTTCAGCAAACAAACACCACCAGATGAACCGGTGAGAGAATTTTGTAGTACGGACACACATTTCCGTGTCGGATACAGGTTGATGATAGAGCCATACAGCCACAGCTGCTAGATTTTGAAGTACTTTTACCAGGAAAATCTTATCTCTTTAACTCGATATATCTCAGTCAGTTTTAAGGAGGATTTTAGAGCAAATCTAGACTTAATTCTTGTTAGGAGCCAATTTAAGTGTGGGGGCGTGGCTTTTTGTCGCGCGTTAATAAACATTTACTTCCTTACTTCCTTACTTACTTACTTATATATATACTTACTTACTTACTCACTCATTCACTTAATCTTGCCTGTTCACTTCAGACCAGTGACTATAACCAGACACAATGCTATGTGCGTTCTAAGTATCACATCGTTGTCTAATATCAGGAGGCATTAATTTCAGAGACTAGGATCATGTTTCAAAGACTTCTCTCATCCTTAGGGGCCTTTCTATTTTCGACTAGCATCGATTGCAAATCCTTTCTTTTTATCACAGAATAACATTCTCGAAACCATTTGTTCATTAGGTATCTGGGCTTTCTTTCGGAGACCGGAAATTTATCGCGCATGTGTCACCGGAAACGTGAATCGCTCGTTGTTGTCTTTGTCCGCGCCATTTCCGGTCTATGGACGACTTCCGGTTTGTCTAAGAGCCTGCGTTTTCTGGCGGCTAGTAAATCCGCTCGATGCCTTGCCTATCGGCATGTCCTACTTCTACCTGCTTATGTGTCAGTCAGTCGGTCGGTCGGTCGGTCGGTCGGTCGGTCGGTCGGTCGGTCGGTCGGTCGGTCGGCCAATCAGTCAGTCAGTCTTTGTGTCTGTCTGTCTGTCTATAGCTTTCTGTATGTCTTTCTTTCTGTTTTGTCTGCCTGTATCTGCTTAGCTATATGGTTCTTACATTTCCGTCCGTACCTTTCTTCCATTCTTTATTCCTTTACTATATTTCCTTTTCTCTGTTTCTACTTTTTTCCGACACACTTTTTGGTCAATATTGTTTCTATGGAGATTGCAAGTGCCAACATGTGCATCAGTTTCGTCCGTATTTATACACACACGCACGTACACAGGCGCACCTGACCTTGGATTTCACTATTGGCAACGGTCTCCATTGGCAACAACGCAACGCTTCGAGGCGTAAGGAAAAAAGTACCAACATTCATAATTTGATTGAATGCGGGATATCAGTAATGAGTAAATCGCACAAAGTACCATAAGATTGAAAAATCAATGTTGCATCAGGAGATGCAAACAACCTTGGTGCTGTAATCACGTATCTCGACGAAACCTTACCCTCTACCTCTGCCTAGAAAGTCATCGGCGTATTCATTGCAACGACGACGGCGTATTCAGTCGTTAAATACATCTGTGCTCCAGAACGAACGATCATTCAAGCTGACACGCAACAACAATCCGACTGCCAACCTTCCCTCACGCGGTGCGCTGGGATTCGAAGATTGGTACGAAAGTCTTCAGCCATACACATGAAAGATAGTGTGGCCAGATCATGCAATGTCTGGGTAGAGGTGCACAGTATTTTAAATCGACAATCAGACACTCGTTGGCGTCTGTCTGCGGTCACACTGGTGTCTGCTGCGAAGGGACAGTTTTCAGACGCCTGACGACACTGCGTGTGACTGTCCCTTGATCGCAACCAGTGGTCTTGTTACGCGTTCGCAAACACTAGAGAAAACACCGTAATAGGATTTCATAGATCGCGTATCGATTGCGCCCGTGCTCATATTGGAATCGCCGTCGCCTCTACCGCACCGCGGCAGCACAGCCGGGCCCCACAAAACTCGGCCAGGACGCACGGACCAAGGGATGGACGCATGGATGGGACCATCAGCCGTCGGTCGTTCGGGCCGGGTTATCGCCGGCGTCTGCCCGTGTTTAACGAATTATCGTCGTCGGCGGTGGCGTTTGAGGCCCTGCGCGCGCCGCTGCGGTGTACGACGTTCTTGGAATTTCTGGGTAGCAGAGCAATAGGGAGGGTGGGGGTGTGAGGGAGGGGGAGGTGAGAGGGATCAGTGAGATGGAACATGGGCCGTCGGGGAGTTGGCTTTATATATTAGAATCCTTCGCCGAAAACAGGCCTGAGAGAGTCACTGACCGGGGAAGTAACTTGGTCAGTCAGTCAGTCAGTCAGTCAGTCAGTCAGTCAGTCAGTCAGTCAGTCAGTCAGTCAGTCAGTCAGTCAGTCAGTCAGTCAGTCAGACAGACAGTCAGTCAGAAGGTCAGTCAGTAGGTCAATCAGTCAGTCACTCAGTCACTCAGTCAGAAGGTCAGTCAGTAGGTCAGTTGGTCAGTTAGAAGGCCATTCAGTCATTCAGTCAGTCAGTCAGTCAGTCACTCAGTCACTCAGTCAGTCAGTCAGTCAGCCACTCAGTCACTCAGTCAGTCAGTCAGTCAGTCAGACAGTCAGTCAGTCAGTCAGTCAATCAATCAGTCAGTCAGTCAGTAGGTCAGTCAATTAGTCAGTCAGTAAGTCAGTCATTCAGTAGGTCAGTCAGTCAGTCAGTAGGTCAGTCAATTAGTCAGTCAGTCACTCAGTCACTCAGTCATTCAGTCACTCAGTCACTCAGTCAGAAGATCAGTCGGTAGGTCAGTCAGTCAGTCAGTCAGTCAGTCAGATGGTCAGTCGGTCAGAAGGTCAGTCAGAAGGTCAGTCAGAAGGTCAGTCAGAAGGTCAATCAGTCAGTCACTCAGTCACTCAGTCAGAAGGTCAGTCAGTAGGTCAGTCGGTCAGTTAGAAGGCTATTCAGTCATTCAGTCATTCAGTCAGTCAGTCACTCAGTCACTCAGTCAGAAAGTCAGTCAGCAGGTCAGTCACTCAGTCAGATCAGTCAATCAGAAGGTCAGCCAGTCAGTCAGTCAGTCAGTCAGTCAGTCAGTCAGTCACTCAGTCACTCAGTCAGAAGGTCAGTGAGTAGGTCAGTCAGTCAGTCAGATAGAAGGTCAGTCAGAAGTTCAGTCAGGTCAGGAGGTCAGTCAGACGATAGATCGGTCAGTAGAAATTGTTTCGTAGTGCTTCTCTGTGCAACAAATCAAGACTTGGCATGAACAAGTAACAATAGCAATATCAGTAATAAAATCAATAATAATAACAATGGCAATAACAAAGACAATGACAATCATATACCATAAGTGGTTATAACTTTACGTAGATTTGATATTTGCTCAGCTCTTCTGCTTGGTTTTGTTGGGGAAGCCGTATATATATATATGTCCATAATTAGGCTTATAAATTCCCCCATTAAGGAATTAACTAACTTTCTTAGAAACTAACAATAAAATATCTTCAAAACTGGCAAAATAACAGTCGGAGCATAAACCGAAACAAACAACGGCAAGGACAACACAACCTAAGAAATACAACTGCAGACAACGACCCGACTGACCTTTCGGACACTCTTCTGGAAGAGCTTAGCGAAGTCCCGATTTTTAACGACCTCAATCATTTCTCTGGCCGAATGATGAGGCGAAACAAGTTGCTCACTCGTTATTATACGATGCAACCTCTACAACAGCCGACAACACACACACACTACTGAGCTGAAAACGTTATGCGACTATGATCCGACTGAAATGTTGCATTTATGAACGAATAATTTTTATAGCGCTTATCTATTTCCTTGATCAAGTAAAAGTCAAATTTTATCAGTTGACAAACGATGATTACGATAACAGTGCGAGTTTAACGCTTTTGGATTACCTCATTTGTAAGCCCCGTAGTCAGGATTTTGTCAGTGATGGGGCACACATACTGGTGATGGGAACATGTACAGCGAGTGCCAAGGAGTTCACAGCCAAAGTTAGTCACAGCTTTGTTTTACTTGTATCAAGATAAACAGCTTACCAAAAACTCAGCAAAAACAATGGAGCACATTTGGATAATTGTTTGTGCTGAGTTTTTAGTAAGCTGTTTATCTTGATATAAGTAAAATAAAGCTGTGACTAACTCTGGCTGAGACTTCCATATATCCCCAGTAAAAGAAAAAGGATTCGCAAATATCTCATTACCCCTTCATCAATGTCGTCGTCATCATCATCATTTCTACTACATCGATCCTCACTGCGTAATCACGGTTCACAACCGACCAATCCCAACACTCCTTCGTACCCACATTCCCCTTGTCAGTCCTCGTTACAGTCCCTCCGTCGTTACCTGATTCAGAGGACTTATACCTGACTCCAGAACATCATGGACGGGCTCTTCCAGAAGCTGATGGTAGGCTTGCGTCGCCAGTAGGGCACCATCCACTTGAAGGTGGCGTGTTCTAGAAGCATGAGGAGGATGCAGACGAAGACACCGACCAGGAGCAGCAGGTAGAGACCGGCGTGCTGATCGAACTCCATCGAAGCCGCCTCTCCCTGCAGCTGGCCGTCGTTTGAATGGTAGTTGCACTTGCTGCGCCGGAAGAACAGGTCCTTTAAGTCGTCCGTGTAACCACTCTCGTGGTATTCGAGGATCTTACTTGTCAGCATCTCCTGCAACATACACGCGCGCATCAAAAGCACCACCACCACCACCACCATCACCACCACCACCATCACCACCACCACCTTCTCCACCACCACCACCACCATCACCACCACCATCACCACCACCATCACCCACCATTACTACCCCAACACCATCACCACCATAACTATCACCACCGCCACCACCACCGCCACCAACTCATTCATTTATTCATTTATTCAGTCAGTCATTTATCTATTCATTCATTCAGAGCATTAGGGTGGATGTAAGTCAGTGACGGGCAACAGTTAACAACTGTAGCTAACAATTAGTAGTTAAACTACTTCTAAAGTAGTTAGTGCCAAACACTGATGTGAGGCGAGTATCGAACCTTGAGCCAGGAGTTCTTAGGTAGTCCGATGGCATAGGCATCCTCTCCGAAGCCTCTTCCGACGAGACGCAGTTGGCACTTGGAATCAACGGCTGTTCTCGCGTATTCCAGCACAGGTGTGTCGTCCAGGTAGGCGTCAATCGATTCATTCCTCAAAAACGGACAGCACAGCATTTTTGCTTCCAGAAGGTTTCTGTTCTTAGTGAACTTTAACACGACTTAGGCTAGCGTAGGTAAGTCTTCTAAGAGGTACATACATACATACATACATATATACGCATACATACATACATACATACATACATGCATACATATATTCATACATACATACATGCATACATACATACATACATGCATACATAAACGCATACATACATACATACATGCATAAACGCATACATACATGCATATACACATACATACATACATACATGCATAAACTCATACATACATACATATATACATACATACATGCATAAACGAATACATGCATACATACATACATGCATAAAATCATACATGCATACATACATACATACATATACATATACATTCATACCTACATACATACATATACACATACATACATACATACATACATATATGCGCGAAAGCCGACTCTCGCGTCGACTTCACAATTGCAGCGTTGGTGCACAATGGCATGTATTGGATTATAAGCGACACCTGACAGAAATTCATGTCTATTCCGCTACAGAATGTCGGAATATAGATGAATGAGGCATTTTCTGCATTCTTTAATTCGTTCATTCGTGACATTCGTTCCGTCAGTTTTTTATGTCATTCAGGTCTAAACTTAAGACTCATCTACATCAACTTGCTTATATATCCACCGTAGCCTAACTTTTGATTTCTCTGACCTGTAGGTATTCGACCTGGCTTTTCCAATGGATTATGAATTTGATTGTGATTTTGCTTGAAAGGACCATCGATTGATATCTTGTGATAAAGACGCTAAAAGAAGTTATTAGATTAGCTGAAATTAGATTAGCTTTTCAAGATGCTCCAGAAATTGACCTTGCAGCCTTTGTATTCTAGTCAGCGTGTATTGGATATCAACCTGGATCATATATACCCTCGTTGGCAATCGCACAAAAGGGTCGTCCATTAAGGGCGTCCGAAAAGGGCGAAGGGAGGGTCACCCAAATGCGGACAAGGGGAGGGTTATGCCCAATGCGGACGCCCAAATCTAAATTTGATAGATACTGTTATTTCAGTACAGCCTTTGCCTTAAACACCAACTTCAGTTTTACAGCAGTCTGTGTCGCGATGGATATAAATTAATCGAGTACGACTGCTGGACGAAGCAATATCAAAGTACCCCATTCCATAGCACAGTTAGCCATGCAAGATCAACAGGGAAGCCTGATCTATAGGCCTTAGTGTTCCGTTGAAGTACGGACGTCCGCAGAGGGGATGGGATGCCAAATGCGGACAAATGCAGACTAGGGGAGGACAGGGTTCAAAGCAAGTAATTCTTTGCGATCTCTAGAAACAATCTTAATATAAGTTAACCTGTCCTTAAGGTGTTTTTCTCTTTATACAACGCGATTTTATGGTCTTTTAGTTTATGCCCAGTAGATGCGCATTCTTACACGGACCAGAGCAAAGGACCCAAATGTTACTGCCCACGCGGTAGACCAGTGCGCGCAAATCGAAAAAAAATTTAGAGGGAAAATTGGGCAGCAGGCACTGCCAAAGATTAACCAAGAAGTGATAGCTTAATTTGCTAATCCCAGGCGCTGTCTACAACATTTCGTCCGTGATCTGGACATGCTTCTGGACTACGGCGAACATCAGATGGAGGCTGGCCATGCGATCCCCCCTGCAGTGCGGGTTCTGTTTCCACAAGCTGAAACAGACACGGTGAAATCATTCATTTAGCGCTGCTGTAATGACCTTCATCAATCCCTTCGTCCAAAAGCTCATTGCCGTTTTCAAAGGCCTGCCAGTGTTCCCCGAACATCAGAAACAGTCTGTTGTGCTTCCCAAGGGGTGATCGACCTGGTAGAAATCTAGAACTACGTGCAAGAGACGATGCACCAAATTAAATAAGATTGTTCTGCACGTCCCAGCTTTCTTAGACAACAATGCTTCGCCGTTTATCAAGGAACAACTGTGTGCAGACGTGGAAAATGCTTTGTTCTTCCTTAAGCACCATTTCTACTTTATTGCGCTTTATGAATGCTCGGCTATATTTCATAAATTTACACGGCAAAGCGTAGCGCTACCGGAATATATTAGGTTTCGAAAATTTGTTCTCTTGGATAGCGTCGCTATCTAATGAAACAAGTTCAGATCAATGACTTTGAGTGACTGTGCACCAAGGACTTATTCATGGCCATAGTGCAAAATCATCGAACTAGAATATTGCGTAGCAGGGCGAAAACTCACTCAATTGGCTTGATAAACAAGGAATATAATATTATTGGAGGCCCAGTTTAAAAAGCAATGCTCTCATGTGTGCTATCATGTTGCAAAGCAATAGTCATATGCAAAGAAGACGTGTAAGCTGTTTTACATAGTATGCATGCATTCAATCGGCATAAAGCAATTTAAACATCGTGCATTTTTATAGATTTTCCATATTTCCTAATAGCACTTCCTCCAAGCTTATCTGATTATCAATAATTATCCTTCACGGTTTCTTCACTTTGTTAAAGACAATTTATTGCAAAGTGCGTTGCAGAAGACATCGTCGGATGTCATATTGTATTTGATAGTTTGCATCTAATAAGCATTTTATCTAGCGCTGTTCGATGTATAGTTCATCTTATGCAATTTTATGCTATAGTATTTCGTGTTTGTATCGTTTTATGTTATGCTATTCTGCATTCTGTTATGCTAGGTTAGTAAAACGTCGTTTTGCAATGCTGCATTTTGTCGCAGTTTTACTTTGTATGATGAAAAATGTGTGACTGCAGTACATCGCGGTACCCCTAATTTGCCTGAAAATTGGACCAAGCCACTTAGAAGAAAACGGCAGACACAGAACAACAGCTCTTCCAAGAGGTTGTATCTGCGATTAGAACCCACTTGTCTAAAACAAGCACCTGTTTTCGGACGGCTGAATAAACCATGAGCGAGTTTATATTGACGCTGGAAGCCAGACTGCCATAAAGACGGACCGAAAGGCCGTTGACTGAAGCATTGAAGCACTGATTACACTCCACCACTGACTAATAGCTTTATCTCCCCTCGTACACACCACAAAACTTGCAGGCTGGTCTTCCCCGACGTAACTGATAGTAGAAGTCGAGATACTAAACCAATAAAAAACGACTACCATTTGAAGACACCCAGTGTTCATGTTACGAGCGGCAAACAGCAAAGTGCACTGGACAGGATAAGGCTTGGCAGTGGTTGAGGACGCCAAGGGTGTTTTATTATTATACTGGTTAGCTATTTCACGCTGTCTAAAATTATTTGAAGAGATGCTGCATAGATCATAAATGACATTTTGACATACAATGCATGACACGTTATGACACTACAAGTGACGTGGCATGACACGATGTGAAATGACATTACATGATAAGAAATGACATCGCATATTATGCACAGACCTCACTATGTAATTCACATCACAGTAAATCACATTATAATCTGTGCTTGACACCCTGACCACATAAATACTTTCGAATCATATCAACAAATACTTAAAACAATGTCTTGCATATGAGAAACATATTTTCGTTTAGGCTAAATATGTTCCTGAACTTCAATTTGTACAGCTGGCAGCCTCAATCATGGAATATACATGTAAGTTCACGAGGTTCATCGGAACAAATTACAATGTCTACAGTTTACAGTAAGTACAGTTAAACACAAAAAGTTAGGGGTTGTGACAAGTAAGGAGACATCCGGCTGTAGGACTTAACTGTTCCAAATCCATCAGATGTCTTGACATAATAACCTGCACAAAAATCAGGGTCAAAGGCAATTCTAAAAGCTGTGGAACTAGTCCATCCGTTTGCCCTTCCTTGACTATGTTGAGCTCACACATTCATTCATTCATTCACTCTTTCAAAGGGTGATGGTGAATCTTATCGCAGCTCGTGCTGTTTATCATAGCGCGTCGTGATCATCGAGGGGCAAGTAAACAGTCTTCTACCGCCAAGCGTAATCGCTTACGGAGAGCGCAAAGCGGATTGGCTTACGAGGTCGGCTGGAGGTCAAACCGGAAGGTTTAACTTTCTATAGGCTGATGCGATCTGCTCATGCAATCTGTCCTAATCCAGTCCAGGGCAATCCATTCTATTCTATTCCGGTCCATTTCAATTCAATCACAATCAATCCAATTCAACTCGTATTCAATCTGATCTGATCTTGTCCAATCCCAAAGAATCTGATAACGTCCATAGCGCCGTTGTGATCTGTGATGCATCAAATGTTATTCAGAAGCACTTACTGGGGTTAACCGGGTAGTACGCGCTGAGGAGCATAAGGATAACACTGGATCACACGAAAACTTTTTTCGCCTGCTACTAGGCATATGTTATGTGTACTGCACTAAATCGAATCTGCTGATTCCAAATCTGAAGTCAGATTTTGTGTAGCACGTCAGGATTTTAAGATATGCAGCATACATGCTAATAATTATGCAAACTCTTTACAGAACTAGTATTTCTTTATAACTGTGTAATTATGCAAACTCAGAGTATTCATAACAAGAAACAAAATGTTATTCTTTTATAACTTGAAATTAAAATATGTTTTAAAATGTAATATAAATATATGTATGTTACTCAGATGAAAGCATACATTTCGAAATTTTGTCTCTAGCTTAACTCTATACGAGTTCAAAAGTGCTTTAGACACTTGCTCTTGCGCTTGTGAGTGGCCGCTGTTGCCCGCTGCAGAAACCAGCAGTAATCGCCCATCATGTTGGAACTGCAGTGGCCCTGATATCTTGCTTCAAAGGTGGAATTGTCTTGATGGAATCTCTCTCCATGCTCATCGCTTACATCACCCAAGTTTGGTGGAAAAAAATCCAGATGGGAATGTAAGAAATGTATTTTTAGTGACATCCGGCAGCCGAGTTGCTCATATGCTGTTAGCATGTTGCTAACGAGTTCAGCATAGTTCTCAGCTCGGTGATTCCCAAGGAAGTTTTGCACCACCAACGTACATGCATCCCAAGCGACAAATTCCAGTGGGTTGAGCTTGGTTCTAAATACAGTATCACGCATTAGTTCGCGAATTTCTGGCCCAATAAAAATGCCAGCCTTCAGCTTAGCATCAGTTTTGACGGCTCCAAATTTATCTGTCAGATACTGGAAGCCTTGTCCAGTACGATCCATTGCCACTACGAAATTCCTGATGAGGCCCAGTTTAATGTGAAGTGGTGGTAAGTACACTTTCAATGGATCAACCAATGGTTCGTGTTGTACGTTGTGCCGACCAACAATGTGCTTAGATCAAGGAGGCCACAGTTTCACTTTGTAATGGTTGATGCCATCACGACTGTTCCACAAACACAAAAAGCACATATGTTTTGTGTACCCCAGCTGTAGGCCTAGAATAAGTGCTACCACTTTGAGGTCCCCACAGATGTTCCATTTGTGGTCTGATCACTTTCAAAATGAGTTTCATTGAATCATATGTCTCTTTGAGGCCTACAGCGTGGGCTATAGGAACAGACGGCTTTTCATTACCATTGTGCACCAACACAGCTTTCAAGCTCGCTTGGCTGGAATCTATGAACAGACTCCACTGATCAGGAACGTATTCGCAACCTAAATTCAGCATGAGACCGTTCACGTCAGTACAGAAACAGATATCATTTTCCAGTTTGTAATATGCAGCTAACTGTTTGTGACGATAACGGAAGTGTGATGTTGTGGTACCTTTTTGAAGCAAGTTCCACTCCCCTAATCTGGAGGCTAACAGTTCAGATTTCTCCTTTGACAAAGATAGGTCCCTCACCAGATCATCTAACTCACCTTGCCTTATCAAATGCGGCCTACCCTCTTCCAAATCTTGATCACGGGATTCATAAACAGTAACGTCATCTTCTGTATTACCATCAGAACTGTCCGTTTCATCAGCACCCACAGCAGGCGGAAATGGTACTGGATTCTCTTCATCATGCGGCACTGGCTTTAGAGCGGACTCGCAATCAGGATAAACGATTTTAGACTTATTTTTCTTTGAAAATCCAGCAACTTTAGTAATGCAGAAATAACAGTCTGCATGATGATTTCTTGGCTCGGGCCACACCATAGGCACAGCAAACGGCATTGAATTCCTTTTGCCATTCAGCCACTGTGTAAGCCCAGAGTAGCACACGGTGCAGCAGACATGAGGTGTCCAACTTTTATCCTGGTCTCCGATTTGACATCCAAAATAATACTTGTAAGCAATCATCACTCTCATAGTTAACTTCTTGCGCTGGTCACAAAGAGTATATTTACCACAAACATAGCAAAAATTGCCTCGCCTATTCATTTCAAAATTAAATCTCACACACTAGCTACAGCTATATAAGAAAACTTCACCTTCGTTCTACGCAATCTCGCTTTATATACTGGTATTGATGCTGACGTCAGCTCGCTGACATGCCCAATCATGTCTGGCGGCTGCTGCAGGCTCGCTGTTAGCAATATTTCAGGCGACACTTGCAGGCATGCACGTATCACTGGCAGCAATCGTGGAGACACAACAGAATGTACAGACATAACCGAAAACGAGTCCTTACGTCATTACTTGAATGCATGCATAACTTAAAATCTAGAAGTGCTGGGCAGATTCTGACTACATATTTGGAACCAGCACATTTGAATCAATATAAGGCACATGCATTACTTTCAGTAGCAAAATCGTTGTGATTCAGTGTAATAGGACAATGATAATAATCTAATCTAATCTGGTGTTGTCTGATCTGTTCTTCTGTTTTCTATTCAATTCTATTCCAATCTATTTCACCCTCATTGAAAAACTAGGGAAATTCATGCAGACGGTTAAAAATCGATGTTTACCGTCTCAAATGCTCGTATTAATTGGGTTGAAAGTAGAAAACATATTTGGATTGAAAGTCAAACACTTATTCAATGTATGAAGTCAAAAATTCATATCTGGACGAAAAGTTGAAGATTCATATACTCTATAGGGTGTAAAGGCGAGAGATTTGTGTTTTGTTTGAAAGCCATATTCAGTATGAAAGGCATAGCTTTACATTTTATTGTGAAACTCAAGAACTTTCATTTTGGTTTGAAAGACCAAGAATTTCCTATAAAAATACACCTCCTCTAATCCATCTGCCGCGCGCTGATACCATTTGTGCCTTCTGAAGTAATTCCGACGCATTTGCAACCACTCGAAAATCAATTAAATGCTGGAGCTAATCTAATCCAGGAACTTTTAGAGTGGAATGAATTGTCAGTTTAATGGTCTGCACTGCGATAGCTTCGCTATATCTTAGTCGCGGGCTCTAGAACAGTAATCTTACTTCACAGTTAGACGCCACTAAGTGAATTAGATTTTGCAAGTTTCAGACACTTTGGCAAAGACTCAATTTTGTAAGCTCCATCCACCATGCAGGGGAAGATATGATTATAAAATTTCATCCACGTAGGCAGAGGCTCAGAATTGTAAGCTCCACTCACCCAGGAGAAGATATGATTACAAAACTCCACCCACTTTGCCAATAGCTCAAGTTTGTAAGTTCCACCCATCCGAAGGAATATATGATTAAAAAGCTAGACCAAATTTGGCCAAGTCAAGTAAGCAAGTTTTACACAGTAAAGCGTGCAAAAGGATCGAAGGAACATGTTCTGCTTATTTTGTCAAAGATGAAATCAACCTTAGGGGATAAATTAAGTAAGCTTCGCCCATCTTTGTAAAAATCTATATTGGCTCCGCTCTGAAGAATGCGCTTCTGGTCACTGAAAATAAAAAGTTCAAGAGGCGCACAAGAATGCGGTTTTATATCGTATCGTATCGTATCTTTGTATCGTATCGTATTGCATTGTTGTGTTGTTTTATTATTATTATTATTATTATTATTATTATTATTATTATTATTATTATCAGCAGTAGTAGTAGTAGTAGTGGTAGTAGTGGTGGTGGTAGTGGTAGTGGTAGTAGTAGTGACATTATTATTATCATCTTTATCATCGTCGTTATTACTGCATACATTAAGCGCCAATATCTAAGTATCAATCGATGGCGCTGAGCAATTGTGCGTGAAGGACTTGCTCAAGGTCCCTTCACAGTAACCGTCTCAGAGGAGCTCGAACCGACACCCTTCGCGTTACAAGTCGAGCGCTCAAACCAATCGGCTACCTCGTCACACATTGTATTGTATTGCAAAGATGTAGTTAGCAATTAGGCCTAAGTTCCATTCACTCTGGCAAATGATCGAACTGGTAATCAAGTTCTACACACTTTAGCAAAGTATCAAATTAATAAGGTCAACCCCTTTTGCAAATCTATCAAATTATTTTGTTTCCACTCGCTTTGGCATGACATCGGATTGAATTGAATTAGTTCCGCCCATCGTGATAGGAGATTGATTCAATAAACGCAATTCATGCTGGCAAATGATCTACTTAATAAGCCACGCCTTCTCTCATGTCTTTGGCTAAAGTGTAATACTACATTAATAAACTCCGGCCATTTTGGTAGAGGAATACCCGCCCATTTTGGCAGAGGAACACATTAGGAATCACTGCCCACTCTGTCACAAGTGATTGATTCAGAAGGTTCCTTCCATTCATTACCATAAGACAAACCTGTCATCCATTAGTGACTGATTTTTTATTTCGATCTCTACATGCATATACGAATCTGGGAATTTGTGTGGCGCCTTTCAAGAACTTCCTAAAGGCGCTAAAACATGGCTGCCTAACAGATCTAAAATCTTAGTACAAGATGAAAACGCCTCATTAAAATAGAGACAGAAAAGCACTGATCTCCCACGTCTAAAGCTGCAGGCATTGTTCATGATCCCCGCAAAGCCCCGAGCGGTTACTAGATGGCGCACTGCTTCTGCTGTCACTCAAGCTAGAGCTGGATCTCCCGTCTAGCATAGTCTCGCTGGTTACAGTTCACTAAGCAGCGAAATTACTATGCGTCATTTTGGTAATACTCTCCAGGTGGCGCATCGTTGCGCAGAAAATAAGATGCGCCCCATCCTGGTCTCTCTCATATGTCTCCTCCGCAGAGCCTCGCAATTTCTGTAGCGCCACCACCGGCTGTCACTCGATTCACGCTTTAGTGCAATTTAACGCGCGACAGATTTGCGGCAGCCACTGACAAGCTTTTAAACTGTAATTTATGTAGAGCTATACATCGTGTGACTGAATGTCAAGGGCATTTATGGCAACGAAATCGTGTAAAGCAAAGGCTAAATGCAAGTCCAATCCAGTTTTTGCATTGTTTATTGTTAGCCGGTTCGATGAATCTTCGAGTCTAAGCGAAGCAATCTGAATGATTAAAAAGTCCAAGACCAATTCCAATCGGTGCAGTGGTCTAATTCTAAGACCAAGATCAACTGATAAATGGCCTAACTCTTAGATCAATTACAAACGGTTCAGTGGCCTAACTCTAAGACCACGGTCAACTGATAGATGGGCTCAGTCTAAGACCAATTCCAATCGGTGCAGTGGTCTAACAATAAGACCAAGAACAATTGTAGTGGTCTTTCTATAAGACCAGAATCAATCGATGCAGTGGAAAGACCAAGAGTTCTGAATCCGCCAGTGGCATTGGGTTAGTCCTCCTCAAAACCGAATTTAGCCTTTCATGCCAAGACCAAGTAGCCGCAGCAGAAATGCGTGAATGCTTCGACTCGTGTAGCTAACACTGTAATTACTCCCACTTATAACCTTTTTGACTGTTAATCATGCATACACGAATTATGCAAAACTTAAAACTGGCGTATTCATATAGGGCCTAAGCTTTTCATCCACATCAGTTGAAAGGTCAACCGATCTGGCTCATAGGCCTTCATAGGGCTAAAAAAATCAGCACACTTGTCACTGCATTTCAATCAAAGAATCGAAGCCCAGTAACGGAGATGTCGGAGTGACCGAGTGTAACATAAGAATCTACTTACAGGATGAGAGCGACAGCCTGGTCGACTGGAAGACTTGCGTGGTAGCGTTCGGCCTTCGTCAGGAGTCGAGAGTTGACGAGGCGAGTGTAGTCCTCGACTGCCGTTCCTCGGAGGATGCCAATCCTCGTGCCAGGCTCCAGAAGCTGCGAATAGAAGCACAACCAGCACAGACATATACTGACCTCGTTAGCTACATGGGTTTAACGCGTACGTCAAGACGCCTCACTTGGTACCTGACATTGACGTCACAATCGTTGCCATGGTACCTCAGGTGGCCTATTTAGCTATATAGGTTAACGCGAACGTCAAGACGCCTCACTTGGCCTGACACACATTGACGTCACAATCGTTGCCATGGTATCTCAGGTGGCCTATTTAGCTATATGGGTTAACGCGAACGTCAAGGCGCCTCACTTGGCCTGACATTGAGGTCACAATCGTTGCCATGGTATCTCAGGTGGCCTATTTAGCTATATGGGTTAACGCGAACGTCAAGGTGCCTCACTTGGCCTGACATTGACGTCACAATCGTTGACATGGTATCTCAGGTGGCCTCGTTAGCTACATGGGTTAACGCGTACGTCAAGGCATCTCTGTGCGCGAGGATGCTGGTTCGTGTCCCGGTCGTGGCTTATTTTAGAGATTTAAATCTCGGGCTAGCCGAGTGTAACATAAGGGGGACCTTAAATGGCTTGGCGCCCATTCAAACGGGCGGCTGTGGTGAAGGATCTCACCCGATAAATTCATTGAAAAATGAGCAGGGTCGAGGCCATATGGTCGCTCTAGAAAAACGTGTACATTTACATTTATAGGTTCTGAATTTAAAACTATGGTCTACGAAGGAATGCAAAATGATGTAAAGTTTCAGTTTATCCTTTGGTAATGCATATTCAATCGTAGCCGAGAAGAAGATAAGATGATGTTAAAGATAGAGCACCGCATTACATTGTGTGGGGCACAATTGCTCGGCGCCATCGGTTGATGCTAAGCCATTAGATAGTGGCGCTTAATAAGTGCAGAAATAATAATAATTATAATAATAATAACAATAATATGCGTCACTTACAGCTCTTGTGACTAACAGCGCATTTTATTACCAGAAAAGGGAATGAAAGATTTTAGTATAAGGTGAGAAATGTAGACCTACAGCTTTATAGGAAAGTATAGTCCGGTATACATAAGGTAAGGTGATTACGTAGTAATCGTAATCGTAGTTGCACATTTATATAGCATCCTTTTCAAGAAAAATACTCAGAGGTGCTCCCGACCTGATAACACAAGACCTCGATCAAATAGAATGGTTTTCAATCGCTGGCAAAATAGAGAAAGAGCCAGAAGCTCATGTCGCAGGTCGCACGGCAGACTATTCCAGAGTAAAGAACCAAATTTAGCATAGAGAAAGATACATAAAGAGACACAGTAATTGTAATCATACAATTTGAAAAGTTACTTGTGTTAATATCAAGCACTAAAACGATCTGCACTAAAATGATCTTTAACATAGGCCTACAAGTCTGGCAATGTTTAACTATATGACCATTGCTCTGTTGTGATAGTCCCACACTTACAGTCAAAGATGTCTATTACCGATTCAAAATAACTGTAATAATGAGCATCATGCACAAAGAATCAATCGATGTCGGCTTCTAAATAAATTCGATATGTGTGTCAAAATTCTGGGTAAGTCCCATCAAAACATAGAAGGAAAATTTATGGAAACAGGGAAACAGACTTGAAATGGAAATGGGTTGTACGAGATAGCGCTCACTTGATAACTAATCTAAACTGTATTGGTTTGTATGAGATATACTGTCATTTTACAGCTAATCTAATCTGTATTGGTTTGTATGATATACTCTCACTTTACAACTAATTTAATCTGTAGTGGTTTTAGTTTTCTGACAGTAGATCAGATCCAATCCAGTTCACTTCATTCTGATCTGTTTTGCGGAAATCAATTCAACGCAAACTATTTAGTAGAACGACTTTTTCTCTGTGCAAAATCCAAGTTGCTGTCCAATGTAATTATCGCGGTATTCAGTTCTTCAACGGCCACTTAATTCCAACTATCTCTCTCTTTTTCTCCAACTCTCTCTCTCTTTTCTCCCTTTCTCTCTCTCTTTCTGTCTGTCTCTCTCTGCCTCTCTGTCTTTCTCTCTGTCTGTCTGTCTCTTTCTCCCTTTCTCTCTCTCTCTTTTTCTGTCTGTCTGCCTCTCTGTCTCTTTCTCCTTTTCTCTCTCTCTCTTCTCTCTTTCTATCTCTCTCTTTCTCCCTTTCTCTCTCTCTCTCCATCTCTCTCTCTCTCTCTCTGTTTAATTGTCTGTTTTGTTTGCCTGTCTTTCAATGCGTATTGATCTTGTGTATTGGTCCCTTCGGGTTATTGTCTTCCAATCTGTTCGTCCGAGTCACACACACACACACATACACACACACACACACACACTTTCTCTCTCAGTCGCGTCTTCTATCTGTGTCTCTTTTCATCTCTACTGTCCTGTTGTCTCATATTCCTCTATATATCTGACTGGCTTGGCCACATTCTCGATTCATAGGGAATAAGCGGTGCACTGGTTAGGAATAATTTAACAGAAAAATGTGCCCGTTGTCACTTTCAAGTAGTTGTTATTCGCTGCAAAGAAGTGCTTCCTGCTTCTCTTGAATAATATGTGACCAATAACACATTGCGCCAAACCTCAAGGCGAGCGATTCTATCAACTCCAGATGAAGATCACATCACAGCCTTGACGAATTATCTTCCTTTTATCAAAGGATTCGATTCCGAAGTCTAAAGGACCGCTAGCGCTTTGTTCAATCGCTCTATCTTTGATCAGTATTGTATATATCCGGCTATTTATGCAGTGCCTTTAAGAATCTTAAGAACGGCGCTAAAGAACCATTGATCGAAGCCGATTTCCTAAATTGATCAAAGCTTAGCCGGAGTTTCACTGTAGCCAGTCGGAACTGCCCTTTATGACGGCAGTGATGATATCGAATATCACTATACAGCGGCGACGATGCCGACGACAATAATGATTTCGACGAAAGAGAAAATTTATGGGAATGCTGACTACGACGACAATAATCACTCTAATGACTGTGGCAGTGATAAAAGCTACGATAAGGGTGAAGAGGATAATGCTGCCAGTTATGCTGACAATAACAATGATGAAGATTATGACTATACAAATGACAACAGTGATGATGATAACAATGCTGCTGCTGCTGATGATAATGATGAGATGATGATGATGATAATGAGATGATCATGATAATGATTGTGATGATGAGATTATAATGAAGATGATGTTGATGATGATGATGATGATGACGATATGCTAAGGAATGTGATGGTGATGATGAGATTATAATGATGATGATAATGATGATGACAATGATGATGATAATAATTGGTGACGAGATTACGATGATGATGATGGTGGTGATGATGCTGATTATAATGATGATGATAATGATGATGATGATGATGATGATAATAATTGGTGCTGATGCTGCTGCTGCTGCTGCTGATGCTGCTGCTGCTGATGATGATGATGACGACGACGACGATCATGACGATTATGATTGATAGTGATACTGGTATTTAAGAAGATATAGCTGCTAACCTGTTGGTCATCGAGACCGGAAATGACGACGCGCGAGTTCTTTCCGGCAAGGAAGGCGGCCAGATTGGCGGTGTAGCTGGAGTAGATGAAGATGGAAGCCCCGGCCCAGAAGTTTTGCAGCCACTTGGACGGCCAGGCCTTCGGTGACTTGGTCTTGATCGTGTGCTGGAAAAGGATCGCGTAGACCATGTTCAGCCCGGACCCGAGGGTGTAGTTCGTCTTCCTCTTTCGACCCCAGGGGTTCAGTCCAAAAGGACTGTTCCACTCGAGGAGACTAAGGGCCACAGCGACTACGGTGGCACTGCAGACGATGCTGATCCAGACCCAGCCGTCGAACGGCTCCATGAAGGCGTAGATCGGAGGACTTCGCTTCTTCTCCGAAACGAGGATCGAAAAGGCCGAGTAAAAGTAGGGGTAGGTGAAGTCGATCTCCCGCGTCCGGGACTTGGTAACGCTGAAGGCCGAGATCGCCATGTGTGCCAGGCCCTTCGTCAGGTCCTCCACCATCCCGTTCCACGTTCCGTCCGCCTGCATCGATCCGTACTGGTCGTCAGAGGTGACGTACAGTTGAATTTCGAACTCCAGGTCGCGGGCCAGCTTTTCCAAAAGCATAATTGAAAGGCCCTGGCAGCAACTGACGTTGTACAGCGTTCCGTTGTTCGGAACCTTCTTGACGAAGTTTTTGAAGATGTCGTCCAGAGTATCCTTGTCCTTAGTCTTGACCCTGAGGCACGGCACGGAGGTCAGACACTTGCCCATATCCTGCTGCTCCATGACAAAAGGCTCGACGACGACAGTGACCACCCGCAGAGTTCGTCGACCTTTGGCTGTGGGGCCAGAGACGGTGTTTCCAGGCCAGACGATTGTCGAGTAGTGAGGTGTGTCGTTCTGCATGGTCCCTATGATATTCCATCGTTTCGAACCGTCTTCGTTTTGAACCAGGTTAAGGACCTGAAGGTCATAGATGCTGGTTCGAACCCCGTCGTCGTCGAACGACAGTTGACCGAGTGAAGTAGAAATAGAAGAGCCTTTCAGAGTCCTAGAAAAAATAATATAATAATAATAAACTAACGTTATTATCCGGTGACGAAAGAGAAACAAACATTCCACCTTTTACATCGCCTATCAGTTGCCATCCAACGCTTTAATGCTGTCGTCTTTCAGAGCACTTTCTCTCTGCCAGAACTTGACGAGATTTAGCCAACCCAGAAATTTTATTTATCCGAAGCCTATTTTATAAGTCCTGATGGGTCATAGGTACCTCAGACAAAAATAATAATAGTGTTAGTAATAATAATAATAATAACCAGCCCAGCCATTTTATTTCGCCGGAGCCTTTTTATAAGTCCCGAGGTATCAATAAAAAATAATAAAAGCGCAACAACAATAATAAAACTAATAACAATACCATAGCCCTTGGGTGCAAACACCTTACGTGCAATAAATAGTAATAACAACAACAATAGAAATAACAAAGAGAGAGATACATTTTATTGACAACTAAAAATAATTAACAAATACAATTATAGTCTGTCACATACAGTGGAGCCAATGGTCTGACCTAAAAGGAACAAACAGTTCCGCTACGAAGGTCACCTATTTACATCATGGATTACAAATAGGTGACAGCATAATACTGAGTAAAACAATTAATGATCTAAAATATAAAGTAATTTTTATAATCAATGTCATTGCAAAAACCTAAACAAAAAAACCACTTAACCAAAATACTTAACTAAGTGCATTGAGTTTATGAGATTTTAGACTTGTTTTAAACAAATACAAATAGTACATTATCATCACACTCATGGATAATAATAATATTATAATCCATCCTTGGCCCCGGTCGAACAACCCGTCATGGCATTTTAAACGACCTAATTTGTCACTGCCTCACTCATGACTGTTTTCCTGCTATTAAGGAACAGCCAAGCCCCTCCCGAACCGATGGCAAGGGACCAGAAGGACTCCTTTTGATTACCTGGCACTCCGAGCGTAGTTTGCTACGGGATGCCAACGCGATGGAAGCTTTAAACGGGCTGATTTTTTACAAGCCGGCAACTTCAGTTACGGCTGCGGAGCTGGCAGCTGCTAGGAAAGATGTTAAATACAGCCCACTTTTTGCAACAAATGTCTTTGTTCCTCTTTCCTTTGAAAACCCTGGTATCACTAATAGTACTGGTCTAGCGTTTATCACAGATTTGGGACGCATCCTTATGTTTGCGTTTCCGAGAGGGCAAGAGAAACTAGCCATTTCTTTCAACGTATCTCACTAACAATTCAGCATTTCAATGCTGTTGCTTTTCGCAATACCTGCTCTCTGCCAGAACCGGATGAGATGTAGCCGTTGCAGGTGCCATTAACGGTCTCCGGACAATTTGTTTATCACCTGATGTTAATGTAGCATAATTTACATTAATTTACATTATTATCTACTGTACACTCGTGCACAGTAGATATCGTAGATATAGTAGAAAAAGTAGATACAGTAGATATAGTAGAAATCGTGCACTCGTCAAGGACTGCGGGGCTGACAGTCATAGACAATTCATCTATGTCATTGAAAACACTGGCCAACAGAAAAATTTTTTTTCTTGTTGCCTTCGGTTTTAGACCTGTTCTTGGGGTAATTTTGGGCGCTGATTCAGAAAATGTCATTGGATTGAGTGCATCAGGTCTAGTTTCTCAGATATCGTCGATTTTGTAAAGAAAACCCAGTCCACTCTTTAAACGATGTCTTTGGCAAAACTAAAATGTCATAATAAGCTTTATTTATGGCTAATTATAATTCTTGCTGATTCATATAATGCCTACATCCTTATAATGTAAAATCAGCATATCTTGCCGCGTGCTGAGATATTGCTGATTCAACGAAATAACTATTCCGTAGCCTACAGCTTACTCAGCACTAAATTCATGGCCTCATTTAGAATTTATTTGTGCTTATACAGCGTTTCATGGTTTCGAACTATGTAAATAGATTATGCTGAAGTCAGCATTTATAGCCTATATAAACCGCCTCCTGAAAGCTAGAGCAGCCGCAGTCGTCTTAGGGCATATTAAGAGTTGGTCGCAAGAACAATCTGTGAATGTGAGCATTAAATAACTACATGTTCTTACTATTTTTTAGGTTAGTCGTTTAATTCCTCAGATGCGAACATCCTTAAGGTTATGGCTACTTCCAGACGGAGCTGCATTAACCATCCAGACATATTCTGCTACATTTGTGGGGAATACACACTAAAAGCAAACAGGAAACCGATTTCTGAGTTTGTGAAAAGAGCATATGTAGGTTATTTTGGTGTCAAACTTGGAGATCAAGATAAGCAATGGGCTCCTCATACAGTATGCAAAACTTGTATTGAACAATTGCGCCACTGGACAATTGGAAAGAGAAGCTGCCTGAAATTTGGTGTACCGATGGTTTGGAGGGAACAGATAAACCACTTCGACGACTGTTACTTTTGTATGGTTAAAATCATAGGCATCAATCGAAATAATCGTCACAAGTTGTCTTACCCTGATATACCTTCAGCCAGGAGACCTGTTCCGCATTCGGATATTGTACCAGTTCCACCTTTTCGCGAACTACCTCAGCTCTCAGACGATGACACTTGCATGTCCAATATCGGACAAGATGACGAAAGTGAAGAAAGTGGGGGCAGTGACAGTGATTTCCAATCAACTTCACACAGTGAACGTTTTGACCAAAAAGAGTTGAGTGATCTGATCAGGGACTTAAATCTTTCCAAAGAGTCCTCTGAATTGCTTGCGTCCAGACTAAAGGAAAAGAATGCACTTCAGCCTGGAACGAAAATTACAATTTATAGAAACAGAGAAAAGGATTTGCTGCCATTCTTTACCGAAGACAACAACCTAGTATTCTGTAATGACATCAGCAACTTATTGAAGAAAATTGGTCTGTCGGATTACAGGCCAGATGAGTGGCGTCTTTTTATCGACAGTTCAAAACGTAGTCTGAAATGTGTGCTTTTAAATAACGGCAACAAATTTGGTTCTATTCCAATCGGTCACTCCACCAGGATGAAAGAAGAGTACAATGCCATCTCTTTAGTACTGGAAAAGATAAAATACAAAGAACATCAATGGGTAATTTGTGTAGACTTGAAGATGGTAAATTTCCTCCTTGGTCAACAAAGTGGCTACACAAAGTATCCCTGCTTTTTGTGTCTTTGGGACAGTAGAGCCAAGCATGAACATTGGACAAGAAAAGATTGGCCTTCGAGGAAAGACATGGTGGTTGGAGCTCAAAATGTAATCAAGGAATCTTTGGTGGCACGAGATAGGATCATACTGCCACCCCTACATATAAAGCTAGGCCTGATGAAACAATTTGTCAGGGCTTTGAATAAAGAAGGTTCATGCTTCGAATACATAGTACACAAGTTACCAGGAATTACAATGGAAAAATTGAAGGCTGGAATCTTCGATGGTCCACAGATCAGGCAACTTATAAATGACCCACTTTTCATACCATCAATGAATGAAATCGAATCTTGTGCCTGGTCTTCCTTTGTTCTTGTAACTAAAAATTTTCTTGGCAACAAGAAGGCAGACAATTACGCACAACTAGTAGAGGATATGCTTCTTCATTTCAACAAGCTTGGCTGCAACATGAGCATTAAAGTCCATTATCTCCACAGTCACTTAGATCGCTTTCCAGAGAATCTTGGTGACTTCAGCGAAGAGCAAGGTGAAAGATTTCACCAAGACATCAAAACAATGGAAAATCGATATCGTAGAAATAGTAGAAATAGTAGATACAGTAGATATAGTAGAAATCGTGCACTCGTCAAGGGCTGCGGGCTGACAGTCATAGACAATTCATGTATGTCACTGAAAATAGGACTACTGACTACAATGGCAGAAGTTCTTTCATCTGTCGTGTAGGGCTGTCTGAAAACAGTGAAAACAATAGCTATCTGAAACAATGAAGTGCTAAGAACTCGCAATATAGGATACATTTAGCACGAGTGTCTATTTAAATTCATAATCCAGTTTAAAATCTGTCTTATATTTCACAAAGTAGGGCCTACCACATTTGAATCTGCCAACCTATCTATGTTCCATGCTCAACCGTCACACCAGCAAATATTGCACTCGACCAATGGACACTGTGACTTGTTTTTCCTCGAACTAGAACAATGTTGGGCTCTAGAGAGTTCTCGGTAGTTGGTCCACGGCTTTGGAATTCGCTGCCAAATTTTATTTGTTCTCTCAATTCTTTGATGTCACTCAGGTCTAAACTTATAAGACTGACCTGTTACAACTTGCTTACCCACCGTAGCCTAGCTTCTGATTTCTCTGACCTATCGGAATCCGACCCGGCTTCTCCAATGGATTATAAGTTTGGATTGCGATTTTCACTTGAAATGACCATCGACTGATGCCTTGGACATTATGATAACGGCGCTATAGAAGTCTTTAGATTAGCTTAGATTAGAAAAAACATACACAAGCGGTGAACGTTCGGAGAAGAAAATCCGTTCGTTACTCGCATGATGCAAGTCTTAGTCCTATGGTAGAATCTTACGCGAAAGAAGTTAATAGTTTGATTTGGTGCACAGCTGAAGCTGATCTTATTCGGAGAGAAATGCAGGTATCAACCAGGCCGAAGCCGTTGGCAGCTGACGCAGAACCTAATAATCAACGGTCGGTCGGTCGTTCAGTCGGACGGGCTGGCGGGCGGGCGGTCGGTCAGTCGGGCGTCGGTCGTTCAGTCGGACGGGCTGGCGGGCGGGCGGTCGGTCGGGCGGGCGGGCGGGCGGTCACTGTCCTTTTGATTGAAGGCAATGAAACGCTGGCAAAACACGATAGCAACTTAAGCACCAATGGAACTTGGTACTTTTCGAATGATCAGCAATAACGAAGAACGTCAATGATTGATAAAGACTTCAGTTTGCAAAGCAAGATGCACCTAAGTGCAGCATCGACTCTTGGGACAAAGAACTAAATAAATGCATAGCTTTGGAGTAAAATTAATTCGCGAGAATGTTTTACAAGATGATTTCGTCGGTCACTGTGAGTAGATGCGTTCAACAATTAAGTTTTTGCATTAATGAATTAACAATTTCTATAATGCCGTTGCCTAATACATCAATCAATGACTAAGCAAAATCAAGCCATAATCAGATCAATACCCAGACGGCCATTCCACTGGGACGGATCAGATAGACAGATGGCTATTTCACTGTATTGGGTTAACGGTCTTTCTCTTTCACCTGCCCAATGCTTTGAAATTCGCTGCCTGTTTCCCTGCGGAAAAAGCGGCTCAAGAAAATTTGTGACCTATTTTCCGGTGGAAAAAGCACCGGTCCAAGGAAATTCGCGGCCTCTTTTCCGGGTGGATAAAGCACCAGGACTTAGACTTCAAACGCACGACTTTGATGGATTGACATACAAAGGCTTGACATTGGCTGGATTCAGCGTTTCAGTTCTGTTGATTTTTCAAATGCAATTGATTCAATACATCACGAAAAATCTTTGGGCAGCAACGTCAAGCACAGGCTTACCAACACAGCTATTCGTAGAGCAGATTATGCAATATATGCTGAGGAGCAAGCATAAAGCTGCATATACACAACACACCAGTCTCCATACATAGTGGCTGAATATATATATATATATTCTCTGCACTGGATGAGTAAAAGACTTATTCCATCACCTCACCTTTTAATAACATAATGGAAAAAGTAAATTCGTCTTTGCCACCCGTTGACTCAGGGTTCGTTCACTCATTCCCTCAATCAATCAATCAATCAATCAATAAGTCACTCAATCCATTCTTTTATCTTTCACTAATTGACTTACGACGCCGCTCTCAACGCTGTCACCAATCCTCCTTTCGTACGTCCGTCCATCCACCCATCCATCCCTGCATACGTTCATCCGTCCATCCATCCATCCATCCATCCGTCCATCCATCCGTCCATTCACCTATCCATCCCCACATACGTTCATCCGTCCTTCCATCTATCCATCCATCCGTCTATCTATCCATCCATTCACCTATCCATCCATTCGTCCGTGCATCCATGCATCCGTACATCTGTGCATCCATCGGTCCATCCTTCCATCCTTCCAGCAATCCTTCCTTCCGTCTTTATTCCAGCTCTCCTGCCTCCTTTCCTTGATTCGTTCACCGGGCCATTAGTCTTCTTCGTGAGGTCGTTCAAGTCTCGAACGCAGCCATACTTGATGCCGCAAGGGACAGCATAAAATATTTGCCAAAGAAGGCGACCGTGTTCTTGTGACGTCATTCTCACTGATTCCTGCATACAACTCCGTCAGTCTCTCTCTCTCTCTCTCTCTCTCTGTCTCTCTGTCTCTCTCTGTGTCTCTGTCCCTATCTCCATCTCTGTCTATCTGTCTGTCTCTGCTTCCCCTTTAACATGAAAACAAGCCAAGCCCACCATCCACCAACCAGCCAATTAGTCCACCAGCCTGCGCCTCATTTAATCATTCTCAATCATTCAATCACTTAATCATTCAGTTATGCAATCATTCAATCATTCAATTATTCACTTATTCATTCGTTCGTTCATTAATTCATTCCGTCGGTTGGTTGGTCAGTCAGTCATGCAGTTAGCCACCCATGCATACATGCATTATCGCATCCATGCACCTACCCACCCACTTGACGGATGCAGCGGAGTTGAAGAACCACCCTGTCGGCTCCTTCGCGTGTGAGTGCCATTTGACCATGAACAAGTTTTGTATCCTGACTGTTGGAGACCGAAGGGGCAACGCATGGTAAAGCAAGGCGTTCCAGGGCTGATGTGTGAAATCGTGTGCACGCATCAGCAAGACGATTTTGAATTTCCTTTGTCGACTGGAAGCTCGTGCCGTGTTTCTTGCAAGTACATCACTTGACAAAGAAATCCATTCGATCCACCAATCAGTTTCTGATTTTTTTCATCTCCAAATTGACTTAAGCTGTCTTATCTCGGATCATTTACTATCTGACTGCCACTCACCCCTTAACCCACACCAGTCTGGTTTTAATAAACGCCACTCAAATGAAACCCTAATCAATTGCCTCCAACCTAAGCTAGTTTCTTCCATCTCTTATTAACAGGTTTCTTATTTTTTTATATTTCAACAGCCTTCGATGCCATAGAACTCATCTTACTCCCCAGACTTCAACCTGGTTTGATTTTACTGCCAGTGCTGTCCTCTTGGTACAATCCTCTCTCCCGCTCTTTCTCTGTTAAAACGTCGGAAGCCTCCCCCCATTCATGCCTTCTCACTTGCCTTCTCACTTACACAAGACATGTTCTAGGACCTCTTCTGTTTATACTTAAAGCTACTCCACGCAGTTCACTCAATAAGTTAAGGTAAGCTCAATCGACCATCACCTCTATGCTGACGACACCCAACTCTCCGAACTGTTTCAATGACTCTATAGATCATCTTAGTATGGTTGCACAAATCTCCTCCTGAATGACATCTAATCTCTTGTGCCTGAACCCATCTAATTCATACTTATAAGCCTAGGCGACCAGCTCAAGATACTTCCCGACCCCTCTATATCTCTCAGTCTGAACTCTGTGCCCACCGACACTTTTAATACTCACACTCCTGTCCGCAACTTAGGTGTGATAATCAACCAAAACCTCAGCTTCCATATGGATATCACCCATCTTTCCAGCTCTTGCTTCATGCGTATCCGTGACCTTCGCAGAATCCGCCCTATGCTTGACTTCACAACTGCAACTAACATGCAACATTCATGATTCTTGCTAAACTAGACTACTGGAATTCACCTTTTCTGAATATAGATACCACCCAAATAAACCGCCTTTAAGCCATCCAGAATGCTAAAACTCGTGCTGTCACCAAAACCCCAAACACTGTCACAAGACTCCTGTCCTCTAATCACATCACGAACTCAAAATACCTGAACGAATATAGTACGAAGTCCTATCACTTACATGCAATACATTTCAATCTTCCCAACCCTCCTATCTTAGTCAGTTATTTACAAACTTAACCACTCCGTTCAACCGGCTCCTCTTCCGCCCTAACACTTCTCCGCCCTTCCATCATCTCTTCCTTAAAGTTTGGAAATTGCTGCATAGCTGTAGCTGCTTCACCCCTCTGGAATAAACGCCACCTAGAATTACAGCAAATATCTAACCCATCCTACGAACTCACCAACACTTCACATCTGCAATCTCTGCGCACTTCCACTCAAAACCGAACACTCCTCTTCCACAAATCCTCTCCTGATTTCTCCTCTTCCCTTTATCTATCTTGCCACTTCAATTCCAAACACCATCCACCGTAGCCGTCTGACTGTCTGCCTGCCTACCTTGAATATAATCGAAACATTACCCTGCCTGCCTATTGATTTTGTTTTGATTAAGCAACTGTGAATAAGATGGCTCCAGTGACTTAACTTTCATTGGGCGCTGTAGAAATCTCAAGTTTACGATTACGATTACGATTTTGCAAGTCGTTAGATACATAGCTGAGAGGTTGGCCATTGCCACATCGACACAATTAAAGAAACACCCAGCTTATCTGTCTAAGACTTCTTTTATGCAACGCATCGGGGTTCCGTCAGCATAGGTTTTAGGCAGTGGCCCTGGAAGTGTTTAAAGTTGTGTGAGCCAACTTCAGCCAACTATTAACCTTAGGTGGATAGAATTAATTTGTGATGTAATATCAGAGTATATAGCATTGTAGAAATTTTTTACAGCATTAATGTTTATTCAGTGGCATCGGTTGATATCTCTGTTGCCCAAAAATGTTGTGTGAGCATACTCCTGCCTCGGCATCACAGAGCCAAACTTCTGTGAGCATCGGCCCCTTGGGCGCCATGGCTCCCGGGCTCCTCCTTGTAGGACAGCTTGGTATATACGACTGAAATTCATTGAACTTTTCTCTACTTTGCTCGATGATTAAAGTTCGCTTTATGTAAAGTTTAAGCCGGGTTTTGATGAAATGCCGACATGAAGTTTTGTTTAGGCTGGATAAGCAGTTAAGAGAAATCCTCGCATGCATGTATTGTATTAGACCATGAATTGACGTTTAAAGAAACCAAGTTAAACAATGCACGCGTGCGTTTAATGAGGGTCGGGTTGCATGACAGTTCACCAGAAGCGTGTGTATACATGGGTGTGTCTGTGTGTCTTCGATGTGTTTGCATTTGCGTGAAATGGGTTAGGACAGTAAAGATGCTACTACTGATGCTGCTGCTGCTGCTGCTGCTGCTGGATGCCAGGGTGGCGCTGGCCAATATGCGGCGGCGTTCGTGTGGAGGGCGGCTGTGTCCGTATTGATCGATGTTCGTTGTTCGTTCGATGGTCGTCTTAAATTCTTCGCCTCAAATCGCATTCGATTTGCGATTCCACTCTCAGCATCTCCAACTCTCTCTGTCTGCCTCTCTCTCTCTCTCTCTGCATTTCTCTCTTTCTCTGCCTTTCTCTCTCTCTCTCTCTCTCTCTCTCTCTCTCTCTCTCTCTCTCTCTCTCTCTATGCTATATGATTTTTATCTGTCCAATTTTCCTCTTTCCTCTATGTTCTCTGTTCTATCACTCTCTCTCTCTCTGCCTTTCCTTTTCCATTTCCCTTTCTCTCTCTCCTTCTCTGTCTGTCTCTGTCTGCCTATATATCTGTATTTCTCCTTCTGTCTCTGCTGTTCCTCTCTCTTCTTTATTCCTGTCCTTTCACTCTCTCATCTCTGTGTCTTTCTCTTCAACTCTTTTTCTTTCTCTAGTTGTCTCGCTGTCTTCTTCTCAGTCACACACCTCGACACAATCAGACAAACGTAGAAGCACACATAGACACACATTCTCGGCTTCCTCATCTCCTTTTTCACTCTTTGTCGGAACAAATCTGATTGTTGTCACTGTCATTCATTCTGTCTGTCAATCGGTCGCCGTCTGTCTATCTCTGCGTGTGTCTGTCGGTCTCTCAGTTTCTCTAAGTACTCTCTGTTGGCCGCCAATCTTCCTACGAAACTCTTCGTCATTAGTTCTGCAACTTCCCTCTTCGTATCTCTTGCCGCGTTTAATTCTTCTGACTGGTTTAGACCTCCCTCTGCCAGCCTGCTTGTATCTTTCTATCTGTTTGTCCTGTTGCCTGTCTGTCCTGTTGTCTGCCTGTCCTGTTGTCTGTCGTGTTGTCTTATCTGTTGTTTTCTTGCATAATGTGATTATTTAGCACAAGTCTGTCAGAAAACAAACTTCTGCTCGTCTAACATCGTCTTCTATCTGACTGTTTTGATGTCCGTCTGTTCTGTTGCTTGCAATCTTCCTGCATGTTATTGTCACACTGCGTCAGCCTCCGTCGGTCAGTTGGTCCACATCATCTAATTTCTTCTGCCTCCTTTTTCGTCTGTAGCTTCGTGTGAAAGGCCCAGTCCATCCCGGCGCCTGTCCCACTTGGCGGCGCCAGTCGTTCGCTTCCTTTCATTCGCTGTTCGTTTCTTTGATAGCATCTGTTCATCTTTCTGTCTGTCAGTTGGTTGGTCTGTTCGTCTGCGTCGATGTCCCATCGTCCGCCTGTCCTCTTCTCTCCTTCTCTGTCTTTCTATTGATCTGCATATCCAAGCGATCCATATCTTCGCAGAAAGACTTTGTTGTCATGGTAACACAGAAATCTCTAACCAGATTCTCCATATGGCGCTTGCGCAATGACTGAAAAGTGGCGGCAAAGTGGAAAACTGGCGCCTCTTTTCTTGGCTGCGTCCAGGGTTAAAATTTCGAGTGAAAGATGAAACCCTTTTGTCGAAGCCTAAACCGGTTTGGTTTATGGATTACAAGTACTGTCCGCGCTTTGGACGCAGGACAACGGCTCAGAAGGCTATGCTTATGTGAGGCAGAAGCACTAAATTAATGAGCAACTATCTAACGTTATGTTAATGATCATGATGATGGTGATGACGAGGACGATAATTACGAAGTAGAAGAAAAAGAACGCAAAAAGAAGAAGAATGCGACGAAGAAGAACAATACAAAAAAGAAGAACGCCAGAAAGAACGCGATGAAGAAGAAGAAGAGAAAGAAGAAGGTGACGATAAAAAAGACAAAGAGGAAAAAGATGAAACGGAAGAAGGAAGAGCAGAAGGATGAGAAGGATGATGACGATGATGATGCTCATGATCACGATGATGACAAAGGAGCAGAAGCAGCAGAGAGAAACTTGTTCTTGTTACCTGTAGAGTTTGTGCCCCTCGGGTGACCTGTTCTCGGCCTGAATCCAGCATCCACCGTTTTGTTCCTTTGACCTCCCCGGCGTTGTTATCTCGACGCTTGAGTCAGTGGTAGCGCCGACGACAGCTTTCTTCTCGGCGTCATAGGATCGCAGGGCTGCTCCGATCAGTCGAACCGTGTCTGGTATGAGGGCCTTTGGACCGAGGTCCTGGCTGACGTTGACTGCGACCAGTCCAATCGGATACGTCTCGACGAGCCTCTCGTTCCGGATGACTTCATCCGTGACAAACCAGGCGTATTCGCGCACGAATCCGTTCTCCTCGGCCACTCTGAAGATGACCCTGGCCAGCTTTGACGAGCAGTGAAGAATAATGACTCGTGACTGGTTCTCGCGCAGATTCAGAAGCTGGTACTCGATCGTTGCGCGACGCGTTCTTGCCGCAATGCGGATGTAGTCCTCGACTCTCCAGAGGGTGGCGTTGCTCGTCAGGCGGTAGAAGGTTTCGACGAACCCGTCGCGAGCGAAGAAGTCTTCGATGATGAGCGATGCATAGTGCCAGTCGTTGGCGTGCAGGATTCGAACCAGCGCCTTGGCAATCTGAGTCTTACCAGGGTCCAGTTGCAGATACAGTGGACGCTCTCCCTACACACACACACACACCAACATAGCATGGAACCACTTGTGATAAAGATAGGACACTACTACTACTATTACCACTACTACCACTACTACTACTACTACTACTACTACTACTACCACCACTACTACTACTACTACTACTACTAAAACTAATAACAATAATTTGAATAATAATAATATTATTAATAATAATAATAATAATAATAATAATAGTGATAATGATGCTGCTGATGCTGCTGATGCTGCTGCTGATGATGATAGTGGTAATAACAATAATAACAAAAACAAACTCACACTAATAATCACCATTATTATGCAAGCTAAACGAAATCTGTTGAAGACTTTAAATGTTGATCAGACATGCTCTTTATGTCGGGGCTTTAATTGATTTCTGCCATTTGGTGCATAAAATAAGCTACGAACAGTTCCCTGAATAATCTTTAAGTTAACTTTTAAGCGAAGCATTTCTCAAAAGTAGTATAATATTTTAACTGAAGATTGTGACAGTAACTGCAAAAAAGTGTATAGGACGGATCAAACCAAATGCTTTCAGGTTTAGTAGGTTTTTGCTTAAGGTGTATGCAGGGATTGCAGCATCCATGGACACAGCGTAGCAAAGTCCGTCGCACACGACAGTCATGGGGCCAGACAGGGCGCCCTACTCCCACCATTTCTGTTCAACATTATTAGGTTGATCATCAAGAAAGGCATTGTCTTCACAGAGACATTGAGAAGCATTGGAAAACGCAAGTGGTGGAATCAAGGTTAGAATTATTCTCGGATCATTGACTATCTGACTGCCAACTCGCCCCTTAGACCACACCAGTCTGGTTTTACTAAACGCTACTCAAATGAAACCCTAATCAATTGCCTCCAAACTAAGCTTGTTTCTTCCATCTCTCATTAACTTTGAAATAGCCGACGAAGCGATGGCTGCTAGCAGCAACGCTAGACTGCTGAGAATAAAGGACACACGTTGCCGGTTGTCGTAGCAATTCGGCGTGAGAAGCAACATGAAGAAAACCGTACGAAAGAGTTCTATTGCCTCGGAAGTATGATAACAGAGGGCTGTACATGCCTCTCTGAGAACAGAAGACGAACAACAATGAGCGAAAAGACATATTACAACAGAGGAGAATTTCTGAGAAGAAGAATCAAATGATAGAAACCCATATTTGGTGCTGACAGAGGCCTGTAATAAGGGAGGCAATGCAATATTGTGTGCAATATGTGCATATATGTATTTCCCTATGTGTATGTGTAGGCCTACATAGTGTGACCTCCAAATAACATATATGTAATAAGGAGGCAGCGCATTATCTTCTTCATTGTGTGCAATATGTCCATATATGTATTTCCCTATGTGTATGTGTACATAGTGTGACCTCCAAATAACATATATGTAATAAGGGAGGCAGTGCATTATCTTCTTCATTGTGTGCAATATGTGCACATATGTATTTCCCTATGTATATGTATGCATAGTGTGGCCTCTAAATAACATATATGATATGCAATTGTAGGTTACTGTTGATGTAGCGATGTAGACGAACAGTTCACAGCATTCGCCATGCGCGGCATCTACCTTTAATGGTTGCTGCAGCAGAGAACTGACCGGCTTAATTGCTGACCGTCTCAGATCAAAGGCTGACCGACGCAGAGAGACAAACGCACAAACAGACAGGCAGATAAGAAGTGACAGAGTAAGCAAGACACGCAGTGGAGCGTAGTCGTCGTTTTTTAATCACTTATTTGCTCGCGCCATCTGCTGGACAGCACTTGGCTTTTCCAGTCGATGTTGGCGCAGTAACGACCACTCACTTTTTTTACCACGTCTTCAATATCAAGGTCTTTCTACTCGATCGGCTTCTCTACTCTCTTCCATTTCCTTTCTAACTCCCAGTCATCCCTTTACCTCCTCTTGCATTGCACCAGTGTTTATCTATACATATATATTATATATACATATATATACAGGTGCTGTATGCACAGACACTCTAGAAAGCTGCTACATAGTAAGCGCTTATAGCCACACATTCAAACAGTCGATATACATAATGTAAAGCATGGATGGCTATACGTATTGACAGAGAAGGATGTATTTACATTTGAATGTGTTACTGTAAGTGCCTGGAAGTATTCCCATGTATATTTGTAGACAAAAGTGCAATTTGCTTTTAGCATAATCGATGTTCGTATCCTCGCAGCCGCTAGGTGGCGGTATGCGCTTTGGTCTTTACCGCTCTCGTCGTTTCATTCTGGCGAATGGATAGAATGACTGCATGTACACAGGGCCACACAGAGACTGACTGGAGTCATCCATTTCTCCACACTATTCACCCGATTTCTAGTAATATGAGCCACCGTCCTACGTATAATATGTCTGTATCTGTTATATGTAGGCGACCTGCGTAGCCTATGTATGTATGCATGTGTATGTATGTGGGTATATATGTACGCATGCATGCATGTGTATCTGTATATATCCCCTACGTGTATGTATATACAGATGTAAGAAATGCATCAGGAACGCATAATTCGACAAGTTAAAAGATTGAATATACGAGAATTATCGAGCGAATTATTCAAATTCAGCACAAGATGAACTTTTCTACCAAAATGAACAAGACCTTAGTAAACAGCCGCCGCGACACCTAAAAGTAACTGAAATATTTCAAACATTTGACCAGAGCTATCACACAAACTCCAAAGCATACGAACATGCATCACAAAATCTGAAATCTTTGCAAAGGCTTCTCACGGAACAGCGAGTCATCTTCAAAAATTGACCCAAGATTTTACATTTCGATCAGCTGCACTTGTCTTCATTTCACGCTTCTTTAGTGCTCACCGTCTCAGAACAATTCATGATTGGCGCGCCTTTTCAGAGAGATACTCCGAAGCTCTCGTTCCGCTCACGTTCACTCAGCAGGGACTCGGTCTAGATGACGATTGATGGCAGTTCATCTGAATGCATTTCCCCCTAAGCTGTTTTCGTGTCTTTCCGTCTCGTCTTTTTGCGTTTTGACCTGATTATTCACGAACTTTAGCACGCACTTCGATTTTAAGTGGCCGCAACCAACGATTGATGCCTTCACACACCTGGATATGTCATAATTACAAGGGAGGTTCTTATAAGGCAACAGACAGTGGTTGGCGATAATAATGACGATAACAGCCCTTGATAAAAGGGGTTATCAAATAATGAGGAATACGAATAATATTACATGTATTTCTGCTACTGTTAATACTTCTAACACTCCGTGCAACGACCCTGGGCTTGTTGTTTGCGCACACAGAGCCTTTGTCACCAAGCAGTACAATTTGGTACCGGCATAAGCTGGGAAGTAAAGAGCAAGTCCTGCGATGCGCTGGTCCCGTGTCCAGGACCTTGAGATTCGTCCATTTCCGGCTCAAGGGCCGAAAGAAAAGGAAATGAGCGCCTCTCCTACGTCTCACTTGAGGGATGTGGGATACTTTAATACTACTGGTAATACAAAAACCGATTTTGATACTATAAGCTGTACGATAAAGATAGATATGACGCTCAAACTGGCCTTAAGACTAACGCTTAATAGCGATGAACGACGAAGTGCAATCCAATTCACGGAGCAGGTCAAAGCCTCATAAGAAGTGATCATAGCCAGGTCAAAGCCAGGTCAAAGGTGACGGACTACGATACGCAAACAACATAGGAACAGACAGACATCTACCGATCGCAGCCAATTACACTGAAAACAACGACTAACGAAATTCATTCGGTTCCGTGCATCGATCGAAACGAGTCTAAGGCGAGCCTGACAAATGGGGTAAGGATTGCGATGGCCACCGGGATCAAGAGCCAAAAGGGCTGACCTCTGATGAACTGCCGATAATAGGCCGCAGGGTTGAGGTTTGAGTTTCAGCGCTCGTTAAGACGGAATTCTAGGTATCACATGCAAGTTCAATTCTAAATTATTTAAATGACGACCATATTGGACTTCAGCAGACTCGATACAAAGGAAATGGATATATATATATAATATATATATATATGTAATGATGATGATGATGACGACGACGACGACGATGACGACGACGACGACGATGACGACGACGACGACGACGATGATGATGATGATGATGGTGATGAGGATTATGAGTTCTCTGGCCGAAAGGAGGTCCATTGGCTTTATGCCACTTTATGGGGATGAGATGAGTGAGATGGTTTTCCGTTGCCTTCCTCACAGACAATTGTGGGTGAGCAAATTGTCCAAGTTCGCTATGCAGTGGCTTAAGGCAGATTCGAACCCGCGACCGTCCGGTTACGAAGCACAGACCATACCACTACACCACCACTTCCCACACATGTATATAATACGCGTTTATTGAAGCATATTATGCAGGCCTTCTTTTATCGCATAATATTATCAAAGTTTGGTATTTAAATACAAACTTATAATTTAGTTCGACGAGGAAAAGCATCGGATACACAAATACAGTGTGGGGGTGGGGGTGGGTGGATGGATGTGCAAGTGAGTTTGGTTGCGAAAACACCTAAGTATCAATATATTACACCGTTATCGCATTCGTTACACTGGTTACCCATGGCGCAAAGAATCTAGTTTATAATTCAGTCTTATAGTTCACAAAGTACCACATTTAAACCGGCCGACCTACGTTCCGACCTATGTCTATGTTCCATGCTTACCACTCATACAAACAAATAATGCACTCGATTAATGGACACTGTGACTCTTGCTCTGCCCCGCACCCGAACTGTATTGGGCTCTCGGGCCTTCTCGGTCCACGGCTTTGCAATTCGCTGCCAAGTTCTATTCGTTCTGTCAATTCTTTGATGTCATTCAGGTCTAAACTCAAGACTCATCTGCTTCAACTTGCTTACCCACCGTAGCCTAACTTTTGGTTTCTCTGATCTATAACACTTCGACCTGACTTCTGCAACGGATTGTGATTTTGGATTGCGATTTTGTCTTGGAGCTACCATCGATTGATGTCTTGGGCATTATGATGATAACGGCGCTATAGCAGTCATTAGATTAGATTAGAGTTCCCAGATGCCAATCTAAGCACACGCATACGTGATAGATTTTCAAATTCATTGACGCCGAAGATAGCAAAAATACATAGGCTACTTCTATATCGTTCGGATTCAATTTCGTTAGACCAGTTTGTTTATCATCATACGCAAAGCCATGCGTCTTTGATTTGTCTATATTTGTGCCTGCATAAAAATAAAATGAAAAATATAATGTATATATTTTTTCTACCTGTGTTGTGAAATGCCGACAAGACGATGATGATATTAGTTTTTAACGTAAGTGTAGTTTTTATTATTTAGTTTATTTGAACTGCGCTCGTTTGTTTTGTATTGTCAAAACTATGCTATTGATATCTAAGGCCGGACTATCTTTGATGACTAATTTGCGCAGATTAGACTAAGATACTGAGAGTGTGGGATGGGAAGAGATAATAAAGAAGACCGAGAGATGGGAACATGAAGGATGGACATGGGTTGCTGATTGGAATGTGGATAGGGAAGAGATGGCTGACTGACAAAGGGATATTAAAGATGAGAGGAAATGAAAAACAATTTAAAGCGGGCGAAGTGGCATAGAGAAAGGAAATTCGCTAAACGTACAGGCAAGCGGGCAACATCCGGAGAACCCAAAGATTAGATAACTCACGATTTTATAAACGAGTTGACCACACGTAGTCATTGACCGACACGAATCGCGAACTCTTGAAGTTGCTGCATTGCAAAGGTCGATGTAAATACCTTGTACGTATTTCATTAATATATGTAATACAAAGGCAAATCTCGTTATCAGTTGGACGATTCTTAATCCACGAAATATAGAGGAGGCCAAAGTCCACCAAGGATTAAAACGCTGAACAATAGCACCGCTCGCAACCAAGTTACTGGAAGACTGTGTTCGCTTTCGGTTCCTTGAGCACTACAAATATCTTTCCTCCAGTACAGTTTCTTCCAGTTTATTGACGCATATTTGAAGTAATAGTCAGGTGTATAAAGGCAATATAATTGGGTTAGCTTAACATATAATTATAATGAGAGGCTCTCTAAAAGTGTTATGAAGAGACATTGCACTGAAATTGTGCTCAGACCCTCTGATACGCTAGTAAATACATACAGATATGTACAATTACATGCAGATATATACACAGATATATGCATATATAGTCACAGATATATACAGACACATGCATGTATGCCTATCTGAATATTAGTGGCGGACAAAGCACGTGTAGACTTCATAAAGGTAGAAGTTTGAGTTGACACATTGATGTATACCCCTGAATAGAAGAACTGAAGAATCTGTCAGCTGAAGGGCAAGCTTGACCAGAGCGATTCAACACCAAAACACCACTAAGCATCCGAACGTGGGTTAGTGTTAATTTACCAACTTCGAAGCGATGGAGGACTGAGTTGGCACCAGATGACCTAGCCTTTTATGGCCGCTTACACATCCACGTGTGCAACTTGGTGATCTAATCGGCATAGTGCTTGATCTGTAATCGAAAGATTGCGGATTCGAAGCCAGCTAACGACCCTGGACAACTTGTTCACTCACACATGTCTTTGTTACCAAGCAGTAGGGCTACAATTTGGTAACGGCGTATCCTGAGAAGTAAACAGTAAGTCCTGCGCTGCACTGGTCGCTTGTCCAGGACCTTGAGGTCCGTCCATTGCCGGCTTAAAGGCAGGAAACATGAAAAATGGACGCATTACTTTTACACACCCACTTACTAACCGAGCCCAATGTTGCTTAAATTTACAGCACCTGTTAATGTCATATCCACGGCTCCAAGCCGCCACCCACGGACCATATACTGGACGAACAATCTATATAATAAAAGGCTTAGAGACGTGGGTAGTCATTGGGACGCATGCGAATGAATAGATTGAGGAGGGAAGATTGGAAATGGGGGAGACGGAGGGGTAGACGTAGGGGGAGGTCGATGAAAAGCAAGAGGGAGAAATGGAACGTAGAATGGGACTTTATATATATATATATCGGTAAGGGGAGAGAATAGAGAGGCGAGAGGGGAGGAGGAGTTGTAGAAGTGGTGGGGAGAGCGAAAGGGTGAAACGGGAAGCAAGAGGATTTCTCCAAGAAGGGACATTGCGTTGAACTAGTGCGCAGATTCTCTGCTCAGATACTCTAGTTAATATAGGCCTATACAGATATATACACATATATACAGATATATACACACATATATATAGATATATACACAGATATACAGATGCATACATAGATATATGCAGAGATGTGCATATATATATTACAGCTCCAAGTACCTTGTAGAGGTGTTGTAGAGGTGTATAAAGCTGTAGTATGCGTGTGTATAATATACATATATATATATATATATATATATATATATATATATATATATATGATATGCATATAATTGTATGAGTTTATTTTAGATAAGTATTAACTTAGCGATGTCTACAAAGACAAATTGCAGGCCGATTACCACTGGATTATTAAAGTTTTTATTTGCCTTTAATCGGTTTATTATATCAATCGGTTTGTTGTAGTTTGCTATAACTACAACATCATCTAGCCTCTAAGGGTTAATCCAGACGAACAAACAATCCGGCGACCATGGCAGCTCATCTTCAGTATAGCTTTTCAATGGCCAAATTTGCCATATACTAATAAAACTATGATTCGCGTTTGTTATTCTAGCCAGGGTTAGCTGTTTTCCGCTTTTCACGTAGATGTGTGGGCTTATGTTTATGCTAGACGGAATAATGCACCGGTTCATCCTCAATTTCGACTCTGTCCAGAAATTTGCCATTCCCACACACAAATAAATGAAGCTTGTAAAAACAAAACTGGAAAGGCAGTTGGAAGATTTCTTTCTAGCCTTTTCGAAACCTATCAAAAGTGCATTTCACATATACTTTGTGAAATTTTAAACCTTTGGTTCAGCTAATGTCTTTTAAAATAAATTATTATGACATAAGACTGCGGAATATGGTAATTAGCGAATTGCTAATTAATTTATTATTATGCTAAGTTTGAATAAAATAACCAGTCTTTGTATTTAGGTATTTGTCAAGTCAGCCTTATCCTAACATATCTCTTCTCTGCCTTCTCCTCTCTGCTGTCCAATATCTGGGTGTCGCTCTCTCCCTCCCTGTGTTTCTCCTTCCCAGCTTTCTCCTTACCAAACATTCTCTTTTCCTACCTAAGTTGCAGCGCATACGACATCAGCAAGTATAAGTAAGTTAAGCAACATTAAGCCCGGTCGGTATTTGGATAAGTGACCTTCATTCTCAGCTAACTGAGCCCTCCATCGGGGTCTGTATACGAACATCAACGCATGCTGGTAGGTTTAAGAGGCATCTGTCGGTGAATTGTGCTTCAACAGAAGGCTCCTTCAAACTCCGGGACCAGATCCTGAAGAAGTTCAATAATGGCTTGCAAACAATGTTTTATCTTTACCTTTTTGGCCTTTCATCTCCACCTCGTCTTTCTCCTTTGCGAATACACGCAGCCTACCCTGTTGGCAATCGACCTCGCTACCGTACAGTGTTTGTTCATTCAGCTACAGAATACAATTTCCGCAGCTTCGGTCAATACGTCGGCTAGAAAACACATCAGCCACACTTGAACACATCTTCCGGTTCAGTTACTCCGGCTGCTAGAAAATACAGTGCCATACACAGTAACAACTTCCAGCGCAGCTGGAAAACGCTGGACCGCTGTTGTAGCTCATATTTTGCCAACCTGATTAGACTAAACTAAATATCACAATAAATGAAAATTCATATTTAAGTTGACCAACATCTCACACCTTTGGTCTGTTTCACCGTATGCCATCGATAGTTACCTTGTGCATTGTTTAACTGCGCTGCAGAGGAGACTGAAATACAAGCGTTATCGTCCAAAACGTTGGCAACGAAAGAAGATAGATTATCAAGTAAGTTTCTGTCCCATCCGGTCGTAGAATTCGATCGGCGCGGAACTATAATCCAAAGTTGAGGTTGAATAAGACACCAACGGTTTTGTGCTCTCTAATATTTTTCTGCAGTTTATTACAGTAATATAATCTAATTTAAAGACTTCAAAAGCTCCTTTATTTTGACAAGTCATAATGCCAAAGGCATCAGTCGATGGTCGCCTCAAGTCAAAATTGCAGTCAAAAATCATAATCCGATGAAGAAGCCGGGTCTAATTACGATATCTCAGAAATACCAAGAGCCAGGCTATGGTGAGTAAGCAAGTTCGAAGAGATGCGTCTTGAGCTTAGACCTGAATGACATCAAAGAATTGGCAGAATGAACTGAACTGGGCAGTGAGGCTTTGGACCACCTACCGAGAAGGCCCGAGAGCCCAACATTGTTCGGGTACGGGGCACAGCAAAAGTCATAGTGTCCATTGATCGAGCGCAATGTCTATTAGTGTTCAGAGTGAGCATGAAACAGAGATAGGTCAGCTTGTTTAAATGTAGTACTTTGCGAACTATGAGACAGATTTTAGAGTTAGCATCTGTCTTACTAACAATGTTGTCATTCACTACTAATAAAATATCAGGACAGCAGCTTTGTCAACGATACGGCGCCTTGCATCTTCCTCTGGGCTGTCGAGAATATTAAAGTCAGACGCTCAGCAGCCAACAGATAACGTTAGCGCAAACTTGTTACTGCTACCCGCTCAAATACTGCCCTTACTTACGCACCATCCACAAAAGACGTGTTCCATGTAGTGGTGGGTCTGTTTAACCGATACCGAACCGATATCCCAATAATCAGAAACCGACATCGAAGTGGATATTCGGAAAACCGTAAAATACCGAAAACCGAAGATAACAAACCGACAAAACCGAAAAGCCGGCATACGCAGAATGCAAGTATATTAAAATATTATTTTCCCTGACAAATATTGTTTTTCGTCCACTGAATATTCCCTAACATAGCTGAAGTTTTGATATTGACTGATAGGCATACTTTATGTCCCCGTTATGAGTCCCGTTACTAAAATATTAACATAAAATACCGGTAATAGTTATACGAGTCCCATCTTTCTGCTATAGTAGATGACGTAAACATATGCACTACTTAATGGAATTGTGGCGTGGTGAGCTTGTACCGTGAACTTTTAGACCCAGTTATTTCTCATCATTGTTTCTATTGCGAAATTTATTGGACAACGAATGAACCAAGGACTTGTTCAGAAAATATTCGGAAAATAACCGGGCCCTATTGCAGTATCGGGGACAAGCGCCCAAGCAGCGACAAGCTGCCGAATCAGGCGTGAGTAGGTCACAAAGATATCTGGATGCCCGATCCGGAAACGATATAAGGACCTTATAATTATGGACTAGGGGACAAATCAGGCAGCAAATGAAGTTGGCCAAGCCTGTACTGACAGATGGCGAGAGCCAGAGAATTGCGGAAAATGAGCTATCAACTTAGCAGCAGAATTCAAACTTGACTGGAGACCAGACAGCTGCATCTTCGGCAAGCCAACAAACACTGAATTACGGTAGTCAATACGTTTGACCATTTAAAAGCTTAAACCATGGCAGTGAAAACCGGTCTCGAGACAAAACATCTTAGAACTCTTAATTGTCACAACTGATATTAGCAAGAGCGAGTTAGACGGGAGAAATGCTTAGAGAAATTATCAAGGGTCAGTTCAAGATTTCTGATACCTGAGAAAAGATAAAAGAAGGAAAAGCAATAGACAGCAAGAAGTAATCAAGTTCGGCAGCAGCTGCCTTGTTCCAAACCATACTAGCGTTGCCTTTGCGGGATTCAGCCGAAGGCACTACGAATTCTAATACTGAATGGAATGAGACAGTACATCAGTGGAACCAGCCAGAGAAACCTGAACAATCTGCTCAGCAGAAGATCCAGGAACAAATGCTTCAACATCGTCAGTGTACATGTTATCAGTAGCCATATGTTTAGCGAAGAGAGAAGGAATATAAGCAGTGTTTTGAATGCAGAGGAGAAGTTTTAGAATCAAACCAGAAGAACACCCAGGTCAACTTTAACTTTTAAGAAGTGCGAGTGTCACAAAAGATGACCATCTCGTACTGTGCCCTGTAATAACGAAAATAGGCAAGCCTAAAGTTCTAACGGAATTCCCAAAACTGGTGTTTACACATTGTGCGCTAAACCGGAACGACATCGCATGAGGGGCCCTTGTTCAAACTGGTCCACTGCATCCAAAATCAAAAGCTGGACGACGGATGGCTCCATAATAATCCCTTTGAGTGAGGCAACTGTTGGGATATGACGACCATTGATCGACCATTGGCGGTTCGAGGTGATTTAGAGCTGTCGATTGAAGCTGATGGTGCTGAGCTCGCAGTCCAAAGAAAGGTTGCAAACTACACCAACTGCAACTGCTTTTGATTCAGTAAATCAATATAGAATACCGTTTCTTCTCACTTTAAATCAGGCTGTTTACTATCATTATCATTATTATCATTATTATTATTATTATTGTAATTATTATTGTAATTATTATTTAATTATTATTATTATTATTACTGCTACTACTACTACTGCTACTCTCACCGCCATTTTCGAGAGATAGTTTAAGGACTGTCGAATCAATAACACACCTGTGTAGTTGGGGCAGGTGAGACGTTTCTCTGCAAATTTCATCTGCCATGAAATCCCCGAAGAATCGGATTGAATTTGAAATGTGATATCTAAGAGATTAACGCAAAACTGGCTACCTGTCAGCCACACCCTAATTATCCGGTCTAGACGCCTTTCTAAAGCACGCAAACAAACGACAAGTTGCGATTTGTGGCTGCACGCAGTGGTGGTGTTATGGCTGTTTACATCATAACAGTTACATAACATCATAAGCATATCCTATAACAGTTAATTATATTTATTAAGCGTGGATGATCATGAACACTAATGGAGAATGTTGCAGTTAACCATCGTGTCTAGGCACAAATTGGATGTCGCAGTTCTGTTAACTCCTATTATGGATCCAATTTTGAGTGTGCATCGTCAAAAGCACCCACGACAAAAGCCCACCGACAAATACACCCGACAAATGACTGAAATCTTTGACCTAAATTATGTTAGGCATAGAAGAATTATTGTTACGCAGAAAACGCATTCATGTGAAAGAAATATTTCTCTAAAACCGTTACGCTATTCTTCATGTTGGTATAACTAGTTATAAAATATTAATCCATCACAGTTGCAAACTGTGAGAAATTCTCCGAAGGTAGGCTAGAAATGGAACTGTGTAGTCTATATCACAGCCTGTATTCGATGATATAAGTCTAGATATTTATTCTTGACGATAGGTTGTCTGTCCGAGCTCCCTGTGAAGTGATGCCCCACTTTTTGTTGAAAAAATCCTGTTCAGAGCGTAAATAGTCCCCGGAGTCAGTCGATAGGGAATTACCGACTGACTTGAGTTAGCGACAAACTCAGCGACTTAGTCGACTTAATTTAACTGGTACTTTTGATTTCACGCGACTGAATGGACAGAATACAGTTGTTCATGGTATATAAGAAACAGGCCCGTCATTAATTCACTTGTTTATTTCTTTGACAGAGACATCTATAGTTAACCAACTTAATAGCAAACGATATCACTTATTAAAAGCAGTAAGAGATGATGGTTCATGTTGATAAGCATTTAAAGCATGTAACTCATGCATGCGTAGTCTCCGCCTTCAGTAGGAATACAATATTGATGCTGGTATTCTCACCGATAGCACAATTCTTCAAAATGCCCGATTTCTCTCGGGAGTGGAAATGGTCGCCTATTTTTCATAACCTTGCAAACATGCGATCAATTTCCCTGGCTTCATCTGCAGTTAAATCGGTGGCCGAAGACGTCGAATCCAACGTATTTTCAACATCAACGACGTCACGTTGTTGACAGCCTACGGGAAATGGTTTTGAATTTTCTTGTTTTTTGCACAAATTCATCGTTTTTAATAAGTAATCTGTTGAAAGTATTCTTTAATTTTTTAACTTCGGCTTACCTCAGTTTCCTTCACCGACAGATAAGTTTTTGTTTTTCACTTATATTTTTGCACTTTGACCGGTTGACACTTTCAATTAGCGAATTCACCTAGTGATCTTCCTCCATTCTCTAAGGCTGTACTTCATAGTTTTAGGCCCTCACTAACACGGCTGGCAATCTGTTAGGTTGCTTGTGCTAGTGAGTCGCCCATTAGCTGAAGTTCTTGCTCTCTCCTGAATACACTTTCATTTTAAAACTCATTGTAGTGTTTTAGCTTTCTTCAGTGTTTCTGGTCAACACTGGCCCCATTGGTAGCCTCCCCGTGAGCTGTGCTATACCTAATTTCATTTGCTGTTCTTGCCTGTCGTTTATGCATTGTATCCGTACCTCTTGTTAGTCAGTCACCGGTCTTTTGTCATCCTCATCAACTTTTCAAACATCCTAATGATGCTTTTTCCTTTTATTATGTTCCCTCTTCTCAATTATTGTTCCCTGCCAGACTGATTCTCTTCTAAGACTTAACCGCCTGGCATGACAAACTGGCAGACTGGTTTGCAACTGACTTTGCAACCATTTCCTCCTTGCTACTCTTCAATAATCGCTTGTCTTCACAAACAGGACTCAATCTACTTTTCTCTTTTGCTCTTTTAAGCAAGTCTGAGTAATTTTGAGCAATTCATTATAATGCTATTTGAAAATAAACCTGAGGCTCTTAAGAGAAACCGATCCATGATTTTTTCTCAAGGCCTACTTAAGAAAAATAGACTACGTGTGCCATGTTGTTTGGCTTAGGTAGTATTCTGAGCAATCAGAAGCAACTGATTTTAATTTGTTTTAGCAGCAACTGTGAAAGTTTCACGCTACTGATCTTTATGTACAATCACTGTACGACAAATTTGAACTTGAACCCGCTTGAGATAACCAAATACAACACAGTCAAAATCGCGAAACAATGATTTGAAGGCCATAAATTGTGGCAATAAGTGAAATCACAGTTCCAGGTTTTGAGCGCTTTGTGTCCATGGATTATATCCCTTCCAGTGTCTTGCCCCGTCGTAGACCAGCAGGCCAACAATTGAGATGAGAAGGTTGCCTTTTTTAGATTGCCTAGTTTCGTATTTTCGTTTCGGCAGAAAGATTTATAGGACGGGAAGTATGCCTTAGAGATTAATTGTTTTTGGAAACAAATGAGTGAGTACTTTAATTTACCTTATCTTTCTTTAGCACTTGGTCAGAATGCCAGGCGTGATGCATCGATGGATCGGTGGCTGACCGAACCATGCACGACGACACAGAGAAGGCAGCATGGACAAGATAAGACGGAGAAAGACTAGAAATGCAGATAAATACAGAGACAAAGCCAAAGAGATGGAAAGGGATGAACACACGCAATGACAGACTGACAGTCAGGCAGACAAATAGGCAGAATGAATTGAAGAGCAACGAAAAGAAGGATATAGAGAAAGAGGAAGAGAGAGAGAGCAAGATAGTATGGCTTCTTGCTTTGAATATCTAATTACATTAGTTGTTCTAAATGGTGATCTATCGGTAACGCATTTGGCCAATGATCATGCGGTTGCGGATTCGACTCCGTATTATAACGACCATGGGCAAGTTGTTTGCAGGCACCGTGTTTCTGTCACCATCATCAAGCAGAATAATTTGATACCGGCGTAACCTGGAAAGTAACGGCAAGTTCTGCGGTGCGCTGGCACCGTGTCCATTGGGATTCGTCCCATGCCAGCTCAAGGGCCTAAAGGAAAGAAAATGAACGCCTCCCCTACGTCTCACTTGTGGGATATGGGATACTTTACAACTTTAGTTGTTCTATAGAGAACCTCAGTATGACTGACTATTTGAACTGGTCAAATGGCTGACTGACTGACTGACTGAATTGATGTCCGGCGAAATGTTTCTTTACTGAAATTCTGATATGCTGAGTGAATGAAACCAATCTTCAATGATTAACTGAGTGAATAACTGCATGCTTCACTGAATGGCTGATTGACTGATTGAATGATAGACTCGTTGGCAGATTGATTTGCAACTGACTTTGCAACCATTTCCTTCTTGCTCTTCTTGAATCATCGTTTATTTCCACAAATAGGACTCAATCTACTAAGTTGCTTCTGCTTCCTGACAAAATCCTAGAAAGGATGATACCAGTTTCGCACATATACAAACATATACATACAAATTGACATAACACATATTTACATAATCAGTGATAATACAAAATTCATATATACATTATATAGATGCAAACTTTACGATTGAACTGTATGCGCGTGTGTGATTGAGGTCAAATCTACGACAGTGGCATGAAATAATTTTATACACAAACACATACATATAAATACACATACACTCAGATATATATATATATTTACATAATTCGCCCACATCACCATATATAATAGAACAATGTGGCACAAAATCTAATATAGTTCTCCTATATTGGTGGGCTATGCATAGTGTACACGCATATGGATATGTCTATGTTGTGCTATGCATACATGATGTGGTATATATGCGGCCTGCAATCGCTGCTTGGCTGATAACATCTGGTCTGGGAATCGAAGTCCTCTGGACCAACCAACAAAGGCAGGCCACTGTCGCCTCCTCGGTTGCCATTAGCGACGGAATGGGGACATTCCATTTTCGGCGATTTCCCCACGAGTAGCGCGATAATTCTTCAACAGGGAGAACGCCGGCATGCTTTAGACGTTTTGTAGTTTGTTGTCTCTGCGTATATTCCGGCTTTGCTACGGTTTATTTTCAAAGGCTTATTCTAAGCGTTTTGCAAGTTATTCTTTTGACTTTTCTAGGCTTATCAAAGGGATTAGTTTCCGGTTTACTTTGGAATGCTAGGGTCAATTCTTTGGGAGTAATCTACGTTGCATTAATGAGGCTAAGGCGACGATTGTATAACGGCTTACACTTTCGAAGGTCATTTGTCGGCTTCTTAAACAGTTTGAGTGTATTTCTTACTTAGAGTGAAAGCCGACCACAGCCTATGTATGCGTTTATTTTCATCCAGTTCGTTAAATTCAATTCCATTAAAGGTTTGTCTTTCACCCCTTCAATTTTCAAAATCCGGGAACTCGCTGCGCCAAAGCACAGTATGGTTCACTGCTAAGAAAATAGTAACTCTCGTAGCCTGCCTGCTTCCTCGTCTGCCTGATGTTTGGGCTTTAGTTTACAGTTGGCCCTAAGATTAAGTCTAAGCACCATAGAACAAGTGTTTTAGGACATATAATTTAATCTCAGCAATTCATCACAGGTAATTTTGATTTGCTACAAGATAAAATTCTAGAAATTTAGAGAAACGGATTTTAATTTTTATGTTAAAAGCAATTCTGAGCAGCTTGCCACAAGTGATTTTGCTATGTTGCAGATCACATGAATAAATTATAGTAATGAATAGGAGAATTTTGCTCATTTCAGTAAAAAATCAGAATTTAGAATTAGTGATTTGCTTTCACTTTAGGATAAAAGATGAGCATTTCAGATTTATTGAATTAATTTTCTTTTAGATAACTTGGTATGCGATTGTCTGATACACGTAAATAAATGCTACCTATTTAACTAAAACTTTAAAATGCATCGTTAGGAAAGCGTTCAGTCAATGTCTTTGACTACAACATACTAATCTGAAACAAAAATGAGTTGCTTCTTATAATATTTATATTCTATCAAACGCATAATGGAATAAATCTACTTTAAGCTTTACTTGTATTTATACTTTAAGCTGTGCTATATGTATTTGTTGATCCTATGCGTTACATTAACCTTAAGTTGAAACAAAATTACCCTGGATGAGATAGGAGCTACACTAGGAGGAAGGCACATCGCACAGGAGACACATCGTTGACACCCTCCTTCGCTTATCAGTCTTTTTCCCTTTCTCCTCTTCCACTTAGCATAACCTGGGGTCTGATTATCTGAATTCTGAATTATTATATGCATTTAATGCCTTTTGAATCACCAAAATCGTGCGACTATGCACTGAAGTGTGGTCTTCTTGTCACGGAGGCTTACTATTAGTAAGACGGCGGGCATCGACCAGAGAAACAGTCCCATGGTAATGAGATTGCCATTGAGCGCTTTAGATGCGTTAGCGTAAATATCGATTCCGCTTAATGAACCTTGGTTAACCTGTAGAAATTGACGATTTTACAGTGATTCAGCTGATCTAAAAGAGGTAGAAGGTGAATTCTAAAGGAAATGAACATAGACACAGAAAACGCGTCCACGTAGACATAGGCAGAAACGAACACAATTTTAGCAAGAGAATTTCGACTCATTGTAGCTCAGGAACTTTGGAAGAAATGGCCACAAAGTGATGCCAAAAGCGGAGGCTGCTGAAGACAGGAAGATAAACAATAGTCCGACAACGCTTATTTTAATAAACTCCACTTACAACGGCTACAAGCCTTAAAGTGAAGGACTAATTAACAGGATTTACATGCAAAGCTGATGTTTTTCGCAGTCTTTCGTTTCTCACTACTTCATCTGCGACAGCTATCTAATCTAATCTAATGACTTCTATAGCGCCGTTATCATAATGTACAGGGTATCAACAGTCGATTATCGCTTAAAGTGAAACCACAGTCAAATCATAATCTTTTGGGGAAGTCTGATCGAAAATCCCATAAAATCCCATAAGTCATAGAAACCAAAAATCAGGCTACAGCGTGTAAGTATATATAGGGGTCAGCATACTGCATTCAAAACATTTCCTTGCTCAACCAATCTTCTCGCCTCTCGTGTGGTTTTTCGACCGAGAATGAAGTTTACCCATTTGTTGCTTTAAAATTGGCAAATGTATCAAAGGTATTAGGCCATTAACCCCTGAGCAATAACCTCCGGCCGAGGTTTCCCCAGCATAAACCCCTGAGCAGTAACTCCCATGGACAATAACCTCAAGGAAAATAACCTCCAGTTTAAAACACCTGGCCTGTAACCCCGCAATATTTACATCAACGTAAGTAATTATTTTACGACATTGTGTCGGTGAAATTTTATTGCAATAAGTAATTATAATAGGATTACTACGACGGTGATAACTCAATTTATCGACGATCAATTTTGCAATTAAGTCTTTGATAATCTGAGAAAAACAATGTGGCAGAAACTAAAGAATTCAAAGAGTGTGTAACCAAAATGCAGATATCAGATCAAGTCGGCTGACATCGAGTCAGGTTAATCTAGAATCAATGCGTGCAAAAGAAGAAGTAGGCCTAGAAGTCATTAGATTAGACTAGATAGGTGTCGCAGATAAAGTACTGAGAAACAAAAGGCTGTGAAAAACATCATCCTTTTATGTAAATCCTCGTCATTAGTCTTTCATTTTAGGCTTGTAAGTGGAGTTTATTAAAATAAGCGTGTTCGGACTAATTAATTAGCAACCTTTCTAGAGAAATTGCTAATTAATAACAATAAGTACAAGCAGTAGTCTTAGATTGATACGGCAGCATATGTCAGCTTATAATATGTAAACACGCAAATAAGGTAATGTAGTATGATCCTTGACGGGGTAGGTTAATTATTTTATCTTCTGACTGAATATGCTAATTTATTAATTATTCTCTTAATTCTGGAGGTTATTGGCAAGAAGTTTTAAAATGGGATGGTTATTTTCCTGGAGATTATTGCCCAGGGGTTACTGGTCGGGTTTTTTTGACCAGGTGACTTACCCTAAAACCGTGCCACTGATACCATTCATATACAATGATAATGAGCACCACAAATTCTAAACAGTTTAAACTCCAAATCTCCTGACAAAATTTTTAAGTTCATAATATAATAAATTGCTTAAAGTATATCAAAGAGAAACGTATATGTACTGTAAGCCTACACATTCATTTTATGATGAAGAATTAGTTGTAATAAACGGATTCAATTCGATAAAATTCTTTGTAATATACTTATTTATGATACGTGATATATAATGCCAATGTGATCCAGATTTCAACGCAATACACAGGGATCATCTATTAATATGGTAACGGATGTATTCATATATATGCAGCATTTTCTTATAATATATGTGGATTATATATAGTAACGGATTTATTATTATTATATTATATTATTATTATTACAGTTATTACGCGAACAAGGTCAGTAAATCTGAATCTGAGGGGCGGAGCAGTTGTGAGAGAAGGACTTGCTCAAGGTCTGAGGACTTGCTAACCGTCTAAGGGGAGGTTCGAACCCATACTCTCTGCGTTACAACGTCACAACCCAAGCATTCTATCCAATTTGGCTACCATGCCTCCATTTTTGCATATAAAGCCGACATATAAAGTTGTAGTATATGAGACTAAACCTGCAGGTTACTCGAATGTTACAAAGCTGCTGCGTGACTATGATTGCGATCCAGCCATGGGAGCAGTAGTAATTTTTTCCTGGGGCAGGCCTCCAACTCCTTCTGATGCAGACTGTGCCTAACTGTGAAGTGTTTTAATATATTAATCTGAACAGTCATCACAGCTGCAGTTCTTAGAATAAATGATCGGCCGACATTTTATCGGTGAACTTTCTAATCGATTAAATTTATCGACTAATGAGGTAATTAATTTAAAGGGAGTTATTAAACTATGCGTCATCGAGGTATGCACTTAGTGCGCATGGCTGCCTGGGTCAGTGGTCTGGCTTTTATAGTCTGCCACACCTTAACGGTGTCATGCAGCAGTGCCGAAATGGCGGCAGCCTAATCTCAATAAAACGTCGATGAGTTAGCACAGCAGCCGTGTTGTAACTCAGCAGCAATACTTGTTGAAAATGTTCCATCGAACTCTGAATTCTGTTACCGTATATCAGAACGAATCTGTATAATAATAAAATAAATCTCTTACACCACATTTAATCCGTATTTTACAAAGAATGCGTTGTCCTAGTTGCAATAAATCTGTATATTTTAAGGCTTTCTGCACAACGTTGAATTCCTCATCATACGGAGTCGGTATTTACGTTTTCACTGATATACAATACAATACTACCAAAATTTTAATGATGTGACGAAACGTTGTCTGATGCTATGCTGTAATTATACACATAGTGACGTAACGTTATCTGATGTCATGATGTAATTAAACGTTTAGTGACGTAACGCTGACCGATGCTACGATATATGTATGCATTTAGTAACTTAAACAACTAAACAACTACTGAGTTGGTTTAAACTGAATGTTTGAAAATGTAAGCCCAGTAATTGGCGTTATTTTATCGTTTCAATTGGGCGTTTGGTGGACGTCCCTGCAACTTGGTTTAAGCGCAGATCTCGCCAGTATTATTTTCTCCGTCAATTTTCAAGTCAAATCTTTTGAGAGGTTTAAATGCAGATAACAACAAGAACACAAAGTGCTTATACTTAAGGAATGCTATATGTTAACAGTTGGTTCACCCCTGCCATGATAAACATTCTTAAACGCGCGTTTACTGTATAAAAATGATTTGGTTTAAAGTAATCTTTTCAAAAGCCTCTCAGGAAACATTACCTGAGTATTTACAGCAGAATTTTCATTTGCCCCTAAAATTAAAATGTGCATATTTAACATTTAGAAATTTTAAACAATTCGCCTATCATCTGACTTTAATAAAATTCGGCTAAGGCGTTTTGAGTTTACATCATAAGCGCATTTTCAGTTATTCTGCATAAAATTGATTAAAGTAAATTTATTTTCAACAACTTTAAATTAGAAGATCATCATCCTTATGGTGCCAGCTTTTTCTGTCATATGAGCAACACAGTCTAAAAATTCGGCCAAGGCATTACTTTTATTTTATAACTTTTATTTGATTTATAAAAAGTTTTTAACTTTTTAAACTCATTGTGACAATTAGCCTAACACAGCCTGATTCTAGCCACGTCCGTAACTTTAACTTTACCTTGGCCTGATTGTTAACCTTAATTCACAACATTGTACTTCATTTTTTTATTCCACTTGTACCTACGTTCGGCATACCAGGGGCTACCATTAGGGTCGTACTGTCAAACTTTCCTATGGTCCGTACACGCTGATGCCCATGAGTGCAAGCGTTCTCTGTACACTACTGACCTGCTTCTGATTTTATACGATATTTATAACGCCACTGCTCATGATTTACACCCTTTATTAAAAATTTGCAGTAGATAATCGAGCGAGATCAGTGACTGTAAGAGGTTGGAAGCAGATTGGATGAGCGTTCCAACATTTATATTTCATGCTAAAAAAGGCAGAGTGTAGGACTTTTTGGAGAATTCACAGACTGTGGCGACTGTTGGTATCGGAAGAAAACTAGGATATGTTGCTCAATCTAGACTCACAATTTCACTGGGTTACCTATCATCCTGATTCATTTCATCCATTAACTTTTGATTCATGCGTACCCTATTTATGCATGGTTCCGTCCTTCCGTCTGTCTTTCCGGGCGTCCGTGTGTCTGTCCGTCCGTCCGTATCTATCCATTTGTTCACTGATGCGTGAGTACATTAGTTCCTTTGTATGTCCAAACTCGGTTTAACTCATAATTACACGAACGATGATTAGCCCAGCTGCTGCTTAATTCATTAATTCGTGGATGTTTGTCTTCCTGTAGAGCTTTTTTAAAACGCCTTAACATATATTACGTCATATGCCATGCAAAAATAGATATGTAACATATATATACGTATATACATAGATTGTATGACATAATCGGCAAAACAGACATATATATCGAGCCTATATGTGGAATATATTGCGTGAAAAGGTCGACGAAATTCTCTTTCAGCGTCTAATGATCGATTTCGTCTCCCGTCGGTTCGAGCGTTGCTAGGCAACCGGTCGGCATGGCAACGACCACGAATAAATGGAGCGGCGCGCAGTTATGGCCGGCGAAATGACGGGAATCAGAGAGGAACTCGATGGGAATGGACGGCGCAAAGGGTGAGATAAAGGCAATCGTTGTGGAGGGGACACGGTCAGATTTAGCCATTTGACCGACCAACAGTATGGCTTGTACTTTCTTCGGGTAGAAAAAGTGCTGTATCGTGTATGGCTGTGCTACAGGTTAGCAGTATGTGCTAAAGTCAAAGGTTAGGGTAACGTTAACTGAGGTCTGTGATAGGCTGGTGGCATTGAAAAGACATAGAACAAGGTTTGCTGATAGGGTTAGGGTTTGGAAGGTCTGGGTGCTGTATTGCCCAGTGTCTGTGCGAAAATTACGGTGTTAGTTTTAGGTTTCTGGTTTCGTTTAGGTGTGTTACAGTTTCCTGCATGATTTTTCGCTATTGCCTTGCGTGTCAGTTAGCTTCTTACTACTCCCAGTGCGACTTGCCCGTTCCTCTGGCAGTGCGCGAATCGACCAAAGCGATCTGAATAACCGATGATATAAAGGTAGCTGAGATGGAAGATATCCGCAACAGACGGAATCAGAGAATGAGGACGAAGAAGAGGAAGGGGAGGATAAGGACGAAGCGGATGAAGAGGAGGATAAGGACGAAGATGAGGTGGGAATGGGAAGAATTAGGACGAAGAATGGGAAGAGCAGGAAGGGGTGAGATGATGAGGATTAGACCAAAAGGGAGAAAGAGAAAGATGAGGACGGAGAAGAAGATGAGGACGGAGAACAGGAATAGGAGAGCAAGGAGGATGAGGACAAATAAGAGGAAGAAAGAGCAGGAAAACGAATGGAAACAGGACCAGTGACCGAAAAGTGAAAAGTGAAAGAGAGAAAGAGAGAGAGAGGAGTGAGGGAGGGAGGAAGAGAGACACACACAGCGAGAGACACAGAGAGAGAGATAGGGGGAGAGAGGGAGACAGGGACAGAAACAAAGAAAGAGAGAAAGGATGGACGGGATACTTTGCTCATCAGCTGTGGGATACGGTACTTTTTAAGGAAATAGCCCTTGTGGTACTTGTAAGTACTTTTGCAGTGTTGGTATGCTGGATGAGATCTGGCATTGGCCCAACATTGGTTCCGTGTACGTAACGTACACTATAAATACACTACAAATACTGAACATAATATAAAACATGTAAGTATCAACGTATGTACAGCTAAGTGTCTCTGGCACACTTTGATGAAAACGGAATAAAGCTATTACATACAAGCACCATTAAAAAGAAAAAGTATACGTGGAATACTCATCGTGTACAACCTACATTACCCCATTAGAGTATTGGGTCAACGTATATACGTTGTGTCATTATAACAGTGGATATACGTTGGCCAAGTCGGTCTTTAGGAAGGCAGGCAGATATGCAGCTAGCATGTAAGTATGTATATGTCTAACTGCACTGGTTGTTAGATAAACAGATTAATAGCAGTAGGCTCTACTAGGTAAGTAAGTAGGTAAGTAGGTAGGTAGGTATGTAGGTATGTACGTAGGTATGCTGTACTTACTTATGTAGAGAGATAGATGGTAGGAAAGTAGGTAGAAATCTAGTTAAAATGGAAGAAGGTGAAAGAAGTAGGGATATGGCGAGAGAAATAGTAATGTATACTGCCATATTGGAGACTCTGAAAGATTCTCAATCAGTCAAAAGAAGACAGAGGTAGATCTGTTGATCGACATGCTTTGACACTTTTTAAGGTACTGTAAAACCGTTCCATAGTTTTTATCTGGCCATCATAGGAACTCACCAACACTTCACCTCTTGCAATTTCTGCGCTGGTTTTTCCTCAAACCTCCTGGAAACATTACTCTTCCAAAAATCTTATTCCGAGTCTTCTTCTTCCCCTTATCTCTTCCCGTTCCAGTTTCAAACATAATCCACCGTAGCCGTCCGACTGTTTGCCTGCCGGACATGAGTCTTGGCTTAGAACAGAATCCTTCTTGCCTATCGATTTTGTTTTGACTGAGTGCCTGTGGATAAGCTGATTCCCGCAATTTAGCTTTCCCTGGGTGCTGTAGAAATCTCGAGATTACGATTACGATTGTTTGCACGCCTCTAGAGACACTCCCCGAGGTCAAGGGATCATTCGACTGATGCGCAAACACGATCGCAGTAATCCAACGACAGGACATTTTTCTAACCTGCCAACTTGCATTGGTACTCATTTACCAACCAATAAAGGATGGAGGACTGAGTTGGCGCCAATTGCCGTGGTATTCCACGAACGATCACCCACCCAAATACTAACACGGCTCGGTTCGTCTTAACTTTACTGCCGCTGCCAGATCATGTCAGCAACATCAACCGGCAATCCATATGCTTTAAAGCTGATTCATATACTGCATGTGTCTAGGCTTTCGTAAAGCTTATGTTCGGAGGGAGTATAACATGCTCACAATGGTTAACGCTCAAAGCTTGAATGTATCTTAAACAACTTAATCCAAAGGGATCCACTAGACTCCCACCAAATGGCTTTGAACGCCATCCAATGTCAGTGCCAATATTGTCAGGCCTGCCACTGCATAAACTACAACAAAAACTGCTGTGTACCAACACTCTATTATATAATCCACCACTGCTACAGCAACAGCCTCTGCCACCTCGGACACCAGGAATACGACCAATACCACCTAAGTACCACCTGACCACCTACACCACCAGGAGTACCATAAACACCACCTGCCCTGATCTCTTGGTGGACGACCTGCATTTGTCTTGATAATGATCATTAGATATTGCGTCTAGTTAACTCAGCATCAATGTACAACGAATGGAAACCTGATCCTATTAGGGTGACATCTTAAGCCAGCGACCGCCGTGGCAGACGACCAGCCAGTGATGTTGCCTGTCGTGTCCTCGCTCCTATTCCTCATTCTTTTCTCCTTCCTCCTCCTCCTCTTTTTCTTGTTCTTTTTTTTTCTTCTGCTTTTTCTCTTTTCTCTTCTTCCTCTTCCTCCTATTTTTTCTTTGTCCTCCTCGTTCTCTTCGTCTCCTTTCCCTTCTCTTCCTCTTCTTTATCCTCATCTTCTTATTTCTCATTCTGCTCCTTTTCTTTCTCCTCCTCTTCTTCTTCGTCTTCCTCATCTCCTTCTTCTTCCTTCTTCTCTTCATCTTCGTCCTCCTCCTACCTCATCTTCTTAAGCCAAAAGAGGAAGGTTTCGCCACTGATAGGCTTACGTGATTCGCTTCTTGTACGTCGTTAAGGACAAACCAAATACGCTAAAATCGGTACAAGGACCCGAAATAGATGTAATGTAACCGCCTTTTATAAGCCACTATAATATATAACTTCTCAAAAGTATTGAGTGCACGGTTTTTTGACAAGCCAAAATTGGCAGTTATTAAAATTAGTATTTTTTGCTACGTCCTTTCATGCTAACTGCTACCGTCCAGTCCAGAAGCTTTGCGTATGTCGGTCCCACCCGCAGGAACCGTCTCTCTCAAGATCTGCGACTCGAGCTCCTCTCTCTTCCCCTCTCAGGGCTCCGCAGGCGCCTGAAGACCGAACTGTTTAACAGTGATTTTACTTGTTCGGGTCGGGAGCGCCCGTGTCGGGTTTATTCTCTAAGAGGTGCTTTATATTTATCTCAAATTACAATTGCAATTACAGTGTTGTATAAGTAATGTGCGTATCCGATCGCTATGTAACGGGTCATACAGCATTCTCAAGGCTGCTTCATCCCACTCAACTGGTGAAAGACGTCTAGAAGAATGACAAGTTCATCTGCTGTGGCATTATTTGACTGTAGCCGGAAAAGTTCTCCATTGGCAACCTGTCGAAGAAGCCGTCCAACGAAATGTCAAATACTATATTCATATTCAGAGCGAGTTCCTCGTCCCTGTTGCACTGAAGACGGAGAATGGAGAAAATGCAGTTAGACGGCTGCAAAAAGACTCTGGTTCGCTGTTGCTAAACCGACTTTGTCATTTAATGGCACCGTCTAAAAGGTTACATGTAATACCCGCTTTGGCGTGGTCTAGTGTAATGTAAATCACCTAATTTCTCAAATGCTGCGTCCGATTGTTCAACTGGACACGGTAGCGATTGGTTAGAGCGCTCGGCTTGTAACGCGGAAAGTATGGGTAACAACCTCCTCCAACACGGTTGCATAAGTAAGTAAGTAAGCAATGCATTTGTTAACATGCCGTGTGTCCATCGGATGAGCGAGGAATCGTAGGCGTGGATGGGTCACAGCGGTCACACAACAAATGCAAGACGGTACGTGTAGGTCATAAACTATTGAACGGAATGAACGAAAGAAAAAAAGAGCGAATGAAGTAACAGCAAGGGATCGATTGAGCAGCAAGTCTTTCACGCACAATTGCTCGGCGCCGTTGATGTTCGGTCGTGTGTGCATTTCTGAACTTTGAAAGGAAGGCAATATCAAATGCAACTGCATTTGTATTTAGTTGTATCTAACAGCCATAAGTCAGAGAAGATCTGCAAAGGCAGGGTTGGATTTGCCAGAGATGAGGATTCGACCCATAGGCCAAAGGTTAACCCCAGCCGCGATGAAAAATCGACCAGGTTGTCGCTTTTGAGCCTCTGCACTTGTTCGGCGGCCATGATGTGGCCGTGCTCTTCGCCGCTGGCGTCATTTCGTCTTAAACTTTTTGTCTTAAAGGGAAATTCTTTCGTTTTCGGACTGTTACTGTGAGTGACTTGGCTTTCCGGTGTTATTTACATGAGTTTGCCGTGGATTTTCAGTTTTCGGACGTTTTTTGCTACTCGTGATTGACGCCCTTTGTCGTTATAATAGTCCATTATGTACTCATGGGATGATATGTCCCAGATTGACGGTCGCGGCTCATGTCTACCGTCAGTACCTATCTACGCCGTCGAAAGGCGACGGGAAGCTTTAGAACCGTTCCGACTGTGAACCAGAAAGGGGTTCTACCATCAATCGAATAGCTGTTCATCACAGATCGACGTGGTCGCTCGAGTTATGGCCGGTCTTCAAACACCTACGAGGGATGGCATTGAACGGCTGTGACTTGTGTTCTGCGAACACCATCGTCCGTAGTCGTTCCACAACTTCGACGGTGCTTCGTCCATGAACTCTGAACTTGTTGTCATCTTTCAACGAAGGATGGAGACCAGTTTGTTGGGCTCAGCGTGTGTGAGCGAATCTGCTGCTGGTGACATCTCTAGTTATCTGAACACTGCTCACTAAATGACGGAATTTTTGTTCTTAATGACGTTTAACACCACATTAAGGCAAGTGTAGGAAGCGCTATTATTATTAAAAAGCGCTATATTAAGTTTTTTATGCATCCATCCATAGATACCCTTCAAAGAAGTCCCATCACAAGTACTAACCTCTTTGTTTTCAAGAGTTTTCAAGAAAACAAATCACTGCACTGGCTAAAAATTCCCAAACGCGTTCAATTCAAAGTACTTTCTCTGCAATATTGCCAACCTACTTATTTTCGTAATCATTTACAATCCCATAACTGGGCTCTGCCCGACCATCCTCCTGTAGTTCACGCACCATCAGCTGCCTCCACCTTTATTAATCCCAACGTTTAACGACACCTTATGGCTGCTGTGACCGTTCTCTCCTCTATCATGCTATCAATCAAACCTTAAGTACCACCTCTTCAACAAATCTTACCCTGCTCCATCCAATCCGCCACCGCCTTCCCATTTCACACAGCCTACGCACAACCAGCCTTAACAGGTTCTCTGTGTCCTTCCCTCTCTGGTTGCCTGGCAACCGGATTCTGTTCTTCATACGGTATCTCTGGGCAAACCTTCTGACTTGACGCGACACTCGTGAATAAGCTTGTGTCCCGCTTTTAGCTTCAAGTAGCGCTTTAGAAATTGTCGAGTTTACGATATACGACAGTTGGACATTGAATGACCTGAAGGATGGGATGGAAATGATGCAGTGAAGCAGACGCCTTGAAAAATGTGGATTTATCGTAATCGTAATCTCGAGATTTCTACAGCGCCAAACTTAAGCCACGTCATGGGGACCAGCTTATTCACAGGCGCTCAGTCAAAACTAAATCGATAGGCAAAAGGGGTTCGGTTCCAGGTCAAGATCCAAACGTCAGGCAGAGACAGCGTGGCGGCTAGGATGGGTGATGTTTGGAATTGGAGGGGAAAGAGAGATAAGAAGAGGAAGAGGCGTCAGGATAGGATCTGCGAACGAGGAATGTTTTCAGTTTTGAGTCAAAGGCCAATGCAGAAATTGCAAGCGGTGGAGTATAGATGAGTTTGTATGATGGGTCAGATAAATTATGTGATTTAGTTCAATTCACCGGAACTGAGAGATTGAAATGATGCATTTCCGCGTAAATACCCAGAATGTAATAATCGAGAATCTAGTCGACGAATAATGTTTGAGGGTTTCGACTAGGGCTGCTTGCAGGAGCGTAACTGTGGGCTGGCAGGGCTCGCAACTTCGGAGGCCGATTCTGAAAAGAAGGGGCCTACTCAAAGTCTGGTAAAGTACAACGAGGGCGCATTTGAGTTATCTGAGGGGAGGCCCGAATTTTGCAGTTGCCTCACTGGTTGCTTGTATGAATGAACTGAGTGGAATTTTGCAGGGCATGAATAGAACACGTTTGACTGACTTTTGCGCACAGGTGAATTTAATCTAATCTTATCTGGAAATTTCTATATCGCCATTGTCATGAGGTATAAAGTATCAATCGATGGTCGCTTCTAAGCAAAGACTCATCCTGCGGCATGAGCTTCTCTGCCTCTCTCCATCCCTTTTCCGCAAACGTTTGAAGACTGTTCCCCAGTGGTTCTGAGTTGTCGGGCCGGGAGCGCCTCTGATGAGTTTATCTTGAATTGGTGCTTTATAAATTCTTGATTACGATTATGATTACGATCCTGAAGGCGTAATCCAATGAACGATATCGCCCGTCGTCGTTCTACGACTTATACTGGCTTAACGACTTGCAATCGACTTATAAGGTAATCCGAAAAGTCTAGCAGTTACCGAATAATGTGTTGTATGAACCGCAGACTCTACTGACAGACTGAGAGCTGTGAAATGTTAATGTGTGTTTGTGAAAGAAAGTACAGCCGCAAACGAATGTTTACAAGAAATAAAACACGTTACGAAGCCCGAGGCTGCGTTGCAGTGCTTGCTCAGCCTGCAATCCACTCGGTATGGAATAATCCATTCAGTAATCAACAGTAGTTGAGCAGCTTAACATGTCAGACCGTCCACTATGAATAGCTGAATAACCGTTAAAACTAACAGTAACGAAACCCGTTTCAGTTTCAGAAGGCCTAGGGGTTTAACATGCTGCAGTAACCCGGTGCTGATTATATTACAGTGCATAATTGTCGTGGATGAACGAGAGCCAATTAGCTCAATGAGGAGCGAGTATTGACCTCTTTCCGTTCGATATCAGCCCTATGATCGAAAACATGTTCTCAACCGGCACTGAAGAAGCATTCTTTGCTAAAGGTTCAAGTTGTGGGAACTTGCTATTTCTTCAAAACGCCAAAGGAACATCGTATTGCTTGTATCGCAGATCTTGATCTCTCACGCAGTCTAACATCTGGGTTTGCTCGTGCAGGAAGTGCATGCTTCTGGAACAGCTTCATTCTTTTGCCAACAGAAGCTGAATACCCTTCCGCTACTACGTACTTAACTTTTTAAAATTGCTGCTTACCCACCGTAGTCTTGTGGACTGACCTTCTGGATATTGACCTGATTGCGGCTTGGCTTTGGTGAGCCATCGGTTGATGCCTTGGGCGTTAGACAACGGCGCATTAGAGGGTACTAATAATAATTTTACTATTACCGCTGCTGCTTGCAATCATTGTATGGTCATCAATAACATTACCTACGATTCCTCGCTCAGCTGATGGACATATGGCGTGTTAGCAAATGCCTTACTTAATAATGTACAAAAGTTCTATAAATGTAAAATAATGTATCCCATATTCCACAACTGAGACTTAGAGGAGGTTCATTTCCCTTTTTCTTAGGTCCTTGAGCAGGCAATGGATGAATCCCAAGGTCCTGGACACGGGACCAGTGCATCACAAGACTTGCCGTTTACTCCCCAGCTTAGCCGGTACCACATCATACTGCTTGGTGACAGAGGCAAGTGTGCGCAAAGTTAACACTGACGAAGAACTCATTTTATTTAACATCTGAACACGTACACAAGTTCCAAACTTAATGTCGTGTGCAGCTAAATATTCAGAAATTAATAGGAATTGAGAAATCAATATTGGTCGGCACATTGCAGTTTGATTCTACCTCTTTCAGGTTTGCTTTCGCTAAGCAACTCTCATCATTTGAAGACAGCTGGCCAATTTTCGTCTGAATTGCATCGATGAATGTAACTGTCAAGTTGGAATTCTACTCACCACGAAGAAAATATAAAATATGCTCCAGGGATTGGCACTAACTATGGATTGGCTATATCTTCTTATCCGTGCTGCAGGCTGTTGCTCGACCTTCCTATTACACGTATATATATATATATATATATATATATATATATATATATATATATATATATATATATATATATATATATATATATATATATATATATATATATATATACAGGTATCGTAAACGTAATCGTAAACTCGAGATTTCTACAGCGCCCAACAAAAGCCAAGTCGAGGGAGCCAGCTTATTCACAGGAGCTCAATCAAGACAAAATCGATAGGCAAGAAGGGTTCGGTTACATGTCAAGAACCAAGAGTCAGACAGGCAGGCAGGCAGTCAGACGGCTACGATGGGTGGTATTTGGAATTGGATCTGCAGGATAGATAAGTGGAAGAAGAGGATAAATAATAATAATTAATAATAATAATTAGTAACTTCTAATGCGCCGGTGTCTGATACACAAGGCATCAACCGAAGGCGCACCAAAGCCAAGCCGCAATCTGGTCAATATCCAGATGGTCAGTCCACAAGACAGAGTGAATAAGCAATTTGAAAAAGGTAAGTTTTAAGTTGAGAACGAAATTACAGAAGCGACTGAGCAGAACGAACAGACACAGGAAGGGAGTTCCAAAATATAGGTACAGCAACCGAAAAAGCCCGTTCACCAAGAACAATTCTAGTCCAAGGTATGACCAGAGAAAGACAATCAGATGACCTTGCAGAATAATGGTGACTCTGGGGAATAAGGGCTGATTTTAAATATTGTGGTTGGCCATAGCTTGATCTTTTAAGTTTAGGCGACAGGGGTTTCATCGCTGGCGCTTTTTCAATTCAAGGTCTAATTTTGGAATTAAAGTAAAAAAGAAGAGTATTATCGTCCGTTGAGGGAGAACTCAAATATAAATTCAACAAAACACAATTGAAAACAGTCTTGCTTAGATATGCTATATTTCTAAGGGGAATTCGACTGTTCTACGCGCAGTTATTATTCAATATGCTAACACCAACGTTCATTTAAAAGATTAGGCTATGCGAATCTCCGTAAGTCTAAATGAAAAACTAAGTGTAATCAAGACATTAGTTGCATCTACTAAAAGATATAGGCCCTAGTCAGGTTCAAATACAATCTCATTATCATCAGCTAACTGAACAGAACAGCTAATGATGTGCCAACGCAATGTTGTTTTAGGTTCCAATGAAGCCTTACAGAAATCAAACAAAAATGGAAAAAAAATTATCATATGCTAAATATAAAATATGTTCTTAATGAAACGTTTTTAGCATTTGCTAAACGTAAATCAGGGTTCCCAGAAACTCAATCAGCACAAACTATTTCAAAAGAGGCTACCGAGAAATATGATTAGCATTTGCCAGCTGTAAAGCAAGGTTTCGCCTGCGTATTATATTTAGCATCGGCTAAATTGAAAACAACATTCGCCGGAGCATTATTAGCGTCCCCTAAATCTACGACGACGTTGCACGAGAACATTAACCATGTTGGTGCGTGCTAAATCAAACTCGCGGATCAAGGCATAACGGATGATGTCGGATGTTGCAGAGCAAACATTTCGGCCTGTCCTACCGTAGGCACGGACAATGTTTTAATTAGAACTCGACATGACCGCCCGACCGCATGTCAGTTACCCAGTGTAGATCAGCTCCTATCGTGTTATCAGGGCTAGTCTTGCAGATGCCAATTTCTCAAAACGCGTGTGATGGACAGGCAGTGCTCTGAGGAGGCATGTGCGTTGACTGAGTTATGGAACTCGCACACGTGATGTCTCTCTCTTTCTTTGCACGCCTCTCTTATTTTGCATATCTAACTTTCTGTGTATATCTGTCTTTCTTTCCATATATCTATCTTTGCATATCTCTCTCAAATATCTTCTCTCTTTCTTGCGTAGGCTGTCTCTCTTACTTTACATATCTCTTTTCTTTGCATATCTCTCTTTTCTTGCACCTCTTTTTCTTTCCATGTGCTATGCGTGACTGCCATTACCACTGGTGGCGGTAATCATGATCGCCATGAGGTGACAAGTGTTGGCGAAAATATGTAAGACTAATTTAAGACTCTTGGATCTTGACCCGGAACCGAACCCTTTTGCCTATCGATTTTGTTTTGACTGAGCGCCTGTGAATAAGCTGGTTCCCGCGCGCGGCTTTCGTTGGGCGCTGTAGAAATCTTGGGATTACGATTACGATTACGATTTTTGACATTGCTGATGTTCGATTTTTCAGTAATATAATTGCCCAATCCTCTTGCTATCTGTTCGCAGATCTTATCCCTAATCCTACAATAATAATAATAATATTATTATTATTATTAATAGCAATAATGATTATTATTATTGATAATTATAATAATAATAATAATAATAATAATAATTATTATTATTATTATTATTATAATTATTAATATTGCGACTATGGTTAAATCTGCTATTATGGGTTGAAAATTAATACTACCTGATGGCGATGACCTCAAAAAATTGTATATCAAAGAAATAATAACAGTTGGAGAGCCTTTTCCATGTCCTCGAAGTACCGGATGCATAGATCATAATTCTGCCACTTTTCTTGTCGAACTGCATCGCTCAGAAAACGAGCTTGCATTTTCAACAATGCTTCTCAGAGTCCAGAACAATCGTCTATACAATGCAATACTGCCTGCTGCAGACACAGTAATTCAAATGCAGGACGCAAGAGCGGTGAAAGGCCAACGGTGAAAAAGCCCAATGATAAAATAGGCCATTGGTGGAAAAGGCCAATGATGATAAAGGTCAACGGTGAGAAAGGCCATCAATTTAATAACTTTAAGCAAAAGATCTAGATTTAGATTGCTCTTCGTCTGTTGATACATTGCCTGTAAGGACAGTAGCGCCATAGAAGTTACACAATAATAATAATAGTAAGAGTCTATCTTGAAGTGGCGCTTTATAAATTTTCGATTACATTACATCACAAAAAGTTGGTAGGTAGGTAGGTATGTAGTAACTAACCCTGTGCATCACTGACTTTCTTTCGGTGTTGTAGCCCAAGAGTGGAACTGCAATATGTTTGGTGACAATTGATACGGTGTTGATCGTATTCTGGTCTCCGATTACGATAAAGACGCTGATGTTCGCGTGGAAGACCGCATCGCATGTGTAGACGAGGAGATTGAAAGGGCTTTCGATGGCTGGCAGGGCCAAGGCCTTGAACGAGATGGGCATCGATGAGGTTACTGAGCTGGAGTCTGTGTTCAACCGCGAGACAGCTCTCTTGAAGGTCTGCGCCAGATCGCTGAAGTCACTCGTCTGGAACACAGCTGCTATTTGGTAGTCGCGCGATTCAACGGACCGGAACGAGACGACAGCAAGGACAGTGAGGAAGAGGAGGATGATGAAGGAGGAGGCGGAAGTGAGGACGGGCGACGGAGCGGAACGCAACTGTCTTGCCTTGATCGACGCGCACCTGCTTGAGACTTGCGACTTGCCGGCGTTCAGTGCCAGCGGCCTCTTAGCCGCCGCCATTAAACCAGAAGGGGAGAGGAGGTGCTTCCGGCGCCATCCGTGAAGGACGCTTTGGGCGGACCCAAGGACCGTCCTCATCGACGGCTCATTACTCTGGCTTCGCTTCGAGGACAGTGCGAAAAGGCAGCGCCACTCCACAGAATGCAATCCCAGTGCCTCTCAACCCAAACGATACTTCCGCCTCAGAATAACTTGCTTACCTCAACAGATGTTTTCCTCCATAAGTTCGGTTGTGAATGTATCCAGAAGTGTAGTCTTCCTTATCACAAGGGACACTTCATCGCCTTGCGTTCCGGTGCAGTTCTGATCCATGCCTTCGCTTCGAAGTGTCTTTTGTTCCGTTTGAACGGTTCTTAGTTCTAAATTGGAACATCTAATCCTCTGAAACAGAATTAAGAACCATCGCTTAAAAACGGTCGAAAGGCTGTTCTTCTCGGCGGCTTCAGTAAATCCATACGCGACTCTGAAGAGGGCGACATGTGTCGTTCGATGGCGCTCGCCGTAACCTATTATTTTACTAGTCTATCCAGATGCACCGATCGACCGACAGCTGAAGCGACGCAGATGTTGGCTGTTGGTGCCATACTGACGCGGGTTCACCGAAAGACCTAATTCCAACGGCGATGCATTGCTAGCGCTCGGTTTCTTGACAGGTTCAGGTCTTGGAGATTGGCGTATCCTTCTGCCATCGGCTCCACGTGCGCTCTCTACTCCGCCCGATGCCATGCGATGTTTGCGTGCGCATAGACTAGCCACGTCCACGAAAATCTCATCTCTCTCTCTCTCTCTCTTTCACAGGGTCAGTGTCTCTACGTCTCATGTTCGGCCTTACGCACGCCCGTCTGTCCTTGCGTCAGTCGGTTGGTCCATTTGTCCATTCGTCAGTCAGTCAGTCAGTCAGTCAGCCAGTCAGTCAGTCAGCCAGTCAGTCAGTCAGTCAATCAGTCAGGTTGCTGTCAGTCTGTCTGCCTGTCTATGTGTCGTTGCCAGTCCTTGGATAGGTTTGTTTCTTTTTCCCCTCTCAGATTATTTGTTTTCCGGTTAGTCTAAATGTTCTTCTCTCTCTCTGTCTTTCTCTCTGTCTGTCTCAGTCTCTCTCTGTCTCTCTGTCTCTGTCTCTCTCTTCATCTCTTTACTCCCGTCATCAACTGAAGCCACGGACGTCGTCGGCTGCGGCCATGAGAGCGCCTGTCGCATCCTCAGCATCAGCAGCAGCAGCAGCCTCTGCCTAAGCAGCAGCAACAACAGCATCAGAGGCAGCAACAACAGCAGCAGCCTCTTTGGTCGGCTTCTCGGCGGCGTCGGTCGGTGGCATTGGCCTCGAACCGCTTAAGCCCATCCTCTCTTCGCCCCCCCAGCCGCTCATTCTGCGCCTCCTCCTTCTCTTCCACCTCTTCCTCCTCGTCCTCGTCCTCTTCCTCGTTTTGTTGCTCCTGCTCCTCCTAGTCACATCCTAAGCATCAACGATGGACCGACGAACAGCTCCTCAGCCACCGACTTACACAAGTCATGGCTTACCACGCATCAGCAAATCACTGTCTCCCCCTCCTCCCGATCAATAGTACCTTTCCTTACCAGGGCCCATTACATGTGTATATGTGGATCACTTTCCATTCGATCTGTCTGTCCGTCTATGTGTTGATCCCTGTCTTTAGTTGAGTTTGTTCCTGTCTGTCTGACTTTCTGTAGGCGCCTGTCTTTAGGTGAGTTTGTTTGTTTGTTTCTGTGTGTCTGCCTGACTATCGATCTGTCTGTATATCTGTCTGTCTGTCTGTGTGTTGGCGCCTATCTTTTAGGTGAGTTTGTTTATGTCTGCCTGTCTGTCTGCCTGTCTGTATATCTGTCTCTCTGTTTGTCTGTGTGTCGGCGCCTGTGTTTAGGTGAGTTTGTTTCTGTCTGTCTGTCTGTCTGTCAGTCTGTCTGACTGTTTATCTGTTCCTGTGACTCCGCTTGTCTTCATTTCTCCTTGTAGCTCCCTATTGACTGCAAATTGCATCGGTTATCGTAAGAAGGTGTTGTATCGCAAAAAAGATGACGAAACAGCAGAACTTCCTTGACCTTGTAATATTTTAGTCTTCTCCTGACTGTGGCGATTTTTCTTTTGCTCTTGCGTATACAGTATTGAGGAATCATCTCAATCGCGACATCATTCGAAGGAAGGAAGTACGGATGGAAGTGAGGCTGAAAAGGAAGAAACGAAGGAACGGACAAAACACAGGTAGAACGGATGAACAGAAGAAAGCAAGAAGAAGTGAAATAACGAAAGAAAGAAACAAAGAAAGAAAAAAAGGAAGAAGTAAAGATCCAAGTAAAGAACGAAGGAAAGAACGAAAGGAAGCAAGAAGGAATGAAAGGAAGAAGTAAAGAAAAGAAAGAAAATATCGAGGTAAAGTACAAAGGAAAGGACAAAAGGAAGAAAGAAAGAAGGAAAGAAGAGAAGAAGTAAAGAAAAGAAAGAAAAGGTCTGAGTAAAGAACGAAAGGAAGAAAGAAATAAGGAAGGAAATGACGCACGAAGGAACAAACAAAGGAATTAGTGCACTATAATATAACTCACCGAGTCGGTCGAATACAGTGACGACGACTAAATGTTTTTCTGCGGCTGTGATACAATGTCCTTGATCTGTTCCACTCGTTCCAGCTTATACCCCTCCCCTCCTTTTCCTCCCTTTCCTCCTCTTCCGCTTTCTCGACCTCTGCTGCTGCTTCTGATCCTCCACAACATCGTTGATGGTAGCGCAGGAAATCCTTTCGACGCGCTTCGCTGCGCTCCGAGCGGATTAAGCGTATGTGCCGGTCTTTTCGGTGTTTTATGCTTTTCTCAGTTGGCTGTCCGATGCCTTTCTTTGCCTGAATTCGTTCGCCTCCGTTTCCATCTAGTCTCGCTGCTTACTGCTATCCGTGTTTCGGGTCCATGTGTCTTTCCGATGTACGTGATGCGATGTTAATGAATCCGTAAGTCACACGAGTAAGCTGACCACAAAAGATCAGGCTTCTTTTACGCGTATATACAGGAAGCTGAAGATGGTATCAGTCCGTTATATGTCCCCCAAATATTTTAGGGCCAACGAAATCCTTCTCCGTCTTGAAATTTCACGGCTTGAGAAATACGAGCTCTGAAAGTCCGGGAAAGGTTCCTAAAGACGAAAAGATCTCGACCAACCTCGGAGTTACCAGTGTCGCTTTCTCCGAACTGCATGCTGCAGGATTACAGGTTTATGCTACATTATTATTATTATTATTATTATTATTATTATTATTATTATTATTATTATTAGGGCCTATTATTATTTTTATTACGGAAATTTGCAAAGCGCACCAAGTCACACAGAAAGGTGAATTGAAAGCGTGGTAAGTCAGCCACCAGATGGTACAGCGCACTTAGCTATTGAAATGTTGGAAAGCCAGTGAGAAATGTAGTAGTCCGACATGCCACAGTAGACCTACAATGTTTACGATTTGTTTGTTCCTTGAAGACGGCATATAACGCATCTGTTCCTTAGAACAACGTATCGCTTTGCTCAGACTAAGCTTTCATACCACAACTCTTCACTGTTAAGGTTGAGGTTATGGTAAAGTGAAGCGCCTGCAAATAATTTGTTGTTGCTACTGCATACGGTTTTTTCTCAAACTCGTGTTTACCAAATCCGCCATTTTGTGAACACGAAACGGCAGTAAAGCTGTTCAGAAAAGGGCAACCAATTCCATGAGACGCACGAGCGACAACTGTTTTGTCGGATTAGGCAACTTTGGAGCTCTGTTACATCTCATGTAGAAACTTTATGTCGATCCAGAGCACGAGACGTTGCATTTGTTAAGTTCTTTATTTTAAAGCTGTTGTCCATTTGTTTTGGACTCTCGTGAACAATACATCGCTTCAAAGGAGCTTCTTTAGAGCTTTAAGGTCATTCAGTGTTCAAACACGAAAACAACATGCTGACAGCTGGACGACATTACACTTAGGCTTACATGGTACCGACATTAACTGTCAGCTTAGCCTATCATGACGTAAGTAGAACACTTGAAATAATCTAATCTAATCTAAAGCCCAAGACATCAGTTGATGGTCGCTTCAAGTCAAAATCGCAATCCAAATTCAAAATCCGTTGGAGGAGCTGGGTCGAATTCCGATAGGTCAGAGAAACCAGAAGCTAGGCTACGGAGGGTAAGCCATTTGAAAGAGATGCGTCTTTAGTTTAGTCTTAAGACTATAGGTTTAGACGGTGGCGAAGATGACCAGTAATAACCTAAATGTCGAAAAATATTCATCTACCTGAATGGCATGCCCCTCCCGGAAGCGTTGCAGTTTCCACGACCCTTTGCCAAACGTCCCGGTCTTGGGTTCGTCTCCAGGATGTGTGCAGCCAACAGTTCAGCTGCCGGAGATCTGCAATCTCCGTCCGCGACCATCTTTTCCATCTCGTGACAATCCCCTCTAACTACTCAATATACATTCTCAGCCTATCTCGAAACGCACCTCTTTAGAACTTTTAAAGATTCACGTCGCAAAGCCTATGTGAGATTCTTCAAAAAGCTATATAAACCTATAGATACATACATACAGACACACATACATACAAACATACGTACGTACAGTCATACAAAAGTCATACATACATACATACATACACACATACATACATATAAACATTCATACATAAATACATACATACCTACATACATACATACACACATACATACATATAAACATTCATACATACATACATACATACATACATACATACTCCTCTGTGGACCAGATAGCAAGGTCGAGCACCTTGCGTGGCGTCCTGCGTGCTATCGCAGCATGTGAACCAAACATCCGCAGTCTCTTTGTTACGGCATCTCAGAGATGGGGATTTGCATAGTTCGCCTGTGTATTTCTGCATTAGTGATATGCATGCACAGTGTATGGTATTCGTTGGATTCTCCTCAAGTATGAGAAACAATTCATGGCTGACCCTCATGGAAAACATATCAGTGATGTTTTGTCTTTGTAACCCGACAGGTAAACAGATGTAAGGTAGTCCAGTGTCCTTCAGCCATAACGTGGAGTCGGCCAAAAGCTTACTGATTTGCCCTGTCCTTTCCACCTTAAGGACCTTTGCCTTCGAGGATATCCTGCGCACCGTTGGCCTCGCTGTATCACAAGAAATTTGGTACCGGCAGAATTTAGCTAGCGGCAAGCAGTATTCCACCGCGCGACGAGCACGCACCTGCCTGGAATTACTCAGGAATGAACAGCGTAAGCCTAAGCTTCTCTGCGTCCAAGACTAGTGTAAAACTATTGGCAATTTTTGTGTTTTACAGTGTCATTCCTATTGTGATGCCGTTAAAAAAGCATCCTTAAACTGTGTTCTTCAATAATTGAACATAATTGTTGCTGGTATTAATTCCTTAGCGGCAAGTTCTAAGCCGTTCGCAAGTATAAATTTCCGTTACTGGAACCAGGTTTATAGGCAAGTGGCAAGTATCGGGGCTTTGCCACATTTCATTAGAATCGTCGATCTTGATCCATAGGTTCATTCATAAGGCATCATAAATAGTGAACTATTTCTAATGTGTTTTATATTGTCGCCGTGTTGCTGCGATTAGCCACAACACGTGCAATTGTCCAAGCGCGTCATATTGAACGAATATACAAAGGCACAGCGGAGACATGCGATAAATTACGCCGAATTACCTTGATCTGGCGCAGTCCATCAAAGCTGGACCTTTAGAGAGTTGACTTGGGTCACCATTGATATATCTTCATCCAGGAGCACGCCAAAGTCTGACATGTAGTGGTTCCCAGCCTGAGAATGCTGCGGCTATCATCTTTCATCTTTTGTCCATCTTTGCTCGCACCTGCTGACAGCCTAGCCATACGAACTGAATACAATGTTCTTCAGGCGAAAACCTCAGATCGTGAGCTCACATGTAAGTGACAAGTATGTCAATTCATAATTCCGAGAAATGCTGTAAATAGGATATCTTGATTCTTGAGAGTATCCTGGTGGTGTCACCAGCTAAGAGAGCTCTTTTATCAATTCCTGACAGCATACTCAGGCTGGGAATCACTACATGTAGGATTTTGAAGATATATCAATGGCGACCCAAGTCACTATTTATGATGCCTTATGATTGGACCTATAGATCAAGATCTACGATTTTATTGAAATGTGGCAAAGCCCCTATCTAAAACAAGTCGGCATTTAAGCAATATATATACATATATATATGTAAAAATGTGTGCTATGTTTTTGTGAACCATGAATCGAAATCTGAGGGTCACAACAACGTTTACTAGCACATTTCGTTCATAAAAGTTGTAAAAATGAGTAAAAATGAATAAGACGTCTCAAATAGGGGGCTACTCCATTTTTCATGTTTTCGGACTAGAGCATGTCTCGGTTTTCTTAGCCAAACTGTTCAAGGGGAATCGCGGTTCTGTACATATCGAGGAGAATAAGTCTTGGCTTTCTAAGCGAAGCTGTTTAGGAGATGCGTTGCTCTGTACATTTTTGGGTCGAAGTGTTCGTCGGTTGGAACCAAACCAAACCAGTTCTGGTCTCTTCTGACAGTGCGAACATCTGAACGTTTGAAATTGTGAATGGTGTATATACGATATACCTTTCCTGCTGGCCTTACAAACGCCATAAGACGACGGCTGTTTTTCCAGAGATTAGCTTTTATGTGCTCTTAACCTAAGTTTATTGTTCTTATTCAGAAAAAAGGCAAACAAATGAATAACAGTGTGCTATTTTCTTGCAACTGCATCGTGCATTGCATTCGGTTCGTTATGAACTGCCATGAATGTTTCTCTGCGATTGTGTGTTCGTACGTGTTACTGTGGCTTTATTTTCGCAGTCATTTCTTTTTCGGGCACCTACGGTCGCTATAGAAAAACGTGTACATTTACATTTACCTTCTCAAAATAACACTATTGAAGCAATCGCTTCAAGCACCACAAGCTTCATCATCCGTAAACCGCTATCGCGCTATATCGATCCGACTCCTGGTTGCCAGCTATGTGTATTTGTATACAGAAACTATATTAGCTAATAATACCGCGTTCTAATATTTTTGATGCTATAAAGTTCATAGGATAATCCATGTCAGCTTCAAAACATTTCAGTAAACTTCGCGAAAATCTTTTAAAAAATTAAGAAATTGCAGCTTGCTATGCGTCGGTGTGCTTTCGTCCAATATCCAGACGATCCAAACAGTGAATCAGTCATTGCACTGATTAATTTCTGCGTGCGAAGTAAACTGGCAGGACTTCTCCGATTCCACTGAGTTCGTCCTTTGGCAAATCAAACCATGGAAAATAAGAAGAACACAATCTACATGAACTCCGTTTGAAGCTTAGCTTACTTTACGGATTTGAGAGCTTGGCAACTGATGTTCCCTGGACACAGCGTTCCACTATTTGAACAGCATGAAACTGTCAAAAGGTGGCTTCCAATATCCAGTAATCGGACTTAGGAATGCACTCGTACACCTTTCCTGGATCCCCAGTCCATAAAGTATCCCAGTGTCCTGAATGATGGGAGCGTCGTTTATAGCTACATGATTCACAGGTTTACGATTTAGTTTCAAGCCTCGACTGGCCGCAGCTATTTACGTGAAGAAGTCATCCAAGGTCCTGACGCTGAGTCCACTTAGCAGATTCGAACAATCTATCGTTGAGTCACTGAACATCCAAGCGTTCTATTAATAAGACCTCTGTGTCATACTTAATTCTACCTAAAATCAAGATATGATGATATGATATAATATATGATATGATATATGATATGATATGATAGGCCTACACACACATACATGTATATATTGAAAAGTACAGAGCATTTTAGTTTTATGCGAAATTATGCGTAATGATACTGTACATCAATGAAAGATTCAGTCTAATAAAATCTAGATAAAGTCCCGTTTTTGCGGCACAGTGTGTATTTATAAATTTCCTGGTCTCTGCATTCGTGTTCGCTGTGGAAGCACCGTCTGAGCGCTATCGATTTCAAATCCCCTACTGGGCGCCACCAATGTAAAAATCTCACATGATACAATAAGGCTTAGTGTTATATTTAGGGTAACGGTAATGGCTGGGCATAAAACACGGTAGAATGCGTAGCACTGCGGTGTCGGTGGACGGTTCCCGGCCCTTGGTGTTCCAAATGAGTATCCAGTAAATCTGGGTATCATCAGCATAGAAATGATATCCTAGTAAATAACTGTTAATCAATGTACCTAGTGGCGTGTTGTATAATGTAAACAAAAGAGGACCAAGCACAGAACTCTGTAGGACGACACGTGTCAACAAAGCACTAGACGAGTAATTACCATATATATATTCTGACAGAATGCGTGGAAAAAGATAAGCAGCAAACCAATGTAGGGCGGGACCAGAAACTCAAAACCAGTGCTGGAGACGATGCAAAAGAAGAGAATGGTCCGTAGTATCGAAAACAGCAAACAAATTAAGAAGAAAAAGTGCTGTTACCCATAGAGCAGATGATGTAATTGTCAACAATAAGAAGAGCGGATTCTGTTGAATGAAACTTACGCTGAATGAAACTATGCAGACTAAATAGGGTATTAGTGAGGTGGAAGATAAATGAATTTGCTTACGATTTATAACTACAAAATTCAAAATTCAGATGGACCTGTAATTAGGCAGGTCGCCAAGAATTGAGAGAAGGTTTCCTTAGCAGAGGATAACTTATGGCCTGAGTAAAAGCAGATGGGCAGGTTCCCTCATGCAATGAGAAATTGATTACTGATGTAATGGTTGGACCCAGGACATCAAAGCACTCTTTCAGAACAGATGTAGGAATGGCGTCAATGAGAAAGCTTTTGATAGGTGAAGAAATTATGAGTCTACCAACTCTGCAAAATTTGTTGGCTGAAAGTAGTCTAAGAGAGGAGGTGAAGAACTGTAATAAAGAAATTCATCAGATACCGAGTATTTAACAACTATCAGCCTTATCCCAAAACTTTTAGCTGCAAAAACATCAAGAAATTATTGGAAAACTCCTGGATAGCCGTGAACATAGCAGAGGATAAATGTAGCTTCTCTCTAGATAATAATTTATTCAAAGCAAAAAAAACAGTTTTTGGTGAAGCAGAACTTTCAGGAAATAAATGTGTTAAACATGCGGATGAAGCAATTTGGGGCACTAATTTGCACTGTTGCTGAAACTTGGTGTGGTCCTATGGAAGGCGCTTTAACAGACTTCTGCGACGCCTAGCTTCGGAAATGGTAAAGGATTGTGGTGTGCACTCTACTACTCTCTTAGATCTAACAGAAAATTGCCTATCAAGGAGCTAAGTTAAAGTAGATTGGAACTGTACAGCCACTTCATTAACTGTCTGCGCTGAAGATAACCATAACGGAGATGCTTTGGTTTATTTAAATCAAATTTATGCCAAGAACGAAATCTGACAATTTTGCAGTTTGGAAGTGGTTTAACTGGGAACTTAAACTTTGAGCATTTGACAAAATGACCTGAAAGATATGATGTAATGGGAGTCAACGAATGAAGCAAATGCAAATCAGAAAGAGTTATCATGACATCCATGACCTTCGTTATGTGTTTGAAAGGTAGTAAGTGGTTTTGTGTCAACTCCTCCAGCATACGAAGTAATGCTGAAGGCCAATGGCTGGCTACATCAAGATGAGTAATAGTCACTCATAACATCTATTTCAGAAGAGGAAGAAATAAAATATTCAAGTAGTGACTGAAATTCACTCAGAAAATCAGTCAAAGATAGAGATGGTGGACGATAAATTTTCACAAGCAATACCTGTCTTTTTGCCAGAAATGAGAGTAGCAGCCAGGACTCGAGTGCCGAAATAGGCAACGTGAATCTGTCCAGTGGAAGATATGACTTGAAAAGAAAACCAAGCAACAGAAGCAGATACAAAGACAGCCCATGACTGGCAGTCAAAGATGTTTCACATGATTTATATTCAATCCAGGGCAGAAAATTTTATTGGTGTCAGAAAGCAGTAGCTCACATGACCTAATTGAAAAAGCAGTACCAGGAAACAGGTAATTCGAACGGGCTCGAGCCAAGTTTTAAAACAGGCCAGGCCTCTGCTATGCCTGTGCAAATCCAGTAACAGACCTGTCTCCACCAGGTTTGTTAAGGAGCAGGAATATGGACAATGTAAAATGTAAAAGCAAGCAACACAGCGGAGCAGTCATAATCACAGTAACAGAAATTTAATTGGCAATCACTGTGACAGAAACTAAAATGCAAGGAAAAGAGACACAATAAGTTACTGAGAAAAGAACAGTTCTTCAGTTATGGGCGACTCATGAACGCAGAGGATTCTGACAAGGACAATAATGACAATGATGATGGAGCGCCGTAAGAGAAAATATTTAATCGATCGAGTGAGAGGCACTGTTCAGCATCTGACAGAACGTTTGAAAAGTTGCCGATTAAGGTGTCGCTGTTGCATCTGAGAGGCGGATTCAAAGAACTGTGCGAAAGTATGTTTTCGATTATGAGTCAACATGTATCAAGCTAGCGTTTGTGTTAGAAGTTTCCATGAGGTCATATTGATGAGTCACCGGGTTGTTGACTTGTTTGTAATTGGCTGGTGGGCGTCCTGTCCTTAGGTGGGTTGACATCAGCAGGGATTTATGCCCAGGCACGTTTTAAATATGCGTTTCTGATTGATAGGCGTTCGTGCGCATTGGTTGACGTTAGCAGTGACTCACAAGTACAATGCATTTTTAGAGAGCTTGAAAAGATCTTGTAGCGGTAGTTTGTTGTATACTCAGTCAATAGTTTGAGTTATAAATGTCGTTGATAGATTCGTGCGTGTAGAAAACTATGTTGGTGATTGAAGTATTGTTTTTATTGAACTGTTCATTTCATAAAAAATACATAAGAAAATCATAGACTGTATACCTTTCCTCAACTAAACGCTAGGCTACAAATTAGGCGATTCTTCGGTTCGAAGCCCAATAGCTACGCAATTTCGGAAGATCGCAGACAAACTACTTCTGAAAATCAAAACGAATTTGATCCAATCTGAAAACTTCTATAACGACTGATGGTAGCTTCAAAGCCAGATCGCATTCCAAAAGCGTAATTCATTGTATAGAATTGATCATGTTTATGTAATGCTGTCTATTTCTCACAAATTCCAATTCTTGAGGCATGGTTTAGTAGGGGTAGGAAAGACTATGCAGACACGCAGCCTGGTATTCATACATATTGGCATTCAATATATTGGCATTCATTTCTGATCTCATTCAGCCAGCCTTTTCAATGCTGAATGAGCGCCGGTGCAGTGGTAAAGGTGGAGTCTTGCCTTTCTTTTCACGTCATATCCCCGACAGTGTGTAATGGCCTCTGGCAATAATCAGAGTGAAGATTGATGTGGCTTTTGAGTGCACTGATTTGCTTGTTGGAATTTGTGTTGTATGATCGTTCTGGATACAAAAGTTTAATGGGAAGAGTGTCAGATTTGTTACTGGTTCCGTTAAGATTTACCCATACCGATCGAAGGCTCGAAAAGCCTAGTCGGTGCGTGCACTTTTCGATAAAACGCCCCAACGCACTTGGCCAATCGCCGTATTCACCTTAATTGCCACCGCCTCTCTCTGTCTATGTGCGACTCTGTGCGTCTCTGTGCTTCTAGGTGAGCGTGTATGTGTCCTTGTGAGCCTGTGTGAGTCTCTGTATCTCTATGTCTCTGTGGATCTAGGTCTCTTTACGCCTGTGTGTCTCTGTCTGTGCGTCTCTGTATCTCTGTGCTTCTCTGCACCTCTGCGCGTTTCGGTGTATCTGAATGTCTCTGTTTTTCTGTGCTTCTGTGAAGAGTCTATGCCATCGCCTTCCCTCCGTCTCTCTATTTTAGTTTTGTCTATACCTCTGTTTCTGTCTCTCTGTTTCCATCTTTATCTGTCCGTCTCTGTTTAGGAGGGGTGGGTGGATGGAAGACGACAAACCGAACGGCCGCTGGACGGCGCCACATAAAATAGTCTTCGGTCATGCGTAATTACGTAGGCCCCTACACGACGCCCATTCCGAATGACGTATATACTGTATGTGTGCATATATATATGCACACAAATATGCATATATATGCATATATATAGTATAACTCGAATTGCGCCATCAAGGTTTGGAGTGACGCAAGATAGTTCTTGTTTTCACTCTAGGAGATTTTTTATGAGAACTGCAGAACTGAATCCTTCAGTTCCAGGATATGAAAAGTTGTTTCTGTGCAGGCGGTAACAACGGAGCTCAGTGGGCTGTTAATATTAACTGATGTCGAGTCAAGCCTCAAAAGTGGGTGCCCCATCCAACTTGTCTTTCTTTCTCAGTGAACTCAGTGTTTGTTTCAAAGGACAATTCAACTGTGATTTCACTGAAGCACCACAGATGACAACGGAATGCTGCAGTAGTGGCCCGATGTATTTCTTGGGTTCTTCGTTGGTCAGTTATCGAAGAAAACGAAAATCACCCCAGAGGCAGATGGCAAAGGATGTCTGAAACCACACCTAGATGTTAATGTGCACAGATATACGGGATACGGTGGCCTATTGGTTAGAGCGCTCGGCTTGTAACGCGGAAAGTACGATTCGAGCCTCCCTGAAGCGATTACTGTGTAAGGGCCTTGAGGAAGTCCATCACTCACACTTGCTCAGAGACATCGACTTATGCTTAGTCATTAGATAATGGCGCTTAATAAATGCAAAAATAACAGATGAAAAGAGAAACTGAAAGATGTTCTATTCTTCAGCTGGCTTCATTCCGAACTGAAATCGGACAGGACATGTACATCTGGAATGATTAGATGATTCTTGTCATCCACTGAGCCCTTGTGAGGATGGAAGGCAAAACAGAAGTCATATAACTTTTAGGAGAAAATATCAAGTTGGCTTCAGAAGGCAGAGGGGAACAAGAGATGCAACAGGAGTCCTGAGAACACTGGGGGGGGGGAACATATACAACATGGCAAAAGTTTTGCTTTATGGAATATGAAAAAGCCTTTGATAGATTAAATTGGAGCAAACTTATAAAAAATACTCATGAAATAGACTGGCGTGATAAGGACCGATCAGTGGCACTGAGAGCACACGAAGTGAACTTAATTACAACCTGGAAGAATAGGTAGAAGAGTTCGACAAAGCTACCCACTAACACCTTTACTTTTCATCATCTACATACAGATGTTAGTCACAGAAGCATCGGAGAATGTAGATGATGGAACTATAGGTTGGAAGAATTCTGGTGAATGCTATAGCTATCAGACTTGCAGATAACCAAGCAATGGTAGCAGGTACCAATGCTGGACTGCAGAGAATAATGGATACTCTGAACCAAGCATCGGAAGAATATGATATAAAGATCACAAGAAGAAGACAAAGGCAACGAGGATGAGCAGATACGAAGGAAAAGAATGACTATTGTCATCAGTGGTACAAAAATTGAGCAAGTCCAACAGTTCTGTTGCCTTGGAAGCAGGGTATCATACAACTACAAATGCCATGCTGAGATCGAAAGTAGAATAGTAATGGGCAAATAAGCATTCTACAATAGAGGAAGGCTCCTGAGAGGAAAGTTGAATCTAAACTTTAAAAAAGAATGGTGAATGCCCTCATATGGAGGGCAACTCTGTATGGATCTGAGGTATGGACTATTGGAAAGACAGAAACTGGGAGCCCGGGCATTTGAGACTTGGATAAGGAGGAAACTAGGTAGAATCAGCTGGACATGTGCCAATGTACATGTTTCTTATAGCGATCGTATGGCCTCGACCATGAAGATTATAAGACAAACGAGGAGGTGCTGCACTTGGTACAAGAAGAGAGAACATTGGTGATTGCAATACAGATGAGACAAATGCTTCGTGAGAATGCTCTCCTGATGACAGTGCTTAAACGAAGAATTGAGGGAAAGAAAGCCACAGAAAGGCCAAGAATATGCTGTTGGACTACTGGATGATGGATAAAAGAAGCAGACAAGGCTACAAAGAGGTTTAAAAATGGCACAGAGCAGAAAAGAATCAAGCCGTTGGATCGTTGGATTCTTGTGCCTGACTGCAGAACACTGAAGAAGTAGAATAATGTATTTATGTATATGTGTATAGCCTCCGTATATGCAATTATATACATATATATGCATACAATATGTATATATATGCAATCATAATCTCGAGTTTTCTACAGCACCCCAGCGAAAGTCGCCGGAACCAGCTTATTCACTGGTGATTATGTGGTATATACGCATACTTGTAGGCCTATGTATGCATTTATATAATATTATAGGCACCAGTCTCCAATCATGCGTAGGCTAATCATGTATAATTCACATACATGAATGAATTACATAACTATACATGCAGATACAAACTATATATAGACCACATTACGATTATATATGCGGATACACCCATAACTAGATATGCCATTATGCAGAGTACATACTTTGTATATAGGCTTTATGTATAGGCCTACATTACAATGATATATACATACATATATAATTGTGTACTACTGCATTTGATATTGCCCACCTTCCAAAGTTCATAAGTGTACACATAACCATACGAAAGAACATTGATGGCGCTGAGCAATTGTGAGTGAAGTACTTGCTCAAGGTCTCTACACCGAAACTGCCTCGGGTAAGGCTCGAACCAGTACTCTGCGTTACAGGCCGAGTGCTCTAATCAATAGGCTACCTTGCCACATATATGCGTGTGTATGTTTGTTTATAGGCGTATAAACGCGCTTTTGCAGTAAGGACTATTTTGAATTCGTTTTAATTCGGATTAACTGGGAATGGTCTCCCGCGTTAGTGCGCAGATAAGTACCTGCAAGTTCGTGCTTTGTGTTTTACAGGTGTACGATTCAAGCCATTTCCAGATATTTCTATATTTTATTCTATAGATCGTTGGCCTGGGCACCAAACTTTATGGGTAAAATTAAAACTAAAAGCGCTATAAAAGCTGTATATGTGTATGTGCAAAAACAGTTTGATAGCGCTTGACATACTTGTAGTCTTTCGTAGATTCTGGTGTTTATTACGGAAGTGCAGCCATTACCGAATATCGTCGCCGTGTGTACGGAGCATAAAAAATATGAACGGTATATTGTGTAATTAAACTTCCTCTGAAATCATGTGATTCTTTTCTAAACCTTATTGTGCATTTAGATTTTTTTGCGTCCTGTGTGTGGCTTTTCGTTCGGAGGTTTACGGATTATAATGCATACATGCGCCTGTTGGATTTTAGTGTTGCGTCAGTACCCTATTACCACTCAAGCGGCATGGTAACGGGATCATTAAACGTTTGAAGTCATTACATTGTAGTGAGAACAATCACTCTAAAAAGTGATGCCAAAACTAGTTTAAAAGTTTTTCAAGCGATAGAGCCTAGAACAGCTTCTGCCCTAAACTTCTTTTGAAAGAGAGATTTCTTTTTGAAAGAGAGAAGTGCAAGGTTGATATGAGTTCTCAGAACGATGTGTTCCAAAACTTTTCGCTGCTAGGGTTTCGGCTTTCCAATGGGTACTTTACCAATACTTTGCTTTGGGATGCAGCTCTTTTTCAACATAAGTCTGGACAGTTCTTGTTACAGTTCTTTGGAATTAACTTATATAGGGAAAGCTTAGTATTACTTATATGCATTGTCCACAACTATATGAACAACCTAATCGGAAAATTTTCAGCTTTCTTGCCTTTCAGTCTGTTCCAGAAAATGCCTCACATTACTGCGCACAATATAGGCTTGTTCTTGCCTGTTTTTAGAACAGTAATGGTGTCTAGTCTTTGCATGCCTTTAAACAACATCCTGGTTTTCTTCTGGAAAAGCCAACAAAGCAGATTGTGTGCAAGTAATAAGTGATTATTTAAAGTTAGTCTTTAAGTTAGAATCTTTAAGCCTCTGAGAATAGCAGATTTTCAATGTGCAAAGGAATATAATGTTTGTTTTTATTTTTTTCTATATAAGAAAACAAGAAGGCATTGAAAAAGGAGAAGAAAAGGAAGAGAGAAGATGATGATGAAGAAGAAAAGGAAGATGTCACAAATAAGAAGCCTCATCTAAGTGAAGCAGAATCCTACAACACTGATGTCACACAAGGTAATTAATTGATGAGCAGTTCTTAAAATGCACTGTGTAAATCGGCTGTATACAATGGGAATTTCTTGTAAAATCATCAGATAATGTTACTGACACTTAACGTCTTTTGTTAAACCTGCAGATTCATTTCTGGTCAAGTAAAAATTTTTTGTTAATTTGTTTGTCCTCTGTTTATTTGTTTCCCATTGGAGCAACACTTCTGGGGAGCTTCTACAGAAGAAGGAAAGCTAGCTTGTCACCTTTACCTGTATTTCCAACTCTTTCATGATAGCTTATTCGTTACTGTCATAAAGCCAAGTGCAAAGAAATCTGTACAAATTCAGAAACTAGAAGTAAATTTAGACAAATTCTAACAAGGTTGAAAAAATTTTAGAGCTCTGACTGTTTCTGTGCAGCGTCCATTCTGCCGATTGCGGACAAGTCATTTAAGTCTCTGGAGGGCATTGTTTCTGAGGAGACATTGCGAGCCATCGAGAAAATGGGTTTCACTCAGATGACAGACATTCAGGCGCAGAGCATTCCTCACATGCTCAGTAGGAAGTAAGTCAACCAAATTGATTATCAGAGCACTCTCTGTATTGATACTGGGTACGGGTATGCAATGTGATATGATAGCTCTTTGAGCACTGCCTTTGTAAGATAGAGCATGCAGATTTGACCTTTCTCTAAGACGATTACTGTGTGAGTATGTTGAGCAATTGTTTAGCACCGTCACTGATGCCTTGCGAATATATACTGGCATTTTATGAATTTAAGAGATAATTTTTTCTAAATTAAGAATTTTATATCTAGTTATGTTTTGCTGGAGGCTGAGAGGCCTGTGCCTCTTCCAGATTTAAGATCCCTACATTGAGGTTATGCTGAAATTTGTGAATGAATCAAATGACAAAAATCTGTAAAACAGAAATATTTGAGGCCATTTTATGACATTTAACTATTTAAATACCTTTTCTTCATGATATTTAACATCGTTTAGGCTAGCACAGAGAGCATCTGTGATTAGTTACTCTTGAAGAGGAGGCGTTGCACAAATTTCATGTTATAATTACAACTGTTGACAAGTAAAAATCTGAGATCATCTTAACAGGTGAAAATCTTAGGCCTAAGTATCAGGTGAACATTTGAGATCCCATTAATAAAGTCTTGGCGTTATTAACAGGTGAAAATCATAGCCACACTAATAGCTAAACATCTAAGGCCCTGTTGACATATGGAAATCTTAGCTGCAAACTCAAACAGTTTTTGCAGCATGTACTCCTCGAGTGTGTCAACACTGATGATGTAATTTTGACAAGTTTATGATTTAAAAATTTTATGCATATGATTTCTTGCCTTTTTTGTGATTCAGAGACGTGATGGGCACAGCAAGAACGGGCCAAGGAAAGACGCTGGCATTCTTAATTCCAGTTGTGGAAAGAATGAAGCAGCTTGGCTTTAAGACATACAATGGTAGGTAAACAGTTTGCAATGTCTTCTGCCTGCTGTAGGTTGCAACCAATTTCACTTTATGTAACTGTCAATGGATGCCTTGGTCATTATGGTAACTGCACAATGAAAGTTGTTAGATTAGATTAGATCCATGTAAATTACTGTCACTTTGCAGTATTTCTGGTCAGAATTTGGAAGAGTCTTCCTGCCAGCTATTTGCACCAAGCTCTTTGATATGCATAGTTATGGTGCTGTATAATTTTTTTAAAATTTCTCCCTCTATCTGGTGGCTTGTAATTGTTTTCTTCAGGAACTGGAGCGATTATAATAACCCCGGTGCGAGAATTGGGCGAACAGACGTTTTGTGTCTTGAAAGAACTGCTACAATTCCATCGTCTGACTTGCGGCCTCATCCATGGAGGTACAGATCGTAAAGCAGAGGCCAAGAAATTGGCCAAAGGTGTTACCATTGTTGTTGCCACTCCTGGAAGGCTTCTTGATCATTTGCAGGTGAGTTACCGTATATCTCCGAGTATAAGTCGATTCAAGTATAAGTCGAAGTGTACTTTTTTGAGAAAAAAAGCGTCCAGAATTGACGGCTCGAATATAAGTCGAACCCATATATACAGCCTCATAATATAGGCCCGTCCATACATTACGTATGCAAAGAAAATTATATTTTCATACCCATCATATATTTAACAGAGGGAGCTTTCTTCGGCTAGCATGCAGAGACTGTGGGGAATATAATTATAACGGGTGACTATACGAATATGGGTATATATGTATCCATTCCATATTTACAAAACCATATGCACATAAGGTACATGTATATAGTCTTGTAACTGAAGGAACTAATTTAGCGGGTCGGCTTACACCCCTTAGTAGTGCCTGACTGGTCAAAGACGACATCCAGATGGCGATGGCAGTGATGTGAGGGTGAATTTTCTGACCTGCATTCCATTAATTTTTCAGGGTTCTGTCAAATCTTGCTATAGATCTGTGCTTTTATATAATGTAATAAATTCCATCGGACGACTATAGGATAATACAGTGTTATAAATAGGCTAATGTGGAAATTTATTTTGCGTACGTACACATTTTGTCGAGACCCACCCCCTCGCCATACGCACCCGTACGCAAAATCGCCTAAATCCGATCGTCCTCTCCCCCTCGTTGCATACGTAATATCCAGCGACTTTCCCCTTTCAAACGGTTTATCAGTTAGGCTCACAGCCTGACTCCCTCATTTTTCACACATCTCTACAGCAATGTTTTAGGTCTTGCTCTTGCTCGACATTACTGCGCGTATCCATGATATTTGATTTCTTTTGGCGGAGGTCTCAGCAAGCGATAATAAAGGACATCGTTTTCGATGCATGAAATATATTGTAGAAGTACCGGTATATAATAACATTGTTATAAGAGAAGAATATTTTGTTTTGATCTGTATGTAGTCAGCAATTTGTTGAAATGTGATTTTTCTTGAAAAACGATATAAAAAGAAAGACAACTAAAATAAAATGAGCGTTTATTTTTAAGGCCATTTTCATAATGGTGAATATTCGGTCCGAAAATCTTCTGTCTATTTTGTCTCTCGAGTATAAGTCGAAGTCCTTTTTCGGCGCCCTGAAATAGACATAAATTTCTCGACTTATACTCGGAGATATACGGTATTACTTCTCTTTATTTATTTATTGCACTTATGTTCTAAAGTTAATAAGCCAATGGTTAAACATTTTATTTATTTACTGCTGTTTATTGTGTGTTATTTCTTGCACTCATTGCGAGCAGTAAATCTGAATTCCAGGCACATGACAAGTGTGCTCGAATGTCTTGCCCGGGGTTGTTATGAGTCTGCTGATCAGGCTCGAACCCATGGTCATTGGATTACAGATCTAATCTGATCTGAAGACTTCTATGGTGCTATTATCATAATGCCCAGGGCTTCAGTCGATGGTTGCTTCAAGTGAAATGTTATTCAGAATCATAATCCATTGGAGAAGCTAGGTTGATTCCAACAGGTCAGAGAAACCAGAATCCAGGTGGGTAAGCAAGTTGAAAGAGAAAAGTGTTTAGATGATAAGAGACAAGTCACACCCAGCGTGCTGGCAAACAAACCACCGCTTCACGTCTTTTATCTATTGAATATGACTTCTTTTTGGACTATTTCTAATAAAAATCTTGTACATTACTTTAAATTTCAGCAAAAATCATGGACAATCATTATTTGTTATTTTAGACCTTATTTATTGGACAAAATATATCTTGAAATTATTTCGTAGGCTCTTTATTTATAAACACGTGTTTTTGTTGACCTAAAATGTACATATTACATTGCATTCAGTATGGCTGCCTACTTAGAATTAAATTGTGCTGTTGGTCAGCACAGATGTAAGTGTTGATTGCCTAACTGGAATTTGTTTAGGCGATTTCTTGAACAGTTGTTTGTTTGTTTAATTCCTGTTTAGAATACGAAAGATTTTCTGTGCCACAACCTCAGGTGCCTTGTTATTGATGAGGCTGATCGTTTGATGCAAGAGAACTTTGAAGAAGATATCATAAAGATCATGAAGCTTCTGCCACGTATGTTCCTTAACTGTCATTTGGAATTTAATTAATTAATTAATTATTTAATGACTTATATGGCATCATTTTCGTAATGCACAATGTATCAGGCAAATGCGTCCTGACCATCTAGCATCATGAAAGTTATTGTGTTTTCAGTAATTTAATTTCTATTGACAGTAACTGTTTAATTGTTCATTTTACAGAAAAACGCCAGGTTGCCATGTTTTCAGCAACTCTGGCTCCAAAAACAGAAGGTCTGGCCAAAATGTCTCTAAAGGATCCCATTTATGTTGCAGTTGATGATCAGCGGCAACATGCAACTGTTGAAGGTCTTGAACAGGTTAGTCAAATCGATTATTAATACTGTTTTTACCTCAAACTTCTGGACTTGAAAAATCTTGTACATTGCCAATGCCTGGCTCATTCTGTTTAACGCAGTTCATGTTTAGATGTTGGAATGGTACATCCTTCCACTGCATCAGTGTGATCTGTTTTACTAGTTTACTGGTAATACTGTTTTATATATGAAACTTCCAGACTTAAAAACTCTTGTGTCTTGCATTATGACACTACAGAAGTTTGCTGATTAGAGTGTGTTGGACAAAACAGTTGTCATTGTTATGTTTATATGTGAATGATCTATCACAGGAAGAAGAAGATTGTTTTCCTGCACTATACAGTATAGTGTGTAATGAAATAATGTCAAACAGGTTCTCAATCAGTGTAAGAATCTTTTTATACTCTGAGTATTTGTAATCTTAGAACTTTTTAGCACTATTATAATGATTCACTAGACTTCAGTTGATGGATTAATTCCAAAGTCCTGCTTTATCGGCCTCCTTTAAATTACCTATTTCAGATATGTCAGATAACTCTTTCTGCGCCTTTGACGTTTTCGCAAAAAGTACTCACATGCAGACATTTTATAATGATTGTGGTTTGAAAACTTACTACATTTTGTAATTTCAAAGTATTTGTATGGTTCTTGTTTCAGGGTTATCTTCTGTGCCAAACTGATAAGCGATTTCTAGTGCTGCATACTTTTCTACGAAAATATGAAGGCAAAAAGAAAATCATGGTTTTCTTCAGCACATGCAACATTGTCAAATTCTATTACCACCTTCTTAATTATATCGGGCTGAAAGTAGAATGCATTCACGTGAGTTATCTGTGTTCTGTTCTGTGAGTTTGTTTGTGTTTTTGTCACAGTTAAATTCTTCATCCACAGTATTATTTAAATGGGATCCTTTAGAGACATTTTAGCCAGATGTTCTGTCTTTGGACCCAGAATTGCTGATTATCTGGCCACCTGGCGTTTCTCTGTGAAATCAACGAGTAAACAGCTACTTTTATAAGAAGAAAAAGAAATTAAATTACAGAGAAAACAATAACTTACATGATGCTGAATTGGTCAGGATGCGATCACCTGATGCATTGTGCATTAAGAGAATGATGCAGTGGAAGTGTTTCAGAGGTGTTGGCAGTAGATAATGGTAATTTTTTTCCTTTGACCAAAAATTCACTATCTAATGCATGAGATATCAAGAAATTGTGCGTTAGTAGCTTGCTTATGGTCTGAATTCTGCGGCCATCTGAGTTGGGGTCCTACCTGCAGACGTTGTTACTAGGCTTACATCTATCTATACAGAAAAATAGATAAGTGTCAGAATGCTGATGCATTTTTCACATATTCATGTGCATCTGTCAGATGCAAATAACTTACTAACCTAACTTGTTTCCAAAGCAAACTGTGTGCAGAACTTACCCAAATAACATTGTCCACATGGCCTGCTTATATATTCCTGTTGCGTTGCCTTTGAGGTTTTTGCTAGGAGTCTGGCTTGTCTCCAACTTTACTTAAAAGTTGGTGATACAGAAGATGTGAATTTGACCCTGATGTTTTTGCAATGACAGCAGATACAGGCCCAGAGAACCTTGACGTTCTTAAACTTGTGCAAATAACAGTGGTCTCTCTGACATTTAGGGTGTCAACCTTGGGCTTTTTCAGATTATAGTTACTGACTGGATTAATTTTGTAGTGACTGTTGAGTGATGCTCATTGTAGTATCATAACTGTACTGTAGAAGTCTTTCAAATGAATGTGAATTTGTGTTTGAAGGGAAAGCAGAAGCAGGCCAAGAGAACAACGACGTTCTTGAAATTCTGCAAAGCAAAGCACGGCATCTTGCTCTGTACAAATATAGCTGCACGAGGTCTAGACATAAAAAATGTCGACTGGATCATCCAGTATGATCCTCCTGATGATCCAAAGGTTACTTTTCTTGATCCTTGACTATTTCAGATCTTACTTTTGCCTATAGTTCTGAGCCTATATTACTTATAAACACTTATTCATACTTTACACAAGCTACTGTTTCATCTACTGTCCCTAGACTGTCTATCCACTGCTTTGTTTAGTGTATTTTAATTTTAGGATTTCTGGAGGTGTCTTGGTGTAATGTAATATTTAAGCACATGTCAGAACTATGAGCACAGAGTTTTACAATGCATGAGCAGCTTTATAGTGCGTTTGTGCTGTAAATTGTTTACAAAGTGTTTGTGGGTATCAAAATTGTATGCATAGGCTTGCAACAGCCATAGTGTGATCTGCACTCATCTCAGATTTAGAAGAAATTGAATTTTTTTTGCTTATTAGTTTTTATTAATTGACAATTCAGTTTGTGGATTTGCTTAGGAATATATCCATAGAGTTGGTAGAACAGCACGTGGAGAAGGAGGCGTTGGTCATGCTCTTCTATTCCTGCAGCCGGAGGAAGTGGCTTTCATCCACTATCTGCAGATGGCTAAGGTGCCGATGGCTGAGTACGACATGGCCTGGAACAAAGTGCCAAACATTCAGGAACAGGTCAGTAAGCCAGCTAGCTCGGCTTTTTCCAAAGAGGTATTCCAATAGCTGGTTCAGAGTTAGAGAACTCCAAAAATAAGGTGTAGTAAGGTTGGCCTGTCAACAGGCACCCCAGAGGCCCGAGTACCCCCAAAGGTGGATATCCAGGCCATAAGTCCAATAACCAATACCCAGCCATTTCTAGAAATTCCTTTTTAATGTGATGAGCTATTAGGCATTGGCTTCGGATACCAGCACACAGCTGTTATTATAGATTTGGTCAGGAGTCACTGCAGACTGATTTGCAACTTCTGTAGCGCCAGTGTATAATGCACAAGGCATTAACTGATGGCTCACCACAGTCACCCTGCAGTGGGGTCTAACCAGAACCTGGCTAGGCTAGCGGCAGCTGTGGCAGGCGGGGGAACACATTTACATCATATATGTGAACTTAGGTCTGGTCCGTATATCACATCTGGGGTATTTGGAGCTGTGGTTAATTCACCTGCTTAACAGGCCTGTCTGATACAGAACTTCAACCCAGCTGGAACCATTAACCATTTTCGTGCAGTTGAGCAGCTCTCTGCAGTTGATATTGGTGGTGTACAGTTGATACAGTTTTTCTCCAGTAGTGACTACTATATTAATGAATATTATTTATTATATGAAATATTCTAAAATATGTATAAATCGTCGTCATTACATTATTAACTGTGCTGTAGTACAATGGCTTGATCAGAACTCTGAAAAAAGGCATTAAACAAGTGTTGCAAATCTTTAGAAAGTGCATCATTTTTGAATTTCAATAGAATTTTATCGCAAATAAATGCATCTGAGAATTATACAGGTGAATTTGCCTTTGCTAACAAATATATAGATTAGTGTTCCCATTCAAAATATGCTCGTCAGAGGGCGACAGTATTTATCCAACAACAGAGTGTCTGATACTCGGTCAAAGTGGACATGAGTATTCTGAAACTTTTCAACATGTTCAGTCAGCTATGTATATAGTTGAAAATTTTTACAGATTTTTGATGTGCTAGTTAATGTAACTAAATCCACCACAAATGCGTCCATGGTGCACTGAAGATGAGGAATGTATTTTATGTAGCATCTTTTAAAAAGCCTCATGAAAGTAGTAGTGTATTGTTTATATGATGTGTAGTTTGTTTGCATTATTTTGGGTTACACTATGTGGCGGTGATTTTGTTGTTGTAGTTAGAGGAATTAGTTGCAAAAAACTCCTTCTTACGCGCAACGGCCAAAGAGGCATATAAGACATATGTTCGTGCTTACTCTAGCCACTCACTGAAGGAAGCGTTCGACATACAAAGATTGGATCTACAGAAAGTCGCCAAGTGCTTCGCCTTCAAAGTGCCACCACATGTTGACCGAAGTATGTGTTTTTCTACTTTCTGGAGTTTTTTACTTTTACCAGTACCAAGTATCATTTTCAGCATATCTTAAGATTCACCTTTTTAGAGCTTTTAGGTAATGATTTTGGTGGTGTAGTGGCATGGTCGATGCCTCGTAACTGAAGGGTCGCAGGTTCGAATCTGCCTCAAACCACTGTGTAGTCCCTAAGGTATGATGGAGCAGAGCCAACGAGACAATTACGCATAAGAGTTAGGAACTTTAAATGTATACGCTGCTGAATGGGGAGCCATTGCAGTGTCCCGCATAAAGGAAATTATATGGCCATACCTGGGGACGCCTCCAATAAGACGGGCAGCAGCATTGAGAACAGACTGAAGCTTGGAAATGTTGGCAAGTGAGAGTCCAGCAGAGATAGCATTACCAGAGTCCACCCTGGTGCAGATAAGGGCGTGAATTAGAGTTCTAACGGCATGGAAGGAGAGGGACCGGCGGATGGTACGAAGCTGGTGAAAGCATGAGCTGGAGACATTGTTAACATGATCAGTCAAGGAGAGTTCCCGGTCCAGGACAACCCCAAGATCACGGACTTTGGAACAGAATAGAATGTCCGGAAACCTCTGGCATAAAGATAAGGTATCGATCTTAGCAAGCTGAGCACGACCACCAAGCTAGATGAACTGAGTCTTACTACAGTTCAATCGGAGGTGATTAGAGGACGTCCAGAGACTAAGGGCAGATGTTATGTCAAGAATCCTCTCAACCAGAGAGGCAGCCGCATCCTCTGGGCCATAAGCGAAGGCCTGAGTGTCGTCTGCGTACTGATGGATAGAAATTCCCATGGGAAAGAGAACCCATGCCAGGTTGGCAGTGTACAGAATGTAAAGGAAAGGGGACAGGACAGAACCATGAGGGAGGCCAAAAGATATAAGGGACCAGGCGGAACATGTTGGCCCAAAGATAACAGAATGAGAGCGGTCTGAGAGGAATGACTGAAACCAAAGAAGGGCAGTATCAGTAATGCCAAAAGATTTTTCTAGATGCTCCAAAAGGATAGAGTGATCCACAGTGTCAAAAGCAGCACTAACATCATAGAGGGCAAGAAGAGTAACATGTCCACGGTCAAAAGCTCCAAAGACGTCAGCCAGGAGACGTGTAATAAGTGATTCAGTAGAGTGGAACTTTCTAAATCCGGATTGAATAGGAGGCATGAAGATGACAGGGCAAGATTAAGGTCATTAAGGGTGATAGGCAGAGCTTATCCCGGACCTCTTGTCCTTTAAGCCCTAAGCTTCAACACCCATTGTTCCTACTGTACATATGTACCTATGCATGCGTGCACCTTGTATATATACATCTGAACATTTATAAAGCTCCTTTAAGGAACCAAGTCTCAAAAACTCTGGAACAGACTATCTCGCAGCATCTATATTTTATGTAGCACCGTTATATGGTACTTGTGTAAGTCCAAGGTGCAGACGGTTGAAGCCGAGAGAAGGTAAGGGGGGGTGATGTTGACTGGGTGTTTGTAATGATTGGTATAAAGTCAGTGTATGTATCCTTGTTCTCTTCCAAGGTAGTTGCTATTTTCTGAGCAGTTGAACTTTTTCCTGCAGATATACTCAGCAGCCAGAATCACGTTCAGCAGAGAAAGAAGAGCAGTCATGGCTGCCATAAACCTGGAGACAAGAAGAAGTTCTACAAACCAGCTAAATCCCAGAAAGCACTGTAGTATATTGCTGACAGGCCGTGTAATCATGAAAGGAACTAAAAAGTGGCACTTGTAAGATTATCTAGAGTGCTGGGCTCTGTAACATGGATAGTATGGGTTTAAGCTTCCCCCGAGATGATGGCTGTGTAGGGACCTTGAGCAAGTCATTCAGCTTGTAATGTGGAGAGTTTAAGCCTCCCCTGAGATGATTACTATGTAGGGACCTTGAGCAAGACATTCACTCACAATTGCTTAACGTCGTCAATTGATGCATAGGATGGAGAGCCTTAATAAATGTAGAAGTCTGTCTCTTTCCTTCTGGCTGGAATTAATCCCTCATAGGGGAGGGGTCAGCCACATGGATCCTTCTTTTTCATTTGTTTCTACCTCCAGTATCGTCTTTCTTCAGTCTGAGGAGCTTTAGATCTTGCTGAATCATGTCTCCCATCTTTCCTTTTGTTACAATACAATACAATACAACTAAAATTTGTTAATGCCCTCCTTACAAAGTTCAGAAGTGCACTTGAAGCTAGGTTATGCAAAGTATTAAGAACCATAAGCAGACTGGAAGAGGTAAGTTTTAAGGTTAGAGCGAAAGATAGCCTCAGTAGGAGAGTTGTTGTCCCAGACTATGGACAGAAATGCAGAAATAGCGATAAGTGGACTAGTACACACTGACAGTTGAAGAGTTGTGAATGTATACAGTGTTTAGCGCTCTTTATCAGTTAAAAGGTGCCATAAAGTAAGTTATGGCTTCTGAGCGGCTCCTCGTTCAAGATGGCGGTAAACATCTTTGCAGCAATGTTATTTTGGTTTTATTCTGTTTTTGTCAACTTTGTCCGTGAATTTTAGTCTGCTGCTGGCAAGTTTCTTTTAGCTGCAGCTATGTTAGTTTTTCTACTGGCCATGCCCACTGTTTCAGTGTGGGGGTCTTGTAAACAAGCTTTAGGTAAGACCCACATATTTTAATGTTTGACGATTTCCTGTATGACCATAAATCTAATGAAGTCATCGACCATCCTTGATCTGCTCTCGGATTGCGCAGAAGGAAAGGGAAATTTGCAGTGTCTGTCGTTCTGTTAGGCAGTTGCATAATGATGACATTTTCACGTGTCTCGTAACAAACCGTGTCCTGGTTCTAATGAACCGCCTTTGGAGAACCCTGCTCTCGTTTTACCATAGCCTAACATTTGTGAAGCGAGCTGCAATATGTAAAAGACGTTCGCGAAGAGGGGTGAGGGTCACCCAAATGCGGTCAAAGGGAGGAGGTTATGCCAAACGCGGAAGTCCTCATCTGAATTTGTTACATACAGTTATTGCAGTGCAGACTGTGCCTTAAGCACCAACTCAATCGGACAGCAGTCTGCACTGCGTTGTAATTGGAGTACCTTTGCTGGATGCAGTAGTATCGAAGTACCCCACCTGTAGCACAGTTAGCTCTGCAAGATCAACAGGTTAGCCTAAAGTAGGGCTTAGCACTCCATTGGAGTGCGGGCATCCGCAAAGGAGGACGGGGATGGTAATGCCAAATTCTGACAAAGGGAGAGGGAAGTCACTTGCATACGTGCTTTATGGACAACACCTTTCGCTGTCGCAAGGGTTGACAGTCGGTGATTCATTTCCTTGCCAACATTCCTCATCCATTTTTTCCAAAACATGTTGCTTGAACATAGAGTTAAGGAGGCTGTACATATAAAGAAGGGAACATATAAATAAGTTTCTTAATAAACATAACATAATAGCACTGCACATAGCATAGTAATCAGATATGTTGATGTGACTGTCGGAATTTTATTGAAACACTGTATTCAAAAATGTTATAAATTGTCTTTAAACATTTGTCAACTGACAACCCATAGACAACAAACAACGACTTTGGAACGTCTGGTATCAAGGTTTATTGCTATCATCTGTAAATCTTGTTCAGACTTTGCCTATGAACAGGTCATATTTTGCAGTATTACCAAAGAACACAACTTGGTGTGCTTGCTCATGACATGCAGTATATATTAACTTCTTACTAAGCCATTGGTAGTCTACTAAAACATGTTTTCAATAAATGCTTTATGTAATTGTTACAGTAAGTGAAGTTTACTAAGTCAGTCTAATTGTAATTTGAAATTTGTGTAGCGCCTCTTCAAGATAAACTCATTAGAGGCGCTCTCTGCGCTAACGATGTTAAATGTCATTAAAAACGGAACATTTAATCTAAACCTATTTATGATCTGCCAGAATGATGAAAGCTTCAAAAATGACACACGTTAATTTTTGTAAATACAGCTAAACAGCACAGCATAATTTTCAGCTACGACCCATAGCTTGTCATCCATAACATTTTGAGTATAATGTATACTTAATTCCGCGTTAGCCATACATTATGTTCATTAAAGTCATGGTTATAATGTATCGGTTCGGTTTTATTTTTATGACTGTTATTAAGTAGAATTATTACTTAACATAGCGCCTTTATGATGCGCAGTTCAGTTACAAAAATTATGACAGACAAACTCTAAAAAGCCTTACGACAAATCTATCGGTAGAAATTGAGACGAAATTTGAAACCACTCTCAGAAACTGTTGCCTATCAAAATTTATCTATATAACAATAACCTCTTTGATTTAGAAAATTTGATATGTATGAGTAAACTGCTGATGATGAAGATGACAGAGGCGATGCATAGACGAACCTCAAACATAAATAGGCCTATTGTAATCGAGATTCCCAAAAAGTAGCATTGTTTTCAAGAAATGTATACCTTCAGATTAAGCAAGTAGACAAACAAGTGAAACATAAGAGATGATAGCCCTATTAAGTCTCTCTGAAGAAAATAAGATGTATGCTGCTGTTGTTATAACGTTTACTTATGACTTCTTTCTACCTAAAGTTGCCTGCTTAATAATGTTTTAAACAGCAGGTCTACTTGGATAACTTAAACGTATGCATAGGGTCTATGCAAAGCCTACACTGGACAGTGTTAGAGCACATGTATAAATAAGCCTTATCTTGGACGGCAAAAACATTTCGTTCGCATTTCCAGAAACGTCCAAATTCATAAGTGAAATTTAGCTTAAATGTACAAAATTCGTCTAAAACAATAGTTCGTAATGTCCCAAACACAGCTGCTTAAATTGCAGATATTATTACTCCGTAATTTAGGCCTACACACAAATGTATATTAGCCTAATGTATGACCCATCGTAGTGCCACGACATAGGCCCATGGTTGGTGGAATTGCAATTATCCAAGTTTTGAGCACAATAAAGTCATGCAGAAATAATTGGTCACTTCTGCCGAGTACTTTTCAATTAGCTAAGAGCATGAGACTACTACTTTACGTTGCAATCGCTACTTTCTCCAGTTTCTTCAGGCATGAACCAGTGCATTCAAATTTTAGTACATTGTGTGTCAACGTGTGGTGTCTGAGCTGTTCGGAGACAATTTCAGAGATAGAAACTTAACAGAGAGAAAGCGAAAGAAAGGAAATGAGCAGGAGATGGCGGACCCTGATCCTGATGATCACAATGATAACAACGGTGAGACGATAAAAATGAGAACCTTGACGCGAATCAAGTGTAGGTCTAATTTATTCCTACGATCCAACACTCCGTTCAATCCGCTTCTATTCTGTCCTAGCGTTTATCCGCTCTCTCGTCACCTCATTCTTAAAATTTGGAAATCGCTCCATAACCATAGCTGCTCCACCCCTTTGGAATAAACTCTCACCAGAATCACGACAATTATCTGACACATCATACGAACTCACCAACACTTCACTCCTTGTAATCTCTGCCCAAGTCTTTCACTCAAAATTAAAAACGCTTCTCTTCTACAGATCCTATCCTGATTCTTCTTTCCTTAAGTATCTTGTCGCTCCAATTCCAAATACCATCCACCGTAGCCGTCTGACTGCCTGCCTGCCTGACTCTTGGATCTTGACCTGGAACCGTTTTTGACCATCCTGCCTAACGATTTTGTTTTGACTGAGCGCCTGTGAATAAGCTGGTTCTTGCAACTTGGCTTTCGTTGGGTGCTGTAGACATCTCGAGTTTTTGATTAAGCATCTAATTTCATCATTTTCCGTTATTTTATTCCATGATTTTATATCATTCGTACGGTCAGACTCTTTCTTTGCCCGAGTACGCATTCCTACGTTTATCTTGATTATGCATCGAATGTGGTAGGACTGTACTGACATCTTCTATCATAATCAGGGAGGCTCGACCTATCGGGACTGATTCGCTGACCTGTTCCCGTTCGGAAAAAAAGTCGATCCCGAATTTAAATAATGTACTCCGTCTTCTGCCGTAAATCACATCCGGTGATGCAGCGGTAAGACAGGATCTTCGGGGTGGCATCGACCTTCAAATTGTTCACTACGGTTATCTAATCTAATGACTTCTATAGCGCCATCATCATAATGCCCAACGCATCAATCGATGGTCGCTTTAAGTTAAGTAGTAATCAACAATTAAAAGCTATTGGAGATGTCAGGTCGAAGTGTGATAGATCAGAGAAACCAGAAGCTAGGCTACGGTGGGTATGCAATGTGAAACAGACGAGTCTTAAGTTTAGACCTGAAGTACATAGCAGACTTGACAGAACGAATTGAACTGGGCAGCGAATTCCAAAGCTTTGGACCAGCTACCGAGAACACCCGAATAGGCCTACCCAACACCAGGTACGACAGTCACAGCCGTGCCCACTGATCGAGTGCAGTGTTTAGTAGCATGAGGGGAGAGCATGGAATACAGATAGGTCGGCTGATTTAGTTGTATTGCTTTGCGAACCAAACTGGACTTGTTGCCTAGTGGGCAATGAATGCAATACTGGCGCTCCTCGGCGACAGTCCACCCGGCTAATGACAATGACCCAGCCTGCACGAAGGACCAGGTGGTATGGGGAATATTCTACTGCCAGATGGTGTAGTGTTGGGAGGTGGTTATCTTGACCTTGTGCTGCGAACGCTGCATTGGCTGTTGCCATTAAATTTAATCTTAAACCCAACACAGTCCAGGTACTCCGACTACTGGGTCAGGATGCGACTGTGTGTTGTGTTCTACGTGTGTGCGAAAACCCCAATGCATCTTTCTCCTGAGGATTAGCCTGTCGTTCCCAGTTAAACCTAAAATCATTTAGTTTCGCTATTAGCGCCTAACAGAAGTTCTAAGAGAGGTTCTATGGAAATGTTCTGTTACAAAAATATAGAGAAGGTAGAAAGAAATGAAGAAAGTACTTATTCAGTAAGAAAGATAAAAAGAAAGAAAAACGAGACAACAGAGAAAACAGAACGAAACAAGAAATGGGAGAGACTAGGCTATAGATACCCAAATGTTCATCTCCATCATTCTTTTCCGTTCTGTGAAACTTATTTATTGTCCAGATGGCGTTCACTATCCATCTAGCGAATGCAGAAATTTCTTCTCTACCAAGAACGGAACGAGCTTATGCCTAGAACAGAACATGCATTGTTCCGGTAACGACAATGAAAACAGTGTTGTTGCTGAAGATGAATGATGATAATTTATTTATGGTTGAAGTTCGCCGCCATAACTAAAACCCAACGTTTTGTATTAGTCGCAGAAAATGGATACTGAAACGTTTGGATTATGCACTGAGTTGGGGATACTGACGGAATGAGTGAATGAATAAATGATTGGGCGAGTGAATGAATGAGTGAATAGAATACTTACGGAATGAATAAATGAATGAGCGAACAAGTATGACAGTGAATGAGTGAGTGACTGACTGAGTGAATAAATGACTGAGTGAAAGAATTAGTCGATGTACTCAGTGGATTGCAAAAAAGTAGAAAGAAACAGATTGCAACTGATGTGATAATAAAATCAAGCCAAATTCAGACTCGATCCCGGTGTTGCACTAATGTAAATAACGGCTACTGACAGACTTACTAACTCAGCCAGAGATCAATTATAGACCAGTACGAACCTGGCCGGAAGCAGCAGCAGAAGCATGATGGGAAAGACCATCTTGAGGTATGGCAGAGGCGCGAAGCCGAACGCACACAACACGATGAGCTGAAGCAGCTGAAGCAGTGTAAACAGATGAACCTTCCTCTGCGGCACCGTGCGAATGTAGTGGTTGGGAGGATAGGCGGCCTATATTGGACAGGTAAAAATGATACACCTGTATACACAGACCAAAACTTCTCGCAGCCACAGAGCAAGTGCATATTTCAATGGATAGCTCTATTGTGATATCCATGAAGTTCCTTAGTGATCATTATCAATGATGATTTTATGGTAGGCCTTTGAAAGACCCGACATTGAGTTGAATTCTCATGGCCGGTCCTATGGCTTGAAAGTGAGAGAACACCGGCGCTTCAGTCTGCTGTTGGCGATGGAACATGACCGGAATTTCTTATAGAATTCCGTCCGCTGTTTGGTTCATTAACTTCGGTTCCAGCCAGGTGCTGGCGAGGAACGCGACATGAATGCTGATCCATTGCCTCCATCTTTATCAGTGACCATATTTGACAACAACATCCTCGTATGTAGCCTATCGAAAACTATTCCGCATATTTGAAAATAGCATACTGTATATTAAAACGACAGCAAACATACATATTAGTATGTACTTCAATCATTTTATATTTCTACCGTGATGAAATGTGTTGAAAGATTTCATGAGACTATTACTTGAAAACGGTAACGAACATAATTACTACTACTACCAATTAGTAGTAATACTACTACTACTGGTACTACTACTAACACCACCATCAACACCACCACTGCAACCTCTACCATCACCACCACTACTACTATTGCCGTTGATTAACAACATTCGTACTGTTATTACAACAGCAGTCTCACACACAAACTATAACAGACCTATTAATGGAATGCTGGACTGATTAGGCCTAATATATCCCCACTGGAGGTAACCCAGTTCATACAGTTTGAAACCGAGGAATAAGCAGCGTTGCCTGTTCGACCTTGGTGTACACTGACTATACCAGCGCCTTCCAGAAGGTGACAGCTTTACCTGTTCCGTGACTAGTAGCATAATTCTTTCGAAGAGTTGATTATGATGAAGAGCTGTGACGGCCAAGTAGAGGAAGAGACCGTCAAGCACCGGTCTTGGAATGAGCTTCAGCTTATCTATTGATAGTAGTGACAGCCCAATCAGAATGTGACACACGATTCCCGTCACTCGCGTCTCCCGTACGAATATTATCCTGCAATCAACATTGTCAGGATTTATTTTACTTCTGAACAGCTATGTGTTTTGTTGTCTAGATTTCAGTAACATCTAGTAATATTATTCGAGGCACCGTTTTATAAACCAGCATCATGATCATCTTGGACTGGTGGTGGTACTACCATCACTGTGGAAGTAGCAGTAGCCTGGACAACTGAAACCCTATCCTCGCAGGCTTGCCGAAATTCAGAATTCGTCAGCTTCAGTTCGTCCTGCACAGCTTGTGGCCGATCTACTGAAATTCTCCCGTATCTCAGAACAAACGAGGAAAGCACTTCACTGGCTTCTTGTTAAGGAAAGAATCAAGTTCAAGATCCTCCTCCTAGGTCGTACATACGGGAGTGCTTTTCGTGCCGGTTTCCACCCAGTCGGGGCATCAATCGCTTCATCGGCTGCCATTGAAGAGCTTCCGGGCCCTCGCCTCCGTACATCTACGCGAGAAAGCTGGCACTCTTGCGTAGTTCCATTCCTTTGGAAAGTACTGTTTCTATTAAACCAGCTTAAGTTACATCGTCATGCTAAGGCGCACTTGTTCAAATCCCTTAGAAAGCTAAAGTTCACAGCGCTTTTGAGAAGCCCTTAAAACGCGCTATAAAAACTCAGATACATACATGCATGCCGTAGACACACATACATATTTACGTACACATATACATGCATATGTTTATACATCCATACAAGCATACAACATACACACATACATATATACATACATACATACATGCATGAATGCGTAATCGTAATTCCTTTATTTTTACAACGCTCAACGAAAGCCGCGCCGCGGGGGCCAGCTTATTCATAGGCGCTCAGTCAAAACAAAATCGATAGGCAAAAGAGTTCGGTTCCAGGTCAAGATCGAAAAGTCAGACGGAGAGTCAGCGTGGCAGCTACGGGGGGTGATGTTTGGGGTTGGAGAGCAGAGATATAAGAGGAAGAAGGGGTGTCGGGATAGGATTTGTGAAACAGGAATGTTTTGAGTGAAAGGCCGAAGCAGAAATTGCAAGCGGGGGCGCATCGATGAGTTTGTATGATGGGTCAGAAAACTGTCGCAGTACATCTTAATGTTCTGCTTTCCATCAACATCTTAAGTATAGAGCTTAAAATGAGATTTAAAGTTAAAGAACTGAAAAGACTCGTTAAACAGCAACAAATTAACACCACGAAGCTCGTAACAAACGCCTGCTCTACAGTGGCAGTTCCTTATCACATTTGCGACTCATGTGATAACAGACTGATGAGTCGGAGTTTCATTAGGTAGGTTAAGCTGAGATGCAATAGGACGACAGCTGACCTTTGGTAGACGAGACCCTGGTCGACTCGGTCTTCGACATCTGCCATCGCTCGTACATGAAGGGGCGAGTGAGGCAGTGCTCCATGCAGCATTGGTAGCCCAAAGTAGGACAGTGCAGCGTTGAGTAGGGCAACCGTTAGCAGGTCCCAGTGGTATGCTGGGCCCTTCTTCAGTCTACACAATGCAAAACGCACACGCACTGAGGCCCAAAATGCGGCGAACTACAACGACCAAGCTACGGCTAATAACCGGGAGGCATTTTAAAAGACCATTTTACTAGTAGGTATGTGAATGTGATGTCGATGAACTGAAAATGTTTCTTGAGCTTTATAAATATGGTCCGTGTATTGGAGTCTCCATATGAAAGCGTAGGACAATATAATCTGATTTAAAAGCATTTATTTATATTATGCATTATTGCTAGAAAACAAATTGATTATATCATGAACACATTGCGGCAGAGTTCTCATTCAAGAAAGAATTCGGCAAGCCATTTGCATACAAAATGCCCCATTGGTCAGACTTGTTTACCTGTTCTCTGGGTTGTTGACCATTGCTCCTGATATGGACTGGTCCATGAAGAAGAGCAGGGACAGCGAGAAGCCGAGACCCATTGCTCCCAAAATGGCAGGCCACCGTAACTTGTGCAGAGGGGCTGGCACAAGAATGTCGCCTTGTATCAGCTCGAACTGTTGCACTAACATTGAATGCACAAGAAGCTGGTATTAAACATATCCGGTAGCATAACAAAAACGAGGCTACAGACGAAGACACAGCAAAATTTGGATTAAACATGAGAAAAGCAATAGATTTGAGCAATGAATGACAGGAATGGAGGTATCGTCAACGAATCGCTAGCGTCAGGAACTGATGCGGTTGTCGATGATGATTTTGATGTTGATGATGACAAGGTTAGTTAAATTAAGACATAAGACAGCGTCGTCTCAACATGCATTGCCGTATGAATTCTTATCAGGTAGCAGAGAACAACCGTTCTATACGTGGCATACAGTCAGAAACTTTTCCTAGTCGCTGTTAAATGCTTCGTTACTGTCTGCCTATATTTTTGCATTTGTATATGTATAATTCTGTATATGTACGTACACATGTATGTGTGTATGTATGTATGCATGTTTGTGTACAAGTTTGTTTGTTAGCATATATGTTTGTACATATGCATGCATTCACGCGTGTATTTATGTATGCATATATGTATGCACCAAAACAATTAATATGATTACCGCACAAAATCGAAGCACCTATCATTACCTTAGTGTTCCAAACAAATGCGTTTTAAGACAGTTTGAAAATGTTTGCTCCAGGGTCAAATAAAACAATTCTTAAATCCAATGGTAGACTTTCCAGGAAGATGGTCTTAAGCATCAAAACGTACGATGGCCTAAAACTGAAGTCCGGAAGCCCGTCTGTATCGTAAACAACTTCACGTAAACAATAAGACTGGGAAAAAGTAAGAAGCAGCATTATTAAAATAGTTATTACCTAAATCTCAAATATATTGTGAATAGATCGATGTCGAATAAGAAAGTCTGACGTACATTTGACTTCTTGGAAGAGGTAGGAACCAAAGAGCGACATCAGCAGAACTGAAACTGGAAGAGCGCAGTCGGCCAGTAACGCTCTTTTGTTGGCATTTAGGAACGGACTGAAAAACACCCGAAGAGAAAATACTACGACAAACGAGGTTAGAAGGTTAATTGATCAATATGTCATATATCGATTGAAATAGCTAGTCAGTGAGGAAGCCAAAACTCATGAATGTAACGCCTTGTGAATCTGTACAATTATTCGCATACCCTACCTTTGCAAGTCGTTTCTACCTTTGCCTCACCTTGCCTTGATTTTCCTTACCTTATATTCACGTGTAAAATCTGGCAAAAATCTAAGCAATTTCTGTTCGAAATACTTAGACTACGATGTTATAAGTTTCCTTTATATTTGAATAATGTTTATATATATGAAAAAAGTGCGTCGCAAACTCGAAGTTGAACTACAACTGCCACTGGTTTGAGGTGTTTCGGAACACGCCGTGTGATAGGACTGTGGTTAGGCTTCGTGAGTTATGTAGGCTTAAATCCACGGTCCGCAACAAGAGTTTATCCTACTAATATTTGTCAGCTCTAGGCTTTGTGCCCTCTACCCTAGGACATGTTGGAAGCAGTTTTTGTAGGTCTACCACGAATGTAGGCTTACTGCAAAGCGGAGGAGTAATAAAATCTCAAGAACAGCAGAACTAAAAGAAATCCTAAATTCACCCCATGCACTTCAGCTCCCTTCGCCTCATCTAAATCCATCACATGTCACTTCATCCCATGTGCCTCACCTCAACTAGACCTCATTATTCTGAATGAGTGACGAAAACGCTGAATCTTACGTTTTTGTGAAGTTGTATAGAGACAAACTAAGCCAAACTGTTCCAAGCATAAGCAGAAGATATAGTAAGCTGTTCTGTCGCAGACACTCGCCGAGTTCCTCTTCGCTTCCTTGTCCCGTTGTCGATAGGTTCGACGTATTGGTGTCATATGAAGAGGCCACCGCCTCCGCAATCATGGCGACACTTCCTTTCTTGACGGTCTCGTTCTGGCTGGTAATGAATTTGCGGCTGACCTCGTTCTGGCTTTGGTTTTGTCTGTAGCAGGCGGGCGAGTAGTAATTGGTTCGAAAATCTGACAGTTGAGTAGATTGGTGTTAGCTAGTAAGATGAACTGAAAGTCAGGATAAGTAAAGCAAGATTACATTTAATCGCACATCATTAACAATATAGTCTACTGCCAGTCCATGACATGAATTCCAACGCAAATTCAAACAGGTGTGTTGTGCGCTGTTGGTTGAATTGTATTTTATACTGACCACGTTGAAGATTACAACTTCAGTCGCTGGGCGATCGCAACTAAAGGTTGCCGTGGGAACTCCCTCAGTTTGTAGTAAACACATCAGTTCAGAATCACATCACTATAATTATGTTAATTTGCCAGTAACTGTTGATAGTATTGTTATTCAGCTAAGAATTTTGCACTGACTCTGTAAAGGAATTGAAACTGTTTTGTCACTGAATCTCAGAAATGACAAAATTATATCAATTGCTTATAAGACCCGAATGAATAAAATGACGGATCGATTGAAGTAATTAATGAGAAAAGCACTGATGTAATGAAACCTTCGCTCGTAGACCTACCATTGACGACGTCTTTAAATGCATCGACTGTGAACGTGATGGACATGAACAGAGCAAATATCTCCTCAGTTGACCTAAAATCCAAAGTGAAAGTCTCGCACCAACTTCACTTATCGAATATCGCTATTTCAAAACGTTTGAAGATTAAATTCTTTCATGACTTACGCTTTACAATATCATTAGACACCATTGATTACCGTATTTTAAATTTTCAATAAATGTGCCTTTTATTCTAACAAATCTACCTTTACATCACCTAATCGGAACTTAGATACCTCTATCTTATTTACCTTGCCTTATGTCACTTTACCTTATATCCTCTTACTTTACCTTACTTTACCTTATTTTGCCCGATCTACTTAACCTTATCTAACCCTACCTTTTAAGGCCTAATAGTCGTTACAAACGATGTAATAAAAGATGAATCGTCATCAGCATAACAGCCATCGTACAAATTTCGTTGTGTGGATTTCTTTACTGACCGCGTCGACCATTTCATGAGTTTGCTGGCGTCCGTGAGCGCGTAGATGAGCAGAAACGCTGAGTTCCAGAGCCCCGTGCAAGCGAACATGGCTGCAAAGTCGAGGCTCCATTCTTCGCAAATGCTGTGTATGACTGGAAAATGAATACGATTTATTTACGTAAAAGAAATGTCTGAGACACGTTTCAGCATAGCGCCCGCCATTTCCAAGGGCACGCATTACTTATAGGTCTAGTCACTTGCTAAAGCACTGCATATGTTGATGCATTATCCTAAAGGGTAATGAAAGAATGTCACAAAGCCGTCCTTCTGTTACTACTTATCTTAAGTTCTCTAACCGATCCATACACTACGCTGCACCTCGACTCTAGAACGAACTCCCTCCTGAATTTCGCAAATTCTCTTCTTCTACCCCTTCCGTCGTTCACCAACCGTCATCGGTCTGAAGCTTATCTATCTATTACACTCCAGGCTTTCCATTAAAAACTGAAGTCTTGTCTCTTGAAGAAATCCCACCCTGATCCATCCAATCCGCTGCCTTCCAATTTCTTTTAGCTTAAACACAAACCACCCTAACAGCCCCTATCCCCCTACTCTGTCTGGTCTTCTGGCAACCGGACTTGGTTCTTGACATGGTATCTTTGGATAATCCCACTGACTTGACGAATAAGCTGGTGCCCTGCGCTTAGATTTGAAGTAGCGATTTAAAAATTTTGAGTTTAAGGTTTTCGAACCGAAGGATAAAGTTTTGTAGCATAAACAACGAAAGACAAATGAAAAGATTCTTGCGATAGGAGCGCAGTTTCAAGAGTAGAAATGCCAAGCATTTAACGACATTAAGAAACCAATAATATTGTTCTTCATCCTCTGATCGAAATAGAACTTTTAGGCTACTCCAATGCACCCGATGCCAAGCACACTCTATACTCGACTGAGGGGAGTGGCATCGGGGAATATTGTACAAAATGATTTGCCAAAACTGAACGCCAAACAGGCGCGACATTTTAATGAATAGATTATGGACCTAACCTTCATACTGTGCTGTTCACGATTAAAACCAAAATACAATATAAAAACAAGATTTATTATAATATTGAAACTTATAGGCAACAACAAACAAAGGCAGAAAAGCACTAACACGACATTTGGCCCAATTCAGTACGCAATCGTTATGCATATGACTAAATTACTTGCACACAATCACATGTGCAAAGATGATAAGATAAAAGAATTAAACGAATTTTTGATTTTATAAACTATACTTTGGGTTCTAAGGCTTTTAAGGTTATCGCATTTTAGATTCTTACTAATATACTACTGTCGAATGTAATTTAAAATGCATACATAAATGTATGTATACATAAATGTATGTATACCTTCTTCTATACTATATACTCCTTCTTTTATACATCTTCTATACTCCTCGTCTTCTTATCTTTCTTTCTGCTCCAAGCCCAAACATCACCCACCGAAGACGCCACTGTCTCTCTGCCTGACTTTAGGATCTTGACCTGGAACCGAACCCCTTTTGCCTATTGATTTGATTTTGACTGAGCGCCTGTGAATAAGCTGGTCTCCGTGATGTGGCTTTCGTTGGGCGCTCTAGAAATCTCGATATTACGATTACAGTATACCTGATAAATGTAACTGACGACTGTTTTAGTTACATGAGCATTCCTATATTTAGTTTTTCTTGAAGCGGCGCTATACAAACTTCTGATTACAATTACCGCATGGTTACACGTCCAGTTACCGTATAGATGCTATGTGCGCCTCAGTGGGCAATTTATAGGTAACTCCTATTGGGCGTTTGATGATCGCGGTGCACTGAGGCGCAAATAATAACGGGAAGAAGGAACTCCTTTCAATTGAACCAATCTACCTTTTGTGTATAGAGCTAGTGGAGCTGTGGTCAGAAGAATGACCATTGGCTGACCACCGAAGATGGCAAAAAATATTCCCCCGATCGTCTGTGAGTATATCACCTTCTTAACATCTAAAACGCCGACGACAAAACGATGGCAGAACATACGAAAATATAACTGATCTGAATCGAAAGTAATTCAATGTTCATGCATTGCTTCTTAAGAATTTCTTAATGGCCCTCCAAACCTGGCAAGCATATTGGAAGCTGGAAATAGGGTCGTAACAAGGCAACCGCCGTCGTCATCATTATTATTGCCATCATCATCATCGTCATCATCATCGTCGTCGTCGTCGTCTTTATCATTATCATTATCACCATCATTTGTCGTCGAAAGCATCATCGTCGTCGTCGATTTTGTTGCTGTTTTTGTTGGGACAAAATGTTTCGAGTAAAACCTAATTTTGAGAAAATTAAAAATTTTGATTTATTTTCCAACCTATGTATCCTTTAGTGTTGTTGTAGTTGAGCACACCCAGAGCAATCGCCGGCAAAATGCAGGCGAAATACAGGAAAACTATTGTCGCTATAGTCTTGCGCAATGTGTCATGGCCTACCACTCCTAAAACGGTACCAAAAAAGAAACAATATAATAATAATAATTATTATTTCTATTATATTAAGCGCCACTATCAAATAACAAAGCACCAACCAAGACCAAGAAGACATTAGCAAGAGCAACATACAAACTGGTGATTAGTGATATCACTGTACATTGCGATAAACCGAGGAAAGATGGGTGATGTTTGGGATTGGAGCGGAAAGAGGGAAAAAAGGAAGAAGGGGAGTCAGGATAGGATCTGTGAAAGAGGAATGTTTTCAGTTTCGAGTGAAAGACCAGAAATTTGTAAGGCCGGTCTATCATTAATAGCGCAGTAACTAATTTGCTCACGTCTGTCATAAAAGGAGACCGATAGTGGAAGAGATGTAGGATGGACGGGGTCATCGAAGTTGACTGAGAGAAGGTGCAGTGAAGGGCGGACATGGGTCGGCTGATTGGAGTGTGGGTGGGGCAGATATGGCCGATTGGTAGGTGGAGGTGAAAGATGAGAGAGTAATGAAAAATGTTAAAAGTGGGCGAAGTTGGATAGAGAAAGGAAATTCGCTAAACGGACGGTCAAGCGGGCAACATCCGGAGAATTGAAAGATTAAATAACACGTGCATCTCATAAGCGGGTTGACCACACGTAGTCACTGACCGAATACTTGAAGTTATCGTATTGCAAAGTTTGCTGTAAAAACACTGTACATATACGAAAAGCCAAAAAGCGTTATCTTTGGACGAGACTGGTCCAACCAGCTACACAGTAGGCCTTAGTCCTCCGAAGATTAACTCGCTGCAAAAAGCACCGCTCGCTAACAAGTTCCTGGAAGAAGACTGTATTATCCTTCGGATCCTTGTTGACGACAGACTGGCACAACATCAGTCTTTCTTCCAATGCATACAGATTCGTTTATTGCACTCGCCGGAGCGTATGATAATTAGCGATCATATTTTATAGACGACGAAATTATCCGCCAAAGCGAACGAGACGCGTCAAACGAGGCAGCTAGACTGCCGACGCAACCTAGGAATATATAGGAGTGGCATAATAGATAATTAGCATGAAATCATGCATAATAGATTAGACTCTTAAGCTGTTTAACATTAATATGAAACTAAAATAAGAAAACCTTTCTTAGAGCTTCTACTGTGCCACAGTTTTATGTCTTCGTTGTTGCCTTAATTCCAGCTTTAAAGAGTTCATTATGCTACGGGTGACATTCCTAGTCATCTGAATGCGGTTCGCTAAATGACGGAATTTTCGTTCTTAATTACATTAAACACCATTTAGGCTAGCGTACCTTTGTGAGGTACTTAGAAGGAGCTATATTAAGAATCTCGAACATACATTTTCCTTCCATCTTCCTTGAACCTATAATTCTCTACAATACCCCAACCTACTGATCTTCACAAACTCTACCATTCAGTCATACCCGCCTTTCCAGTTCATCCTCATAAGTCACTCTTGTCCCATCCCTCTACTCATCTTAAGTTCTCTAACCGATCCATATACCACACGACCTCGATTCTGGAAAGATCTACCCCCTGAATTTCGCAAATTCTCCGCTCCTCTATTCCTGCTGTTGTTCTCCTACCAGCTTCTGTCTCAAGCCCCTCTGGCAATTACTCCTCATGCTTTCCATTCAAAACTAAAGTCCAACCTTTTCCAGAAACCTTACCCTGATCCAACCAATCCGACGCCTTCCCATTCCTCTCAACCTAAACACAACCCATCGTAACAGCTCATGTGTCCCCTTCTCTCTGTGGTCTTCTGGCAACCGGCCTTTGTTCTTCATATGTATATCTTTGGACAACCCCCTAACTTGACGCAGCCCTAGTGACTAAGCTGGTGCCCTTCAAAGTAGCGCTTTAGAAAGATTTGACATTATGAATACGAATAGTGTCTGGAATAGTCTCCCTGTTTACATTACTCGCATCAATATCTCGCTATCCTTTTTTCGTAAAGAGGCTTAAGATCTAACTGTACCGTCTTGCTCTTGTTATCTGATCGTCGTGACCCACCTGCGCCTAAGATTCCTAACGATCACTCACCTATGTTTATTCGAACCTTTATTATTATTATTATTATTATTATTACGAAAATTTGTAACGCGCGCAAAAGTCACACCGAAATGCGAATCGGAGGCGCGGATAATCAGTCGCCAGGTGAAAGAGTCAGATATCCAGATGTTTGAAAGCCAGTGAGAAATAGTGAGTTTTCAGGCGTTTCTTGAAAGAAGGAAAGGAGTTCGAATTTCGAAGAAACATTGGTAGACGGTTCCATTCCTTCGGGGCAGAGGGATGGAATGCACGAGAGTCCAGGACAGTTTTGCATCGTTGCTTAGCCAAGAGACCCGTACCTGAAGATCTTAGGCTGCGGGGAGGGATGTAAGGAGAGACTAGAAACTGAAGGTAGGTAGGAGTGCTCATAGTAAGAGTTTTGTAGGTCAGACAGGCTAGTTTAAATCTTATCCGGAATTCCACAGGAAGCCAATGCAGCTGGCTTGATAGAGCTAAGGAATTTGTGTGAGGAGGTGCACGCAGCACCACAGGAGCCAGGGAATTTTGGATGCGTTGAAGTTTTTTGAGTTCAAGATTTGAGATACCCGTAAAAACCACGTTGGCATAATCAAGGCGAGAGCAGACTAGAGAACGGGCTACAGTTTGTGTCATGCCTTTGGTAACAGCTGACCTGATGTGACGTAATGCCCTGATAGCCTATGATAGAAACAAGATTTGCAGAGGTTTGTCATGTGAGGTCGAAATGTGAGATTGCTGTCCAAAATTACACCAAGTGTTTTGACCATATTTGATAGCGGAACAGCAGTGCCAGCTAGGTCAATGCTGGAATGTGAAGGGAGAGAACGCAGAAGTTGGCGTGAGCCAAACATGATCGCTTCAGATTTATCAGGATTTATGGCCAAACCATTGAAACAGAACCACGCATGAATGGAAGAGAGACACTCTTCAAGCGTTGCTTTGCCTGACAGATCAGTGGGTGACAGAGCAACGCAAAGCTGAGTGTCATCAGCATACTGTTGTAACTTCATTCCAAAGTGGTTAGCTATGCGGCTGACTGGTGATGTGAAGATTGTGAATAATAAGGGGCCAAGGACAGATCCCTGTGGAACACCAGCAGTGCAGAAAGAAGGATCAGACGGAGCAGAACCAATGCCCACTTGCTGAGACTTACTACAGAGGTAAGAAGCTAACCAGTTTAAGCAGTCGCAGACACACCAAAGCTTTTACTGATTTTAGAAAGAAGTAGATAGTGGTCGACAGTGTCAAAAGCAGCACTAAGGTCGAGACACACTGAAAGGCACGTCTGTCCAGTATCGATAGCTGAAAAGATGTCCAGTGTGAAGGTGAGAGCAGTTTCAGTTGAGTAGCCTTCACGGTAAGCTGATTGGTAAGGACTGAAGTTTGGAGATGAAGTGACGTTTTTCTTAATCCGTGCAAGGAAGAGACGTTCAAGAATCTTAGAAATGTTATTGAGATTGGAGATGGGTCTAAAATTTGAGAGGTTGTTGGTGTCTAGGTCAGCCTTTTTAAGTAAAGGCGTAACTAATGCTGATTTAAAACATGATGGAAAGCAGCCTTCAGCAAAAGATAAGTTGGCCAAGTGTGCGATCAGATGTGAGAAAACATCAGAGCAAGAGACAATGAGTGATGTTGGTATGAAGTCCACTGGAGAGGACTTAGGAATAGTGTGATTAAGAACAGACAGAACGGAATAGAGCCTTTCGTGCATTCCCCCAGCACTGAAGTCACTTCACGTATCTAACACTGTCTAAGCATAACAGTTGTATGCTATGGGTTGACCATTTCATCCGAATATATCGAATTGATGTGCAGAGCACTTCTAGATGGTGGCGCATCTTACTACTAACGCAGCACCGTGTTGTACAGATGTGGGGTTTAGTCGTAACGAAAGAAACGATACTGACCGTCTTTGTAGTCGGAGAGGTAGTAAGGAAACCGTCGACGAAGATCCATCTGAATTCCCTGCGTTAATCCACACTTCTCGACCCTTTCGTCCTCCTCCTGCAGATATCAAAGATTCAATTTCAACCGGAATTTTTACTGCAAATTTATATAGCGCTACTTCAAGAGAGAAACTCGTTAGATGCGCTCAACCAGGCTACGATTTGAAGGGAGAAGGAGAGCATTTCCTCGAGTGACACAGGCTTTCTTCAACTGTAGATAGATGTCGCTTTTGTCCTTGGGTCTTGTCCCCAATTTGCAACCGTAAATCGCACCCTGATGTCAATTTGTAGCCTAGTGCTTGCTATTCTTAAGTTGTTATCTCAACTGCACTATTTTGTTTACAGAGTTCACTGTACTCTTAGTAATTACAGTAAACGAGCTTCTCCTTTTGCTCTGAATTTTAAGACGATCTGTGGCGGCCATGATGAATGCGCGTGGAGTATGGATTACTGATTGCAATAAAACCAGAATGAGTCCAGTTTTCGTTGTGTTTGATGGAACTGACGATTCGTCCTCGAACCGAGCGCAGCCTGTGTGGAAAGGCCGTAGGGTTGTTTGATTTGTGTTGCCCTACTTCAATCAAGAGACCCTTCAGGTCTAGGATTTACCTCGGATGACAGCTGTCGTCCAGAACTGTATCTGTGAATTAGGTTCAGAAACCTTAGATTCATTGATTTGTAGCATATTTACAAAGCGCATGTATAGATTGACAATATTCAAGCGATGGCGCTAAGCATCTGTAAGTGAAGGACTGGCTCAAGGCCTCCTCTTGGGGGGGGGGGTCTAAAGGCCGCGCACTCTGCGTTGATAGACAAGCTCTCTACCAGTCGGCTACTGTGTTGTGTCCTGTTACATCATTAATTTGGATAGGGCGATGTTATCCTGTCCCCGTTGTAGCATTGTCTCTATTGACAATTTCAAAATTAATAAACGCATTTACCCGACAGTTAAGTTGGATAGGTTGCTTTGAGAAAGCCGTCATTAATGTCAAATACGTTTAATGACCACTTCAGCATGGAACATCAATGTCAACAGTTGCAATCGGCTTAGCTTTTCAAGGCTTAATCCATTCAATCGCAATATAAGAAACAACGAGGCCTTCACAGATTATGTAGGCATCGCTGTAATGAATCGAGCGCAATGATTGGCAAGAAGATCTAATGGAATGTGAAGTGATTCATCCTTATGCAAGTAATAAGTAAAATATCCCATATTCCACTATTGAGACTTTGGGGAGACGCTCATTTCCTTTTCTTGACCCTTGAGCTGCCAATGGACGAATCCCAATGTCCTGGACACGGGGCCGGCCCATCGCAGGACTTGCCGTTTAATTCCCAGCTTACCAGCTTACCAAATTCTACTGCTTGGTGACAGAGGCACGGTGTGTGCAAACAACTTGCCCAGGGTCGTTACACGAAGTCGAACCCGCAACCGCATGATCATTGACCAAATGCGTTACCGATAGACCACCGTGCCATCATCCTGATGCAGGTCCTAGTATTAGGTAACGTAATCTAAACAAGTATCTAGAACACTACAATCCTATTGTCGGCAAGACTTACGCGAAGGTCATTGTGGCGCTAAATAAACGAAAAATAACCGGATGTTTGGGGTCACTAACCGAAATATGCTTCCGGTTGCATCCTGGAGCTGGTATGTGTATATATATATATATGAGTTTGTTTGTTTGAGAGCCAGAAAGAACTCGTGCAAGGTCTAGTCGATCGATTGTTACCAGACAATTCGTAGTCTGCATATCAAGCGCCTTTCCGCAAATTTAGACCAGTTTCAGTTTAGATATTGTAGTAATAATGAGAGGTGTAATTAGAGATTTTTTTATACAGTCGCACGAAATCCTCGTTGTAATAAAAGGGCTTTAGAACTTCCTGAAAACATTTCTGTAATTAGCGTGGAACGGTGGCAGATCCTCAAAGCATTTCCTTCTCAACTGTTATTTGGACTGGAATATCGGATTCCACTAACGAACCAGTAATTGAAGCTATAGAATTACGACATTTGGGGCTTCTGTGCTCGAAAACCGTCTGTTTAAAACTAATGGCATTTCAGATGACGCCACGGCGTGTGTAATAGCCCTGTAATATTTCGACATTGCACAATATTACGCTACCAATATATCGTTATAGCAACGGAAGACGAATAAGAAATTGATAAATTCATCTCAAGCTTTCGAGGTTTTAGAAGGGCTTTGTACAAATTTTTAGATATAGTATATATTCAGTTTTTATTTTAAAAAATAAGCTCATATTATAGGCTGGTATTTGAAAAGCATTTCATATATTCTCGAACCAAATCATTTTCTGTGAAGCAGCAAATAGTCTTATAAAAACAGACGCAGATGGACAGTTGTAGGGTTCGAACGCATTGACGCTAACTGCTTTTCACTTGTGTCATCTGTATTACCGTTAGCACTCATACATAAACTCTAAAGTTTTTACTTATTAATGCACAGCAGTGGCAATAAGCAAGCTGCATCGATAACCGACAAAGCGGTTGCCGACTGATTACCGTGTGCGGAGCAGTAGCAGGATACTTACAATGAACACATCTTCCGTCGTTTGTGTTGCTTCCCTTGATATCTTGCGGATCGGGTGGATCTGTTCCTCGGCCAATTCCTTCATGTGTTCCCACAGAAGGTGCTTGAAGTCTTCCTCAGTGCGGGCAGTCAGCAGCCGCATACGCAGATCCATGTCGGCAAAGAGCGTTGCAAAGGTCCTCCCCGTCTCCAGTGCATTCTTTGTTCCCTTCTAAGCGTACAGCGAAGTAATATATAAAACCCAGTTAAGACGCAGCAATTCACGAACCAATTAAGGCGTAGCAATACACGAACCAATTAAGGCGTAGCAATACACGAACCAATTAAGGTGTAACAATACACAACCCAATTAAGGCGTAGCAATGCATAAACCAATTAAGGTGTAACAATACACAACCCAATGAAACGTAGCAATACACGAACTAGTTAAGGTGTAGCAATACACAACCCAATTAAAAGTGTAGCAATACTCTAACCATTTAAAGCGGAGCAATAAATTCACCAGTAAAGGCAGAGCAATACACAACCCAATTAAGGATTAGCAATCCATAAACCAATTAAGGCTGAGCAATCACAAACCAGAAGTAACGACTACAAAAATCAACTACAGCGAGGCCGGAAAATCCCCCGAAATATTTAAAATCCGTATCAACACCTGTAGCACAAATCCAATGAGATTATTGCAGTGTTGCTGTTGATGATGATGCAGATGATAACGATGATTACGACATAGAAGACGAGAGTGATCTGATAAAAAAACTATGCCTGATTGCTTTGCTGTCCTATGCTTTTTCGTCAGGCTGTGTTGTTGTTCAGTTTTAGCCAGACGATAAGTTGACGATTGTGTACGTGTTAAATTATTTGTGCATTTGTATTTCTTTCGTTTATTTAATTATTATTAAAACTGACTTCTCTCGTGGGAGTAACGACGAGTACGATGAACCAGACTTCTTGACTCGTTCGTCCTAAGTTGGCTGGATTTCTCAGCCTTGCTATTGCGACATTTCTCTTCTGGACGGACGGAACGGTGCATCTGGAAAAGCAACGTTATATTGATACACTGCTATTCGTCGTTCAACTGAAACAGAAATCATCTTGCAAGATTAGAAATATGTTTCGATTTGATTTAGTCTTTGCAAATTTTCTATTACTTTAATTGCTGCTATGACAGAACAAGCAGTGTTTGCCTATCCGTAAATGGATAGTCAGTAACAAGAGTAAATGGATGACAGCAAATGAATGGCCTATGATATTTGTATATGGATAGCCTAAGACACAGCAGGTGAATAGCAATATATGGATAGCCAATGATATCAATAAATGGATAGCCTATTATATCAATATTTGGATAGCCTATGACATAAATAAATGGATGACCTCTGATAACAGTAAACGAATAGCTCATGATAGCAGTACATGGAATGATTCATCAGCAAATGATCAGTAATTGGATGGCCTGTGATAAAAGTAAATGGATAGACTACGATCTGTTTTGTTTCTGCGTTACGACGGTAGGCGAGCGTCTAGCCAGTGCGTAGTCCTTTTAAGCGCATTCGAGCTTAGCGCGAATGGTGATTAGTGAGATGCTAAGACCGCTTAACACGGCGATTAATTAGAGAGGCTGGCCGCGAGCCAGAGTCTTTGGTCGGCTCCTGGCTGTCTGCAAGTTGCTTGGCGCCTGTCGTCGATCGTCGTATGCAAATTGAGCGGTGATTGACAGCTGTTGCCAAGTACTCACAGGGCACACAGCCAAGACTGGTCGTAGTCGAATCCTCCGCCGTAGGAACGACACGTACTTTGTATCGTCTTAGCCAGCTGATGAACTGATCAACACACGCACACACACAGGCAGATGTAGAGTGACACATTTACACACAGATGCACGGATAGAATAAATAACACCCAGGCCGATGCACAGATACACAGACAGGGCCGTCGTATCCATTATGCACAGTAGGCACTGTGCCTAGGGCCTATGAACTTTATAGGGGCTTACGAAAGTCAAAAATGAGATATTGAAAATAATAAATTTATTGATTGACCCGAAAATAGAAAAAGGAAATACAAATTTAATAACCTTAAAGTTTGTACTGAAACAGTTAAAGTTAGGCTGTGCTATATTATGTTAACTTTGCGGCTTTTGCATTAGCACAGTCACATAAAATGCCCTCAAATGTAATTTCCCGCATTAAGTCGTTTTCAATTGAAAGCAGTGCAATGGAAGATATGTAGACGTCAAGAAATAACGTGAATGTGTTTAGCTCTAATGCAGAGTTGGCAGCTGGGGACCACGAATGCGAGAGTGCCTAGGACCTACGACGACCTTAAAACGACCCTGTACACAGATACAAACAGATTCACGAATGCAGTGAATGACATGCCGGTACATGTACGGATACTATGATAAAAACACATAAAGGTCTGAACAGATACGTTAGGATGGCTTTGAAGCAACTTAATGAAGCTGGCGCAAAACTACTAGAGTGATAACTGGCTCGCGAAACACCTATTATATTTTATATGGCGCCTATTTATTTTTGAAGGGTGCTCTATAAATGTGCAATTACGATAACGATTTGGGCCAAATGTCATAACCTAGCCGTTAATATTGACTATACAGGTATTTAGCCTGACAGTGAGTAGAGCCAAACACACCAACTGCTACACAGAAAGTCATTATGAATTCTAATGGAAGCCTTGAAGAAATCAGAACCAGATCAGGGACTGTAGGTCACTGAGTTAACTTTTTTCAAAAATACTAGACATTTTAGGCCCATGTTCGCACTGTACATATATCAGTGTCTCCACTTAACAGTCAACGATTTAAGATTGTACACTGCTATTATTTAAATCTGAATTTGCTATCATTTTCGGGTTAGGATCATTTTCGTCTTGACGAAAATCGATGGTCAAATACAATTTCACTGAATAATAACTTCTACCAGGGGATTAGCTCTGCTTACCTTGGGTTAAGTTCATCGGCCGAGTCGACCATACTGATCTCTCCCTTGACTCTATGGGGCCTGCACTCACAACACTCTTTTGGACCAGCGCTCACAGAATTTTATAGAAATTAATTGTTTAAGGTATTAAAAGACAGTGGGAAACTTAGGATGTGCCTTCACACAATTTTCATTGAAATCTAATGTTTATAGTATTGAAGGACAACCGAAGTTTTAAAGTAGCAGATGCTTACAGCCAATCCATACTGTGACCAAACAATACACATGAACTACAGAATATGCTATAGACAGTGGTTCCAAACCTTTTTCAGAGCCAGACACCCTTACTAAAAGTCTTTCAGTCAACTGTGACCTAAATACACGCCTCGGCGCCTATCAACGACAGTAATTGCGTATCCCGCTACGCTATATAATCCTTGGCTAACACAACGGGAGAAACTAAATAATAATAAGTAAGTAAATAAGAAGAAAGAACTACTGATTAATTGCTTTCAGGCAGATCTGGGCGTGTCAACGACAGCAATACTACTGTAAGTGAAAGATTTTAGGTTCTGCCATCCTGCCATCCAGCAGCGCCACACCTAGAGCAGGTTCACGGCAGCCTTGGGTGCCACAAAGTCGACCACGCATTTATCACACTTCCCTGCTTTAAAATGTAGGCTTCTTACCAGACATTACATACTCCATCCCAACAAGCATTAATGCGCACAGTGATAACACTGCAAAGGAAGAAGTATACTGACCATCATACGCTATATAAATGTCTACCTACATGAAAATATATGCAGTTTTGAAGATACGGACAATTATTCCCGATATAGAATATGGATATTAAAGTATGATACAGTTTCAAGACGACAAGGACCAGGGTTTAGCTAAATGTCACCAGAAAAAGCTGCAGAAAATTAACAAGCGATACTTTAATCCTGATGAGCTATGGACCTAGTTGTAGATTTGGAGAAACTGAAGTGAGGCGAAGGAAAACATTGAGTGAGAAAAAAGCATGTACATGTAGCTATATTAGATATGACTGATATGATGCACCCAGGTTGGGAAACACTGCTATAACAAATGACAAACAACTATTCAACATTTACCAGTTAGACAACAGAGGTGTGCCTAATCAATTTGTATAAACAAATGGCCTCTTGACGTTTCCGCTGGGGAGTGTAATCAAGTGTGTTACCGCTACCTATTACCTTTACGGTACATACCCATAACCTTTGCGGTACACGTTGTTTCATAGCATTGTGTCTACGTGCAGACATTTTCATAATACACAGTATCTCAAATGGGACATTTAGTACGTGTTTCCATGGTAATCATCGTGATCATAATCATCGTCGTGGTCATCATCATCCTAATCATCATCATCCTAATCATCATCATCCTAATCATCATCATCCTAATCATCATCATCATCCTAATCATCATCATTATCTTAATCATCATCATCATCCTAATCATCATCATCCTAATCCTCCTCCTCCTATTCATCATCATCTTAATCATCATGATCATCGTCATCATCTAATGCAAGCCCAGTGCCAGTCGTTGAAAACCGTAATTTTAACCTATAACAGAACACACACATGCATCTAGATGTGCTGCGACTAGTGTATCTTTGTATGTATACATTTAAATGTCGTGTGCGTAGACATCTTGTCTCAATTGACACCCTATCGCGCACTATCTCCGAATTCCCAGTCGATGTCTTTCTCTGACAGCACATGCCCTCCGCTGTCTCCCTTGCCACTCCCTCTCTCGAGCTCATCTGTTTCTCCCTCCCCCTTCTTCTCCGGAATTCCGGGTCCTTAGCTTGCCTTGGTCCGCCCCTCCGTCCGTCCGTCCCTACATCGTGTCTCCATCCTTAGGATCTTAGGACGGCGGCGCCCGGCGTCATGACCAGCATTCCTAATTCCGGAATTAATTACGGAATTTCTCGTCCGTAAATCGCCGGTTAGCTGCGGATCAGTCATCGCCAATTCCGGCGTCCGAGTCCTTTGAAGGAAGCGTAGACGCAGTGGATGAGTACATACGACGCTGATGATGCCTGATAGCAACAGCAGCAGATACAAGGTTGTTTTGGTTAAACAACGTTGATACACATTGATACAGAGAAATTGTATATATATATATATATATATATATATATATATATATATATATATATATATATATATATATATATATATATATATATATATTGTACGTGTTTTAGTAGAACCTGATCAGCGCAGTGTCATGCTGTTGTAAATATAGAGTACAATTTTAATAGAACCTCATAGATGTACATTGATTAATATATAAAAATATACATACATACATTTACACTGTCATACTGGTACATAGAATATAATATAATCCACTTCCAGCAGGACCATGTATTTCGTGCATCGGTATATGCACACTGAGACTGCCCTATATTTAGTTGTAGAATTTTAGTTGAACAGTATAAATGTACACTGACGCTGTCGTATTGTTACAAATATATCGTACAATATTTTGTAGAGCAGCATGAAATGCGCTTTTCTGATTTGATACTGTTGAACTTATAGCCTGCGATATAACCAGCACAAATAACTGGGCCTTGCAGAACTAGGCCCACATCGTAGATTTAAATTTCACTTTCTTATCTCCTTAACATATTTTAGCAAAGGATGTTAATGAACTAAATAACCGTAGTATTGTGACAAAGATAGAAGCTCAGTTTAGGAATGAATCCTAACAGATAGACAAAGGAGATGACACATATGAAACAGAAAAAATATTACGCCAAACTTCTCCACTGCAGGTCATGTGCCAAAGTAGTAATTGTAATTGTAATCTGACATTTATGAAGCGCCACTTCAAGAATAGACTCATCAGAGGCGCTCCCGACCCGAACCAGTGAGACCACTGTCAAATAATACAGACTTCAGGCGCTTGCGAAACTGCGGAAGGGACAAACTGAGGAATGCAAGCCGGAGCCCTCGAGAAAGGCGATTCCAGCTATTAGGTCCAACATAGGCAAAGCTTCTAGACTGCGCTGTAGCAGTGCGCATACGAGGGACAGTCAGGAGTCCAAGGGAGACCGACCGGAGAGTGCTACGGCCTGGAATCAAGGAGACCGAAATGCAGAAGTGCCTAAGATATGATGGAGCAGAGCCAATGAGACAATTACGCATAAGCGTTAGGATCTTGAACTGGATACGCTGCTGAATGGGAAGCCAGTGCAGAGTGTCCCGCATAAAGTTATATGGCCATACCTGGGGACGCCTCCAGCAGCAGCATTGAGAACAGACTGAAGCTTGGAAATATTGGCAAGTGAGAGTCCAGCAAAGACGTGTTATAAGTGATTCAGTAAGCATGATTACTGATAAGCTATAGTATTTTTTCGAGTTCAGCTAACAAGACTGTGCTTCATTTTGTATGACGACCAACAATAATAGTCTCAATAAGAGTGCGTTATATAAATTGTGTGCCTAAAGTCCAGAAATGTAGCCTCAACTTTCTGCTCAGGCACCTACCCGAATCTTGGGTGAATAGCAGCTTCTTGGCCTCGGCGAAAGCGGCCGGGCACTCCTCTCTGTCGAGTAGATGGTGCAGCATGCAGTCCATGATGTCTTCTAGGCTGTTAGCTTGGAGGTCCAGAATCAGCTGAGCCTGGTTCAGGAAGTTTTCGACGTCCATCGAAGCTCGTATCTCAGCCGCGAAGTCTTTGACGGGAATTTTCTAAAAGCAACAAGATTTAGGCTGGTAATTATTATTTCTGTATTTGTAAAAGCCACTACGGTGGTCTATCGGTAACGTGTTTAGTCAATGATCATGCGGTTGCGGGTTCAACTCCGTGTAACGACCCTGGGCAAGTTGTTTCCGCACACCGTGCCTCTGTCACCAAGCAGTTAAATTTTGGGAATTTTGTACCGGCGTAAGCTGGGAAGTAAACGCAAATCCTGCGATGCAGTGGCCCCTTGTCCAGGACCTTGGAAGTTGTCCATTGCAGACTCAAATGCCTTTAAGAAAAGGAAATGAGCGCCTCCCCTACGTCTCACTTGTGGGATATGGGGTACTTTACTTACTGCCTAATGGTAAAGCATCAATAGATGTCTCTGAGCAATGTTGCTTAAAACCCTTGCTCAAGGTCCATATCCATACTCAGTGACCGTCTCAGAGGGGGCTCGAACCTACCCATTACGAGCTACAAGGCTAGCGCGCAAACAAATCAGTTGCCATGTCACGGGGTATTCCGGTTGGTTATGTCAACAATACTGGGTCATGTCAACATGCTATGCATAAACATAAAAGCAGGTGTGAGCCACAAAGAGCTATGTAAAAATCCTCATGGTGACTAGGGAAGATAAGAAGGCATCGAAGGAAGCCAGAACAGACGAATAAGCTGCAGATTTGAGTTAGTACATTGCCAGAAAGAAGTGGAAAAGTCGGCTGGAAAGCCATCATCTTTGACACTGATCTAACACTACAAAGATCCTGTTATTTGGATATGACTGCGATTCCTCGCTCAGTCTATGGACGTATGGCGTGCTAACAAATGCATTACTTACTTATTTACTTACTTACATACTTACTGACTACGCCAGCTTCTCACAAAATAGTGAAGGTTATCCATACCTCATGACGGGCGTACATCAAAGAAACTTCTTCGCCGTCGTCTGTACATAAAAAACAAATCAGTCTGTAGACCACAAATGAATAAGTAGATCTATCGATCGATAAGTTAGTCGATGAAACGATCAATAATTTCGTAAATAACTTATCATAAATGAACGCATGTTTGTGTTAGCTGTCAGAGCATGTCGCGCGACAACATTTTCAGATTTTTGGCCTAAATCCAGTCCTGCATCAAAAGTACAAATAAAGCAACCCTAATATGTAAATGGAGATATGGTTTCGCTGTTTTACGGTTCTTATTTGATAAAGTCTCGTCCGTTGCTTCAAGGGCCGGAAATTCATCAATTATGCGCCGGAAATTCAATTCGCGCACAGCATCGGAATTTAGATTCGGCGTCGATAACCGATTCGCCCTCTCCGTCGAGCGATTGCAGTTCCTTTGTCGCTTCACAGAAGGATTCACCCGAAGTCACACACAGCCACTCGATTTGTGAGGCCCCGTCTCTTCATTATACCACTCTTTCAGATTTAAAGGCCCCTGGCCTGGGTTGTACTGACATTTGGAAATGAATCGAATGTCTGTTTCTCATTTCTCAGGGAAAATCTGAAGCTGCTGAGGTTGGAATCTGGCTCAAATTGAATCCAATGACCGTGACGACATCAGACTCTGACGTGATCGAGCGCGTGACTTTAGAGATTTGTGGACAGTTTTTCCGCTTATACAAAGGTCTGAACAAGGCCTTCGTTGCATGATCATGCTCTACTGGCACTTAGTTATATGACACTTCATCCTGTAACATGAAATCATATCACATCAAATCACTCACAAACAATACGTCAAATTTAGATTATATTCTGCAGGTTGTTGTGGCTCACCAGGGCAGTGTTGGGCTCTCGAGTGTTCTCAGTGGGTGCACTTCTCAATTCTTTGCGCCTGTCAGTTCCTGACTTTGTATGAATGCTGTGAAAGTAATCTTGCGCTGCTTAGTCAGAAAGTTTTAAGCGAGCGTTTGTGTAGGAAATTCAAATCGGGTTACTGATTTGTTTGTGCACGCGCAGATCACGTGCGTGCTGTCACGCATCGAACACGTGGTAGGGTGGGGTGCTGGCGAGCAGCACCCTGCGGGTGGGACTGGCTGACGTCAGCAGTGATTCTGACCGACGCGCATTTATAACGTTGACGATCGCTCGGGAAAACGACAAGACTACGTTGTGATAAGTAAGCGGATTTAGGAAAACCCACGAATGCGCAAAAACGAGGAACCTGTCTAATTTGTTTGTACTGTCCTGCTGTCTTGGCGGGAAAGGGCTTACATAAGCGGACGCAAATACATTGTTAATAGATCTCGAAGATTTGTAGCACTGGTCTGCCGTATGCTAAGTTAAAAGATTTAGTTAAAATTCCTTGATGGATTTGTGCCTTTAGAGACTGTAATGATTCAAGTACTGTTGTCATTAAACTGTTAATTTAATAATAATTTTGAAATTTAAGGACTGTCTTTACTCAAGTTAACGCTACTATACGAATCGGGCATGTCGATGATTATGAACCCGATCGTTGACAATTCGAAAAGATCGTTGACAGATACCTTCTGCCTGCTATCAGAACACTCTTAGTAAAAATGATTGGTTAGAAAATAGATCAGATTCATTTCTATTACAGCCTTTTACTTCAGCCTGAATATTACAAAAGGCAACATGCGAGTTCTGTCTATATACTGCAGTGAACACCTTTATATCCAGACAATATGGTCCATCCACATTGATGTATGTTGTTACCTCACCTTACTTTACAAAAGAGTGACGCCGCATGAAAGTCCTGGGCCAGAGAAACTTGTAGGCTGGCGATGATTGAGATTGTGGGTTCTCACCAAAGTCGTCCGGATAGTTGACAGTGAAGGTGCTCTCGCTGAACTCAAGCGGCGACTGGCTGAGGGTGATGAGGCTTCCCCTTGGGGTTACCATGACCGCCCTCGGCTGGGTGGTAGCCACAACGCCCGCCATCTCCACCGCCACCAGTCTGCTGTTTCCATCACAACCGAACGGCGTCAGGCTAGTGCCAGACTCGTTATTCACCTTTCCAAGTCCGCCGGTGTCGGCGGTCGGTGAGCTTGGAACCGTCAGGACTTCTTCAAAGGTAATCTCTGGCGGTTGGAGTAGGATGTGGTTCAGTCCAGCTGTTGGAGAAGGAGTGGTAAGACTGACGAGGGCACCCACGGGGGACGTGGATCGAGACGATGTCCTTGGAAGAATATTCCGGAAGGTGGCTGATGATCCCTGGTGGATCTCTCTCGAGATGGACGTCCGATGGACCGACAACGCCGCCGTCTGCGTTCCGGAAGCTGACAGGGTCCGACGTATCCGATGCGTGTCGGATTCCGTGGAGGACGAGATTCCACTGAAGCTGGACACGGTCGAGCGAGTTCTCTGGTTCCTCGGCGGTGCCTGTGGCTCAGAGGTCTTGACCTCGAGGACCATCGTCTGACTGCTTCCACCGGAGCAGTTGTGAAAAGGAGTGCCGTCTGTTGAAAACAGACGGCGGAGGATTTCACGCTTTGGTGGACAGATGAAGGCCACACCCTCTCGCTTTGTATCTGCAATGACAGCATAACGTAAAGTAGGGTTTCATCATCATCAGCTTTATCAAACCACCACCACAATCAACAAAAACAACAACAACATCACCACCACAAACAACAAAAACAACAACATCACCACCACAAACAACAAAAACAACAACATCACCACCACAAACAACAAAAACAACAACAACATCACCACCACAAACAACAACATCACCACACCACCACCACCACCACCCCAGCCATATGGCGGTGATAGGTACTAATAAATGATCTCCATTCTTTTCCGTCACATGTCACATTTAGAGCTGTTCTCATATTTAGTAGAAGTCTTACATTGTCATCCCTTATATTGTCTATCCAGCATACTCTTCTATCCAGCATACTCTTCTATCCAGCATACTCTTCCTTTTCCTTAACAAGACATTTATTATCCGTCGCTAACAACACAAACATTCAGGCGCGTTGTCTTTGGGTTAAGAAGCTTTCACCCGCGACCCATCACCCATCCCTGACAACAGCCATCCATTCCCGGACGACTTCGCAGCAGCGGACGAGGCTTCTACATGTGGTTTCTTTGCGGGAGTTGGGCTACGTGTGTTTGGTTTTAAAGTCAGCTACTTAAATTGGCTAATTAAGTGAGCTTAAATTTATAAATTTTTAGATATAATTTGTTGGTTCAACGCTTCTTCTAGGAAAGTATGATATTTTTCAAGTTGGTCTATTCATTATTGTATTTTATTTTAGTAAACAACTTTGCGAATCTGTTCGATCCTCCATTATCGCCCATTCGCTCACCGCCAATCGCTTTCTTATTCTGGCTGTGCGTTTTTGTTTGGCTTTCTTTTATGCTTATCAGCCAATCCAATAACAACAACAACAAGTCCACAAGCTGCTGTCGCTATAGGTTTCAAGCTAGCGTCATCGTTCATTGCATTAGACCTGTTTATTTTTGCTGACCATATTTACTCTTCACTGTCACACACGCTTCCTCAATCTTCCCAGCCATCACCTTTCGTCGCTCTCGGAACAAACGCATCGGTTCTATTTCACGATCCCTCTGAAGCCTATTCCTTGCATCTTATCAGTCATGTAAAATATACCTACATGTTTTTTCTCACTCAGTGTATTCCTTCACCCCACTCCGGTTTCTCCAAATCTATTCCTTCACCCTACTCCGGTTTCCCCAAATCTACATTAAGGTTCATAGCTCATCAGGATTAAATGTCGCTTGTTAACTTTATGCAGCTTTTTCAGGTGACATTCAGCTAAACCCTGGTCCTTGTCGTCTTAAAACTGTTTCATACTTTAATATCCATTCTATATCCGGAATAATTATCCGTGTCTTCAAAATTATACATATATGCATTCATTTATATGGACATTTATATAGCGTATGATCGCCATTATACTCCATCCTTTGCAGTATTACCACTGTGCTATTAATGCTGTTGGGATGGAGTATGTAATGTATGGTAAGAAGCCTACATTTTAAAACAGGGAAGCGTGATAAATGCGTGTTCGTCTACTACGACTTTGTGGACTATTCACTAATTCTCAGTGGAAATTACAGTCGTTCGATGGACTGATGTCATTAATATGCATGCATACACAAGAATACTATATACTGTGCTATACATAGGCTATATATGTATATATATATATATATATATATATATATATATATATATATATATATATATATATATATATATATATATATATATATATATACATAGATACCAATTCTCGTTGTACGATGGACCGGGTGTTTTACTGCAATTGGATCTCTTGCAGGCTTTTCAACCGGCCCAACCTTTGGCACTTGCGGCTTTAGAGTGTGGTGTGCCATCGATTGATGCTGTCTGCATTGATCTATCTTCATTAATACCCGGCGCCATAGAAGTCTTCAGATTAGGTAAGAAAAAGCGATAGAGATTTTCTCGGATTTATTTGCGAAATTTATGTAGCTCCATTTTAGACTCGGGCCAGAAGGAAAGAGAGAGATAGAGAAAAAGAAGAGAAAAAGGGAAGAAAGAAGAAAACGAGAGAAATAGAACGAGTTGTTTAGTGAGAAGAGATAAAGAAAGAGAAATAGTTATTGGGACAGAGAGTAAAAGATAGACGGTGGGAGAGAGAAGCAGAGAGAAGAGAAGGAGAGAGGGAGAGAAACAGAAAGAGTGACGGAGAAAAGTAAGAGTAAGACATATACACGGAGAGATACAACAGAGACAGACAGACAGAAAGGAGATGTGAGTGACGGAGAGAGGCGAAGGAAGAGAAATTAGAGACGTGGATAGAGAGAGAGACAGTGACGGAGACAGAGAGAGATACGGATGCTGGAGTTAAATTTACATTGCATAGACGATGGATCGAATCAATTACTGGTAAGCCATTTGTTACCAACAGTCATACTATATCTCTGGCCGCCATGCATGCCAGGTCTTCACGTGGCATCAGACGAACAAACATCTATCCTGTCTCGAAATAAGCCGTATATTATTATTATTTCTGCATTTATTAGGCGCCACTATCTAATGACTTAGCATCAATCGATGGCGCCGAGCAGTTGTGAGTAAATGACCCTACACAGTAACCGTCTCAGGGGGTTTCGAACCCGTACTCTCCAGGTTACACGCCGAGCTCTTTCTCTCCAGTGGGCTACCGTGCCAACATAATAACACTTTCTACTGTTTCGCATGAATGAATGAGCGGAACATTCCTTCCAATAAATCTACTTTATCGTCTGTTGGTTTGATTCAGCCAACGCTAAGTAGAAGAATTCCGGTCAAAATAAAGGTTTAAATATTTTGCATTTTCATATATATATATATATATATATAACACTTATGAATAACACTTTCTACTGTGCTGCACACGAATGTGTGGTCGGAATATTCCTTCGAATAAATCTACTTTATTATATCTGTTGGATTTACTCAGCCAGTGTCAAGTAGGAGAATCCTGATCAAAATAATGAAGTTGAAAGATTTTGCATTTACATATATGTATATTGGAGTTTAATATATATATATATACATATATATATAACCATTTTTATATGTAATATATTAATTTGTACATTTTGATGAATGTATGATTGCTTAGCTCTGTTTGAAAATTATGCATCTAAAATTCGTTATTATGATGAGCGATGACTTGGGCGAATGTTTGGTGTATACGGCTCATTTTAGGAGTTTTCCTGCTTATTTACCTTTTCTTTCATAGAGTGCATATAAGTTACGTATATATACATACAGATTATTGGTATATTTACCTTATATAATTACAAAACGAGAGAACAAATAGAAATGCAAAGGCCTACATCTGGTCAAAGTATATTTACAATATACTGCATGAATGGCTTTAATTCATTTGTTAATGTAATAGTTTTCCTCTTCCATTAAGTTGAAAACAACTAAATGCTCAAACAGACTCACATGTACATTTCACATACATATATACCTACATACATATATACGTACACACACATGCATGCATGCATTCCACACATACATATATACATACACACATTAGGGTGGCCCTTATTTATATGGGGAAAATTAACTGCAAAGCAATATTAAGTCTCACCTTTTCAGGATATTCCTTATTTAAAAAAATATTATGTGCAAATTTTGAGCGAGAAATTGTAATATTTACCGATCGCTCAACAACCTTAATGTTTAGCCATATAGCGTAAATGGTAGAATTCAAAAATCTTTGCCATCAGTTTGACTAATCCATGCAAAAAATCAGGCTGTAATGAAAACTGCTGTTTTAGTGTTTATTTAACAGTCTCGAACCGATACAGAACAGTTTTTAAAATCAAACTACTGTACACACACACAGAATGTACAGTATGGTATACAGTATGCATTCATGGTTTCTTAAGTAGCGTTAATTTTCTCACAGGCGCGCTCAGTCAAAAACAAAATCGATAGGCAAGAAGGGTTCGGTTCCATGTCAAGATCCAAGAATCGGGCAGGAAGACAGTCAGACGGCTACGGTTGGTGGTGTTTGGAATTGGATCTGCGGGATAGATAAAAGGAAGAAGAGGAACCAGGATAGGATCTGCGGAAGAGGAATGTTCAGTTTTGAGTGGAAGACTTGCGGAGAGATTGCAAGGGGTGAAGTGATAGCGAGTTCCTATGATGGATCAGATAATCGTAATTCGTTGGAGAAACCAAGTCGAATTCAATAAGATGTCTTCGTACATCAGTAAAATTATTTGTGTTTGCAACAGCGTTCGCCACTTTTATTGTTTTTTTTCTAGAATAGGTACACTATCGCATTTTATAAAACAACACCAGAAACCGATTATGCGCAGAAACTGTCAGCCTTCAGTTTCTTTTTATTCTACTGCTTCAGGCATCGCTAATAATTCAGTTTTGTCAACTGTCGCGTTTTCGTCGAAGATTTGAAAATTATACCTCAGTATGCACCAAGATATTCTGATAAAAATCAATTTTCGCACTTTTTACTGATAATTAATCTGGAAAAATTGTTACAAAGATCTTAGATCGGTGGTAAAAGCTGTTAGCTTTGGTTGATTTGATGGCATTGTCCCAGTATAAAGTATTACGAGTGGTATTGTCAATTCGCGGAATAAGTACACATATTGTAGAGTGTTTGTATTGTCAATACGTTTTAATGCTGTTTCGAAGTTTTGTTGGCAGTACATTTCCAAACAGTCCTGAATATAACTTTGCATAACCCAGAATTTCAGGCCAGAAATTTAAATCATTTGCATCAGTTGCTAACTTTTGATGTCGAAACGTAACAGAGTGTTGTCTAAATTTTTGATTAGTTCATATTTAGCGGCTTTTACTTGAACATTTTTATAGCGCTCTTTAAGTACCTATCAAAGGCTAGCTAAATCATGTTAGACTTCTTTATGAACAGCAACAACAAGATTTTTGTATGTAAGCAATTAATATTCAGATAACTGGATTAGTCACCACTGGAGGGTCCTCGCATACAGGAATGACGACAGCCGAATGAAACGCTCGCAGCACACAGTCGCGCTTACCGACTGGCACTTCATGTGCTGATGGTAGAAGACGCCGCGTCCCTAAGGCTTTCAGGTCTGTGCATAAGAGGTATTCGTTAGTAGCTGGTCGATTAGGCATAGAATCTCTCCACAATGCATGTCGCCATTAACTCTGAGGTGCACAGCCTTAGCAATCTGTAATGTCTCGTGACAAAAGACATAAGTGTGGTTGATAAAAAGTTGTATAATAGAGCAGATTCAGCTCGCTATTCGCTTATAGTCGGACTGCCTTTTATCGATAGCTGTTGGGTAAAATGGAGTCTTGTTCTTCGGCCACAAAGACTGTATTCCATTGCCAGACAAGGTGTGCACGCAACAGCGCGTTAACTGACGATAGAATTGAGAATGGGCTTCGGCGTCCTTTCGTCCCAAAACTGTTTTATCGGTGATTGAAGAGGCTCCATATTCTTCTTGCGATCATCACTGAAGAAACTCTGACTCCTTTGACTTTACCGATTCCTGACAGTCGCCGAGTCTAGAGTCATCTGGCGACTCTTCAACCAACTCATCCGCATGATATGCCACGAGTCGCATCGTGATGAACTAACTAATCGGGATCTCAGCACATTTGGCCAAGTAGCATCAACTGAGGTTAAATTGGAGCAGGTTAGACCAGATCAGATTAGGTTAGATTTGATTTCATCAAATGGAATTGAAGTTGCCTTACTGATCACCAATAGTTTAGGAAAGATACAGACAATCAGCTTTATATCAATATGTGTGAGAGGGAGAACTCAGAGGGAACCAAAAGGGTCCCGTTATACACAGAGTCGCCCCTTTACATCAGCATCAATGGTCAGTTTCTTAAATACAAGTTATTATGTCAGTTGTGACATATATTGATCTATTATTGATTGTATTAGGCTACATGTGTATTCTACTCACTCTCTTGTGTCGTTCTGCTCAGTCTTGTGAGTCGTTTCGGTCTCAACTTAAGACGAATCTTTTTCAGTTGGCTTATCCACCTTTGGCTGCCTCTGTTTCGGTGAATTGATTTCATGGGTATTGTCCTGACCACGGCTTACTTTTGGTGCGCCATCGGTTGATGCCTTGAGCATTAGACACCGAAGCCAAAGCGGTTCCCAATTAACAATAAAAATAAATTCATTAAGTGAAAACCTTAGGTAAAGTAATTGTAACTGTAGTGAGAAATTTGTATAGCGGCTCTTTACGAGAAACTACTGAGAGGCGGTCTCTATGCTGTCTAAATGATGTCAAAATTCAGTAAATGACACGATTTTCTATAACGACCGTGTGTTATGGGGTGAGATCCTTCACCACCGCTGCCCGTTTGAACTGGCGCCAACCGTTATAGTCCTCGTCTACGGACCGTGCTAGCCCGAGTTTCAAATCTCTGAAATAAGCCACTATCGGTGTGCGAACCGGCATCCTCACGCATAGAGGCGCCTTGACGTACGCCTTAAGTAGTGTAGCTAACTAGGCGAGTAGTAGCAGTGTAGCTAACTAGGCGAGTAACAACAAAAGTTGATCAATAAGCCAACTACTGTTAAGATAACTAGAAGACTCACAAGTGGCAGGCTACCAGACGTAGAGCTCAACCAACGGATTCCCATCTAGAATAGTAGTCGACATCACTTTCAGAATTTCAGGACCGGAAGACATCAAGGATAAGGAACGACAACAGGTGGACCTGATCACTCGTGTTTTTGCAAGCCTCTCTCAATAACGCTACACACCTCTCTCCGTAATCGTTCTCAGAGACGGGTTCCTTAGGCGAGCTGAAGGATAATTTGATGGAAACGCAGCACAATAACAGCAATCCAACGAGAGGAACCCATCTCTTTACAAGTATCAGTTTTCAAATAACATGCCGGGATTCAATACCCGGACACAGAGGTGAAAAGCAAAAGTACTCTGCAATCTGCCAGCGCCTATGTACATCACAGACAGTAACATGTTGTTACTTCCTAATGACTGTCTTCTGCTCGTCATCTGCGATTTGCCGTCTCCTCCGCCTGGGGCCCATTTGCTGCCACGTCGTCTCATTCACTGAGACGCAAGCAGACTGACATAGATACACAGGCAAACACACAAGGGATGGTGCAGTAGGCAAGGAATCGGCCGTCTCTCAGATTAGTTAGATGGAATGACGCCAGATGGCGAGCCGGCTCCTTTCTTCGACACGAATGCAAGTCTAATTGCGACGCTAAGATCGTTTGCTGCCGCCTTCGGATATCGCCAGATTTGCCCACCAGCTCTAACAGAAATCATCCAGGGGTTTTTCTGTCCCTACATCTGTCTTTGTTTCCGACCGTCTATTTATCTGTATACAAGTATGCCCATCTGTCAGCCTGTCATCTATTGATCTATATCTCTATCTGTGTGTTTGACGTCGTTTGTAGTTGTGTACGTGTCTTTGATGTGATTCTTTATGTCTGAATGTCTTTCTTTCCGACTGCCTATTTATCTATATATGCCCCTTTGCCAGTCAGTCTGTTTTCTATGTCTGTTTTTCTATGTCTGTCTCTCTGTGTGTCTGTGTGTATGTGTATTTGCATGTATGTCTGTATGTACCTGAATATCTGTGTCTTTGTGCGTTTGTATGTCTGTTTAATAATAATAATAATAATAATAATAACAACAACAACAAAAACAACAACAATGATAATAATAGATAAAAATAATTAATTAGTTAATTAACTAATGTAAAACTTCTATCTTACTGGTGTCTAATGCACCAGTCATCATCCTATGGCACTTCAGCACCAAGCCACAATCAGGTCAATATCCAGGTGATCAATCCACTGAGAGAAAGAGGCAACGTGTGCTGAACAAGCAATTTGAAAAAGGTAAGTCTTAAGTTGAGACCGAAATGATACAAGTAACTGAGCAGAACGAACAGATACAGGAAGAGAGTTCCAAAATCTGGGCCCCTTTCACCAAGAATAATTCTTGTTTTAGGCATCATCAGAGAAGGGCAATCAGATGACCTGGTTGAATAAAGATAAGTCTGGGGAACAAGGACTGAGAGGTTTAAGTATTGTGATTGGCCAGAGTTTAATGTTTTATTAACTATAAGCCCCAATTTGAAACAAATCCTTTGCTGAACAGGAAGCCAGTGTAGAGATTTAAGTAATGGGGTTATTATGTGCTCACATTATCAAGTTTCACCTATAACTCTAACCAAAAGGTCCTGAACTCTGGAGTTTCTGCATGTTTGACTCTGCAATACCAGTAAGAAGTGATTTACAGTAATAAAGGCGATTAAAGACTAATGCGTTTACCCGAGATATCCTTCAAGACGTGGGAACATAAATAATACCTAATTCTGCATATATCAACTCGTCAAAGGCAGCAGACGATTGATGCAACGATGTGTGATAAGATGAAATGTAAATTTGAGTATCACCAGCACAGAAATTATATCCTAGTGAATAAATGTCAAACACTAGTGGTGTGGTGTATAATGTAAACAAAATAGGATCAGACACAGAACCCTGTGGGACAGCACAAGTCAACACTGAATGCGTGGAATATCTTAGATAAGCGGCAATTCAATGTAGGGCTGGACCAAAAACATCAAATAGTGCTGGAGATGATGCAAAAGAAGAGATTGATCCGCAGTATTGGAAGCAGCAGACAAATTAAGAAGATCAAGTGCTGTCGCCCTATTTTTATCCATAGACCACATTATGAACAGCAAGAAGGGCGGATTCTAATAATGAAACTTAGGGTATGCAGACTGAAATGGAAATATTAGTGAGTTGGAAAATAAATGAGTTCGCATCCAATTCATAACTACCTGTTCAAGAGTTTAGATTAAAAAATTCGAATTTCAGATGAATCTGTAATTAGTCAGGTCGCCGGGGTCGAGATAAGGTTTTTTAAGCAAAAGATGAACTATGGCATGAGCAAACGCAGATGGGAAAGATCCCTCATGCAATAAGAAATTGATTACTGATGTACTGTTTGGACCCAAAGCATCAAAGCACTCTCTCAGAAGAGATATAGAAATGATGTAAAAAGACAGCTTTTGTTAGGGAAAGAAAAACTATTCTGTGAACCTCTGCAAGAGTTGTTGGATGAAAGTAGTCTAAGACAGGAGGTGAGGAACAAGGATGAATAAATTTATCACATACACGTACCTAGTAATCAACAAATTTCAGCCTTATATCAGAAATTTTACGTGCAAATAAGATCAAGAATTGATTGGTAAGCTCCTGGATAGCCGAGAACACAGCAAAGGGTAAATCTCTCTATGTAGTACCTTATTCAGTCATCCACAAACGTTTTGGTGATGCAGAATATTCAGAAATTCAATATGTTAGATATGCAGATTTGTTGGGTGAAACTAGTTTTCGCACAAGTTTGCACTTTTACTTAAATATATTGTGGTCTGATGGAAGGCGGAGGTGGTGCCACCAACGCTCTGACTGACTCTGAAACTCCTGGCTTCTGAAATGGCAGAGCTAAACCAAGATGGCGGTGTGCACTCTACTATTAGTTTAGCAGGAATTTGCCTGTCAAGAAGCTCAGTTAAAGCAGATGGGAACTGCAGAGCCAGCTTATTAGCTATCTGTGCAGGAGATAACCATAAGGGAGATGCCAAAAATCATGCTTTAGTTTATTTTAATCAATTTTATGACTAAGGCTAGATCTAAAAAAAATTTAATGTGGAGGTAGTTTAAATTGAAAGTTAAAAGATTTGACTTACTGAGAGTAATCGATTGAAGCAATTCTGAATCAGAAAGAGTTATCAGGACATTTACGGTATGGCCTTTTTCATATGTTGAAAGGTAATGAACTGCTTCATGTCAAACCCACATGTCAAAATGCTGATGGATCAGCTACACCAAGAGGAATATTATTAAAGTCACAGATGAAGCTATTTCAGAAGAAGAGGAAATCGAATATTCAAGTAGTGACTGAAATTCATTAAATAATTCAATAAGACAGAAGGTTGTTTGTTGTTTTTCTGTCTGTCTTACTGTGTGGTCCCTTGTAGCTACGTGAGGAGAATACCATGAGCTTCTTGAGTAATCATCATTATTCGCTGGTCTTCATGTGTTGCTTTGAAGTCATTTCTGTTGAGTCGGTCGTCTTACACTGCAGGAGAATGATGGGCCACTGTGAAGCACAAACGAAGAGGTCAGCAGCAGAAGACGTGGAAAAGATCATGAGCGGTGGCAGAAGGAAGAGGAGGGAATATGGGAGGTGGATGTGGAAAATGATTAACGCGAAGGAAGGAAGACGATTGGATAGCAACGGGCAGAGAGAGGGAAGGACAGAAATATAAGGAGCAAGAGGAGGCGAAGGAAGAGGATGAGATATGGAACAAAGAACAAATGAGAGCAAAGAAGAAAGAGTGAGAAAAATCTCGACTGATATTAGATGATGATATGTAGAATAGAGCTATGGAGACTAAGCCAAGGAACAACTGACTGGCAAGGACGAGAGGGAAAACTAGGACAAAGACATGGAAAGGGAGACTATTGCAAATGAAGAAGAACGAACAGAACCAACAGAGGAGACCAATAAGACGAAGTAAGACAAGAAGAGTTAATGTGTACCAAGAATATTCGAAGAATTTTGTTTTAAAACACAACAAAAATGCATCGGGAAAGACGTGTTAGACAATACACTAAACATTATGTTACCCTATGTTACAATAGTCATTAGCGACTAATCGAATTTCCATATCAAAATAAAACCTCCATCAATCTGCGCCAAGGTAACACCAGCGAACATTAAGTTCGTCATAGAATGAATGCTCTGCATTTGATATGGAATTGCATTAAGCCTAAAATTAGTCACGCCTAACCTAACCTAGGCTTTCACAGCACGGCTACAGCAATGTAGAAGGTATCAATCGATGGTCGCTTCTAATTAGTGATGGCGACGAAGAGAAATTCCTAACTCAATATGCATCGGTTTAATTATTGTCGTTTATTACGCGCAATTACAATTTTTATTCCACCTTCCATTTATCGTTTCCTATACCGTCTCTCATTTGATTCTCATTTTCATTTTTATTCACTCATTCACTTTCTTTCATACATTATTATTTATTTATTTATAATTTATTTTCTTTGAAAGTCTGTCTCTCTTTTAATCCATTTTCATTCATTTATTATAATTTAAGGATCTCCTCCTTTCCTCCGTCCTATTCTATGACCATCTCTCGCTTCCTATCGTTTCTCTCTTGGACTAGCTAGGTATCCGGAGACCAAGGTGGCAGTTGCTTATTGTTTATGTTCATTTTGATGGATTAGTTCTTTATATGCTGAATTTGCTCGATAACTCTCATGTGGTCAGCCTTCTACTGTGTCCAAGCCTGCCTAATCAGAGTTATTTCTTAAGTGGAGAATGAATTTCATTCACTTTTGACGGTACTTGATCGCATATCATCGGAACCAGACCGCAATTTCCAATCAGTCGACCTATGACAGGTAGACTGGTATTGGTCTGGCAGTGTCGAACCCAAGACTTACATATACCATAGGATTTTGTTAAGCCTGGCGAAGCAGAGTCTTTCAAGTGGCGTCAACCGTAAACCACGGAGTGTTTTCACGAGCAAACAACTGGCTACTGATGTCTGTCCTGCACGCACCTGGTGGCCCGATGAATATCTGGACGCTGTGTCTTCTACCATCTACGCGAGAGTGCCAGTCGATGATCGTGATCGTGTACTACCGTCATTACTCATTACACCTCAATGCGGCACAGGCTAAGAACTCTGAACATGGTGCCAATTGTCAGCTGTAGATTGGACTCCTTTGGTTTGTTTCTGCCTTTGCGCGAAAGCCTGGCAGCGGTGACTTCAACAGGTGGAGGAGAAAAGCTCTCTGACAGAGGAAATGGATTGGACACATACTGAGAGATGATTCCCTTCTGAGAAATATCATGGAGGAAAGAATGACTACTGACTTCCAAACGGGACTGAAAATACCAGCTAATAACTGCTAATAAACAGTACATCGGTAAACCGCATTTGCAAACCAAACCACAGTATTTTGTCATGTGCACTTACAGTGTTCTGGAACAAATGGCGCTCTGATCATGTGAACACAGCGCATAATTCAAAAATAAATTATAGATCATCTAATGCTAAACAATTTTTCGAGCAGTCTGCTGGCACATCGGACAAGAAATGCACTTTGGTGAATGTAGAAGATGCTGTCTGGTACAAAAACATAGGAGTTTGTCTGTTACAGCAAACTCTAGAGGCATTTTCTTTTTTAATTGCATTATCAGCACAGATTTGGTCTGACAGACACTGTGATGCAATGTTTCGTTTCTTACTTAACTGACAGGTCGTAGCGAGTACGTTATTGCGGACTGTCCTCGGAAGTTGTGCAACTTACCTGTGGAGTACCCCAGGGCATCGTACTTGGAACTGTGTTATTTATCCTGTACACTACTGATGTTGTCACTGTCATCACGAGTCTGGGGTTTTTGGTCCATGCATATGCTGACGATTTGCAGATTTATCAACATTCTGACCCTTCATCCAGTCCTTCGTTAGCACCTCAACTATCGATCTGTGTGCAGGAGGTACTGAAGTGGATGGCCAGCAACAGACTCTGTTTCAATCCATCAAAACCAGAAATAATCTCGTCACTATCTTAAGGATTGCCTGCCTAATCCGATTTCTATATTGCCCTGTCAGTATGCCTACTTGACATCGGAATTCTAGTTGACAGCCACCTATCACTAACCCCGCATGTCAATCACTTGACCAGCGTCTGCAAATACCATATTCGTCAACTGCGTGCTGCTCGTCGTTCGCTTACTCTGGAGACTGCGCATGTCTTGATGCGAGCTTTGGTTATGTGTCGACTTGATTACTGTAACGGTATTCTAGCGGGTTCACCCCGATACTTATACAGTAAACTTCAATCTGTCCTGCGTACTGCGCGCGACTCTTACTTACTCCGTCTCCCAAGTTCAGCCTGTTTGTCAGATCTGATGAGGCAGCAATTACATTGGCTGTCTTTTCCACAAAAAGTTGACTACAAACTAGCTATGATTATCTACAAATGGACTGGCTCCATCCTATCTATCCAGGTTCTGCACTCCGGTTGCGACAGTTCATGGTCGATACTGCTTACGTTTGCGACCAACCGAAATCTCATAGCTCCAAAGATTTACATTACATTTGGCTGTCGTGGAATTTGTTACTCTCTTGCCCCACTCTGTGGAATGCCTTACCGACTAGCATCAACGATGACACTTTTCCAATAACAAGTTTTAAAAAGAAGCATGAAACTTACATGTTTAATAGATTTCTGTGCATTCCTATCGATCTATTTACTATTACTCAATATTACTCGGCAGGACTGTTTAGGGTCGTTGCACCCGCCTTTTAATGCTGTTGTTAATTGCACGCGTTATAAATGTATGTTTAATAATGATAATAATAATAAATAATAATAATATGAATGAGTGTAGACCTATGCATTCTGAATGGACGTCGAACATTGGCATTTGACCCAACACTTGCAGTTAAGTCAGTTACACAGCCAAATCGTGGAAACTATTCAACATATTCATTTGACTATTTCATCAATGTTCTGACTAATGTTGTTGATATTAAATGTTCAAATCACCTTATGCACTACACCCTACTTTTTCGGGTTCTCTGCCCTCAGACAGGTTCAAACGTCCGATGCTGAACTTCTTCTTTCAGCCTGTTATATCCGTCAATCATCGTCCAATCCAGTAGCATCTATCTGAGTCTTTTATCTCGTCTTCCTTCCTTCCGTTCGGCCCTCAATGACGGTTCTCAAGCGTGAGTCCCCCCTCAATATGTGACCAATCCATTTTCTCTGTCGCCTCCTTATTGTAGCTATCATAGATCTTTCTTCACCAACTCTTCAGCACCTCCTCGTTTGTCATTTGCTCCATCCAACTAACTTTTGCCAAATCCACATGTCCTCCTTTCTCGTGGTCCATGTTTCGGATCTATACAACACCACGCTCCATATCAGAGCTTTAACCATTTGTTTCTTTAAGTCCTTGTTCACTTTCCCTCTTAGTAACTCTTTTTGTTTTGAGAATGCTATTCTTTTAATTTCTTTAATTGCCGAATGCTATTCTTTTAATTACGGTGTGGCATTTGACATCTTGCGTGACAACGCTCTTCAGGTAGCAGAATTCTTTTATTCTATTTTCTCTCCGTTGGTGTTTATTATTACTACTGTTTCTTCTCCTTTGCTTATCCTCATGACCTTTGTCCTTTTGATGTTTATTTTCATATCATACTCGATTGATATGGTGTGCAGACGGTCCATCATTCTTTGCAGACCCTTCTGGCTATCCGACAACATCGCCTGGTCATCACCAATCTGCCTCTGACCTTTATTCCTTCTTCCGTATCTTCTAGTGCCTCTCAGTTAAGCTCTTCTATGTAGATGCTGAAGAGTAGTGGTGACAATGGCACTACACCCATTTTTCTCTTAATTCATTAATGATGTGAATCAACGATCCTTAATTCGTTTTGTGGAAATTAGTTCTATATTTTCAGTGCTATCGACCTATAGTGTTATGATTCAGTGAGAAAGGATTAGCTTTTATTGAAATTTAATGCAACATAAATGAAACTATTGAAATAGTCACAGTTCTGAACTCAGTTTCAATATTTCAACAAGCTTGGTCAGAACATATTACGTCAGTTTCAGTTTTTTACGTCAATTGCATCGTCCACGTGTACATAACGGCTATCAGACAGAATATTCAAAATACTTTCACTTGAGTTTTCACTACTGTTGATAGATACATGACATGTGAAAACTGGAAATGAAAATATTATTAACTTCAGAGAAAAATGTTACTGACTTAGATTACCTATAAAATTTCGTCAGTTTCTGTTACTGTTAAACTTGTCTCAGTTAACGGTAGAAAAACTAGTTGGTTGTAAAATTAAATTTATACCTGTACATAGTTATCACTTGCTTGAACAGATAATCACTTGATACTGCGACAATATAGAATAGATTTTGTAGGACAACATATTTCCTTGGCTTAATTTCTCTAAATGTTACGCCACTTACGACGGACTTGCCCTAAGTAAAACTAACCAACTCTCTATTCCTTCAGCTCTATTTCCTTCCTTCCCATCCTGTCGGATATCCATGGTTGTTCTGTCAACTGAAACGCCATATCTGGTGCTAAACTACTGAGGGGATTGGACTCCGGGGCTCGTTGCATTATAGAAGACTGACGTCAATTTTAAGCTGTCGTAAATCTGCTTAATGGTAGGCTATCGTGAGGCTAAAGGATAAGCAGATGATGAATAAATGTTGTGCGATGAGGAAATCAGCTTAGACTTTCGTTCATGTTTGTGCATGTAATAATGGCAGCCGCAGCGGCAGCACTTGAAGTCATGTTGTTGACGGAGGAAGAGCCGCTTGTCCATTGTGTCCGTTAAGACATATAGCAGCGCTACATCAGTGATTTTCGGCGGATGGCATTACGACGTCTGTCGCTTGGTTGGTTGGTTGGCGGAAGATTGACGACGACGGATCTGGTATCGGCGTTTCCTCATTTCGACTGCGAGTGAGTCGACTAAGGCCACGCTTCTACGGCCTCAAATTATTATTCTCTATTGATCTACAACGACATCGCTGCTAAGACTGGTAAACAGACTGACACACAGACACGCAAACAGACAGGCAGACCGCCAAGCAGACAGATATACAGACACACACAAGCAGACGCGCGGACGGCTAAACAGACAGACACGTAAACACAGACCGAAAAGCAGACACACACAAACAGATGTACGGACGGCCACGCAGACAGACACATACATACATACAGGTAAACCTCCATGTCTGGCAGAGACAGACAGACAGACAGGCAGACAAACGGATGGGCATGCAGACAGACATATGGGCAGGCAGATAGACAAAGGGGAAAGCTAAAAGGTACACCGGTATACAGTAGAGAATGAAAAGCCTGCAGACGGAATGACAGAGACACGAAAAGGTAGAGAAGGTAGAAAGGTGGAAATGGAGAGGTGGATTGACAACATAAAGGCGGGCTGAGAGACGATGGGCAGACTGACGAACAGAACCTGTACAGAGCAAATACTGAAAAACAGTGAGACGTCTTCGAGACCATAGAAGAATTACTGGAAAAATTCTCTGCGTGGAACAGGTAATAGCGGTGCGCCTCAACTGGCGGCAGCTGATGCCTGAGATAAAGCGATTTCGGAGAGTTTTCGCAGACGTCGATGCACAGACCGGAATTGAGCCGAATAGAACCGGCTAACTAGAACTGATGACCGATCCCTTCCATCACATGCGCACTCGAGACCGCGGACCAGTTGTTGTCGGCGGAGGCGAGGATTAAGCGCTCGCAGAAGTTCGGGGCACAGAAATGGCGATAATCTCGCTAAAACATCTTTAATCCTGGATTGATTCGGTTTGCGAGGGTGGCGCGGGTGGCGAGGGATTTGATATTGGTTCTAGAAGTTTTTGTGTGGTACATAATGCAAAGTCTGTGCAGCTTTTTCGAGGACGATGCTAGTTTAGAAAACGTTGGGGATGTAGTGTTGATAGCATTTTGATGGTGTTGGTGATTGTGATCTCCCATTACCTGCTCCAACACAACCAAAACCAACAGCTGATACTGGCAGTACATGTATAGTCTTAGTAGTGTAATAAACACGTGGCTGTGATCAGCTCAGTCGAGTCCGAAGCCCTATGCTTTCCCATACTCTGAATAAACAATGTCCTTTAAGTTTAGTATAAGCTTGGCATTTTCCAGTGGCTTATCATTCTTTATAGCCGATCAATAAATATTACACCTACAGGGAAAGAGGGAAAGAAATTGGTACGGATACTTTCTAGACTAAAGTTTTGCTCCTAATCTGACTTTATAGAATTGCACTAAGGTTAAGTTAAGGCTTATATTTTTAGCCAGTTGTCACTTTCAAAAGTGAAGCAATTTTAATTTCAGAGCGCAATCTGAAAGGCAGATCGAAGGCGGCACTCGCTGTAATTGCCTTCCTTCTTATACTTGCAAGTGTATATAGGTTTCCAGATGACCGGTCTACAGTGTCAAAATGGCGCCTACAGAATGTCGATGCATGCATGCATTCATGCCGTGCGATATATCCGAGAATGCATCGAGCCGGAGCAAGATGGCTGATCTGTCAATATCGCTGAGCAAACTAAGCAGACGGCGGATCAGAGAGAGGCGCTGGAACTGATGAACACACATAGGCACACCATTATATATCAGCATATATATACACATATATATACATATATACATATATATGTGCATATATATATGAAACGCCGTTAGAAATAGCTATATGTACATAAATATGTGTATATGTGTGTGCCATTGCATATATGTCTATGCATCTATGTCAGTTACTTTATATCTATATATAGTTTTATATATAAAATGCAGTTATAAATACACATATATACATATGTGTGTGTCAAGGTATATATGTCAGTGTACTATGTCAGTCTCTACATATCTTTGCATATGTCTGTGTGTGTCTGAGTATGTTTTACAGACATATATATAACAAGTATGTCGGTGTGTGTATATCTGCGTCGGAGTGTTTCTGCGGATGTGTGTGTGTTTGAGTATGATTGAGTAAGACTATGTATCACTTTGTGAAGTATATTATACTGCTTGGTTTTTAATGCATAGCTCGGTGATCTGTGATCAGCTCAGTCGAGTCCGAAGCTTTGTGACCAAAGCTGTGGTCAGCGCCGATTGATGTGGTCAGCGAGAGATTGTTGACCACAAGAGGCACGAACAAAATAAGGGAAAGTACGACATTCATGCGATATGAAGATAAAGCATCATAAAGATATAATTATATATACATATACATACGCAGATCTATATAATTACACACATATCTTTATATATATATGCATGGGCCTGCGTATGTCCGTGTGTGTGCCTATGTGTATGTGTGGGTGACATTGGGCTAGTTTATGTGCGAGGCTACAAACGTTTGTCTACAGGTCTTTGTTTCCATATGTTAATTGGCCAACGTCTTGTTTGTCTGTCTTCCTGTCCGTCTGTCTCCTACTTCTCTGCCCCTCTCTGTTTTTCTCAATCATCTTATGTCTTTTTCTCCTTAGGCTTACTTCTCTCCGTTCACTTATTTCTAGGGGTGGTTAACTTTCTCTCTGTCTCGATGTTTGTTACTCTAGCTCTCTGTGTCTCATCGCGTTCCTATGCGAAAAACTATCTCTGTGTGTGAAATATTGTGAAGAAGGGGAACCTTTAGGATAGGATTTGGTAAAGTTATGGTGGAAGAAGGTCGCTCAGTGCTTTTTGGCTCAGGTATACTCCAAGCCTTTGGCTCAGGTATACTCTAAGCCTTTGGCTCAGGTGTACAACACAATACAACTAAAATTTGTTAATGCCTTCCTTACAAAGTTCAGAAGTGCACTTGAAGCCGGGTTATGCGAAGTATTAAGAACCATAAGCAGACTGGAAGAGGTAAGTTTTAAGGTTAGAGCGAAAGACAGCCTCAGTAGAAGAGTCACGAACAAAAGGAGACAGAGAGTTCCAGATGGAGGGACCAGCAACTGTGAATGAACGCCGGCCAAAGCCAAGACATGTGCGAGGAACAACATATTTTCCAGGTATATTCCAAGCCTTTGAAAAGTAGGCCTAGATTCCAAAATCGGTAGCAAGTAAGCGTGTATATGTGCCCTATAACTCGTACACAAACTTGAAAACGGGTTTAAAACGGGACTGGAGTAACACGATTTAGTTCATCAACCGTCTGATTGGTGCTAAGGTTTAACCCTAAACATCAGTTTTTATCGAATTTGCACATATTGCGCAATTCCCCTTGAAATGACTAATTGAAAACCCCCAACCTTGCCAGACCTTGCCGCTGCTCGCAAATACGTTTTCAGAGGGCATATCTGGACTGTGTGAAATTGGGTAATTTGGTGATGTCGTTTTTCTGGATGATGTGATCCTGGTGTAATTTGTGCTTGAGAATCCTGATGGATAAATAGATAACAGAAGGAAATTCGGTTCTTCGATAAGTTCTGGCTTTTAGAAGAAGACGGTTAAGCCATTCTGGTCTCTAATGCAGCTACTCCACGTTTATAGGCAGCAAGGGGTCTGAATTAGTTTTACGGAGATGAGACGTGCAGACTCGCGAATAGACAGACATGCGTAGAGAACGACAGACATGCAGGCAGAGAAACGAGTGTATACAGACACACAACACACACACAATCAGAGATAGATGGTGAAATATAGACAAACAGACTGATACGATGCCTAACCTCTTCTGGGTAAGACCGAAATTGAGGTGGAGAAAGTGTCTGACACATAGGATGTCTAAAAGACAGCGACAGTGTTGGATGCACAAGCATAGATAGTGACAGTGACAGAAGGAGAGAGAGAGAGAGACAGACAAAGACAGATGACGGTGGAAAAGACAAATTCATTGAAAGAGGCAGCGACAGAGAGATAACGTGACACATACAAAGATGGTTCCAACAGTAGAGAAACAGACACGCAGAAGATTATCAAAAACAGAAGCAGAGACACGTAGAAAGGCATCGGCAGAAGGGGGCAAAAGCAGAAGCAGTAACAGAGGCACAGACAGAGAATCAGAGATAGAGACAGAGAGTCATCGATAGGCAGAGCCGAAGGCTGAAGTATGCTGCAGCAATGGACGAACTATGAACGTATCTGAGGGACCATGATTTCGTTTAGAACGCTTGAGGATCTCTGAGCGTCCAGTACTGCAGCTTTCATCGTCTCTCCCGTCCTTCGTCCAATCGTTTGGCCCCCATTGGCCTCCATTTGGCCTCTGGCCACTGGCCCGATTGATGGCCACGCTGATTGGACGGCGGTCTGACATGGGAGTGCGATGAAGTGGGTGGAATGGCAAAATGAGAGAGAAATAGAAGTGGGGAGAAACGAGAGGAGTTGTGGAGTGTCAGAATGGGGGAAAAGAAAAGGTAGCAATTGAAAGACGTTCAGTTTGTTCGGAGAACGATAGCAGAGAAAGTGGAAAAATTAGACCTTGCTGAAAGACAGAATGAAGGAAATACAGCAAGGAAGAAAAGAATAGGGAGAGTTTATTAGAGATGCAATGAGCAACAACGAAGAAAACTAGCGCATTCTAATCGAAACTGATTTAATCTAATTTAATCTAATGACCCCTATTACGCTGCTATGATAATACACAAAGCAACATTTGATGACCGATTCAAGTAATACAAGAATAATCATAATAATAAAAGAGCTTCCATAGCGCCACTGTATTAATGCTAAAGGCATGAGTCCATGGTCTCCGTTAAGTATAATCGATGTGCATGCCAAATTCCTGGGTAAGTCCGGTCAAAAACCAAGAGGAATCCGAAGAGACAGAGAAACAGCCGACGGAGCAAATTAGTCCAGAAAAAGATAAGTGCTTAATCGAGATCTAAGGGCAACACAGACTCTGCAGAGCAAACATTTGCCGGGAGAGAGTTTCAGGGTCTGGGGCGGCAACGATCAAGCCATGCTCAGCATGAGCTGTCCATGCCTTCGATATACTCAGATAAACAGCAGGGGACTTGGTCGAGTAATAACAATTCTTGGGAGTAGCCAGCACAGGACGAAGACAGCGAGTTTGGCTGAAGATTTAGAACATTATGCATGTAGACAATTAGCCCAGTCTAGAAACTTATTCTCTTTCCTATGGTAGCCAATGCAAGGATTTTAGGTCCAGAGATATACTTGCGCTTTCATACTTAGGAGTTTAGATGATGGCTCTGGACAAGATTCTTTGAACCGTTTACAGCTTCAACAAGTTAGCTTTTGAAATGCCAGTAATAAGCGAACTATAGTAGCCAAGACGGCTAAAGACCAAGACATTTGCCAGACAGACCAAGGCAGGGAAGGGAATGTGGCGCCTAATATTGGATGTCTTGAATGTGGTAGTTGGCTGACATACATATTGAGGTAAGGTGTTAGCTGAAAGGTTAAAGGAAACTGATAGGTTAAAAATTAAAATAAAATACAATACCCAGATTACCTTCCGAATGGCTGCTTTGTATGATAGAATTGTCTAGGTGGACAGAATTCAACGAGTTCAATTTGTTCAGTTGCTGTGGAGTACCAAAAAGTAGAAACTCAGTTTTGGTCGAATGTAAGAGCAAGCAGTCCATTTTCTGCCATCCAGGACTGCGCTCATATAAAGACCTCATCGAGTAGTGTCAGAGAGCTGGAAGATGAGGAATCCTCGAAGAAAATAGAGTTGGGTATCGTCAGCATATAGATGGTGTCTGAAGTCGATTTGACCCTGAATGGCACACAGTGGGGTTGTGAACAAAGAGAAAAGTAAGGAGCCGCAAGGAAGTGGTACCCAAGCCGACATTGAAGACAGATTGAATGCGGAGTAAGACAAGATTCATTAGGTGTGTTTGAATTGCATCTAGAAGACGGTGTTTATCAGGAGGTAATGATTGACCACATTGCATTCAGAGTTGTGGAAGGAAGAGAATCAAGAGTGGGTGGCGGCGAATCAGAAGATGAAACGCTATTAGGTAGTGGAATACCAGAGAATTTCAGCCTAATATTGGATATTGTGCCACCAAATAAGTTAACGAAAGCATCAGCCTGAGCTGATGATGAGAAAGGTTTACGTAGAGTTCAAGTTTCTTAGTCATCAGAATAACTGACGACCTTTTGTCGCCAAATTTTCTGATTACTTTTTTTTAGCTCTTTGCCGCCGTTTCTGCCCACCTTATTCATTAATTTCCTTTCTAAGCAGGTCTTTAATACTATTTAGCCAAGTGGTACTTAGGCACACCATGCTTGAAATCTTCGGTATCAAAGGTGAGGATGCAAAAGCATCTGTGCCCCATATTTTTCAGAAGGGTCATGGTCTTTCTAGCTCCCTTGCCGATACCCTTTGATCTTTCCTTTGGAGCAAAGTCTTTCCGTATTTGACTGCTGGTCTGCAACAGTTTATGTTTCATAAACATTTTTCAAAATATAGGCTATGATTTCTATATCAATTTTCGCTAATATCATCATCATAATTTTATGTCATAATATAATGAACTTTTAACTGAAGATATATGCAACATAAAACACGACTTATTGCGCCTCTGATTAGTTTTTCTTGTAGCAGCGCTATAAAACATTTGATTACAATTACAATTATGCGCAACCGACTGCTAATCTTCCCATCTACTTTCTCGGTTTAATTCATTAATTCGTCCTTTGAAATCCAGTTGCCATTTCTGCACCTGGATAACGATTAGTTGTAATTGTAACTACAGATTTATATAGCGCCATTTCAAAAGAGACTCATCAGAGGCGCTCAATTAAATCGGATACTTTTGATATGTTCTGCCTCAGGGAGTCCTGCCAGTGCCTTACATGAGCCACATTAGCAACAAGAAGAGATCATGCCAAGGCGTACTGTATACCTTGCATTACCTTTTCTAACATTGTCCTATATAGCTCTGCCTTACACTGTCTTACATTGCTTAACAGTTCCTGCCATGCAGTTAAGTCCACTGTTGGGTAGAGAAACCAGTGCAAATGCTTTTTCTTAATGCTAATTATTTCAGTCACTGATTTAAGTCATCTAATAACTCTTTGTAATTGTAGCTGTAATTAGAAATTACTTCGAGAGATCCCACAGAGGCGCTATATAAATTTCCAGAATTGCTTGCGTGCGTAGAGGGGGCAGGAACATTTCCAGACGGGCGCCTCATTCTGGCAGTCCACCATGCAAGGGTCTGGTCTGAGGGGCGCCGGCATATAACCAAGAGGAGCGTGGGAGGGGCGAACTGCCCCCACGCATATAGCTAAATCCGCCACTGGGTGGCCATTCGTTGCTAACAGCATTTGACAATATGGCCAATTAACGAATTCGAGAGCTGATCTAGAGATCACTTAAACGTTCATTTTTAAAACGATTTTAAGACCCAATCGACTGACTGACGCCAAGATTCGATTTTTCTACCAATTAAATTAATTAAATTCTGCTCGAACCTTTTGCTGCTGGCAATCAATACAGATATGTGCATAAAAGTACGCAGATAGGCTTAGGCTTATATACGATATATGGTACATATCCGTGTTCACAACTGTTTTGTACCTGTACGAATCATAAGCTGTAATTATTTTAGACGGAACTGATTTCTGTCGAGTTGCTTACTCGAGTTTACTTTTGTCTTTGCTGATGCGTTTAGAGTTTAGTTTCAGAGCGTCGTGTGAATTTGACAGTAGCTTACTTTGTCGAAACACGAAACTCAAGACCTATGAGTTTATAAAATCGTGTCATATATGACCTTGCCTTATTTTACCTCGCAATACCCTGCGAGTCTAGATACAAACATACAGTGTTTTTTTAGAAAAAAGGCTCCGGAACTGAACAATGATGGAATTTTGTGCTAAAATTTCATTATTTTTGTCAATCAATAAACACTGAAAACAGTGTAAAGTTGTAAACACGGAAATTGAATTAAAATTAGTTACATTATATTACATAACTAAAATAACTTAGTAACACAATTCTTTTCTTACTAACTAAATTATTTTTTATTAGCCGAAAAAAGGTGCCGGAACACCGTTCCGGAGCGTTCCGTCTGAAAAAAGCACTGCAAACATAAACCCATACATATTAAAGAGTCGGGATCTCGCCGGCGGCATATCCGGTTGCCCAAATTTCAATTCCAAAAAAATGTTTTTTTCAGATTTAAGCCGTTAGTTTGCAAAGATCTTGTGTTTTTAGAGATATTTTGCTACCGAGTCTACTTCCTCTGCGCTAATCAAGTCAACTGCGTGGATTTCCACTGGCTTTGGACGATTTAATTCAGGCCTGCGGTGGCCGCCATGTTTCCGATAATCTAATAACGAGTGGTCTTTACCATAAGCTTACAGATTTAGACAGTCAATATTCCAACTACACTCCATCAGTGGCTAAAAATTTCGAGGCATAACTGTTGGCGGGATACTTCTGTCGGCTATTGTACTTCGAATTTGAAGCCTAAAAGGGCTATTATACTTCGAATTGAAGCCTAAAAGGGCCATTATACTTGGAATTCGTCATCTTTGCATCAGTCGGCTACCAGCAAACGTACCGTTCTTCGAAATGCATATCATCTTGAAGCGAGCGTCGGAAGCATTCATATTAGCTGCTCAAGACGGGCGGTTTGGGGCGTTTCCTAATTACAGTAACTGTTAACTGAATCAGCTGTATTTTTGTAAAATTTGAACGTTTGTCTTACATTAATAAAAGGCTATTTGCTTATTCACTTATGAGGAGCGGTTCATTTGTCGGATTGCGCTTTAAAGCTGAGACAGCCTTCCACTATAGAACCACATGCAACGACTCTTGTGAGCTTTGATAGAATTGCGCTATAAATGACCTTGCCTTACTTTACCTCGCAATACCTAGCCTTGAATTTCTTATCTAACCTTACTTTACCTTTCCTTACCTAACCTTTTCTTACCTTATTGTACTTTGCATTGCCTTAGCCTGTCTTATTTTCCCTTGTGTTGCCTTACCTTACTTTATGATGAATCACCTTGCTTTACTTTATCTGAATCTACTTAAACTTACTCTGTTTTGACTTGACTTGTCTTACCTTACCTTACCATACCTCAACATTACTTAATCTTGCCTTACCTTCCTTTGCCTTACCGTAACCGTACCCTTATCTAACTTTAGCATACCTCAAAGTTACTTAGCTTTACCTTTGCTTACCTCACCTTACGTTAACTTTACCTTGCCTTACCATTATCTTACCATAACTTACCCTTACCCTGCCTTGAATTAGCTTAGTTTAGACTTGCCTTACCATATGTGACATGTACCTTCCTCACTTTATCTTACCTTATCCTAAAAATCTTGTTCTTTTATTCAGTAGGTTTTATAACGGGATCTACTCAGATGTGCTCCCAGGTCAACCTCGGCGAAGGAAAAACAGTTTAAGCAATTTTGAAGCAATCTTATATTATGTCTTCAAATATTTATGAATATAATAGTTTGCGCTGACAAATGATCATAAGACAACGGTTTACAGCCATATCATGCTGCATCTAAATAATTTTGTAGGCCTACAATTTTGATGATGCCTGGGGTTGTATGGCAAACCATTTTATAGGCTTTGGTTATGATGCATTCTGGCATCCAAGCCTGAGATACGATATATTCTGAGCTTAATGGTATAATTAATCATTCGTTGTAATTTCTGTCTTGTAGTCCTGACGTGCAAGTGACGCTTTAAGTCCGGTCAGTGTGTCATTAGTTCAGTAAGTGACGTTTCGGTGTCATTTAAAAATTAATTCCCACTGAAGATATGGAAGCGGGTTAGGCCACACGGGGAGCAGGGTGAAGTAAGACTCCTAAGTATCTGAGCTCTTCGGTTCCAAACAATTCTGAAACCGAAATTTGAGCAAAATATTGGTCACTCGGTCATTCAAGTCAGTCAGTCAGTCAGTCAGCCAGCCAGCCAGCCAGTCAGTCAGTCAGTCAGTCTGTCTGTCTGTCTCTCCGTAGCCTAAAACTTTTGTCTGAAATCATTTTTGTTATTCTGGTCGACGTTGTTCTGGGCTACCGCGTCGATAACCTGCGGCTATAACTCTACAGTTATATTCGGTTATGATCAAACGGCATTTTGAAAGGACTGACGAATATGGGCTAAAAATGCGTTTTCAACACCGTTTATATTTGTTTTTGTAAATTTACTGTTTTAAAGAAGCTGATTAAAGTGAGTGTGAAGTGTTGAAACATATCTCTTCTTCAGTTAAAAAGGCAATTAATCAGTTTAGATGCAGAAGTGTAATGCAATATGCATAACGATATGCATTCGATTAAATTTATCAGTTGAGGGTATATTCACCTAATACGCGCCGTTCTGTCCCATTTAACAGTCTTGCTAGTTTATTCGTTTATTTTCTACCAGGCTTCGTTAATTTATTTATACATTTAATGTTTGAATTCGAAAATAATTAGTCTATTTTCATGTGCAAGAGGATCACAAATTTATAAATACCTCTCAGTTCTTTGCGAGATTTAAGCCTGTAATTTGGTTTAAAAAAACCTGAATTTTAAATAAGCCTGTCTTTTTAGAAAAATACAGTGGCAGCAAAACACGAAGACCAAGGGTTTTGGGTCTAGGAAGTGGGTAATTAATATTTACTAACAATAACTTTATTATTTATTAACTGTCCACCATTCGCGATTAGCCTAGGCTACCCTTTCATCAGCACCCAAGATGGCATACCTGTTAATATGAATCAATACAAAAGATACAACATAAAATTTAACATTTTGGTGTTTCTAATATATGTAAATGAACAATATTTTATATAGCGACCGTGTGGCCTCGACCTGTTCATTTTTTCAATGAATTATCGGGTGAGATCCTTTACCACCGCTGCCCGTTTGAATGGGCTTCACGGCCCACGCCATTACATATCCTTAGAAATTTACAGTACTGGGAAAGATGTCGACGTTACCTTGCATCGCCATACGAGAGAATTCGTCGTAGCTGAGCTGAAGCCAAAGCCTTTATAATCCGGGAGGCGTCAGCAGTTAGTCTTTATACGTCATCCACGTGAGATGACACCGGATATCAATGGAGACGACCCAAACGCACATCAATCTTTGACAGTTTATCGCATGTATTTCGAAACCTTTACTCGGCAACTGAAACGTTTGTCTGTGCGCTTTTCTACCTGACAGTTTCTTTCTGCATTCATTGATTTGTTTATTTTGTATTTTAATATTTATTTATTAAGCATAAACCGCGCCAAGGTGTATATAAATACTCCTGGTTTTCCAGTTCCATGCAACAAATCAATTCATTGGCAGAGTTCCTTCTTTGGCAGACGATATTTCACGAACGTCGAAAGTCCGCACGTTTTGTAGCTCATTTTCTCGTTACCATCGACATTCTACTGTTCGAATGTCGGCGTTGCCGCTAATTGGCTATAATAATTATTTTCAAATAACCGGACGCTTAGCGGTCTCTTCTCGAGGGACCAAACTGAGCTGGCGCGAATTTCTCTCCGCAGATATACGCTCGGCGAGTCCAAGTTGCGTTTATTTCCGGCAGACTTCGTTTGCGACGAGATCTCGTGCAGCTGGAGCTGGTGCGAGATGTCGCGCGATGCCCGCAAGGCGTCGTCACTGTCGCTACGCACGCAGTGGGTTTGGAGGGAAATGAGCGAAGGTACACGCGTTGAGCATAGACTGGCGACAGCCAAGCAGCCAGGCTTGAAAATCAATACACAGTCTCCTCCTCATTTCATACACCTCTCCGCTATGGGCGATTGGAGCACCGCGTTCTTTGGCGGTTTATATGGGCGCCTTTTGGGCGGTTTCTGCGCGCGGCTTTTGGGCGGTTTATGAGTGCGGCGTTTGGGCAATTTTCTTTGCGGCACTTGAGCGTTTTCTGCTGCTGTGCCTTTACGACATATTTGTCCACAATCAAAACGCAGCGAATAACGAGCAGGAAAATGGGGAGGGAAGTGAGAAAATGCATAGGGACATGGAGAGGGAAGAAGGATGGGTGAAGAGAAGATGGTCCAGGGCGCTTAATGGTATGAGGAACGATGGCGATTTAGATGGACATTAGCAAAATAAATGACGAAAATTCTTATCGTAAAACCATAATCGCAGACCGGAAGACGCTAAGACGGACACAGAGAGAAAAAGACAGACGATCAACCACATAGGTGTATAAGCCAAGCGACAAACACAGAGACATACGGACGGACACATAGAGACAGTCATCATTAAGTTAATTTGATGCGAGTCATTGATAGTAAATTTCCATTTTAACATCGACAATATCCCTGTAATTCCTTGTAGTTCTCTCTTGGTGGGCCTTCATTTCCTCCTTCTGTCCCTATCTTCTTACATCCTTCCTTCTGTATTTTATATTGAATACAATATGCGTACACGATAAGCACTTACAAATATGGGCTAATGCTACACTGTTGATTTAAAAAATTCCCGCTTCTGTAATAAGTGCAACAGATAGGGCTATTTTGGTGCCATAATGTTTCTAGGTAGCTCATAAAAGTTATAAATATCTCTCTTTCTGTTTGATACTTGTAATGTAGACTTTACTGCGCACCATAAAATACACGTGTTTCTGCCTAATCTAAAGACTTCTATAGTGCCATTATCACAATGCCCAAGGCACCAGTTGATGGTCCTTTAAGTCAAAATCGCAGTAGAAATCATAATCCGTTGAAGAAGCCGGGTCAAATTCTGGTAGGTCAGAGAAACCAGAAGTCAGGCTACGGAGGATAAGCAAGTTGAAAGAGATGGGTATACTGATAGAACGATGGAGGTAATGTTATCAAGCTTCAAATATAGACAGAAATAACACAATATATCGTATAAAGATCAACTCTGGAGGATTTTGACAGTGTCTATAACGCACCTATATCAGGCGGCTGTAGCTTTTCAAGTAGGGCAAAGTTGTCTCGTTAACAAAATTGCGACTTGCAGTTTTTGTTCAAAGGAGCAATCTTTTGGTGCATTACTATCTGATATAAACGATGAAAGTAATTGATAATTGCCATCAGATAAGAGCCGATGACAATAGCATTATGCCAAAAGGATCTATGCATGTAGGCGCAGATCCAGGATTTGAAATAAAGCAAACTGGTTTTTGGAAATGTCTGTAGGATTTGGTGGAAGGGCGCACGTTCTGACTACCCAACTGAAATCAGCCACTGATTGGTATTTACTTTAGTTAACAATAACGATTATGATGCTTTGCAAGTTGGAGTTTTTACAGCACCATTCAAAGCTTTAAATTTAGTGTTTGCCTTTATTCTAAACATTATTATATCGTATTGTGTGTTTAACTTGGCATTTCGGTTGCAAGGACTTGGCCTAACATTCTGAAGACACATAAGACTCGGATATTTAATAGCATTTAATACATGAAATCAACTGATTTCAGCGAAATTTCATCAGTAGCATACACATATTATATTTATTTAATTATCTACTTCCTAGAGATGAAATAATTAGAATCGCGTTTATCTGTGGAGGATTTCAATTAAGCAGTCATAATTAGTCTAAGATATTAGTTTTATTTATGACACAATTTCTTCTTTCGTGCGACCCACAAATTTGTATGTAAATGATCTCTCTGTTGTATTAAGTAATTCGATCTACCACGTAGCACAATGATGATGATGATGATGATGATGATGGTGATGATGATGATGATGAGTTCTCTGCCCGAAGGCAGGCCCAGTGGCTTTATGCCACCGGGGATGAGATGAGTGAGGTGGTTTCCCGTTGCATTCCTCACAGACATCTGTGGGTGATCAACTTGTCCAAGGTCGCAACGTAGTGGTTTGAGGCAGATTCGAATCCGCGACCATCCGATTACTAGGCACAGACCATACCACTACAACACCGCGTGCCACATGTAGCACAATGTATAGTATAAATGTATAGTATAAAGTATAGTTTCTAAGTGAAAAGGTAGAGAAAGTGCTGTTCTATTTGTATAGGATCAGAGGAAAGAATGCGTTAAGTTTTTGTTGGCATAAAGTGAGCGAACAGTCATGGTCGACTATAGACGTTGTATACATATGATAACGCAATTCTTTCAACAAGTTAAACACTTACTTGGTTAAAAGTAGTTGACTAATTAATAATTATTAATGGAATTTGTGCCGTTAAATATGAAAGTTAGTGCTTATGATTGCAGGGTCCAATCGATTTCGATCCTAAGGTGCCGAACATGCAAATCCAAGTAATAAAATTTGGACTGACTGCGAGTCCATCAATTATTCTGTCATGGATGTGCGTGGCCCAGACGTAATAACATCACCTATAGTTCAATATTTGTGTGCCATTCCTGCCCTTTTCTTTCAGTTTTCATATCCTCCTTTTCTTCCGGCTGGCATTCGTCACCATCATCTTCATTTGCCCTTCTCAGCTTCCTTTTTCTGCTTCTAGGCTTATTTTTCTCCCTTCGTCTTTCATCGTCCTTCTTCCCTCTACATATATCTTTGTCGTCGTCTTATTCCTTCTAGTTTACCCTCTTCTACCTCCTCCGCCTGCTACTTTCTCCTCCTCTTCGTTCTTCTTCATATCCTCTTTTCACGTCCTCGCCCTCTTTCCTTGTCTTCCTTGTGTTCCTTTGTCGTTGTCTGCTCCTCTCAGACGAAAACATTCTCCCATTTGGCACCAATCGACGGAAGAAAGTAAATAGTCAAATCAAATTTAGACGGAACGAAAGCCAGAAATACGTCCATCGAGCTACGGCATACGACATACAAATCTCACATTCACATGCCCACATCACTGTTTATATTTATATGCATACATGCATACACTACTTGGAATTGTGTGTATAAATTTTATGTATATATAATCGTGTACATTTACTTACACTGCGAAATGGAGATGTTTCTACACTGCTCATAGGCGATATACACACATAAGCCTTATTTGAATCATTTTGTTTGATGTGGTGTGTGTGTTAAATGTGGTAGGATGACAGATCGGTCTGAAGGAGTTTCTTAAATTAAAGTACCACCATACAGATGGCCGATTACATGACCCTATATTAGTGTTTTTGCGTGATGATGATGTTGTTGTTGTTGATGATGGTGGTGATGATGATGATGATGACGATGATGATGAGTTCTCTGCCCGATAGTATGAGCTGTGTGTGCCCGTCGAGTGCATATGTGTTAGAATGCGAAGCGATTTTAGTGAGTCCTTACAACAGTATATCGTAATCTGCCTGAACAGACAACAGACTTCGAGCTCTACCTGTGCATTCCTCAACCCACTTGAGATAGACTGCAGTTCATTCCTACATTATTTCCGGCGATCATCGATAGCCGTTCGTCATTTCGTCTTAAAGTTCGTCTCAAAGCGGAATTCCTTCGATAATTATTTCGTGTTCGGATTGCTATTTTGATCGATTTGGCGTTGCCGAGTTATTTACACGAGTTTTCTGTGGAGTTTTAGTTTTCGGACGGATATTTCTGCGCATGATTAACGCCCCTTGTTCTTGGAATAGTCCATCTCTACTCTAGGGGATGACAGTTTCCAGATAGACGGTGGCGGCTCACACCAAAAGAATTATCTATGCCGTTGAAAAACGCGGAATGCCGTTCGCATCGACCGTGTACCAGAGAGGGCTTCTAACATCAGTCGAATGGAATGGTTGTCTGTCACAGATAAACCTAGTGCCACACATGCTGTCCGGGCACCGCGTCTTCTACCACCTACGATGGCCACGTTGGACGGTGTGCTTTCGTGTGGCATGGACATTATCGTCCTTCGTCGTTCTACATCTTCAACGCTGCTCGGTCCAGAAACTCTGAACATGGAGTCATATATTTATTACAATGCATAGGGTCGTCAATTGCGCCGCACGTGGCTGCAATCTGCGAATAACTATACAGAACCTTTGCAATACTCATGTGCAGCGCCCTGTTTGGCATCAGCCGTGCTATAATAAATCGTCTTATTATTATTATTATCTGTCAGATTTAGATTCTTCTTCTACAAGCGTCAGCGGTTTGTGCTCAGCCAATTTCAAGCGTCATCACCAGCGAGATGAAGAGCCAATAGACTGTCACTTAAATTTGTTTGCGGGCAGACATAGCTAGTGTGCGCCATAGTCGGCACTGCACCACAGATGCACCCAGGATCAGTGGATTTTCCTCCATGCCGAAATGGTCGTCAGGTCCCCAGATGATTTGTTCAACCAAATTGGGCGTCTCGAGGTCAGGTGTGCTGGCGTGTGCGAGTTGATAGCGTATCATCATGGAGTGCGAGGTGATAGCGTATCATCATGGAGTGCGAGGTGATAGCGTATCATCATGGAGTGCGAGGTGATAGCGTATCATCATGAAGTGCGAGGTGATAGCGTATCATCATGGAGTGCGAGGTGATAGCGTATCATCATGAAGTGCGAGGTGATAGTGTATCATCATGAAGTGCGAGGTGATAGCGTATCATCATGAAGTGCGAGGTGATAGCGTATCATCAGGAAGTGCGAGGTGATAGCGTATCATCAGGAAGTGCGAGGTGATAGCGTATCATCATGGAGTGCGAGGTGATAGACTATCGTCATGAAGTGCGAGGTGATAGCGTATCATCATAAAGTGCGATGTGATAACTTATCATAATGCAGTGGAAAGTCTGTGTTCGCGCCGATCTTTTTAGCAGCCTTGCAGCAGCCTCCTTCCTACGGAAGTGAGGTCGCGCGATATTGCTTAGGACAGGCAACCACGGCAGCTGGGTTGGGCGCAATGTTCCAGAGACAATGCGCAAGGGAGCGTGGAGAGGAACATCAACTAGCCGCACATGGGGAAGCGACACCACACAGGGGCACGATACTCTGCTACAGAGTAACAAAGCTCAAGGGTTGAAGTTTGAGCGTCTTGGTACTGGCGCCCTAGGTCCAACCAACGAGTTTACTCAGCAGCTTGTTTCGAGGGCTGATCTTGGCTCCAGTCTTCTTCAAGTGGATACGGTATGCAAGTGACCTGTCCAGAGTCACGCCGAGGTATTGTAATTTAAGATTTATGAAGCGCCTCTTAGGGAATAAACTCAACAGAGGCGCTCCCGACTCGAACAAGTACAATCACTGTTAAACAGTAGACTTCAGGCACCTGCGAAACCCTGAGACGGAAGAGAGAGGAGCTCGAGTCGCAGATCTCGAGAGAGATGGTTCCAGCAGGTAGGACCGACATACGCAAATCTTCTGGACTGGCTGGCAGCAGTTCGCATGCGAGGGACAAACAAGAGATCATGGGGTGGCCAAATGGTATGTAGGAGTCTTCTCATGGTCGATGTGTTGGCCGTTGAGTTTGATGATTACTTTGTGCTCAGCCTTTGCTTTGTGGAGGTGAAAGATACTTAGGAGTTTTGAACGTATACTTGGCAGGAGTTGCAATGTTGGCATTCTATGTGCGGTGAGATATGGAGAAGAGATGGTGAGTGGTTTCAGATCGTAACCGGGTGCACCAAGGATGTGTTCTGCCACTGATGATGTTTGTTCTGACAGTGGATTGAGTGATGAAAAGAGTGACTCTCGAAGATATGGAAGAACCTCGGATGCACTACTAGGACCAAGATTCGTTTTTATGAAGCCGTACTAGTAAGCACACTGCTGTCAGAAATTGGGCAATTATGATCGCAAACAAGAAGTGACTGGAGGCAGCACAGAGTAGATGGCTTAGGAGAATTCTGCTTATTTCATGACGTGATAAAATATCGAAAAAAACTTTAAGTCAAATGACAGGACAAGAGGCTATAGAGACTATCAAAAGAGAAGACTGAAGTGGATAGGACATCTAGTTCATATGGACAAAGATAGAAGAGCCAATTAAGCCACACAGGCCTAGTGGATCCCTGAAGGGAAACTGAGGAAGGGAAGACCAAGAAAGAACTGGCATAGGCCATCAGAGACGATCTAAGATGTTGGAGATGTTATTGGATGAAGCGGGAAGACTGGCGCAAGACTGAGATGGAGAAGCTACGACGCCCGATGTGCAGACCTGCACAGGAAAGACTAAGTACTAAGTAAGTGGGTGACGTTCTCAAGTGGTGCTTTAGCCACAACGATGAGATGACTTGCAACTGCGTTGGTCTTACAAGAGATTTATTTGGAACCGGTGGCTTTTGCGCGGCCCCTAGGCGGCGGATGTATACGAACTCATCATAGGAACTCGCCATCACTTCAGCCCAGTCTCTGCGCAGGTCTTCCACTCAAAACTGAAAACTCTCCTCTTCCGCAGATCCTATCCTGGTTCCTGTTCTTCCTCTTATCATCCCCGCAGATCCAGTTCCAAACACCACCAATCGTAGCCGTCGGACTGCTTGCCTGCCTGATTCTTGGAACTTGACCAGGAACCGAACCCTTCTTCCCTATCGATTTTTTCGACTGAGCGGGCCTATGAATAAGCTGGTTCCCGCGACTCAGCTTTCGTTGGGCGTTGTAGAAATCTCGAGTTTACGATCACGATAAGATCCAAACGTTTCCGGCTTAATTTCAATTCATATCTTCTGTTGATTATATCCAACGCCTTGCCGCGTCCATGGATTCGATCAAGTGATCAGCAATATCTGTGTCACCAGATTCTTCACATTGTTCCAGAGTAGCTTGGCACTCGGCATTCATTCACGATATGTAGACAGGTCTGCAGCCTCGAGGAACAGACTGTTTGAAGATCGCACCTTGAAAACGTCAGTATGCTAGACATAGATAGGCTGGCTGTATGATTAACAATGCTCAATAAATCAAACAGATTTAAGGAGTTAGTTGATACAAACTCGGTTTGGATCATATCCTGGGAGGTACAGCATCTAAGTTATATGGGGCCTGAGCCTATAGTTCGTAATCGTAATCCCGAGATTTCTACAGCGCCCAACGACAGCTACGTCACGGGGACCAGCTTATTCACAGGCCTGCTCAGTCAAAGCAAAATCGATAGGCAAAAGGGTTCGGTTCCAGATCAAGATCCAAAGGTCAGGCAGAGAGACAGCGTGGCAGCTACGGTGTTTGTTTGGGATTGGAGCGGAGAGATAAGAGGAAGAAGGGGAGTCAGGATATGATCTGTGAAAGAGGAGTGTTTTCAGGTTTGAGTAAAAGGCCAATGCAGAAATTGCAAGCGGTGGAGTATAGGTGAGTTATATGGAACTTGAACCAATAGTTGCCCTTTACACAATGACACCTATGGCCGAGATTTTGACCGACGCTCTTTATGTGGAACAGTGTACCAAAAATTTGTAATTAGTTAATGTGAACTGCAGGGTTTCTGTTAATTCAGTTTAGACTAGACTTCATATGAAATTCTCCTAGCTCACCGAAGAGGAAGGTGTTGCAAAATTCCAGATTATGAAGCCGTCCTAATTATTGCTAATTATTGCTCTTCGCTAATCCAACCCGAAGCAGATCTTAATGGCATTTTCATAAAGACTTCAGGCAATACTTCAAAAGAAATCGATGCATACGGAGTCTACCCTTAAGTGTTGATCGAATTTAATTTGACAGCCATGAATTAGATGATAACACAGGTGCCAGTTAAATTTAATTATGATTTAATTTGGTCTCCGATTACATTATCAATGCACTGATTTAGACGCCGCATCTTCTTCCAGCTGAAAGTATAATTCTCCAAATTCACTGATGGTTGAACCAAGCAGTTTCTGCTTCAGATCCGGATAGTTCTGTATAGCGTAATACCCGATTGGATCTGGATAATAGGATCTCAACGCTGGAATAGAGGTCAAGAGGTAGATTTAAATGCATTTGCGTTGAATATTTGCGCTTTGTAATGCTATGAGTTTTAAATATGGACTCACATATATGGCAAGGAATATAAGTTTTTATAAAGGCAATTTGAAAATTTTAAAATCACTAAAATGAATATTATTTCTGTATAAAAATATGAAAAATCATTCTTAAGATACGATGCAAAATCAAGACAAATTGATGCTTGAATTATTCAGGATAACAGCTCGGCACTAGATACCTTCTGGGATTTTATTCCTATGCACTGTGCTAGCGTATGTAATCTTTTGTTCATGCAAAAAGGCACCAGGTGCATTGAAAGTCCATACATCCAATATATGAAACAATGTGTTTCAGCATGTCGTTCTAGCTTCTGCTTTACATAAATATATACCAGCGTTAATCAGGTGTCATTCGACTTGTCCGCGTGGCCCTGGGAAGGGCTGGCAACGGTCCTAGATATCTATCTATGCATATATAAGCTTTACTTAATCATGTGCATCCAATCAAAGAATTTGCTTCAGTATTCATATTCTTATGCTTTAAATATGCTCACAACACTTAGGCGTGATTACCCGATATATAAGTACATTATAGCTACCTGAATGATGACAGGTGCGTGTATGTCAGATTGCGAGCGAGGAGGACGATGGCCACGGACGAACAGTTTATCTCTACAAGGCTGAATCGATACCTTTATGGAGGCTCCAGGATTGCTTGGGGAGGGGCGAGAGCATTTCCAAAGGGGCGCCACATTCTGGCAGTCCACCATGCACGGGTCTGGTCTCAGGGGCGCCAACATATAACCAAGGGGGCACGGAGGAGGCGAGCCCCCAACGCCTGAAGCCAAATCCGCCATTGGGGCCAACCAGGGTTACTCGAAAACCAGGTTGCGAAACTACCATTCACTGCAAGACTTGTAATATAACGGGTCAGGACATCATGTAGAGTCATACAGTCTATTAGAAGCACTTTGTAGCCTAACCCTTGCCTGGGGAAGCCAAGCTAACTCGTCATACAGTAGCCTCTATCCAGCTAGGAATGCCGAGTTAACTCGTCCGACGAAGTATTGATTTTTGCAGGCCTTGGGAAGTCGTATAAACTTACCGTGATGACGATGAGTTCTCTGCCCGAAGGCAGGTCCATTGGCCTTATGCCACCCAGGGATGAGATGTGTGAGGTGGTTTCCCGCTGCCTTCCTCACAGACAATTGTGGGTGAGCAACTTGTCCAAGGTCGCTATGCAGTGGCTTGAGGTAGATTCGAACACGCGACCTTCTGATTACAAGGTACTACACCACCACGTCCAACTTACTGTAGAAGACTAAAATTTATTAATCTAGGTTATTCTCTAGTGCTCAATTACTGAAGGTGAGCTGCACTAGGTGAGGTAAAAGGGTTGTCCATTCGTCAAAGCTCTCTTGTTGACAGCATTCCGATGTGAAATCAACTTCCTTTGAGAAGATAAAAGGACGACATCGTGGGTTCGCTATCACAGAGCAGAGCAAGGTTTTGGGGATATTTTTGCAGACAATATTTCGTCATCACTGTCTCAGGATTCCCAAATCGATGACTCAGAACTTGAACTTGATTATTTGAGCAGCGGTTACAACACAAGCATTAGCTTTTATTGCAGAGGTACAGAATCCGAGAATAAAACTGAAACTGCTGGCGTAGATGGTGCTGCATGCTAAATTGTGTCTGGTAAAAACATGTACTAGCATCTAATTGTAATCGTAATCCCGAGATTTCTACAACGTCACGGGGACCAGCTTATTCTCAGGTGCTCAGTCAAAACAAAGGCAAAAGTGTTCGGTTCCAGGTCAAGATCCAAGTCAGGCAGAGAAACATGCGTGGCAGTGGCAGCTACGGTGGGTGATGTTTGGGATTGGAGCGGAGAGATGGATAATAGAAAGAAGGGGCGTCAACTGTACTATAATAAAGTCAGTGAGATAGGGAAGAAACTGAGAACAGAATCGAGAGTCACAAACACACACCACAGAGAGAGAGAGTGAGAGAGAGAAAGAGAGAGAGAGAGAGAGAGAGAGAGAGAGAGAGAGAGAGAGAGAGGAGAGAGAATAACTCCGACAGACAAGCATACAGAAAACGCAAACAATGGTTGATGTGACTGAATAAATGAATGAGTCAGTGAGAGAGTTACAACTTACAAGCGGGGGTGTCATTAGGTCAGTGAGCGAATGCACGAGATGGACTGATAAACACAAACAGACAAAGCAGAGAAACAGACAAAGCAGAGACAGACAGCGACCGTCTTTCTCTTTCTAGCTTAAATCACATCACTGATATCAATGCCTTCTATACTGCTTCCAGTCACGACAGACTAATTCCTGTTTCCTTCCTTTTCCAATCTATAATTTTCCCATCGCCTGATCCTCCTCCCCTCGGCGCCTGCGCTCCGTCAAACCATCGATCTAAGCCACTTTGCGTCGTGCCATTGTCTCCTTCTTCACGGTGCCTTGTCTTCGAGTTCTGACTAAATACAATGAAACGGACCATGGAACCATTTGGTCGGTGATGCGTGACTTTTTATAAGGCAGTCGTGTCCGACCCACACCTCTCAGCTCACCTGCAACCTGCTGAATACCTTTTACAGTAACTGAAGTAAAACCTCTACTGCAACTCGCGGTTGTATGTATGCATGTATATATGAATATATGTATGCGTATGTATGTACGTAAATATGTATGCACGTATGTATGTATGTATGCCTTTCGATAGCCGACCGATGAAAACTCATCTTTAACGACAGACATTCGATGCCGATTCAGAGACCTGATTCACGAGTGCAAAACCGACACCGTGATTTCCAGATCGGGTGACTCGTAAATCCACATACAGTACTGCCTGACAGGTAGGGATACGGATCACAGGTATGTGTAAAATGAATGGGCCGACGCACATCAGTCGTACTCAAACTCAAAAAATTCTCGGCCGACTCGAGAAATTGACGAGAATTGATAGAGAAAGGCGAACTTGGTCGCAAAGTGACTCTAAAACATAGACTACTAAACGTTGCAGCAAAGCTGTTCTGACGTTTCTTCAACGACGTTTGTTTTAAACAATTTAGCTGCCTGAAATAAACTCATAAAACAACGTTTAATAAACGTTGCCCACAAAAACGTTAGATCAATCATTGCATTAACCTTATAATAACGTCAAAACAACGTCACGTTTTATGCAATCGTTTTATCAACGTAACAGAAACTGACAAAACAATTCTTATCAACGTTTCACACAGATTCAACGATTGGGTTGACGTTATAATAACATCAAAACTACATTACATTATTGCTACAGTAGCGTGTGTTATCGCTGGTACTGACGTACTATCAGCGCAATAAAAACTGACAAAACATCGTTTAATAAACGATTTATGCAAACGTTAGATCAACGTGACCGCTAACCATATTTTAACGTTACAGTAACGTTGGAGTGTAGCCTAGATTGCCCTCCTTCGATGATAAGCGCAGCATTTCATTTGACTGTCTGCCTCTTGATTCTTTTGGTCGAGATTAAATTTATCCCCACAGTTGCGCAACAGATTCTCGATGATAAGGGTGACGTGTTCAGTTGTTCCGTGAGTTTGATGTCTGACATGTTGCACAGTTACCTGCATGTTTTTCCACGAATGCGTCAGTTCCCTGAAACCAAATAATGCTTCGTTTTCCGATTTCTGATTTTAGATCTTCCGTTTTTCTTGACGGCCTTCGCAGTCTGAAAAGCTTTTGTTCGGAATGTTGTCGACCGTACAATTCTTGATCCTTTTAGTACCATTTCGTTACCTAACGCTATGCAATGTGTGCATGTTTTCTCGGTCAATTGCTGTGATATTTACAAAGATACTTGCTACTTGTTTCAACGCGTAAGCTGTCCATTTGTATACACGCACCTGTAGGTTGGCGGCAGATCGATTTGTCATGCACAGAAGCCAGATAAAGTTGCAGCTTTTGAGTCCATCCTTCATCATCCACTCGATCAGGTTTCAGATGACGAAGCGAGAAATAATGGCCGACAAATCCCAACCCCACCGCGCGTCGTTATTCTTTTCCCACTAAGAGTACTCGTTGCCTTTGTGGCTGCTATCATTCCCGCTCGTGTTCGTGATATCACGCTGCCAAATCGTTTAAAATCATGCTTATGATAATCATGATGCTGATGGCAACAACGACAATGATGAGTGAGTGATATTATAGTGTGCATGATAGATAATTATTTCACAAAGAACACAAGAACAAACGATAACAACAAGAGAGCTAAGAGCACTTAGAAGGATGGTGTTGTGTCAAAACAGCGCGAACTCCGCCACTACCGAAAAAGGGAGGGCGACGCTAATCATCTTTGTCATAACAGTGTTGTTAAACGGACTCTACAATAGAGCGCACACAATCATTGTCGTCGACGAAATACCCCGAGACAATAATTTATTGGAAAGATAATTTAGTGCAAGACAATTCAGCGCATAGTAGTCTAATTAGTCTACAGTTACGACTTCGTAAAAAGGAAGAAAAGTGAATATCACAAGCATTTTGAGGCCCTAATGAAAATTTTCTTCTTCGCGAATCGTGATAACTGAGTTGTTGAACACTCCCTCCGTCGAAGGCATTCATGCAAGTTGCTTAAAAAATTTACATTCCAGGACGCTCCGTAATTCACGCTCTTCTGTGCACAAGTCCTAACTAATATTACAACGCTGGTTCTCCCTTTCATTCGGTTTGCAAACTATATCGTTTTTATATAGGCCTAATAGTTTTCATAATTCAACTTAAATCGTAATCGTAATCTCGAGATTTCTACAGCGCCCAACGAAAGCCACGTCACGGGGACAAGCTTATTCACAGGCGCTCAGTCAAAACCAAATCGACAGATATGTATTTAAACCAAATGAGATATGCATTTACCAGTTATAGGCAGTAGTTAAATGTGCACACTAGTTAACAGTCAGTAATTAATTACTTTTCAGGCCTAAGTAGTTGTAAAAGTAAAAAGTAGTTAATAAAAAGTAGTTAATAAAAGTAGTTGACTACTATTTAAAAATAGTTTTAAAAATCTCAGTATGTAGTTAACTACTTTCTAAACTAGGCTACTTTTTCAACAAGAGAATTTATCAGTTGCATACTTTTCAACTTCTGCAGTGTCTCCACTGCTGGCAACCTTACAAAAGCGCCGCCTACGCTAGCCAGTAGTCATTAGGAACAAACTGGTCGTTATTAAGCAAACAATACTCAGGAAACTGAGACACCACTGACGAGCCCCCACATGCACGTAGAGCCTGATCGACGAAGTCCCTCTCATTGGATATATTTGATAACAATGAGGCGATGTATGCAGTTATTCTCCAAAAACGTGTGAAATACATACAATGATGAAATGCACATTTGCACCAAGTCTTGCCCTTTGCAGATGCAAATTAAAATTAACGAGAGAATCGACTACACGTTGGCATTTAATTCATGCAATATCGATTAGCGCAGATACCAAAACTTTCAGCAAAAATATATCTAAACACTAATTACAAACAATTTGTGTGCAACCAGAGCTAGACCAAACACCATTAATCATATGCATTAAATTTATGGGGTAAATGTACATTTTTTTCTACAGCGACTGTATGACCTCGACCATGCTTATTTTTCAATGAATTTATCAGGTGAGATCCTTCACCATCGCTGCCCGTTTGAATGGGTGCTGCGCTATAGGCCTATTCAGCTTAATATGCATGCATTCGCAACATTTATTTCTAAGCTTTTAGGCTTAGGCCTATATAATTCTGTTCTAAATACGCTGAAATTCGAAAGACACTTTAAACTGTTTCTAAGTTATGTTGAGGCTTTCAGTGTCAGTGGGGCTTCGTCCCTGACCCCTGATCTGGGCTTATTTTTCGTATGTATTCTAAGCTTGTTGAAATTCACAAAAAGTCACATATTTGTTTCATTGTAATGTAAATGTACACGTTTTTCTATAGCCATCGTATGGCCTCGACCCTGCTCATTTTGCAACGGACTGGATGGGATCCTTCACTTCCGCTGCCCGTCTGAATGAGTACCACGCCATTTATAGTCCCCAAGTACGGACCGTTCTAACTCAGGATTAATATCTCTTAAATAGGCTACGATCGGTATGCGATCCAGCATCCTCACGCACAGAAGCGCCTTGATGTACTCTTTAACCTATGTAGGTAACTTGGCCAGCTAAAGGCTTCAGCTTCAAACGGCTTTTCACCGACCCTAGACCCTAGACCGAGCCTTAATTTAGTCCAAATTATTGCATTCAGAACATTTTTACTTATAATTCAAACTTATTACTCTTGTCAACTTGATGTCTGTGTCCTTAATGAGTTGTTGATTCTTGCAGACATTTGGCTGGTGAGACAGTGGTCTTTGAAAGTGATAACGACCCAGAATTTCAACCACTGGAATCCTTTGAGTCCCGTTTTAAAACTCAACCCTTGTTAAAAGACTCAGTCAGGGACTTAAACTTATCAAAGAGTCAAGCAGAATTACTGAACTCACGGCTTCCATGATGCAATCTACTGGCACAAAGAACTAAAATTTTTGCATTTCATGTCTGTCACAAAGACCTGATTGTTTTTTTTGTTGAAGATGATACTTTATGCTTCTGCAAAGATGTCAAAATATGCTTAGTGCATTCGGCTGGGACTACTATCCGCATGAGTGGCGACTGCTACGATTCACTAATAATAAACTGAAGGATGTGCTATCACATAATGGCAATGTTTACCCATTTATTATTATTGTGTATAATTAATAACTTCAATTGTGCTGGTGTCTGATACACAAGGCATCAACTGAAGCCAAACCGTAATCATGGCAATGTCCAGAAAATCGGCCCATCAGTCAATCAACATCAGTGGGAAATGCAGTTCACATGAAAGAGACATATGTCAATAAGGATCTATTGTTGACTTCCATGCAGTACTACAAGGATAGCTGGAACATGTGAGGTGATCTTAAAGTTGTAGCACTTCCTTGCAGCTTGAGTAGACAAAGTCCTGTTGCTTCAACTGTGAGTGAGACAGTCGAGCAATAGATTCACATTATGTCAGAAATGACTGGACAGTCTGCAAAAGTTGGGCACCAGGCCAAAAGAACATTGTACACAAACTACTTAGATGACTTTTGTGACATGGCAGACTCAAGGTTTTCCTGTCACCTCTTCACTTTTTAAGCTCGGATGAAAGAAAAGTGTGTTAATGCCATGAACAAAGAAAGGATTCAAATACTTAATAATGTCAAGATAAACTACTATGAAGTCCTAGATGGTGCTGGGTTAATGAAATGGCAGGCTTTGAAGGCTGTTGCCGAAAACTTTCAGGGTAACAAGAGACAAACTACGATCAATTGGTTGACAAGATGCTTTTCAAGCATTCAAGTTGATGAAGTGCAATATGTCACTGAAAATACACTTTTTGCATTCACATCTATTTTTCCAGCCAATCTGTGATGTTTGTGCAAAACATGGCAAAAGATTTCACCAAGAGATAGCCAAAATGGAAAAATAATACAAGGACCGGTGGAATCCTAGCATACTGGCTGACTGTTGTTAGACATTGATTAAAGAAGCTCCCAGTGCAGATTACAAACTCGAATCGGACACAAAATGCTTTGTTTCTGTTCATATGACAATGCAAACACACTGAAACTGTACACAATTACATACGATAAATGCATCTTCAACAGAAATCTTACGTGATACAAAGATTTTTTACAACACCAGCATATTCACTTTGCCGTATAGTACTTCAATGGTTCAGAATTGGAAAAGGGGTGAGACAGGGATGCTTGATATCGCCAATGTCGTTTAACAGCTACTCGGAGGAGGTGATGAGAGAATCTGCCGACGAACTTACGTGGATTGGTGTAACAATAAGCGGGAGAACGATAAATAACTTGCGATATGCGGATGACATTGTGCTGATTGCGACGTCAAGAGAAAAGCTTCAACAGCTGCTTGATTGATTGATTGATTGATTGATTGATTGATTGACTCTTTATTGATCCCAAATTCAACATATCAGGTTACACATAAAACGTACAGTTTGCCAGGATACAAAAGGCAAACCCAGAAGGGACCAGGGTCCCGCTTAAATAGGGTCACCTATTAACATCAGTGACGTAAGATGGCAATCGAAATGTAAACAAAGCAAATTCATTTTGTAAGCAAACTAAATAAGTTATGTACAATCCGTACACAAATGAAACTAAAAATAAAACTATACAGAAGTCCGCTGCATTACACAGTCCTATATAACAAAAAACTCAGAAAAAAAGAAGCAAAAAACTAATAGTTTGTACGAACAATTCAGTTGGCAGTCAAACAGATGTTATTAAATAGTGACGCATCTGCCTTTTGAACAGTTTCAAACTTGACAACATACGAATGCTCATTGGTAAAGCGTTCCAAATTGAAGGGCCAGCACATTTAATATTGAATAATCGAGTGTTGGTGCGAGCAAAACTGGCATAATAATTACCGTGAATCCTAGTAAAATATGAGTGATGATCGATGATATTGAAGTATCCATCAAACTTCGATGGCAATAATTTATGTTGATATTGATACATAAATACAGAGATCTGGAACTTATTAATGGAATTAATTTTTAAAATATTTAGATTGACAAAATAGGGTTCAATATCGTTCACCTGAAAAGTTTTTGTAATAATTCTAAGAACACGGCGCTGCAAAACAGATAAACATTTTATACGCGAAGGGTAATTAGCCGAGTGCTTTCTCCAACAGGCTACCGTGTCCCACCGTGCCAGTAACATGAAGTCTTGTCTTGTCTTGTCCATCCTCATTGCTGCGGATCGGAGACCATGGCCAGTGACGTTAGTCTTCTCCACTCAGTTCTGTCTCTTGCCTTCCTTGTGCAGTCCGCCATGGACAGAGTCAACGAGGCGTCAAATAACTATGGACTGGAAATCAATACCAAGAAAACAAAAGTGATGGTAGTGGACAGAGAACATGAAAGAATTGCGATCATGTGTAATGGTGCAGTCCTGGAACAGGTGGAGTCTTTCAGATACCTGAGTGCTGTGATAGAGCAATCTGGAGATGGGGGCAGAGAAATAAGAGCCAGACTGGGGATGGCGCGCACGATCATGAGCTCGCTTGCAGTGATCTGGAGGGACAGGGCTCTGGGAACCTGGCTGAAACTAAGGCTCGTAAGCGCACTGGTGTGGTCGGTGGCGCTGTATGGGTGTGAGACCTGGACACTGCGGAAAGAAGATAGAAGAAGAATAACAGCGTTCGAAATGACGACGTACAGGAGGATGCTGAGGGTCGGTTGGAGTGAGCACAGGACAAATGAGTCGATTCTGGAGGAACTGAAACCGGAGCGACGCCTGCTGGAGGTGGTGATGAGCAGAAAACTGGGCTACTTTGGACATATGATTAGAGCAGACAATCTACCGGCCTTCATATGCCAGGGATATATGGAGGGAAAAACACCTCGGGGAAGACCGAGAAGGCGCTGGAGGGACGACGTGACGGAGTGGATGGGGATGTCGATGGCGGACTGCACAAGGAAGGCAAGAGACAGAACTGAGTGGAGAAGACTAACGTCACTGGCCATGGTCTCCGATCCGCAGCAATGAGGATGGACAAGACAAGACAAGACTTCATGTTACTGGCACGGTGGGACACGGTAGCCTGTTGGAGAAAGCACTCGGTTGGTAAAACGGATCGTACGGGTTCTAAACTCTCCTGAGACGGTTTCTGTGTAGGGACCTTGAGCAAATCCTCCCTCACAATTGCTCGGCGTCATCGACTGATGCCAAGTCATTTAGTGGCACCTAATAAATGAAGAAATAATAATAATATATGTCTACCGTTCCAATGAAAACTGCGTATTAGTTTACTCTTCTAGTACGTTCTGTGCTGCCATGTGTTTGTCTGATTATATAAAAAATATCGCCGGCGTCACAGAATTTATAAGGCTTTTGCCTTTGTGCGTCCAAGCATAGGCAAAATTCACTAAATGGTAGGCCTATCTAACCTTGGGCCACTTGTTCAATTAGTCAGACACAAAACCGAAGGCCAGTTCTCTGAGATATATTATCCTTGCACAAACAACCTTGAAATCCTACAAGTAGCCCAAAAACCATCAAAAATATAGTTACCTTTGAAAGTCAAAGCTCGTAAAAATATGCTGCTATACAACTGCTAAAATGTGTAATTAAAGACAAAAATAAATCTTATTTTTTTATAAAATGAAGTTTCATATCGTAAAATTTTGAAATGGGACAATCACAAGGAATACAGTAAGAACTAACGCCAGTGTACCGGTATTGCAGTCCTTGGGTCGTATGTCGTGTGAACCATAGAAATAATAAAGAGTAGACTGGTGTGACCGTGCGAGCCCAGAGGGACTCCAGCACTAAGCAGTTTTTGCCCTGATGTTCATTTCGGTTTGTTATATAACTTATATTTGTGGCCTCGAGTCGCTTTGTTTTGTGTTGATTCGAAGAACCTCCGCCACTGCACTGCGTCCTTACCAGTGATGATTTGATAAGTTTCAACTAGGCCTCCTCTGCTCCTCCTTCTCTCTAACCTTACCCGATTATCGATTAACCTGACCTTTCCTGCAATCGGCTTTGTTTTGACTGAGCGCCTGTGACTAAGCTGCTTCCTGCAAATCAGTTTTTCTTTGGGCGATGTAGAAATATCGCAGATTGCGATTACAATAACAATTCCGAATACCATCCACCGTAGCCGTCTGACTGCCTGCCTCTTGGATTCTGACCTGGAACTGTTTCTAACCCTTCTACTTAACGATTTTGTTTTGACTGAGCGTCTGTGAATAAGGTGGCTCCCGCGAAAGATTTCGTTTGGCTCTTTAGAAATCTCAAGTTTACGATAACGTTTAAGAATCACGAACGTTACCGTATTTGCGCTAAGCCGCATCTTATCCGACCAGATGCTAATAACATCTTCGCATCGTATGGCGGATGTATACATGGCGGTGACTATTTTCAAAATGGCGATGTAGATGAGTTTTGTTGTTATTTTTCTGATTTTTCTGCTTTTTTAACTGAATCGAGTTAAAAAATCGAGCTGGTTATATTGTTCGACTATCGTTTTAATGAAGAACTTTTTAGTTTTTCATCGCAATTGAACTGGATTATTCGCCAGGTGTCTGAACGCGATTACGTGTTGTTAATGCTACAGTGTTTTATTTTAGTATGTGGGTTAAAGGGTGATTCCTTTCAAATCAGATTGTTCAAAGTAAATATTAATGTACACATTTTCTATAGCGACCGTATGGTCTCGCCCTTGCTCATTTGATAATTAAGAATTTATTTGTTATAACTCATATTTTCATATTCAAGGTATTAACATTTTTATATTTAATACAGCATTTATTAGTTCCACATCATAATTGTCTAGGGCTAAAGAATCAAATTTTTCCAGTATGAAATTCATGGCCTGGCTTTGCTAGAAACCAGGAACCTTTTGCGGGAACAATGCATTCGTAGCATTTCACAAAATCTGAAGAGCTGATATATCTATAGTTCATTTACTAACCATGTCTCAGTTGCATGCATTAAATAAAACGTATAATGACAAGCATCATTTGATGATAGTAAGCAAGGTTCACACGCTTTAATCATTTTTTGGGAAGCTTGAACTTGCACACTTCACCCTATGAAGTGAATGTACCATACAAACTGCATATGTGTTGTGCTGTTTAATAAGCTTACATAAATGTTATATGAGTGAGAGGTTGTGTGTGATTTAACTTTAATGATTTCTGTTTTTTTCAGTTTCAACATGCCAGAAATTTTACCAGTACTGCTGTCATTTAAAAGGATGCAACGAAAATCATTCAGTTGATTTACTTAATCAATTCTGGATTCTGTTACTTTCTGCTGGTAAAGAATGCAGATGTGTGCAGTGACATATTTTTAGTAAGCCAGTTGCATATTTGGATCCAGATATTTAAGATATCGGTCAGCATGTCGTCCTCAAAGGTCAACACGTGGTCCACGAAGTGTCAGAGTTTTAATGGTTTGAAAGTAACGCTGGTTAAGAAGAGAAAGTCTTCTCCAGAACAAGAAGATGTTGGTGATGGTTCAGCAGAAGAAACCAAGCAGAATCAGACAATGGCGTCTGGTGGACCGAGATGGACCATAGAGAGCAACAAAAATCCATGCAAGCTGGTAATAAAGCGACGTAAGACAGTTGAGTTTCCAGACAGCAGTAAAGAAACTTGCAGTTCTGGTGAACCGGACCTGAAAATGCGAATTGTTGCCTCCACAAAGACAAGCCAGGACTCTGATGCTACGTTCATGAGAGTAAAAAATTGGTGCAAACAACAAATCTCAAATTCAGTGTCTGTGGTAGGGTACGATAATTACTTGGCCTCGGATTTGCAGTGCTCTCAGCCGTCCCCGAAATGCAGCGGACTTGAAAGTTGTCTCCCTGCAGAATTATTTCACTTACAGCCTTCACCAAAGGACAGTGGAATTGATGTCAGTTCACCACCAAGGAGGCTGGATGAAATTCACCTTGCAGATGGTGGTAGCTGTGTTGCTATGGCTACAATTTCTGAGAGTACGACAGTTACAAATGTTACATCGATGGTAGTTTCTGATGTTGTCTTGGCAATGTTTTCAAATGCAGAGTGTGCAAATCAGGACAGCATGCACCATGCAGTAAAATGTAATGTGGACAAGAGTGTGTTGAAAACAGGTAAAGCCAGGGTTTGTGGAGAAGTGATGAATCAAGTGAGTGGAAGAACAACAAGACGTTTGTCCAATCTGCAATCACTGTGCAGTTATGGGTCGGCAAAATTATCGTCTGCTCCTGAGGAAGATCGAATCATGTTAAGATTGCCATCATCTATGTTCCAAGCAAGTGTTGCAGGTGTAGTGAGAAACAAGACTGTGTCGGCTTCAAGCATTGCTGCAGGGCACAGCTCTGGGAAACTGCTTGGGCCGGTTACCTTTGCAGATACACTCACTAGTGACCCAAGTGCTCTGGACATCACTGACAAGACAGGTAACTGCAATGAGACTGGTCAATTTCTCACTTCAGTGACGAACTCTAAAGATCCGGCTGGTCCAAAAGTCATTGGAGCAACAGAGAGTGAAAACCCAACTGGACCCACCTATGCTCAGAAAGTAAAAAGCACAACTAAATCTGGTCTAGTCGTAGGTAAGGATGTAAATGCCAAGGATCCAGGCATTACTGGACAAGTAGAGAACTTGGACAAAACTGGTCCAGTGATGGTTGCCAGTGGTTCAGCATTCAGTGAAGAGAAAAGCAAGTTCCAGATTAGTCCAAGCTTCACTGGTGAGAATGAAAATAAAATTTGTCGAAACATCACTTTGAAGAAGAGAAGCAAGAACCAGATTGATACCAGCATTACCAAAGTGAACAAACGGAAGGACCAGATTGATCCAAGCGTTACGCAAGAGCACAGAAGCAAGAACCAAATTGATCCAAGTGTTACGCAAGAGCACAGAAGCAAGAACCAAATTGATCCAAGCGTTACGCAAGAGCACAGAAGCAAGAACCAAATTGATCCAAGTGTTACGCAAGAGCACAGAAGCAAGAACCAAATTGATCCAAGCGTTACGCAAGAGCACAGAAGCAAGAACCAAATTGATCCAAGCATCTCTGGAGAGAAGAGAAGCAAGGACCATGTTGGTCCAAACTTCACTGGAAAGAGTGGCAGAAAGACCAAAATTTGTCAAAACATCACTACAGAGAAGAGAAGGAAAGATCAGAATGATCCCAGTATTACTGACGAGAACAGAGGCAAGGACCAAATTGATCGAAGCATCACGCAAGAGCAGAGAAGCAAGGACCACGTTGGGCCAAGCATCACTGGAAAGAAGAGAAGCAAGGACCATGTTGGTCCAAACTTCACTGGAAAGAGTGGCAGAAAGACCAAAATTTGTCAAAACATCACTACAGAGAAGAGAAGGAAAGATCAGAATGATCCCAGTATTACTGACGAGAACAGAGGCAAGGACCAAATTGATCGAAGCATCACGCAAGAGCAGAGAAGCAAGGACCACGTTGGGCCAAGCATCACTGGAAAGAAGAGAAGCAAGGACCATGTTGGTCCCAGCATCACTGAAAAGAAGAGAAGAAAGGACCGTGGTGGTCCAAGCATCACTGAAAAGAAGAGGAACAAGGGCCAAGTTGGTCCAAGCATCGCTGGTGATATAAGAAGCCAGGAGCAAATTGATCCAGCTGCCACTTCAGCAACGAGCATAGAGGATCAAGCTTGTCAGAGGCACACTGAAAGGACAAGAAGCAAAAACCGAACTAGTTCAACTGTCTCTGGAGAGATGAAAACCAAAAGTAAACCTTGTTCTAGCATCAGCGAAGAGATGAATTCAAAAGCCTCAGCTGATCCTAGCAGTGATGATGAGACACGTAGCAAGAAACAGTTTAATGCAAGCACTGTTACTGTGATGCAGAGCAGAGAGGACCCAGGTTGTCCAAGAGGTAAGAAGCAAAGTGGTCCAAAATCTGTTAGGGAGATCAGAAACAAGAATCAAAGTGGTCCAGTTGTCACTGAAGAAACAAGGAACAAGAAGAATGCTAATGGTTCTGCCTTAAAGAGAGAGTTGAAAAGCAGGAATCAAATTTGTCCAGTTGTCACAAGGGATATGAATGCCATGGACGTGGATAGTCCATTTAACAGTGAAGAGATGAAAAGCCAGAATCAAACTAGTCCTGTTGATACACCACAGATGAGTTCAAAGTTGCAAGCTTCTTCCGGCTGTTCGAGTATGACGAGCAACGACCAGTTTGAATTGGGATGTGCATTAGAGAACCAAACGATTGCACATGCTGCTTCTAAGCTCAGTACTGAGGAAATACAGGGCTGTGATGTGGTTGTTGCAAACTCTTTGAAAAAGCAGTACAGTACTGAGGCTTGTGAACTGATTCCAGAGAGACAGCCTAAGCGCAACAGCTCAGCCCTGCAGGCAAGGAAGTGGCGTGCAGGATCAAGAAACTCTGCTAGCAGGAGATCGTATGACAGACTTTGCCATGCCACTGAAATTCCGCCACCTCTGTTGACTATAGCTTCCAGCGACCCATTAAGGATTACGGAAAATTCAGTTAAATCCAGGCAGACTAACACCTTGCTCAGCATGCCACCCTTATTAAGTGAAGAATGGCAGTCTGACTTGGAAGCAGCATGCACTAAAGTTGAACACTCAAAAACTGTTACAAAGCCATCAACAGTTGGTGATGGACTGACAAAACGAGATCAGCAGTTGTCCAGTTTATATGATTTTGAAGATGATTCACCGCCAGTTTTAGAGTTTAACAAAACATCAGTTAATGGCCGAAGTATTTTTCCTCATCGGTCTCGTTTGCCTTGGAAGGAGAGGTGTGTTGACATTCTAGCTTCTACGTCAGGGTCTGTAAACTCATCTTCAGATCAGGATGTTTTAAAATCAGTCAGTTTGATGCCAAATTTGGTTCCGTTAGGCCTCCAAGAGACTGTTGATTTTCCACTGCTAGAAGCCAATGGCTTTCGGTCAGAAAGTGATGATTTGCCTAAAACGTTAACCAAATCCACAGGCAATTATATGGGTGAGTTTGCAAAATTTGTCAGCGGTCAGCAGCTAAGCAAAAATGAAGCTGAGGAACATACTGTTATTTTAAGTGCTTCAAATGTAGTTCAGGAAGCAGAGATTGATCAAATGGAGAGGTCAAGTTTGAAAGCAAAACAGAACAAGAGCTTGCCAGAGAATGGTGCAGTGACGGTTGCAAATGACACTAGGTCCTTTCATTCCTCTACAAGCAAGAACATGGTAAAACCTGGTGGTAGAAATGCAATGGCAAAACGTAAAAGACTGTCCAAACCAACCTTGTATGATTTGCAGACGAAGTCTCAGTTAAACATTTCATCTGACCTTCGAGGTGTTTTTCCAGAGATTTCGCAAGACGATGAATCGAGTTTATCTACTTCTAAAGAAAAGTGCATGGAAAATGAAAGCCCAAAAAGTGACGATGCAACTGTGGTGGACTGCAACACATTTACAGATAAACTGCAAATAATTACATATCATAAATCTGTTTCTGAAGACATGAGCGAAACTTCTGAGAATTCCATTGAACCTGAACAGTTTGATTTCAGTTTGTTTATTTCTGAACAGAAAAGCTTAGCCTGCTTGCGGGACAAAGTTGCAATACTTCTCAGAACTGTTTTTCCAGGTGTTGTTAATTTTTGTGACAACGCGAATGTCCCAGTGGTTTATAAGTTCCTTGATCAGCTGGTAGATGAGATGATGTGCAATAAGGCTGGAGACAAGAGTGTGAATCGAATAGAAATGTGTTGCTGTGACTGTGAGGTGAGCCTGTGTCGAACACCAAAAAGATGCCTAGGAGTGTTTCAGAGAAAAGTTTTGGAACTTCTGAGAATTCTTCTGCCAACAGCTGACCTTGGAAACATCGAGACTGGCGAAATAGAACCTCTTGTGGATGCTGTAACTTGGGCAAATGCAAGTCAACTCGGTCAAGAGCATTGCCGCAGTGAAGAGTTTAGCGACAGTGAACTGTGTGGCCTTGGTGACAGTCGCATCCTTGAAATGGTTAATACCAATGGTGAGGAGTGCTGTTGCCATGACTTGTGTTTTCACAGCAGCAGAAATTGTCAAAGAGTTTTGTGTTGCCATGGCGTTGAACATAGTCATGATAACCTAAACTTTGGTAGTGACATCCAACATTCTGCAATCCTTGCCTCTACATGCAATGAAGATTTACTTTTGAAATCAGAAGACATTTGTGTCAACAGGTAATGCCATGAGTTCATCTGTGCTCTGAATAGTTTGCAGATCTTCTACCTGTAAAGGTTTTGACTTTTAGTGTTCTCTGGTCAAAGCAAGTACACCCTGAAAATGGGATTAATGCTTACGGGGACTTTGGTAGCCAACCTGGAGAGAGCAGTTGGCTTGTAACACGGAGAGTAAAAGTTTAAGCCTCCCCTGAGATGGTTGCTGTGTAGGAACTTTGAGCAAGTCCTTCGTTCACAATTGTTCAAGCGCCTTTGCTTCAGACATTAAATAGTGGCACTTCATAAATACAGAAATGTTAATCTTAACTGGCCATCACTGGTCCTTATCTCGCTTTTCGTTTGCAAGCTAATTACTAAATATATTAAAATAATATAGCAACACGAGATGGTGTAACCAGTTCGTAGAGCAATTGCCTCGTAATGGAAGAATTGGGGTACGAGCTGCCTCCATGATGTGCACTGTGTAATTATCTTGAGCTAATCCTTGATACACAGTTGCGTAGTGCCATTTCTTGTTGTTATGGTGGTGCTACCTGTATAGAGACATAATGTGGATAATATTAATCTTTTCTGGGAGGGTTGTTATGGAGGGACTTGAGCAAATACTTAACAATCAATTTGCTGAGCACCATCTACTGATGCTTTGTTATTAGATCGTGGCACTATGCAAAAATAAGAAATTGTAACGTTTGTGTCATTTGGTGGAAATGGACCTAAGTGTAACTTGGTGAGGTTTTTCTGCATTCTTTGTGGTTGAAATCTAAAGTGTTCACTTTAAAAGTAGCAGTTGTTAAACATGAATGCAACCCATGAGGACCAGTTCTCCAGTTGCTGTGTTGCTGTTGTGTTGTCTATGACGTTACTGATGTGGAATTTTGCTTCTCCAGCTGGGAGTTAATCCAGGATCTTCTAAAGATGCATGCAGCTGATTTTAAAATAGAGTGCCACTCGGTGTTGCAACTTGTTATATGACAATCTTTAGTCATTGGTTTCTGTTTTTATTTCATGTTTATCTCGTTTGCACATGTGTCTGATTAATTTAAGTTCAAGGATTTTGAGGCCAGCTGATTAGCAGTTTCGGTTACAGTAATGTGTTCAGAGCTGAAACTGATGGAAACAGTAATTTCAGTCAAATTCCTGTTTTGGGTTACTGGTTTTAGCAGGGAAATTCAGACTTCCCTTCTAACAAGTGATGCAACAATTGTCATTTGTAATGAGTGACCAGTGACTTTTAGGCAGAATTACCTGCTTGACATTCATTATCATAGCAAACTGTATCCAGTTTTATTCAAGATTACAGCATTGTTACAATGCTGTAATGATTATTATATTTGATAACTATATTTAACTACTGCTGTCAGTCTGGAAGTACAAGTTTTGATATTTCTTTGGCTTTGCTTCGGGCATTGCTGAAAATGAAAGTATGAGTTTTGGTTGGACCCTTGTCAGCTGTTGTTATTTATGTTATCTAAAAAGTGTTATTGAGCACTGGTTTATACTGTACAAGTTTGTTATCCGTCATTGATATTTTCACAATTTGTAAAAATCATGTGAGATTGATAGTTTTTAAAAATTCGTACGAAAACCTTCAAATTGTTTCTTACGAGGTGTCATTTTGTTATGCATTAATCTGTTTGCAAGGTCTAGTATAATGATAAAGGCTGTTACTGATGAAAATTGTAATGGCAGTTGTGGTGATAATGAGGTTATGAGAAAGAGTGTGTATACTGGAAGTGACAGAACTGTGCATTTGCTGAAGTTCACCTACATAGCATATTTAAGGCTACTACACAAATTTCCCAATTTATGTGTAAGTATGTACTCAACTGGGTTCACTTCTATGTAGTTTTTTCAAAACTGATTGGCAAATGGATATTATGTTGGCAGAAATAATAATAATAATACTAGTAACAATGATAGAATCATCATTAGTCATTTAGCCAAGGTTGAAATGATTCCTCTGGATGAAAGTAATAGTAGTAATAATAATAATATTATTATTATTAATATTAGTTAATAATAATAATAATGCTATTTTTTACTCACAGTAAGTGTAATACCTCAGGAACTAGAAATTATGCTAGGAGCTGCTAATTTGTATCTTTTCCTCCACACCATCAGATTAATAATTACTATTATTATACTGTTACTCTAATGCTATTGTTGTTATTGTTATTAGTATTCAGAGAACATAGTATGCCACGAAGCAAACATCTGTAAGGTAAAATAAGATTGGTATTTCTTTTGCTTAGTTTTGTCTTACTCATGTATATACCCTGTGAAATCTGTTACGTGTATGAAACTGTATTCGAGCACATCTGGTGTTTGAGTCTTATAGTTTGACCGTGTATCAGTAGTTCTTTTGCAGAATCTGTATCATGATTAAGTGGAACATTAATGCGTGCAGCCATTGCAAAGCAGTGTCACATGAATGTGTATACCAGTAGTTCTAAGACTTCTTATATTTATTTTTGTCTGTAATATTGAAGAACTTTCTATTTTGCAATGACGTTATATGTGAGAGAAGTGCTAAAATTCTGAACTTTTAAATAAGTGTATCTGGTTTTGCTTTGTTATCGGTGGAGTCAAAAAAAGTCCAATTGTTAAATTCTCTGTGATCTGTGCCAGAGTTGTGTGACGCTTGTATCTTAAGGTGCAACCTTTCACTATATCCCTATGTTTTTGAATGCTAAAATTAGCGTTTCTTTTTTGGGTTTAGGCATGCAATTTTAAGAAACATTTATTTGACTGGTAGAACACTGTTGTTGTTATCGTGTCTTGACTGCATACTCAGTTCTGCACAATATAACAGGTGAAAAGGCGAGAAACTGTTTCAGCTGAAAGTCATGCTGCATTATTATAGAGATTATTGATGAACTGAACAGACTTTAGAGGTTACTCAGAACAGCGAGAAAGTAAAGAGGAATAGTGCATAGATAGAGCTCCATATTTCTAAGGTGCCTCCTAAACATTTGGTGACCAACATGTTGTTCGAGGAGGCCAGCAGATGCCAGTGAAATAGAGATACTGATGCAGCCTTTCAATAATGATGCAGTGATTAATTCATAATGTTTGCCTGGCTGCTAGTAGTATTAAACAGTTTTAATGCTTTGTGAGGCAATGCATTTTAAAGGAGGACACCCTAGAATTCGAGGTAGTAGGGCACCATAATTAAAAGGAATTTTGGTGGTTATCCGTCAGAATGGTTGGCGGGTATTTGATGTCCGTTTTGCTCTCTCTGCTTCTTAAAGTTACTGTTTTATTATTTAGAACTATAATAAAAATTGGATTTATGTTGATCCCTGAAGATGAAAAATTGGCAGACTGACCAGCAGGCTATCATATTGTTAGCCTTTAATTTCACCTCTGGTAGCAGTCATAATCAGTTTGTTTTTAAGTTAAAATATGCTGATAGGTTTTAGATTGTAAGGTAAAAGGTAAAACTAACACTTATTTACATGTCTTTATAGAGACTCAACATGTTTCTGGAGTTAAAGTATCTTTTGCCTGAAGCACAAACATGACTGCTGCAGTCTCACAGCAGGAAGCTCTTAAATAGTATTTAAAAAATACAGTAAAAATAGTGAAGTAATTACACTAGTGAAATAATATGAATAATAGTGAATTACAATAGTGAAATAATATGCCTGAATTAATAAATTAGCACATGTAAGAATAATAATGTTTGATAATTGGATGAGTGTTACCGTGTGTCAGCAAGCTATGCAATTGTTCACTTTTGGTGTTTATGAAAAACTAGAAAAACAATGTACAGTTTGTTGATCAAAAGGAGCGAATTATTCTACTCGTGTTTTTTCCAGATTTGTTTCAATTGTAAACTAAAATGTTTTGTAAAGTTATTTATTATTGATGATAATGTGGAATATAGGACTCATAAATAGTTTGTGAATAAGTTTATTGCTTGTATAAATTAAAATGTGCAAATAGTAACTTTTTGTTGTGTGAGTTCTTTGGAATGGTTTTGTGTTTCCACTTCTGGGAAGATGTGTAATAGTCAGGGAGTCTTCAACCTCTGAACAGTATGCTTCAGGGTGCTTTGAACAGGCTGGGATTTACCAAAAAGTGGAAATTAGTCTTGGGATATATGATATTGGAATATGTTCCAATAACAGTCCTCAGAAAATCATGATCAGTATAAGAATTTCTGTAGTGCTGCCTCCGAACCTCAAGACCAAGGAAAGGTTGACCAAAGGATCTTTATACGTATCATGCAATGATAACAATGATTACAGTGATATTACCGGAGGGGTCGTTTATTAAGGGAAGTCTGAAAAAAGACTATTAAATTTGGACCCCTCCCTCCCTTCTTGTTGGCATTTCTAAAAAACTTGGCATTACCATCGCCCTTTGCAGATGTCCACACGTCAGTGGAGTGATTACTAATGTATAGATTTGGCTATTCTATTGATATTGCAGAGCTAACGGTGCTACGGGGATATTTAGAAACTGCCACTCTCAGCAAATTAATTAGATCCAATGCAGGACAATGTCTGCTGTCTGAATGAAGTTGGTGTTCAAGGCACAGGCTATATTGAAATGGCTGTGTACCAAATGTAGATGTGGGCACCTGCACCGGGCATAACCTGTTAACTCCCTGCCTTGTCTGCATCTGGGTGACTCCCTCCCTTCCTCAGCGGACGTCCTTGACCCTTAAGAATTATTAACAGTTTTATTAACCGCGTTAAAATGATTCAAAGTCTTTGGGGTTAATTTTACCCTCATTGGGGTTTACCTTTAGGGATTAAATTTGCTATTAAGCTGGCTTTCTTGTCCAAGGAGCTGGTGGTCTTTTTCGATCCGATGGGAGACGCTCTGGCGGCGCAGCCCTTAAAATGGCGATGTAGCCTTCTCAGGCAGTACTTGTCTTGTGGTCGGGACGCTGAAGAGGCTAGTTGTAGATGTATAAATATTAAAATGTACATGTGCCTGTTTTTCTATAGCGACTGTATGGCCTCAACCCTGCTCTATTAATCGTTATTCCATGAGCTGGTTTTCCTACATAGACTACAGCCCAAATAAAGGCAGCTGACAGCCACGCTCGTTGGCCCTTAACCTAGCCACCAGTTGCTACCTCTGGCACAATGCGCGCCATCTATTGACCCAGTGAAAGTTTTACGGCTCTTACTGCCGTGTTTTCTTGGCTTTCAAAACTCCTGGCTTCATCAGTCAAGGTGGTCTGGTTTTCACCAATCACTGTGGTCGACATCTGGCCAAAACAACGGGTGACAGTCGGTAGGACTCATTTCTTTTCCTAACGCCTTTCTATTCAACGCTTTAAAGCAGTAGCTTACTGAGGCACCTTTACGGAGTCAGATATCCACTAAGTCAAATAGTGCTCTGTACACTTTTTCCTCATCATTGTCGTTGTTGTCGTAGTAGTAGTAGTGATATTAGTAGTAAGTTTTCTATAGCTTTGGAGAAACTACTAATGTATTAATTACTAACCTATGACATTAAATATTTCAACTTGAAGGGACTCTAATAACTATTTAGGTATACGCATACTATTCTAGACCGGTTTAAGTAAACTTTCAAGTCTTAAATATAACTCTGATATTATTGTCGACAGTTTCATAGCAGGCAAACATGTGGAAATTCAATATGCAAAAACTAAGTAAGCAAATGTTTGCGGCGTAGAACATTCAAGAATACTATAAGGCATGCATATGGCCTGAAAAACAAACTACAAGTATTCAAAGAATAGAAGATGTAAAACAATCGTTTGATGTGGGATACAACTGAAATTGTTTAAACCACATAAAGGTGTCTGGAATTAGGCATACAGTCTGAAGTGGTCAAACTTGTGGAAACTGAAGATTGACCTAATTGTTATACATGTATTAATCTTCTGATTCGTCGTACGTGTAAATCTTTTCATCTTGCTTTAATGCCTGCTCGTCGGAATGCGTCCGCCATTTTGTCAGAACTGTGCGTCTTATAAACGTTGGCTATCGTAAGGCTTTCAAGTTGTATTTAACTTCAAAATTTTCGGTTGTTATGATCATCTGTTCACTCTTACAACTGTGTACTGAAGAATCGACAGGCACATTTGGGTTCATAGCTATTTCCAAGCCATAAAGCGAAAAAGCAAGCAATTTTGCCTTCGAAACTAAACTTCGAGTCATCAACAAATTGCCGAGGTTTCCTTTTTTCTCATTTTAGGTTAGTTGCATTAGAGCGACCCGTTGGGAGAAAACTACGGCTTTAATTATTGGTGAAACTGAAAGAAATATTTCGATAAGCACTTGCATTTTGTTTCGCATGGTATAGTCAAATTTAGTACAGCCTCCGTGAATAGAAACGCGAGTCACACTGGGTTTCGTTTTTATCTGCCAGTGATTTGCTGGTTCGTTGGAAGTGGGCGGAGCATTGTGAGGAAGACGTCTGAAGAACATACGTAGGCCTATTTCTTTTGCATATTGCATGGTCAAAATTAGACCCAGAGGAACTGCATGGCTGTTTTGTATATGTCACTCCCTGTTCAGGTCGATAATTAGATATTTCCCTTTTGTGCCTTTCCTCATGCTACTGAAAAACGTCACTTGACCTTGCTGTCAGTACCTGTAGACAGTCCGGCTAAATTTTGTCACTTGACATTTGTAGCCTATCTGGTAACTATGAACTTGCACTTTAGAACTTAACTCCCTTGCCCCTCTTGTCTTGCCAGCAAATCGCAATTTCTTGCAATTTTATTATTTAATATCACGTACTGTTACTTCAGTAGGCCTACTGCTTCTGCCACTCGAAACTTGCCACAAGAATTTGTACTTCCATTTTCTCTTAAATTTGTAATGCATAGTCAGATGCCTCTTGTATTCGGAACGTAGCAATTCTGCATCATCTTGGTATCAGGGTGTCTGCATACATCGTCAAATTCTCGTGGACCTAATTCGAAACAGGATAGCAGTTTCATTCAATCCGAGTATCACCGTCATTCTAAGCCGGATATGACCCTCAATCGTATACCCCAACCTGCACCGCATGTTCCAGTCGATCTACAGATAATGGTTTTCAATCTTCATCGGTATCTTCGCCACAGTCGGGTCCTGATCGACACTGAAGCCAACAAGAGTGGAGCTTGGGCAGTTAAACGAACTCTTAGCAGTTCCCAGCTCCTCCTCCGTATCCCTCTGGCCTGCATCCTCTACTACTGACCCTGCTTCGACCGTAACGGAGCATGCCGATCGCCTGGGCTCGCGGGCATGTGGGTCCTTGCCTAAGGGCGCTCGGGCCATCTCTCCTGCACTCGCAACAGGGCTTCCCTGGTCGGCGGTTGTTATCCTGGTCTGGTGGTGTTGAGCGGTGGTGCAGTGGTGGTGCAGTGGCGGAAAGGCGTGCATCCGACTGAGTAGCAGTCGCTCATCGAAGATCGGGCACTCGTAGGAATGTTCTAGACGGCCCATCAACGTCTCGGCCAGCCGAGGATCCTCGGTAGACTTGTATGGGTCAGTACTGTCGTCCACGCGGTCATTCGGACTCATTGGACCGGTCGACATTGGCAGCTGGGTGTTACGAAGTTCCCAGACATGCGTGTATCCATAGTCGCCAGTTGGAATGTGGTGAACTTTGCAGATGTGTTCCGGATGATCTCCGGCTTGACCTGTCGTTATCAGTTCGATATTGTGACCGTAACGAGGTGAATTCGGAACAGTCTGCCTATGAAGCACAGAGAAATAAAACAGTTATTCAAGCGTTGTTTTCCGAGACCAGTTCTGACTGCTTGTCCTGGCAGTTAATTTGCTGGCTCCTAACTGAAGCTCCACAAACTTACTCTTCCGGGACTTTTTGTGGGTCTTCAGATGAAGGTTTAAGATTTGCCGTTTCCTGATGGCATTAGATTTTGTCCCAAATGCACGACTTTAAATGCGACAGAAAGTGCTTACCTGCGACACCAGAGGACCAATGCAAGCAGAAGGAAACCGCATAAGGCGCCGACGAATATTCCAATGATCACAGCGATTGCCAAACCTATGCAGCAAACAAATTTACATTCAATCGCTAGAGGCGCCAGTATAGTTGAGTGAGCAATTGCATTCACTAATCTCTGCCACTTAGCGGATACAACGTTTTTTATATTGCAGTTCCGGACTTCTGAATAATACACCCTGCCTCATATTAATATAAATGTACATGTTTTCCTATAACGACCGTATGGCCTCGACCGTGCTCATTTTAAAGGAAATGATCGAGTGAGATCCCTCACTATCGCTGCTCGTTTGAATGGACGCCACGCCATTTAAGGTTCCCATGTATGGACCGTGCCAGCCCGAGATTAAAATCTCTTAAATATAGCCGCTATCGGTATGCGAACCGCTATTCTCACGCACAAATGCGCCTCGATACCTCGATGTACTCTTTAACGAATGTGGGTAACCAGGCCATAATAATGATCACCAGATCTTGACGGTTTCTAGCCGTCCCTGAATTTTTTGTGTTCTCCGAGAATTTTTTTAATTTCTCAGGATCATGTATATCTAAAATAACAATAAGGCATTATCACAGAAGTGTCGTTGCAAAAATAAAGTCGCAACAGCTTAACTAATCACACAAGAATTATAGAAGTAGGACTTTATGTCCCCTTCAATCTGGGGACGGGTGGACACTGGACATCACTGCAACATGGCCAAGAAACGGAACAAGGCGCCAAGCAAGTGATTAATAATAACCGAGATTTTTTTATCTTTTATTCGGTCCCTCGGGATATCTCTGTAAGGTCACAACTTGACTGACAAGTCGACTACAGGTAATATACGAGTCGTTAAGCTGCGAAAATGTTGTTATTTTTATCAAAAGCAACACGAAGAACATGGCCGCTGTCTTACCGTAGCTTGGAAATGTGGAATCATCTACAACTTTGTCCCCGTACGGAACACCTGAAGTGCCACAAACATACGATTAGCAGCGTGGATTAAGTTTATAAAAATTGCATGCAATTTTATTCAGGGCTATACAACACTCCAGTTTTTGTTATGATACGCTACTATACGCTAAAGCCTACTATATTCTTCATGTGCTATGCTATGCGATATGCGATACCACATAGTGCACCCAAATAAATTTCCAAAACTATAGCCTACATAGTATGATGCGTATGATGCCATATTTCAGAATACAGAATAATGAAATAAAAAAGAGTCGTACAATCGATAGAATGCAATGCAGTGAAACAGAAATCACGTGAAATAGATCATCTGACGACCGAAGAAAAATCGTGAGGTGAGAGATTTTATAAAATAATGAAAGAATAGAATAATTATTATTAACGAGCAAATATGTAAGACATCATTGCGCTAATGAATCATTAATGACATGGACTTAACGAAAGAAGACAATAAAGAAGACATTAAGGAATAGCAATAAGCTATTACACATAAGTAAGTAAGTATTAGTAAGTAGGTAAGTAAGTAAGTATATTCTTTGTTAACCAATATAGCTAATCGCACATCGGTTTACAAGTATTTAAGAACACAAGAAAAACTTAACAGGCATACAACATCCCAATAAAACATTTACGCGTTAAATCATCAGCGGGAGGAATAATACAGTCATGGGTGTGGGGTTGTCAGGATTAACCGGGTTTTAACTGGCGGGAGTAGCTGTTGTAAGACATTGTTTGGGTTGTTCAAGATTGCTTATTCTGAACATGATTGATGTGTGAGCATAGCACGGTTGTAATTGGAAAGTAAGTAGCAAAGGATTAGAAAAATTTCAATATAAGTCTTCATCGAGCCTAAATTAGGAGCCTGAAATGCGAACGAGTTGACCTTGACCTTGGCATTCGGCGGTCTGTCCGATCCAGACGGCGTCCTTGCAGACGAGGTGCCACGACTGACCGGAATCATTGCACCGAACTGTGATTCGGTCACCGGATCTCTCCATCCAAGACTTGCGCGGAGGAAGCGGATCCGCGCAGCCGAAAACTAAAACACAGCCATTATCGCATCATCATCATCATTATCATCACCACCACCACCACCATCATCATCATCATCATCATCACGGAATGACTTCGATTGCATGTAAGATAAGGATTGCATATAGGATAAGATAATGTAAAGATAAGATAGAATACAATGAGGTAAGGTAAAATAAGGTAAAATTAGATAAAGTACAACAAGATACGGTATAACAAGGTAAGATAAGGTAAAATAAGACGAAGTTCGGTCAGATAAGGAAGAATAAGATAAGGCAGGATAAGATAAAGATAAATAACTAAAGCGGACCAAACGACTTTAATATCAAACTATTACATAATTCGTGTAGTAATTTACTAATTTATTATTTTTAAAAAATCCTACACTTAGCCTTGTAGCCAGTCCACCAAACAGCTACATGGACTAATAGACACTATTGTAAACCTATATGTAGAGCCAGAGGAAGGCAACTAACGTTGACGGAGGCAGTGAGACATTGAATAGGACAAGCAAGGGTGTTCAGGGAAATTTAAATATAATGGGAAGACAGTATAGGTCTTTTTTAGTATGAAAGAGATCATAGAAACACAGATACATTCAAGAAGACGTAGACATGGACAGAGACGCAGCTAGAGACAGACAGAGCCGCAGACAGAGAGATGGAGAAGACAGAGGGAAAAGCCGAGTCTTGCCAGTGAACCAGTTTGAAGACAATTTCTCGCTTGGCCTCGTTTCCCATCACCATGCATCAATCAGCCGCTAACGACTCCACAGTCGGTCACTTTTAGACCGATTGCATGCCTCTTTCCTTATGCCTGTCTCTCCGCCTGTCTGTCTGTCTATTTGCTTGTTTCGGCTAAAGCCTGCCCCTTCGTCTATTGGCGTTAGAAGGGACAACTAGGCAAAGACACCGAAACAATTTCTAGAGCCAGACACATGGGCAAGCAGAAAATCCTGCACAGACATGAAATAGAGCAGACACGCACAGAGACAGATATACATTTAATTATTATTAATTAGCAACTTCTAATGCGCCAGTGTCTAATGCACAAGGCATCAACCGATGGCAAAAGACAGACAGACATGTAAACAGATCGATTAAAAAAGTCAGAATTATCCTAATATTCGTAAATCTGACCAAAGCCTGAAAACGTGTGAAGTGCAAAAGTGCATTAAACACGGAATAGTAGAAATTTCAGCCCAAAACTCATCGACTTTAATCCGATTCTGCACTCAACGTGGCAGCCACTAAGGACGCCGACCGACCGCTGCCTGCGGCCAAGAGCACCTGAAACCCTCGTGAAGAGCAACGCTTAAACAAATTAAATTGGATTTAAAGTATTATCCAATGCTTAAATAAATTAACTGAACTGAAAGTATCACCCAGTGCTTAAAGCACTAAACTTCACTGAGAAATAAGCAGGGTCGAGGCCATACGATCGCTATAGAAAAACATGTACATTTACATTTAAACTGGACTTAAGCTATTATACAAAGCTTAAACACTTTGAAATTATTTATGCTTAAGAATGCTTTAACAATTTAAAGTATTCCCCGATGCTTTAAGCTAGCTCAAAGTACTATCCGCCTCGGTTAATGGTCACGTGGGTAGTCGAAGGATCTTCTGTTCAAACTGAAGTACAATCTGGTATTGCCGACCTTTGCAGGTTCCGAAAATACCGGATTACAGTATCGGCTTCACGAGGTCTGCTCGATGATCTTATTTGTCTGAGTTCACCTTTCATAGTTATTCTGGTCGGCGTTGGATTCGGTGCAGTCTTTAAGACACGATATTTGGGTAATTTCTAACGCTGTAGTATGGCCACTATTGTGTATGTATATGGGCATTTATATAGCGCAATTTTTGAAAAACCCACAAGGCGCTGCAGCATGGTTATCTAGCATGGCTCACTATTGTGACTGGGTTGAGCAATCTAAAAGTCGGCTCTTGTGTTCTGCGCTGGTCGCTATTACCGGTATATTTAGCTACATTGGTTAAAGCTTAAATCTGTGTTAGGATGCCGGTGCACATAACGATAGTGGCTATATTTAAGAATTTCAATCTCGGGCTAGCTCGGTCCGTACACGGGGACCTTAATTGGCGTAGCGCCCATTAAACGGGCAGCGGTGGTGAAGGATCTCACCCGATAAATTCATTGAAAAAACGAGCAGAGTCGAGGCCATACTGTCGCTATAGAAAACCGTGTACATTTAAATTTACATTACCCTAACCCTTATGAACAATTCCTAACCCGGAGTTACATGCAACCGTTTTATTGCTTTTTCGATTCTGAACAATCGAGCGAGGATCCTCGATTGCAACTGTATCGACTTCCAATATGGAGGGACTTTATTTGATCGGCCACCCACTGCAGATATGCACATCTACGAATTCTGCGAGCAGCACTTCTCATGGGACTCCATCGAGGGATCTAACGACGGACCAACAAATCACTCCACTGCCAGTCGGGAAGAGTTGGTCCCCGATTATAACCGTGTATTGTAGGCGCTTCGTTCGGCGTCGAGTCGGCCTTGTCCTCGGAGTTATGTGGACCAGACGCTTCAAGGGTTAACCTCGGATAGGGTTTCATTGGTCGGATTCTTCGTGTCTGTGAGGGACGACCAGTGGAGAACTTATCTATCTTCTACGGAGACGTTATCCATCTTCTAGAACTCCAACATCATCTAGACTAATGAAGAGCGCCTTTGAGAGGTAAAAAATGCGCTATACAAAAGTCCAGGTAATACACTAGTAGTCCAGTATTACACAGTTCCCGTGTCTTATTATACTGTGCATACCGTCAGTCAGCATCTGAATGTGTGGCAGTGCGCTTGCTTAAAACTTACATGTCTTCAACGTGTTGCAAAAACGTTGAGGTATTGTGGTAACAGTTGGTACTGTTCATAAGCACAACTACGCGTTTTTTGATTGTGCCACACACGGACTTTTTACAGAGACAATGACCGATTGATGACTTGTTCGTCTTTCTCAGTTGCTGATTCCAGTGATACTGTCTTTTCAAGCCATGTAATCCGTAAGCAAATGCTATTGAATTTGGAGGATTTTTTGACCATAAACAAGCAGCACAAATCCTCACCAGTGTTAAAAGACTCGACAACACAGCTGATAACTACAACACTTAGCAAGTGTTTAGAACTATTGTCTCCGCGGTCAGAGCATCAGTGATCACCTTACCCATAAACCTGATGATGAAGCTGACGGACAGATCGGCCAGGACTGTGTCCGAGAGTTCGATGGTCAGCGTGTTGGTCGTCGACGTGTAGACAAGCCTCTCTTGGGACTTTTCAGAGCAGATGTCCACCTTCTCGGAGCGCTTCTCCTCAGACACGGTGGCGTAGATATGGCAGTAGCCGAGCGCTCTCTTCTGCTCGCCCGGCTCCGGTTCCGGCTTGTACCGCGAAACGGCCGAGAAGTCGAGCACCAACAGCTTGACCCGTTGACCCGGGCGGCCTTGGATGACCCAGGGACATGCTGAGGTGCCGTGACCGTTCGCCTGGGCCAGGTAGCTAGCCAGGTAACCCTCCGTCTGTGTCAGCCGAATTGAACCGGATTCGAGACATGCTTTGGCATCCACGTCTATTACTACTGGCAAAAAACATAATATAAGTCATCAGACCACACAAGACAAAGCTCAATCTATTGAGTGATAAATATGTCACTGTTTTAAGTCGTCGTCGTTATCATTGTTGTCATTATCACTGTCGTCGTCACCATATAAAATTTCGTTAACGTAGAGATAATAAGCAAAGCACGAATGATATTAAGAAATCATTAAATTAACATGGTATTACCGGCAAGATATGGATTCATTTGATATGATATTTTATGATATGATATAATATGATGTAACGTGACCTATATATATATATATATATATATATATATATATATATATATATATATATATATATATATATATATATATATATATATATATATATATATATATATATATATATATATATATATATATATATATATATATATATATATATATATATATATATATATATATATATATATATATATATATATATATATATATATATATATATATATATATATAATCTTAGTGTTTTTGCGTGGTTCTAGTCCATTTAGTACATTTAGAAAAGGCAGCATATGGCTGGCGCCATGTCGCGAAAAATGTGAGCAAAATAATTTTGCAATTGGCCAGGGAGAGGACGAGGGATAGACCAAGAAAAGGGACAAGAACAAGGACAGAGGCGGGAAAACATAGACGTGCGTGTTTATAATAACCCTATATGCATGGTCCGTGGTAATTTAGTAAAGTTTTAAAAGGCGCGATCTCGCGAATAATACAAGAAAGGTCGTAACCAACGGAAGCAACAGGGATATTCCTCAGATGGGACATTCTGCCGAACTCGCACGCAGATGTTCTGCGGGGGTTCGGCTAGCAGCATCACATATGTTGTACATCATGTCGTGTTTCATCATAACGCATCATTGCATCATATCACATCAAGAGTCTGGCAGCGCATCCTTACGAGGCTACTTTCGTTCTTCTCTTTCTCCAGATGAATCAGGTAACAGCGTCAGTCTGGGACACTGCCCTTCGACTTTCGGATAATTATTTATATAGCGCTGTCACGTTAGGCGTAAGGCGACGTTCTCAAAGGCTTCATCAGAAGCCGAATTACAATGATGAACGGGGAAAAGATTGATTTAGAAACGCCAGATGATCCTGCTCCGGTCCTGGTAGATGAATTGTCGACGTAATCGAATCAAGAACGCAACAGTTTCACAAAGAACGCACCCAGTCGATCAAAAACGCAAATCACGCTCAACGGACTCTGTGCTGTAACCACGTGTGCGCTTAAGTTGGCTGAACTGAGGGAAGAGAAGAAAACAGAGAAGGACATGAGAGAACAAGAGAGGAGAGAAACTGTCAGGGACTGGCAAGAGATGAAAGGGCATGAGAGGAAAAGCACAGGATTAAAAGACGATTAATTAATTTTGGAATAGAGAGTTAAGTGGAGGAAAGAACAGGAGAGAGATGGGGGAAGAGAGCGAGAGAGAGAGAAAGGGAGGGAGGGAGAGAGAGCATGAGACGAAGCGACCAAGCAGGACACCACATGTGAAGGCAGAACAGAGAGTGAAATGCAGGAATGAAAGAGCAGATGGCATAATATATATGTATATATATAAGATTGGTTAGAGCTCTCGGCTCGGCTTGGCTCGGCTCGTAACGTGGAGAGTACGGGTTCGAGCCTCCCCCAGGCGGTCACTGTGTAGGGACCTTGAGCAAGTCCTTCACCCACAATTAATTGTTTCTTAGCCATTTTATAGTGGCGTTTAATAAATGGAGAGCTAATGATATTAATAACAAAGAAGACATGACTGAAGCATACAGAAGACAAGAGAAGAAAAATGCAGGAGATGATATAAGAGAACAGAGAAGTGGACAAAGCAGGAGGAGACAAGACGGCTCAAGACCTATCTTTTTAAAATATCAAGGGACTGTCGTTGATTTTTGAACTCATGTACAGCGCCCTTATTTTTAGGCCTCGGCCATGCTACGGCGCTATATAAATCGTCTTAATATTTTTGCCATTTTTTACCCGAGGTATCTGTAATCCCTCAGGAACAACAAATTACGCTAGGAGCTGTTCAAGAATATCTGGACAATCAGGCCTCGAGCTCAGTCACATCGGAAAACGTGCATTATTATTATTATTTTTTAACCTGAGGTAGTTATAATGCCTCAGGTGGTGAAAAAATTAGTCTGAAGACATTAAGGATTATTATTATTATTATTGTTATTATTATCATTATTTATTATTATTATTATTTATTATTATTATTATTATTATTATTATTATTATTATTTATTATTATTATTGCTATTAGGCCTATTATTATTGAACCGAGGCAGATAGGAGTAAAGGCACACACACATGCACACACATACACACACACACACACACACTGGTTCTTTCCACATTATGCATTCATAAAAATATGGCATCTGTGCTTAATACGGTGGCTTTTCTCACTTGAACGGCTGTGATTCAAAGCTCGAGATAATCCTCTCCAACGGCGCCATCGATCATTTTGTCGATACTTTTAACGCCAGACCGGATCGAATTAGAAGCGCAGCGCAATGAATGATTGCCAAAGAAACCCTTGCTGTGAATGAACGAGGTAATTAATTAATGGAATCACAGCTAATTATCCTTTGACAATCACAATTGGCCCGAGTCGAGTTCGACGCAGGCGCACTTGAGCTTAGTCAGCCATAGCGAACATTACTAAAAGTCAAAGATGACTCGCTACAGTGCACTCGGTGTTAGGAATTGACAAGAAGGACCTTGGCTACACGCGATCATTTAAAAGGCGCATCGTCAGTCCTTCCAAACATAAATTGGAACTTCAGTCAAATGGTACTTAAGTCCAGAAATATTTTTAGTTGTTGTGACCATATACAAGTGGACCAGGAATTCGAAATATTTGAAGGATCATTTCAGTGATTGTTAGATGTCAGGAAGGAACGCATAAGCCTACCTTCAGTACTCACCCGTCATATCAACAAATACTGTACCCGGCCAACTGACTCTTGTGCCTCGCACCAGGACAATTGTTTAGTTAGTTACATAGACATTTAATAAAGCGCCTTTTAAATACCTAGCAAAAAGCTGCCAACGCTAGCCTAAATTGCGTTAAGGACAAGTAATGTAATGTCATGACGACAATTTATATAGCATCGTAAGTAACAGGCTACTTCTGGGGTGCTTTACAATGTCAAACGTCAGCTCAGGAACTAAGAGTTATGCAGTAAATAGAATTTCAGCTGTTTTTTAAAGAGGTTGACACGTTTGGACTCCTGACTACTGAAAACAAGTAATTCATTAGTAAGCGAACATTGTTCGGATGACTAGTAACGTCACCGCTGGCGGGCTGTCGTATTCAGGGTGAGTCCAACCAACAGATTCTGTGTTGGACTCTCAGATGTTTTGGGTGGCTGGTCTGAAGCCTTGAATTTAATGTCCAGTTATGTGCTTTCTGTCAGTTCATTAATGTAACTTTCAGTCTAAACATTATTGTAAATTTCCGAATCTGTTGGTTGGACTCTGCCTGAATATTATTCTGCTTTGTTCTTTTTCTTGTTGTTGTTCATCTTCTTCCTTTTCTTCTTCTCCTTATTCTTTCTCCTCCAACTCTTTCTCTTCCTCTTATTTTTTTCTTTTTCTTCTTCTTCCTCTTCCTCTTTCTCTTTTTTCTTCTTGTCCTTCTTCTTGTCCTTCTTCAGCGGCTTTTGATGTCATCCTTTCCAAGTTTATCTAAGATCATCCCAAAAGACACGCCGTATAAATGTTCGTTTACATTACTGCCATATGAACAGGGAAGGCAGTAAATCTCCTCTGCTGGTGTTTATTCAGGGTGTGGCATTTAGCTATGCACTTAGTTCCAGGCCTTCAACATGAGAAAGGCTCCGTCTGTCACCTCTTTTCCGCGACACCCAAGCGTCGTCGTTACACTCTTCCGCCGTCAGCGCAACGGAAGCAAAAGCAGTCGGCAGATATGCCGGACCGGATGTATTAAGAGCCGCGAGCTCGCCTTGTCCGCTGTTATCAGGAGACAGTTGTGAAGAAAATCTTCTTAGCTCTGACGGCGTTAACTGGTCTTATAGGCCTATAAGCCTTCTATCTTTCTCTTGGTTTCTTATCTTGTTTGCCTTCTGTCTTCACTTCTCTCTCTCTCCTCTCTGGCTGTCCTTCTCTCTCTCTCTCTCTCTGACTCTCTCTCTCTCTCTCTGGCTGTCTCTCTCTTCTCTCTGGCTCTCCGTCTCTCTATCTCTCTCTGACTCTTTCTCCCTCTCTGGCTGTCAGTCTCTCTCTGTCTCTCTGTCTGTCCGCCACTTATTTCTCCCTCTTTCTCTATCCTACCTTCTTTTCTTCGTCTTTCTGTGTCTCGCAATACAGCTTCTCTTACATGTTCTCTACTGTCTTCCGTAATCCTAAAGCATTCCGTGTGTTCCAAGTTTTCTGCATTTCCAATAATTCTCTCTTGCTTTCCCTTTGTATCACCTATATCGCCTTTTCAAAAGTTTTGTCGCTATTCTGTCTCTGTCTATCTCTCTTCCAAGAAATATTTTAATTCAATTATGTATATTTTGTTGGACACGCAAAGTATATGCGCTTAGTTTTATCTGCACCTTTAATATCAGATTTATTTAATTTCTAATTTCGATTCAATTTAAATTTTATTTTATGTTTAAGCATTACTCCAACAAGCTACGAGCCTATAGTTTCTATTTTTATTATTATGAAAATTTAAAAAATGCGAATCTGAGGTGAGGTTAGTCAGTCGCCAGGTGAAATGCAGTTGGGTATCCAAATGTTTGAAAGCCAGTGAGAAATGTTGAGTTTTGAGGCCTTTCTTGAAGGAAGAAAATGAGTTCCAGCATCGGGGAAACACTTGCAGTCAGTTCCATTCCTTGGAGCAGCGGCGTGGAATGCATGAGATCCCATGAGATTAAAATCAACTCTTGGTTCTTGATCAAGTTAAACATGAACAGCAAGTAACACCAAAGTATTGCATCTTAGGTTAAGTGTTACAGAGACATCAATTGACCTGATTAGCTACATTGGTTAACGCGTACGTCAAGGCACCTCTGAGCGTGAGGATGCCGGTTCGCATCCAGATCGTGGCTTATTTCAGAGATTTTAATCTCGGGCTAGCACGGTCCGTGCACGGGGACCTTAATTGGCGTGGCGCCCATTCAAACGGGCAGCGGTGGTGAAGGATTTCACCCGATTAATTCATTGAAAAATGAGCAGGGTCGAGGCCATACGGTCTCTATAAAAAACGTGTAGTCCCTTCATTTAGGCCTACATAATGTTACGCGTTTTATTCAGGTAATGTTTCATGTCAAATCTCCTGAAGATGCATCTGCTGCTTGCCTTCTCCGACCGAAGACAGCTCTTCTACAGTGAATCCTAAATATTGCAGCTTAGATTAAATGTTACATAGGCATCAGATAATGCGTTTTCATCAGGTAATGTTTCGTCTCCGTTTGAATTCTACTGAAGACGAATATGCTGCTTATCTTCAGACCAACGACGGTTCTTTTCCAGGGAAGCAGCGCTTGCAAAAAAATTATATATGCAGCCATTCGCTTCAATTTTAAGCAATGCTTGTATATATACAGTCAACATTGCTGGATTATATAGTATATATGTAAGCATATGAAATGATGTATAGGCTAACACGTTCATGCAGTGTGTGCTCGTGAACCCCAACGTAATGATGACAACGTTTATTAAATCAAGATGTAACAGTTTGTTAAGCCGCCGGTGTATGAAGAAGCTAATTTGAAGTTCATCCATGCATTCTCGCCACAATGTATTATAATTATACATCAATTTACTGCATAGAATGACCCAATGTTGCATGTTAGTGGCTATGCTTTGTGAACGTGTTAGGAATAACCAAGCTCGATCACGATCACCTGAGCCTACGAAATTATAGAAATTATCGCATATAAGAAAATATGAGAGAGTATTAGTGTAGACTTATAGCCATAAAATATTTTTATTGTGTATAGTATAGTATATGCGCTATGCAAATGAAGAGACATAGACATACATATCTGTGAGCAATCCGCGCTGAAACCGGTTTTTATTTTAGGAGAGGGAGGGACTCTATGATGCTGTCTCTAGATCAAGCTCCTGAATCAAATTGTCAAACGGCATGTTTACCCCGTTGCATACATACACACACATGCATACACATATACAATACATACATACACAGACACATACATATATGCATGCATATATACCTACATCCATCCATCCATACATACTGAACATACAAACACACATACATACATACAAACATGCATACATATGTACAATCATTCATATTTTACACTGAAGTGCCAAACTTGGGGAAGAAATGGCAGACTAAGAACAGACTTATGATCCTTTGATAACCACAAGGGCTTTGTCCTTTCAATTAAGCCTAAAGTGTCGTCAGGCCAACACATAGACCTATATCTCGAAACAGGATTTATCTTTGCTTATTATGATAACGGCCCTATGATTTATTTTCTATTAATTACCTGAAGCAATCATTGTGTATGCACACATACATACCTACATCAATCCATACATACTTCCTTTACAACCGTTGATCAGAAAGCCAATGAACGTCATCTGAATTCGACAAGATGTTGGCCATATGCTCAGCTAAGCCTGCGTCATAATTAAGTCTTCGCTTTGTTCTATCACTGAAGCATCGGTTCACACAGAAGTCCTTCGAACTATGTAATAACACGGACAGATGCGAGACCGACCGACCGACCGCCTTATCGTCCATCGACAATTCATCAGATCGCTTCGACGAGATAATAAACCGAGTCTAACCCATTCGGACCATCTGACCACCGAACCAAACCCGTGGGGACCCGACTGCAGCACTGGGGACCCATAGGAAAAGAAGCGCATCTCGTATGTAGGCCTACGCCTGGACGCTTGGGCGCAGAAATTGTTTAAAACCTGCTTTATGGAACGCCGGGCACGTCATGAATTATGAATGGCAAAACTCGGCAATTCTGGGGGCGCTTAACGACTGCGCATCTACGTTGGACTGTCAATTATCGTAGAACATATGCCCATTCCATGAGGTCTTACAGCATTTTTTTATGCTCCTCGCAGCCCGCGATCAACTATATCGTCTATCGAAGATAAAACGCGGAAATTCGCCAACGTTATCTGTCTTCGAAATGGCTGCTGCAGTCTTCCCAGAAACGCAACGGACGGATGGATGAGTTGGAGATAGATGCCAACAGCACGCAGATGTGTCCGATTGCATCGGTTTAGATTGGATCTTATCGGTTCCCTGCAGGTCGCATCGTCTCACATCAGATCCCTTTCCATTCCTTTCAGAACTATTCAACTTCATTTGGAACAGTTCTATTTAATTTAGAAGGAGGCCTATTTCACTTAATTCGTAGCTATTCTAATCCATTTAGAAATATTCCACTCCATTCAAAACTATTAAATTTCATAACTATTCTTGTCAGTTTCATTCGACTACAAAGGAATTGTTCATTCTTCTTTAACTCTTATATCATGTAATAGTATAATAGTCCAACCATTAACATTTCATTCTCTATATACACGCATTAGGGTGCTAAAAGCATCAGTTTGCTTTACTTTGTAGGGACTAACAGATTAAACAATCTAATTTTATGCTTCTAAATTTAACTTCTTATAAATTTTTGAAGAAACACTTCAAACTTGGGATAGTTTAATAAGCTACGTTAACAACTAGCTGGAAGTGTTTACATTTTGTCCGGTTGCTACAGGGTCGTAAATACGGTTATATGTTTGCTTTTAAAATAAATTTTAAAATTTGCTTGATATAATAATCAGTCTGTAAGATAAGATTTTTACAGATTGGCTCAAGATTCAAAACAAGTATTATTTAACATTTTCACTTTTATCTTTTGCAAACTGTCTTTTTCCTTTACAACTCACTATCCATTTCTGTTGTAGTACTGTAACTCACTGGCTTTAATTATCCTAGATATAGTGTGCAGTAATGACTGAAGCATCTGCTAAAATGTTTTTCATAGAAAAAATGAGCATTTTGTCAAAATACATCTTCTGAGTTACTTTGCTAAAATGCAGGTGGCGACATACCATCTTTGACCATAAATAAGCAGTGGTATCGAGAGGTTCGTTAGAGGCGCTATTTGAATGTATAGATACAGATGTGCCATTCTTCGTATAAAACTATAAAATAATATGCACTCATCTATCCTACATTAGGGTGGATCAAAAAGTTTTGTTTCAAATACTGAAGGTCCCGTCTCACAGAAGCTTCGCCGAAATTGGATTATTTCACTTTTCAAGGCGTGAAATGGTTCTTAAACGCACGAACAATTGAACCTCAGATCTACAGATCTACTTACGCCGTGTATGACCAGGAAGTCTTGGATTGGGTGATGGCAGAGTCTTTGGAATGGCGTCGGCCGTCATCTACCGAGAGATACGTTCTGCGACCGACGGCGAATGTCTGTCTTACTCGGGGGATTTATGGATGCTCCGTCTTCTATCATTTACGAAAGACTGGTGTGCGGTGGTGCTATCCTGTACCGAGGACATTATCGCCCGTCGTCGTTCGTCAATTAAATGCTAGAGTAGACTAAACTCATGACGTGTGGAAAGTAGATTCTCTTCACGCATTAATAGCGACAATCGCCTTGTGATAATGTTGTAAGCTTATAATGCTGCGAGAAAGGCACCGAGAGAAAGCTCTGAAAGGTTATAAAGACGCGCTGTATAAATGTTCTACCTTGTTGCCGTCGGCATATTAATGCGCTGTATAAATGTTCTGTCTTGTTGCCGTCGGCATATTAACTACCTGGAAAAAAACGGCTGTGAAATTAGCTCACCCAGCACATTTCCGCATGCATACATATTAACTCACCTAGAAAATAGATCGAGCCGCCTGCACAGGTGAGCTCGCAAAGAAATGTTTGAACTCGTCTTACGAAACGATAATAATCATGGAAAGCTGAGGGACTCACTTGGGATGCATGAATAGCTGGCCTGGAGGTAGGCAAGTAGGTCGCGGTTGCAGGGTTGCATGTGTTGGAGGGACTGATCCGGAAGGTGGATGTAGCAGCTCGGGCGACCAGAGCATCTGCCGTCCAACTGCGGCAAGACGTCCGTCCCGCACCCGATCTGGTAGTCTGTGTCGATACATCGTCCGAGGCGCATTCGTCCGTACTGGGCTGAGTTCATGACGACAAGCGAACCAGAAGGACAGGTCGCGTTGAAGAACTCCCAAGGACAATACTCGTGGTCTGCAACAGGTAAATGTTCCTGCTCGATTATTATACTCATTGATTGATTGATGGATGGATTGATTGAACAGTAGTCGTTGTAAGGAATAGATCAGAGTCTACTGAACTGAGCGATATGGTTGAATGATGGATTGACTGAACGGTAGTCGTTGTCTGGATTAGATCATTCTTTTGAACTGAGTGATTGGTTGATTGATGGATGGATGGATCGATGAATGGTGATGTGTCTTTATTGGTTGGTTCACTTCGTTTGTTGCCATGTTGGATGTTGGTTTGTGCTTAGATGGCTCGTCGATTCAAAGAGTCAGTGATTCTATAGGCATCTATATATCACTGCAACCATCCATCCGTCAATTCTTTTTTTTTTCGCGCTCTCCTTTCAATGTATTTGCAACCACTTTACATAGGCATTTTTCAGACATGCCTATGAGTCACCACTGACGCCAGTCAAAGCACGCGAACGTCTCCCAATCAGAAGTACATATTTAAGATGTCAGCTTGAATCAGCGCCAGCCAATCGCAAGCAAGTCAACAACACGATGACTCATGTACGTGACCTCACGGAAAAGCCAATAAAGCCGCGCGCTTCAAACTTGATGACACATAACAGAACAGCGTCATGTATGTATATTGTGGTAGTATATGAATGCATCATTCTATAGCATCATATTTTACAGCATAGCATTGGCAAAACAGAACTGCATCATACATATGGTGGCGTGGCATAAGAATAAATAAATAAATAAATAAAGTAAGTAAGTAAGTAAGTAAGACATCTGCTAACACGTCATGTGTCCATCGGCTAAGGGAGGAATTATTGCATATACGCATGTATGCATAGCATAGCACTTCACAGCATAAGAATACATAGTGGCATATCAAAAGAATTCATGGCATAGCATTAAATGACAGTAAATGGCCACGTACATCGAGGCATAGCATAAGAATACATTTTTGCCTTATGTAGAACTTCACAGCATCGCACTGGCAATACAGAACAACATTATGTATATCGTTGCATAACATAACGCTTCGCGACATAGCGTAGCTTTGCATGTCACTAAATTGCGCACTCTTCTCCAATCCAATCGTTTAAATCACCATCGCACACAATTCCGTCCAACCCTTTGTCCAGTGACGAACGGCACCTAGGACACTAAGCTCCCGACAAAAGGCACTGTGTTACGGTCACCTTACACAGGTCATCTTCTGTCCAGCTGTCCACTCCTATCTCACTGACCATTAACGTCCATTTCGGAAATTAACCGAATATTTACTGCCTATGCTAACCACGATTGACCACAAGACTGGTCACTTCGAGCGCTGGTCACTAGTGACCACACTGAATATTTAATCTCGCCCATACTTCGGTATGCGATGGACTAAAGAAGCCCGGAACATAGGAAGAATGAATGAATGAATGAAGGAAGGAAGGAAGGAAGGAAGGAAGGAATGAAAGAATGAATGAATGACTGAAAACATGAAGAAAGAATGAAGAACGAAATCAAGTTAGCATGCACATATAAACACAGTTGCATATATACATGCATTCATGCATAACTGCATGTACAGATGTCTGCACAGAAGGATGGACGGACGGATAAAGAGATGGATGGAGAGAAGGAAGAATGTACAGCTGCAACAAAATGGCCGACGAGATAAGACAGTGGATATGTCGCAAGGCGTCATTTATCAACCAAACCCCACGTGGTTAGTCCTCCCCTTGAACGATGCCGACCCACAGCGTATCGCGCTTCCGGCCAGGATCCTCGCCAACCGGATATACCCGGCCCAGAATGCTTTAGAGCCTATTTTGGGAAGTCATGTCTATAACGTAATATATATATGTATATATATAATATATAATATATGTATATAATCCGAAAAACGCAAGACATGCACATATCAGATGATGCATATTATACATGTAGAAACTTCACGACACTAGACAAAATAATGTATGTATAAATCAACACATGCACGCTCAATGTCGTCCATACTTCTGCATAAGTTACATTTAAAATATATATTCAAACTATATATAATATATATGTATATATTACAAAACAGAATCTATAAAACAAATGGCATGCACAAGTCAGCGTCGCATTCCGATATTTGAAGTTAGAGCCTGGGAAATGTTACCCTGCTCGATGTGATTTCTCCAAGTTTATGGCGCTATTGATGTTGTCTCAAGGTTTGGTTGACGGAGATGAAGCTGAGGCCTCGCAACCCAAGATTTTCCCATTCGGCTGTCTGGGGTCCCGCACGCTGCTTCGGACGCCAACGCTTTTCAAATGTATTGAAAATTTCTGTTGACGAATTGAATTTTAAAGGGAATTTGCATGTAAATACGTGCGGGTCTTAAACCCAAGGAAACAAATTTGTGAAAGTATTCCGTTCCGTCGTGTGTATCCGATTTGTTCGTCAAAATTACTATTGAAAAGATCTTCCGAAAGGTAAGTTGTGCGAAATGATTTTGATTTTGAGTACGAACAAAAGCTGCAACGGTTTGGAGATGTTTCTTAAGCACTTTATCCATATTTACTAAGCCTATGTAAATATATTTCTTCTTCTTCAATTTCTCTGCTCCCGGGAAGGTTCGAACGTCCAATGGCGCCATTCCTTACGTTGTTGGGCCTTCTTCTTCAGTGTACCGTATCCGTCCACCAGTCTAGTAGCATATGCGTAGGTATTCCCATTCTTTTTCTTTCCTTCCATTCTTCCCTCTGTGATATTTCTCAGAAGGGAATCACTTCTCAGTATGTGTCCAATCCATTTTCTCTGTCTCGATCTTTATATTTAGCCTATGTAAACGTAGATTTCCTAAATATTAATTAAGTGGGCACAGTTTTGACGACCTTAATTTTTAGTCATTGCGTCTTTTGAAAACCCAATACTATTTCAAGTCTCGAACATTTCCGACGGTCTTTTTGGTCATCCGCCATTTTGACCGTTTTCTTACGCTTCCTTGGCGCTTTTCCACTATTTATCTGACTTTTCGCTCTCTTTTCCACATTCTTTTCGCTTTCTCGAATTCTTGTGTCCTTATTCAACTTTCACCCAGTTCACGCTCTTTTCTCTTTAGTTTGCCGGTTTTTCAACTTTATACCCCTTCACCGTATTATTGAGGCCGTTTCAAACTTTAAAAGTTCTGGACGCAGCAATCTACCAACGAGGATGGTGGCAACTCATGGCGTGGTCTATATGGCCGAATTGACCTCCTTAGTCGTTCTCTCCAGGTAGATCTTTTAAAATCTTCGAACGTTCAATTACAGATTGCTCTACTCCGGAAAAACAAACAATTTGTCTAATCAATATCAGTTATGTCAAAAGCATATTTTGACACACTTCAGAGTAATCTGATACTTGACCGGTTTTTTCCAGACATGTCCATAACATCTTTGCTTAGCAAAACTTCAATTGAAGATTTTAAAACTGTTCGTGCCATGTAGGGCCTAGATGCCATTAAATTTTAAATTTTTAGAAAAGTGCAACCCGATAATGGCCCGAATCAGAACTCTTAAAGCGAAATTTAAGAGCCTGTATCTCGATCCTAAGGGGTATAACGAAGCGTTGTTATTGTCACGTCGTAACGTGCTTAAGGAATGCCTCATTATGGCTCTGTCTTTCTAGTTAGTAAGGGTTTCCGCCAACGAGCTTGGAAAAGTTAAAGATACAAAAAGTCCTTATATCGAACGGTAGCCTGTGGATCTGGCTACGGCCTCGCCCAACAACGGACCCAATCTGAAAGAGTAAAGACAATGAAGAAAGCAACATCGACTTTTCTGTTCTGTTCTGTCTGTCTGTCTGTCTCCCTCTCTGCTTTTCTATCTCTTGGAACCACTGTTTCTGCCATTCAGTTGTTTTGCTTAATTACTTGTTTGTTTCTGAGTATCCGTGTGTCTTATGCCTCTCTCAATCTTAACTCTCTGTCATGCCATGTGTCTGGTTTCAACTGTTGGCCTCTCTTTAAAACTAAACCAGCGGAATACCACTGCCTGCGTCCTTCCGTTGCCTCTACCGCATTGCCGCCATCACTTCCATCATCATCATCAGCAGCATCATCATCAGCAGCAGCATCAGCAGCATCAACATCATCATCATCATCAAACATCATCATCATCATCGTCGTCGTCGTCATCATCCAACCACTTGTCTCCTCCATCGCTCCCTATTGAACGCCAAGCATCGTCGAAACCGTGACAATGGCCAACACATCCATGGTCGCCACCGATCTATTTAGTCGGCGCTGCATCTCTGTCGACGGCGCCACTTGGCAGCCAACAAGTCTGCAACCTCTGAATCCCTTCCACCCAACACGCAACTATACACGTGAATAATACAGCACACTTTATATTTATATATATATATATGTGCATATGCACACATGCATATATCTTTATATACGCATAAATGTGCTGCAAATTGTTACTCCGATATCAAACTTTGTGTACCTATATATAAATATATGTATATATGTCTCTATGAGTCATATACTCATATATGTATGTGTATGTGTGTATATATATATCGATTTCATCTAGACATTTATCATAACTGTATAGAACGCATTTCAATCTTATATATATACATATATGAGAGTGTTTGTATGCATTGTGTATACATAAAGAGAGAAAAAGCATAGATGAGATGCGATAAACACGGCCATAGGCGTGATATACAGTACATATAGGCCCCATGATGTGGGTGTGATCTATTTATAAATGTGTATATATATATATTTGAGGCATATATGGTGAGATGTGATATGGTTGTAGGCGATGCATAATATTTGTTGTGCGTTGGATATTGGATTCCTTCGAATATGGTTCGAATCGCTCTTGTCTCAGCGATTAGTTTTCTCTGTCGCTTTTATGATCAACACTGGGAAACTATTGCTGGCCATTTGGGAATGTTGAGGATGGTTGGCAAGGGGGGCGGGGTTGCCATGGTCTACGAGTTACGACTTTTGTCTCTTGATGACCATAAGGTTTTGTGTCTCAGATCAGGAAATGAGGTGGGAAAGAGTAAATATGGCGCCGAAATTTTGGGTACGTCGAAGTATCTTGGCGCTATAAAATTGTCTCTATCTCCATTTTACTCTTTAATCTAGTGACTTTATTTTTCATTAAGTTCTTGCATGTTTTTTAATAAAATATTTTATCCTCTTTTCATATCTATCAGTTGATGGGTCGGTCTGTGTGTCTATCATACTGACTCACTGAACCACTGACTCACTTACTCTCTCACCCATTCATCCACTCCCCACTCATCCACTCACCCGCTCACTCGCTAACCCACTCCCTCGCTCACTTTCAGTCGCTCACTCACTCACCCACTGATTGTCCCAACATTGTCCCAACATGTGCATGAAACACATGTGGACTGCATCGGTCACTCACTCACTAACTCACTTACTCACCCACACGCCCCCACGCTCATTCACTCACTTACTCATTCACTCACGCACCCACTCGCTCATCGAGGTTGTCTGGTACATTCCACACTTTCTGCTCAGTCCTTCCCACATCACTCTCTCAGCGTCCATACACCACGTGACGATGGTCCAGAGGGTTTCTCGCATCTCAGCCAACTGCTCGTTACCAGCGAGTCGGAAACTGACGTCGCTTCTTCACGGTTTCTGACAGACCGGAAATTACGCGCCGATGCGTCGCTAGATGTCCTGTCTCCGGAGGTCCATCGCGCCTGCGCGTAATGACGACATTAGCAGATGTATCTTTATAAAACGGCCGTTAATTCGGCCGATATTCGGCAGATATTGCATCCGGAATTCTGCCGCCAAGGACTCGTATCGAGGCGCTTAAAATTCATCCCAGGATAAGAGCCGCGGTGACTAGACGGGTTAGCAAGAGATGGAAAGTCCGTGGAGGAAACGATTGATAGAATAGATCGAAGGATATGGATCGAAGAGAACTGATTGAAAGGACTGGAATGAAGAATGAAAAGACCGAGCAGAGTTATCGAAAACGGTCAAACTTTGAGTCGTCAATGTTGAAAGGCAAAGTTGATAAAATGGCGCATGGTTTGATGAACGAAAAAGCATTTGGAATAGGGTGGGCGTCTGCGATCTATGCAGAATAATATATTAGATCATCTAAACTACCCCAAAATATCTGGCAGCTGAGGACCACCTCCGACCCACCCATCTCCAAGAACCTACAGTGCTTCCTTCGATGATTTGAAAGAGTCCACCAGCATCCCGTTGTCGTTCTCTATGTTTGCACTATATTGCACTGAGCAAACATTGTAAATTGCGTAATAATCGACAAACACGCCGTCCTAAGCAATTGGTTCATCTACAACAAATATCGACTGTTCGATACTCATGAAATGCGTGGAGTACGGTAGCCGACTGGTCATGGAGTTCGTCTTGTAACTCGCAGAGTACGAGTTCGAACCTTCTCCCTTGAAACGGCTAGATGTAAATATACACGGTTTTCTATAGCGAATGTATGCCCTCGACCCTGCATATTTTCGATGAATTGATCGGGTGAGATCCTTCACCACCGTCTGAATGAGTACCACGCCATCTAAAGACTCCGTGCACGGACAGTGCTAGCCCGAGATTCAAATCTCTACTGCGTATAGGTATATTGAGCAAGTCCTTCACTTGCATGTAATATTTACTGCCCAGCGCCATCGATTAATACTTAGTAATTAGGTGATGCGCTTATTAAATGCAGTGATAATAAATAACAAAATTAAGTAACTCTGCTGTAATAAAGATTATATTTATTTCATACATTAGCTTAGAGGAAACAAGAAATCCTTAAATGTAATGTAATATCTAAGCCCAGATTCTTTCAAAAATTTCAACCACGAGCTAAGAGTCATGTTGGCTTGCAGGAAATAGTAGAGCCTGTTTTCTTGCTGGCCATTGTGGAGCTCACACCCTTAACATCTGAACTCTTTCGACCTTTTGATCCAAGTCAAATGAACATCAACATCGATTCCATTTTTGGAATACGATATCGATATCTTTTCTTTAACAAAGGACGGGAGTTTCTGGTTGCTTTCTCAGAATTTCTACGCGTTGCTTCCTCGCTATCCCGGCCTACAAGCATATGTTTACTACACATCGTCCTAGAGACATGGTGTGATTCAAGCTTAAGTCTGTATTAAACAGGTGCAGGCTTGGTACTGAGGATACGACGCTTGCATGCACTGTTAATCTTTTCTTTAACAAAGGACGGGAGTTTCTGTTTATGTTTACTACACATCGTCCTAGAGACATGGTGTGATTCAAGCTTAAGTCTGTATTAAACAGGTGCAGGTTTGGTACTGAGGATACGACGCTTGCATGCACTGTTAAAATAAGCAATTCAGAGCGCAGTTAGTACTCATGGAGATGGTCCAGGGAATACCATGCATTCTGGGCCAACTCAGCCTACCATCCATCCAAGATCAGTAAATATATCAATGCACATTGGTAGGTTACGATTTGTCTTGTATTGAATAAGTTGTAGAAGGGCTTTCAAACAAATGACATGCGGCTCAGAGAAATTTCGGCCTTTGATGAAGTTTGATGAATTTAATTGCGATCAAAATGAATCAACATGAATGAAAAGATAGAGATCAAAAGAAATTATTTAACGGGATTGGAAAAATGTCGAATGGATGCAAAAAGTAGAGAAAAGGACTGAAAGTGATTGAGAAAAATGTGTACAGTTATTAAGAAGGCTTCAAAAGAAGACGATCAGCAGATATGAGATCGAAATCGATTAACGTTACAAAGATATCTGGAGAAAAGTGATGGACAAATGGATCATAAAGGATCGAGAGGAACAAAGCTACACAGAAAGAAACAAGATTGTCGGTATGTGCAATCGACAAGACTGGTCCGGTCGGGCAGGCGACAACGAACAAGTGGCACTTTAATGGAAATGCCAATCATGGCAGGCGCTAAAGAAATCGGCGAGGCTTAGCGTCGCCAGAGGGAGACAAAACCACTCGACAAGCTAACAGCAGAAGCAGAATGTAGTCGACCGAGAGAGACAGAGTGATAGATAGACTGGGATGGGCAGACAGACAGACAGACAGACAGACAGACAAATGAAGAGAGGGTAAGATTGGCGTAGGGGTGGATACTGATGCGGACCATAGCGGGACGTCTCCTATTCATGTTCACGTCAGATGCTGACATGACAATTTCGACTCTTGTTCATATTTAATTGCAGCTCCAGTTGCGCTTCGCCAGCCTTAGTCCATAGTTTCCCTGCCCCGTCTCAAGCACCCATTGCCTATAAACACCATGACCAGTTTACCCAATACATCATTTGTCGTTACGCCCATGCGACTGGCCCCACGCTAACTGGAAATTCCACTGGATAATCTCTTTCCTCTGGACTTCCATCAACATTCCCATCCACCTCTGTAACGCTTCCATCCATGCGTGTAATGCAAACACATAAGTTTTATGGTGCCCATGTGCGAATTGCGAATAGGCGCTCATTCGTCCGTTCTCTTTCCCTTCTTGTCTAAGACAACAGTGTCTGTTCTATTCTCCATCCATTTCATGGGCTTGCACTACTTTACCCATTCCTATCTGTCTTTTCCGTTCCATCAATCGTCTTTCATAACCGGTACACGATCATCTGTCTTACCTAGTCGCACTGAAGCTCTCTTCCTTCAAGTTACCCCGCTCTTTTCCTTGCACCTCTTGACTGGGTTCTGGCTGAACAAGCATCCGATGAAGGGATTATCGCAAGAACAATAAGCATCGGCTGAAAAATTGATCAATTGATTTGGTTGACGGACGGACGGACAATCAACAGCAGATGCCGCATTCACTCTAATGCAAAATGCCAGAGCGATTGTCTAAAATACTTTCAGCGAATATCCATTTTATAGCACCGCTCTCAACTATCTGAATGTTACCCTGATCATCCGATCCTATTTGCAAATTCACGGCCCAGCCCAATACCTGTTGATTATCATATCATAACATAGCATAGCATAGCATATCATATCATAGCATAGCATAGTATAGGATACCATATCATATCACATCACATCATATCATATCATATCATATCATATATCATATCATATCATAATATATCATATCACATCACATCGCATCACATCCTATATCGTATCATATATCATATCATATCATATCGTATCATATCATAACATATCACCTCGTTTATTGATCCCAATTCAAAAAAGCGATACTTGTTACAAGCATATACAACTGACAGGGATGCAAAAGGCATACTCAGAAGGAACAGAAATTCTGCTTACTTAGGGTCACCTGTTACTTAGTAGCAGTGAGATGGCTATTAACATAGCTGTAAAACAACGTATCCTTTGTATTAACACAAAATCAGTAACTGTCAAAGAACAAAATGAAAAAGACAAATATTCTATGTATGATTCTACACAGATATGTTCCAATCTCATGTGATCTAATCTGACCTGACCGACAGATCAACAGATTGTCTGATCGATAAGTTAGCTGATGAATTGATGGATGAATTGATGAATGGATCTGCCTATCGATCTATCCGTTGATCCAATTATCGATCCGCCCAATCTGTTGCACAATCGTTCGTCCATCAATCCATAGGACTTGTGGCTCTGTAGGTGTTGTTATGGGGGCTCGTAAAGGCCGAATAAGCGCAGGTTTGGCCAGATCTTTTATCCTCTAAAAACTTCTCAAAACAGCATGCATTTGAAGTGTTAATACTCTTACGTCTTGAAGAACGGTATGGCGCACTGTGGTAGCTGAGGTGAAGTATGGTATGTAAATTTTACTTCATTACTGTACACTAACTTTACTGTGTGTGTCTATTTACTTGATAGTAAAAGTTTATTTACCTACCGCTAAGTATGGAGAAAGCAATGGCATTGGTATTGTAATAGTAAAAACAGTATTGTTATTGGTATTGCCAGTACATTTGTAATGAAGTACTGGTATAGGCAATACATTTTGGAAGTATTGTTGACAGGCGTGACACTAATCGATGAAATCCTTACAACACATGACGTCTTTTTGCTATTGTCTAAAGTAAACATCTAGAAAGCATTAATTTTGTCATCCATAGCTTTAGGTTCTTGTCGGTCGACGGCAATTAACTCAAGGATGCGTTTATCATGCACTGTTTTAACACGAAAGTCCTACAAGTGTACAAAACTGTACATTGCAGCAACTGCGATGAGGAGGGGTCAGCAATGGTGGTTTTGGCGGTGGCCCCAATGGTCCCAATGCGGGGCGGATGTTGTGGTGAAGGTAGTGGTAGCTGTAGGCGGTGGTGATGGTGGCATTGCATGGTTTTAAGTGGCAGTATTAGATATAGCAACAACGCACTGTATATGTAGTACAGCAACATAAGGTGATAATACAATATGAGATTTAGCTAAATAGATTGGTAAAAGTAGAATTAGTGCAAGAAAAAACAAGGAAACCCGACATCATGCACACATACATGCATACATAGATACATATATATGTACATTTAAACATGGATGTATGCATGCATACATACATAACTGCATACAAATATATATATATATACATGTATACATACATACATACATACATACATACATACATACATATAACAGGCAGTTTTCTCAGCCAAGTTGCAGCTGCAAACTGTATATTTTGCTATAGTTGGTTAGACTGCATCAAATAACAACTGTTCTCGGTGTTTTGTGTTTTCCGTTGTTATGTAATTCTTAGCGAGCACCTGCTTCAGCTAGGCCAAGCATGATAACCGTTCTGCCATCGACCACCTGTTCCCGCTCATTTTTATGGCATATGAGAACCTCTGCTGCCCGTGTCTTTCCTCCCACTCGAGGCTCAGGGCGATCGCCAGTAAGCCAGGTCGTCATTCACTCCGCAACCTCGATTTCAATTATTTAGCAAAGACTTTCCGATGGGATACTTTTCCACGGGGACAGATTTGCGGAGATATCCGGGACTAACCGGAACCAAATGAAAGCCGACGTTAGTGCAGAAGAAGGTCCTGTGCCGAAGAACAAAGGGGACCAGAAAATCTTCGACAAGTCACGCCATCAGCACCCAGAGAATGGCGCCAACGCTAATCAACCCCGACGGAAACGACATCAGCCGGCCAGACGGCGTGCAGTACCAACTAGCGGTCCCCTACGAGTACAAGAAACGCAATTAACAATTGTGGAATTGCTAATTGCTCAACCGGATATATATATACATACACAATATATTCGGATATATAGACTATTATAAATATAATATAATATAAAATCAAATAAATAAATCTGTTGTTGATTACTTAATCGGTTTACATATTAGGATATATAGACTATCATATAACACAACAGAAAATAAAGATAAATATATACATATGTTGTTGACTGCTAAACCGGATTAGTATAGACATAATATACCATAAACTGCAGTATAAATTGTCTATTGACTATTCGTGCTGCATATATTGTATAATAATAGAAGTGATAGAAGTGATACGACTGTGTGCATGCAAGTGACACAAACTATTTTACTAATTGAAAACAACGAATCTAATTTCAATACCCTGAAGGTTAATAAAACGGTCACTAGTTTGGGTGGACCACTGACAACTGACAACTGACGACCCTACATCCACCACGGGTATATTAATAAAAGGCGATATATTGTACGTCTTTATACAATATACATACATATCTACATACAAAATGGGGTGGGATAACTACCTCATGCACAGGGCTGGATCGGCTATTATTATATTAATTTTTCATTTTATTATTATTATTAGTAGCGCCTCGAGGTACGTATGATACCTCGGGGCTTAAAAACTTACTGGAGAAGAGCAACAACAATTGGAATGGCCCTTACTCGTCAAGTTCTCGCACAGAAAATGTGCTGTGGAGAGCGACTGCGTTGAAGTGCTGAATTGTCGATGCCAAGCGTTGACAGAGATACTGTATGTCGTCTCTCGTGCATCTCCAGAGACATTACTGAGGCTCTGTTCCAGCGCCCTGATGAAGGCCATGCCATCATTATTCATAGGACTAAGGGTTTCTAAGGCCAGAGGAGCACAGTGGTAAGTGGCAAGAAGCTGGCTGTATTTAGCGTTTTTGCGAACTGCCGCCTATTATTACTATTATTATTACTACTACTACTACTCCTACCACTACCACTACTACTACTACTACTACTACTACTACTATTATTATTATTATTATTATTATTAGGCGTATTATGAAATTTGAGTCACACACAGTCACACAAAAGCGCAAATCTGAGGCTACGTTTTTATCAGTTCAAGACCGGCCCTGGTTTTAGTTCCACTTGTCGATTCTCTCAGACCCAGAACACAAGAATCGTCTGCCATTTTGTGTGATAACATTTAACATAGGTGCCTACCATGATATTCTTCTGTTCACATATTTAGCCATTTCATAATTCACTCACTATTCCATCGCATGAAGCCATGAAGAATAACTTTAATCCAACCACATATCGAAGCAGTTAATTAATTTTCTTTTGTTAGTTTAATCGTAACGGTTTATTGAATTCGCCTATGCATTCAAACAACAATCATCTGATTGATTGATTTATGTATGAATTGACTGTGATTGATTGGTTCATGCATTCGTTCGTTCGTTTCTTCATTCATTCACTCATTCATTCATTCACTGTTTCGTCCACTCCATATCCATATTCTAGTGATATTGAATGCAGACCAAAATTTCGAAGGCGGCAGTCGTTATATTCGTCCATGAATATCGGTCGCATAATTGTTTTCCGAGTGTCTTTTAGGTATGGCATTTATTGATCGGATTCATTCACGCCAATCTGTGGCTCTCGACACACGTACTCATCATCATATTCGACTCCTTTCCTCTCAGTCTCCGTCTTTGTCTGTTTCTCTGTCTGTCTGTCTCTGTACTTCTGTCTGTCTCTCTATCTATCTTTCTGTCTATCTGTTTATCTGTCTGTCTGTCTGCCTGTCTATCTATCTGTCTGTCTGTCTGTTTTTCTGTCTCTTTTTCTCTGTACTTCGGTCTGTGTATCTCTATGTCTTTCTAACTCAAGCATACATACCGCCACACACGCACGCACACACTGTTGCAGGCGGCTCTTGTTCTCCCTCTACTTATCCGCCCACGCCTTCTAATTCTCGCCGTTTCTCTTCTAATCTCCTTTGTCTGTCTGTCATTGAAACATCTCAATCATCCGCCTTACTTCTCTTCAGTCCTTCTCTCGTTTCAAGAGCTCCCACTCCACCCTGTCTCCTTCCCTTCCTCCGTGTTTTTCGCCTTCTCTGCTGAGCTTTTCCTTCTTCAAAAACCGCGCGCACAATGCCCGTCTGGGTCAACAATGCCACCAGTAATTTGCAATCATTAGCAGTGCCAAATTTGATCGCTGACTGGCGCCCATCTGACTCCAGCGTCGCCATTAAGGCTCACACTAGAGACGAGGCCGCGTCTTCAAAGTGGCGCCACATCATTCGAAGCAGACTCATTAAAACAATTGGCGGAAACTAATAGGAACCATGATCGCTAACGAGCGATTGCGCAGCTGATCAGTCCATACCTTACTGTGTCGTAAACTGCACCTGGTACAGTAAGAACCTGCATAAGAAACTTACGGCGATTTAGAGGACACAATAACAGCGTCCAGATCCAAATAGTCGGACAGAGCATAAAACAAACGAGGAGGTGCTTCAACAGGTGGAGGAGAAAAGACCTCTGATAGCTACAAGAAGAGCGAGACAGAGGAGATGGATTGGACACATACTGAGAGGTGATTCTCTTCTGAAAAATGTCATAGATGGAAGAACAGGAGGAAAGAAAGAAGAGGGAGACCTAGAAAAATGCTATTAATGGATTAGACACATATTGAGAGGTGATTCCCTTCTGAAAATATCACAGTAAGGGGAAGAACAGAAGGAAAAGAAAGAAGAGGAAGACCTAGACGATTGGTGTTAGACTGGATGATGGTGGACGGATACAGTAAACTGAAGGAAGAGGCCCAACAACGTGAGGAATGGCGCCATTGGACGTTCGAACCTGTCCGGTGTCAGAGAACTTGAAGAAGAAGAAGAAGAAGAAGAAGAAGAAGAAGAAGAAGAAGAAGAAGAAGAAGAAGAAGACGAAGAAGAAGCAGAAGAAGGTGATGAAGATGAGGATGAAGAAGATGAAGATGAAGAAGAAGAAGAAGAAGAAGAAGAAGAAGAAGAAGACGAAGAAGAAGCAGAAGAAGGTGATGAAGATGAGGATGAAGAAGATGAAGAAGAAGAAGAACAACAACAACAACAAGATCCAGATACTTACACAGCTCTCGACCTATAGCCATAAACCGCAACCTTACCATACCCTGTAGTTATTTTACATCCGATCCCTTCCTAAATTCATGGGCGAGAAACAAAGGAAATGGAAGACAAAACTGAATTATCGGCGTGTCACTGTCACCCCCTAAGATCCCAAGGCGAAGGCAGGGAGGGCCCACAGACGAAGACACAGGGGGCTAGAGGGGACGGACAGTGGGCGAGGAGGGAGACAGGGAGGCAGGAAAGAACAGGGTACAAGTCATCAAATGCAGAATGAACGTAATGTAAATATGAGGAGGAGACTGGGCGTGTTTCCTTTATCTCCCCATCCACCAATCCAATTAAAACGAACGGACGAAATTTGATGACCAACCATTTCCCATGAGCATCATTCCGACAACCAACAACCAGCGCCACTGCCGTCTACCTCAACGGCACACAAAACACACACACACATATATATACACATGTATCAATACATATTTATATATATACGCATAAATACACATGTGTATATATTCGTATATGTATATATACTTGTGTATCTGTATCGATACACCAGGCGTAATACATATATAAATATATCAACATGCGCCTTGGTTACAAATCTATATTGCAAGAGTATACGCATAGATGTTGTTGCAGAAAACCATTTGGCAGCGGAATGAAATCATATTTATATAAACACTTATATACACATACATACATTCATATACAAATGATTATATAATTTTTATATATACGTGATCATGAGCACTTTTGTATTGTAAATATGTGTCAATTGTAATGCATGGGTGCAGGGTTGTAAATTTCTCCTGTTCTAAAGCTAATTGAACGTATACCATATGCGCTAAAACAGTGCATTTTCTTAAAATTTAACTAAATTATTATTATGACCATATTTCTCTTCTAATTTAATCTAACCTACTTACTCTTATGGTGCCCTGTCAGTGTTTAGTAGTTACATCGTGTGAAAATTATGAACACAATACTTACTGTTGGTTATCAACAAAACAGGAAACTGGAAGCTGAATTTTAAATTGAATTAGAGATAGAACATTCGTTGAAATCGGCAGGAAGAGGTTTATTATTTTATCGCACATTTACAAATTGTTTCAGCACACATTGGCTGTTCACTGTATTTCCATTCAGCTTATAGAACGGTTGCAGAAATTCACAATTCAGCCGATTACAGTAATATTATATTTGTCCACACATATATGTTATACAAATATGTTATATTTTGGAAATTTTGTGAAGTTTAAATGTTTAAGATAAATGACATGATGTCTAGTTATGTGTTTGGAGAAATAGGTTTATAACTAGACATGCCTGTGTTGACCAAAACAGGTTCCAGTGTCTTCGGCCTTTTTAAATACGAAAGCTAGATTGAACACCGGTCAGCCTTATCGGTCAACGACGCATGAGCTGATCTATCATACCTAAGCGTGCATCTTGACATTGATGATGTTTTGCGATACCTGTCACTCGATTATATACCGTCTTCACTTGAGGAAGGCTGGGTGTCTACAAAGCCCCGGCCTTCCTTAAGAACTTCAACTCTCGCTCTGTGCTACGCGCAACTGTACTCCCGTTTATAGTTGTAATTAGTAACTTCTATCGCGCCGATGTCAGATGCACTAGGCGAACCAAAGCCAAAACCGCAATCAGGTCAATATACAGAAGGTCAGTCCACTTTAACAGAGAGGCAGCCCGTTGTGGATAAACACAGTCAGAAACCGGTAAGTCTTAAGTTGAGAACGAAATGACACAAGAGACTGAGCAGAACGAACAGATACAAGAAGAGAGTTCCAGTATTTAGGTCCAGCAATTGAAAAAGCTCGTTCACCAAGAACAGTTGTAGTCTTAGGCATGACCAGAGAAAGACATTCAAATGACCTGGTTGCATAGCGATAAGTCTGAAGAATGAGGACCGATATTAAGTATTGTGGTTGGTCAGAGTTCAATGTTTTATTTATAGTGCTATTTGGCCCATGCTAGGTTGGCCCATGCTAGGCTGGTGCCACTTCAGCCTTCGATCTTTGTGCCCCACCCGTGGCAGCTCGCAGTTAATATTGACCCACCGCACATTCGTCGGTAGAAGGCCAGTCAAGACAGCTGGAGAAAACCTAACGTAAACAAACAGTTGCCGCTTTTCGGGGGCCTAACATATTGCACCCTCCAGAATGTCAATCTTAGAATACATCTTATTTGACTAGACGTATTGTCTAGGAATATGACAGCTATTTCGGCTGCATGGAAGAAAGACTGAAAGGCAGAACCGAACGCTGCTAACCATTTTCATATTGTATTATGTACGTGAAAATCAAAACATTTATATAGCGCGTTTTAAGTACCTTATCCATTTGTCTGTTCTACCGATTCTAACTTGTTCCTGTCCAACGAATTCCACTTAATTAACTGGAGACATGCCACTGAACCGTCTTGCAGCTGTGCACAGTGCAGATATGTGGCTGACTAGGTTCAGCAACGGACTATAACGCACGCAATTGAGTGGCATAAAACCACATGCAATATGTAGATATGTGCTTGGACGGCTGGACTCTTGAGTCGTTATGTGTTTAGACCAGTGGTATGGATTGTTGTGTGTTCTATAAGGGGCCTGTAGAGTGGGGTGCTTCTAGGTAGCTTTAGAAGTGGTTGGATGTGTGATGGCCTTCATTAGGATTAGAAGGGTTTGGAGGTGACATGCTAGACGTCTGTGTATTTGTGTGGATGTGTATGTATGTTTGAGAGAGAGAGACAGACAGACAGAGACATAGACGGAGATAGACATAGAGAGAAAGATACAGAGAGAGACATAAAGAGAGAAAAAGAGAAACAGACAGACAGACAGAGACAGAGAGGGAGGAAGGGAGAGAGGGAGGGAGAGCGAGAGAGAGAGGCACACACAGAGAGAGAAAAAGACAGACAGACAGACAGAGAGCCAGAGAGCCAGAGAGAAGTGCATAGGTCACTTTGGTGTGTTGATTTGTTTAATGGTGTCGGTCTGCTAAGTCCAAGTCGCCCACATCGGCGTCCCTCGGACACTCCGGAAGCGTTCGTCGATCCGAGTAATAGTGATTAATCGTCTGATCCGGAACTAAGCGCGCCGGAACAGCAGGAACGCCGGAACAAGTCCACCTTTATCCTTCCGCGTCGGCGATGGATTAGGCTCGAGACCTAGAGCTGTCGCCAGAAGCGCTTTGCAGGACGGGGGACGATGATTTATGTCACCTTTCATTCGTTCATTCGTTTGCTCACTCTTTCTGTTCTTCCTTTAGTTGGCGTTGCATCATGCATCATGGTTTCATTACATAATGTTCAGTCAGTCGCTTTATTTCGCATTTACATGTATTACGCGCGGAAGGTGAGTAAATCTGAATCTGTGGCGCGAAGCAATTGTTAATGAAGGACTTATTCAAGGTCCCTACACAGTAACCGTCTAAGGGAAGGCTCGAACCCTTACTCTCCGCGTTTTGCAAAGCGCTTCTGGCTCTATCCAATCGGCTACCGTGTCCCATGATTATCAGTAAACGACGAAAATGATGATAACGAGATCATGATGATGATTGTGCGGTGGTGGTGATGGTAGTAGTGACGCCGAGTCACACCATATACGCTTGCACTGCGATGTGATGATAATTACAGCGATGATGATAATTAATTAGCGCGATTAGCCCTTGTCATGCCTCCTATGCTTTCACTGCGAATGTATTTCATCGTGTGTTAGTAAGAAGCAGCTGTCTGGCTTTCAGTCAAAGTTTAAACAATTTGATCGAAAAACGGAATTCGAGAAAATTGAAATTAGTGCCATTTCCATTTTCTTATCTGATCGATGAGGCGACAGAACCCTGGTTGCATAAATAGGACCAATTATTTTTAGCTAATCAGTCAAAGACTCAAAATAAATCAGCAGCGACTTGTTCAAATGGCCTAGTTTTGTACAAACCCCCTGGACAAATGCGATTTGCGACAGGCTTAGGAGCTTAAAATTGCGACTAGAGTTTGAGTTATTTTCTGATCAGCGTTATAGTTGGGTAGAATTTTACGAAGACCGTTCGAGTTTTTGCACCAGTCGTTAAAGTGATTGCTAAAACGTGACCTGACTTGATCTGAGTTAAATTAGTGGAACGACCCAGCATCAATTTAATCGCTGCTATTCTCCTGGGCCACTTCGCTACTGCAGAGTCAAGATTTGGATAAGCGTTATAATCGGGGTTAGGATTTGGGTTACGATTAGAGTATGAGGTATTCTTTTGGTCACCATTAGAGTTGGATAGAATTAAGGTTACTGTTAGAATCAAGATTTGGATAAGCGTTATAGTTGGGGTTAAGATTTGAGTTACGATTAGAGTTTAAATTATTCTTTGGGTCAGCATCAGAGGAGCTGATTAGAATTAAGGTTACTGTTAGAGTCAAGATTTGAATAAGCGTTATAGTTGGGGTTAAGATTTGAGTTACGATTAGAGTTTAAATTATTCTTTGGGTCAGTATTAGAGGAGTTGAATAGAATTAAGGTTAGGCCTACTGTTAGAGTCAAGACTTGCATAAGCGTTATAGTTGGGTTTAGAATTTGGGTTACGACTAGAGCATTTGAATTGGGGCCAAGGTTAGAGTTAGTGCTAGGACATACATGAAGATGTTTACTAGTATTAGTAAAACTCGTATTACCACCAAGATCATGTTCCGTAATCCACTCTAATTAAACATAGAATACGACGCCTGCCAAAGCGATCGTAAGACTAATGTAAAGCTGTTTTTGTCAACGTTTCATCATTTCCAACTTTTTAACGATGTGGTGAATTTGGTTCGCCAGGATTCAAACCAAAGACGAGCATAGAGAACCCAGGACGTTACTCTTCAGCAACCATGACAACCGCCGAGTATGGGACGAAGGTCAGATCAAAGGTTAATAGGTGGGAGGTCATTTTCAGGGTAAAATTTAGGCTGAGGAGATCTGAAGAGATCTACTGGTTACTTTCGACTGATAGATGCTTCATTATGATACTTATTGCCACGTACTCGTTACCATTTGTAGATAAACTTCACCACACCATGATACATGACAGTATTGAGTTCGGTTCGGTAGTTTCTGTTTAACGAAGTTGTTTCATAACGACGATGATTAACATCGCTCTCCTCCTTTATCCAGGCTTGGGACTGGCACCACCCAAGTACAGCAATGGTTCAGTGACCATTGAGTCCGATGATGCAAAGGCTTTAAAGTCATTACGTTCATTTCACCATAATGGGACTTACCTCCGGTTTCCAATACTGTCCCGGTTATTAGTGACGAAATGGTAAGCTCCAGCCATATTGTCACGTGACTCGCACAGAAATAGTGACGTAACATCGTGGAAGCCATCAGGACTCCTACGTTTGTAAGCAAACGGCAGTCTGCCTAGAAAAAAACAAATATTCTTTAGGATATGCAGTCTAAACTACAGTTTTATTTAGATTGATTAGTTAATTATGAAGTATAAACTTTCATTCCAATCATTTAGTCAATTTTGCTCAGAGAGTTTATAAAACTTTAAATTTTCGGTTATTTGGTATTTTATGAGCTTTTGAATTATTGTCCATTACGAAAACCGTTCGAGTTTTTGCACCAGTCGTCAAAGTGATTGCTAAAGCTTGACCTGACCTAAATTAGTGGATCGACCAAACATCAATTTAATCGCTGCTATTCTCCTTGGCCAACCTATCGCAGTTTGCACACAAGACATAATCTTGCACCGCCTTGCACTGGGTCGAAATATAATTTCCTATTTTTAGCGTGTTGGCTTCTTTTGTCCATGCCCTGGCACTCGAATATTCACTTCATCCTGATCTACGGCTTACCACATCGTACAGCACTCGTGTCGGTATAGCTACTGTTTAACGACGCTGTGTCGCAACGAAGATAATTAGCGGCGCCCTCCTCCTTTCTCCAGACTTTGAACTGGCACCGCCCGAACATGACAATGGCGGAGTTCCACCGCACTCGACCCTCTCCTTCACTGCATATACCACTCAGCTTGATGTAATGCCTCTTGAACGATCTTTGGACTATCAGCTGTACGCTGGCGACTGTTAGCGTCTGAATTTTTTTGATTCTTTCCTCCTTCCCCACAACTACTCGACGAATACTTGTTACTCGGAGACGTGCATGTTTGGATGGCATACAGGAAGCTTTTGAACCGGTCTGAATTCCTTCAACGAGGCACATGTCAACAGCTGCACGAATTGCTAATTAGTAGCTCCATCGATCGATGCCCTGGGCATTATGATAACGACGCTATAGTATATCAAGTGTCTTGTGAGATTATATGACTCGGACTAAACAATGTAGGTAGCCCTGCAGTCGGCAACAACTTGACTCGTTGTCTCGTTGCTGTACAGCTGCCGCCGTTAGGAAGTGACGACGACGGTGATAATGATAATAATGATGATGAGGATGACTATGATGATGATGATGATGAAGATGATGATGATGAAAATGATGATGATGATAAGGAGGAGTAGGATGATGATAGTGATGATGGTGATGATGATGACGACGACGACGACGACGATGATGATGATGCTTTGTGTTTATCTAGCGTCTTCATCTAATGAAGAAAGCATCAATCGATGGCGCTTAGTAATCACATTCGAATGATTCGCTAAGTCCTTTCACATGACCGGTTCGGGAGAAGCTTGATCACGCATTTTCGCTTTAGAGCGTTTCCTCCCTGCAAGGCTAGACTTAAAATTTGCCATCCCTTGTGCGGCAAGGTGGTCTATTGGTAACGCGCTTGGTCAATGATCATGCGGTTGCTGGTTCGACTCCGTAGAACGACCATGGGCAAGTTGTTTGCACACCGTACCTTTGTCACTAAGCAGTATAATTTGGTACCGGCGTAAGCTGGGAAATAAACGGCAAGTCCTGCGATGCACTGGCCCCGTGTCCAGGACCTTGGGATTCGTCAAGTGCCTACGTCTCACTTGTGGGATATGTAATACTTTACTTTTACTTACTTGACGCTTCAGGATTCGAACCTCGGCTGATGCAGTGAAAGGCCTAGACGTCACTTGAACTTTCAATCATGTGTTGCATATCAGAGGCGACAATTAGTCTTCGCAAATGTCGTTAGGGTTGGCAATACGGGCATCTTTTTGTCTTCAACTTCTTTTTGCCTGATCATTCTGTCATTTCGAATCTCGAGACATAGCTCTGGAAATAGACTTAGCGAAAGACCCGAAAGTCGGTTCCCTAGCTTAGTCGATTGACATTTGTAAAAATTAAAAAAATTAGGCTTAGATCCTGCCTGGAAGGCTTAGGTATTCGATAATAACGACAGTTCTAGCCCTCCCTAAGTCCTTAGATCAGAACCGGCTTATAATGTAAATTGTGACACACCAGACCCTCACTTGTTGTTTCGTTTTTGTCTAATGGAAACACTCCTGTAATTGTAACTCCATAACACACAAAAGGCTGATTTGAACTATAACAGGTCACTTAACTCTCTCTCTCTCTCTCTCTCTCTCTCTCTCTCTCTCTCTCTCTCTCTCTCTCTCTAATGTGGAACAATCCTGCATCAAGTAAGCTCGATTTAAAAACTGCATCGAATTTCAAGGCTTTCTTTAGAGAAGCTGTAAACGTTACGGCTATTTAAATGTTCTTGTGAAATGTTTTAGGCATCTCTTTCAGTGTATTGCATCAAATTCAGGAAGTGATAGTCATGCTAACAAACAGCTCAGCTTCCACTTGTTGCCATCTGTCCTAATTGGCAACATGCGGCTTGTAAGAAAGTCTTTTGTATTAAAAATGGTCCATAATAAATGAACTTTTCAACTTGGAAAGTCGCTTTGAAAGAACACATCACTTATGAAATTGGCCATTAATTTATTTTTGAACTTCTTTTACGCAGAATCTATTTACTTGCGATTCTGAAATGTTCTATCAAATTTAGAAGACTTACCGCTCAACGCTTTGCGAATGGCGGCATAAAAGAAGGCGCCTAATCGCTTTGACGTGATCGAACGAGTCTTTGATGTGATAGAAAATCCTGGTCTAACGATGGCTACATAGAAAATCGGGCTATGCGGCGAGCACAGACCGTCGCGGCGATTGCTACGAGAACGGCGCGCGGACAAGTGCTCGTTGCCTAGGGCGGTCAGCGCCCCGACTGAGCCGGTGGTGGTAACGCTGGGATCGCCCAATGTCCTATTCCACTTCACCACCAGCATGAGAACTATCGAGTGATTGACGAATGACTGCGTCGCTGGACACTGGCATCCGGCTAATGCGAAATCAGCAGCTTCTAGAAGCACTCGAACGGTTAGCAGTCTATGTAGAAGCAATTGACTATCAGAAGTTAGACAGTTAAAAGCAGTTGACTAGCAGAAGTGAAACAGCTAACAGCAGTTAAAAGCAGTTGACTACCAGAAGTGAAACAGCTAAGAGCATTTAAAAGTAGTTGACTAGCTGAGGTGAAACAGCTAAGAGTAGTTAATCTTCCAAACATACAACGGGGTCAATTCTGCGTGTTAGATTCGAGGTAGCATCTAGTGAGCTGTGGAAGACATCTTTCACATCGGTGCAAAGGTAATTATAGCCGCAAATGAGCCAAATCGATGTGTAAAGATACCGATGAGAATTTATGAACGTCTGAGCTTGTCTGCCAGTACAGCTGCCAGCGCGGTTACAGATTCTATATAATATACAAGATAATATGCAAGCACAATTAATTAAAATGACAGACAGCTTCGAAGCATTTTCATTCGTACTTGATGCAAGATTATATGCAAGCACAATTAATTAAATTGACAAACGGCTTCGAAGCATTTTCATTCGTACTTGATGCAAGATTATATGCAAGCACAATTAATTAAAATGACAGACAGCTTCGAAGCATTTTCCTTTGTACTTAATGAGAGTAACCTATTTGAAGATGCCGGTTCGCAACCCTATCAGAGATCTGAATCTTGGGCAATATATTAAGGTTCGTGCACGGGGGCCTTAAATGGCGGGGCACCCATTCAAACGGGCAGCGGTGTTGAAGGATCTCACCCGATAAATTCATTGTAAAATGAGCAGGGTCGAGGCCATACGGTAACTATATAAAAACCTTAATTGATTTTTTAAATTTTTACCTGAACATTCTAACAAATCAATATGCAATGGTTTTGCTTTGTTGCCAAATCCTGCATCTGTCTGGCCTTTTACTTCTCAGTGTTTTTGCTATTTTCCATGAAACAAAATATCACATCGTTTTATTTCCGTGATGGATGCTGTAGTAATTAGCAACTACTAATAATTCATCCGAGATGTTGTATCATGCGAGACTTTCTTCAAGGAAGATCTTAGCGCTTTTCATTGTTTAGTGCCTCTTGGTGTAGGCACCTGAACCGAATATCATCGCAGGATATACGAAGCTAATCGATCACTTGCGTAGAGTCATTTCAAGTAGATAAGCAAGACTCACCAGCCGCAGGTATCTAAAAGGTGAAGAAAGGTAGGTCGATAGGCTTTACCGTGTGTTGCGTGCGCCTTTTCAATAGATTCTTCTTAGCTTTTAACGTAACCACGTTTCAGTCACGCGTTCCTTGACGGCTGCCCATGCAGTCTATGCCTTTTCCCAATTCTTTGAGCCGCACGAATACTGTCTTTCCATGTGCTGTCGACCTATGTAAACTGCAAAATGGTCTGACAATTGATTAGCATCATGAAGGCGTCTAGCAGTAGTTTTTATTTTGGTGTTAAATTTTCGAACTGCCTGACCTTCATATGGAGTCGAATCAACACATTCACGGTCCATAGTACAGTATATGCAATTCCAACTGCGTATGCTATGGATCCTGAATTTGAACCATAGTGAGGCCTCCTTAACTTGACAAGGCTTCATGTGTGCCTCAATACTGCGGTAATGGATGGATGTAGGGACCTTTTGAAAACAAATGACTTTCCAAATATCAGCCGCATACTGTCAACTAGAACTGATCGCTACAAGTAGAAGCTGAGCAATTTCACAGCATGACAACCACGTTCTAAATTTTATGTCATACAATGAAAGAGACTTTAAAACAGAGGTCTCACACTCAGATCTCCCCAAGGACCAAACGAAGACCAGTGCGTAAGCTCGCGGACCGAATCACTTAATGCTTTCGTTCAATTATTCAAAAGTTAGAACTGGAGAAATTATGTATGACACAATATGCTTTTTGAAGTTAATTTGTTATCTGTTCAGAAACTGTAATTTGTACTAGCCCGAGATTTAAATCCCTGAAATAAGCCACGATAGTCACCTTATTATCTTGCAGGTTTCTAGTTCCTTATTTCAAAAAAATAAAAAAGAAAGAGAGAAAGAAAAGAAAAACAGGTGATATAAAAATATACCAAAAAAGAATAGAAATGCAAAATAGTGTATTTCAGTAAGGAGGACTGAAAACGATACAGAAAACAGAAGATACGATGTCATACGGAAAATACGAGCAGACAACGAAGAATAAAGAAACTCAACAGGAAACTTCAATGACGTTAACTGTCTTTGCTGCCATAAGATGTCGTTAAACAATTTGTCTCGTCGTCTTCGTTCCTTAGTAGCCATCTTGGATAGATATCTACGGCCTCACGGTGCAAATGATAAGCTACTTATGTCTATTATATGGAAATAAGATTATGGAAAGATTAAGACGATGTACGCTTCCGTTCTTCTGTTTAAAACAGGCCCTTTACATGTTTAAGCACAGATTAACAGGTCTGTAATTGTATGTATATATATATATGTATATATTTAATCTCACACATACATACATTTGTTCGTTGTCTTGTATAGGATTAACAAACAAAAATCAAAGATGATCAGCACGAAGAGGAAGGACAATCTGCAAAATCTGTATTTGAACTAAAAGATATGTTTATGTAGCTGCATATAAAATTGAAATTAATATCGCCGTGTATAAATAAGTTGCAATCTATCTGTAATGTATATACGTTCTCAAAAGCATATAAATCAGCAATACAATCCTGAAACCGATGATGTACATGTATATGTGCACATGTAGTATCTATGAACATACGATCAGGAGGCGTCCATAGGACAGGTAGACAAAGGTCGTGCGAAGACTGGGTTCATAATCGGCCGAATGAGGTTAATGGAAAGAAAGGACTTGCTTGGACAGGTCGCCCATCAATCGTCCACGCTCGACGAAGACAAGAAGACTGACCCTTGACCAACGCCGAAACCGCCCAGCCGTTGAAGGGTAACCATGCGGACCTGGATTCCGCGAAGAAGTACACGCTATTATCGCCTACCGGTCGCAAACTCTCGCGCTAATTCGTTTGATGAAGATGAAGAAGATGAAGATGAAACTTTATTGATTCCAAAAAGAACAAAGAAAAGAACAAATACATTGACCATTGCATAGATTGTTGGGATACAAATGGTAGACCCAAAACGGACCTAAGTCCCGCTAAATTAGGGCCGCCTATTACAGAACGATGCATATGGTGATAAAAACGTTTAACCAATATTAGGTACAATTGAGCTATAAAGAAAGTCTTAACTAAAACTTAACTAAGACAGTTTGACTCACGTTCTTCAGTTAATAGATCGTAGTATAAGCTGTTTTTAGTGTTAATTCGCCAAGGAGAATAATGACGGCAAGGATGGACAAAAAGCAAGAAAAGACAGATAATGGGCAAGAGATACGAGGGAATCCACAAACAAACATATCTTCTGACATACAGACAGGCAGACAGATAGTCAGGCAGGGTGGAAGAAGGCAGGTCAAAAAGGCAAATAGATCGCATGGCAGAGATGGATGGATGGATGGATAGATGGATAATAGATCGTAGTATAAGCTGTTTTTAGTGTTGGATGGATGGATGGATGGGTTGGTGGATGGATGGACGGATAGATTGATGGACAGATGGATGGATAGATGGATGGATGGATGGATAGATGGATGGATGGATGGATGGATGGATGGGTGGGTGGGTGGGAGGGTGGATGGATGGATGGATAGATGGGTGGGTGGGTGGATGGATGGATGGATGGATGGATGGTGGGTGGATGGATGGATGGATGGGTGGGTGGGTGGATGGATGGATAGATGGATGGATGGGTGGGTGGGTGGATGGGAGGGTGGATGGACGGATAGATGGATGGATGGGTGGGTGGGTGGGTGGATGGATGGATGGGTGGGTGGGCATGGGTGGGTGGATGGATGACCACTGTGGAATACAGGTTTAGGCGCATTTGTCTTACTGTCATGAGAGAATTCATACTCGCTTTCTGACGGTGTGGCTTCAGGCTACATATAAACTGTTTTATTGCTAGACAAACTACGATAATGATCATTAGAGTTACATTAATATGTACTGTTATGAGGTTTTACTGTAAACTATCGAGCTTCCCGATAACGCAAATAGAGGTCGTCTTGTGCATGAGAAGAGTCCTATATCTTCGAATTATTTGACACTTTTCTGCCTGTAGAACCGAGTTTAGTTAAGTACTTTCTAACTAGGACCAGAAAACAATTTTAGCAAAGGAAAGGAAAACTCAATAAATATAAAATATATTTTCGCGACAGAAATAAAAGAACGATCAGCCCAGTCTTCGCAGATAGCAACACCACTTTGTTGATCTAACAATCGTCCGGTTTGAGCTGCTACAGCAGCTTGTCATCCGAATGTCAGACCTTCGAGATCAGATGAAAAAATACAATAGCATACGATGAGTCGTTGGCATTTACTTACCGACTCCGAAAGTGGGTGGTGGGACTGTGATGGCTTGGTAATTGTGGATAGTTGCCTTTCCAAATAGGTTACTATCAGGCGTTGATTAATTTCGCTGCACTTGCCAGCGTCGAATTCACAGCGCCAAGTGACATTTTGAATTAAAGATTCGACATGAATTCAACTTTGATAATTGTCGTTTTATTGTATCGCTTTGACTTGTGACAATTAATACTGGTTATCACAAGCACTGTCAAGACTCTGTTACCCACGCAAATGTTATGTCTCGTAAAAAACACACTAATGTGACTAGAACACTCACAGACACATGTTTTCTGGTCAGAAACCTAGCACAGATTCTACAATTCATGGCTATAATTAGAAACGACACAGACAATCGAAGCATGGGTACGAGTCTTCATTCCATATTAAAGGCATTCATCTGAGAGTGGCTTATCATGGCTTCATTCATTGGCTAAAGTTTTGGATTGCAGGTTAACACATTATGCAGTCTAATCCATCTCTTCCCATAACTCTCAACCTAAACACAGCCAGCCGTAACTGTCTCCTTCCCTCTGGTCTCCTAGAACCAGATTTTGCTCCTAATACGGCAATATTGGACAACCTGTATGACTTGACGCAGCGCTCATAAATAATTTGGTTGGACTGAATCTGAAGCATATATGAAGGAGACCAAGAAGTGCCAGCGAAGCGCATAAGACTCCTCGAATGGACAAAGCAAGATTAACTAACCGGACAAGGACGAATGGATTATCCGTCTGCCAGACTGCTGTCTTTCGGCCAAGAATCGCTGGTCAGTCCTTGGTTACCCTCGAACTCTGAGCCCGTCTCTAAGGAGGAGATGAAGCAAGGGAGAGAAGTCCAGAATAGTCAGACAGACAAACAGCCAGACAGACACACAGACACATGCACACATACACACAGACACTCACAGACAGACCAAATCGACTGATGCTTAGTGCATTATTATTGTAGCACTATTTTTCTGGTTAGATCAGATCATATCAGATCAGATCAGATCATATTAGACAGACAGACAGACAGACATACATACAGACAGACACAGACAGACAGACAGACAGACAGAGATGATCATATGTTGACCGACAATTGGTCTTTAGTTTGTTTTAATTTTGTCGTGACATGGAATTGTTGGTATCGCCGTAGTCAGGAGTTCAGTCAACCGTTAACCCGATCTTCGTGCTTGGTATGCAGGCCTTTGTTCGCATGAAACTAATAGTCATCGAGGACCCATTCTTTTTATAAAGACCACCATCACCATCATCATCATCATCATTCATAAAATATATTTTCGCGACAGAAATAAAATAACGATTACCTCCCTCACCCCTTCCGTTGGTAAACTCATCCTTCCGTCAGTCCGTCACTTCGACCGTCCCTCCCTTCGTCCACCCGTCCACTGGCCCGACCATTGGTCTGTGAACCCGACCATTCACGTACAGCATCGCGAGAATGATGATGACGACAAATAAAACGATAATGAACGTACTTGTCATCTTAATTGCTGTCTTCGTCGTAAACAGTGTTATCATCGACGTCGCTATCACAGTCATTGGTTCTGGAGTTTCAGCTACTATTACTATACTATTTTAAGTTTATATTTATGTTTATTTTTTGCCTATGTTGGACCTAATAGCTGGAATCGCCTTTCCCGAGAGCTCCTGCTTGAATTCCTCAGTTTGTCCCTTCCGCAGTTTCGCAAGCGCCTGAAGTCTGTATTATTTGACAGTGGTCTCACTGGTCCGGGTCGGGAGCGCCTCTGATGAGTCTATTCTTAAAGTGGCGCTTTATAAATGTCAGATAACAATTACAATTACAATTGCAGTAGTAGGTTCAGTTTTTGTCCGACGAATCGGGAAACACAGTCTACAGTTACGGAATGGACACTCCAACTTCGCATAAAAATCGCTTCATGCATGGCACGTTTTCAACTGCCGCTTTGGAAGGTGCCTCTAAGCTATACCCGCTATTCCTAAAACTCTTGAACTGAAACCACGGTTTAAAAGTATTGCAGGGTTAGTGCCTAATGCATGCGTCATTTTTCTATGTACAGTAACGAGGTTTTGCGTTGTACTTGGCATGGTGTATGGTCAATTAAATCACTCTGTTCTCAAAACTGAAGCCTTAGGAGAGACTTGTGTTGTAATTAGGCATGAGAAAAGGTGAAAAATAGAAATCTAAAAGCTACAGGCTAAAAATTGGTAGCTAGCTGAGGGCAAAGCTATTGTGCAGCCGGAATGTTAGAATGGAGAAATTGATAGTTGAAAATTGTAGTGTTCAGCTATAGGGAAGGAACGCGGAGGTTTTCCACTTGTGTGTCAGATGCTGAGTTCCTTCATCCAGTTCTCGACGGACAGACTGGACCTGCATCTCCGCAGACGAGGAAGTAACCGTTCTCATCGCGGATTCCGGCTGGCCAGCGACTTCCTGCGTGTGGCTGTGGACGGTGAGAATCCCAGTCTTCTAAAGAGGAAATGCACTTTTCAGATGCAGCTTCACGACGCCTCGGCTTCGATTTCCGATTTAGACGAACACTTCTACAGAAATCAATAAATAACCAGTCGATTGATCAACTTATCCCATGCAGAATCAACTCACAATTAAGCATCCATTCGTTTTTGCCTGTCTGTATGTATGTCTGCCTATATGCGTGTATGTTTCCCTGATTCTTGGGCTGCCTACCTCCCTCACCCCTTCCGTTGGTAAACTCATCCGTCCGTCAGTCCGTCACTTCGTCCATCCCTGCATTCGTCCGCCCGTCCACTGGCCCGACCATTGGTCTGTGAACCCGACCATTCGCATGTAACTCACCTTTTATGGCAGGCGATGAAGAAGGTTAGGAGAGAAACACCAATTAGAACTCCGAACAGCAGACCGACGAAGACAGCAACAAATATTCCTAAAAGACGAGAAATCCAGATGGGTAACATATCATCAACATCATCGATGCTTGCCCCTGCCCCTGTATGAGGCTAATACATACAGACTGAATAAGCCATCAAATTAATAAAGGGATGGCTAATAAGCCATCCGCGGTTTTAAGGCGTGGCTAATTATCTAGATACCTAAAGCAAGTCATCCGAAGTAAATACCAATGCAGTCAAGGAAAGAGGTTACGTTGTTGGAAGGAATCTTTTCCAGTGACTGAGTGGCAAGACTTCATATATCAATTCCGCAAAATGACGAGTTACCTGCTGAGTAGAGAGCAGTTGTCGACTTCAGATTGATGCTGACAGCAGATTGTAACGCATCTGAAATAATAAAGAGATACCTGCAGGTAGACGATGTCTTTGTCTGACCGCGTGTTTACCTACTTTCTTGCCCTGGATGGCATATATTATTAATGCTTTAGATCTAAGTTCGATTCCCCGTGTGTCAAGTGAAATCGACAATGCTTTTTCAAGTCGTGTAACCCGGAAGCTGTAATATTTCGGGAATGTGCTGCGAAAGAGTGGAGACTGCCTATAGAAAAAGATCATTCAAGGGGCAGTTCCTGGATCACGAGCTCTAGGAAGACCCAAGATGATATAGACAGACAACATCAAGTCGTGGACTGAATTATCGTTTGACCCGTTATTATAGGAAAAGAGGGTCAGAAGCAGATGGTACAGAATTGTCCGTGGTGCAGCCAACTCTCGGCTCGAGGACGGTTAAAGACAAAACAAGGCATCCAGGAAGGAAATGTTGACCGCAGTTGTTGGACTACCGTCAAGCGATGTTGCGTAAGATGCGAAAACTTTCGAGGCAATATATTGAAGCAGCAAAAAGAGCTTACTCATCCTTAGATATGATCAAGAGGACTATAGTTAGCAGAGACTGGGATGTACTGAAATAATGTATCCAAGAATGGAATCCTTATCAGAAACAAGACATAGAACAACCGGAGAGGAAACGCAGAGAAGAGGCTGGAGAGCTACCAAAATGATTTGGAGTTAAAAGGATCTGACCTAAGAAGAACGGTTGAAAAGGTGAGGGCAAACAGCGATAGAAAGAAGGGGAGAGAGGAGACCTAATTTAAGCTTATAAGATTGTAACTGGAAAGGAGGCAGTGCAGTGCGAGATGTTCTTTGAATTTCTTGAGGCCACAGATGTAAATTATTTTAAGAAACCTAAAGAAGCACGAGGGCAGAAATTCTTCAGCGCTAGAGTTGTAGACTTGTGGAATAGTTTGAATGATTGTACCGTCTCGGTTAACACTATAACAGCTTTTAAGAAGAAGCTAGGAAGGATTGGCTATTAAACGTTCCTGGCTAATTTTCTGTGGTTCTAACACAGGTGACGTGTCTTCTGAACCAGATAAACCCCTTGTTATGTTATGTTATGTTATGTTATGTCAATCCGATCCACGCTTCGGAGATCAGTTGTCAACAGAGGGGCGTAATGCTCGATTATTGTTGTTGTTGTCATCATCATCATCATCATCATCACCATCATCATCATCATCATCATCATCATATCATCATCATTATCATCATCATTATATTGCATTCATTAAGCGCAAGGTCAGTAAATCTGAATCTCAGGCTCGAAGCAATACTGATTGAAAGACTTGCTCAAAGTCCCTATTTAGGAACCATCTCAGAAGGAGTTCGAACCCGTACTCTCCGCATTATAAGCAGAGCGTTCTATCGTAACGGCTACCTTGCCCCATGATCTTGCCTTGCCTTATACGTCTGGGTATTTGGGCATTTGGATTGCGTGTATCGTTGGTTGTGTTGATGCTTTGTGTTTTACCAATGGTGCAGTTGTCAATGGTGCCAAACCAGGTGTTGCTTTGGCAGACGATGTGCCAAGTCTGCGACGTAAAGTTGCAGGAGATGGTCGCTTTGACATTCGTTCGTCTCAGCCACGCTCCTCTCGGAACCACCGGATCACTGCAACCAGTTGCTGATGAAGATCAAAGACACAGTCACTTTGTAGTCTTCATAGCTTCATATAATATGCTCCATTTATAAAATTATGTGTGTGTCATGCCATCCACAAGTAACGAACTCTTTTCTTGTGCTTTTGCTGCACATTCACATCTAGAGTATATAATAAGTTATAAAGCTTTATAATAGTTTATAAAATTATTTTTTCATGCCACCCACAAGTAACTCATAGCCTGATCCTTTTGTACAAGCCCTACAAAAGACAGAATTGCGGATTGATTTTTCTTATTATAAAAGAAAATATGGTAAAATGAAATATGTTATCACTGAAATAGATGACAATATAAAGCACAAGACAGCAAATAGATGGAGAAAGTTGTCCTTAAATGAAATTCTGAAATCGGTATAAATTCAGCCGGAAACGGAATCAGACAAAGGATGTTGTAGGTGCGTTCTCCCTTGCGCTTTGCAGAACTTCCAAACATTCCGTAACTGCGTAACTGATTCAGGTCGGACATTATCGGCTATATATATATATTATATATATACATATATATATATATATATATATATATATATATATATATATATATATATATATATATATATATATATATATATATATATATTTACACATCTTATATCTACTGTGATTTTTTTTCTAGTTAGATAGCATTTAAATTGTTGAACTGTAGACTATATATTTTTACATATGCATATAGCCTACAGTCCAACAATTTAAATGTTATCTAAATAAGAAACAATCACAGTAGATAAAGGTTGTGCTCATGGTATTTGAGAGACGCCGACCTTATTAAGCGAATTTGGATTAAAAATAATATCTCAGGATAAGCCACTTGACGAATAGAATCTAGCGCCACCTGGCGATTAGTGTAGTTCATATCTACGCACGATTCGAACCTTATGCTTCTTGTTGACTCTAATCTGATTTATTTTAAAGAACAGTGCGACAATAATACTGTACTGGGTATCGATCAAGTTTTTCGCATAAATTTGTTTAAAGCCCACAATTGGACTCTGAATACAAATACATACACGCAATTTATTATGCTACATATCAGTTTAGATCAAATTATATACATGGTCCTATATTATTAACATGCATGCATATCAACATTACCCTATACAATGTTTATTTCTGTAGCTGAAAGAGTAAGACATAGTCCTACAAAGACGCAGAGGTTGACACGGATACGAAGAAACAAGGAACGTCACCAAGGACAGAGAAATAGGAAGTGGATTTAAAAGAATTGGCACGATCAGAAATTAAGCGGGAAGGAAGTTATTAGCCGAAACACGGACATCCCAGGAAGCAGGCAGGCAGACAAACATACTGACAGATAGATGACCAGCTGAAGGGAACGAACAGAATCCTATCGACTCCATTAACTTCTCTTCCTCAATTTATGATCCGATTTCTGTTTGCCCTTCGATATAGCACCCACGCAAATGTAGTCATTCCGGGCTTCTATCCAATACATATATCAACTGTGCTGTTTTATTCTCTACATACAGCGAACATATAAAACGCAAGCTATGTTAATTTTAGAATTCAAAGTAACATTGGTATTTTAAGGTCAAAGGAACTGCAAAACGGCGAGAACTTGAAAAATGTCCCTGGCTAAAACAACAACATTAACAATCGCCGAAGCAACAACAGCGACAGTGATGATGATGATGATAATGATGCTAGTAGTTTTAAAAGGCGATAATAATAATGATAACTGAAAAATGTACACGTTTTCCTAAGCGACCGTGTGGCCTAGACTCTGCTCATGGTTTAATGAATTAATCGGGTGAGCTCCTTCGCCATCGCTGCCTGTTTGAATGGGCGGCATGCCACTTAAGGTCCCCGTGTACGGACCGTGCTAGCCAGATATTCAGATCTCTGAAATGAGCCACGACCGGGACGCGAACCGGCATCCTCATGCTCAGAGGCGCCTTGACGTACGCATTGACCAATGTAGCTGACCAGACAGCACAAGTGAATACGAGGACGATGATTATTTTTACCTTCATACTTGAGTAGGAAGTAGATCTTCTCCTCTGTGAAGCGGATGTTGGCTATTACAATCTCCACCTTCGGCGACTGTGACAGATAGACGTGCCGTTCCCTCGTCCGCCCTCCGCAGACGGTGAATTCGGATGGCAGGTGCGTCTCGCGGATCTTGGCGTAGACGTGACAAGTGTTTCTTGGCTCTGGGTTCCGCGTCGCCACCCCGAAGTCGACCAGGGTGACGTTGATTGTCCGACCGCGGGCGACGCTGATCACCCAGGGGCAGCGGGCTGATCCGAAGCCGTACTCGTCCGTGACGATGCTGGCCAGGTAACCAGCCTCGTCGGGCACTGGCAAGCCACTCAGATGCTGGCACGGGAAAGGAGATCGTGTCTGAACTGCGCAGTGTAGCATTAGGCAGGGTGTCAGTTTCATCGCCGTCATAATACCAATTAGTGATGTTTAGTCAAATTTTGATGGCACAGCCTCGTGGTTGCTCGCATGATGTGGGACATCCGGCCGGCCCAGTACAAATATATAATGAGTACACCGACTGTACACTATCGGTTGGAAGATCATGCTTCGAGGGAGAAAACTGGCCATTTCAAAAAATTGAAGTCGCTATACCCTACCAAGTTACCATGGCTGTCTCACCCTCATGAAGTCAAGATGCAACGACGCGGAGATTTTAATTAGGAAAAGGATCACTCCGTCGTTCGTCGTTCGGGTATAGACTTCATACCCGGGGTTGCCTCTGTGAGACTTTAGCTTGAGGGACTACTTTTCTTCTTTTCTTCTGATATTCTTAACTTATAATTAGCCATAGCAGTGTGTAATACGGTACATGACGCTTTACAGTAGAAAGGGAGAAGGTTCATACGAACGACTGAGTGATCCTTTTACTAATTAAAATCTCCGCGTGGTTGCATCTTGACTTTGTGTGGGAGAGACAGCCATGGTGACCTGGTAAGCTACAGCCATAGTTCCAAACAAACCGACATAATGATGACCGACTGAGGTTGCGACTCAGCTGTGCACTGAGAGGCAAAATATAGACGGTCTAGCTTTGTGCCCGTATGCAGCACAAAAGGATCTATCTACGTACTGTCTGTCTGTCTGTATGTATTTATCATCTACATCCATCTACCTATCTGTCTATCTGTCTATTTGTCTATCTGTCTGTCTGTCTGTTTGTCTGTCTTTCTGTCTGTCTGTCTATGTAACTACCTCCATACCGTTTACCCACCTATCTACCTATATTTTAATTCTGCATGTCTATCTCTATTGATGCGCGTCTGTGCCCGAAAGTATTCAAGTGCGGTTGCTCTTACTTTTCTGACACCTGTAGTCTGATTCGAGGTAAGCCAACATATCTTTCGGACAGGGCTGTAGATTGTGAAGTATGTTGTCTGGGATCGTAATAAGACAGCGATGGCGTCCAGAGCACTTGCGGTCCACGTGAGTAACGACGTCAGCCCAGCAGCCCACGTGATAGTCGGTCGCCAGGCAAAGGCCTTTCCTCATTCGTCCATAGACAGCTGACGTCATGATGATCACTTCGTCCTTGGCACAGGACACGTTGAATGCATTTGGAAAGCAGTACTCGAGCAACTCTAGGCCAAACAATTTCAGCCATATACCTCACATTGTATTTTCTTATATGTTGTGCGCTATTTAGGCTCACGGTGTCAGTCATCATGCGTTGTATTGAACTGTACTCGTGTGCAATTCAATTCCCCAAATTGGCGCTACTCTGATCAGTCCTGGGTCTGCCAGTCGCAACCTGTGATAAACTGCACGCAAATGACACATCCAGCAGTCAAAGGCATGTGATCAATGCATGGCATATAGGCGCACCCAACAACCGTAAGCACGTGATCAAAGCGTGCTCAAACAAGTCTACTAGCCTCTGACATAGGTGTGACGTCGTGGAAAATTTCTATACAAACGACGCTTACAAGTTGCTGACTGATCAGCAAATTACGTTCACAGAAATGGTAGAAGGTACTGGAAAAGGGAGGAAAATTAAAGGAATGAATACTTAAGTCAAATCGTGAAAGAAGTGGGAAGCGTGTAGAGTCGCGGGGGCAGGAGTGGAGAGATAGGACAAAGGGCGGGGAAGAAGGAAAGGAGAGATACAGCGGCAGAGACAGTGTAAGACAGAGAGAGGTAATTGGGAGGGGTTGATGAGTGGAATAGGAAAGGGCACATGTAGCCCAGTGACCTGAAGCGACCGCGTTGGAAACGAAGACGAACTTTGTAAGCAACGAATGATTAGTCTCGTTAAGCAGAATCCGAAGAAGACACGACAACCGCGGCTGAAAAACTCTCGATTCCCGAATATATGCACACATCATACATATGGTCGATATAACTACATATATACATATACTTATACATACATATATATACCTATATATATATATATACTTATACGTATGCAATATACATTCGGCACTTGTGAAAGGACAGATTGATTGAGAGAGACATTGAACTGAAGATTATGCGTCGGCTACGTGTATTTATAGATGGACGGATGGATCGATAAGTGGATGAATTGATGAATTAAATGGACGGATGAGATGGGTGGGTGGATGGATGGGTTGGAATGGATAGATGGAAGGAAGAGTTGGATAAATGAAGGGATTCATCCATCGATCCAACCCGATCGATGGATGAAGGGATGGTGGAAGAATGGATGGATTGATGGGTGGATGAATGGAAGGATGGATCGATGAACGATGGAGCCGTTAAATTGCTGGATTGACGGAAGTGAAGGAAGCAAACCACAATGTTTTAGGATAGATACAGGATCAGTTTTCTTCTGAGTGTATTTATTGCAGTTTTTATGTTAATGAAGACTTAATTATTCTGACCTGTGTGACAAATATTTGAGTGCAGAAGAACGATCAACAGTAGTAGAATTGCGCCGCCAGGTGGCGACAGCATCGTCAAGGTCACAGAGGCCAAACCGCGTGCGCGCTACTCCAGAGCAGTCGTTGAAGGAAAACGAGGAAATTTTAAAGATTTCCAAAACGAAATAATCTAGAAATGACACACGGCATACCAAACTATAACACTACCATATCATATCGTATCCGCTTTACTGTTTGTTATGATGTTCCTCCACATCACACAACATCACGCCATGTCACGCCATGTAACGCTACGCCATAAAATCGTCGAGATCTCCGTACGTTGAGCAGTAATTCGCTTCGCGGATCTTGTTGACCCGGACGACTTTAGAGTCGGTGTTCTTTTTGTGATTGTCATGTTCTACGGATTTCAGTCGTCTTTTCCTTTGCAGGCGACAAAACTGCACCCAATTTGTCCGACACTCTCCTTTATCCCGGCTTCGGACTGGTTTGGGTGTCTTGCCAGATTGGCGTTAGTGTTGGCCTACTGTTTTTTTAACTTCTCTTGAGCCTGTTCACCTCGCGTAAAGCCCTAGGTGGTATTCGTAATCGTAAGTGTAAACTCGAGATTTTTACTGCGCCCAACGAAACCTAAGTCGCGGGAACCAGCTCATTCACAGGCGCTCAGTCAAAATAAAATTGATAGGCTAGAAGGGTTCGGTTCCAGGTCAAGATCAAGGAGTCAGGCAGGCAGACAGCCAGACGGTTACGTTTTGTGTTGGGAATTGGATCTGCAAAAAAAGATGAGCGGAGCAGAGGAATCATGATAGGATCTGCGGAAGAGAAGTGTTTTTAGTTTTAGTGACCTGCGCAGAGATTACAAGGGTGAAGTGTTGGTGAGATCATATGATGAATCAGATACATTTACCACTGATGCCGCAGCCTCAGCAGGTATTATCACTCCCTCCCTCAAATGTATGTGTATTTATGTATCTGAAAATTTGCATAAGCCTTGTAAGAACCTTACACATGCGCTGAAATATGGAAATTGAAAAGTACTAAGAGTTGATAAATTGCTTTAAAAATACGGACCTAAACAAGTCGTCCTGTCACCAATTTTTAGACTCCAGTTTTTAATGGTACGTAACATTTTTAACCGAATCCCACCTCACAAATATTCGCTAAATCAGCCACTGCTGGTGAAATTCAGTCTAGTTGTAATGGACTTAGGCTAAGTCCTAGAAACAGCAGATTTGAAACAATTGGGAATGCGCTGCGATTGTAACCGATCGCCAAACTCTTATTGGTCAACGTCGACTTCCCAGTCTAATCATCTGTGTCAAGCTTGTGTCGTCACTTCCAAGTAGACTTCTTACTAAACGAGTTTTCTATTAATATAGGATCAAAATGGCATTCGCTGTGCATAAGACGCCACTGGAAGCCGTTGATTTGGTACCTCATCCCTACATAGGCTTCTTGTATGTCACCGATGGCATGCTACAATGTTATCGATAGGCTCCGGCGCACTTGTTATTACATATCTCGTCGTCTGTTTACCGGAAAGTTAACCCCCGTTGCGGAACTCCATGTTGGCTAATAAGCTGGACAGAATTAGCGCGTCAGGCGATGGATAGACGAGGAGGATTAACGTGGATTATTAGGACTATCTCGTGTCTCGGGGTCCGATGCTTCCTCGGTCATGACCGGATGATTAATTGATTGAGGTGTCGCTGCAGAGGCCGCACTGAGCTCAATTCTGCCCCCGTAAACTGAATATATAAAACGAAATAATATGTTTAAAATAATATTATAAAAATACGTGTTTTAAAAAGTAATAAGCCTTATCTTTCGAGAGTAGACGCAAGTGCCGCTATCGATTAGTAGTACATTCAAGCACAAATAAGTGTAATAAGGCCACATAATAAATATCTTTATGCGTTGTGTATGTATGTATGTGTGTATAAATGAATGAATGTATGTGTCTGAATACACGAATGCATTAATGTAGGTATGTATACATGTATGTATGTATGTATGTATGTATGTATGTATGTATATATGCATGCATACATGAAGAAACTTAATGTGACGCCTTTTACGTAGCTCACAAAAGCGCTGTAGCATACGCAATTCAACAGTATTGGTATACCACAAAGTCGTCTGCTTGACTGAGGACATAACTGAATGCGTGCAATACTGCTACCAGACGACTAGTCAAGGACCAGAATACTCTTCAATGGAGTGTTAATAATAGCAGGCTAATGGTTTCATTTTTAGAATAATTTCACTGACTATTATTCAGGTAATTTTAATGTCTTGGATTTAGTTTTAGCTGTTGATGAAGGAATTTCCAGTTACCGTTAAATGTTCATTTGAAATGATGAAAATAATTGACACTCGTATTCAAAAGTGAGAGTTCACTTACCTTACACATGCTGAAACAGAACCTCCAAGACCTAAGCTTTCTTCGTGTGAAACATATTTGTTACTTTCAATTAGGCTTCTTGTATGATCCTTGGAAAATCACGTTCAAACGCTGTTTTTATCAGTCCACTAATTAAGTATCCGTGCAGTTCTACAGCTTACCAAACATAGACTAAATAAAACCTTAAAGAGGCCTATATTTTTAATTCAGCGACTTTGATCCAGGTTAGACTCAAGGACCTTCACGCTAAATCAATCAAAGCAGACAACAGACTAATTAAGTCGATTCTTGAAGACTCATCTGCCTACACTACTTCTATTAAAATTGTCCTGTTCTACACTTTAATGTACTATGATAATAATACAAACAGCAATGTACAAACTGTTCACCTTTGTAACTCTTAGAGAAATGTACTGGGTGAACTAGAAATCAGTTTCAATCCTGCTGTTCGGTTGGCCTTTCGTGCAATATGTATATTAGACAGCAGTGTCTGCATGCAGCCACATAGAATGTGCCCAATTACTAGACATTAATCGGACTAGGTTCTATGTCTTTGGCCAAAAAACTTTCACGAGTGTGCTCTAGCTGCTACTTTGTAGATCGCCATCCGTTTCCAAATTGCTCAGAGTGCGTTATTCAGCGTTGCCTTTGCTTCGAAGTCTGCAGTCCGCTTCTGCTGCACATGATGTCTTCCGCGCATCCACAGCGATTCGCCGCCGTTGGATCCATGGCCAGGCGTGTAAGCAATCGATGGCAAGCCGTGTTGCCGATAATTGGAGTGTACCGCCGAAGCTGCTATTTGGCAGCTGATAATTTAATAATTAATTATGCTGGACTAGGCGTTCCTGAAAACAAGTGCAGCTTCCCCTTATGTTTATATAACAAAGCGCAGTTATTGTAGTGCAACTGATTGCGTGATTGTGACTATATCTAGCTCGAAGGGTTCTCAATTCTACATGCAGGCAGGGCTAATAAGATTGGCGACAATACTGGAACCAAACGGCGGTTGTCAAGTGTACATGCACGTAGGCCTACTATGTACATATGTAAATGTATATAATATATACTGGATGTTATACTTAGATATTAAAGATATATATTAGATACTAAATGTATATAATATATAATATATATAAACATATTATGTTTGCATGCATGCATTCATATATGTATGCGCGAGGACCCCTATTTAGCACCTCTATGAACCTCTCAAACTGGTGAGATCTACCCTATAGGATATTCTGGGTTTGACCTGATTGCGGCTTGGCTTTGGTGCGCCATCGTTTGACGCCTTGTGCTTTAGACACCAGCGCGTTAGAAGTTACTAATTACAATTACAATTTCATAACAAATGTCAGACCAGAAACAGGGTGATAAAACCCTAAGCTTAGTCGAAGTTCAACCGCAGGTGGGACTTAACTGGCTGGGATATCTCTTACAGGTTACGGTTTTGATTTTACTTCTGTCCTAGTTTACAAAAGTCTCAGTGACTAAACTTAATACTATTAATACTATCAGTGGTGTATTTAGAAATTATATGGTGGAGAAATGGCGCAGCGCTATTTCCCAAATCCATGGCGAACAATTCAAAGCAAAGAAAATTAGATTTTATAGCCTACTTGTAAGTCTCTAATGTGAAGACCACATGCTGCACCCATCTGCATGGACTGTTAAAATATGGCACTGATTGTATCTGTGGGGTAGACATCACCAGTCTGAGAGGTTCATAGAGGCGCTAAATAAGTGGCCTCATAAATATATATATATACATTCATGCATGCACACATACAAATGCTTATGATCTAAAAGTTAACTTATAACATATTAGCAAAATTAAACTAGGCTCTTTTATAATCCAAGATAATGAAAATCGATAGAACAATTACAGAGACAGGATTTACAATTACACAATAGGGTTATTTGGATCTTACGTCGAGATCTTCAATTATTTTGGACTTTAAGAAAAGTAAATATAGCCTAAAATATAGGCCTAAGTGCTTTTATAGTTAAGAAGCAAACTGTTCTGTCTGTCACTCATACAGTACGAACAAATAGTACATAGGCCTAAGCTTAACAAACCTAATTGCAATCTTGAAAATGTCTAAAGCGCTACTTTAAAGCTAAGCGCAAGGCACCAGCTTACTCACGAGCGTTGCGTCAAGTCAGAGTGGTTTCCCAAAGATGTCATGTAAGAAAATGTAAATTGTACGCGTTTTTCTATAACGACCAATGGCTTAGACCCTATCAGGTGAGATCCTTCACCACCGTTATACGCTATTTTTGAGGTCCCCGTGCACGGACCGTGCTAGCCAGAGATTCAAATCTCTGAAATAATTTATAAGCTACGACCGGGAAGCGAAACGGGGATCCTCACGCACAGAGGCTTCCTTGGTGTACGCGCTTACCGATGTAGCCAACTAGGCCAGCATGTAGCCAACAAAGTTCGGTTCCCAGAAGACCAGAGAGATAAAGAGAGACAGAGGAGCTGTTACGGAGGGTTGTGTTCGGGTTGAGAAAAATAGGAAAGCGTCGTATTGGATGGATCAGGGTAAGATTTCTTTAAAAGATTGGACTTCAGTATTTAATGGAAAGCCCGAGGAGTAATAGATAGAAGGGCTTGAGACAGACGATGGTGGACGAACGACGGGAGGGATACAGGAACGCAAAAATTTGCAAAATTCAGAGGGGAGATCGTTCCAGAGTGCAGGTGCAGTGTGATATATGAATTGGTCACAGAAATTAAGAAGAGTAGTTAAGGGGGAACGGGCAAGAGTGACGTAAGAGGGTGTACGGGTAGAACGGGGTGATTGGATGGTAAATAGTTGGTGGAAATACATAGGTTGGGAGCACTGCGGAGGGTTATAGGTTAGATAAACCACTTTAAAATGAAGGCGTTCTCGGATTGTCAGCCAGTGACGTGTTTTAAGGATAGAAGTGATATGGTTGTGCTTCGGTATCTTTGTGATAGCTCTGGCAAGTGAATTTTGGATCAGTTGAAGACGCTTGAGTGCATTCAGTGCTAAAGAAGAGGGAATTACAGTAGGCAAGCCTGAAGTGAACAATAGAGATAGCGATTGTGGAGGCATTAGGTAGGCTTAATGTTACCAAATAAACGATACATGCTCCGTCAAAACAACAGGAGAAGACGCTGGCACACACTCAGCGACTTACTAGGCCTAATGTATATACATCTTCGTTGTCTTACTGACTGCAAGGGCCTGATTTACCACTCGACCTACACGGGGACCCTGCTGTAATGCGCATGGAATGACGGGATGCTGTAAAGACAATCCGTAATTAAAGTGCAGAAAAGTATGTAAAACCAGCTGACACCGTGTATTTGCATAGTGTACTTTTTTCAATTTTGCAAGATTGTCATGGAACAAATTCTTATTCAGAATGAAACCTAATGACTCCCTCCTATGAACAAATGGCTGGTATCATGAATTCTATGTCATTTTGACAAAACTGAAATAGAATCCCTGATACCAGCTGAGAAATTTCTCACTGCTGAGATTCATGATACTGCTGAGAAAATTCTCACTCCATTCGGGAACCTCTGTCAGCGGGGACCCAGTACAGTTGCATATTTTGCATACTGGTTAACCTGACTGGGCTGATTGCTCTGCCTGATCTCTTTATTTAAAATTCAATCGTGTCGCTCCAAATCTTCGGAGCGATCAATCAATACGTCTAAGGAGGCTAAGCTAGTCGGTCACTATGACACAACTCTCGCTTCGGACGAAATTATTCATTATATTCAGGATATAGAAGGCTAGATCTACATAAAACGCTTACACGAGGCAATCCTTACAAATTACTTGAACCATCTTTTGTATAAATCTGCTTTGGAAGTTGTCTATCTACTCGAATGCCTTTAAAACAAAGCGCTATAAAATAATTATCTTAGTTGCACGTGACTCGGTTGTTGTTGAGAATCACAAACGGTTGTTCCTTCGAAGTGTGCCTGATTATTTTTCAAAAAAGGCAAAGTATTATTGGTAATAATAACAGCAATTATTTCACGGACAATTAATTAAAGAGCCAATAATTACGCTCGCTATTTGATGAATCGCCGGTCGTCTTAAGTCTGATGCGAGGCGATGAAACTTTATCTCCATACGTATTAGGCCTCCTGGCGTGCCTGATCGAACCTCCAACTGGATATCGGCCTTACGGTCGGCTTCTGTTAGTCCGGATATCATCTCCAATTTATCAGGATTTTCTCGACAATTTCATAGTTTTATCAATATTCTCATTTGCCGTCAGTTCGACGCATAAACCGGATATGACGCTTGATTGGGTTTGGGCCTATTTTCAGCGTGGGCGCGGCAGTATGCAGAAACGCTGCTGCAGTTCGGCAAGACTTAGGAGGGCCTGCGCTGAAGACATTATTGTGGATCTAGAAATAATCAGAATCGTTTACTGTAAGATTGTAATGTCGGTGAGTAGATTTATCTAGCGCCTTCGTTCCGTACAATGCGGTGCAGTTTAGGCTATCTAACTTCTAACGAAATATTAAAGAACTGATATTAATAGCACATCAAATGGGCGTTGTAGATGTATATGAGTTGAAATAACAAAAGCGTGCACATGTTTGTGGGTCCCATTGGGAAATGAAAACCCTTGTGACAGGCATACATGCCCAATGGCCTTAGTATCTCACGCATATAAATTTCAACCTAGGGGTGTTGAATAGTGCAAACGTTACACAGGTAAGCCGACCATGGCAGCATTATATTGTCTAACTGTTACGCCTGTATCAGTGATTGGGAGACAGTGTGGTTTAATAGTGCATCGTTTAGTTTATGACAAGTTTAGTGGGCCATCGGCGTATCAGCTCCAGACCACTGGTACTGATCAACAGAATGGTGTTGCCAACGTGCTGGGCCTATATTTCTGTGGCGTCGATGCGTTAAAACATTTGATGAGGGGTAAACACATACATCCCCGCCCTAAATTCCCTCCTTTGGATTACACGTTTGCATATTGTTGATGTTGCTGTTGCCTAAGGTAGATTGTATTGTCTCTGAAGATCAAAACATACTGGAGACAATTTTTACGGTTACAAATATAATTATTATGATTACATACAAATGTAGCTTAATCATTTATTACAATCTGTGAGTAACTGTCATTATTATAAATATGTGCTAATCAAAGGTAAAATTGATCACTCAGGATTCCCAAAAATGTCCGGAGAATATGAATTAATGATTGTTATTGTTGCTGCTGTGTTGCTATTTGACTAGAAATGTTGTTTGCTATATATCGCAATTATTTTCTGCCTTGTCGATCGGTGACTAAATCATATTTCACAGCTTAAAGCTTTTAACTTGGCCTCCAGAAAATTTTATTGCATTAACTTTCCCTGTTACAGCATACAGCATCACGTCAGGGCTTTTCATGTCATGATATGATGTCTTCCATCAAATGGCGTGGAAGAAAGACTTCGTTGGTCTAGCGATATCGGCTCAGTAATGATGGATTGCGATCAGTATCGTTAAACTTCAGTCTAAGCACAGCCTAGAGACGAGGTGTTGAGCCTGGAACTCCTTTCTAAAGGGACGGAAAGGAAGTGTAAGTGGACCAGCCCAATAATTACTACACCATTGCCAGTTCCTGCCGCCTTCCATGCAGTCCAGGCAGAAGAGACCGATAAGACAATAGCCTGTTGGAAGCAGGCCTTGAATCCATTGTTTAACGACCTCTTATGGCTGATAGGGCCTATGACCTTGACTTTACCTTAGCCTACATTTTTAAAGGTTGATAAATACGTATGTAAATGAAGTATCGGCTTCAATGCATCATAAAGGCAAAAAGATTGAGACGCAACCCAATTTTGGACGACACGTCCGAAATACCCCATGGGTTGGCGACCACTGTACTTTTAGTTATTTGTATATTCGCTTGACAGAATGCATTAATACAGTCTAGTTTGCCATTAGCTCACTGATTTGATTTTACAAATATTGATAACAATTTAAACGGGTATTTCACACGTTAGCAAGCCGTTTAACTTTTAAAATTTAAATCGTCTTTCTGCGTCTTGGTAGACTGCAGCGTGTCGTGATACCAAATGTATTCGTCAGTGAAGGAACAGCAGCAGCACCAGCATCATGAGCAACAACAACAACTACTACTACTGCAACAACAACAACTACTACTACTGATAATAATAAGTACCTGTACTAGAAATATTTTATTTGTAATAGTATTAGGATTAGCGTTAGCAGTAGCATCAGTATTAATGCTATGGTTGCTTTTATGTAGTTTAACTATCTGTACAAAGCTGAGGCGTGATTAAAGCCACCTTATTATCAATCTGTATACATACACATGAATATATATATATATATATATATATATATATATATATATATATATATATATATATATATATATATATATATATATACATACATAAAAGCATGTCTATATTGGCTGATAGATCAGGCGTTGCCAATTTGGTCGAGGTTCTGTTGTTCTCGTGTTATCACGTTTCCCTGCAGGCCTTGTCCTGGATTCGCCTGTGGTGTCACGACCGGAAGTGGTCTCCATAGAAACGGCATCTTTGTCAGATCGCCTGCTTGCTTAGACGTGTAGGCTACATAAGGTAGCAACGGGTGTTTTACAGTACATAAAAGCTTACTCGGACAAATTTATATAGATAGCGCTATAAAATGCATCATAATTGGCCTCATAATGTGGCAAGGGATGTATAGCAGCTGTAGTGGCAGCAGATGTGAAAGTGGAGTAGCAGATTGTACACTTCTTTACTTCTCTGCACGGGTCCTTCTTTTTTGACAGTTTAGACATAATATGTATATCTATATATCATTATGTGTATATTAAGATCGGTGTTGGTGTCGGTGGAACTAAAGTTCGAAGCTGGACGGGTGAAGAACGGTCGAGATACAGCGGGACCGGTTACACGGTACACTTAGTGGTTACGCGTCTGCATGACGGTCAATTACGTTACTATGATGTTGTTTTTGGAGTAGGTGTATTTGCTATTTGCTATTTGCTGTAAATGACTGTAGAACTGTTGCTGGTTTATTGTGACGAAGGAAGGATAGGTGTCAAAGCCTTGTAACGAGTTTTTTCTGGAAATGGTTATTATACAGATGACCGTTGTAAATATTCATTGTAAATATACTCTGTAAATATAACAATTGGAATACAATTTGGGTTTTGTTATAATTCACCAATAAACGAATTCGCGAAACTCTTCGTGGAATTTGGCCTGCACAACGACCTTGCTTAGTAGGCCTAGCGATCATCGACTCTTAATTTAGTATTAATACAGTGGCGATAAGCTTACAGAAGTTCTGAGATTAGGCCTATTATTACAATTCATTTTAGTCGCCGTACAATTCGTCGCATAACAGTTTAATTTAAGGCGTGATGTAATATAATGTGTTGCTAATTGCAATTTTAGTGAAGTTGCAACAAATGAGAGTTCGTTGTGGATTTGGGGATTTCGTCAAGTTCTGCTATTAACTGTATCTCTGCATGCAGATGCCGCTTCTCTTCTCAGACAGTCCACCTCCATGTTAACTTGCATCACAGTAGTAACGCTAAACAAGGCTACAATACCGAAGTTGTACAAGTCACTGGAAAGAACAAAGTTGGTAATACTGCATCCAGGTATGGAGTTAGGAACTAAGTGATGTGATCGGCAACGGTTGTCGAAGATGATTCCGAGGCTGGAGACTGGAAAAGAGTAAAGTGTAGGTTAAATTAGAAGGTTAAAGAATGTCTGGAGGATAGTTTGACTGGTTGTTCTCCGAGGCCAATTGTTATAAATTCTGTTTTTGAATGGCTTAGACATAGACGTCTGGTGTTCATGGTGTTGGTGTTATGTAGATGATTTAATGCATGGAACCGAACCTGACTAGACGTCTTGAAGAAACTAATACCCGCAGCTTAGGCTTTATTTTGCTCAAGAAATCTCGCGATTACGATTACCGATTTATAGCGGGGTGATTAAGGTTTCATATGCTGATTGCATATGGAAAGTGAACGTTGTATTCAGTCGCCAGAGGACAAATGCATCGATTTCCAGCTTCTAGTAGTAGCATTTTCTTTTCGGTTAAACGCCATTTGGATATTCAACACGGAGGGAAGGTGCATAAATTTCCTGGCTTTTTGCAAGCATTCGGATTTAGGTCAGTTACGTTCACTTCTATCATTAATTTGCTATTTACGCATATTTTCTTCTAGTTATATTTTGATAAGCATGCCGAAGAATTTAGCTTATCGTATTGTTTTCGGTTTTACGTTGGGCTCTCACACGGAATGCAAGTCAATTCAGTGGCAAATACACGCGAGGTATAGCCAAAGCGTTATTTAAAATAGTAACTTAAAATAATGTTAATTATAATTATATGTAAATATTATTTCAAGCTCTGCATTTAATATAGTTTGCCTGAAGCAAAAGCATTCATCACATGGATATATTTTTTTGTATAAGCTATTCATTAAATAATAACATGAAATACATTTTTTTAGTAGTTTACATTAGTTGATGATGTTATATAATTGAAATCTGAAATTTAAGCAAGTCTGTCTGTGGCTAACTTGTTCTCAAATGAAGTTTATTACATGATTATAAATATATAATTTTAATGAATGTGTTTATTATTCATTAAAATCATAATAATAAATATATATTTTAAAATCTGCATCTACTAATAGTTTAACTGAGGCAAATCAACACAAAAGTAATTAACATTTGTATAATCATGTGCTCATGAATGGATGTATATAATACATTTAAATATCAATAAATTATATTGAATATAAATATGTATTATTATATTTTTTATATTTAAGTATTAATTTAAATGTTCATAACGTTACATATTTCAGGATCTGTTTAACATATTGTCATCATGTCATTAAATGATATTATATATACATTACTATGTAACATTAATAAAAATGAATTAAATGAATATGTATACTTAATTAAATATACATGTACAATACAGCATAGCCAAGGCTTTTGTTCCAGGATCCAAATTTCTCCAGTTTGGTCAAGGCTGCATAGCAGCTTATAAATTCCAGGCACACTTGGTTGGAGAGCACTGTAAGTTTTCTGACATCAGAATCTTATGACTTTCAGATCCTCACTTTTATTATGACCAAATAAGCTTAAACCTGGCACTCCAACAGTAACATTCGACAATAGAGTGAGTGAGAGAGATCAACCTTTATCCCATACACCTTTTTCACTTTGAGTATTCCTTGTCTAACAGATGCTTAGTGTCAGTGACTGATTCGTATCATTACATATTTTGTATATAAATATGAACAAAATAGAAATTAATTGTTTTGATAACAGAACATACATTGTCACAGTCTTTGTGAGGTTATCTATAGTGTGTGGATTTGAATCCCAAGGGCAAAGAAGAGAGATTTAGTTGGTGATTTAGAAAATGGCTGAAATAGCTTATTGGAGAGATAACAGTTACAGTAACACAATAAGAAAATCCTTTTCACTCTTTTTTGAAAGAATTAAAGAAGGAACAGCTGGAAATAAAACAAAAACATCAAGATCAGTGAAAGTCATATGACTAACGTGTAACTAGACCGTCATAAGTAAGTAAGTAAGTATATTCTTTAATAACCAATAGCTAATCGCACATCGGTTTAAAAGTATTTAATAACACAAGAAAAACTTAATATGCATAAAACGTCCTAGTAATAAAACATTTATGCGTTAAATTATCAGCAGGAGGAATACTACAATCATGGTTGTGGGACCGTAGGGACTAACTGAATTAATAAACATCAATAATCATTTATTTAGAGCCATACTGAGTTGTTACAATACTTAGATAGAAATATTTTAAAGAACCCCTTCACAGACTATAGCTAGCATGAACATAACATGAGTATAACAATGTACTATAGTTAGCATGAAGAGTAAACTGGCATGAAAGTTATACTGCACTTTTAAGACAGTCACACTTGTTGAGACAAATTACACAAATTTCTTCTACATATGAAAGTGGTCTTCGAACCGGAAGACTACTACTTGAGATTTGCTAAATGTGGAATTTTAGTATCTCTAAATCTGTGAGATGAAGGCTGCTTCATTTACAATTTCTTCTTAGCCAATATTATATCTAAATCCTACAAGCTCTTTTTACTCTGTCATTATAATAGTATTGAACATCTGCCTACTTGAAGCATCTTTTTACACAGCAAAAATTCTTTGAAAGCCAGTGAGCATTTTCATTTGTTGAACTGCTCTTCTCTATCCATTAATCTAAGGTTACATTGCGTAAATCATTGATGATAATTCAATCCTATGACGTGGAACATCAACAGATCACAAATACAAGTACTTCACTTTTGTTCCAGGATCCAAATTTCTCCAGTTTGGTCAAGGCAATAAAGGCCTTTAGTATGCAACACTTTCCGAATCATCATTCTGTACCATATGCATTACCAAACTGTTTTTCTTATATTTATATGGCACTACCATCTGATAACAAAGTAAGAAGAAAGTAAGAAAGGTCTCAAATAGCACAAAGAGGCTGTATGTACATTAAGGACTTGCCAAATTATCCTACACAACTTTAGACCATCTCAGCAGAGACTTGAACCTGGATACTCAACGTTCCACCATATGCCATGAACTACCGGAACACTCTATGAACTATGAACTTCCTGTGTCACACTCACCAGAAATACATGATAGTAAATGCAGAATCCACTTACAGTAATCATTTTTATGATCAAGCTAACAAATCATGCAGTTGGAATTAATTATCTTATAGTAACACAGTTTACACTCAAATAACCAGCTTGTAAATTCAAAATTAAACCATAAGAATAACCAGTGCTTTTGTTCTGTAGCTCACATGAACTCTGCTATGACAATACCCAAATGTAATTTATGCAAACTGTAGACACAAATTTTGACATAGACAGCCAGCGAGACTTTTCTGATAACACATTAGCTGGCTGAAAAGCCCAAGATTATTCTATGGTATCAGACTTATTGATCACCACAGAACATCACACAGAACAGTTTTGTTGCACATGTACTAGGTAACCTATCAAAAGCAATTTTCTTTAGCTCTGTTGCCTACACAAGAAGCTGAGACAAGATTTAACTAAGAATGTCTGCTAATAATTAATAACATTGTGTCAGAGAGGCTGCAATAAAACATTTCAGCTGTGGCAAAAATGTACAATTATGCAGCTCAAAACCTTGAACATAAATTCTAAGACCCAGGGCACATCTTAGACTTATATTTGTTGATTTGGGTATTTACATAAAATTTTATATTTTCCATGTGCGATTGGCAAGCGCTGGTTCCTTAGCTTTTGCATTCTAGCAATCAATTTGACTGGATTTTCTTTATGGAATTAGAAAATTGTCTGTTCACAGCTTCTTTTTCTCCTTTGAACCACTTGATGTAGTCTCGGCTTGTTTTCTGCATTTTTGGTGAACTTTCTCATCCTTTGACTTTGACAGTGATTTGCTACTGGAACAGATGTTGTAAGCTTCACTGACAGCCACCGCATCCTTTTTAGTGCTTCTTTGGTTTTGTTGTAGCTGCAACTCCCGCTTCATTTCGAGCACCTGCTGTAACTTGTGCTGCTAGCTTTCTCTTTGCTAGACGAACTGTAAACATTATAAATAACATATTGTACATTTCACATATTAACTGATGGTGCAAATGGCTTAAATATGGTTTCTCCATTAAACATGTCTAAATGAACAGCAAGCAAACATTAATTATATTATTATAACAAGCATAACCTACTCAGGTCATCTGATGTTAATTATACAAAACTGGATAAATGTTGTTTCTTAATTAACAAACTTATAACACATCCTAACACATCATAGAATACAAGCAAACATTCATGTTACCTTTATTCTATCCCTCCTCCCTTCCTAATCACCTCACTCTGCCTGCATCTCTCTCCCTCCCTTCCTACCTCAGGTATATACTATTAACAACAGCTATAACATTAGTAGTGATAACAGTAATTATTAACGATAATTATAGCAACAATAACACTAATAATAATAATAATAAAGGTATTAACTATGAAAGGTATATCATAATACCATTTAAAGTTGAAACTGAAATATGAGGCAACCACTGTACCATTATGAATCTTGGAATTATCGTCTTCAGTGGTAGCATCAGTGTTAGCATCCTGGTTGGCAGTCATGTTGGCATCATCGCCAGTGTCGTGAATGCCATTCTTGTCAACATCATTGTCATCATCTTGTGAACTTCATCTGGAGATACACTTCCTGGAGACAGAAATTCTCAAATACCTTGACTTGTGCTAAGCATCACATTCTGCAGATTAAATATATCTGATTTAATTGCCAAACAAGGTTGCTTGTCCAATTTTGCTGTGGGTTGACTGGCAGTTGCAGAACAGGCTTATCTGTCTGTTCAACATTTGTAGCTGTTGGTGAAGAAGTATACTGTAGTGTCATGCCACCACCCAAGAATCCAAGACTGTATAATAAACATAAGACATTGTTGTCCATTAGTTCATTGTCATCAGTATCCAGATGAAAAATTCCATACACCATTATCAGAATCACAGTCGGCAATACCATACCTTTTCCAAACATACACATAATTGTAATTTCATGAAGACAGACATCTTCAATATCTAGATTCCATACATTGTTATCACTTTCCTGTTTTACATCCACCTCTGACTTATCAGATTTCCAACATACTTCTCTAATAGAATATGATTTTGACTATGATTTCAGATGTTACTGACTTGAAGTGACCATTGATTAATAGTTTATGCAATTATGAAAAGAGCGCTATAGACATTAAACTAGATTAATTCGATCTTTGTTTGCCAAATTTATATTAATCATTACAACTTAAAATAATTACTACCTACTACTGATATTTTCAAGCATAACATTACTGGGTCAGCCACATAATTAGAGACAAGACCAGATAAAACAAGTCGTAGGTTACCCTCAACATACCTTAGGTTACCCTCAACATACCTTCTCCATTTTATTGCTGTGTTGTAGGCCGGCAGTGGTGCATACCAGCTTCAGAAGGTGATCTGTGTATCCCTTCTACTTCCTCAGTTATATGCAGTTGTAGGTCAACAGATGCCAACAGTGTTGCCTTCAAAACCTATGTTTGAACTCTACTTTCTCAATTATACTCCGTTTTGCCACAAATTTCCGCCTACTTCTAGGCGATTAACTGCGGAAACTAGTAATGAAAGGGGATTCGTGTATTCCCTCTACTTCATGAGTTATTTGCAGGTGGTCATCAGCATGTTCACTTACGATTAAGTTAAAAGGATTAATTTATGAATCGCTTCGTGTGTACTCTTAAAATGAATTTTTGTATACGCGGCTGTGGATTGGTTATTGTGTTTGTTACGATTGGTCATTGTTGAAACCCGCCCGTAGTGTTAGCTAGCGATTAAAGAATTTGTTAACAAAGTAGAAGTTGGATTTCTAAAAATCGTGTAGTGTCATCTAGCGAATACAACTAAACTAGAAGCAGGCTGGTATTCGCTAGATGGCAGGAGACGATTTTTAGAAATCTAGCCTCTTGTTTGTGTTACTGAATTCTTTATTCGATTGCCATTTTGTACGGAGTTTCGGAGAAACCGAATATCCGGAAATTCGATTTCCAAGACCAAATTGCTTACAATTTATTATTTGCATGGTAGTCCCTTGTGACATAAGACGTTTTAAATAAAAACTACAACAATGAGATGGTGGGTACTTGGTTTGAAAGTAGTGTTCGAGCCTTACGTCAAAAACGAATGTCAGATGTCCTTCACATGACAGATCCTATAAAGCATTTAAAATTGTATTCGTTAGATATCGGCAGATAATTTTTAAAAAATCCAGTTGGTTTTCTGCTAATTCTTTTAATTGTATTAGCTAGATGACAGCAGACTTTTTTTCGAAATCTAGCTTCTGTGCTATTGAAATTTACAAAATCATGAGACGGTGGGGGATTGGTTTGATCGGTCAAACTGGTATAAATGTATTATTTTGTCTTATAGAAAAATCTGTATCTTCGACATTAAAAAGTCACATAAAAAAATGTTAATGCAAAAACTACTTCAGTGAGACAAGGTTTGATAGGTTTGTGATAGGTTTGAGCATATTAGGACGGTTGACCAGGCCTCTTCCTCGCTGTCTGATATTCCTACTAACAGTGTACGGACAGTGTAGGTCTACTAGAGTACAGTTCGCTAGGTATAGATTTCTAGGTACAGACTGGGCGGCGCAAGTGGAGCAGAAATCTTTAAACAAATGTCTGCCATAGCGGGTATTTCAACCTCCGACCTGTCGATTGCAAATCATTTGAAAACAGACAATTGTGGCCGATTTCCTCTGTGTGTCAGAGTGCATGCTTAGGCTAATTTTAATAGCATGTGTCCCTCGTTCGACGGCCTAGGCGTCAGTCTGTGGACTGTTGGTTATTGGGTTGTATTATAACCGTGGTTTTAAAAACGAAATTTCTAAAGCGCGCTGAGTGGGATGGGTAAAAATACTTTGAAAAGAAGTTTTTGAAAAGTTTTCACTTTACAGCTGTAGGAACCTTGAACAAGTCCTTCATTCACAATTGCTCAATTCCATCGATTGTTGATTATTAATTAGATAGTGTTGCTCAATAAAATTGTTGATTATTAATTAGATAGCGTTGCTCAATAAATGCAGAAATAATAAGAAACTCAACTGAATCCTTACCAATATCTGAACTCCGGGGGATGGTGGTTGGCTGGCCCAGGTGGCTTGATCTACCATGGATATTCACTCAACCAAGTGCTAGCCATGCTGGACATTGCTTAACTTCACTGTGCTTGCACAGGGCTGTATCATCAGAACCAAGAATCTATCCTTAATCATGTAAAATAGTGCTATTATGCCCAGGCTGCTTAATTTACCTGGGATTACAATTTCTTTAGATGTTTTGGTGTTTTGTAGATCCAGCTTCAGCAGGACAAGCATCACATGAAATGCATGAGGAGGGGAAAACGGTGAGAAGAAGAAGAAACGCTGAATGAGAAGCTGACAGCAAGAGACGAAGAGCGGGAAGACGCTAGTGAGTCTTTATAGTCCATTATCTGCCATCTAATCTATTGACTTCTCTGCAAGTCCATTCTGTTGCCTAACAGGTTAAGCTAGTTTCCTCCTACACTGCACAACTCCAGCCTGTCTTGATTGCTGCGGCTCACCTGATTGGTGCCATTCCTAAGTCCTGCCATATTTCTTCATTATATTTCTTCATTTATGCTTGAACAATTGCTTTGGCTCCCAATACGGAATCTTGACCCTCGTGCGGGACTGTCTTGTTGGCTGTGCTCCGCTTTATCTAAGGGAGCTCTGCATCTCCCTTTTTTCTATTCCTGGCCGCAGACCACTGCGTTCGTCGGTTCAGGGTGCTCTCGGTGTACCTCGAGCTCCAACTGCCACCGCTCAGCGCCGTAGCTTTGCTTTTGCTGGCCCTGCCTCTTGGAATGACTTACCTACCGACCTTCGACGGCAGCTTCTCTCCCTCTCCCCTCCCTCTTCCGCAAGCGCTTGAAAACCGTATTATTCCACAGTTGCTACGACGGGCAGGTAGTGCCTCTGATGACGCTACCTTGAAGCGGCGCTTTACAAATTTACGATTTCTATTACAATACCAAATTGGATGGACTAGGTCTAAACTGAACCTAAGAGAAAATGTCCTGTCAACTACTGGTGGGCCCCATGTTCAGGATCACCGGTTGGATCGAAATATTTCATTGTCTATTTAGAAACCTTAGGGTTAAGATTGCGGATATGAAGAAGCAGAGGAAGAGGATGAGGTATATATGTTGCATCTGATGTTCAGTGCTTTTATTATAAAATGATAAAAAACTAGAAGCTGACAGCAAGCTGACATAATAATTTGTGGCACTCTGGCAAGAATTTATTTGTTGTCTGATAGGCCCTGTGACATGAAACATGTTTAAAGCAAAACCTACATCAGTGAGACGGTGCATGATTGGTTTGATATCGAAAGTCCTTGATGAAATGGCTCCTGTTACGCAAGTCCTGTTACGCAATTTACTTTGTATCGCTGAATGTTCGTTGAAAATTTTGTAGGGATCCATCAGTTTGCGTTAATGCTTTGGTTAAATTTTATTAGGTGGACGTGAGCAGACGTATTTATGAACTCTCGTTGCTAGTTTAATTGTATTAGCTAGATGGCAGGGGTTTTTTAATCCAGGTTCTAGCTAGTGATGAACTCGTTCATTGCCAGTTTAATTGTATTCGCTAGATAGCAGATTTTTTCTAAACGAGCTTCTAGTTTCGAAAGAAGTCGTTCATTGCTAGTTTAATTGTATTCGCTAGATGGCAGAAGATTTTTTATAATCCAGCTTCTAGTTTTTATTGAAGTCGTTCAGTGCTAGTTTAATTGTATTCGCTAGATGGCAATAGATGTTTTTATTATCCAGCTTTTAGTTTATATTAATGATCTTTTTTCATCGCTCGATTATGGACGATTTCGGATATCAGGAATTTCGATTTCTGCTGCCAAATTGGTAAAAGATGTTATTTTGCCCCATAGGCTCTAGTCACAAAAACTTTTAAAGCAAAAACTACTTCAGTGAGATGGTGGGTGATTGGTTTGAGCGTAGTTTTGGAACCATACGTAAACAGCGAATATAGAAAGTCCTGCAAACAACGGAGTGTCTTACGCATTGTTTATTTAAATGTAACTAAATTCATTCAGGTTTAGCTTAAGGAACTTCATGAAATTTTCGTAATTGTTCATTTCGCTGAATATTTTGGTTTTTTACCTTAAGTCAAAGGATGTTACTGAAAATGTGTGTGTGCTGAAAGTGACAAAATTTGTCAGTTAGGAAATCTGTCTGTTTACGCTTCTTCTTCTGGTTCTCTGCCATCAGGCGGGTTCATATGTCCGATGACGCCAGTCCCCACGGTGCTGAGCTTCTTCTTTCTGAGCTTCTTCTGCTGTATCCGTCCGTCATTGTCCAATCCTGCAGCATCTGTCTGGGTCTTGCTGTTGTCTTCCTTCCCTCCATTCTGCCCTCAATTACAGTTCTCATAAGCAAGTCCCCTCTCACTATGTGACCAATCCATTTGCTTTGTTGTCTTCGTATTGTAAGTATGATAGATCTTTCTTCCCAACTCTTTTCATCACCTCCTGTAGCAGGAACAATGCTGTCAGTTTTGTAAAGGCATCCTCAGCTGACACCATGAACATATCAACAGCAATTTATCCTGCAATGAATTGTATAGAGTTGTTGCATCTGGTACGTCCATTCCAGCATTCACAAGTCCATCTGCAGTCCGCTTGATCAACAACCCACCTACCCTGTGAGCAGGGCCTTTCCTGAGGCCTGCTTCTGAATAGTTCCAAGTGACATTAACAAAACCATACTCACTGTGCAAGAGGCTTTCCATATGATACAAATTCTTGGAACGTCAATACTGTGATGCTGGCAAATAGCTTATGAAGTGTACAGTTGTGTTTTGGTCATGCTTTATCATTGTAAGTAAGGCTTGAAATGAGCTGAAATAAATGTCTGGAGGGTCATGTCGATTATTATCCATAATAGTACAGAACGCTTTCATCTTAAGTGATGTGTAGTACACTCCAGTATGCAACGTTACTTTTGACCAACTACCACAAAATGAACTGACTGAATTTTTCTTTGTATTTGATGGCATAGTTTTCACTGAAATCCACCAGAACTGCACATTCACTAGCCTTCAAATTCTCTATCAGTTCTTCGGCTTTTTGTATTGGTGTATTATGTTGTAATTGTTAATACAACATGTCTTCATCAGAGGCCCGGGAAGTTTTTGAAAGTTGTGTGAGCCAACCTCAGTAAAGTACAGTACTAAAGTGGATAAAATTATATATTATATCGGATATAATCTATAAGAATAGGTAGGTATCTCCGTTGGCCAAAAACGTTGTGTGCGCGTGCTGCTGCCTCAGCGTCATAGAGCCAAAACTTGTGTGAGCATCGGCTCCCGGGCCCCCGGTCTTCATTGCATCACAGAAACACTCCTTTAGTTCTCCATATGTTCCTGTCTGTTGCTGCTTTTAGAGCAATGCAAATATGAAACTGTTTCTTTGAACCATCTGCTTCTCTGCTCACTTCGTATTCTCAGAGACTCTTCCATTCCAATCAATTTACAGTACATTTGTTTGGTTTACTGTTGGCAAGTTACAGTTTTTGACAAACATTTGCGGCACTGACGGTACATACATTGCTTGCTGTCAGTTGAGCAGTTCTTCTGCCTTACCAACTGGACTGCATCACCTATGCTGATTCAGTGCATGAAAATAAGGAAACATACATTGTGCTTCAAGCTAGCTAATGAACCATCAACTTCAATATCGTGCTTAATTAAGTTGTTGTGCACATTTATTAACACATGTCGAACTGCAAATTCAACATGTGTGTACAACGTGTTTTACCTACCAACAGTGAAATTTGGTGATGCTGCAGTACAGCCAAGATTCTTTACTGCTGACACATCAGTAGCGCCTTAATCACATGCAATGGATTGAACAGATTCAAACCATTGATTCATTCTTTTATCAGCTTTGAAAGTTTTGAGCTTGCTATTGTGTTGTGTGCAAAGAAGAAGGCGATTGCTTGGGCTCTACTGCGCATGCCCACTTTCCATTTACTGCATGGACCCCCTAACCATAAACGGTAATGCGTGTGTTCCAATTATGCCATCATCTGTATGTCCTGTGACTCGGTCTAAATTCTTGTCAAAGCTACTGCTGAAGTCATTTCTGTCACCTTGGTCGTTTCCGAGTTTATACCACTGTTCTTGTCCGTGTTTGAAGCAATTGCTTGTTCTGTACCGGGTAACATGCATTTGCAACCGAGTCCCAATTCCTCCAGCAAACAGTTCAAAAGAAACTAAAAATACAAGAAACTTGAAGATGAATGTGGAGTCAAAGATTTCTGGTTCATGCAGCACGAAAGCAGAATTTACATTGCAGACCCATTGGCATTAACAGTGAACTCTTAAATTCTCACTCTGAGAATAAGAAAACATATATGAATGATATATCCATACATACATGGCAGACCAAATTAGCCTTCCCACTTGTGCTCAAATAACCCTGCAAACTAGTAAGAACATATTAACTCTCTAAGAAGTTACTTTAAAATCTTTTTATAGAGGTCTCCCAATTGACAATATTGCTTCCTCTTCTTCTAACATATCCAATTCAATAATGCTGCAACCTTGGAAATATTTTTGTAGGCCTTAATGCCAGTTCTTAGACCTACTGTATAATGCATTGTGAGAAGTTATGATTTTGTGTGCACATCACAAATTTTGTTGATGATGATTATTATTATTTTGATGATTATTATGATGATTATAATTATGATGATTATATTAACAGTAATAAACACTGGTGTGGGTAACCCTCTGAAGCACGTTTTAATAGGAACTCAGTGAACACTCAGATGAAAAGTGCTCATCAATTAGCAAGTCATGCAACAGCATCTTTGAGAGATTCTTCTAAATGTGCCATATAAATAACTAAAGAAACTGACTCACATCAAATAAAGTAGGCAGTCTATTGCATTCCAGTTGAGTCTGTTTTGTAACGCATTTGTGAAGTGGATGTCTTCAAAGTGTACACCACACAACAGATGATACATGTGCAAATCTTCTGGGGCTTTTCCACGGAGATCTGCACATCTGGTGCTGTTGACCCACTTCTTGCACCTAACACAGCTTGTTAACATGAAATGTTAAGAAACTTAATATAAGTCATGTTCCGTTCATGAATCTTTCTTAAATGGCCGTCTGTCTGTCTGTGTATTTACAGAGTCCAAGTGCTCTTGATGGATACTACAAGGTAAGGTTATCATTTGCCCCAAGTGAGCCATATAAGCTGAGATGTAAGACAGCTTTCATTTTTTAGTTGCAATGCTGTTAACGTGTTTGATCTGCTGACCTTCAGCTTCAGGACTATTTACCTCTCTGGACAATTTACCTGCGCTTGTTATAATTAATCGGAATCATAAGCTCGATATTTCTACAGCACCCAAAGAAAGCTAAGCAGCGGGAACCAGTTTAATTACAGGCGCTGAGTTGAAACAAATTCAGTAAGCAGGAAGTGTTTGCTTCCAGTTCAGCATCCATGAGTCACTGGATTCTAATCATGTATGTTATGTTATTCTCGCATAACAGATCCTGATCATGTATGTTTTCTTGTTCTGATAATTGCTTGTAATCATGTATGCTTTCTTATTCTCACAAAATTGGTTCTAATCATGTATGTTTTCTTATTTTCGCACACTGGATTCTTATCATGTATGTTTTCTCATTCTTGCACAATGGGTTCTAATCATGTATGTTTTCTTATTCTTGCACAATGGTTCGAATCATGTATGTTTTCTTATTCTTGCACAATGGTTCGAATCATGTATGTTTTCTTATTCTCGCACACTGGATTCTTATCATGTATGTTTTCTTATTCTTGCACAATGGGTTCGAATCATGTATGTTTTCTTATTCTTTCACAATGGTTCGAATCATGTATGTTTTCTTATTCTTGCACACTGGATTCTTATCATGTATGTTTTCTTATTCTTGCACAATGGGTTTGAATCATGTATGTTTTCTTATTCTTGCACTATGGGTTCTAATCATGTATGTTTTCTTATTCTTGCACAATGGGTTCGAATCATGTATGTTTTCTTATTCTTTCACAATGGTTCGAATCATGTATGTTTTCTTATTCTTGCACACTGGATTCTTATCATGTATGTTTTCTTATTCTTGCACAATGGGTTTGAATCATGTATGTTTTCTTATTCTTGCACAATGGGTTCTAATCATGTATGTTTTCTTATTCTTGCACAATGGTTCGAATCATGTATGTTTTCTTATTCTTGCACAATGTTTCGAATCATGTATGTTTTCTTATTCTTGCACAATGGTTCGAATCATGTATGTTTTCTTATTCTCGCACACTGGATTCTTATCATGTATGTTTTCTCATTCTCACAAAATTGGTTGTAATCATGCACGTTTTCTTATTCTTGCACATTGGGTTCTAATCATGTATGTTTTCTTATTCTCACAAATAGGGTTCTATTCATGTATGTTTTCTCATTCTCACAAAATTGGTTGTAATCATGTATGTCTTCTTATTCTCACACAATGGGCTCGAGTCATGTATACTTCCTTATTCTTGCACATTGTTGTCTAATTATGTTTTCTTATTCTTGCTAGGACTCTTCCTGCTTGCGATTTGCTTGCCTGTCTGCTTTTCTTCTAGTTACTAGGGTAGGGTAGGACTCTTCCTGCTTGCCTGGCTGGATTTCTTTTGGGCTAGGACTCTTCTGCTTGCTTGCCTGCTTTTCTTCTGGGCTCTACTGCGCATGCCCACTCATCATCATCATCATCATCATCATCACAGAGAACAGCTTACTCACTCACTGACGATTATTGCCATTAATTCCGGAAGAGATAGCTTGTTTGGTCAGTTTCAGTGACAGGTGACAGGTCATACTAAACAAACAGGTCAAGATGAATGCCTGCTTGCAGGTTGTTGATAGATAGGTAGGCATGTGGTTGATGGACAGGAAGTTGATCGACAGGTGGTTGATAGGCAAGTGGTTGATAGACAGGTGGTTGATAGGCGCAGGTGCCTGATAGGCAAGATGCGGCTAATCATCCACACTGACGCTCTCAGCACAACGCTTCAATTTTGGTTCCTTCTGTGTTAAAAAAATCAGACTTGCCACGAATTCTGATTAGGTCAAGGTGAATACCTGCTTGCAGGTGGATGATAGACAGGTAGCCAGATGATTGATCGACAGTGCCTTCTGGCGAATAAAATGCATCGCAGTAGAACGCAATCGTAGGCGCGTTAAGCGGAATTAAATTGATCGTAGTTTACCTATATTTTGTCGCTTACTTTACCTGTCTTTTGTTACCTTGTGTGCCTGTGTTTCTAACATTGCATATGTGTGTGTTTTGTTGCCTGGCTTTAGCTGAACTGCTGCGGCGCCAAGGGCCCGTATGACTGTCGCGACAGTTCCTGGTTCAACCACACGAACTTCGCCAATGGTCCGTTCGTACCGGCGTCGTGTTGTGTCCTGCTGAATGACGACCCGACGAAGCCCATCTACAGCGACAAGATGCAGTGCGAGCTGGAAGCGATTGCTGCCGTCGCTATCTATCCCAACGTCACGAGCGGATATCACCTCAACACTCAGCTCTGTTGGTCACACGGGCAGGAAGCTCTAGTTCCCCTAGGGGTTGTCAACTGTCTAAGGTTCATTTAGTTTGGTCTTATGAGTAAAGTAAAGATAAGGTAAGGTAAGCTAAAGAGATGGTATCTATTTGCTTAGTTAGTTACTGGCTTCAGAGGCCGTTGAAAGGCTCTTAAAAGTATATTGATACATACATACATACATACATACATACATACATACATACATACATACATAAAATAGGGTAAAATTATTTATAGTATTATATTTCTTGATTTGTATAGTGCCTCTTACAGAATAAGCTATTCAGGGGTGCACAAGATAGGTAAGGTATGGCTAGGTATATTTGTTTGTTTGTATGTATGGATGCAGGTAAGTATGTATGTATGTACAAACGTATGTACGTACGTGTGTAAGTATGTATGCATGTATGTATGTATGTGTGTATACATGTATGTATGTATGTATGTAAGTATATATGTGTATGTATGTATGTGTGTATGTATGTATGAATGTATATATATATGTATGTATGTATGTATGTATGTATGTGCGTATGCATGCATGTATGTATCAAGATACTTTTAAGAGCCTTTCAACGGCCTCTGAGTCCAGTAACTCTCTATCAAATGTTAGCATAGTTATTAGTAGGCCACGCTTAGAGTTGAAGGTCCATCGCGAATTCCCTGTCATTAAACGACCATCGAAGTTTGTCCGTCTGCTCGTCTTCCGGTCATTAGTATCTATTAATGGCGGAATTATCAAAGCACCGGCGACCAGGGACCTTGTTCGATGGCGTCTCAATACGCTGTCATTAGATCATAATGTATTACACGGTTACACGCAAAGTTACCTATAAAATTACATTCGCTCTTGCGGCTGAGGATGCTGTGGTCCTTGTTGTTGTTACATGCTGGTCGAAAAATAATTGCAGTTGCCACGCCACTATTTTTGCAAATATATGTATATAATGTTTAACCACATGTGGATATAGATGAATATGAGTCATAAGGCAGATATATATTTGATTTTGGTATGTGTATGTGATCTGTATATATGGGATATTTATGGAGGCTAATTGGATAATACTCCACACAGGATTTAGTCAGATGTGATACTTGGAACTGTATTTTATACGGTATATGTAGTTTATTACTTTCACGTTGTTATTGCAATTCAATTTATATAGAAAAATTAATTGATGTTACCGTTTGATTAGACCCAGCTTCTCAAGCGGATTATGATTTTGGATTGCGATTTTGATTGAAGTAAAAACCATCGTCTGCTGCCTTGGGCAGTACGATAACGGCGCTGTAAAAGTCTTTAGATTAGATTAGATTAAGATGGATGTCATTAAACCATCCATTGTAGTTGCGATTGTAATTGATTTGTTGGGGAACAGGTATCGCAATTGGTTTTGATTATATTTACAGTTAGGAATACGATTGTAATTAGTAGCTTGTGTAATTAAGCGATTGACAGGGAATCTTATTCTTGGTTGAATGGTAATAGTGCTAGTGATAAGGATTGTTAATAATTGCTTGTGTGATTAAATGATTGACAGGGATGTCACACAGCCCTGGTTGAATGGTTCGTCAGTACGAATATCTTGTCAGCATCCTATGCGTTGTCATCATTTTGCAGGTACGGTCAGGTTCTGTTAAATCACTTTTTCTGCGCTTATATTGACATTAGGTGTTCAGTGTAGCAAACGTAAACATATAGTTCATGTGATAAAATGTAATGTAATCTAATCTGATTTTATCTAATCTAGTACAGTCTAATCTGGAAGTTTCTATAGCGCCGTTACCATATTGTTCAAGGCATCAATCGAAGGCGCTTCTTAGCGAAATTGCATTCCTAAAACAGAATTCAGTGGAGAGATCAGATAGAGTTCCGTGAGTCTTCTAAAACTGGAAGACAGGCCACGAAGGATAGGCAACCTGAGGAAGATGACACATCAGTCCTGATCTAAACGACATCTCCGAATTTCCAGAGCAGACAGATCGAAGAAGACCTTTATCATCGTCTATTTTCAGTCATTCATTACCCTATTTCATCCAAACGACGGGTCTATAGACGCTCCTTATATGTTTATGAACGCGTTTAGCAAAGGCAAATGAATCACAGCACTGCAATGTTTTAAGTTTTATTCGGCCAACACCTGCGCTTTAAGCTGCGATCCCGTCTTAGAACTGCTGGCCTTAATCGATTGTCTGTTGGCCGTGAGAGGAGGCGACAGCTGACCCTTGCGGCAAATTGTTCGACCATCTTGGCGCCGTAGACGTCCATCTCATCCCAATAATTCGGGCGTCTGGCGAATCTCTTGGGGCAGTCGTCGGTTTCATTGGGTGAATTTTTCGTCGGTGATTGAGGCGGTTCGATCGTCGTCACTTTTTAAAGTAAAAAAGAGTTAAGAAGAGTTAAGAGCCTGCTGCGTCTCTTGGACAGCGGACAGTGTGACTTGCAGTTTCTCGTATCGGGCCTTGAACAACATGAATCAAAGTATCTGTTGGGCTCCAGGGTTTTCTCAATGACTGACCCAACGTTTTGAAATTCATTGCCTGGTTCTGTTCGTTCTATCAATTTCTTACTGCCATTACTTAACTGTGGAACTGTCTCTCGCTAAAATTCGTAGGCTTCAGCAGCACAGGGATTATCTTCAGATCTGTTAGATAGTCACGTCATAGTGAAAAGGCGCTATATAAATAACCAGATAAATACATACACATACATACATACCAAGACACAGTCGTGTACCGATCTTTATGAAAAGAGGGGAAACACAGCATTCGACACTAGTGTTACTCTTTAAATCGTTGTAATCTGTTAAATTGTTAATATATTCTAATTATTAGCGCAAATAATATTAACGTGTTATATTATTATTACTCTGCAGATCGTGGACTTCATATGTGCCTGTATCCTCATGTCCTGGCTTCGGAAGGCCTTGGCCCACTACTCGTGGTGTGAGGAAGACGAATTCCAATAGCACGCGTTCTCTTCTAAAAGAAAAAAGTGGAGCCAACTGTCAGCATTAACCGTGTTCATTCTGTTAAGAGGAACAAAGCTTTAAGTAGAAGTCTTCACTGAAACCAGCCCAAGCAAGAAACAACTCTGAAAACCGACGCCCGGAAGCCCACCGCCACTACATTGCAGCATACCATATGTTGTGATTGCATCCGGCTGCCATTTCTTCTTAGCGTCGTTTTCATTCGGTAGAATGCAGAACGCAGTGGAAATACTTCCAGGTGGCCATTTTCCAACGAAACTCGTTCCAGTTGAGACTCTTCTTGATTGTTATGTATATGTATATAATCTTAATTGTGCATATATAAAGAAATGATGAATGTGATAAATTGTGGCTTTCTGACGGCCAGGTGTTCAAAATTGTGCAGTATTTAACAATGGGATGTTACGTCCAGTTTGATCGAAGACTTTAGAGCCTGATAAATCGATGAAGCAATTCTTATAGATTTTGCAGTCCGGTGTTGCCGTTTGCTGTAGTGTTTTGTCTGAATATATTTCTAAAGCATCTTTTGAGGTTCCCTCAAACTGTTGATGGAGGCTATTATGATAAACTGACGATTGGAAAAAATAATAAAATAATAAAAGACTAAATTTCAAAATTCAGTATTAGTAAGCTGAAATAGCCGTGAAATGGGAATAGATTTGACAGTAAGTCGAATAACCATAGTAATAATTTATTATCTTCTCTCTTGGATGATTTTACATGGCCCTTGATTGCATCACACGTTAGGGTAATAAATAATATTATTAGTAAAACTATACAAAAATAAATAAACTAGCAACTGAGTAACACTGGACAACAAATTTTTACAAAAGTCATGTTACTGAAATGAAATTAGTCAGTTCTTATCAATTTGTATGTGCTGAACACGAATGTGACAGTGAAAATGCCGAATTGGCTCTAGTTTTTTTGTAATCTGAAATGAAGTAATTTTATATCGCACAATGCATGCCAATAGTGATACACTTACAGTTAATATTTGTAAAAACCAGGTCATAGACTAGTTCTTAGATTTTTTTGCCTGTCTCTTGTACAGCTGTTTGGGAGCATCTCTGCGGAGTGTCCAGCAGTAGTCAGCCAACATTGTAGTGGACCATTTTCCCTGGTACCTTTGCTCCATTGTTGCGATATCTTGATGAAAACGTTCGCCATGTTCGTCACTAACCATACCACAGTTGTCAGGGAAGAAATCCAGATGGGAATGAAGGAAATGCATCTTCAGAGACATATTGCAGCGAAATTTCTGGTACTGCTTGAGCATGTCTTCTACTAGTTCCTTGTAGTTTTCTGCCCTAACATTCCCCAGAAAGTCTGTAGACACTAGACGAAAAGCATTCCATGCTTGTTTCGCATCACCCTCCAGCAAGTTGTTGAAGCGGCCATCTTTGAAGAGTTCTCTAATATGAGGTCCACAAAAACTCCCTCTTTAATCTTTGCTTCGCTGAGTCGAGGGAATTTTTCATGCAGGTATCGGAAAGCTGGCGAAGTGCGGTCCATGGCTTTCACGAAGTTCTTCACCAAACCTAGTTTGATGTGAAGGGGTGGTAGTAGGATTTTGTGAGCCTCGACCAGAGCTGGGTGCTGGATATTCTTCTGTCCAACTGCCATGTTTTGTCTGGGAGTCCATTCCTTCCGCACGTAGTGCAACTCTCTTGCTCGGCTATCCCACTCACACAAGAAACATATATTTTGTATATCCTTGCTGCAGTCCCATTAAAATGGCAACTACCTTCAAATCACCACACAGGTGCCATTTGTACCTGTTATAGTCAATGGAATGCAGTAGCTGTTTTAGGTTATCGTATGTCTCTTTCATGTGGACAGCATGCGCTAATGGAATAGATGGAAGACGGTTTCCATTGTGCAAAAGCACAGCCTTAAGACTCAGTGTTGAAGAGTCTACAAAGAGTCTCCATTCTTGTGGGTCATGAGTGATCTGTAAGGCATTCATGAGGTCGTCAATATTGGAACAGAATACCAGATTACCTTCCTTTATAAAGAAAGGTTCCAACTGCTGATGGCGCTTTCTATATGAAGTAATTGTGACATCTTCTTCTAGAAGATTCCATTGTTGGAGTCTTGATTCTAGCAATTCTGCCTTGTTTTTGGATAAGTCCAAATCACGAACAAGGTCATTTAGTTCTTCCTGTGTTATTCTGTGTGGGGTTGATGATGCACCACAGTGAAAATCGGGATCACTGCACGCTGACGGACCAGGAGAAGAACATGTCGGCTCACCCTTGTCCTCATCAGATGAATCAAGGAAAATATATTCTGCTGGAGGTTCTGGAATAGGAAGTCCATCACCATGTGGAACTGGTCTCAATGCTGACGGAATGTTTGGGTAGACTATTGTCGACTTCTTTTGCTTCGTTATTCCACCGGAAAGAGGAGGAACCAAGCAGAAGTAACAGTCATCTACGTGGTTGCTTTGCTCTCTCCACACCATGGGAACTGCAAACGGCATTGATGGTCTTTTGCCATTCAACCACTGTGAAAGCTTACGTCAGCAGCCGACTGGCTGTAGTTTTACATTGCATCAGAAAATGACGTAATCAACTGTGCATGATGTGTCCATGATGGGATTATGCAATGAGGTGGAATATTACATCATTCTAGACTTATTTAGGATATTGTCGCAGTCCTACTGCATAAATTTACATGGTGAAACATAAAAAATGAACTATATGAAATATTTTCAAAACGAGAGCCAATAAAAAATTTTTATGGTTATATTCGTGTTCAGCACACCAAGATGCTACACATTAGGGCCTTTTCCAGTCAGTAACGATTTCTATGTTGACCAGTGTAATACACGGAATTCTTTTTGCAGTCTGAAAGCTAATGCTATGCATTAATGCTATGTAATGTATTCGAACGTTATTCTTATACAGCGCCGCTTCTTAAAAACTTTTCATTGGTGCTCCAAAGCATGTAACCATTACTTGTTGCCATTTTCATATTTTTACTACAAAAGTGAAAAGGTAAATAATGAAGGTAATGAACTTGTGCACATGCATCTATAGAAACCCTTAAGCAGCACAGAATGAAAAATAAGTCATAAAAATTCCTGTATAGGAATCCCTCAGAAGTATACATATAAAGGTAAAGGTGACGCATCACTCAGTTTAATATGTATATATATAGATAATTCTCTTTGTTAGCATGCACATGGTGGTCCATTTTAAGAAATGTGCACAAAAACATATCAAAAACATGATATTTTTTTAAACGACAGATGCATGCATGTACAATCTTGTAAACTAAACTTGTTGGAAATTTTAAAAACATTGATAACAAAGTTTGAATGCCGCATCAAATTATTGTATGCTGCAGTCAGAAATATAGTGGTTCTTCAATTCAACATTATCACGGCAAGCGGGAATAGGTTTGTATGCTGGAATGGGGCTGAAAAATGACCGAATAGCAGAAATGTAGCCCTGAGACAGACAGGAAATGTTCACTGAGAACGTTGGCAAAGTTGAGCTAGATGTTATCTCTGCTGACGTGATTCGTTCCAGCAGAGCTGTCGACTGACATCGTTATTTTTGTCCTTTTCAGAGTTCCTGTAAAAATCAAACCAGAACAAGAAGAATAACACCCTGAGTGAGATGAAACGATGCGTCGACTTTAAAGGCGATAAGAAGACGGACCTACGAGACAATTTTGCAGTTACAGATAAAGGTAAGCCAGAGAGTAGAAATATATAATAATAATAATAATAATAATAATAATAATAATAATAAGACAATTTATATAGCGCCGTAGCACAGCCGAGGCCGAAGAAAAGGGCGCTATACAAGGGTTCAAAAATCAACTGCAGTCATAAGATATCCTAAAAAGATGTGTCTTGAGTCGTGACTTGAATGTGTCCAGCGATGGGGCATTCGTCACATTCTCAGGAAGACTGTTCCACGCAGTGGTTCCGGCGACAGTGAAGGAACGTTCCCCGAACTTCGTGGAAGAACGCGGGACATGCAGTTGATTCCTCGATGAAGACCGTAGCTGATATGTGTTCTGGTTGTCGGCTATTCGAATACAGAAGTCGTATATATAGTCTGGTAGAAGACCATTAAGAGCCTTGTATGTAATTAGGCACAGTTTGTAGGTGATCCGCTGAGGAATACGCAACCAGTGCAGGTTGTCGCGCAGCAGATCAGTGACTTGATTGAATGGTGTCCGACCATAGATGAGGCGGGCAGCAGAGTTTAGCACTGACTGTATCCGCTCTAGCTGACAAGTCGGCAGACCTGCCAGCAGGCTATTGCAGTAATCAACCCTGGAGACGATGAAACTGTTGACCAGAGTGACAGCGGTTGAGGTGGGAATGAATCTGCGGATCGATTTGATTATATATATATATATATATATATATATATATATATATATATATATATATATATATATATATATATATATATATATATAGAGAGAGAGAGAGAGAGAGAGAGAGAGAGAGAGAGAGGTTGGGAGAAATAAATACGGAGAGAGATACTAGATATCGAACGAGATATATACAGAGATATGTATATATAAAAATATATATATGGAGAGATACATAGATAAATATAGAGAAAAATAGGGAGAGAGATGATATCGAGCTAGATATATGCATAAATGATACGTAGGGATATAGAGAAAGACAGATATATATATACATACAGAGACAGAGAGAAAAACTTGTGGAGTGCTAGAGGAGCATACACAGAAATATGAGATATCGAAAGATATTGAATTTTGCTGCCAGGTTGATAGCACGCCTTCCCCGTTTCTGTCATATCTCAGACTGCATCATTCAGCGACTTTATTGGCTCCCTATCCTATCTCGTATTCGGTTTAAACTTTTGTCTCTGGTAATTAGAGCTCGCATGCATGGGCCAGGCTCCAAAATATATTTGTGATCTTATTCGGCCCCCACTCCAGTACCTCATCCCGTCCTGTGCGTCTGGATCCCTCCCTTAAGCAGCAGAGGGCTTTTGCTGTTGTTGGCTCATCTCTATCGAATGGACTTCCGCCTTCGTTTCGTGCAAGGGTCTCTGTTGGTGATGGAGTTCAGTCAGCTCGTTGTTCAAAAAGACGTTCTTATTTCCCCGGGGTTCTCATGCTGGAAGCGCCTCTGAGTAGTTTCTTCTGGAAGAAGCGCGATATAAGTTACAAAATATAATATAAATACAGAAGACAGCGAGAAGCAGAAAGACATATATAGAGAGAGATATAGAGAGATAGATAGGGAGAGATATTTATACATACATAGAGAGATATTTATACACAGAAACACAGCTATATAAATATATTTGGAGAGAGATACATAGAGGACGACGAGTTAGATCGATTGAGTGCTGGAGAGACATGCATATAAATATATGGAGATAATACAGATATAGACAGATAAGAGCTGTAGAAGTCACATTGCTATATTTCACTAAAGCAGTCGACTGACATCGTTTTTGTGTCCTTGTTTCAGAGTTCCTGTAGAAATCCAACGAGAACAACACCGTGAGTGAGAGGAAACGATGCGTCGACTTTAAAGACTATTTAAGGTAACCCAAAGAGTAGAAATATATATATTTAGATGGAATAAAGATATTTATTCATGCACAGAGCAATGTACACGAGACATAGACAGAAACACACAAAATCCATATAGAGAGGTAAATAGGGAGACTCAGGTATAAGAAAGATATCATGTATATAGATATATATTCTTTGTTCTTACAGTAATAGCAGTAGAGAGAAGTTTATATATACATACAGAGATAGACATGAGACAGAGAGATATTTATAGACAGAACAGATAATATTTTACTAAATTTATCTATTAGAAATGGGAAGCACTGGATCAGCGTTCTCGTCGCGCTTCCGGTCAGTACCTGGTTAAGACCGGCGAAGCTAATGATCCAACAGACAGAAACAGATGACAGTAGACGAAGACTTAGACCGAAACTGAAGACGGACGAGAGACACATACACAGACAGATAGAGAGAGACCATCGACGGTGTTGATGAACTTGAGGGACTTAGTTTATTTTCGCGTTGAAGCTCTCCCTCCCTCCCTCCCTCTCCCTCCCCTCTCTCGGAGGAAGGCGCTTATTTCCTGCTCTCCTGGGCAATCTCTTTCTCTCCACTCCCGCCTCTAAGAAAACGACCGAAGCGAGCAGACGATGCTAGTCGTCCTTGCCGATATATCGACTGCAGGCTCCTTCGCCAACGCTAAGGGGCAGCTCACGCCGACGGAAATGAGCAAACGACATCTGGTGGCGTAAGCGTAGTTTACACAGTCGTCATCGTAAACTCGAGATTTCTATAGCGCCCAGTGAACCAAGTCGCAGAAGCCAGTTTATTCACAGGCGCTCAGTCAAAGCAAATCAATAAACAGGAAGGGTCATATTCTGTTCCAGATCAAGATCTAAGGACCAGGCAGGCAGACAGTCTGTGGTGGATGGTGTTTGGAATTCGAATGGTAAAATCAATAAGGGGAAGAGAAGTAATCAGCATAGGATTTTTGGAAGTGGAATTTTTCAGTTTGAGTGGAAGACCTACGCAGAGATTGCAGAGATTGCAAGGATAAAGTGTTGGTGAGTTCGTATGATGAGTCAGATAATTATCGTTATTCTGGAAGGAGTTTATTTCAGAGGGATGGAGCAACTATGGCTGTGAAGCGATTTCCCAATTTTACGGATGAGGTGCCTAGAGGGGAGAAGTGTCAGCAGAAGGGATGATGATACCACGTGGGTATCGAGCAAGTTTATCTAGCGCTTTAGCTGCTTCTCGCCTTAGAGAATCGAGAATGTTTTTCAATTTGACAAAGCAAAAGTACCGCCGGAATACTTTCACATGCATCTCTCTCTCTATCTATCTATCTATCTATCTATCTATCTATCTATCTATCTATCTATCTATCTATCTATCTATCTCTGTCTCTTTCTCTCTCTGTCTCTCTATCTCTCCCTCTGTCTGTCTCACTCTTGCTGTCTGTCTGTCTGTCTATCTATCTATCTGTCTGTCTGTCTGTCTATCTGTGTGTCAATCTATCTCTATCTATCCATCCATCCATCTATCTATCTGTCTGTCTGTATATATCTATCTATCTATTTGTCTATCTATCTCTCACTCTATAGATTATCTGTCTGTCTGTCTGTCTGTCTAGCTGTCAGTCTGTATGTCTGTCTGTATATCTATCTATCTACCTATCTATCTATCTATCTATCTATCTACCTATCTATCTATCTATCTATCTATCTATCTCACAAGGTTAATCTTCCGCCCACCGACACTGCCTCCTCATCTTTTCTAACCTTCGATAGATGGCAGTCCTCATTTCCGGTCGGCCATCGCCCGCCGGACATGACGCCAAGTGACGTCTGATAATCACTTGGCGGCGACGCTCAATCAAGTTAGATGGCCCATCCAAGCGCCTGTTGGGCGGCGCTAATATCCTTACGTCCATGTTCTATTAAGCCACACATTATAGGCGGAACCTGTCTGGTATGAAACATTGCGCAGCGATTGTGGCCAGCATCATACAGACACCGTTCATTTGTCACACACTGTGGCTGTTACTGTTAACATTATCTGTAACATTTTTCGCACATTTTAGGCGTCAGGTGTAGTCAAAGTAGACTTGAGCTCTCGTAACTGAACTGTAATCATTGCTTGTGATATGTCGCAATAATTTGATGTTAATGATGATTAGGTAATAATAAAACTCTTCTATTTTTATGACCTATCCTGGATTTGCGCATTCGCAGGTATTTAGTTATATTAACTAGTGCTTAATATTAATATTAATATTAATAATAATAATAATATTAATAATAATAATAATAATAATGTTAATGTTGCTCAATTACTTAAAGCTAAATAGCCAAAAGTTGGCACTGCCCCTTGGGAGTCCCTCACTGAAGCTGCAAAGCGTGTGTGGCCCCCTTTCACGTCATCTAATGGGCCCTTATTAATATAGTCGAACATCACTGAGTAGCGTCCACTTTCAGCGAAGTTAGCCGACATGCTGTTGCTGACATTACCGGAGACAATTGCTGCGTGTGAACGATCATTCTTGAATCTCAAGCTTATAAAGAACTACTTACGAAGATCCATGTCTCAAAAGCGACTTAGCGATTTGGATGTTTTGTCAGTTGAAACTGAGCGTGCCAGGCAGGCTGATGCCCCGAAGATGGTGGATATTTTTGCACAGCAGTAGGGGCACAAAAGCACGTTTTAGGGGAAGACTATTTACGCCTTCTTTTGTAGACCATTCTCAGCGCTCAACTTAGCGTGTAATGCATGTGACTGAGTCAAAACATCTGTGAATATTACGAGTCGGATGAATGTGATTGCCTTACAGTAGGCCTATAATAACTGTCCTAAAGTTAGGCATTTGATCGCCAGTACACGTTTGAAATAGCCTAAGTAGGCTTATTTTTCAGTAGTTTCCATTTACCGCGCTACCGTAACTTGTTGTGATACAACGAAAATTTAGAGAAGTTAGACATGGTAAATGGGGGGAGGTTGGGTGAGGTTTGGGTGGGCCAATCGCATTCAGGTTGCACAAGGACCATCGGAAGGCTAGCTACGCCACTGCATGGAAGCCACTTTGCTTACTCTGGTATTACGAATCTGTACCAATTCTGTGGCACTGCACTGATCTAAAACTTCCATGAAGTCGAATTTCTACCATGTTACTGAAGAGTAAATTTTTTAAACGCCTGCAACTTTTTGTATATCAATGAAAGGGGTCGTCCATTAAAGACACGTCCGCAAAAAGGGAAGGAAGGAGGAATCACCCAGATGCGGACAAGGGAAGGGAAGTTAAGCCCAGTGCATATAAATCTTGCACAAAGTTATTTCTGTACAGTCTGCACCTTAAACACCAGCTTAAATCAGAAAGCAGATCTTCAGTATTGCGCTGGACCTAATTAGAGTCCCTTGGCTGGAAGTAGCAATATCAAAGTACCCCATTCCATCACAGTTAGCCCTGCAAGATCAGCAGGATAGCCCAATCTAGGCCCATGTACTCTGCTGGAGTGCAGGTGGCACGTGTGCTGCATGCAGGTGCGAATAGACCCGTTGGCGCTATTCTAAATATAATAAGCCTAAGCTAAAATTCTGTGCATGCATATAATTATCTGTCATTTGCTGCCCATCCTACAGTGCACCTGTTTTCAGATTTCTGCTGCTAATTTAAAATAAGTTTGTCACCTTGTCTCAGATCTGTATGCCCTCCGATCTCTTGTAAATAGGATATAGCCTGAACTAGAAGGATATATCAGTGGCGGCTCCAGGATTCTTTGCGTGGGGGAAGAAGATTTTTCGCGCCACATTCTCACAGTCCACCATGCGCGGATCTGGACTGTGGGGTGCAGGCACATAACCAAGAATGGGCGGCTCAGCTGAATCCGCCCACTGGGACATATGTAAATGTAACTTCCGAAATTACTCAACGCCACTTGAAAACCGCTCAAGGGAGACCAACTTATACAGTAGCGTTAAAAGACCAATCGGGAGAAGCGAAATGTATGAGAAAGATGTGTATTTTATTGGGATAGTCTCAGAAGTAAAGTAGTTTCCCATATCCCACAAGTGAGATGTAGAGGAGGCGCTTATTTAATTTTCTTTAGACCCTTGAGCCGACAGTGGACGACTTCCAAATTCCCAACATTCTGGACACAGGACCAGCGCATCGCATGACTTGCTGTTTACCTTCCAGGTAACTGGTAGCACAGTTTCGAAAAAGACCATTAGATCAACGCTGGTATCACGACTTCCATACACGTGTTGACCAGTACTTTACATTCTTCCTTTATTCTTCTGTCTGTCATCTGGAGTTGGTTCGGATTAGGCAGGTCGCACGTGTGATGCATGCAGGTGCGAATAGACTTGTTGGCGCCATTTCTAATTTAGTAAGCTTAGGTTCTCGGTTTGCATGTAATTATCCAGCGCTTCCTGCCCATCCTACAGCGCACCTAGTCTCAGATTTCGGCGCGAGTCCGCCAAAGCCAGCTGCGTTTTGCACCTGCCTACATACACTAATTTTACCGCTCTGTCTCAGCTGGATGACCGCCGATCCGTTTTTCATTGAGGGGGTTGGGGCGGTAGTATGAAGCAGTTGGACATACAATACAATACAACTTATACTTATAACGCGCCTTAATAAAACAATGTCTTACTCAAAGGACGCGTTACAACATAATAATTAGTTATAGCACTGAGAGAATAAATGAGTCTTAAGTTTTAATTTAAAATTATCTATTGAAGAGCATCTTCGAATAGATTCAGGTAGAGTTCCACTCAGCTGGACCAGCTACTTCAAACATTCTTTCACCAAACTGTAGGTTAACTCTTCTGACTTCAAAGTCCCTTTTGAAGCCAGACGCAATCTTCTTCTGGACTCAGTGGACATATGTAAATGTAAACCTCCGAAAAATTTCAGCGCCACACAAAAACCGAATCAGGGAGACCAAACAACCCACTGGAAGAAGCGAAATGTATGAGGAAGATGTGTAATTTATGGAGATAGTAGGCCTATCAGCAATAAAGTAACGTTTCCCTTATCCCACAGTGTGAGACGTAGAGGAGGCGCTCATTCCTTTTCCTTAGGCCCTTGAGCTGACAGTGAACGAATCCCAAAATCCTGGACACGAGGGCATGGTATCGCTGGACTTTGACGTTTACTTTCCAGCTAGGTGGCAGCACAGTTTTGAAAACGTCCATCAGATCAACATACAAGTGTTGACCACTAATTAACAATCTGTATGTCTGTTTGTCTCTGTGTTTGTTCGTCTGTCGTTGGGTCGGATTTGGCAGGTGGCACCTGTGCTGAATGCAGGTGCGAATAGAATTGTTGGCGCCGTTTCGAAATTTATTGCGTTTTAGTTTTCTGTTTGCATCTAATTATATCTGTTCTAGGCTGCCCATCCAACAGCGCAGCTGCGCTCAGATTTCGGTTGCGTTATGGACCTGCTAACTTAATATAGTTTTGTCGCGCTGTCGCAGATCTGGATGCCCGCCGATACCTTTCTAATGGCACAGTGCCAGAACCAGAGGGATATATCAGTGGCGGCTCCAGGATTGTTTGCGTGGGGGGAGAGCATTTCCAAGGGGCGCCACATTCTCGTAGACCTCCATGCACGAGTCTGGTCTGAGGGGCGCAGGCATATAACCAAAAGGAGCGCCTCTAGCTAAATCCGCCACTGGGATAAATGTAAATGTAAGCCTCCGAAATTACTTAGCGCCACACAAAAGGGAGACCAACTTACAAAGTGGCGCTAAAAGACCCATTGGGAGAAGCAAAACTATGTATGAGGAAGATGTGTACTTTGTGGGATAGTGTCAGCAGTAGAGTAAATTTTCGCATATGCCACAAGTGAGATGTAGGCGCTCAATTAATTTTCTTTAGACCATTCAGCCGACAATGGACGAATCCCAATGTTCTGGACACGGGGCCAGCGCATCGCCGGACTTGCCGTTTACTTCCCAACTAGGTGGCTAGGTGTTAGCCATTCCTTTACAATCTGTATGTATGTGTGTCTGTCTGTCTGTTTGGAGTTGGTTCACATTAGGCAGGTGGCACGTGTGCTGCACTCATGTGCGAATAGAGTCTGGTGGTATTTATACCTATATATACCCGATATATATATATATACCATATATATATACCATATATATATGTATATATCTATATAACCGGTATAGATGAGAGTGTGGTCACTAAGGTGGGAAAATACGAACTCAAGTGGTGCTGTGTGATAGATGAAGCAGAACGTTTGCTGTCTTCATCCCTCGAACTTGTTGTATGTGGTCAGTGAACCGTGACCCTTGAATGGGCCAACAAGCCTCAAGTCACACCTGTCTGTTTTCAGGCGATTTGCGTACAGTAGATGGGTCTTGAACTTGATGGGCGAATTGATAGAGTCTTCGCTCGGACGGTCTGCAGCGAGATGAAGAAGAACTCAGGCGATTCGAAGGAAGAGTTTTGGTCGACTGGAGAAGCGAGGCCGTGACTGAAGCGACAGAAAGCCTGAGAAGTGAAAAAGCGCTCAACAATCCAAGGCCTTCGTCTTCGTAAGTGTCGATATATACGTATACACATATCAAATGGGTGTTATATAAATTGATTATATATATACACATATATTTAGGCCTAATGTCAATTTCAAGCCCGTTTAAAGAGTATATGTATTTAGAATATACGCGCTTACGTGTGCTTAATTGAAATTGAAGAGTCCATGTCTTAGTTGTGCACACGGTTTCAAGCGCTTGAATTCTTGTCGTAATTAATACACGTAGATGTTATGCAGATACCGTTGACACTGACGAGATAATTACGTAGATATACTATTAACAGTGGGAAGGTTTCTGTATCAAGACAGTTGAATGTTTGACGGATATGCTGGAGGCAGGTGTGTTATTTAGCGCCTCTTCAGGTTATCTACTCAAAAGGGGACCTCTTGCAAGAGCCACCCCCTGTTATAAACGCATCCGAAAATAGTCGTTGCAAAGTGGTTTTTCATTTACTTATTCATTATTCATTCGCTCAGTTTCAATGTCTTTAAATTTTTACTTGCTTCACAGCTTTTTAATTTTATTTTCCAATCTCTGTTTTTGCAAGGCCAAGAAAGGAAATTGTTTATTCGCGCATTAATTAATATCATTATCAAGTATTTAGAGTGTATATGCGCTTGTATGTGCTTAATTGAAGAGTGTATGCCATGCACATAGCTATATGTTGTGTAGATACAATGAAATTGTTTATCCGCCTGAGATATATGGTAAAACTATTGAAAATATTAATTGGAGTCTAAGGCAAAGGGTTGCCACATAACTTGAGCATATTTTCGCTTGTGTGTGCTTAATTGAAGACTCTATGCCTTAGTTTTACACACCGTTTCAAGCGCTTGAATGTCGTGTAAATGCCGTTGACATCGAGCGGTTAATTATTTAGCGCATCATCGGTTATGTACTCACAAGCGGGACATCAGAAAAGCGCCACATCTAGATCTACTAGACATAGATGCAGCGTCTGTTATAAAAGTACCAGCGTAGCCATGCCTAGTTAATTCGGTCAATAATTCAGTTAAATAAAAACTTGATCAACTGCATCAAACAGTTTCTACAGTTCTACACAGTAACTGAAGAATAATGGCTGGTTGAATTGAAAATAGTCGTTGCAGAATGCTTTTTCATTCACTCATTCTTTATTTTCCATTCTCGGATAATTCTACTTTCTAAAAGTATTTTCTTGATTCATTCGAACAGATGTGAGAAGATGGACACCATGCAAGAGTCGCAGTACCTCCTGCTCGCATTGGAATGAGGCCCACGACCCATCAGAAAGACAGCAGTAGTAAGTGAACTCATAATTTTACAATATTTCCCCCTATATAAATGACTACATATGCGCTTGTACTTAATTGAAGGGTCTAAGGCAAAGGGGTGCTATACAAAATTGAGTGTGTATAGAGGCCTAATGTTAATTTCAAGCTTGTGTAAAGGGTATGTGTATTTAGAGTATATATGCGCTTGTGTGTTTGTGCGTGCTTAACTGAAGAGTCTAAGGCAAAGGGGTGCTATATAAATTGATTAAGCTGTAATCCTAGTGTTAATTTCAAGCGTGTTTATAGGATATGTGTATTTTGAGTATATATGCGCTTGTGTGTTTCTGTGTGCTTAGTTGAAGATTCTAAGGCAATTGGGTGCTATTAAAATAGATATGCCCAGTGTTAATTTCAAGCACGTCTAAGCTTGTTAAAGCTTGTTTATGTGTATTTACAGAGTATATATGTGCTTGTGTGTGCCTTACTGAAGCATCTAAGGTTGGGAATATAGGTGTGCATAATTAAGTCTAAGGCAAAGGGTTGCTATAGAAATCGATTAATAGAGGTCTAGTGTTAATTTAAAGCTTGATTAAAGCTTGTTCAAGCTTGTTTAAGCTTGTTTGTGTATTTAGAGTTTATATGCGCTTATGTGTGCTCAATTGAAGCACCTTAGGCAAAGGGGTGCTATATAAACTGAGTGTAGTTGGAGTATATATATATATATGTATATATATATATATCATATATACATATTATATATGCACTTGTTTCTGTGTGCTTAACTGAAGAGTATAAAGGCAAAGGGGTGCTATATAAATTGATTATGTATAGAGGCCTATAGTGTTAATTTCAAGCTTGCTTAAAGTATGTGTCTAGGTAAAGTATATATGCACTTGTATGTTTCTGTGTGCTTAGTTGAAGAGTCTAAGGCAAAGGGGTGCTATATAAATTGATGATACAATAAACCCAGTGTTAATTTCAAGCAAGTTTAAGCTTGATAAAGCTCGTTTATGTTTATAGAATATATATGTGCTAGTGTGGGATTAAATGAAGCATCTAAGTTTGGAATATAGGTGTGCATAATTTAAGTCTAACGCAAAGGGGTTCTTTATGTGCGCTTGTGTGTGCTTAATTGAAGCATCTTAGGGAAAGGGGTGCCATATAAACTGTGTGCATAACTGAAGCGTATAAAGGCAAATAGGTGCTATATAAATTGATTATATACAGAGGCCTAGTGTTAATTTCAAGCTTGCTTGAAGTATGTGTGTAGGTAAAGTATATATGCACTTGTATGTTTGTGTGCTTAACTGGTGTATAAAGGCAAAGGGGTGCTATATAAATTGATTGAACTGTAATCCTAGTGTTAATTTCAAACTTGTTTATTAGGTATGTGTATTTCGAGTATAATATGCGCTTGTGTGTTTCTGTGTGCTTAGTTGAAGAGTCTAAGGCAAAGGGGTGCTGTATAAATTGATGTTACAATAAGCCCAGTGTCAATTTCAAACATGTTTAAGCTTGTTTGCGTTTATAGAATATATATGTGCTTGTGAGTGCTTAACTAAAGCATCTAAGTTGAGTATAGGTGTGCATAATTAAGGCAAAGGGATGATTAATAGAGGCCTATAGTGTTAATTTAAAGCTTGTTCATGTGTATGTAGAGTTTATATATGCACTTGTATGTTTTTGTGTGCTTAACTGAAGCATATAAAGGCAAAGGGGTGCTATATAAATTGCTTATATATAGTGTTAATTTCCAGCTTGTGTAAAGGGTATATGTATTTCGAGTATATATGCTCTTGTGTGTTTCTGTGTGCTTAGTTGAAGATTCTAAGGCAATGGGGTGCTATATAAATTGATAAGCCTGGTATTAATTTCAAGCATGTTTAAGCTTGTTTATGTGTATCTATACTATAAGTATATAAGCGCTTGTGTGTGATTAACTGAAGCATCTAAGTTGCTATATAAATTGATTAATAGAGGTCTAGTGTTGTGTATTGAGAGTTTACATGCACTTGTGTGTGCTTAATTGAAGCATCTTATGCAAAGGGGTGCTATATAAACATAGCTAGTAGCGTGTATTATGTGTTTTTGGATGCGCTGGTTGAACTGTATCCAAAAATAACCGTCGCATAATGGTTTTTCATTTATTTACTCAATCACGCAGTCGATTTTCAGTGCCTTTCCATTTTCTACAAGTATTCTTCTTCATTGCTTGCTCCTCCTCGTGTTGGAATAAGAATAACGTAGTAAATATTTATCTAAGGCAAAATTTGAAGAAGAGTGATAAAAGTTATAGTTCTTCTAATAAATTGTCTTCTTTGATAGGTTTCTGGTTCGGGTCTGCTGACTGCGTGTAACGACTCTGCGAAGCAGCAGAATCTGGCACCGGGCAAGTCCGCGATTCGTCAACTGAACGGATCAACAAGGGCCTAACAGGATAAAGCAGCATAAACTAAGTAAGTTCCAAGGCCGCTCTCTCTCTCTCTGCTCTCTCTCTCTGCCTCTCTGTCTAAGTCTTCATCTCTCTCTCTCTGTCTAAGTCTTGAAAGCCATCGACTGCGACGCAGTCGATGACCTTGAAAGACTTAGTTTATTTTGGCTCGGCTCTCTCTCTCTCTTTCTCCTCCTCTTCCTCCCTCTCTCCTCCTCTTCCTCCCTCTCTCCTCCTCTTCCTCCCTCTCTCCTTGGCAAAGTGCCAAGTTGGCAAAGTGCCAAGGAGAGAGGGAGGAAGAGGAGGAGAGAGGGAGGAAGAGGAGGAGAAAGAGAGAGAGAGAGCCGAGCCAAAATACACTAAGTCTTTCAAGGTCATCGAATGCGTCGCAGTCGATGGCTTTCAAGACTTAGACAGAGAGAGAGAGATGAAGACTTAGACAGAGAGGCAGAGAGCGAGAGCAGAGAGAGAGAGCGGGCCTTGGAACTTACTTAGTTTATGCTGCTTCATCCTGTTTAGGCCCTTCTTGATCCGTTCAGTTGACGGATCCCAAGGTTCTGGACACGGGTGTCTCAGCTGATGAAGATCGTCACTCGACTAATTTCTCCATGTCCAAACCAATCTAGGTAGAGACATCAACATACGAAAATGATTACAAAAGGAAACTCATAAAAGGAAAAAAGAAAGGAAGAAAGAGAGACTGACGCAGGCTAGCAATGAAAGCAAGCAAGTTAGCAAACAGTAGCAGTTGCAGCTGAAGTTCAAGCACTCTCTCTTTCTCTCTCTCTCTCTCGAAAAGCAAAAAAATCAGTAGCAGAGGAAACATGCAGTTGAAGCAAGCAAGCAGAAGGAATGAAGATCTTAAACTAAACGATACCTACAAGAGAGCACCAATCTAGGTAGTTATCAACATAACGCAAACGATTATACATCTCTCTGTCTCTCCTCTCTCTCTCTCCTCTCTCTGTCTTCTCCTCTCTCTGTCTCTCTCTCCTCTCGCTCTCTCCCTCCTTCCCCTCTCTCTCCTCTCTCTCTCTCTCTCTCTCCTCTCCTCTCTCTCCTCTCTCTCCTCTCTCTCTCTCTCTCTCTCTCAAAGCAAAAAATCAGTAGCAGAGGAAACCTGCAGTGAAGCAAGCAAGCGGAAGGAATGAAGATCTAAACTAAACGATACCTTACAAGAGTACCAATCTAGGTAGACATCAACATAACGTAAACGATTACACATTTCGCCGTGGAAACAACACGCTGAATTTCTAAATAATCTGACATTTCGCGAATACAGTTTTACATGCGTAAAAGGAACCACTGAATGATATTCACATCGCCTCAAAAACTACGCGAAAACCAATCGCCCACCGTATGGAATTTCCTCAAAATCCGATTCCTCCGTACAAAATGGCGAGCGATGATAGAATTCACAAAAAACTAGAAGCTGGATTGCTAAAAAACATCTGCCATCTGGCGAATACAATTTAACTAGAATCATTAAGATCATTTACCACGATTCTTTCACCACTCGCCATTTTGTGCGAATTTTCTGAGGAGAGAGGTGCCTAAGAAGAAGATAGAGAAGAGTTGGGGAGGAAAAAATATTTACGCTTACCGTAGCGGCGTTCTGGCGACTGTCCTGTGAGAAGAGGATGACGAACAGCGGCTACTAGGAACAGTGGAAACTCCAGCTGAAGATCATCATCTGACTTCTCCAGATGCAAACCAATCTAGATAGACATCAACATAAAGCAAGTTACTACACATTCATATAGCCCCTTTCAATGACAAACAGCACAAAGACAATTATGAGTAATGCTTGCCTCACCATATGTAGAGCTCATAATAAGGCAGACAAAGAGATAGGGCCTAACAGATAAAAAATCAATTGTTATCAGTTTCGCCGTGCAAATCTAATTTTCTGATATTCAGAGTCCTCCATAATTTTACAAATGAGATCCTCAATTTCGAAAAAAATCTACTGATATTTAGCAAATACAATTTAACATGCATCAAAGGATCCACTGAATGCAGGATATTTGACATCGGCTCAAACATTAAGCGAAAACCAATCGCCCACCGTCATTTTGAAGTAATTTTTGCATTAAAAGTTTTTGTCACTGGGCCCAGAAAATAATAAATTGTTTCTAGTGTGGCCGTGCAAACGGAATTTCCTGAAAATTTCATTCCTTCGTACAAAATGGCGAGCGATTAAAAAAATCAATAAAACATTAGAAGCTGGACTGCTAAAAAATCACCTGCCATCTAGCGAATGCAATTGAACTCTCTCTCTCTCTGTGACCTTGGGGACTTAGTTTGATCTCTCTCTCTCTCTCTCCCTCTCTGGTGTCGAACTTAGACAGTTTCTGGACACGAGGTCAGTCATTGCAGGACTTGCCCGGTCTGTTGGATCATTAGCTTCCCCGGTCTTAGCCGGGTACTGACGGGGGAAAAGCAAGCAAGCAAGCAAGCAAGCAATGAAATCAGAGTCTATATAGTGCAGGGCTCTGAAAAGCAAGAATTCAGTAGCAGAAGAAACATGCAGTTGAAGCATGCAAGCAAGCAGGCTAGCAATGAGTAGCAAATGAAGCAAGCAGTTGAAGGAAGCAAGCTAGAAGTTGCAGCTGAAGTTCAAGCAAGCAGTTCCAGTCAAGCAGTTCCAGTCAAGCAGTTGCACTTGCAGTTCAAGCAAGCACCTGAAGCAAGCAGTTGAAGGAAGAAGCAGTTCAGGGAAGCAAACTTGGGAAGGAATGAAGATGTACACGATGCTTACCCTTAGCCGAGTTCTGGCGACTGTCCTGTGAGAAGAGGATGAGAAACAGTGGCCACAACAAATGGAAACTCCAGCTGAAGATCATCACCTGACTTCTCCAGATGCAAACCAATCTAGATAGACATCAACATAAAGCAAGTTACTACACATTCATATAGCCCCTTTCAATGACAAACAGCACAAAGACAATTATGAGTAATGCTTGCCTCACCATATGTAGAGCTCATAATAAGGCAGACAAAGAGATAGGGCCTAACAGATCAATTGTAATCAGTTTCGCCGTGCAAATCTAATTTTCTGATATTCAGAGTCCTCCATAATTTTACAAACGAGATCCTCAATTTCGAAAATATCTATTGATATTTAGCAAATACAATTTAACATGCATTAAAGGATCCACTCAGTGAAGGATATTTGACATCGGCTCAAACACTACGCGAAAACCAATCGCCCACCGTCATTTTGAAGTAATTTTTGCATTAAAAGTTTTTTGTCACTGGGCCCAGAAAATAATAAATTGTTTCTAGTGTGGCCGTGCAAACGGAATTTCCTGAAAATTTCATTCCTTCGTACAAAATGGCGAGCGATTAAAAAACCCATAAAACATTAGAAGCTGGACTGCTAAAAATCACCTGCCATCTAGCGAATGCAATTGAACTCTCTCTCTCTCTGTGACCTTGGGGACTTAGTTTCTCTCTCTCCCTCTCCGGTGTCGAACTTAGACAGTTTCTTGACACGGGGCGAGTCATTGCAGGACATGCCCGGTCTGTTGGATCATTAGCTTCCCCGGTCTTAGCCGGGTACTGACGGGGGAAAAGCAAGCAAGCAAGCAAGCAATGAAATCAGAGTCTATATAGCGCAGGGCTCTGAAAAGCAAGAATTCAGTAGCAGAAGAAACATGCAGTTGAAGCATGCAAGCAAGCAGGCTAGCAATGAGTAGCAAATGAAGCAAGCATTTGAAGGAAGCAAGCTAGAAATTGCAGCTGAAGTTCAAGCAAGCAGTTCCAGTCAAGCAATTCCAGTCAAGCAGTTGCACTTGTAGTTCAAGCAAGCACCTGAAGCAAGCAGTTGAAGGAAGCAGCAGTTCAGGGAAGCAAACTTGGGAAGGAATGAAGATGTACACGATGCTTACCCTTAGCCGAGTTCTGGCGACTGTCCTGTGAGAAGAGGATGAGGAACAGTGGCCACAACAAATGGAAACTCCAGCTGAAGATCATCACCCGACTTCTCCAGATGCAAACCAATCTAGATAGACATCAACATAAGGCAAGTTACTACACATTCATATAGCCCCTTTCAATGACAAACAGCACAAAGACAATTATGAGTAATGCTTGCCTCACCATATGTAGAGCTCATAATAAGGCAGACAAAGAGATAGGGCCTAACAGATAAAAAATCAATTGTTATCAGTTTCGCCGTGCAAATCTAATTTTCTGATATTCAGAGTCCTCCATAATTTTACAAATGAGATCCTCAATTTCGAAAAAATCTACTGATATTTAGCAAATACAATTTAACATGCATCAAAGGATCCACTGAATGCAGGATATTTGACATCGGCTCAAACACTAAGCGAAAACCAATCGCCCACCGTCGTTTTGAAGTAATTTTTGCATTAAAAGTTTTTGTCACTGGGCCCAGAAAATAATAAATTGTTTCTAGTGTGGCCGTGCAAACGGAATTTCCTGAAAATTTCATTCCTTCGTACAAAATGGCGAGCGATTAAAAACATCAATAAAACATTAGAAGCTAAACTGCTAAAAATCACCTGCCATCTAGCGAATGCAATTGAACTCTCTCTCTCTCTGTGACCTTGGAGACTTAGTTTATTCTCTCTCTCTCCCCCTCTCCGGTGTCGAACTTAGACAGTTTCTGGACACGAGGTCAGTCATTGCAGGACTTGCCCGGTCTGTTGGATCATTAGCTTCCCCGGTCTTAGCCGGGTACTGACGGGGGAAAAGCAAGCAATGAAATCAGAGTCTATATAGCGCAGGGCTCTGAAAAGCAAGAATTCAGTAGCAGAAGAAACATGCAGTTGAAGCATGCAAGCATGCAAGCAAGCAGGCTAGCAATGAGTAGCAAATGAAGCAAGCAGTTGAAGGAAGCAAGCTAGAAGTTGCAGCTGAAGTTCAAGCAAGCAGTTCCAGTCAAGCAGTTGCACTTGCAGTTAAAGCAAGCAGCTGAAGCAAGCAGTTGAAGGAAGCAGCAGTTCAGGGAAGCAAACTTGGGAAGGAATGAAGATGTACACGATGCTTACCCTTAGCTGAGTTCTGGCGACTGTCCTGTGAGAAGAGGATGAGGAGCAGTGGCTACAACAAATGGAAACTCCAGCTGAAGATCACCTGACTTCTCCAGATGCAAACCAATCTAGATAGACATCAACATAACGCAAACGATTACAAAAGGAAAGCTCATAAAAGGAAAAAAGAAAGGAAGAAGACAAGACAGATTTCACTGACTCGCTCACTAACTCAGTACCGACTGATCCGCATGTTTCGCTCGGGTGGTTTGCATGTGGCTCTGCTCTCTCTCAGTCTCTCTCTCTCAGTCTCTCTGTCTCTCAGTCTCTCTCTCTCTCAGTCTCTCTCTCTCTCAGTCTCTCTCTCTCTCTCAGTCTCTCTCTCTCTCAGTCTCTCTCTCTCTCAGTCTCTCTCTCTCTCTCTCTCTCTCTCCTCTCTCTCTCTCTCTCTCTCCGAAAAGCAAGAAATCAGTAGCACAGGAAACATGCAGTTGAACCAAGCAAGCGGAAGGAATAAAGATCTTAAACTAAACCTTCTCTCTCTCCTCTCTCTCTCTCTCTCTCTCCGAAAAGCAAGAAATCAGTAGCACAGGAAACATGCAGTTGAAGCAAGCAAGCGGAAGGAATAAAGATCTTAAACTAAAGATACCTTACAAGAGCACCAATCAAGGTAGACATCAACATAACGCAAACGATTACACATTTCGCCTCCTCTCTCTCCCTCTCTCTCTCTCTCTTTCTCTCCCTCTCTCTTTCTCTCCTCTCTCTCTCCCTCTCTCTCTCTCTCCTCTCTCTCTCTCTCTCTCTCTCTCTCTCTCTCTCTCTCTCTCTCTCTCTCTCTCTCTCTCTCTCTCTCTCTCTCTCTCTCTCTCTCTCTCAAAGCAAGAAATTAGTAGCACAGGAAACATGCAGTTGAAGCAAGCAAGCGGAAGAAATGAAGATCTAAACTAAACGATATCTTACAAGAGCACCAAGTAGACATCAACATAACCAAACGATTACAAACGATAAGTTAACATCTAGTGAGTTGCAATTTGGGTTCAAGAAACATTTAAGTTGTACACATGCTATATTTGCACTAAGACAAGTTGTTGATTTTTTTGTATCTCATGGGATCTGTGTTTTTATGGCATCTCTTGATGCAAAGAAAGCTTTTGATCGGGGAAATCATGTCAAGTTATTAGAACTACTAATAAATAAAGGTTTACCTGCAAGAATGGTTAAACTTATTGCTGACTGGTATGGTAAAATCTTTGCGATGGTAGAATGGAATAACACTCTCGGGGCAAACGTCAATTAAAAGTGGAATTAGGCAGGGTGGCATTCTTTCTCTGGTCTTTTTCAATATTTTCATGGATGTGGTTATCAATGCCTTGGAAGGGTTGGATATTGGCTGCCACATTGGATACACCTATGCTGGATGTTTCGCATATGCAGATGATATAATTTTACTGTCTGCCTCTGTGTGCCAACTTCAAGTTATGATTGATATATGCTTTCAGAAGGGTGCGGAGGTTGACATAATATTCAATGCAAGAAAATCCAACTTATTATGTGTAGGTCCATGTTGGAGTAGACAAGTAAGTAATCTAGTCATGGGCACGGACTCTGTGAAATGGGTGAATGAGTTGAAATACCTGGGATTATACTTTATCTCTTATAAAAAATTTAAAATTGACATATCGGTTGCTATTAAACGGTTCTATGCTACTGCAAACGCCATATTTAGTCACTCGAGATTTGTATCTGAATGTGTAAAATTGAGTCTATTAGAATCTTTTGTTTTACCAGTGTTAATCTATGCGTTAAAGGCTATAAACATATCAGCAGCTCAACTCCAACAGTTAAATGTATGTTGGAATAATATCTATAGGAAGATTTTCAAGATGCATAAATTGGAATCAGTTAGAATTGTTCAGTACTTTATGGGACGTATGGATCTTATATATAACATGCATCTGCGAAAAATACATTTTTCTGCTAGGATTTTATTCTAAAGCTATGATAACAGTATTCTCAATACCTGCTGTACAAGAGATTATTATAATGATGAAATTTTGAATCTATGTCGTGACTATAACATTGAGTTATCTATGTTGCATCATAGATTGGATGAATTTATGATGATTGATTTTGCTAAGCGCTGTACTTAAGCCCATTTAATTTTTATTCCTTTTTTTCTTTCTTTTTTGATTATAGTTTGTTGTACTTTCTGTATTGTCTACCTTCGTGGTGAATGAACGTATATATTACACATTTCGCCGTGGAAATAACACGCTGAATTTCTAAAAAATCTACTCTGACATTTAGCGAATACAATTTAACATGCGTAAAAGGATCCACTGAATGATATTCACATCGGCGCAAAAACACTACGCGAAAACAAATTGTGTCTAGTGTGGCGGCGCATATAGAATTTCCTGACAATCTGATTCCTCCGTACAAAATGGCGAGCGATGAAAGAATTCACAAAAAACTAGAAGCTGGATTGCTAAAATATCTGCTATCTGGCGAATACAATTTAACTAGAATCATTAAGATCATTTACCACGATTCTTTCACCAATCGACATTTTGTGCGAATTTTCTGAGGAGAGAGGTGCCTAAGAAGAAGATAGAGAAGAAGAAGAAGAGTTTGGGAGGAAAAAATATCTACGCTTACCGTAGCGGCGTTCTGGCGACTGTCCTGTGAGAAGAGGATGAGGAACAGCGGCTACTAGGAACAGTGGAAACTCCAGCTGAAGATCATCATCTGACTTCTCCGGATGCAAACCAATCTAGATAGACATCAACATAAAGCAAGTTACTACACATTCATATAGCCCCTTTCAATGACAAACAGCACAAAGACAATTATGAGTAATGCTTGCCTCACCATATGTAGAGCTCATAATAAGGCAGACAAAGAGATAGGGCCTAACAGATAAAAAAATCAATTGTAATCAGTTTCGCCGTGCAAATCTAATTTTCTGATATTCAGAGTCCTCCATAATTTTACAAACGAGATCCTCAATTTCGAAAATATCTATTGATATTTAGCAAATACAATTTAACATGCATTAAAGGATCCACTCAGTGAAGGATATTTGACATCGGCTCAAACACTACGCGAAAACCAATCGCCCACCGTCATTTTGAAGTAATTTTTGCATTAAAAGTTTTTTGTCACTGGGCCCAGAAAATAATAAATTGTTTCTAGTGTGGCCGTGCAAACGGAATTTCCTGAAAATTTCATTCCTTCGTACAAAATGGCGAGCGATTAAAAAACCCATAAAACATTAGAAGCTGGACTGCTAAAAATCACCTGCCATCTAGCGAATGCAATTGAACTCTCTCTCTCTCTCTGTGACCTTGGGACTTAGTTTCTCTCTCTCCCTCTCCGGTGTCGAACTTAGACAGTTTCTTGACACGGGGCGAGTCATTGCAGGACATGCCCGGTCTGTTGGATCATTAGCTTCCCCGGTCTTAGCCGGGTACTGACGGGGGAAAAGCAAGCAAGCAAGCAATGAAATCAGAGTCTATATAGCGCAGGGCTCTGAAAAGCAAGAATTCAGTAGCAGAAGAAACATGCAGTTGAAGCATGCAAGCAAGCAGGCTAGCAATGAGTAGCAAATGAAGCAAGCAGTTGAAGGAAGCAAGCTAGAAGTTGCAGCTGAAGTTCAAGCAAGCAGTTCCAGTCAAGCAGTTCCAGTCAAGCAGTTGCACTTGCAGTTAAAGCAAGCAGCTGAAGCAAGCAGTTGAAGGAAGCAGCAGTTCAGGGAAGCAAACTTGGGAAGGAATGAAGATGTACACGATGCTTACCCTTAGCCGAGTTCTGGCGACTTTCCTGTGAGAAGAGGATGAGGAGCAGTGGCTACAACAAATAGAAACTCCAGCTGAAGATCATCACCCGACTTCTCCAGATGCAAACCAATCTAGATAACCATCAACATAATTCAAATTATTACACATTCATATAGCCCCTTTCAATGACAAACAGCACACAATTATGAGTAATGCTTGCCTCAGCATACAGCTCATAATAAGGCAGAGACAGGGCCTAACAGATAAGAAATCGATTGTTATCAGTTTCGCCTTGGAAATCTAATTTTCTGATATTCAGAGTCTTCCATAAGTTTACAAACGAGATGATGAATTTATAAAAAATCTACTGACATTTAGCGAAAACTGTTTTATTTCACTGGGGCCAAACAGATAAAATAATAAATTGTTACTAGTGTGGCTATGGAAATCGAATTTCCTGAAAATCTGATTTCTCGGTACAAAATGGCGAGCGTTGAAATAATTCATAAATTCACTAAAAGCTGGATTGCTAAAAAAAATCAGCTGCCACCTAGCAAATACAATTTAACTAGCAGCATTAATACATTAGGTAGATGGCAGAAGATGATTTATCAATCCAGCTTCTTTTAAATGTTAATAATTTTTTCATCGCTCGCCAATTTGTGATAATTTATTGAGGTGTCAGAATCCAGATTAGCAGCTAACAGCATTGATGCCTATGAAGAAGCATTTCCCTTAATTCCCATCATTTCTTCTTTTCTTTGCTCTTCTTCATTTTCTTCCTCTTCCTTTTGTTTGCTCTCTAATTTGATCTTCAATATTTTCAACTCTTCTTTTTTTCCCTTCCTATTCTCACCTGTTCCTCTTCTTTCTTTGTTTATTAGATTACATCTCTTCATTCTCGTCATTTTTGTCTTCTCCATTTTCCATCTCATTTTTCTGAAACTTCTTCCTCCTCCTCGTCTTCCTACTTCTCCTCTTCTAGCTATTTTAAAATCATATAATAGATTGATTAGACTCACTAGAATCTTGCAGGTTCTTCCTCTATTGATGTCAGCTCCTCATTCAGTGTTTCTTCTTGTCACCGTTTCTCCTTCTCATCCATTTCATGCTGAAGATGTTGCATGTGATGCTCACGTTGCTGAAGCTGGGTCTATAAAAAATACCAAACATCTCAAGAAATTGTAATCCCAGGTAAATTTAGAAGCCTAGAGATAATAGCACTAGTTTTACATGATTAAGGATAGATACTTCGTTCTGAGGGTACAGCATAACAAGCACAGTTAAGTTAAGCAGTGTCAAGCATGATTAGCACTTGGATCGGAGAAGATCCATTGCAGAACAAGCCACCTATGCCAATCAACCACCATCCCCTCGAGTCGGTAAGGGGAAGGATTCAGTTTAGTTTTTATCATTTACGCATTTACTGAGCAGCGCCATATAATGACTAAAATCAGTTGATTCGGCTGAGCAATTGTGAGTAAAAGACTTGCTCAAGGACCTTACAGCTTTAAAATGAAAACTTGCCTCTTCAGTTTAGAGCAAAGGATGGTCTCGGTGTGAGTTGCACCAATTGTCCGACTTATCTTACAAATTCTCCAACTCTTGGTGAACTCTTGCAATATCTGTGCTGGTCTTTCACTCAAAACTGAAAACTATTTCCTTTTAATTATTCGAATAAAACGCGTCTCTCAATATCAACTCAAAATCAATACAAATCCAAAGGCACTGTGCTGCCCCCTTGCGCCCAAACTACAGATCGACGTACAAGTGTCTACGCGTGTCAACGGTCGTACCTTGCATAACTCGAGGTCTGGAACAAGGAGGAGTGCTCAAACTAAGCGGCCAGCGCACCACATGTCTGTTTTCAAACGATTTGCATATCGTAGACGAGTCTTGATTGAGTGTAGTCAGCAAACCGTGACAGTTTTTAAATAGTGTGAAGTGAAACGAAAGAGCGTTCAAACCAATCGGCCAGCATGTATGCCAGTTTTCAAACGATTTGTATACTGCAGATGGGTCATTCGTGGTCAGCGAACGGTGCCGGTGTGTAAAAGATGTGGAGCGAAAAGGAGTGCTCAGTTCAATCGGCCAGCGTGCCACAAGACTTTTCAAACGATTTGCATATGACGACAGACGGGTCTTGAACTTGAGTGTGGTCAGTAAACCGTGACCCTGTTTAACAGGTGTGGAGTGAGAAGGAGCGCTTAAACTAATCGGCCATGATAAAGCCAAAAATGGGACAAATACTATTAAAATCACCCTAAGCATACACGCGCATCCTTATGATACAGCCTAAAGTTCGCCTTCGTGCTATCTTGAGCATATTATGGCAGGTGACCAGTACTTTCCCTCGTCGGCTGATCTTCTTACTGATAGTTCTGCTGTTATTTAGCTAATATAATAGAAATAAATGCATGAACACAAACTAAAAGATGGATAACTAAATAATTCTACCAACATCTAGGAAATAAAATTTAAAACACGTAAGAACATCATTATGTAAAGGACATTTGAGATTTGCTTCTTACATAAGGCCCACTTACTACTTTCAAACCATCAGTCACCGTCTCATTGAAGTAATTACAAGTATTAAAAATGTTTTATCTTCTATCTTTTCCATCTTTTACTTTTTATCTTTTATCTTTTCCGTCTCCTAGTTCGTGTTATGTCACTAGGGCATAAGGCCTAACAGATAAAATAATAAATTCTCACCAGTTTCGCCGTGGAAATCGAATTTTCTGATCTTCGGAGTCCTCAGCGAGGTAATAGAAGAACTAGAGGAAGTGCTGCCGTGTATTGGGCTTACGGCAGCGGAAGTGACGTATAACTAGACCAGTTGGTAGACGGGTCAGCTGTCAACAACGCATCTGCCTAGACAATTAGGATGTGGAATTTGGCCAAATTTATAACAAAAATATCTCTGTCTCCATCCCCACTGAATTTTGATTGTTATTTCTAACTCACGTACAAGACGCCAATTTTGTGTTTTTAGTAGGTAGGTGGAATAACTGAGCCTACATTAACATGTTCTCAGGCGCCTCTGTGCCTGAGGATGCCGGTTCATGGACCGACCGTGGCTTTTTCAGAGATGTTAATCTCGGGCTAGCACGGTCCTACACGGGAACCTTAAATGGCGTTGTACCCTTTTAAACGGGCAGCGGTGATGATCTCACCCGATAAATTCATTGAAAAATGATCGGGGTCGAGGCCATACGGTCGCTATAGAAAAAGGTGTACATTTACTTTTTCAAGAGTCCCTGACAATGCACGTCTTCATCTAGAGTACTTTGATTGCATAACTCAATAGGTCTTTGAATAGGTTCAATTGTGGTAAGCTAGCTTTCACATTAGCTGAAATCCACTTAAATTGATTAATTTGCCACAATTTGTTAACATCATCATTAATATCATCGTCATAGCCATCACCATCACAGTAACTGAAAGTAACAAACATAATGTAACTTCAAGTTGCTTTTATTAAAACAATCTCCACTAGAACCTAGTCAATAAAAACAGTAGCAATAATAATATCATGCACAAAACTTTCTCAATTACAAAACACATAAAGGCAGCTAACAGTTCGCTGCCCTTTAAAAACGGCCGTTTTCACCCTGTACAATTCCAGAGTAAGTTTTGTATTGGTGGTGCAGTCTAATTTTTGTGTACGGTGAGGCAATGTACCTTATCAGATCAACTTGGATTGGTGTTGTTTCCAGCCAATGCTCAGCAAGAGACACAAAAATCTCACTGCCAATAAAACTTGACAAAATATTCTTTATATGCATAATTACACTATTATTAAGAATAGGTTTCTGACATGGTCCTATAATTTTACGGATAAAGAGGTCAGCTATTTAAACACAGCTATAACATCAGGTGATGGAGAAATTAGACCACCTCTGTCCTTAAGTTCAATCAAGCCAAAATCATTTTGGCTAACGTCCCGTTGTCTCACAGATCGTAGTGAACCAAGGCATAACTCACAAGACAGGTCAGATTTTAATGATCTCACAACAAAACCAGTATACGGTGCTTTCAAACCCTCTAGCGAATAGTATGTATATCTGTCTGTATGTATGTAAGCCAGTATACGGTGCTTTCAAACCCTATATAAACAACAACAAACTCCCTAGCGAATATTACGCTTGTACGAGTGTATGTGCGTATGTATGTAAGCCAGTATACGGTGCTTTCAAACCCTCTAGCGAATAGTATGTATATCTGTCTGTATGTATCTAAGCCAATTTACAGTGCTTTCAAACCCCTAGCGAAGAGTATTTCTGTCTGAATGTATATAAGCCTTTGTTATTATTATTTATTATTAATCAGATATTTATATATCGCACTAGTTTATGAATTCACATCAAAAGCGCGGAACGTTACGCCCAATGTGGGGGAAGGAACCACGACTCTCAGATTAAGTCTCATGCGCTACCGACTGAGCTAACCGGGTCATGTATGTAAGCCTATGTTTCTACGTACCTGGATATTTATACAGCGCTTTTCGATAATTCAAAAGCCTGGGTTACATCTGAAAAGCGCCGTTTATCGGTGTAAACCTCAGACACCGAGAGTGAGGGAGAGATTCAACGTGAAAGTTGTCTCAGGGTCAAACATGCCACATCCCATCTGTGGATCGTGTGATCCACGGCGTGTCACCCATGTGCCAGCATCAGGCCTTGCTCCATCTTCCCCGTTCCACAGACCACGACTCTTTCCCCGGGTGCCAAGGTCTCCCACTTCACCCTCCCCGTGTTCCAATGGCCCACATGTTTTTCACTGCGTCTGATAAATGCCCTACTTAAGGGGGTGCGTCATGTTTTTGTTTTCAACCACGCTGGCAGTCTGCCAAACTTCGAACAAACCACATATGATTGAGTGCCATAATCTCGTACATCTTGCTCTTCGCTCAGTCTAGCGTAACTATCAATTATGTTCTCGATGGAATGTATTTGCCAAATAAATGGAATATATCGAACGCTGTATTTTGTCCATTTTGTTCGCAAAATGGAAAACAAATTCACAGTAAACAAAACGGGATCATGCGCAGTACACATGTCATAAAAATAGAATGTGAATAAAAATAGAATGTGACGTCAGGGTTATTGGACACCTTACTATGTTGGCTGTAGATAATAAGAAGGAATGTGACTACAGATTAAAACGATTAGTTCATGAACTATAATAGCCTTGGATTCATCTTAGCCTGATAAGCTTGGTGGGGAACTTTTCTACCTAAGCTGTAGCGGAGAGGTTCACACAGTCTGAGCTAAGAACGATGGTAATCTCTACGGCTGAGCTGTAAGGCCCCTCTACCCATAGGAGAGGGGAGCAACATAAAATACTTTAGGGGAAAACGCATATAATTAGACACGACTAAGGGACGTCCCGAAGTTGAATAATTTTTTGCACGTAATGGGGTGGATGTCGGAAAATTCGCAAGAATCTGAAGACTACAAAAAATTAGAAATGATAATATATGACAAATCTTGGATGTGCAGACAACTCTGATAGACAGAGTCATTTAGAGAAGACTGCGATGGTTTGGTTGTGGAAAGAATGCCAACTGATTGAATCCCACACAATGTGCTGCATGCAGGATGCGAAGGAAAAGGAGCAAAGAAAGACCACGACTGCGCCACTTCACCCCTTGCAATCTCTGCATAGGTCTTCCACTCAAAACTGAAAACACTCCTCTTTCGCTGATCCTATCCTGATTCCTCTTCTTCCCCTTATCTATCCTGCAGATCCATTTCCAAACGCCACCTACCGTAGCTGTCTGACTGTTGGATCTTGGCCTGGAAGACAAAGGGGTGATTACTAGAGTCCTAGTGTTAATTTAAAGCTTGTTCAAGCTTGTTCATGTGTATGTAGAGTTTATATATGCTTGTGTGTGCTTCATTGATGCATCGTAGGCAAAGGGGTGCTATATAAATTGAATATATGTATGTGTATATTTCGAGTACATATATGTGCTTGTGTCTGTGTCTAAAAGGCAATGGGGTGCTATATAAATTGATTATATTTAGCCCTAGAGTTATATATTCGCTTTCACTTGCGTGTGCTTTATTGAAGAGAGTCCCTTGGCTTAGTTGTACACAAGATTTCAAGCTGTAATTGATACAGTCACGTAGATTTTGTGTAGATACCGTTGACATTGAGGAGATATAATAGCAGTTGGGAAGGTTTCTGTATCAAGACAGTTGAACCGTTGACGGATATGCTGCAGGCACCCCTAGCGCAACCAACTCCTTGACCTAGCGTGTATTATGTGTTTTTGGATGTGCTGGTTGAACTGCATCCAAAAATAGTCGTCGCATAATGGTTTTTCATTTATTTACTCAATCACGCAGTCAATTTTCAGTCCCTTTCCATTTTTACTTGCTTCGCAGGTTTCTTATTTTATTTTCCGGTCTATTTGTAATGTAATGTAATGTAATCAAGTTAATTACTTTCTACAAGTATTTTTCTTGTCAGAGAAGATCGCATTAGCTCCTCCTTGCATTGGAATGAGAGGTCCATGACTCGCCAGAATGACAGCAGTAGTAAGTCGTCAGTCTGTAATGTGTAAGAGAGAGAGAGAGACAGAGAGAGAGAGAGAGAGACAGACAGACAGACAGACAGACAGCGACAGCAAGAGATAGATAGAATATTGTACTAAATTTATCTATTAAAAATGGGGAGCACTGGATCAGCGTTCTCGTCGCGCTCCTCCTCAGTACCCGGCTAAGACCGGCGAAGCTAATGATCCAACAGAGAGAAACAGATGACAGTAGACGAAGACTTAGACCGAAACTGAAGACGGACGAGAGACACACACACAGACAGATAGGGAGAAACCATCGACGGTGTTGATGACCTTGAGGGACTTAGTTTATTTTCGCGTTGAAGCTCTCCCTCTCCCTCCTCCTCTCTCGGAGGAAGGCGCTTATTTCCTGCTCTCAGGGCCACTGAACCGTGGCCGGAGAGCAGGAAATAATAAGCGCCAGAACAGAGAGACACACACAGAGAGAGAGAGAGAGAGAGAGAGAGAGAGAGAGAGAGAGAGAGAGAGAGAGAGAGAATACCCAACGCGAAAATAAACTAAGTCCCTCAAGGTCATCCACACCGTCGAGGTGTCGATTTTAACAGAAACAAACAAGTCATGCTGCGATAGATAGACAGACATGATAGTAATTTTAACAGAAACGATAGAAGTCATGTTGCCATATATGGCTTCACAACACATTCCAATTTACTATGAGACGAACCCCGCATACATGGTTCAGGCCTTCTCAAAGGACCCCGTGTAACGACCCTGAGCAAATGGTTTCGAGCCCACGTGCCTCAGTCATACACGCGCATACGATGGCCTTGGGACTTAGGTTTCGTCGATCGACGATGTCGATGACCTTATGTAACTAGGAACATGGAAGTTTCACTTTTACTTCATAGATTCAGAAGCTATTTTCATAATGAGAATTCATATACTTAATCACCAAAATCTAACTTATACATTAAATCATTCATATTCTGGTGATACCTGGGTGTTAGGATAAAGTAATAAATTAAGCTGCTTTATCCTTTAGGGAGTCGCTCATGGCTCATATTCAACTGTTAGGCCCTTGACCCGTCAGTGGACGAATCCCAAGGTCCTGGACACGGGGCCAGTGCATTGCAGGACTTGCCGTTTACTTTCCAATTTCGCCGGTACCAAATTCTGCTGCTTGGCAGGGTCATTACACGCAGTCAGCAGGCCCAAACCCACAAACCCAACCCGCCAAACGATAGACCACCGACACCTATGGGCAAACCCAGGGGAACAATAGTCTCTATCCAGACCAGCTATTAATGAAGAAACGATAAAGCAAACTGTTGATTACCTCTAGTTCTTCATTTTCCTCAACATCTGTCAAGGTTCTGTTTAAGAAGCAGTTGTTCTCTTGTCGACGTCTCTGCAATATTATTAAGCACACAGTTCACAAGTATCGCTTTAAAACATTTAATTGAAACTAATGTAATAAAGACTCACCTTGAATTTCAGCTGGACTGCAGTAGATTACAATTTCTGACTTCGGTTTCACTTGAAACGAAAATCGATTGACGTCTTGTGCGTTATGATAACGGCGCTATAGAAATCATCAGATAGGATTGGGTTGGTTGGATTAGATAGAATACGATTAGATTAGGTTCTAGAATCTAGGTTCCATATTATTTAGCATGGTAAATTGGAACTTACAAAATACAGGGTGTGTAGAAATGTGATTAGCCTTGGAAATGCCAATGATATCATATAGGCCTATCCTGAGACGGTTACTGTGTATAAGGACCTCGAGCAAGTCCTTCACGCACAATTGCTCAGCACCATTGAATGATGCTTGACATTAGATAGTAGCACTCAATAAATAGGCCTTCAGAAATATAATAATAATGACTATGATGATGATGATGATGATGATGATGATGATAATAATAATAATAATAATAGCATACAGGTTTAATTTAATGTAAGGCAAGGTAAGGTAGGACAAGGTAATGTAGGCCTACTGTATTTTACGGTAAGCTACACAACTACATACATACATAAAGTATTGTATAGAGAGATCAGGTAAAGTAAGGTAAGAAAATGTAATGTAAAGCATTGTCAGAGGGTAAGGTAGGATGAGGGAAGCTAAGATAGGTTGAACTATGGCAAGGAAAGGTAATTAATGCAATGTAAGGTAGGGTAAGATAAAGTAAGAAACGACATTGTATGGTAGGGTAAGGCAAAGTAATGCAATATAATGAGGGTAAGCTAGCTTAGGCATGGTGAGATAAAGTATGAAATCTAAGATATGGTAAAACAAGGTAATGTAAAGGTAATGTAAAATATCATAAGATAAGGTATGATAAGATAAGGTAAGGCATAATATGATAGGGTAAGGAAACGTAATGTGACGGCTGGGTGTGGGGCTTCTAAACTTCACACGATGTGCAGAGAGTCGAGCCCCGGACGCAGAGGTGAGAGATAAGCACATAGACAGACTGCTTGGTGCTCCAGTGAAACAAAAATTCTTCTATGACATTTGCTTACCCATAATCGGCTGACGGAATCTTTTGTTGTCGATCCGAATGATGACGGTAATCCATGTCATCAAACTGTAAACACAATACACAATGCAATACATTACAATACAATAGAAACAATACCTTAAATTGAACCAGTTCAAATCAGTCAGTCAGATATCTACGTATGCAGTGTGTTTAAGAGGTCTTATAAAGGCGCTATATAAACCTCTTTGATACATATACACATAAGTACAAGAAGTCACGAGTAAGGTTTGTCACGGGTAAGATTAGTCAATGCCCTTGTTATCAGGGCATTGGTTGTTAAAATGATGAACGTTTGTTCTTAATGAACTTAAACGCCATATCTAAGGCTATTGTAAGCAACGCTTTTGTGAGGAATACATGGCGCTATATTAAGAGTCTAGATACATACTGCATGGATGAGATAGGGTTGATTTTACTCATTCATACAGAGCCTTATAAGAATGCAGATGTCTCTGTTCGTATACAAACCGCTCTTCTAAAGTTATTATTTATTATTTCTGCATTTATTAAGCGCCATTATCTAATGACTGAGCATCAATCGATGGTGCTGAGCAATTGTGAGTACAGGACTTGGTCAAGATCTCTACGCAGAATCTGAATTAGGAAAGGCTCGAACCCAACTCTTCGTATTACTAGCCAAGTGCTCTAACCAATCGGTAACCATGCAAGTTAGGACCGTTACGAAGTCTCTCGAGCGTCATAGATCGAGGAATTGTATCAGAACATTTATATAGCGCTTTTGGGGGACTGGCTGACTACGTAACTCAGCATCTAACTGATGAACTTCTTCGTCTTAATGAACTTTAGCACCACTTAAGACAGCATAGTGAGAAAATAAAAGCCGCTATATTAAGTGTCCAGTAACATATTTACATAGTTCAGTGTTTCTGGTCATTCATATAGCGCCTTTTGTGAATGGTAGTTGTAACTGACGTCATTTGTAGTGCCTTTAGAGAGTGGGATGTATGTGGCCATATTAAAAGTCTTTTTAAAATGCAGATGTAGTTAACTAATTCATAGTGACTTTTAAGGATGGAGGTCATTTATAAAGCACTATTTAAGAGAATCTGAACCTCTCTTTGTGTATCCATCCGTCATCCTTCTCTTCTTCCGTCCGTCCGTCTGTACCTCTCTCTGTCACTTTCCCTGCGCCTACTTACATCTTCTTAAGAGCAGATACTGGATATTCCGGACTTGACTGCCACATTCCTAGGTGATTTCTGCGAGATTTCTGCCGTGTGCGTGTGGATGATGTAGGGCACCGGTAGATGGAGCACATCTAAGATTCCCGAAGGTGGCGCTGCTCCCCAACCACTGCGAGGCAGGAAGTATAGGCCAGACAGGTTGCCTACAACCCAGAAACAGAAACCAGCGTAAGACAGGCAACTACAGTCAGACAGGCAACCAACGTTTTCGTAATCATAATCAAAGATTCAAAAGCATCAGTTCGTTAATAATAATAATAATAATAATAATAATAATAATAATAATAATAATAATAATGTGCTTCTGGTTATTCACTACGCGTCTAGGCTAACCGTCTATGAGTAAAGGATGATTGGTTCAGGTGTTTGAATAACAGCGCAGTAGGTTCTGAAGGCGTGGTTATTGGGAATTACATATCTAATCAAATGGCGGTTGACAACTGAGCAGATGGAATACCCAAAATCGATACCACTTCTATAATTTGAGAACGTATGATTCAATCTCACCTTTTGACGAAATATCATAATAAGAAGTGAAGAAATCCGGCGATAACGATTACGATTACAGAATAAAAGTAACCAATAAATTTACTTCCCCTCTTGACATCATGGCTATATTTGTAGAACAGTTAATGGCTCGGTTTCAAGCTGGCTGGACTTTGTTTAAGCGTAAATTTTGATGCCCGTATGTATTTTGCAAATGTAGTCAATGCATTCTACGATATGTTCTAACCCCGGAGCAAGGGGCCTGGGAGCAATGGCGCCAAAGGCGCCGATGCTCACACAAGTTTTGGCTCTGTGACGCAGAGGCAGGAGCATGCTCACACAACTTTTTTGGGCAACGGAGATATCTACCTATCCCACGGAATAAACACTAATACTATAAAAATAATACAGTGATATATACTCTGATATTACGCCACAAATTAATTTTATCCACCTTAGGTCTGTACTTGGCTGATGTAGGCTCACACAACTTTTGAACACATCCCGGCCACTGCCAGCTGAAGTCCATAATATCTCCTAAATCCTTTCTCTCACAAGCCAGTGAACGAATCTTTTGATCCTGGAATCCACGTGCATCGTATAATTTCATTACCCAGCTAGTCTAATCTAATGTAATGATTTATATAGCGTCGTTAGCATAATATGCAAGGCAACAATTCATGGTCGATTTTAAATGAAACCGTACAATCCGTTGAAGGAATCCGATAGACAAGGGAATCCAGAAGCCAGGTCTTAAGTTTAGACCTGAAATGACATTAGAGACCTGACCGAAAGCGCAGAACTTGGCTGTCAATTCCAAAGATCTGCATCACCCACTAAGAATGCCCTAGAGCCCAACACTGTCCTGGGGTGAAGCACAGCAAGAGCAAGAGTATCGGCTAATTAATCGAGAGTAATAGCTGGGTTATTCAGACTTGTATAATTCATGTCGTATGCTAAATGTTTTATTCAATTTTGTTTCTGTCCTCCTGTAGGACATCGACAAATCAATGTAGACTTTCGTCAAGACCCTGACAGGAAAGACCATCACCCTGGGAGTTGAGCCAAGCGACACCATCGAGAAACTGAAGGCCAAAATCCAAGACAAGGAAGGAATTCCTCCCGATCAACAGCGTGGAAAGTGTAAAAATTAAAATATACCAAGATCCTGGCAGACATGGCCCTTCAGGATCTTCAGATTTAATGCCGATGCATGATTATTACCAACTAGATGATGATAAAAGTCTGAAAACATACAATATTATTCACATGTCAGTGCTTACTGGTGTTATAAAAGCAGATGGAGGAGGAGGAGGTGTGGCGCCTATGCAGAAACTGAATGAAACATCATGAAAAATGTACACTGGTGTTATAGATTTAGGCTTAATTAAATGTAGGCCCTAAGTGACGTAATTCATAACTATACGTATTGTCGATGCATGATATATATGAGTAGTCGGTTCGCAAATGCATAATATAAATGAGAACGATACGATGTTAAACTGTGCTTCGTACAAATATCAATTTGCAATTCAGTGGTCTCCAAATAAAGCTGTATTTGCGCAGCATGTTCAAGTTTATTTTGAATTTCCATAAGGAAATTTTACGAATGATAATTCTTTGTCAAGGCTGCAAAAACAAACAGACGGCCAGACATACGTACATACATACATACATACATATATACACACATGCATAGTCAGAACCAGTGGGAATAAGTGAGAGATAGTCAGAACTAGTGGAAGGAAGTGGGACGTAGTCAGAACTAGTGGGGACATGAAAGAAATGCAGAACGCTCTTGAAAATGCATCGTCAGTGGTAGATAGTCTAAACTAGTGGAAATGGAAATGGAAATGAACACAGTTTTCTCTAGCGACCGTAATGCCTCGACCCTGCTCAGTTTTCAATGAATTAATCGGGTGAGATCCTTCACCGCTGCCCGTTTGAATGGGCGCCACGCCATTTAAGGTCCCCGTGTACGGAATTGCTGTCCTGTAATGTTTCCTGTTTTCCTGTCTTGGTAATATTCTGGAATTTCGGATAGTCTTGCCTATCGCATGTACAACTAACGCAGGTTCGCTTGTTCGCTAGAATACATATCGGCTGCGATCCTCATCGAGAAATCAACTGCATGTCTGCATATCCTGCGGCCTTCCACGAGGTTCTGCGAATGTTCCTTCACTGTCGCCAGACCCACTGCGTGGAACAGTCTTCCTGATCATGTGACGACTGCCCCATCCCTGGACACATTCAAGTCACTGCAAAGACATCTTTTAAAGATATCTTATCACATTTGTGAACTCATGTACAGCGACCTTTTCTTCTGCCTCGGCTTGCTATGGCGCTATAAAAATTGTCTTATTGTTGGTGTTATTATTATTATTATTACTACTACTACTACTACTACTACTACTACCTACTACTACTACTACTACTACTACTATCAACTAAAAACGGAAGTGGGGTTAAAGGTCGATTATACCCACAACGTTTTACCGAATAAAGATGATGGAATTATCAACGAATATGTGTCCTCAATTACGTCCGCGTACAATGTTAGTTTTAAATTATTTGAATTTTAATGTAAATGTAGATGTTTTACTATAGCGACCGTATGGCTTCGACCCTGTTCATTTTTCAATGAATTTATCGGGTGAGATCCTTCATCACCCCTGTCCGTTTGAATGGGCGTCACGCCGTTTAAAGTCCGTGGAAGGAATTGGCACGAGAAAGATGTTTGCGGAAATGTATCTTCTGTGGGGGATAGTAAGAACTAGTGGAGAGAAGTGTGATAGTCAAAACTAGTGGGGAGACGTGGGAGATAGTAAGAACTAGTGGGGAGAAGTGGGAGATTAGTCATAACTAGTAGGGAGAAGACATATGGACACGAGGAAAATGTCTGCGGAAATGCATAATCGGTGGGATACAGCCTAATACAGGGGATGGAGTTTTCTCTTCAACATTGTATTGCATCCTTTAAGATCAAGTAAATCCAACACCAGTGTCTTTTATCCTACTATTGGCTTAAAACAGCATACAGTATACTGTACGTTGTTCTGGATGCCGATTATTGGCATGGGTATATGACCAAGTTATAGGGAACTAGTAAGAAGAGAGCACTCGCTTGCTGCGATATATTTAATGTTAGAAATAATACTCACGACAGAAAAGAGCGGTGTCAATAGTCGTCCCTTGTCCGTCACAATGCAGATAGGCCTAGTCCGAATTTCACCCCAAGAGCTCAATTCGGATAAGCCTCTCCTCTTAGCTACCTGTTCTGGCGCTTATATAAGTTTTCTGCCCCCAGGCTATTAGCTACCTGTGCGGGCCTCGGACCTCCCAATTTCTCCCGTATCTCTCCAGCCAAAATTCCATTCCCCTATAGCATTCGCGCATATCTAAATGTGACCTTTTTGTGCATTGCTTTCAGCTCGGCCTAAGTGTGCTCTCTGCTCCAGGGTGCCGGTACCTTGACCCTCTTTCAAACCGGCTGCCTCTATTGACAACATTCGGTGACCATTCTACTGACTATGCATGCGGCAGTCACCCTGACGCCAATACTGGCCGTGCTTCCCTACGGCATTCTTTTCATTGTTCATTAAGATGTCTTGCTGACTGTTTGTCGCCGGTCGGCCTCCAGTCCCCTCTATCTGTTCGCCCAGCTCCCGTTAACTGACTGAATCTGAACTTTGACCGTTTCGCTTGACCGTGACTTGTGGGGGACATTCCCTACCAGGTATTAATGACCATCTCTACCTGTGAATGTCTGGTCTCTATTAATATTTATTACCTGTAACATTACTTTATTATTTTACCGAACCTCTTGGTTTTATAACTTCTATTGCGCCTGTATGTCCTCTGTCATAGGTAAATGGAATTTCCCGAAAAGACTACAGCAGAAAAACAAAACGGTTTCGGTTTTTGGGAACTCAATTGAATGTTGTTATCACCTCGTTTATAACGGAAGACAGATCTCTGCATCTGATGAATAAGTAGGCAAGGTATTGGATTGGGCCAGAGGACTTTCCGAAATACAAAAGCAATCTTCTATTCAGAAGAATGCAGTTCATCTGCTACTGCGATTTTTCGATTGTACTTGAACTTACAGCAACGAGTAGTTATAGGAATATATGTAGCAAGAAAATAAATGACTACCCTTAGCTTAGGCTGAATTAGCAACTACTGTCGAACTATTCGACTATCAACACACGTCGGGGACTAAATATTTGTCCTGCACTTGGACTGATTATGTCGTGTTTGCAAATCAGCCCAATGATCGTTTGACCTGGCTTCTGAGGAGTTCTCAAGAGGTGTGTGAGTAAGTGCGTTACCTCTTTACTTTTTATAGGTCTACTCAGTGCTTGTACACCAAATCTAGGTTAGAACAACATTAAGCCCAGATCTGAACTACATTTGACCTAGATTCGGTCAACATTAACTCTATATTTGAACTACATTTGACCTAGATTCGATCAACCGTCTACAGACAGTTTTTCAATTTTCCAAAGATCTCATCTATCCTTCTTCCGTTCCTTCCCTCGGTGCAAACGTTCCACCTGGAAATCCTATCCATTCCGCTGACCCTGGTTGCCTTGGCAGCGACCATGTCCGTCGTCAGCATCGTTCTATCGGCCATTGTCTGGGAGAGGTCAAGGTCGCTCACCACCGGGAAGTTCAGGGGTCTGCCTACCGTGCAGTACCGTTCTGGACTCGTCGTCCTCCACAGAGGAGATAATTGTAAATTTTTTAAATTGTACACTTTTTTCTAAAGCGACCATATGGATTCCACCCGCGCACGGGTGAGATCCTTCACCACCGCTACACGCCATTTAAGGTCCCCGCGCACGGACCGATCTAGCCCGAGATTCAAATCTCTGAAATAAGCCACGAACGGGACGCGAACCTGGGATCCTCACGCACCGAGGCTTCCTTGGCGTGCGCGCTTACTGGTGTAGCTAACTAGGCCAGTTGATAATGATGTCCGAAATCTTCTTCACTCGTCACGGGTTCGATTCAAGCAGCACAGAAGATGGCACTGACATTTGGAAGGGAGACAAGGACACGTGCTATGCAAAGGGCGGATATCGGCTGCAGATGCTGCTAAGAATGGTAACGACTACTTTCGTTTGCAGTCTAGAACCTTTTGCCTTTAAACGGGTTCAGTTCACGGAAAGCGTGCGGTTTGTGGCGGAGAAAATCTACGGACTGGAATAACATGTACGGGATACAGGTATCCTCGGCGGAAGTTAGTCCGTACCAGCGAAAGCATCAGCAAAATGTATTGGGAAAATGTATCTCCAGTTTACAATAACTTCTGAGCACGTCTGTCCATTTCTTGTAACTAAGAAACTCCCACCAGAATTACGGCAATTTTCTGAATCATCGTACGAAGTCACCCTCACTGCACCCCTTGCAATCTCTGCGCAGATCTTCCACTCAAAAGTGAAACACTGTTCTTCCACAGATCCCATCCTGATTTCCTTTCTTCCCCTTATCTATCCTGCAGATCCTATACGAAACAACATACACCCTAACCTTCTGACTGCCTGCCTGCCTGACTCTCGGATCTTGACCTGGAACCGAATTCTTTTGCCTATCGATTTTGTTTTGACTGAGCGCCTGTGAATAATCTGGATCCCGCGACTTAGCTTTGGTTGGGCGCTATAGAAATCCGAGTGTACGGTTACGATTACACGGTCCCCTATCGCATAATTCCTAATTCGTCACTGAATGAATCATACTAACTAGGATTTGAGCGCCCATAAGGTGAGCACTCAAACTGGTTTGAACGGAGGCCTTGTAACATGGAGGGTGCGGATTCGAGTCTCCTCCCCTGAGATGGTTACTGTGTAGAAACGTTGAGCAAGGAGTCCTTCACGCAAAATTGTTCAGTGCCATCGAAAGATGCTTTTTCAATAGGCAATGGGACTTAATAAATTCCAAAAAATAATATAATTTTTTTTAAATTACAGTTCTTGAAGATTCGAAGCAGAAAAGAAAGAGACGAAGTAATCTCTGTCTTTCTGTTCGTCCGTCCGTCTTTCTGTTTATCCGTCTGCCTCTCTTTGCTTAAAGAAAATCTGTGGCGTTTCCCTCCAGATCAAAAGAAGGGCTATGGCCGGGTACCCCTGATTCGTCCTTAGGTAAATGTAAATGTACGTTTATCTATAGCGACCGTATGACCTCGACACTGCTCCTTAAAGATGGAGATCTAATCTGCAATATAATCTACAATCTAATCCAATACAATCCTAGCTATCCAATTCAATCTAATCTACATTCTATTCTAATCCAATCCATTTTAATCCAATCTAATCCACACTCTATTTCACAATCTAATCTATTCTAATCTAATCAACAACCTCTCAAATTTTAGACCCATCTCCAATCTCAATAACATTTCTAAGATTCTTGAACGTCTCTTCCTTGCACGGATTAAGAAACACGTCACTTCATCTCCTAACTTCAGTCCTTACCAATCAGCTTACCGTGAAGGCTACTCAACTGAAACTGCTCTCAACTTCACACTGGACAACATCTTTTCAGCTATCGATACCGGACAGACGTGCCTTTCAGTGTGTCTCGACCTTAGTGCTGCTTTTGACACTGTCGACCACTATCTACTTCTTTCTAAAATCAGTAGAAGCCTTGGTGTGTCTGGGACTGCCTTAAACTGGTTAGCTTCTTACCTCTGTAGTAGGTCTCAGCAAGTGGGCACTGGTTCTGCTCCATCTGATCCTTCTTCCTGCACTGCTGGTGTTCCACAGGGATCTGTCCTTGGCCCCTTATTATTCACAATCTTCACATCACCAGTCAGCCGCATGGCTAACCACTTTGGAGTGAAGCACAACAGTACACTGATGACACTCAGCTTTGCGTTGCTCTGTCACCCACTGATCTGTCAGGCAAAGCAACGCTTGAAGGGTGTCTCTCTTCCATTCATGCGTGGTTCTGTTTCGATGGTTTGGCCATAAATCCTGATAAGTCTGAAGCGATCATGTTTGGCTCACGCCAACTTCTGCGTTCTCTCCCTTCACATTCCAGCACTGACCTAGCTGGCAATTCTGTTCCGCTATCAAACAAGGTTAAAACACTTGGAGTAATTTTGGACAGCAATCTCACATTTCGACCTCACATAACAAACCTCTGCAAATCTTGTTTCCATCATAGGCTATCAGGACATTACGTCACATCAGGTCAGCTCTTACCAAAGACATGGCACAAACTGTAGCCTGTTCTCTGGTCTGCTCTCGCCTTGATTATGCCAACGTGGTTTTTACGGGTATCTCAAATCTTGAACTCAAAAAACTTCAACGCATCCAAAATTCCCTGGCTCACGTGGTGCTGCGTGCACCTCCTCACACAAATTCCCTAACTCTATTAAGCCAGCTGCATTGGCTTCCTGTGGAATTCCTGATAAGATTTAAACTAGCCTGTCTGACCTACAAAACTTACTATGAGCACTCCTACCTACCTTCAGTCTCTAGTCTCTCCTTACATCCCTCCCGCAGCCTAAGATCTTCAGGTACGGGTCTCTTGGCTGAGCCACGATGCAGAACTGTGCTGGACTCTCGTGCATTCCACACCTCTGCCCCGAAGGAATGGAACCGTCTACCAATGTTTCTCCGAAGTTCGAACTCCTTTCCTTCTGTCAAGAAACGCCTGAAAACTTATTATTTCTCACTGGTTTTCAAGCATCTGGATATCTAACTCTTTCACCTGGCCATTGATTATCCGCACCTCCGATTCACATTTCGGTGTGACTGCGCGCGTTACAAATTTTCGTAATAATAATAATAATAATAATAATAATAATAATAATAATAATAATAATAATAATAATAATAATAATAATAATAAAATAAGAATAATAAAAATAATAATAATAATAATAAATATAATAAATATAATATAATATGAAAACGGTTGTGAGAGCTGGACAATCAAAAAGAGGGATGAGGTTAGAATAATGGCATTCGAAATGAAGTGCATTCGGAAAATACTTAGAATATCATGGACAGAAAAAAGAACAAATGAGTGGGTTCTAGAGACGGCTGGTGTGGAAAGGAGTTTGCTTGAATTAATCAAAAGAAGAAAGATGTCGTACTTTGGACACATAATGAGGAAACAGGGTGATTGTTTGGAGAAGGAGATCATGCAAGGAACAGCTCCGGGAGCAAGAGCAAGAGGAAGACCAAGGAAGAGGTGGATGGACAACATCAGTGAATGGACCGGCATGGACACAGAGAAGTTGCTGAGAAGAACCGAGGATAGGAGTGGATGGAGAAGAATCGTCTACAATGCGACCAACCCTCGTACCGAGGATGGTTGAAAAGAAGAAGAGAAGAATATGAAAACTTCTTTGGTGCCGTTATTATTTTAATGCAGGAAACATCAATCGATCGTCGGTGGCTTCAAAAGGGAAAACCATAATGGCTTGGACAGAATCAGTCAAGAACAACAAGGGCCCAGAGAACGGAAGGCTACCGAGGTAGGTCTACAACCAACCAATCATTTCTGTATCTTATTAAGCGCCGTTATCTAATGATTAATCGATGGTGCTGAGCAACTGTGCCTTAAGGACTTGCTCAAGGCCCCTTTGTCGCAGTAACCATATCGGAGGAGGAGGCTGAAGCATGATGCACAGTCTGCTTTACGTCATAAGATAGACAAAGTTCAGATGGGAGGAATCGCTGACGCCAGAATGGCCTAGAAAGAGAAAGCGAAAGTGAGACAAACATTAATGGAAACTGAAACTAGGAAGCGAGAAGGAATGCAGAAAAAGTATATATCTTGTCATTTTTATAGCGCCTTTTAAAAAACCATCAAGGGCACTGAAATACAAACAGATGAATAGAAATTCTTCTGTTTGCAATCACATACCTATACGTTCGAAGATGTTGCCTCGTGCCAACCGATGGGTGAATTTATCTGTCATTACTTCTTCTTTCCTTCCTTCAGTCCATCGGCTCCTTCTGCTGCTCCTTGTCGTCGATCGCTTGACTTCAAGTGTTTCACAATCCGGATGTTTGTTATTCGTTCTACAAATGTCATCATCATCGTCATCATCAACATCATCAGGTCATTATCAACATCATCATCATGATCACTATCGTCACCATCATCACCATCACCGCCGCCACCACTACCACCACCATCATCACGACCACCACCACCACCACCACCACCACCACCACCACCATAATAATAATAATAATAAAAATAATCATCATCATAATCATCATCATAATCATCATCATCGCTGCCCGTGTGCTGCGCACTTAATCGTTTAGATGAATATATATTCAGAGCGAGGTCAATTACAGTTAGTTTTATTCGACCTTCCCGCGAAAACGAATGGCGATTGGCCATGCATGACTTCTTTGATTATAGATGCCACTCCTTCACAGGATGGTCGTGGGTTTGATAGAATACTGGACTGGACCAATCTCACCGTTTTGCACGGTCGAGTGGTAAACAACAACGGTCGACTGACTATCGGAAGCGCTGGAATTTATTTCATCTACGGTCAGATCTACTTCGTTGAAAACGAAGAAGACTAAGCCAAGACCAGCAACGACCAGGCGACCTCTAGCGACTCACTTAGCGTCTATATAAACAGGTGCCTGGCGCTCACTGTCTGTCTGTTTGTATGTATGTATGTCTCTGTATATATGGATGTATGGATGTCTATCTGTATGTATGCATGTCTGTCTGTCTTTCTGTCTGTCTGTTAAGGTAGGATAAACAATGCCTTTATCTCTGCATTTATTTGCGTCAAGGAGTGAGCGATAGTCTAGTGGTTAGCGTGTTGGACTGTCAGTCAAGAGGTCTGGGGTTCAAATCTCGACCAAGGCAGAAATTTGTTTGCGAGATTTCGGCTCCTCCACCTGTAGCCAGGTCAGCTATAATGATTACACTGACCGTACACTATTTGTGGGGCGATAGACGGCGAGGGAGAGGGTTGGCCACCCGACCTGATTTACCGAGGCTAAGAAAACGAAGTCGCTAGCACTTCATACCCAGGTCTGCCTCTCAAGATGGCTTAAGGAGCTGCTCTTGTTTGACGTAAATGTAAATCTCCGATTTCTTAACGCCATTCAAAAGTCCTATCAGACAGCACACCCCCGCGCTATACCAATCAAGTCCGCAAGAACCAGGCTGTTCAAGTTTCGGTGCCAGGTCAGGTCAGGCCTCGTGATTGGCTTAATTTTCCTCTTCTAGGTAAGTTTTTTAACCAGATGAGACAGGGTGAGGTTTCAGTACCAGGTCAGGTCATGCCTCGTGGGATTGGCTTCAGTGGACTGACCTTCTCCTTCCTCTTCTACTTAGGTTCATTAACCAGACGAAACAGAGTGGGGTACTTACGACGATATTCCAGATCGACCTTGACCTCTGCGTCGCTGTGCGAGTACACCGTCTACGCTGGATCCCTCGTCGAACTGGCGACGGGGGATTCAGTCTACGTGACCGTTTCCCATCCCTCGATGGTCAACGAAGACGCCAAAAGCACGTATTTTGGGCTCCAGAAGGTCACGTGACGTTCAGTCCAGGTCACAAACTTCGGGCTCCCGGACACTTGTCGTTCTGCTGTGATTGCCCAGGAAGACTACGAGACTGTAGCAAAACCCATGCACTACTGCTGGCCTCAGTTTCTGATATTTGCAAAATCTGTTCTCCCTGTGGAAAATTTCTTCTATCTACAGAAAAACTGGTCCATTGAGGTTCCGTAGCAGTTTTAGCAGTGTGATATTTGTTTCCTAGTATTTTGGTGCCTAATTTAAGGGAATTTTGGAGACGTCTTGGATGGAGAGGAAGTTCCCCACACTCATTTTGAAGTGCCGATGTTGCTGTGCCTTTGGGTGCCCCACAGCATAACCTTAGTGCCTCATGTTGTATTGATGAAATTTTATCTAAATGGGTTTTGGAAGTAGATGCATAAGCCACATCACCATATTCAATAACCGATCTGATAAGGGTTCTGTAGATGCTAATCATGGCTTTCTTGGAAGCTCCCCAGTGATATCCAGACACTGCCTTCAATAAATTTAAACGACTTTTACATTTATTTAAAGTTTATTCTATATGTGGTCTCCATGTTAATTTATGGTCAAATATGACGCCTAAAAACTTAGCCTTTTTTCCATTTTAATAATTTCCTTTCCTATTTTAATATTAATTTTTTGTTGACTGCGTTTTTTAGTAAATAGTATACCAGTAGTTTTACAGGTAGAGATCTTAAAGCCATTCTTATTACACCATTTAGAAATTTCATTTAACGACCTTTGAATTTTCTCCTCTGTTTTTGGTTACGATGTCCTGCATGTATGGAACTATCATCGGCAAAAAGAGTCATGTGAACTCCATCTATTTGAGGTATGTCATTTATCATAATCAAAAACAATAAGGGCGATATAATGGACCCTCGAGGCCAATATATACACTGTAAATAATTTAAGAAACCAAAAAAAAACTAGGCAAGAGTTGTAGACTTGTCGAATAGTGTGGATGATGATAGCACTGTACTGTCTCAGTGGAAACTATCACAGCTGTTAAGCAGAAGTTCGGAAGGATTGGCTATTAAACATTCCTGGTTAATTTGCAGTGGTTCTAACACAGTTTACTTGTCTTCTGAGCCACTTAAAACCCTTGTTATGCTGCGTTATGTTAATGTTGTACAGCTGTTGGATTAGAACTGAAGTTGCACTTCAGACAGAAGATTACAAATTCGGATGATGCATTTCACTTTCTACACATACCTGTTGTTTATAAAAACACAGCTGTATGGTTTGAAAACACATTTTCAATTTAAATAAACTCAAGAAAATACCAGCAACCACAAATAACACCATTTCCGTTACTTCAAACAAGAGGAGTGTTCTAACAGTGTGGAGCTATATGCCCTTTGCGACAGACTGACTCTTTTCGTCCATAAAACCTACCATCACCACCACTTCCATATATTTTTGTGTTTAAATTCATGGTAAAACCATTTTGCAAGTTACAAAACAACATACAAATTTGAGTTTGAAAGACTTGCTCATGGGCTCACTGGAAGCCACCCCTAATATGACTAGGCCACTGCAAAATTGACCCCAACCCAGAATTTCTGTATTCATGTACCCCCTTGATTCAGATGCATTCCCCTTCACCCACAAGTATGGACAGAGTATACTGTGACTGGGGCCCGGGTATATGCCGTGCTTCTTCGCTGGCACTTCATGTTGTCTTGGCTTCAACCGCAGGCACCCGAACGTTACAAACCTCACTACAGACGATGGCCGTGCAAACTACAAGGAGCTGGTTGGCTGAAACCGTCGTCAGAGGGCCGTTGTCTACTGAAGCTGAAAGCAGGTATAACACTAGGCACAAATTTTAAAGTGTTTTTGCTTTAATTTCATTGTAAGTATATTCGAACTGGATTAGAATGGATCCATAGAACTATGTTGTTATCAATTTGGTTTTTTCTTGTGTTTTGCTTTTGTGCTACCATTGTTTGGTGAAATAAAAGATTAATATACAAAAATAAACCATAATGTGATGTTCCAACAACATGCTCTTGTCAAAACTTCACACTCAGTTCAACATCTTCTAATAGTAAGCCCTACACTAGTGTAACTAAATGGCCAATCCTTACGCCCAGATACTCAATATTGGATATCTGTGATCTCACTGACTTTCAAGTGACCTGGTCGTGTGAAATGATTTCTGGTTACGGATTCATCAGACCAAGTTACACCACAAGGCAATTCAAGTCATATCATATGATGGAAGGATGGAGACTTGTAATGTCACAACGCCTGCAGCTGACACCAGAGGCAGGGAAGTGCCTATTAGATGCACGAAACATGCTGTACCCCGGCCCCATTTCTATAATCATTAACATGTTGTTGTTGTCATTGTTAGTATTAAGATGAATATTATGGTATATTGTAACGTGTGTGGCATATAATGTAAGTGTTATCCCGCACAGAAAAGATGAGAAGAGGAAAACTGTTCCCAGTGTTGGCAGTGGACCGATGCTACTCTGAGATGCATTTTCTGCGACAATTCCAACTGAAACTGGATAGTCTTCAGCTCCAAAATTACATTTGTATTAAAAGATCCGTCATCGCAGTGATAGGAATTTTGTTTGCCTATGCATTTTATATGCTACTAAACAATGAGCAATATGCTCAACTGTACAAGAATTAGTTAATTAAAACACTACACGAAACAAGTGAAGAAATATCAAGTGAAAAACTTAAAGCTCATTAACAACTGCGTTCGTTGTTCAAGATGCTCACTGACTGGCACAATGGTTAACAATAAAGCCTGTTTTGTTAAGGTACTGGATTCGTATTCCCAGCAACTTAATTAACTTCTTGAAAGTTTTCAGTGGACTTTCTGGTATTGACCTGTGTTGCACTGTTCACTGGATGCCTCGACTCTTACCGTGCCCCAAAAGCAAAATAGTACAGAGTTCCCCCTCTTTATCAGTTCAAAGGCTCTGAAATTTTCAGCGTGTTTCTGTCTGCTCTGCTGGTTTTGTGATGTTCGTTCAGTCAGAACTGAAATCTTTTTTCAATTGCTTATCCCCATAACCTGTCTTCTGGTCTCAGTGGCCTCACAGATCTTGACTGCATGGTTCTGTCGAAAAGATTGTGATTTTGGACTGTGATTTACCTTAGAAGCAACCACTGACGGATGATTATTGCATTACGATAACACCACTATAGAAGTTTCCAGATTAGTTTAGTACTGACCAAACTATGACTTGATTTTGGTGCACCATTGGTTGCTGCCATGTGCATTAGGCACCTATGCTAAAGAAATTGCTAATTAATATTTATTAATTGCTCAGTAGTTGACCAAACTGTAACTGGTAATAAAGTAGTGTGGCACGATAGCTGACTGGTTATAGCGCTCGGCCTGTAATGTGCAGAGTATGGGTTTGAACTTCCTCCAAGGCAGTTACTGTGTGGAAACCTTGAGCAAGTACCTCAGGCAGAATTGCTCAGCGCCACTGATGCTATGTCATATGGTCATGTGCACAATTCTAAGCTTTGGAAGGAAGGCAATATCAAATACAGTTTTATTGTAATGTACTTTAACTCTGTAACTCACTTCTCACTGGTATCACCAAGTCAAAAAAGCAGAAACTCCAAAGAGTTCAGAACTTTGACTACAGCCATAAACAATATGTTAAAATATGAGCTTATAACCTCTCTACTTAAATCTTTGCACTGGCTTCCTGTTCAGCAAAGGATTTCTTTCAAACTGGGGCTTATAGCATATAGAACACTAAACTCTCGTCAGATACTTAAAATCAATCCTCATTCCTCAAACCTGTAATTATTCAACCAGATCATCTGATTGTCCCTCTCAGGTTGTGGCAAAAACTAGAACAGTTCCCGCTGGATGAGCTGGACCAAAATTTGGGAATTCTCTTGCTCTTTGTTCTGCTCAGTCTCTTGTGTCATTTCGACCTCAACTAAGACTCACCTTTTTCAGTTGGCTTATCTACCGTAGGCTGCCTTTCGGATTCATCGGACTGAATTTCTGGATATTGATCTGACTGTGACTTTATTTTGGTGCTCCACTGGTTGATGCCTTGTACATTAGATACTGGTGCTATAGAAGTTTCTAATTACAATTATAATTGTTGTAGTAATCTATGAGAAAATTTCCACCACAATCATCATAATGTAAAACAAAATTGTCAAAATAATTCTAACACATTCCATCCTCGAAAATTAGGTAACATACCACAGTACTGTATATTTACAATCCTCATAAAGTAATAATTTAAAAATTCTAAATATTAATATAATATGTAGATTTTATTAGACATCTTTACAGAATAAATTATAGCAATACAGAATATAATTGCATGTATATATAATATGCTAAGTACAACTTTTCATTTCATCCACACCTCAGATTCATTTGTCCTTTGACCATGCACACTATAAATTAACAAAGTAATAATAATAATAAATATTATTATAATTATAATTATAATAATTATAATAATGAAAATGATGGTAACACATGCAATATGGTTACATATATTGCAAATATATATGTATATTTAGCAAATATTACGCATAATAATGATGAAACAAGAAATATAGAAATTTTCAAAAAGCAGCATCTACCTGAAAAAGTCTTTTAATCACAGGTGATCTGTTATTTCAAAATAAGAACAAATTTATTGATTCCTAGAAATGAAAGCTACTTTGCATGTTGAAATCCAAACAATCACAACCAACTTCACCAAATGGGTCAAAGGTTAACTAACTTGAGTTCCTCTGATGTGTGTTTTACATGGAAACAGCACTCAACCTCTGCACTGAATTATTCAACGAACAGTGAACTCCCAAAGTCACAGGGAAGCGACAGTGAGTTACCCTACACAATGATTTAATAGCCAGACCATTCCAAAACACTTTATGCAGTTCATGTAAGTACATACCGTAAAATCTCGGGTATAGTGCGCAGTTTTTTCCCGAAAAAGTCTGCTGAAAGTCTGGGTGCGCATTATACATAGGAACAAAGTACTTAGATGTTTAGGTAAACGCCGATCACGCGTAAAGACCGCTTTTGCACTAGCCAAAGGCAACAGACGAAGTTTACATCGGCTGAGATGCCTTACATCTTATTGGTTTAATTTATTTAACTTGCATTTGGCAGGCTAATTTTATAAAATATGATTTTAAAACATGTTTATAATTTAAATCAGAGTGCATAGTTGTGTTTGAGAAACAAATGAAAAGAAATCCACGCTACCGGATGTTGTTTATTTTAGTCCATAGATATAATTACTAGAGCGGTCAGCCTTCACGTAAGTAAGTACGATAATTATTACATGGGCATGCGGAACTTCACCTGCGCATTATACATATGTACTAAGATTTTTACATTAGGATAAATTTTGCAACTTGGGGTGCACATTATGCACGAGTGCGCACTATATCCGAGATAATACAGTATTCCAAAAGAGGTCTAGAAAGATGTAGACAGATAGATTAACAGACAGACAGATGTCTGTAAACACACAAACTGGATTTATTACCATCTTGATTGTTCTACTATCATTATAATAATAGTAATTATAATAATGATATCATATGCAATATGGTTACATGTATTGCAAATATATGTAACACCAACCACCAAACTGAACAAAATGAAAACATAAACTGGTTTCGTGAACAATTTGCAGTTTAACGCAACTGAAGCTTGGGTTCATTCATGAAACGAAAACCAGTTTCTGAACAGAAGCCTCAGACAATTGACATGACTTAGTCAGCCCTTGACAAGCACTCTCGCTCGCTATGGTAAGCAGATGGTGCAACTCATTGCTGCCATCTGTTGAGGAAGTGTAATGAAAAAGGCGCATAACATCCAAAGCATCTCTATGACTACAAAGCGTGCAGATATACTGTCCAAAAAAGCACACAGGCTTTGAGGAATGTCAAAGGCTGAACGAATGAAGCAGCGTTTCGTGGTTGTGTAACTGAAATAAAGAACATGTCATTACATTAACATGTGATAAAATAACAGGCAGTTATGCAGTTGCAACAGCACTTTCAATGGACTACCACAAACAGATAGACAATGTTAACACATGGTACTAAAAATTGTAAATTTGACAATTTCTAAGGTGCTAGTTTTGGGCTAAGTACAGGGCACCAGTTTATTCATGAGTGCTATGTTGAGCCAGAAAGGTTTCCAAAGATACCAAGTAAAGCACAAAATCCAATTTGTCAGAAGATAAGACAGAAAAGGAGACACAGGAGCTATTTTAGGGATTTGTTTCTATGTTCAGAGAAATGGAAATCAGTCTAATCTAATGACTTCTATAGCGCCGTTATCATAATGCCAATGCATCAATCAATGGTCGCTTCAAGTGATATCATAATCAAAATCATAATCCATTGGAGAAGCCAGGTCGAATTCCTACAGGCCAGAGAAACCAGAAGTTAGGCTATGGTGGGTAAGCAAGTTGAAACAGAGATGTGTCTTAAGTTTATTATTATTATTATTATTATTATTATTATTAAGTTTAGACCTGAATGATATCACAAAACAGACAGAACAGATAGAACTTCCAAAGCTGTGGACCAGCAACCGAGAATGCTCTAGAACCCAACACTATTCTGGTGCGAGGGACAGCAAGAGTCATAGAGTGTCCATTGATCGAAATGCAACATTAGTTGGTATGACGGCTGAGCATGGAACAAAGATAGGTTGGCTGATTTAAATGTAGTACTTTGTGAACTATTAGACAGATTTTAAACTGGATTCTCTGTTGAATTCTTTGGATGGTTCAGGGTAGGATTTCCTGAGAACGTGGGACCAGTTTTAATTGAAAGCCTGAGCAATAAATAGACTTCAGACAGACTCAGACGGGTGAATGACAGATGGAGTGGAGGAAAGGAGAATTTTCGGAATTCAGTATGGAGATCATACCAGGGTCGAGGTGCAGTGTGATATATGGATCGCTTGGAGAACTCCAGATGAGTAGTTACTGGGGAGGGGCAGCAGTTACTGTGGGACAAACATCACATCACAAGAAACCACCATACTTGCATTACTAGTGGGTTGCTTTTTAACACATACATGTCATACATGCATGTATTGCAACCAACGTTTTGGTAAATTATACTTGCACACAACTGGCTATATTTCATTGTCCGAACAGCAGTTAAGCCAAGCCTGAGAGGCAACCAGTGACCTAAAGTGTAGGATACTTCATTTTCTTAGCCTTGGCATATGAGGGCCAGTGGTCAGTCCTCTCCCTCACAACCTGATCTTCCTACTGACATGTGTAATCATGTTATAGTTGAGTTCGTTAATAGTAATCGTAATCCCCAGATTTCTACAGCACCCAAAGAAGCCATGTCACGGGACCAGCTTATTCACAGGCGCTCAGTAAAAACAAAATCGATAGGCAAAAAGGACTTGGTTTCAGGTCAAGATCCAAAAGTCAGGCATAGAGACGCATGGTGGCTACGGTGGGTGATGTTTGGGATTGGAGCGGAAAGAGAGATAAAAAGAAGATGAGGAGTCAGGATAAGATCTGTGAAAGAGCAGTGTTTTCAATTTTGAGTGAAAGGCCAGTGCAGAAATTTCAAGCAGTGAAGCATAGATGAGTTTGTATGATTGGGCTCTAATGGAAATCCTGAAACACCCTTCTGCCCTGGTGGGGATAACAGCGTTATATTTGAACCCCCTATCTCTAGGCTGATATTCTTATCATTTATATATTACAGAAGCTCATAACTTTGTGGGGCATGGTAGCCGATTGGATGAAGCACTCAGCTTGCAATGTGGAGAGTATGGGTTCAAGCCTCATCTGAGATGGTTACTGTGTACAGACCTTGGCCAAGTCCTTCACTCAGTTGTTCAGCACCATCGATTGACGCTTAGTCATTAGACAGTGGTGCTTAATAAATGCCTAAATAAAAATGACTACTTCAACATTAACCATACCTAGACCATGCTGAAAACAGGCACGATTACAATGTATGGATCCGAAATTTAATTTATATATAGAAAGTGACCCTAGTACAATGCAACTTGATTATCAAGTGGCATTTCATATGATTTTTAAAGGTAGCTTGATTAGGAGGATCAAGTGTGTTCTATTCTTAGGTGGTGAAGGATCTCACCTGATAAATACATAAAAAAGAGCAGAGTTGAGGTCATACAGTCGCTAAATAAAATCATGTACATTTACACAGTACATTTAGGTCATATCACAATGAATTTAGTATTTCCATCAATGGGTGAAATCTGAATTTTGACTATAACCTGGTTTACGAACTGAAACTTGGGGAGTATTTCGGTCGTTGACCAATCGTCCATTATGCCGCTGTTGCTGTTGTTCTGACGTTGAGGCGCTCTTCTTCAAGACAAGTGTGTGACTGGCGCTACCAATGTCGTTTGTAGCCTTAAGTGTGTAAGTGGTAAAATGGTGGTCCCTCACATGAACTATGGTCAACGTAGCTTCATTCGAGTCTCGTGCAACAGGCTGAGGTAACACATGTTAACAAAGGAAAATTTTAAAAAAATATTCAACGTTATAAAACAACATAAGCTATTCAAAAGACATAAAGCAACTGCAGTGGTTCTGTGTACAGTAATGTTATGTGATTTACTGGGTAATCAGGTAAAATAACACAGACATTTAATATAACGCAAAAATATCAGAATATAGTGAAACAGTATTTCATAGAATTACTGTGTGAGACAATTTACTTACACTGCAGTGTTATTCAGTATAATGCAAGAAAATAATACTATGCAAGTAGAAGAAACAAGATTATTATTATTATTATTATTACAGAAATTTTTAGTGCACGCAAAGTCACACAGAAATGTGAACTGTAGGCACAGAAATGTGAATTGGAGGTGCAAGATAAGGTAACAATGTGTGTAGTGGTACAACAATGAAAGTTAAAGAGCATGGTGTCACTGCACAGAATTTTCACTGACTATTTTCACTCACTATTCTAATACGGTGTCTGAATAAAGCAGTGGTTATTCCACAAAGTGTCAAAAGAAGATGGAGCAGTGTAGGTAAGTCATCAGTTGAGGCATGGTGTAAGACAGAATTATACAACCTTTGGGAAGCCATGCAAGAAAAGTCGTCTGGTTGGTGGGATGTTGTCATGGTCACACTGTCATGGCTATGTAATGAGCTGCTGGTCACTATAGGTGACCTACAGTGCACTAGAAAGGAAATGTTGTATTGTAGTGTTGTCATGGTTGCAAGCTATTAGACCATAGGGACATTTGTTTCTTTAGCTCCACTGTGTTCTTGTCAACCTGTTGCTCCTGGCTGTTCCACATATTTTCCATATATGTTCCTCTTCCTTATATGTTTCACATTGGTTGTAAAATGAATTGAAAATTCAGTTAAAATCTCTGTAACACACATTACAAGGCATGACATCTAATCTAGTATAATCTAAAAAATGACTTTTGTAGCGCCGTTATCACAATTCACAAGCATCAATCAATGGTTGCTTAAAATTAAATTGTAGTAGAATATTGTAATCCGAGAAATTCCGATATACCAGTCGAGTTCTTACCCAAAAATATGGGAAGACAGGCCACTCAAATGTTGGGTGTCGCTTAAAGGCAGCTTCCTAACTAGATAGGCCTAGAGGGACTTCTAATGCCAAAACCCTAAAAGTGTAGGCCTATGTTGTTGTTGTTGTCTGCAGAATATCTTTCTTTGCAACAAACACCAGTAATGAGAAAGACAGCATCGGCATACGAAGTGGCAAGGCAACTCTGTTTAAAAATCATGTATGGATTGAGGCTAAACCTTTACACAACTCGGACACCTAACAACTGTCATTCTTTTTGCACCTCTCCTCATTTCCATATGCAGATAATGCAAGGAATGGCCTAACAGCATTCACAGTCAGGGCAGTTTTATGGTAATTTACCCCACATAATTCCAGATTCTCTTCATTCTTCCTCAAGACGTCTATCCTTCTGCGTTTATCTGGGAGCATCTCTTTAGCTGATCATTGGCCTCTGTTTACTCCCTCCCAAAACCCAAATCATCTCGGTCTGTTTCCTTGCATTAGATCTCACATTTCTTGTGTCTCTATCATTCCCCCCAATTGGCACAACTGATTGAGGCCCATTCACACAGAAAATACGCCATCGCAGGTGCAGCAGATGAACAGAGAGCACGATTTCAATCCAAACTCTGCCAACTATTGAGATTTTGTTCTTAGGCCGACTGATAGTGCACCAGTTGTTGATCAGTAACTTTCTCTTGCAAAAAGATTAAGTACAATAATACATGTAACTACGTACTACAGCAGCTTTGGCATAAATTATACTACTGCTGCTGCTGCTACTACTACTACTACTACTAATAATAATAATAATAAAATAAAACCACTAATACTGCTATAACTAATAATAATAGTAATACTCGTAATATTAATATTAAATAATTCATGTTTCCCGACAGGTGAAAGACTTTAAAAACTGTTAATATCTGACGACAGAGCATAATAATATGACTGTTAGCTTACCACACTCTACATAATAACTCAACTTTCCCTCACCTTACTTTGCTTGATAACTAAGTACAAAACTGGTGAAATTAACATTTATTTTAGGACACTTTTGGGCAAACTGAACTGAAAGTAATCATTTCAAATGAAGAGGAAAGGCACAGCAACATGGTAGAGTTAACAATTAAACATAATGGGAGTGGCATTTGCATTCTGCAGCTGTGAGGTTTTCATTGGTCTCCTACTACGCATTGTGCTTCTGCGATGGAAATAGCAAAGGCCATTTCCTATCTTCTGACGTGTCCTTATACCTCAGTGGAACTTTCAATTTTTATTACACTCTAAAATCACGCACGGCATTTTACATCAACTTCAAGAGGCTCTTGTGGGAACACAAGAATCCTCATTTAAATAAATTGTCAACCAACATGCTCCAGTCATTCTAGCCTTGAAATAGACAAATCCATCTCAGAGCCATTAAGGGCCCAACTACCCTGCTGTATGGCACATGGCATTTGGGGTATTATTAGATAAATTTATACCAATTTGCACTCTAGCCGGGAAGGCCTTTAAGAAGCTGAGACAGTACCAAGCAGTGGCATTAACAATGTACCCACAACCGTGAAGCATGCATCCAGATCTGCACAAAGGGACCCACCTACAGCTTTATGAAGCATAAAATTACTTACTAGAGCAGCATTTTGAGATCACTGGACCCACAGTCATACCGGAATTCAGAAATCAGTCAAAAGTTTATGTTGGTATAAAAAAACAGAAGAATCAGAGGCCTCATAAAGAAAGAACTGAGACCAAATGGCTCCTGTGGCCTCTGCTTCGGCCTACAGTCAGGCTGAAATCTACTGTTCCCAGACCTACTCTGAGCATTGCCTTGCCTTGTCATTTATGTAGTATTCGTCTTTGCCATTTATTATCAGTTTCTTGTTTCCGCCATGTGTCCATCGAAACTGACAGCCAGGGTTTGCCTGGATGCGGCATACGAATGTAGCGTTACTTCCTGGCTTTGCTTCCACTATATTCTCACTACAGCTGACCCGTGGAGCATCTGTAAAAACAATCGTAACAATAATTCTCATGAGGTATTTTCAGTTGATCTTAAGTCACACCCATTTCAGATCTACACGGCAGCAGCATTTTTGTGAACATACATATAATTATATTCTCTACCTTATGCAGCAGATCTTTGTTAATCTGTGTTAACTGAGGTCTCCTCATAAAAGCTATTACTCAAATTAATCCTGTTCATCACGCTTGGAAAATTCTGTAAGAACAAGGATATCACCTTCAAGGCATTCCATTCCCATCAATGGCAGGTGATCACCATTACGATAAGCATTAGTTATGATCCTGGATCAAGTTATGATCAATACTGGATCAAGGATCAAATCCATTATCATTTAACATGAAAAGTCAGATCACTGATCTTTCACTATAACCAGTTGCTTCGGTAATAAAACAATCAAAAATTACAGTAGCCTATTCACTCAGACCACTGGTTATGCAACAAGCTATTATAACAATCACCATTTATCAATCAGATCATTTAATTATGTGAATCATCAGCTGCAATATTCAGTCAGTACAATTCAACATTATAACTGATTTTTTGCAAGCTGGCTCAAATGCTCAGATAATGAAATTTATTACATCTAATTTTGTAATATGGCCGTATGTTTTCGAATGCTTTAGTTGTTAACTTTTCTTCTTTCGACTTCTATTGCTACCCAGTCTGCATTTTTAGAATAAACTCTCTCTTTCATCATCGTTTTTGTGTGTTTTGAAAACTATTTTGACGCTTATTATCGAAGCTTCGTGTGTCGCCATTGGACCCATTGATCTTGAGAGAAGCTGATTACATACTGAACACTGCAAAGCTGCAACTGGATAAACCAAGGGAGTCCTTGAAGTGACCTGACCATTCAACTGTGGAAGATCAAAGGACTCCTGGACAATGAGGCTATCGTGTGATGTGAGCTTCACCAGCTGTCGTCATTCCTCTTGTTCATTGCTACATGGCTCAGAAACTCTGGACATGCTGTCAACTGTCAACTCCGGATTGGAATCCATCAGTTGGGCTCTGCATGCCTGCAAGTGCTCAACAGTGGTGACTCTTCTAGTTATCTGAGCACTGTTCACTTAATGACAAGCTTAAGGACTTTAACATAATTTTGGCTAACATAGAAAGTGCTGTTGCGAGGTACTTAAAAAGATGCCATATTAAGTGTCTACATAAATACATACATATATAATTCATTTCCAATATTTCATCTTTCTAATAAATATGATTTCAATGTAGTAAAATAAACGCAAACAATCAACCAGCTGAACAACTATGTACCCCATGGAAACTGACTGTTCAATGTTAGGCCATGTAGCCTGTAAGAAAAGATTGCATGCCATTGTATTGCTCTTGCAGTGTGCTCTTCAGTGTACCTTTGGGCTCTTGACCATAAATCTGTAACATTATGTTGCATCATGTTACACAATATCACAGTCAAACATTTTATGGTGTCGTCCAGGATACTCACATTCGACGGACAGTCGAGCTGAGGCTACGACCTGATCAAAGCCACTCATAACGGCAGTACATTTGAGAACCTTTCCATTAAAGTTTGGGTTTGGTTTCGGTGTCACCATCTTCAGCTTCATCTCACTCTGTACGCTGCTCAGTCCAGAGTCTGATGTCACAAACCAAGTGTTGTTTGATGCAACAAATGCCCCTGTTTCATCCTCTCCAGCAACTGTGATTTCAACGTCTGGAAGGACTGGACTTCCATCAACAGTGACAATGCAGGCAACACCGAGCTGCATGTTCTCCTCAAGGTGAAGGTCACTTTCGTTGCCTTCAAGACGCTTTTCACCTTCAGGAGAGACGGAAGTGATGTAGACTTCATTCACTGGAACTGCATAATGAAACTGAATCAAATTTAACTGCATCACTTCAAAGGAACGCCTGCGATACTCTGCTACCAAAAACACTTTAGTCTAAATACTGTACAATACAGGTAAATCCACATCAGATAAGGCCAGGTGAGGCAAGGAAAGGAAATGTGAATCAAGGTAAGGTAAGTCTGGTAAAGTATTAATTCTTGTATTACTTCTGCATTCATTAAGCATCACTACCTAATGACTAAGCATCAATCAAAGGTCTCCGAGCACTCGTGAGTGAAGGACTTGACAAAGTCCCCACACAGTAACCATCTGAGGGGAGGTTCAATTCCGTACTCTCTGTTTTACAAGCTGAATGCTCTAACTAACTGGATACCATGTAAGTAACAGATGAGGTAAGGTAAAGTAAGGTAAGGTACAACATATTTGCCAACAGCACCTTTGCAGACGTTGTCATAGGAATGAAGGCCATTTTGCCTAAAGCATAAGCACAAAAATCCGACAACAGGACAACCTTTCCTGAGTGGTTGTCACTTTGTCAATAGCTTCAAATTTGAAAAGGCACCGTTAACCCCAGACACGGTGTGACAAGTTGTTACACCAAACATGAAAAAACTGGAAATTTGTTTCTCCAAGGATCAAGCTCAAAACTGGTAACAATAATTTTCTACTAGTTCTATGCAACCACTTGCTGTGTGCGATCTGTCCCATTAGTAGGTCCGCTCTTTAACGACATCTTATGGCAGCAAAGGCCGTTGACGGCGACCTCCTCCTTCATCCAGGCTGGGACTGGCACTACCATACTAAAGGCAGTGGAGGAGTTTCTGTCCCATTAATGATGTACTTAGAAATTTATACTGTTTACGGGCTATTGTTATGGATAGTCATCTGATAACATTGGAGAGTCAATCCCCATTGCCTCATCAGGCCAGTTTTGGTCTCATCATGTGGCATTAAGTTAGAAAAGAGTGTCCTCGCCATCTGGCTTTAGAATGAGAACATGGCACAGTTCTTTGTTCCCAACATGTGGCCCCAGGATGAAAACATGGCCACTGTTTTCTCACCAAGTGGCCTCAGAGTCAGAATAAGGTCCCATTCAGATGATCATGGCAATGGTGGTGAAGATGACTGTGATGTAGAAGAAGATCAGGATCAAAGATTCGACTGCAGACAATATAAGAAACATCAACACAAGGCAGCAGTGACAAGAACAATGTCATTAGCATAAAAAATAATTAAAAGGCAATGTTGACAGATAACCACTATGGCACTGGTTCCTGAGTCTGCTACATTGCCGCCATCTTTAATCCGTCAATTCACCAGCAGCCCTCATCCCAGAAGAAACCTTATCACCACAGTGACTCTCATTGGCCTAAGCTAAAGCCAATTCCATCCAGACTCAAATAATCTGGCATCTAATCCAGCCCAACCCTAACCTTATGCATAAGCCTTTGTGTAATCGCTATCATGGGGATGCAAGCAAGGCCGGACAGCAAGATGAAGTGGCCTGAGATCACGCTTAGCTGGATTACTGAACAAAAGTATTGTCCACTGGTGGTTTTCAAGCAGTGGTTGTGACTGATCGATAGAAGCTTTGAATTGATTGGTCGAAATATATAAGAAATTGATGGATGCGCTGCATTGGAGAAGCATCTTCATCTTGTTGATGCTGTACAAGATAAAGTAAGTAGCCAGCAATAGGTTTTAATTAAAAACTGAAAAGATAGCAGTTATGATTGATGGGAGCTGGTTATTTATTCAGCACCAGCACCATCATTTCCACCCACACTCTCAATATCACATATGCACAAACTGCTACCACAAACGCAAACTATCTGTCTTAAACCAGGCGTTCCCTAACTCTTTTCTTCCCTTGGCTCTCACTGACCATTCACAGGGGTTCAAGTCCTTTAGAAATATTTGACAGTTCTTTGCCAAGACACACAATGAAATGGAAAATCTGTCAGGTTGTTGGATTACTGTTGTCTTGATTACGGTTCAGCCAAAATTTATTTCTATGCATAGTGCACTTAATAGGAGTGTAAGGTCACTAAAGCCGAATCTGAGGTGCAAGACAAATGAAATAAAAAACTTGTCCATGGTCATTAACCAGAGTCTGCACTGCAGGCTCAAACTGCAATCGTTGGAATACAGACCAAGGGTGCTAACGAACAGAACACTGTGGAGCACAAAAGATCTGTCAACCACAGAAATGTGTTTTAGAGGATTGTTGCTGACAAAGGCAGATCAAAACGCGTGTGTGGTTGGTGGATCTCGTGTCATCAGACACTAAGCTGGTTTGTCTGTTTTTCACTGGGCACTACAGAAACCAAACTATTGTTTATTTCACTACACATTTTATATCGTAACAAACAGCAGGGAAGGTCAAACAATACATCTGAATAAGATGGACATCAACATCTTTCTCCCAAATGACCAGCCAGAAACCCACTCAGTGACCTAACTGACCAATAAGTGACTCACTCTGTCATCAAATCGATCAATCAACGACCCACTTGATGAGCCAATTGATCAATTGGTGACATTCCATGACCCAAGTGACCTATCAGTAACCCACTCGATCACCTAACTGGCTAATCACTGACCTACTCAATGATTAATAATAAGTGACCCACCATGACTTAATTAACCAATCAGTGACTCTATATGACCAATAAGTGACCCTTTCAATGACCAAACTGATCACTAAGCTACCCTCTCACTGACCTAATCGAACAGTCAGTAAGTCAATTAAACCATTAGACATGATGCAACCAAAATTTTATAATGACGCTTATAGTATATGTAGGTCAGATATTTACTCTGAATGCAAAAAGGAAAACTAAAATTTATATAGCACCAGTCTGTGAGCAACTCATCAGAGGTGCTCACGATGAGATGGAAATTAAAGAGTGCTCAGTTTGAAATGAAATTCTCGGTTGGTTTCTCATGCATATGCAAAGGGATGGAAATCAAGAACGCAGAACCAAGAACTGTAATTATGTGCTGTATACGCAAAGGAAACTATTCAGTCACCAACCCATCCGGCCAATAAGCCAACAAGCAAGTAACTAAGCAAGAGAATAAGCAAAGAAATTAGTCAGCCACCCAGCCTCAGTATGTATGCAGTGACCTAATAACATTTCAATCAGAAGGATAATCTGAAAACAGACAAATGAAACCACCAGCCAAGACAAAGACCATGCTCCACTCAAGCAGAAAATGCAAGAAGCTTCATCAAGTGTCACAAATAATTTACCGACATGCCAAAGCTGCAGTTTGCAAACGGATGGACAGAAAGAAAGTGCGAAATCCAATCGGCTGAGCATAACACATCAAAGCCTGATGATGGAATCTGAGCGACGTGTGTCATAAAACGCAAACATCACAAAGGGCAAACTGGAAAACAATTGACAACGGCTCCTTCGGTGGAATGGATAGCCACTCGATTAGATGGAAATTCCCACATAATGAAAAAGAAAGTGCCACAAGCAGGACAAACTTCTGTCTCAACAGGGCAAAAGAAATCTGTAATTCATTATGCCATGGAACTCGTTCCAAGAGATTCTGGTTTTGGTACTCACTCCATCCATCTTAACATTGGTATGCAGTGGTATAACGGAAAACTGGCAGAAATTGGGTCTTTTAACATTCTAGCTGGAATTCAGTTACTGGTTCATCACAAAGTAACTTCTCTTTAGGAAATTTGCTTGATCTTCATAGTAGTGTCTTTGCTCCAGCCAAATAATTTTAAAAGCCCAAGGAATGCTTGTGAAAAAAACACAAACCAATAGGCGATCACTGCGCAGGAGTATTTTTTGGAGGGTACAGGCTGGATGGGTAGCTTTCACCCACTTCATGGACTGCATGTTGCATAAAAAGCGCCATTTAGATTTTTAAACAGTCTCAAGATGAAAAAACGAAGGGAAAATTGCTACCCCGATTTTCAAGACCAAAGTTACATCTCTGGATCACAGTAACTTATTTGTAGCAACAGTCAACACTTAGGTGGGTATATAGAGAGCACATTTACTAGTGATTTAGTACATAATTAAACTGATGTGTAGTCGTTACACTCAAAAAGCTAATAAAACAAAGAAGCACGATGAATTCAGTGACAGTTCTTTGATAGTTATATATTGAAACATGCATAGTCAGTACACTTACCAAGTACTCTGATGGTGACGTAGCTAGTACTATCCTCTTCACCAAGTTTTTGACAACCAAGTGTACCACTGTCTTCCCCCTGAATGCCTAACAATGGTACAACACAAGTTTCAATATTCTGAATAGATATTTACCCTTCATCATCAGTGTTGGGATAAATAGTCAGGGTGTCTATTTAAACAGAATAGGAAACTATTTAAATAGTATTTAAAATAGTAAATAGCTGTGCACTAATGCAAATACCACATAACTATTTAAAAACTATTTAACTATTATCATTTTCAGTATAACTGTTTAGAATGCTTTCAATTTTCTACTATTTTAACATTCAGTTAGTAGCTCTGATTAACTTTAAGTACAAGTAAGTTTTATCGGATAAGTGATTCCTTTCCCTGGTGAGAATTAGTGTTGCATTACTAAATAGTCTCTCTACTGCAGCACTGGCTGGAATGCTTGTGTGCTGAAGCAAAGAAACACTGACTTGATTTGTGGATGATTGTCCAGCATTTCTAGTTCACATGACTAATCTAATGACTTCTATAGCGCCTTTATAATAATGACCAAAGCATCAATCAATGGTCGTTTCAAGTCAATACCGCAATCCAAAATCATATTCCATTGGAGAAGCTGGGTCAAATTCCGATAAGTCAGAGAAGCCAGAAGCTGGGCTTTGGTGGGTAAGCAAGTTGAAACACACGAGTCTTGAGTTTAGACCCGAATGACATCAAAGAACTGACAGAACGAATTGAACTTGGCAGGGAATTGCAAAGCCGTGGACCGAGAAGGCCCCAGAGCCCAATACAGTTCGGGTACGGGGCAGAGCAAGAGTCACAGTGTCCAGTGACCAAGTACAATATTTGTTGGTATGAGGAATTCACTGTTGTCAAATCATTTATCGATGCCTACCAGGAGTGCAGCATTGAAGAGGTTTAGTCAGTGTAATTGGCACTCCATTTAACTTGATTTTCAGCTACTTCAGTTTTGGCAGCACCTTGGAGGACATCTAATGCAGCTGCAACTGGTCCCATAAGTGATGCATACTCTTGCAGAAATGCTACTTCCTCCAGAAAAAAGCTGGCAATGATAGCGCTGCACATACTATTTACATTTTAATAAATAGTACACAGGCAGTTACTAAATAATTACTATTTCAATAGGTCCTTTTACGTAGCTTTTTTAAATAGTGAAGTAAATAGTATGAACTGTTTAGATACTAATTCCATAGTATTTACTATTCAAATAGTACCCAGCACTGTTCATCATATCAGCTGGGGTCATTTCTGACCCCACTGACCTACTCCGAGGTTACTGGAAATTAGAAGTTGGATTTTCAAGAGTTTGTTCCCTAAAGACAGTTACATCATTTCCTTGTATAATTAGAGCTGCTTGCTTTCTAGTAGAATTTTATCTAAATTTTATTTATTTGGGGTCATACATGACCCTACTCCAGTTCAAGTATTGTTGGCTGATGGACTGATGTATATTGGAACAATCTGCAGCAACAATGCTCTGATTCCATAGGAAAAGAAAGCCAGTCAGAATGGCATGAGCACAGTTCAGTGTTTGTCTTTCATGATCAACTGACACTTCTTTCCTATGCGTTAAAACCAGGGCAGACCGTTATCGCCCTGTCTAGTATGCATGACAACAAGACAAGGGAGAAGCAAGGAAACCTGAAATTATTCTCCATTATAATACAACCAAAAGTGGAGTAGAAAATTTGACTGATCTTGCTACCACATTCACTTTCAGGCGGAAGGTGAATCGATGGTCAATGGTATTGTTTTTCAATGTGATCGATGTTGCCACAATTGCTGCATTCATTGTATGGCTAGGGATTACTCCTACTGGAATGCATCTGAAAGAAACCAGCAACGTGTCACCTTTCTCAAAGAACTTGGATACACACTGGTCAAGCCGCATACAGAGAAGGGATCGAGTATCGCAACACTGCAGATATCTGTCAGAGATGCAATATGCATGTTTGGGATCCATCTCTATGTGTTGTCAATGACTGTCGAGGCTCCAGCGACAGAGACACCGGTGCTGTCTGTGTCCACGGAATGAAGACAAGAAAGTTACTTGTGGTTGCTTCACATGTTTCAGACCAATCTGTCCTGAGCACCCTGTGCAGTAATTTGTTTGCAACAATGGCAATCGCGCCAAACATTAGCTTCACACATTCAAGTCACGACTGGACACATTCAAGTCACGACTCAAGACACATCTTTTTAGGATATCTTATGACTGCAGTTGATTTTTGAACCCTTGTACAGCGCCCTTTTCTTCGGCCTCGGCTGTGCTACGGCGCTATATAAATTGTCTTATTATTATTATTATTATTATTATATATAGCGGCATTGAGCACAAACAGTATATACTGTTTAATAGAGATAATTGCAGTTATGCTTAATGTTGTTAATGTCATAGTGTTATGGAAAGAAAGCACATTAAAATGATTTATCAAAGTTATTTTGAACGGTTCTGTATAACTCTTCTATATTTCCGCTTTAGGTAGCCATCTTGAAATTTCAAATCGTTAAAAAATAGCCATGCATTTTGCACATTCATCGCAATATTTTGTATGCAGTTTACAAAATGTCTCATTAATACTGGTGCAATTCTATTATCATTGAGACCTAACATAACAAGCCAGTTCATCATTTTGACCTGGGGTCATTTATGACCCCAGTTGGTAAAATATGTACAGTAAATATGTTGGTAGGATAAAGACTAACATCTATTGGAGCTTAGAGCTAGCATGAAGGTGTAACAAGATTGTCTGAGATATTTTTCTTAGTTATGCTGTTGACAATAGAAAGACTCAGATTAACCACAGCAGCATGCCACTGAAATGCAAGCAAAACTCCCAAATTGCTTCAGCATTCGAGAACACTAAATTGGGAGAATTAGTTTATTTATAATGAAGACAGAACTGATGAGTCTCACTGGGTCAGGTTCTATTCCATGTTGAAAGACAAAGGTCAAGCAGATGCCTGTGTACACGTATTGTACAAGAATGCTGGATAAGAATATATATAGCTATATATAATCAATGTTCAGCATATATATATATATATATATATATAAAATTGAACATATCTATAAGAATGAATGTAAATGTACATATTATATGCATATAAACAAATATACATGAATATTTGTACACAAATGCATAAAAATATTGTATGTTAGGATTCTGAAAGACTTTCCCAGCATGAATGACAACAAATGAGTTTAAAGAAGTGACTCAAGCACAGAAATTTTAAAAAATAGTTTTACGAGAGGAACTCTTATAGAACTACATTACAGCTAATCCAGACAGCCTGTGTAAATAAACTAAGTAAATAGGCATATAATCAACATACAATCTCAAAGTTTGATAACTATTCACTGCGCTTTTATGAGGTACTTAAAAGGTGCAATATTAAATGTCTCCATACATACACACACACACATACACACAACCACATCATACAAAAAGGTCCAGTTTCAGACGTTTCACGTTTAAAAGTTGATACACATGAAACAACAGCCAAGCATCATAGTATTAGAAAAGATGTAGACTTTGCAAAATCGAAGACTGAGGACTTTTTGGAGGTTTCCTCTGGGGAAAGATAACAGTTGATGTATCGCTTTATTCGCTGTATTTCCAAAAGTTACTCAGTCTTCAAGCCGTTTGTTGAGAAAATCTTTACTGAGAAGGTCATAAATCAATATTTGAGCATCTCCTTTCAGTGGAATAGACGGTTCAGTAAATTACACTAGGAAAAATGCAGTGAAATCACACTCCGCATCGCTTGCACAATAATACGGTTAATACTCGCCCACTGCACAGGAGAAATAGGAAGAACACAAAGCAGCTGCATCTTGAGATCAAACAGTCTTAGCATGGAAGCAGCATCTGATGTAGCATAGCAACACATTGCAACAAGTATCAGACTACAAATAATCCAGTCAAGGCAGAGTTTATTTTTTCTACTATATATTACTAAATATACCTTGGAAAGCATGGTTCTCATCTCATCTAGTGTAATAGGCCTACTGGTACTTATATACAAGAGTTGTTATCATTTGTTTGTAAACGAAAATATACAAATGATGCATACCGTAAAATCTTGGGTATAGTGTGCAGTTTTTCCCCGAAAAAAAGTCTGCTGGAAGTCTGGGTGCGCATTATACATAGGAACAAAGTACTTAGATGTTTAGGTAAACGCCGATCATGCGTAAAGACCGCTTTTGCACTAGCCAAAGGCAACAGACGAAGTTTACATCGGCTGAGATGCCTTACATCTTATTGGTTTAATTTATTTAACTTGCAATTGGTAGGCTAATTTTATAATGATTTTAAAACATGTTTATAATTTATTGCATAGTTGTGTTTGAGAAATAAATGAAAAGAAAGCTATGCTACTGGATGTTGTTTATTTTAGTCCATAGATAAAATTATATATACTACAGCAGCCAGCCTTCACATAAGTAAGTACGATAATTATTACATGGGCCCGCAGAACTTCACGTGCGCATTATACATAAGTACTTAGATTTTTACATTAGGATAAATTTTGCAACTTGGGGTGCGCATTATGCACAAGTGCACACTATATTCGGGATCATATGGTAGTTTTTCTTGAACATAGAAGACATCAACTGCTTTCCAGTAAACAACGAATTCTAAGCAGAATTCCTTTAATTGCTTTTTGATGTCAAGTGTATTCTAATCTAATCTAATCTAATCTAAAGACTTCTATAGTGCTGTTATCATGATGTTCAAACATCAGTCGAGGGTCGCTTCAAGGCAAAACCACAGTCAAAAATCATGAACCATTGGAGAAGCCGGGTCGAATTACAAGGGGCCAGAGAAACCAGAAGCCAGGCTATGGTGGGAAAGCAATTTGGAAGAGATGTGTCTTAAGTTTAGACCTGAATGACACCTGAATTGGCAGAATGAACCGAACTGGGCAGTGAATTCCAAAAACTTTGGACCTACAACTGAGAAGGCCTGAGAGCCCAACACTGTTTGGATAGAGGGCAAAGCATATTGTAGCTAATATTCAAGATACCAGCTTCACCTCTAATATGCCACCATTGAAAATCAAGGTATCAATCAGCATCTTCTGTGTTAAGGGAACAATTCATGTCTTGAGTAATGTGGCCTAACACATCAGGCATGATGACTAATAAGTCAGCCCTTCACTTCTGTGTCCAGAGTTTGAATATCAAGTTAGTCAAGTGAAACTGGCAATCAGCTCATAATAATGTTATCTAATAAGGAATGGTTGACCTGTTGTTTGACTGGGCTTATGTCTACATTCAGCCCAAATATAGGCCTACTTTAACCCCAGTACCATGCATCTGAAGATAACTGCTGATAAAAATGGCAGGAGAGGTAACTGGGCAGTGCATGTAAGTGTTTCTTATAACTTCTGCTGTTTAACTGATGGTCCCGCTGTTGGCTACAAAGGGCATGGTAGACAACCAATACTTCATGGGCTGATGCAAATGCCCATGGGCAAAGAACCTGAAGAGTGAACAAATGCGCTCAACAACACATATGAAATATGGTGTCTCATGAAAAACATGAATAGCAGTGCAACAGGAGACCATCTCTTCTTTCTGACCCGAGTAAAACGAAAACGACCAAAATGTTTTCAACATAACAACATAAATAATGCTCCGTAGAACATTCTTCGCTGAGTCACGGAAAGTAGTGAAGGAGTCAGGGCCTCTGAGAATCAACCAGCAAAATCCCTGCACAAAGAATCCCGCAAGAAAATGACACCAAACTGCGATTACAAATGCAAGAACACTGCAAAGTATAGAAAACATCATTGGAGAAACAATGCAAGCAGGAACGCATGCAGGAAACATTCCAGTGGCACTGATGGAAAATACAGGCGGTTTCTGCAGTGTTGATGACTGATGAATAAAAAGTCCTATATGCAGGATAGAAAGAAAGCCGCAAAAGAGCTGGAAGCAGTCTAACTCTTCTCTGTATGATGTATGAGTTAATAGCAAATTCAAGTTACATACATATAGTGATAGAAATGCTGTGGTTTAACTTGAGGTATAACCAAAAAACAAGTTGGTGATGCAGTGTACATGCCCAAACTCACATGCCCTGTATGAGACTTGTACATCATTACAACTCACTAACAGTTCTATAAGGAAGAATGGGAGGAAGTCTTAAAGCAAAATTTCTTTGATAATTCTTTTCGCATTTGGACTGCTTCTGTGATCGACTTAGCATTCTGGTGTTATTCACATGAGTTTGCCAGGGATTTTCAATTTTTTGTTCTCCTGCTCATGATTGACACCCCTTGTCCTTGGAACAGTCCATTACGTACTCAAAGGATGACAGGTTCCAGATGGATGGTCACATGGTAAACAGAAATATGCTGCGCAGACCTACTTTCAAACATTACACATTTACATCACTGTCAAAACTCATAAAGTTACTGAAGTTCAATGTATAACAATTTTATAATGTCTAGTGCTTACGTAAGTGTTGCCATTATTGGCATGCATAAATACTGATGAATTTAATTATACTGGTACTGGAATTACACAAGCTGTAATGGAATTATGCTCTCTGAAAGTAACACTTGAAACATAGGACTGAAAATTTTAAAAGAAAATTGTATTCGATAGTCACATTCAATAAACTAATCATGTCAACATCTCACTGAAAGCTTGTCAATACTGTTTAAGATCTGGTTGTAGCTAATGGCTAACAGATATTTGCAGTATGGTCAAACTATTGTCATCAATGCATGAAATTGTCAAAGGGCAGAAAATCCTTAAATTTATTAAACTTAATTCAACGTGAAGTTAAACTTTTGCAATTAACAAAATTATAAGCTGCAGCATGTCGCTTGTTTAAAAATCTGCATTCTTTATTCACACTAGACAAAAGAAAAACGAATTTTAAAAACTTGAGTTTAGGGATCTGTTTGCACGGAATTGCCCTTCACTGAACCAAGACAAATGCTTATAGTTCACAGCTTACCAAGATTATGTGGTGCAACCGTAAACAATAAAATGAATTGATGAGTCCAATAACCATCAACTTAACCCTATCTGTTCTTGGCTAGATGCCTGGGCACCAGAGAGGAAATTGCAGTCAACAAACTTTTATTTTCATCATAAGTTTTGGTATCCAGGATGGAGCACAGCTGGCCAAAGAATTCCACGTTTCACTAATCCGTTTCTGAGCATGAAACCATGCAGAGAAGTGTGTGGGTGAGTCAGCAACTACAAATGAGCAAACCTGCCATGGAAATGCTGGGTGGAGGTAGGACCTATTCATTAGGGCAATGATATTAAGAGACTGCCTACGGCTGAAGCTGAAGAGGCAGACATTTTCGGACCGAATGGCAAAAGCACGAGCCACCGTAGCAGTGCAAACAAGCGTTCATTTATTTGCATCATCTCTGAACAGGTCGATTGGGTGCTCTTGCTCTGGGTTTGACTGACGAGCCCAGGCACAAGCGTGCGTGCGTGCCTGTGTGCGCGTGTGTGCAATCGCCTCTCCTATTGACAAAGGGCCCATTTTCCATTCCCTTGTGTTTGCTGTTTTCCAAAATCACAATTTTTTAGTGCATTTAAACATAGTGTTTTAATTAAGAAAACACCTGCAATGAATATGAGAAACAAGGTGTATTTTGCAAAAACTGAAAAGAAGTGAACTCACAAACATTCATAAAAGAGCACTAGGAAGGCTGAAAAGCATGTGATCCTTTCAGAAAATTACTCTTAATCTCCTTCAAAGATGCAGAATTATGACAGGAATGTTTCTTGGACTCATCTAAAGGGGGCAGATTTAAAGCACCATCATTATATCTCTGCACCAATTTTCAGAAGGCACATAAAAATGTCAAGTCCTTTCAGCTACTGGCAGTGATCTTGACACTGACAATACAAATCATGTCAGTTAACTGATTTTCTTGACTTCTCAGTTTTTACCTATGGAGACCAATCAGAAAGCTAAATCAACTGATCAATTGATCTATAAGTGATAAACCACAGTTAAATGGCTACTTTCTTCAATTATAAACTTAGCTGAAAGAAAATTCTCAGCAAAATCTCTAGTTGTTAAACAGACAATTAGAAAATATAAGAAGATAGATGACTAACCATTATAGGATATTGACATGGTTGCCATGTCGCCATTGTAGTCGTGGTGAACAACATATCGAGGAATCCGCAAGTATGGAACCTTGACGTTGGCATTGTCAGAGAGAGTACGAACTGTTGTGCCCTGAGCATGCGTTACTCGAAGGACGTCGAAGAACTGCAGGCCAGCAATGGAGCAAGTCACCGTCAGGTTATGTCCCTGTTTGATGATAACGTTTCGGTCGTTGTCCCAAATTGCAGGGCGATGCAAATCAAAATTTGCAGCGATAACTGAAATTGCCATAAGAAGACTCAAGCAATCCCAAAATACGCAGGTAACATTATTAACAGTTTAAGAGCACTCAACTGCATTTTAGTCAGTCTGATCAAAAAAATGCTGAAATAAACAACATCTGCACAAGATGTGCTCAGAAAATTCTTTTCAATAAATGCAAACAAAATATAGAAAAAAAATACAACACATGACCACATGGCTAGACAGAAGTTTGACCCCATAAGACCTGACTGGATATTTTACTTCTTGAGCTTCCTACAGAAATTAAGCTGAATTAAACTTTGCCAAAATCTCTAGGTCTGAAATAATGACTGCAGTGTTAAGTCTAAAATATTTTCAACAAGGGCACATATAAAACCACTAGAGGTAAACAACTGTGCTTTTAATTCAGGCAAGATCTGATATAGTCAAGATTTTAAATTTTAGGCCCAATAGGAAACATGACAAAATCACTGCACCATATACCAAAGCTAACATGTTACTACTTTGATTTGATTAGGAGCAAAGAAATTGTACTGCACACTTAATATAATCTTGTAATTAGGAGATAAGGATAGTTGCTCTGTCTTCGGTTTTGAGTGAATGACCTGCACAGATATTGCAAGAGGTGAAGTGTTGGTGAGTTCGTAGGATGGGTTAGGTAATTGTCCTAATTCGAAGTTAATTCCAGGGGGTGGAGCAACTATGGCTATGGACAGATTACCAAACTTTAAGCATGAGGTGATGGGAGGGCAGAAAAGTGTTAGGGTGGAAGAGGAGTGGGTTGAACAGAGAGGTTGGATTTTAAACTGATGATGATTGGTGTGTCGGGATGATAGAAGCGCATTGTAGGTAAGTGATAGGACTTCTACTCTATGCGTTGTGGTATTTAAAGAGAATGAAGTGAGTTGAAAACAAGAGTGAAGTTATGGTGTTTGAAGGTTTTCCTGACAGCTCGAGCAACAGCATTCTGGTTTAGCTTGAAGGCGGTTTATATGGGTGGTGTCAATATTCAGGAAAAGTGAATTGCAGTACTCTAGTTTAGCATGGACTATGTATGGGACAATGGTAGATGCAGTTTTGAAGCCAAGCACAGGGAGGATTCTACAAAATTCATGAATGAGTGACGTGACCTCAGAAGCTGAGGTTTTGCTGACAGAACACCTAAATTGCAGACAGAGGAATTAGTAGTAAAGGTGTGGGTGGAGGCAGTGTTGTTGGTGTTGGTGTTGTTGTTGTTTGTTGGTGTTGTTGCTGGTGTTGTTGGCATTGTTGTTGGTGTTGTCGTTGTTGGTGTTGTTGTTGGTGTTGGTGTTGTTGCTGGTGTTGTTGGTGTTGGTGCTGTTGCTGGTATTGTTGGTGTTGGTGTTGTTGTTGGTGTTGTTGTTGTTTGTTGGTGTTGTTGCTGGTATTGTTGTTTTTGATGTTTTTGTTGGTGGTAGTGTTGGTGGCATTGTTGTTATTGTTGTTGTTAATGACATTAAAGCATTACTTCATAATTAACTAGTAGTCTAAGTGTAATAGTACTAAGCATTACATTTTCGGTTATAAAGTTACTGTACAGATTCAGCAATTTCTATAAATCACTGCCACAATTCAAGTCTGAACAAGACTGCAATCTCAAACAATTCAAGCGAAATTGGCCAAACACTGTTGCGAACCGACAAGTTCAGTAATTAGGGATTATAGAAGGCAACTCATAAAAGCCGGCTCTCTGGCATAGGCCTACAGCTGTTGTCCCGCAGATTGCTGGACCGCAGGGCTCATACACCCGGTCGAGCGGCAGCGTCCGGCCCAACTTCTTCATCCAAACAGCACAGCATAATTTGATTTTCTGTTTGAACAAGATGCGTATAATTTGTATTCAGATATCAGAAGCTATGGAAAGCCGTTCACATTCCAGTGCCAAGCAACATAAGACGCAAGCAACGGAAGGACTCGTCCAACCGATACATCCGCCAAATGCCGCACTACATTCTCGTTTAGGAACGCAACAGCTCTTCGTTGCGACAGACAGGCTTACCGAAACCCAACCATCGCCATCGACAGTCACTCGGCCACCAGCTCCAGCAACCCCTTGGCCACATGGGCAATTTCTGCAAATGTCGTCGAAAGAAGAAATGAATTAGCCGCGGATAAATTTTTATGGTGGTGCATTTGAATACGGCCACTATTATAGTCTAATTTATTGTGCGGGGATTTCCAGATGTGCTGCACAAATATATATATCATACAACAGAGAAAGCGCTGTGCTTTAATATCAGATGTAATGACAAGATGTAATGTCATCCTTGTTAAATACCAAAACTACATTTGATAAGATTTCAGTAACGGACACATAATGCTCAACCGCAGATGACCTGCCCAAGCAGCCCAAGACTTTATAACTGATACAAGTTACAGGCTGATCTCAAACCTTTTTGTGCACTAAGCTGACAGAGAGAGCATGCTATAGTAAAATTCTATGTATCACTATTTGTAAATGCAGTACTTTCACATTTAATTCAATATCTGCCCCAAGTATGCAGCAAGTACACTTTGAGGAGCTTAAAAACACAACTGCTCCATGTTATCTTGGATCTTGACCTTCTTGCCTATAGTTTTAGTTTTGGCTGAGTGCCTGTGAATAGGGTGGTTCCTGCAACTTTCATTTCGCTGGGCACTGTAGAAATCTCGAGTTTACAATTATTATAACTAGGCCCCACCGTTCTCCAGTTTCACAGAGTCTACTGAAGAACACTCAGTGCACACTTTCGGCAGACATGAAATGCACCCAGGATTCGATTAGGCAATACCTTTCTTCAAAGATTTACAATAATTACTTTCTTATATCACTCATATTTACATAAAAAATTTCATAGCAATTGCTTGTAATGGAGCACATCATTGAAAATCTAAAAAATAAGCTGTAGGTGTTCAAATTACGGATTCAATAAAAACCATTATGAGGTCATCATGTAAAGTCCATATGGTTGGATGCCTACTGTAGAAGGATCTTGCTTGCACCTGACAACCCATATGGAATGCATTTCTCTAATGCATCTATAGATAACATAGGGATATAATATAGAACCCAGATGGTGTATAATGTGCATTTATATATAGGATTCACATCGTTACAAACCATACGAGATCTATATGGCATAAAGTGTAGAAATCCTGACTACATACTGACCACATACGAATACCATATAGGGTCTGATTTGGTTTGGCAATGGTTCTAGGGTAATAGCCCCTGACAAAAAACTTCCAGCCAATAATGGCGCACCAAAATTAAGCCACAATCAAGTCAATACGTATGTAGGCTAATTAAATGATAATTACACTTTTTGTTCACACTGATTCTAGATAAGCCTGAGCTGACGTCAACTGACTTGATATGATATTTACATTTTTGTTACACACTATTGAGCTGTCACCATCACAGCAGACCGCCACAGTAGACCCAATATCAAATTATTTGCTCAAATTAAATCTCACTGATGTGGAGTAAAATAGAGTACATTAATTCATATGTATATATTGAGGATCACTAATACAATTTACTCATCCTTTAATAAGCCCACTTTTCATACATATGCCTATTAATTCTTCTTAGTTCAATAGTCTTGACTTCATGCTTTATCAGTAATTTCATGAGATCTTCATTTTTTATCTGAAGGTTTTAAACTTGGGGTGGAGTATTTTTTGAAAGGTTATTGTCTTGGGGCTATTGCCCAGTGGGTTATGGTAGGGGCTATTGGCCAGAGGTTATTTTTCAAAGGCTACTGGTCGGGGTTTGCCCAGAGGTCACTGGGCTAATACCTTTGCTGATATGCATGCTATATGGAATGCAGATCAGTAACCATCTGGGATCTAAACAGCATTTATATAGAGTAGATATCCTGATTAGATATAGATGACATATGAGTATTATATAGCACCCAGGATAGAAACCATATGGAATCTATGTGGCATAGTTATGGTGTTGATATAGACCTTATACTGATGCCAAAACGGTTATAGAGCATATATGGCTTCCATATGAAATGCAGATTGGTAAGCCATCTGGAATCTGTATGGCATACTAATGGTGTAGGTGCCCAACCACACATGGATACCATATAAAGCCCAAACAGTTTGCTGATATGGAATGCATATGAGCTGCCAGGCGCAAACCGGGTGAGTGGCATCCCAATATGGAGCACATATGGTTATCATATCCTTTGCTCTTGGAGACGGTTCCTTGCATCCACTGCAGATGCATTATCTTCTCTAGTAATTGTAATCATAAACTAGAAATTTCTAAAGCGCTGTTTAAAAGCTAAGCACAGGGTACCAGTTTATTCACAAGAACTGCATCAGGTCCATGAGGTTGTCAAAAGATGTCAAGTCACGATACAAGTCTGGTTGCCAGAGAGAAAGGAGGTGAGAGGAGGCTAGGGTTGGTTGTGTTTAAGCTGCCAGAGAGAAAGGAGGTGAGAGGAGGCTAGGGTGGGTTGTGTTTAAGCTGCCAGAGAGAAAGGAGGTGAGAGGAGGCTAGGGTGGGTTGTGTTTAAGCTGCCAGAGAGAAAGGAGGTGAGAGGAGGCTAGGGTGGGTTGTGTTTAAGCTGCCAGTGAGAAAGGAGGGGAGAGGAGGCTAGGGTGGGTTGTGTTTAAGCTGCCAGAGAGAAAGGAGGTGAGAGGAGGCTAGGGTGGGTTGTGTTTAAGCTGCCAGAGAGAAAGGAGGGGAAAGGAGGCTAGGGTGGGTTGTGTTTAAGCTGCCAGAGAGAAAGGAGGGAGAGGAGGCTAGGGTGGGTTGTGTTTAAGCTGCCAGAGAGAAAGGAGGTGAGAGGAGGCTAGGGTGGGTTGTGTTAAAGCTGCCAGAGAGAAAGGAGGGGAAAGGAGGCTAGGGTGGGTTGTGTTTAAGCTGCCAGAGAGAAAGGAGGGGAGAGGAGGCTAGGGTGGGTTGTGTTTAAGCTGCCAGAGAGAAAGGAGGTGAGAGGAGGCTAGGGTGGGTTGTGTTTAAGCTGCCAGAGAGAAAGGAGGGGAAAGGAGGCTAGGGTGGGTTGTGTTAAAGCTGCCAGAGAGAAAGGAGGGGAGAGGAGGCTAGGGTGGGTTGTGTTTAAGCTGCCAGAGAGAAAGGAGGGGAGAGGAGGCTAGGGTGGGTTGTGTTTAAGCTGCCAGAGAGAAAGGAGGGGAGAGGAGGCTAGGGTAGGTTGTGTTAAAGCTGCCAGAGAGAAAGGAGGGGAGAGGAGGCTAGGGTGGGCTGTGTTTAAGCTGCCAGAGAGAAAGGAGGTGAGAGGAGGCTAGGGTGGGTTGTGTTTAAGCTGCCAGAGAGAAAGGAGGTGAGAGGAGGCTAGGGTGGGTTGTGTTTAAGCTGCCAGAGAGAAAGGAGGGGAGAGGAGGCTAGGGTGGGTTGTGTTTAAGCTGCCAGAGAGAAAGGAGGGGAGAGGAGGCTAGGGTGGGTTGTGTTTAAGCTGCCAGAGAGAAAGGAGGTGAGAGGAGGCTAGGGTGGGTAGTGTTTAAGCTGCCAGAGAGAAAGGAGGGAGAGGAGACTAGGGTGGGTTGTGTTTAAGCTGCCAGAGAGAAAGGAGGGGAGAGGAGGCTAGGGTAGGTTGTGTTAAAGCTGCCAGAGAGAAAGGAGGGGAGAGGAGGCTAGGGTGGGGTGTGTTTAAGCTGCCAGAGAGAAAGGAGGGGAGAGGAGGCTAGGGTTGGTTGTGTTTAAGCTGCCAGAGAGAAAAGAGGTGAGAGGAGGCTAGGGTGGGTTGTGTTTAAGCTGCCAGAGAGAAAGGAGGTGAGAGGAGGCTAGGGTGGGTTGTGTTTAAGCAGACAGAGAGAAAGGAGGTGAGAGGAGGCTAGGGTGGGTTGTGTTTAAGCTGCCAGAGAGAAAGGAGGGGAGAGGAGGCTAGGGTTGGTTGTGTTTAAGCTGCCAGAGAGAAAGGAGGTGAGAGGAGGCTAGGGTGGGTTGTGTTTAAGCTGCCAGAGAGAAAGGAGGGGAAAGGAGGCTAGGGTGGGTTGTGTTTAAGCTGCCAGAGAGAAAGGAGGGGAGAGGAGGCTAGGGTGGGTTGTGTTTAAGCTGCCAGAGAGAAAGGAGGGGAGAGGAGGCTAGGGTGGGTAGTGTTTAAGCTGCCAGAGAGAAAGGAGGGGAGAGGAGGCTAGGGTAGGTTGTGTTAAAGCTGCCAGAGAGAAAGGAGGGGAGAGGAGGCTAGGGTGGGCTGTGTTTAAGCTGCCAGAGAGAAAGGAGGGGAGAGGAGGCTAGGGTGGGTTGTGTTTAAGCTGCCAGAGAGAAAGGAGGTGAAAGGAGGCTAGGGTGGGTTGTGTTTAAGCTGCCAGAGAGAAAGGAGGGGAGAGGAGGCTAGGGTGGGTTGTGTTTAAGCTGCCAGAGAGAAAGGAGGTGAGAGGAGGCTAGGGTGGGTTGTGTTTAAGCAAAGAGTAATGGGAAGACTGATACTTCTGATTGATTTTACACTGACCTTGGATACACAGCACCTTACGGTAAAAATGTATAACACTAATTTAATACAGCACAATTCTTCTGTTACTCATGCTTATGTAGCCAAGCTCAGGCTTGGTTTCTCTGATAGTGTTGCAACTCCAGTGGTAGCTCTTTTAGAGCATAGTCTCCCCTTATGTTATAAAAATCATGAGGTCCTTTATATGTGCTTAGTCTGTGGCAAGACAAGTCCTTACATTCCTAAAGTGACTGGTCCAACCCCCAGACAATGAGGCTATCTCTGGTTGCAGCGGTTCTGACGCACAGAGCCTTCTGAAGTACAGGTCCTTCAAACCCAAGTTATTTAATGTAATTTTAAGCCACGTTATAATCCACAACCCACAAACTGATAGACTAAGAATTTTGTTCCAAACCCAGATTTTTTCGAACTGGTTGCAAGGTATTGGAGTAAGCTGAAGGCAGTGCTTATAGCTGACTGGTAGTGTAAAGACTGTTTTGAATCATCATAACATACATACATGTAATGTATATACCTAATTCGATAAATGTATTTATTTCAATTTTTATCCAAAAGACTAAAGCCTGGCAATACCCCACTGCTCCTCAAGTTTCTGCAATTTTATGTAACTGAAACATAAGATTTGCAGTTTCAACAAGACCAGTTACACAAAGTTCTGTCTTTGATATACCGTAACTTATGGGAAATACAGTAGTTCTAGTTGTTTTAATTAATGTTAACACAATAATGACTATATTACAAGCATATAATGCATGATAGACCTGTCAAATTGTGCTTTAGATTTATGCACAAAGGCCAGTGATTGAAATACCAGAAGTTCTAGGGATACATTATAAGTAGAACTGGTAAAACAATGAAAGCATCACTTTTGTTCAATTCTGTGCAACCCAAAAATGATTTAAGAAGTGGCAACAGAAAGCAAGCAGAATAGTTGGTGAAAGTGAAAAACAATACAAGCCTCAACTCTATTTTAAATCCGAAGGTTTCAATAATTCGTCAGTTTATGGACTTTGCACTTGGCTTGGTTCCCTGTTTATTGCTCACAATATTTCATCGACCCTTACCCTTCTCCGATCTGGCAGGAATAATGGTCTGAATCCACAAAACCAATATAAACTCTGGTCAAAACGGTGGGATATGTTCATATAGGCTGCAACCATGCAGAGAACACTTGGCAAAACAGTCTATTGATCGGACAAAGCTTAACTAAATTCGTTGCCAGAATAGTTACTGGTGATGTCCCACTAGGGAACAATATATCAAGTTTCATTTCAATGGGTTTGTTTGCAGAGGTAATTTAGTTTCATAGATGGGCACAAGTAGGCACTGCAAGAGAAATTATAATGAGTTCATATATGTATCAGATGAAAAAGGGCAGCTAATCAATACTTAAATTTATGATAGCTGGAAGGTCACATAGTTAGCTTCAGTGATTCCCATAAGGGATGGGTAAACGTGGCAATGAAAGCATTGTTATTTCGCAATTTTTTAACTTTTTAACTTTGGACATAAGCAAATTGATTCACAAACAGAAATGCTAGATTCTCCTAAAATGAAAATGCAAATTTCTCACCAAAGTTGTTTTAAATATATTAGCCTGTATGGAAGTTCGAGACAGACAAGTGCAAAGCTGAAGGAAAATATCTAATCTAATCTAATATAATCTAATCTAAGACTTCAATAGTGCCATAATCATAATGCCCAAGACATCAATTGATAGTCACTTCATCTAAAAGATTTGCAGCTTCAAACAGAGTAAGCAAGTTAAAAAAATAAGCAAACTTGGTTTGTATGAGCGAAGATTTCTATGAGCGAAGCAATAGACTGAGTACTGAATAGAGGCACTTGACAGGAAATAATAAAATACTATTAGCTTTCATATTATTTTACACTGCTTAGTACATGTATCAATCATGTCAATAAAGCAGAGAGAATAAGACATAGTTAGCCAGAGCACTATGCACTTTATTATAAATATAAAAATATGCTACAACTACACATTATAGCAAACAGATCTACTTTCAACTACCACAATTGAAAACTGGTTGAACTTGCATTGGAATTGTTACAAAATTGACATATATAAAAATATGCCCTACAAAATAGTAACTGCTTGGTTGTACTTAGTGTTCTAATCAGGGCATGGAATTATCATTATCGCATAAATATTCCTTAGCCTATATGAAGAGCTTTTGCATTTCACTTCATATTTAGGCAAGTGATACATTTAAGAAATTCTGCTAAGATTCACAACCTGCCAGACTGCTAAATCAAATTCAAGCATACATCAACATTTACTAGATGAGAATGCAAATAAGTACAATGGCAGAATGTTTTTCCTGATCGATCAGCTAACAAAAAAATGGCACATCAACAGCTTTTGGAAACATGAACCACAAACTGAAGCAGAGACACCAATAGTATTCTTTCTGAAAGGCTAGTTTCATCTAATCTAGTTCCTGACAACACTGATCGATACCAAACATTACTTTCTTACAACTTCTTACGAAAAATGACAACATCATCATCAGCATCATAGTTTTTACTGGATTATCCCCAAAACCACCATCACAAACTCATTATGACGGCCAGACATAAATTTATGATTGTATTGGCAGCTACGATAAACAGAAGATTGTTGCTTGCTTGGCCCCACAACATAGCATTAACTTTTGCTCAACTTTTACATCGCATCCTGTTTTACGCCGTCTTCATGGAGGTCATGCTGGATCTATCTGCACGCCAATAAATCTGCTTAAGAGCGCAGGGTGTGTAATAAAGATACCAATCTATAGGGTAGTTAATGCAACATCAGATTAACTCATCAAGGCCAATATGTCTTGGTTCGAGATGCACCATTAGCTACAAGAATACATTTTCAATTTCACAATATAGCTGTGAAAGGTGCGGGGTCCTGATTAAAACCTCCCTCATATGCACTCTTCCCTAAAGAGCATCTATTATGTGTATAGTATACTGGAATACTTTACATGATCACCTATTAAATGAAAAATCGATGATATAAATGCTATTTTCCTGTATGAGATACAAGAACTTCAAGTTTTAGGTTTAGTGCAGAATTTTACAGCTGCTAGACAGGCAGAACAGTATCTGCTGATTTCCTTTAAACTTAAACAGCTATTATATTTGCTATCTGAAGATAAGAAATACACGTATACAAAATAATTTCAATTCATTATTATTGGCTATTTGAAACTTTAACTCAGCAATCAAGAAACTCAGCTCATTTCCTCAATTTGTCACGCTTAGTAATGAACGTTAATCTTTTCTTATTCAGAATTTTTGTCTTTAATTAAGAACCTGCACAGTTCTATATATAGTAAAGCTCAAGTTATTCTTTTCTTCGAATATCAGAATCTTTCATTCAGTACTCAAGAATATTTTCAAACACCAACATTTCTCAAAAATTCTTCAAGTAGATACTCAGAAATTTCAACTTCGTTCTCATTTATCGATGAATCTAAAAACTCGACTTTTTCAATTTGAAGCTTGGCAAAAAGAGATCCTTTATCATAGACTGCAAGATAACAGGTCTGTAGCAAGGCCTTTAGGCCTCTGTGCATCTGTTGTGATCAAATAACAGCATTATTTGTAATACACAGGATGAAATATCTACTTTTAATGCGTGGATGCAAAAAAGTCTGGAGTTTAAGCCCAAGCAATTATATGAAAACATGATTCTACAGTCCTACATATATTTGAAGCCAATTACACAAAACTGCTAATACTCAAGGAATTCTGCAGAATACACAAGTGTTATTTGTAACAATTAGAGCTTAATTTTTCCCATAGTCTGCATCTTTAGGCTTCAATAACTAACCTTAGAATCATACTTTTTGCCTACCCCAGTACAGTGAAAAACAGTTCCGTCATGAATATGTCCACAAGCCCGATCCTTTTCTGGCTGTACATGGCTTAATAGTGTCTCCAAAGAAAATCTGGAGTGGATAATGTCGCCATTTTTCGATAGGATGCCCTTTTAGCCATCAATCTCACTTGGTCAGTTGTGAGTGATAATGACTACATTCTAATCTCAATGCAACAGACAATCAAGCCCTCAACAGACACTTTGTAATTACGCCCAATCCTATCTACTTAAAACAGCAGGACCTGATTAGCAAAGTCTGTCAACAGTTCCACAAAGATTATCGTAAAAGTTTATCCCATGGCAAGAAGTCAGAACCAAATCATTTATATTCCATAACAGAAGCAATAATTATATATTTTAAAATAATTTTTGAATCATTATATTAAAAATGAACTGCTCTGAAAGCAGATCTAAGTTTTTATTTAACAGTTTTCCAAGTTTTTATTAAAGTATATCTGAGAATTTACAAATTAAATACCTAGACTGTAGGTGATTAAAGTTTCAATATCTGCGTTGTTTGTTGACTAGTACTGCTAATGAGCAAAGGCTAAACAAAAATGGTCTACTGTGTCGCAGGACTATGTATTGTAAGGTAGAGAAGACACTGGTGGCAGCTGATGTCATATACTGCCCACAGCTAAAGGGCCAATCAATGTAATGCATGTGATGTAACATAACTAGCCAATTATATAGCACCTTCAAACTACTGTACCTCTTGAAGTGTAACCCACCAGTCTAAATTATGTCAGAGCTCATTAGTACAAGTTTTCTCAGCAGGAATAGTCTCCATTCATTGGCATGGTGACACAAACACACATACAAACACACACACACAACCAGCCAACCAACCAACAGATACTCCTCCAGCTTGACTGTTGATAACGTATTCAGGGCTCAGGTTACATACTGCATTGAGCACAATAAAGTGACAAATCTTCTCTTGAGATTTGGTAATATTAAATTCAGTAAACATATATACAATGGTGAACATATATAGTACTATTATGTATATCTCAGTCAAGGAATATTTACATATAAATATATATATATATATGCAGATAAATGAATATGTGCACATATACATTATACTGAAGAGGTAGTTACTAAAATAATAATTCACAGCACTGATACCGGTTAGTAAATGAGTTTCTGATTTTATAGGAAGTGGAAACAGCCCACTGCACTGTCTATTTTAAGTTTGTAACTTCTAATCTACATCTAGCAGTTTCAAAATGACACGCTCTTTGAAAATGCAAACAAAAACTTTGGAAAAAATAATACTTTCCTGACAGGCCAATAACCTATCATCTGGGACCATTTTGAGGTTTCTGTAGGTCACGGGCATAAAGTTTCTGCACTGCAGACCATTTGATGATCGTGCATTTTTATAGTTGCATGGATTTCTATAGATACACCAATATTAAAATGTTTTCTTCATCTGGTGTGTCATCTTCAGGCAGGTATATGAATCTAGCAATGTCTTTCCTGTCTGCTCAGTCCTTTGTCTGATACTTCTTTATAGTCAAACTGTCCAATCTGGCTTCTCTGTTCAACAATGTCTGCACCGAGTGGTGAACCCCATAGTTCTTGTTTTGCCACTACTAATCCTTCATTCAATTCATTCATTCAGTACCAGTACTCTTCACAGGAGCCAGTTGTCACAAATACACTGAAGGATTATGTTAATGAAAACTACAGTGAATAAGTTTACAAACTGGAAAATGATGTGCTTCTATGTGACACTTTTATATGACAGGAAATGATCTTTGACCTTGGACCATGTTTGACCTTGGACCATACTTCTGAGAATTTTCTATAGAGGCCTGTTAACATGTCTGCAGGAGCCCACCAGCGGTGAATCTTCTAGTTATCTGTGCACTGTTTGCTAATTGATAGCAGTTTCATCTCAACCTAATAATTTAGGCTAGCACAGATAGTGCTGTTGTGATGTACTTAAAAGGCTGTATAGTAAGTGTATACAAGTATACATCGATATAAACATTTGTGCAAACAAAATGAATGTCTGTTATGTTTGCACAAGACTATATTTGTGCATAGACGCTTTGGTTATTTTTTGAGCCTACTGTGTTTGTCAACATCCAATATACAGTCAAATGATGTGCAAACCAAATGAATGTTTGACAAGACAGTATTTGAGATCAACGTAGAAGCTGAACATGAAATGGTAGCTCATCATAAATTGCAAAAGCAAAAATTTTTCTACAGTTTAGACAAGACATGCTTCATAAAGTCTCTAGCTTCTCGACATGCATTAAAGAAACTGTGTCCGTAAAGCGACCAACCTTTTCACAACTACACCTGCTATCCTCGAGCATTCAACGGCGACTACTATGGATTCATTTTACTGCATAAAGGCCAACATAATTAACAAGAGAAACCACGCCGTTTAGCTCAATATGAACCTTACAGTGCAGCGCAAGATGGGAGCAGCCATGCGACCTAACAACAAAAGCTGGCATAAGCAATTGACATGTGGCGCACCACCTTCAGCCAAAATGAGCAGCTCCGAGTTTTGAAGAAAAATGGAATTTAAGTATAATTGTGCCATTGAAAATAGCTTTTAAACCACTGTCTGTTCTAAAATAATGAAGATAAGATTTGACGATATTTAGTCAAACTAGATTCCCAGATTTCAAACTCTTAAAGCTCCTACCTGCTTTGGCAGGTACGAGCTTTAAGAAAAATACAACATGAATTTCACAAGAAAAATTTCACAAGGACTATCCAGAAATTAAATCTTGAATTACCATCCAAAAGCACAACTCAATTTACACACAACTCCCGAGATGCAATAACCTGCTGAAACTGATGAAGGCCATAACAGCATACAGCGTCTTCAGTAAATGATTTTAAAACAAATTTATGACATAATTCAGATCCATAGCATTTTCAAATGCCTTGTGTCATAGGCCTATATGCTACGCAAACTAAACCCGTAACTTACACAAACCAAACTATGAGTTTTCCAATGCATCAAAGTTTGTTCTCAGTTGTTTGACATTCTGGTGAGTTAATTTTTGAGTGCCACAGACGACTGTCAATATCTAAGCCTCAAAATAATATAAAATTCATAATGCAGTAATGTACAAATCTTCAGCCAATGAATCCATAAGCTGCTGCATTTATCAATAAAAAGGTAACTGGGATGTTCTTGCAAATGATGCTGGAATAAATTCCAACACAATCAGAAATTTGATTCAGGAATTTCACTCAAGACAGATTTTTAAATTAAACTAAGCTGATGAATAATATTTATAATATTACATAATTATAAAGTGGCATATTAATTAGTATTTAAAACAAGCACAACAATAATGATATTGACTGCTACAATAGGTCTTCAGAGAAAAAATTGGCATACCTTGGGTAAAGCAAGTAGTAAGATTAAATATTTTAATTACCACTGAGCAAAAAAGAAACTGTAAGAACAAATAAAATAAATTATTGTATTTAGAAAATAGGAATAAAAAGGAAAAAAGTAAAAAAGGAGATGAATATTTATGTAGCAATGTGTAATGATTAATATATGTAAGCAATTGTGAAATGGGTCTATAGCCAACCATTAAGACAACAGGGATGGATGTCAATATTAATACCAACAACGCTGAAATGAGTAAGTACCAAAGTAAGTACCAAAATTGTAATTAGTGATATAGTGATAAGCAAATTATGAATCAGAGATACAACAATGGTAAATGCAAAAGTGAAGGAGCACAGAACCAATTGTGGAAAAAATTGACAAAAGGCAAAGTGGAAACATCAAAGCCCTGAAACATGGAATAACTGAATAATAAATTCTGACCATTCGCCATAAAAGATAAAGAATGCTTTTCACAGTGAGCAGACAGAAGAATCAGAGAAGGCACATTGCGAAAGGAAGTCTAAACCAGCATAGCATGTGGACCCAACAAAGCAAAAGGCTCCAGCACTAAGGTCACAGACATACAGAAAAGGAAGTGTCTGACTTGACCGGAAGATGCTATAGGTGTTGGGTGCAAAAAGTACAGAGCAATATACAGAGCGAAGTCACACATAAAATGGCTCTGACATGAAGAGCAAATTACCGCACAGTGTTTAACAGCCTTTGATGGGGTATACAATGTCACTGGCCTTACACCCATAAACAATACCAGGATAATTGAGCAATTTCTTATGGCTTAATAAGAATAATGGCTGCTGTTAACTTTCTACACCACCTGCCTTCAAGGTCACAGAAAGTCAACTATGACAAAGGAAAAGCAGCATTATGAAAGTTAAAACAAGTCACCAAATAAAATCAGACAAATAATGAATATATATGAAAAGTACAAATAACAGCCTAAGAGGTGAAAAGCTAATGTAAGAATAATAAGAATTTAGAGCAAAAATCAATGATGTTGCAAAACTATGATTCATGTAAGAACAGTAGGAAACACTGGACATCAGACCATGTTGCACCATGCTGTATATCATGCTGCCATAAATTTATGTTGTGTACTGTGGCACACCTTGTTACCATTAGTAAGCAAGTCTAATGAAATGTGGTAGCAATCAAAGTTGCTGTGAAAATATTGCATGTTTAATGGCAACAAACAAAGTGAAAAGAAAACAAAATGCAACATGCTGAATTGCAGTAAATAAAGCTACCAGGAAGCAGTCACTTCAATGCATCATGTAGGTGCTACCATCGATCAGGAATGATCAACCACATTAAGAATGCATATCCACCATGATCTACCATCTGCCTCAGATCCACACACTGACACTCGCTGCTTACACCACTACAACTCTGATGCATGCATTCATATGCAGCATGCATGATTACATCAATGCCTTCTCTGCAGGTCTCACTCTCTCTCACCAGCTGCAGTTTGTATTAAAGGCTACAGCTAGTTGCATCGCTGGTATACCTAACTTTGTACAGGTGGAGCTGCAACTGCTGCCTTTCCAAAGATGCACTGAGTTTAAGATCTCAATGCTCGCGTGCAACTCTGAGCACATGACTTTATAAAAGTATGCACTGCACTGTCATTCGCAGCCGGCTGCAGATCTCTGCTCTGCGGAAAAGGTGATCTGGTTGTTTGTTGAGCCTGAACTTTCACACTGCAACACAGATGTTTTGGCATTGTTGACCCATCATTATGGAATCGGTTGTCTAGTAACTGTAACATAAGCTTCCTGTGTATCATTACAGCTTCTTGTGTATCACCTGTGGAAGGTTGCTAATGCAGTTGCCTCTCACTGCTGCTGCAGCAGTGAGAGGCAACTGCATTAGCAACCTTCCACAGGTGATAAAATCCCATTCCTTTCATTAGCATATTAAAAATTGTTTGTGAAACCATTTAATCCATAAGGAAAGGCTATCCTATTCTTTGACTGCCATTGCGTCATTCAAATGTTCCACAACCCCAGACCAAACCACTGAGACCAACAATGTAATATTTGAACCATTAACTACATTACCTTATCTCACCTGGCCTTTCTTTTCCTGCATGCAGTCAGTGATTGAAACTTGACCTGTACAATGCAGTCAGTGATTGAAACTTGATCTGTACAATGTAGTCAGTGATTGAAACTTGATCTGTGCAATCACGGTTTTGCTGTCAGGTCAGTAGCACCACTTAGGAGTTTACTCTGAACAGGAACTATATATTTATATATATATATATTTTTATATATATATGTACAATTATGCTTACAACTATGATTATGAAGTCAGAGTAAAACATAACTTTTAGCAGTAAAAAAGTGAAGCTTGAAAAAAGAGAATATGTCTGGACATATACATGTATATGGTTCTTAATACTTCGCATAACCCGGCTTCAAGTGCACTTCTGAACTTTGCAAGGAGGGCATTAACAAATTTTAGTTGTATTGTATAAAACCTTTAAATAACATCTCAACTGTTTAAATGATTTTAAAAGTTGCAACAGCTGGCCTAGTTAACTACATTAGTAAAAGCATATGTCAAGGCATCTCTGTGCATGAGGATGCTGGTTTGCAAACCGATCGTGGCTTATTTGAGAGATTTAAATCTCAGACTAGCACGGGATGTTAACTGGGGTGGCGCCCATTCAAACAGTCACTGTAGAAAACCATTTACATCTTACTTCACAATAGGGTGAATATGTACACAGAACCTTGCCATCCAAATTATGCACTGGTGCAAGCTATGCGTATGTTAACAGCAAGTAAGGTTACCAACAGCTAACGCATGAAAGGACTTCAAAATGCTAAATGGCATCTGGGAAATGGCACCCAGAAAGCAGGTCGCAAAGTCTCATTACACATACAGTTGTCGTGAATTGCTTTCACGTCAAGACATCACAGCTGACTGGTCAAGTACTCGCCTGCTACACAGAAAGCGGACTCTCAACTGACCAATAAAATATACCACAACCTTGCCATGTGCAATGTCCTGCAGCACGCAACACATATGAACATTACGACACACCAATTATTTCTTTTTTGTGCTATGAATTTCTCATCATTACGACCTGGTAAACTTCCTCTGGCCTAAGATTCAAATAGCATCAAGCCTTTATCATACATCAGTTGACGCTAGAAAAGAAAACAAGACCCAAGAAAGAAATGAAACGAGAAGAATCTAAATATCACCAGCAATTCTGGGGTAAATCAGAAATTAATCCATGAGTTGATCCACCTATAAAGTCATTACATAACATTAGCTTTCAGTACATATACAATGTAATGTAATATAATATTATATAATCTAGTGTAACAAAATATAACTAAATATAATATCTATGTACATATGTGTGTGTGTTGACTGGTATTTGGTGTCAGACAAAATAGCTATATTAACCTATGGTGAATGTAAGTTCAAAGCTGCTGCTGGTAATAATAAAAAATAATAATAAACCATGAGCTGCTGATGCAGAACTGTAATTTACAATAAGTTCTTTAAAATCACCCATTTCAGAAGAAAGGGCTTTGAAAATATCAGCAATGCTTGCATTCTTTGCTTCCTTCATGGCCAAATGCAGCCAATTTAATGCCTAATTTAGCCATGGCTAATGGAAGACGGTTAAAAGCCCGCAAGCAGAAGCGGTAAGAAGCCGGTGAAGACTCTGACGCAAGCCCGAAAGAAGAGGATAAAAAAGGTCACAAATGAAGGCCGCCTTGAGAATACCCTTACAGGCTGACAAAGCAACTTCAATGACTGTTGTTCAGCGTTCAAACTCAGTGTCCAATTCCCACGAGACACTTCCCTCTGTCATGTTTTATTAGTTTCTGGAGTTGGTAAACATGCCTCCGTGCGCACCCTCAAAAACACATAATCGCGTTATGCCGTGACAAATCTCCCGGACCAATAAGCCTGATGCTAACAAAAACTGATCTGAAGTAACCATTTTCTCCGAGACTGTAAGAACACAGAGCACAGATGGGAAACAGCAACTGATTGCGGCAAAGTGCCTTGCTTAACTTCCAGTGACATTTAACGTGCCATTATAGCATATTTAGGACTTTCAAGAATCAGAGGCATGGCTATCTGGCTAAAAGGTCTTCAGGCTTAAAGGCAGACCTGCAACAGCAGTTCAACATAACAACTTTTCTTATAGGTTGCACAACAGAAAACTCAACTGTTCAATTTGATATTACATACCAGGATTTTAACCCTGAGTATTATATTACAGTTAATGACCAACATATAAAAATTGTAAACATTTACAGTACTGGTAATATTTCAATAATCTGATATGATGCCTGACTAACTCTGATAAAGTGGTACACAACAAACCTGTGCAATGTAAAAAGCTTTTATATGCAAGGCACAAACATTAGTATATCTATTTTTTTTGATACACATATATAGCTCCAATATCTAACGACAAGAGTTATGCAATGGCACAAAGCAAATTACACATTAAACACTTGCTCAAGGTCCAAAAAAAACAAAACAAAAACAATTTTCCTCATTAAAATTCTTTTGACATGCAAGAACTGAAGCCCCACGTTCTGCAGTCAAGTATTACTGAGAAAAGCCAAGGAATATCTATCACAAATAAGTCAGAAAGAACTGTCATTAACAGTATGCTATTATTCAGAATCGCAGAATCAGTTCTATGCTTGACTTCAAAACCGCATCTATCATTGCCACATCCATAGTCCATGCAAAACTTGACTACTGCAATTCACTTTTCCTCAATATTGACACAACCCAGATAAATCGCCTACAAGCTATCCAGAATGCTCTAGCTCATGCTGTCACCAAAAACCCCAAACACCATCACATCATCCCTGTTCTCAAATCACTGCACTGGCTTAAAATACCAAAACGAATAGAGTACAAAGTCTTATGCCTCACCTACAACACACTTCAATCCTCCCAACCCTCCTATCTTCGTCAATTATTTACTATCCAACCACTCCGTTCAACCCGCTCCTCATCTGTCCTGACACTTCTTCGCCCTCCTGTCACCTCATCCTTAAAATTTGGAAATCGCTCCATAGCCATAGCTGCCCCACCCCCTTGGAATAAACTCCCGCCAGAATTGCGACAGTTGTCTGGTCAATCATACGAACTCACTAACACTTCACCTCTTTCAGTTTCTGCGCAGGTCTTTCACTCAAGACTGAAAACACTTCTTTTCCAAAAATCTTATCCTGATTCTTCCTCTTCCCCTTATCTCTCTTCTTGCTTCAATTTCAAACACCATCCACCGTAGCCGTCCGACTGTCTGAGTGCCTGACTCCTGGATCTTGACCTGGATCCGAACCCTTTTGCCTATCGATTTTGTTTTGACTGAGCGCCTGTGAATAAGATGGTTCCCGCGACTTAGCTTTCGTTGAGCGCTGTAGAAATCTCGAGATTACGATTACGATTCAGTTGTCATGTTTAGTAAGTCACTGTTACAGAAAATTTCCAACTCCTTTACTCTTATACAAGGTTTATTCATTAAACAGTGACTGGATCAATATATTTTATCCAATTATATATAATTTTGTACCTAACTGTAAAATTGCAACAATTTTTTTTATAAAATGCCATGAAAATTTAAAAAAAAACAATGCAATGTAATCAGCTAAGAAGTCTTTAATGATGTTGTCTGACTGCATATCAACTAAATGGGCATACTGCTATATTAATTACACTGGTCAACATAGAAATCGTTACTGACTGGAAAAGGCCCTAATGTGTAGCATCTTGGTGTGCTGAACACGAATATAACCATAAAAAATTTTTATTGGCGAAGCAAAGATTAAAGAGGGAGTTTTTGTGGGTCCTCAGATTAGAGAACTCTTCAAAGATGACCGCTTCAACAACTTGCTGGAGGGTGATGCGAAACAAGCATGGAATGCTTTTCGTCTAGTGTCTACAGACTTTCTGGGGAAAATATTTCATATAGTTCATTTTTTATGTTTCACCATGTAAATTTATGCAGTAGGACTGCGACAATATCCTAAATAAGTCTAGAATGATGTAATATTCCACCTCATTGCATAATCCCATCATGGACACATCATGCACAGTTGATTACGTCATTTTCTGATGCAATGTAAAACTACAGCCAGTCGGCTGCTGACGTAAGATGACGTCAGCAGTGTACTATATAAAGCGAGTCGGAACGGTTGAGCATTTACAATATTACAGACTTTGTGCGAGACAGTTTAAGTTACTGTTTTATAAAACTATTATTACTTTACCCATTTAGATACAATACAGAACAGTAATGCCTCGGAAGTGCGTAAATACTGTGGACAACTTTTGTTACATTTGTGGGGAAGTGACATTTGCCAACCAGAAGAAAAGTATCACTTATCAAGTCAAGAAGGCATATCATGCTTACTTCGAATGCAAGGTTGGTGACCAAGACAAGCCATGGGCCCCGCATATATGCTTGTGCTACATGTACAACACAGCTTTCACAGTGGTTGAATGGCAAAAGACCATCAATGCCGTTTGCAGTTCCCATGGTGTGGAGAGAGCAAAGCAACCACGTAGATGACTGTTACTTCTGCTTGGTTCCTCCTCTTTCCGGTGGAATAACGAAGCAAAAGAAGTCGGCAATAGTCTACCTAAACATTCCGTCAGCATTGAGACCAGTTCCACATGGTGATGGACTTCCTATTCCAGAACCTCCAGCAGAATATATTTTCCTTGATTCATCTGATGAGGACAAGGGTGAGCCGACATGTTCTTCTCCTGGTCCGTCAGCATGCAGTAATCCCGATTTTCACTGTGGTGCATCATCAACCCCACACAGAATAACACAGGAAGAACTAAATGACCTTGTTCGTGATTTGGACTTATCCAAAAACAAGGCAGAATTGCTAGGATCAAGACTCCAACAATGGAATCTTCTAGAAGAAGATGTCACAATTACTTCATATATATAAAGCGCCATCAGCAGTTGGAACCTTTCTTTATGAAGGAAGGTAATCTGGTATTCTGTTCCAATATTGACGACCTCATGAATGCCTTACAGATCACTCATGACCCACAAGAATGGAGACTCTTTGTAGACTCTTCAACACTGAGTCTTAAGGCTGTGCTTTTGCACAATGGAAACCGTCTTCCATCTATTCCATTAGCGCATGCTGTCCACATGAAAGAGACATACGATAACCTAAAACAGCTACTGCATTCCATTGACTATAACAGGTACAAATGGCACCTGTGTGGTGATTTGAAGGTAGTTGCCATTTTAATGGGACTGCAGCAAGGATATACAAAGTATATGTGTTTCTTGTGTGAGTGGGATAGCCGAGCAAGAGAGTTGCACTACGTGCGGAAGGAATGGACTCCCAGACAAAACATGGCAGTTGGACAGAAGAATATCCAGCACCCAGCTCTGGTCGAGGCTCACAAAATCCTACTACCACCCCTTCACATCAAACTAGGTTTGGTGAAGAACTTCGTGAAAGCCATGGACCGCACTTCGCCAGCTTTCCGATACCTGCATGAAAAATTCCCTCGACTCAGCGAAGCAAAGATTAAAGAGGGAGTTTTTGTGGGTCCTCAGATTAGAGAACTCTTCAAAGATGACCGCTTCAACAACTTGCTGGAGGGTGATGCGAAACAAGCATGGAATGCTTTTCGTCTAGTGTCTACAGACTTTCTGGGGAATGTTAGGGCAGAAAACTACAAGGAACTAGTAGAAGACATGCTCAAGCAGTACCAGAAATTTCGCTGCAATATGTCTCTGAAGATGCATTTCCTTCATTCCCATCTGGATTTCTTCCCTGACAACTGTGGTATGGTTAGTGACGAACATGGTGAACGTTTTCATCAAGATATCGCAACAATGGAGCAAAGGTACCAGGGAAAATGGTCCACTACAATGTTGGCTGACTACTGCTGGACACTCCGCAGAGATGCTCCCGAACAGCTGTACAAGAGACAGGCAAAAAAATCTAAGAACTAGTCTATGACCTGGTTTTTACAAATATTAACTGTAAGTGTATCACTATTGGCATGCATTGTGCGATATAAAATTACTTCATTTCAGATTACAAAAAAACTAGAACCAATTCGGCATTTTCACTGTCATATTCGTGTTCAGCACATACAAATTGATAAGAACTGACTAATTTCATTTCAGTAACATGACTTTTGTAAAAATTTGTTGTCCAGTGTTACATGTGACAATGAGGCATCAGCATCACAGTTAGTAAATAGAAATAGTAAAACAACAATCAGAAGTGAAAGCCTGAATGCAAAACAAATTGTGTCAAAACTTTAAATCAGATCTGGGATGCAGGCAACAACATCCCAAAACCAAACACAATTTCCACGAAATGACTTGCATGCCATCTAACATTGACACAGTCTCATGCAGAAGGCAGGTTTTATGTCACAGCATAACAGAAATATATTTAACAAAGTGTGACATCAAGAAGCAAGTAACTTCATATAGCAACAAGCGTTGCTTGCTTCTCAATACTCAGAGGAACGAATACCCAAACAAATGACACATTAATAAAATCACAGCAACAGCCTGCCATCTCGGCTTCGATCTGGGCAGCACTGGGATAATGCACCGCCCATCCGAAAAGCAATACCATCAGTGAATCGCGGCCACAGAAACTCCGAGACGACGTAACCATCCCAAGCGACCATCACTAGGCAGAAGATAATCAGAGGAGGACAAGAACGAAGTCGGTTTCATCGATCCAGTATCTCATTCCAAGTTCTGTCAGGATGCCAGCAGTTTCCTATGGTCCTCTGTGGCACCTTAGATGCATAATGTATTTAGATCGGTTTACGTATGTTCACCATCCTAGAGTAGCAACATCTGTGATTGGAAATTTGCTCAACTTTCTGTAGCAGAACGTATACATCACCTTTGAGACACAGTCTGTCACTTCTGAGGTGTTTAACCACTGACTTAACCATCTTAATGGAGAAGCTCAACAAAATTTAGGTGCCAATCATAAGAAATAGAACATGTAAAGATTTAAATCATATCCAGAAGCTGCAATAAGGACTAAAATTAGCAACTGTCAAGCATAAGCGAAAGTCAGAATTATTACAGTAAACATTTTACAGACAGGTACATAACGAAAGGAAATGGCACAATGTTGATAACATGGCTTCATCCAGGCTTCTCCAATGGATTATGATTTTTGATTATGGTTATACTTGCAGCGACTTCTGCCTTGTACTTTTTGATAATGGCAGCATAGAAGTCATTGGATTGGATTGGACTGGATTAGATTAGATTAGACAGTGGTGGTAGCTTCGTTCTGTGCACACAAAGCTCGCAAGCACATGTTTACAGTTAAATAAGGGCACGGTACAGGCGACAATGGTGACAACGATGACATACTACTTTTCATGCCTCTCTAGAAACTCCTCAGAACTTAAGTTAAATATTCAACTGTACTTAAATACAGCTAAATACTACCGGTAAGTTGTATTTAAGTTCGATTAAATAGGATAAAGGTAGAGGTTTCAATGGTGACATACAGGGTACTTCTTTTCAGGCCTTTCTAGGGACTCCTCAGAAGTTCTGTCCATGGGCTGATGTATAAAGCTTTCTGCAGCTGTGGAAATATGACCACAGCAATCCAGCAATAACACACCTGTTTAATTCAACACGGCAACTGTACATGGAATAACAAATCAGACCATCTCAGCCGTCCAACCCCCCAAGGTCGCTGAGTACCAACTCAAGCTGAAAGGTTTAAACAAATTTCCTGCTATAGTACAGCTGTGGTCAAACTTTTTCTCTATCCAGAAGACCCTTCAACCTATGGTCTGAAACTTGGAGGCATTTCCCAAGAGGAATGTGAACAAGTGTATTGCCTTTATCTTTTGTATATTTTGTATATTTTGTACCTTTTATGAAAGCTTGTATTCGAAAGCACAGAGCTGAACACTATGACTATATTTTGGTTATATTATGAATAGGCCTAATTGCCTTAAGAGCTTTTTCAGGAACTATTCTATTAACAGCTCTAACAAATCCTTAGTACAATGATATAACAAAGCAGAGAATACTCTATAAGCCTGAACACTGCAGGGCTGCTCACCAAGAAAGCTTTTCTCACGAAAATTGCATCAAGACAGGACACACAGCAGGCGTGTTACATATTATTCGCAGAAATTAGTTTCTGCTAAAATTATTTCCCAATAAAAATTCTCTTAGCACCATCAATAAAGACGGCAACTAGCTCGGGTGACGAATAAATGCGCTGAACAGCATTAAGTGAAGCCAGCGCAGACGTCTGCTATGTCTTATTAATATATTTGTGTGAAAAAACATCTGGATATATGTGCATATCGAGTCACATACAAAGACTGTTAGCACTATCAATAAACGAAGCTTGCAAGTTGCTTCTGCAATAAGATTCAGCTAAGCTGGCAAGAGCAGATACCATGGTACTGGTCGACAGCCACAATGTTTTTGTAATGAGACAGCACAACTTCTCCAATGTTCGGTGTTGCACACAGACACTTTGGATAAACTACATGAGCAGGAATGCTCGCTTCCTTTTCTGTCAGAACCTGTTTACTTCACAATATACAGCTTCCATTTTTGCATTCTCACAGCCCTCATGAATAAGCTCAAATGGTGTACGTTAAATATTTCAATTTAAAATATTACTAATCAACTGATTGGAATTTTTCAGTCCGTCAGTGGTTGGTATGTAAGACGAAACTGTAGTAATCATTCATGATTGAGTTGCTGATCAGAACATGAATTTAATTTCAGAAAATTTATGTCTCGTTGTTCAATAGTTTTGCACATCCTTACACAATGCCAATGATACATAGCTTCAAAAGCTTCCAAATCTCCATTGTTTTTCTCACTTTCAACTTATCGTAATTTGTAAGTGTTGTTAAAACACTAACATGATGAATATCAGAACATGTCATTTACCAGAACAACTCTAAACCAAAATCAATTAAACAATTCTACTGCTCACATTTTGCAGGTTTAAACACTATTACCAAAATATCATACTTGCACAGAAGAAGCATACAGTCATACATAAAACATACAGAAACATGCAGACATAGATACAGAAAGATACAGACATATGTATGTCCTGCCTTCCTGTCTCAAGAAACATTTCAACTTATCTTAAGTGACACCTTTTCTTGAACAGAGCAGATCTGAGAGGCGCTTATGAAAGGAGCTATATAAAGGCTGAACAAAGACTATACGCTATGAGCAACTAAAATCACTTGAGCCTTCAAACCTTTTACGCAAAGTGGACTTAGATGCAGAAGCCAGAATTTTTCAATACACAATCTGAAACAGGCAACACACTCCATCATTCCTTAAGTCTTTTTCTTTTCTGCATACATCTTTTCTACTTTCCCTACAAGTCTTTCTAATATTTTAAGTCCTTCTCTCAATTACATTTTCTAACTCCAAGTATGTTTGAGTGGGTATCTGTCTGTCTGTCTCTTAATGTCTATCGCCCAACATCGCATGCTTCCTACGGTCATTTAATCAACAGCGTCTTGCTTCAAGAATCTAGACGCGGATCTTTCTGCAAAGGGTTAAAGTGTTTAGGTCCTGAGTGCAGCGGTTCATTAGAATGCTGATGCCAAGATCCATCAATCCACGACACATAAGCACAAACACACAAACACAAACAAGCTGACTAAATTACACACATATGCACACACGCACAAACACACGCACGCACATACACAAAGCCACAGAGCGCAATTATTGTTTTAAATGGCACACGAACAAAACGACACAAGCAAGAAGCCTTATAAAGAATATCCACAAAATAATCTATAACAGCTAAAAGGACACTAGACATATTACACAAAAATCACACATTCAAAAATCTGCCTAACTGACAACCACCCAAAATAAATAGGCAAGCCCAGGGTTAGAGGTGATAAAAATATTCTTAGGCCTAAACATTCTGTTTAAACGACTAACCATTCTAATTTAAATGACTGCCATAGTAAAAGGAAATAAACAATTCAATAGCATATTTAATATTTAATAAAATCTTCTATTTCAATCAGTATCACAAGACATCACAGAAGAGGAAAAGGCATCAGCTTACAATGTCTAGCCACAAGCATCGGTCTTTAAAATTACTATTATCACTCAAGGTTCTGCAAGGATTAGATGATTGCCAACAAATAACGTTCCTTGGTCTAAAGCAATTTTCAAATAATAATCATTTCCTGACATTTCTTCTCTTTCTTTCACAGAATCATAACTACTGCATCTCTATCTCTGTTTACCACCAGATATTTTTCTCTGGGCAGCCTTTATTCCTCAATTGCACATGTCAAACAATCTCGACCTCTTTATTCTTACCACATCCTTTATTGCCAACCTCCTTCCCTTCCTTTCCATGAACCGACACTGCTTAGCTGAATGGTCAATGAAACCTTAAACAAATGACTTTGACAAATTAAGGACTGCTCCTCGGTGCCAAATGGTTAGGGCTTTGTCCTGGGCTGTCTGCATTGGCAGCCCGAAGCCCCAGTGGGTCCAATGTGACAAGCAATTTCAAGCCAAACCACATCAACGCTCTGACAAAGCTTGACCTATTAACCCACGCTTTGCACCATTCTCCCTCTTTCTCTTTCCTGCATCGTCTAAATTTTGTTTCCATATCTTAGAAGTTTCGGAGGGATTACATGAAATGTTACCATCCACATTCTAAATCATACTGTTCAATTCTGTTCTTGTATCTCAGAGAAAGAACTCCTCTGTACAGATTAGACCAGATGATTTTAATCAGCTTCTGTGCCACATAAACACTGAGCCAAACAGACTTTCCTCGTTTATCCTCTACACTTCTTGTACAATATTTAGTGGTAATGTTGAAATTTATCTTAAATAAAGGTGGGACCTTTGGAGGCATTTATTGGATGGACAAGGATCCCCTTAAACCTGGCAGTATAACATTTTCCATTTACATGAATGGTTCTCTACATGTTGCAGCCTCTACTTTTACTTCCCTTCCTAAATTAAATCCTGGATTCAACCCTTCTGGTGTTTTGTTCTTATGTTTCAGTTTTCAAACTGAGGCTTTGTATACAAGTTTCTACTTCATGATTCTTCTAATTCTTCTAATTTGTTTTAATGCACTTAGTTAAACTCTCTCCAAATGTGTCGTAAAATTCATGCTGTTAGTGTCTGTAGGCTATCTCTTTCTCTTGCCCTTACTTTGGGGCAATGAAATGAAATTCTAATCTCAAAAGTCAACACTTTAAACTGTTTTATGCCAATTCATGTTTTCCGACTTCCTGTATATATACATACAGATTATATATATATATATATATATATATATATATATATATATATATATCCCAAGTGATATATGTAAGTAAGTAAGTAATCTTTATTAGCAAGAGACAAACGGGCTCGGACCATCTCCACCTTTTTCAGTGATTAGGCCCCTCCCTATAAATGTCATCTCAGTGCTTCCAGCCTTAAATGGTACCTTGGCCACACCATGAAAAACACACATTTCACCTCAGGATCACATGACTCTCTTGGCATATCCTCTCTAGATCTTGACCAGACACTCACTAAGAACTTACTCAACAAACCGGCTGTGGTGATTTAATTTGACTAATCTTCCGTGAATAAGTAGGTTTTTTCCGACGCAGGTTCTGCAAGGCACTGAGAAATTTCAGGGATTTCACAGTACTGCCAGCCATATTATTTGTGTTTCTCTATTTGCCCTGCACCATAATCCTCCAAACCTCTCTCTCATTCTGTCATGATTCACTTTAAGCTTCCTGGCTCCCCCTATTAATATAACCCGACTTAGCCTACACTAGAAACTCATTTTAATGCTGCCTTTGGGAGCCACATCAAGAACTGCTTATACATGAAACAAGGTCATGTTATAATAGGTAAATTCATTTTGGGATTTATGTCCCCCTTGTGCTATATTAGAATTTGTAATAATGAAGCACGTTATAGTGAATCTATGGTGTATTATTTTGGTAACATGTAAATGTAAAAAATGTAAATGTACATGCTTTTCTATAGCGACTGTATGGCCTTGACTCTGCTCATTTTTTCAATGAATTTATGGAGTTAAATGCTTTGCCACCACTGCCCTTTTGAATGGGAGCAACGCCATTTAAGGTCCCCGTATTTGGACCATGTTAGCCCAAGATTAAAAGATCTAGCGTTCTCCCTCTCTCACTCTCTCTCCTTAACTCCTTCATGATGCACTTTGCCCCACCTCCAACCCAAAACCTTTTGTTCCATTTAGTTTTTTCTTGCTTCCCTCTCCTTCAATTCCTCCCTTCTTACCATGCTGACTTCATTCCCAAAATGCTGTGCGCCTTGCTCGCTGCCTTCAGTTCAGTCAGACACTACTAATACACGGTTAGTGAATTCAGCTGGTTTAGTGAAGCGCCGAACGGATGCGGCAGTCCTAGCCCTTCCAGACAATTAAAGAGACCAAAACACCACTTAATGGCCTCCGAGGAGATCTATATTTACCTAAGAAGGCCAATGCAGTCGCGGTATTAAGTCACTATCGGATACCAGTATAGCCTCATAAAAATCAGCTCTGCTGTAACTGTAGACGCTAGAATGCTCACTGATATGAACTTTCTCAGTGTAGTGGACAGTCTAATAGCCTACTGCCAGATGATTTGTCATTGGGTATTTATATAAGTAAACTGGAATGTCTTTGCCTTCCATCTCTGAATCCATGGTTCGAACCCCAATGCACAACAAGAAATTGACAATTCAAAGTCAAGTCATGTACAGAAAGGCTGTCACATTATAGCACTGCCGTTACTGTGTGTGAGTGTGCATGTGCCCGTGTGCATTTCAGCTGTATGATTCTTCAACCCCAGACCACAGCTGTGAGGACTGCTGTTGAAGAAGGCATGTTATATATGAATGATTACATTACATCTGGTAAGTTGCTTGCACACCGTTGCTTCTGTACTAAGCAGTGGAATGCAGTATTTGCATCAAGTGGGCAGTGAACAGCTAGTTCTGGGATGTATTGACCGCACGCCAACTTTAGTGGGACTTACATATCTGAAAATCCTTTGTTGCCTATTAATAAATTTTTGCACATGCATCTTTTTGACCTAACTCTTAAATTTTACTTGAATAGTGTTTACTTGAACTGTTTTTTTGCAAATTTTTTCTCCAAGAATAGTCATTTACTCATGAGAATAATTCTAACCAGTAAAATTCAAAACTTGGAAAAGAAATGTGAGTAGAAATAGAATTCTGAAAAGCGCAGAATTTAGACATATATTATGGAGAACAGTGAGAAGCACCAAAACAGTCTTTCACAGAATTATGTCACTGACTGAACATTGGTTTTCTTAGCAGGGAAACACCACTTAGTGAGTAAAAGTATAGTAACAGATATTTTTTACAGGACTAAAATATATTTCGATTCACACGAAATATGAAAAATTAAAAGCGATTGCAATACACGATGCAATAGAAAAATTTCAAGAATTACCATACACAAAGCAAAACAAAAATATTAAGCGGTATTGCAAGAAGTGATGAAATACAAAGTAAACTCGTCATAACTTGCCTTAACCTACCCCGCACTGTTTTACCATTTCCTGCCTGCTTATTTTACAACCGGTCATGGTAACCGATTGTGAGTCACGGCAGCCACTGATCTGAGTATTCGGCTTGTAAAGCGTTGAGGACGGGTTCAAGCCTCCTCTGAGACGGTTACTGTGTAGGCACCTTGAGCAAGCCCTTCGCACTCAATTTGCTCAATTCCATCTCTGTGCATGATACTTCATATGGTTGGGTTGACAAATCCGTGACCATATATAAATAATAATAATAATAATAATAATAATAATAATAATAATAATAATAATAATAATAATAATAATAATAATAATAATAATAATAATAATAATAATAATAATAATCCGCTAGACGGCTAGAGACCACTTACTTGTTCCCGAAGAATTCAGTGGCTGTTCAACAAGAAAATTCCATCTGCCACTCCGAAACATTGCCATCACGCTCTGAGCCATCGTGAGATGGCGCCTCCGTCATTATTTAAATAATTATTAAAACTGCAATAATAATAATAATAATAATAATAATAATAATAATAATAATAATAATAATAATAATAATAATAATAATAATAATAATATTTGTTTCATAATTGAAGTGACATAATAATAATAATAATAATAATAATAATAATAATAATAATAATAATAATAAAGGCCTTACCTTGGTAAAAAAAATTAAAAAAAAAATAATAATAATAATAATAACAACAACAACAACAACAACAACGCATAGCAGACTGAATTGAATCACAAGCACTACCAGAGCGTTTCACATAAAGGTAAGTCTTGCTTAAAACAAGAGAAATGAGTAATGATCACGAATTAGGCTCAATTATCAAACGGGTGACGTAGAGATTTTGGCAGCTGCATACCACCAAATGGACAAGCATTTCTTGTGAGTCGTTTTCTTTAAGTCGCATGATTTGTCGACTGACGGTTAATTTCTGGTGATACTCTTGAAATTAAATCCTAGATGAAGAGGTGAAAAGTCTAACACTTAAGCAATCAGTCATCGCAAAGAAAGACCCAAAGATGACCCACGGTACAAGACCCAGTGGTGAAAGTAAGGAGGTGCTGAATGGAGTAGTGTTAAGAGGTCTGCCACCTATGATTTTAGCACGGTTTAGTCACGTTTTTGCATGCATGTATGTATGTATGTATGTACGTATGTTTGTGTATATGATGTATGTGTATATGTATGTATGCATATATGTATGTTTGCTTGTATATAGTATGATGTATATGTATGTGTTTATGCATGTATGTGTATGTATGTATATATGCATGTATGCATGTATGTATGTATGTATGTAGGCCTATATGTATGTATATAGGTATAAATGTTTTGTATATGTATATATTTATTTGTCAGCACACGTAATATGTTGCCTTTAAAGTAATTCAGAAAGGCACTGCAAACATGGCTCTCTCACTTATCTAAACAAGAACGTTTAAAGGCATTTTGGAAATCTTTAGAGTCATATGCACCAGTATACGTTGCAATGAAAAACTGTTGCAAGAAGCAAGTCCAATACAGGAGAAGGCACAATGGCCTCGAGTTAATAAATATGCAGGAACTCGGCATCTGTATCCTCGCAGGCAGCAGCGCCTAATGATAACCACCTGGTTGTAATTGTATTTGTAATTGTAATCTGACATTTATAAAGCGCCACTTCAAGAATAGACTCATCAGAGGCGCTCCCGACCCGAACCAGTGAGACCACTGGCAAATAATACAGACTTCAGGCGCTTCCGAAACTGCGGAAGGGACAAACTGAGGAATGCAAGCCGAAGCCCTCGGGAAAGGCGATTCCAGCTATTAGGTCCAACATAGCCAAAGCTTCTAGACTGCGCTGTAGCAGTGCGCATATGAGGGACAGTCAGAAGTCCAAGGGAGGCCTAGCGGAGAGTGCTACGGCCTGGAACCAAGGAGACCGGAATGCAGAAGTCCCTAAGATATGATGGAGCAAAGCCAACAATTACGCATAGAGTTAGGATCTTGAACTGGATACGCTGCTGAATGATAAGCTAGTGCAGTGTCCCGCATAAAGGAATTTACATGACCGTACCTGGGGACGCCTCCAATACTCAAGACGGCAACATATAGCTTCCTGATTCCTGGTGGAGCAATGATGAAAAGTGAAGCCCGCCCCACTAGGAGGATTTTGAATTTTATGCATTCAACGCAGTTGTAAACTCGAAATTTTTAAAGCGTCACTTAAAAGCTAAGCGCGGGGCACCGGCTTATTCACGAGCGGTGCCAAAAATCCGTCGGGTTGTCCAAAGATGCCATGTCAAGAACCAGCTCCGACTGCCAATAGACCAGAGAGAGGAGGGAAGAGGAAATGTGTTTAAGCTCAGAGAAATGGAAAGACTGATCAGGGTGGGATTTCTTGAAAAGGAGAGACTTCAATTTTGAATGGAATACCCGAGGACTAACAGAGTGAACGACGGAAAGGAAAAAGGAGCAGAGAATTTGCGAAATTCAGAAGGGAGATCGTTCCAGAATCGAGGTGCAATGTAATGTATATCATTGACAGGAAGACAGCGAACTGTTTCTCGCATGCATTCTGAAACAATGTGACCATTTCGGGTTGTTGGCTACCACTTGGGCAGCATAGTTGAGGACGGACTGGCACTGAATTTTTACACTTCTTCTATTTCAATATTAATCCACTGTCTCCAAATTTGACAAGGTATCCTGCTGGTTTTATGCTTATCATGCATTGATAATGTCATTATGCACATGGGGTACTATTGTGAGATCAATGATACAGCCGTATAGGCCTTCATTGTCTCGAGACTGGAAAATAGCCTAATACTAAACCTTGTGCTCGTAGGTCATACAAATTTTCCTTAATGAGCAAAGACGTCAAGGTTTTATATCAAAACACTTATTAGCGCCTTTTAGTAGAATAATGACGTCGTTTTTGCATACATTTTGCCAAAATTTCGCGCATAATTGCAAACTGACATATGGATTAATCGATAGTTCGATAATTAGCTATTTGACAGATCTGATCAGTAGATCTACAGGCGGAGACTGCTTCCATGCAGTCGATCATAGATCAATTTAGATAGATATGGCAAACCTGGCTACACTTCAACTCCTAGTTGGACTTCACATGTGCAAATGAGCATCCACTTGTATTTGTCGGTTACATCGTAGGCCTTACACCAAGACCCTCTCAGAGGTACTGTTCATTATAATACATATTCCTATATAACGCGGTTGGATATATGGATCCGAAACTGGTCCAGCTATAGAAAATAAACTCATAAAATTGTCTCTTTTTAAGGCAGTTAATATAGCTTTCAAAGACAGCATATAGCGAGCTTCTTTTGCCGGTTGATTTTGCGTATAGAATTATATTAACGAACTCATTATGCATTAACACTGTCAGCTGTGAGAAGGCCAGTCAAGATCGAGTGTCATTTTGCCTAAATTTTCTAGTCTGGAATTTGTAGTATGGATTTCTGGTATTGATTTTTCTAGTGTAAATTTTCTCTATAAACAGAGAGAACAATTTGGGCTTCTGTCAAGACGTCTGACCTGCTTAACGCCATTGGGAAACATGTTGAATTTCTGACCGAGTGCCTAACCGCCCTAGAAACCTATCTCCCCATGACGTGATCAGGGAGACAATAAGGATGAGGAGAGGAGAACTGGGGATCCTAAGAGGAAAGAAGGGACGGACTCGAACCATGATCCTTCCTTAGTTTCACTCGAATACCTCGGAAACTGTTGAGAGTTCTGTTTCAAAGGCATTTGATCTGATGATGAAGCCCCGGATGATTATATCGTTAAAGGTCCATAGGTAGTTCCAATCAATAAACGTAACACCTGAAATTTCTTAAGTTGAAATGGAAGATTGAAGAACTTGATCTTGAAGGCATCCCATCTTATATTTCACGTGGTTCTAAATCACATTGTTTCCTTGTCTTGTAGCCCTAGGTAAGTACAAGTAAGGCAGCACTCAGCAAATAGGAAAGTCAGATGGTGAATATTTGACTCAGTTGCGGCAAGAGCATTCAGGTTTTGTGAACTGATGGATGAGGCGACTGCAGGAAAGTCCTTTTCCAGCGTATAGACAATTGACATTCCAAAAGACCAGGCACAGACCGTTTATTTAATCAAAGCAAAGCCAGTTTGTCTGTGTGGGTTATTTGATGCAGCCTTCAGAACTGCATATGCAAACACCCAAAGCCGTTTCTCCAATGCTTAACTTCTGCACTGCGTGATCGTGATATGACCTTAAAATAAGAAATAACTATCTCAATGCAAGTTTAAAATGTGTCTCGGTCATACTTTGATAATTTCAACATTACCACGCAGTTGAGCTTAGCTTAGATACTGGTGCACTTTCATTTGACAGCATTTAACTGGGTGGCAACGTTTTCCCGCAACAATATCATATCATTAGAAAGTTTGGTGACCTCAAACCTTGAAACTGGACCCAAAGATCTTGTAGACTCAAAAATATTATCAAAGAATTTTACCATTCAATACCTGGACCAATATAAGGATGACCCTTTTACTCAACTCCTATAGCGAGTCATAGAACCAACGAAGGGCCTATCATCATCAGACCAACACTGTACTGGTCCTTCGGATGCGCCGACTGAGTTGTAGACCTACGGCAGTTGTATACATACGCTAGCAATTTTCCTTCGACCTGAACACAATGAGAAAGAAGGTCCAGCAGCAAACCCACGAAGTAATGCGTCGCAAAGGTCAAGCACGTCTGCGTATATAAGAACTTACAGGGCATACGCTTCGTATTTAGTCTCTTGAGAAATTTATCTAGATCGACGCAGCTTCGAAAATCGACTGGTTATTTGACGTGACCATCCAATTTATCATTTACTCTTCAAGTTCTGATCACGTATAAGCCATCTGTTGCCTCAATGGCAGCCTTTAATCGATCAGTCGCGCTTGCATGGCCATAGGACATTAAAATGTGGTACATGGTTGAAGTAATTCATCGTAGTTGGAATTGCGGGGTACCCTCCTGAAGCAGGGGTTTCAGTGTTCCATATATACTCCAGGGACTCCAGTAGAAACTGTAATGCACAACGCGTCTGTCGATGGCTTTTCGGTTCATCCAGGCCGATGAGAAAGGGATGTATTGGACCAACATAATTAACTCTTCGCGAAAAATTGATGAACCGACTGAACTAGTGCAGTCTCTATGTAGGCCAACAGTAAGTCTGTAACTATGTCACCTTGATCGGTGGCTAACTAACTCAACTGGAGCTACTTTGGGCCAATATTAGTATGAAGTCAGCATCTAGAATGTAAAGGACCCATCAAATTTTACAATTTACTGGTATAGAGTAGTGGAAAGTGCTTTCGGTATAGGACTAACGTGGGTCTTTACAAGATGGCCTGTCTAATCTAATCTGGAAACTTATACGGTGCCGATAGTACGCAAGATCATATACTGAAACGTATACATGCTCTGAGCGAGAATCAAATGATTGAAGTGTAAATCGTAGAATCGGGCAATATTTTATATTAGGGGATAGTGGGGCAAGATGACCATACTAACGGATATTTGAATTTTCATGCATGACAAGTAGTATATAAAGGTAAGAGACTGGTGTGGAACACATTCCATGGCATTGAAACATAATTATCACAAGATAATCACAAGATAACAGCGCTTCTATTAAGACTATGTGATCAGTTAATCTGCGTGTTAAGAAAATGGACATCATGCCCCACAGCACGGGCAAGATACCCTGATAATAGGCAATGATAAAAAGCATAGGAATATTACTAATTTCTAATATTTTTGTTTGCTAAACACGTGACTCTTCATTTTCGCTATTCTTTACTTTTAAAGGATATTTTTTGCTTGTTTTGCTAGCACAACACATTTAGGCCCACTCCATACAGTTAGCACAGAGAAAAAATCATCATCAATACATCTGCACATGTTCGCAGCCATATCGGTCGTTGGCTGACTTCATGTCATTTTGACGGTTCATAATTATTGTCTAAATGTGAAATTTGCTTGATAATTCCGGCTGGTTTGACTTTCACTGTAGCCGAGTCTGCGCGGCGGATTTTTTTGTTTTCAACAAAGATCTACTGAGTTTCGGACGGTTTTGGTTGCATGTTGTCGTGACCTTCTGTGATTTGAATGATACACCTACGCAGAATGGACAGGATTGCAGCTGAACACTCAAACCTTAGACCTGTAAACATAAGTATGCCGTCTACGCCGGGAAATCTTGGATTTCGGTGGAAGAAGGGGGAATGGAGCGGCACGGACCGTCTACCACCTAGCGGCCGAGGCGGCGGCGACGAATGCCTGTTCTGCGCTTATCCGGCGGTTCGAGGCATATCTGGGCACACCGTCGTCTTCCATTTGCAAGGGACTGAAAATTAGTTTTTTAAACTCTAGAAATAATTTACTAGAAAAAGTCTAGAAAATTTGTCTTTAGTTACCAAAACCAGTTTTAGCTAATCTGGTAGGCCTAAGCTTTCGGAGAACATTCGTGTACGGAAGCTATTCATATTCAAAATGGCAATCTGTAGCAACCATCTAACATTATTGTTGTTGTTATTATTTTTTTTATTATTATTATTTTAAACCCGAGGTAGGTATAATCCCTCAGATGGTGAGAAAATCTGTCCGGAGACAATAATGAGCATCTGGAACGACTACATAATTATTATTACGGCTACGTTATTATTATTATTATTATTATTATTATTATTATTATTATTATTATTATTATTATTATTATTACAATTATTAGTTTTAATGCCATCGGATAAATTCCGAGGCTGTGGAAAGCAGTGCAAGGGAGAGTGTACACAGTGTATAGAACGGCAAATCTTCGCATACACAATCCACTGATCCCTGGTTATTAAGTGAACGAATCCAGACGCGGACTGAGTGCTCAAATGTCACGTTCGGCCCGAGATCGAGAAAATCCAGTCTCGGACTGGACCCAGAAAACCCACAAACATCAATCGGCCGTCTATCTTTGCAAACCAGAGTGTCTATCTCGCCACTGCAAGGGAACCGAGAAAAGGCGTCACAACAAAGGAACTGGATTACTCGACAAATTGCCCCACTCTCGGTTTTATGACATTTGTTGCTAATGTAAAAAATTCTAAGGCTGCGATATTACAACCAATAAACAACATATTTAGCCTTTATCACGTTTATTTCTTATATATATATATATATATATATATATATATATATATATATATATATATATATATATATATATATATATATATAGTCCTCTTATAGTCTGTTTATATCCATATACGATCAAGCAGAAGTATAGGCCTATGTAGGCCTATACTTCTGCAGTCTATAAATAAATTAAATAAATACATAAATGAAATAAATACACAAATTCTGCAGTCTATACAGGTGTATATATATATATATATATATTATATGCAGTCCTATACTTCTTCAGGACCGAGCACCTGCTTGAGGCTAGTAACCTGAGACGTTGACCCTCTGCTGATTCAGGCTGTGTGCATGACTAACGTTGGGCAAAGGAGCTACTTAAATGCTGTTTGCTGAAGAAGGTAAACGTCAGCGCACAAATTGAACGGGGTGGGGCTAATGACTGAACGAGGGTTTGATGGATGGGAAAGCATTACTGAATGATTGATAGCTGAGCATAGGAAAAGTGGAGTATATACAACATATGCTTACAAATTCACATACACGTACATGCATAAGAAGGTATGGAGTATACCACTAATGTATATATATATATGCATATACGTCAGTAGTATGCAGGTCTATGTATTGTGTATATGCTCACAATGGCGTTTTCAATAATTCAGTAATTTTCTTGAAATTGCGCTATACAAATGTCTCATTAGATTCCACGAATCCAGTCACGCACAGAATGGATTTTATGACATTCGTTATTGCTCCAAACAGAAAGGAGTCGCACACAAACACACATTGTTAAGGATTCCGCCGAAATTGCGCTGTAAAAATTGGTCGCTTATATTACATCACAGCCGACCGTTAATCAGCGGATTGTGTTCTAAATGTCGATCGGTTAGTGTAAATTATATTACGCTTGAATTGTATTGAATTACGGCTAATTGCGTGTATTAGATCACAACTCTTGTCGTGAGGCTGAGTACCAGACAAAATCGCAGCATCATCTCTCGCGTTCGAATCCAGTTTTGTCTGTTGTGAACCATAATATTACATGACATAACATAACATAACTTCATTGACTTTCTATTGCGGAAAGTATGTGCATAGAAACTGAGGATTCTTCGTTCAAGATCCTTCAGCTGACATGTGCCTCATTTGCTGGTACTGCATCAGCATACATTATGGAGCTCTGTGTTCCAGATTCGAGCCAGGTTGGTCGGCGATCGTTGCCGTCGTCTGCCCGCGCGGATAGGCAGATACCACGCTTCCACACTTCAACTCGAGTCCATCGTGCCTTCTCCTGCATTGGACCGTCCTTCTGGAACAGTCCTCCACTGCGTTTATCATGATTATCGATTGACTAACTGATTGATTGATTGATTGGCATCGTGCAGTAGCAAACCATTTTATGCTTATTTTATGTCAAAGCGTACACTGCAAAGGAAATGTAAGCTAGGAAATACAAGGAAATGTAACATGTATGCGTCGTTGTAGCCGCTGTTGTAGCTGCAAGACATTGCTGTTGTTATAGTTTCAGGATGAATTGCAACAGGAATGCGAGAAGAGTGAAGCGAGCTAATGAGTCTGCAGAAGAAGCAAACAGCAGAATAGCTAAAAGAAATCAAGCCGAAATAGATCCAAGAAGAAAGAAAAGAGTAAATGAGTCAGCCGAAGGTATACGAAGAAGTGAATCAAAAATCAAACCGATAGAGATCGAAGAACACGGACCGATCGCATTTTCGGAATCAAGAATCGACCTAGCAAGATAAGGCAAGCTAAGCTATGTAGATTAAATGAAGGCGCGTCATAAATTCTAATGCAAGACGTTGATAGCCTTCAGCTTAACATTAAGGTTTGTGAGCATAACAGAACGTAATTGCGTACATAAGACTCAGACTTACACTTTACTGGTCGAATGACTGCAACATTTCTTTAAAAGACACCAAATGCTGTCACGATGGAAGGTTTTACTCAAACATTTTGTCAGAGGCGCCTGAAGGAACTATTAACAACTAACTCATCTGAAGCTACAGTCATCGGGAAAATATTCAGGGACTACAATGTATGCTTTAGCCGTCGCTTCTCCAGAGACATTCCTGATGCTCTGCCCAGTGCTTTGATGAAGGTCAGACCAGCGTTACTTATAGGACTGAAAGTGTCAGGCCAAAGGGAGAAAGTGGTAAGTGGCAAGAAGTTTGGCTGTATTTAGTATTTTTGGCGAATAGCTGCTTGCTGAGCTCCAGCACCCGTCGTGATCGAGATATTTTGTAAATAGGAAACGGCCAAGGTGCCTGTTAGATTAGCGTTCCAAACGAGACTTCGTGCCGCACGCCGTGGGATCAGTGTTATAAGCCCGTCTGGTCTCTTGCCATCAGTTCTCGATAGGCGATCCGGTTCCTTGATGGAAGGATTGCCAGCGCGGATCAGACATCGACAAATCAAGTCATTTAAGGTGGCATGTCGAACCATGAGGCCAGACAATAGGCTGCAAGATATCCCGTCTGAGCCGTCAGCAGTAAGCAAAGAGCCACAAATGCATATGTGTCGTCACAAAGTGTGGAAAGAAAGACGATGGCCAACAGCAATTCTTATAACTGACTCCTCATCAAGCCTCAAGCTGTCAGTGGTAGCACGTGCATTAATATTATAATTATGTTATGTTATATTATATTGTAATATATTTTAATATATTATATTATTATTATTATTACTCTCTGTCTTGTGGACTGACCTTCTGGATACTTTACCTAATTGCGGCTTGGCTTCGATGCGTCATCGGTTGATGCCTTTTGCATTACACACTGTTAAAAGTTATTAATTTCAATTCTAGTTATTATTATTGTTGTTGTTGTTATCATTGTTATTGTTATTATTATTACTAATTTGCGTTAAGGACATGCTCTAAGTCAACGTTTTATGGAACAACTTGTCGTCTTCTCCATTTATTACCCCTAGACAATGAGATGCCAACAATATATGCATATATGTACATATGTATACAGTCAAAGACACCTATAGAAGAGAGAACGAGACTCGAACAATTGAACTGCACGCATGGGCCAGAAATTTCCGCCTATAAGACACGCCGGGTCAGTGGGGGGTAATGCCGACTTGGCCTGGAAGGAGGTAATGGAGTTCTGTTGCTTTGTCGATCTGTATCACGTTCGAGGATTATCGATAATCCGAAAGATTACAAGAAGCCGATAGAGATGCCGTTTCCGAACTAATCCCGGCGGTTGGAATTGATTGGCATCTTGGAAGCCAGTGCAGCTAGACAAAGAAAGAGACGGAAAGACAGAGAGGCAAATGCAGAGACAAGGACAGAGATACAAAGAGTCAAAGAGACGCATGTTTAGAAGCAGAGAAAAGCAAGCAATGAATCAAGGTATACGCGTAAGAGGATGGTTAGAATCCAAAGGACTGGACAATTTAAAGAGAATGCGCTGATTGATATCTTAGGCCTAATGTTGACTAAAAGGACTTTCTCGAACAAACCCCAAAGTTAGATAAATGAATTTACATGGTGCTTGCAAAGCACGTTTCAGAAGGAGACAATGCTCTTATACTGGTGGGCTTATTTGACAGGGTTGAGCTTCAGTATTTCAAATATGCATTCAGTAAAAGTCAACATGAATGTTTATATTAGTTCGTTCATTCATCATTCGTATTCATTCATTCATTCATTCATTTTTTTTCGTTCATTAATTCAATCATTCTTCATTGTTCATTGTGTTTTCATTTATGCATTCATTCATTCATTCACTTATTCATTTAGTCTTCATTGTTCGTTCGTTCATTTGTGCATTCTTCTGTCGTTTTTCCTTCATACATTCATGCATTCATTCATTTCGCTCGTTCGTTGAATCGGTCTTTTTATCGCAGACCAGTGCATGGGCGCTACGTCAATAAAAAGCAAAAAAATTATTTTGCGGAAAATATGTCGTATATACAGTATAATACATACACGACCATAACATAAGAAAACTACTAAAATGCAAAAACATAAACCCATATATATATATATCAATACATATATAAACACATAGCCTATAATTTAGTGTATGTATAGATATATTTGAAGGGAACCTTGTAAGCGGAGAAAGTTATGAGACACGTGAACGGAATGTGAAGTAATATTATTGTCAATTATAACAAAGCCATATATATGTACATATAGGAAGAGAGAGACCGAGAGGGAGCGACTGACCGGAGAATGGAGGGAAGTATTATATGTAGGTATGAAGCAAGGGAGGAAATGGCGGATGGAAGGAAAGGCGAGTGGAATAGCAAATGGTTCCTCGGCTTTGGTCTGCAAAACTATAGCAACAGGTTTCGCAGATGTATTAAGTTCGATCTCATCAAATGCGTCAACAATTGGTAACGGAAGCACCAATCCCATGCACAAATTTCAACGTATATTGGCGCTGTATAAATGCAAAGTTACATTACAGCACAATATTTCTGTATTACGCTTCCGCTATATTAACTCTTCAAATATGTATCCACTCGTAATTAAATCCTACAGTGCAGGCTTAAAATATTTCTGTTAGCTTAGATTTGTTATTACCGTTATATAGTATTTTATATGTTATGTATGACGTTCACTGAATATCCGAGATACGTCAGTACCACAAGCTAAATACCGAGGATAGCATATGTACCTATACTATGAATATATCACAATAATAATAATTAGTAACTTCTAAAGCGCCGGTGCCTAATGCAGAAGGCATCAACCGATGTCCATCAAATCCAAGCCGCAGTCAGGTCAATATCCAGAAGGTCAGTCCACAAGACAGAGAGGCAGCCTACAGTGGATAATCAATTTGAAACTGGTAAGCGTTAAGCTGAAAAAATAGCAGAAGCGACTGAGTAGAACAAACAGACACAGAAAGGGAGTTCCAACATCTAGGGCAGCAACCGAAAAGCCCGTTCACCAAGAACAGTCCTATAGTTCTAAGTATGATCAGGGAAAGACAATCAAATGGCCTTGCAGAATAATGGTAAGTCTGGGGAATAAGGACTGATTTTAAGTATTGTGGTTGGACATTGCAACTTCTACATAGAACCATTCAAAGGACATTATTATTCAGCCACTGGTTTACACTGCATAAACCAACTGAATTACATCAACTAAAGATTCCCCGTAGCACTAAGACTATCTGCATGTTTAGATTATGCAAGACTTGAACCCACAGAAGCGATATGTTCGCAGGTTGACCAAGTTGGCTGGATCGACCTGTGGCTGCAGATGTTGACGTGTCCATAAATAGGTTTCCCCAGACGACATCATCCGCGACGAAGTCACATCTCGTGAACTCAGCTGACGCCATAAATCCTCCGACGCCAAAGCATGATTCACTTGGTCGCCATGAACAGTTTCACCGTAGTACACAAACGCAAAACTGATGCGCCTTTATCATTATTATAATAAATATAGAATAAATGCAAGTATATATAAGGTATAGGCCTATCCTTTGGGCATTTAGAGCAAGAGCGAGGCTCTGGTCATTTCCAGAGTTTCAGACCGCTTTATCTTAACATGGCGCTGCTTAGTCAACAAGTTTTAAGCGAGCGCTTGTCCAGGAAATTTCCATGCCATCGGGTTATTGGTTTGTGTGTACACGCGTGGATCACGTGCTGGCTGGCACGCATTGAAGACATGTTGGGAGCGACTTGATTGTCTGGTCGAGCAGACGGTTTGACGTTAGCAGCCCAGGTTGTGGAGTTTTAGAAAAAACCATAATTTCACAATATCGGGAGGCCGCTCTAAACCAGTTTGTACTGGTCTGCTGCCTTGGATGGAAAGGGTCTACATAAGCGACAATTTGTGGTGCTGGTCTACCGTGTTTTAAGGTGAAAGTTTTAGTCACAAATGTCGTTGATAGATGCGTGCGTTTAGAAACTGTAACGAATCAAGTGGGCTTACTGTTGAGATTGAACTGTTCGTTTAATTTTAATTTCAAAAATCAAAGACTATGTGTCTTTACTCGAATTAACGATACGCTACTAATCGGGAAAGTCTTCTTTGTGGATCAGGTACCGAGCTCACCAATCCCACTGAAGGAAACACCATTCTGAAATCTTAATATGGTTTTTATTGGGTATCATTTGAGCCGAAATCATCGGCATTCATTAATATGTAATCTCCTGATAGGAAAAAATAAATGGCCGATGCCACGGGTGTGAGAGATCATGCTAAAAACTAAACCTAACGCATAACACATACCACAGTTCATAAGCTAGCTTTAGTCATTTGCTGGCCTAGTTAGTTACATTGGTTAAAGCATACGTCAAGGCGCCTCTGGTCTTGAGGATGCCGGTTCGCATACCTATCTTGGCTATATTTCAGAGATTTTATTCTCGTGCTAGCACAGTCCGTACACGAGACCTTAAATGGCGTGGCACCCATTCAAACAAGCAGCGGTGTTGAAGGATCTCACCCTACAGATTCATTGAAAAATGAGCAGGGTCAAGGCGAAACGGTCGCTATAGAAACACATATTATACATTTACATTTATTATCCAAATCCTGCCAACGCTGGGTCTTGAGACTCCTAACTTTAACTCTTATCCAAGCATAAAACTTTCTTATATACATCCTTATTATAATTACTGTACACAGCAGCTACAGCCTTAATACCCCGTGCGATTATCCCATTACCAAGCGAGCGACCTAGATAAAAGCCGCTACTCGGCCAACCAATCGATCGATCGATCGATCGGCTTATATGCTAGATCAGATTCAATATGCTCCATATCAAAACTTTACGACGATCGCAACGCTTGATAGGCCGATGTAGGCCTATACTAACAGATTATTGGAATCTGTTCGAGTGCATCGCATTCAATCACAATTCATCTGCGGATGGACGAACACTATAATAAATGTCTTCCGACTACGTATCAAGTATGGACTGATAAAAGTCCTTCCTCACTCTTGAAACATGGGCCTGTGTTATTATTACCAAACCAAATTACTAATAGGAAATGAATCGTGTAACAGAAGAACACGGTCACGGTGGCATGCTAACACATTGCAGCCATATATACGCTTTCGTGTATAATATTTGTCAAAGACACTATAACTGCCGGATTGTGGCATCCGTGGATTTCCTATTTATCAGACAACTCTATTTATATAGCTCAACTTGTAAATGACAAAGCATTCATGGACGGTGCTAGGAAATATGAGTCATTTGTGTGCGAAGGTTTGCTCAATTTGGTCTTCACTCATTCACTGTCTTTGAAGGTTTGAATCTTCATCTCGCTTAATATACGCTTAATTTAACCAACTGTCCCCTATGCTACACCTTCAGACATATTGTTTCACTACATCACAAATGAAAATGGAGAATACCTCTGGGAGTCTCGGTATAGTGCAAATAAGTATTAACGGTGACCGCTTACCCATAGGAAGCTGTACGCTTGATTCTTGGTAATCCGACACCACTCAACCGATCTATTGAAAGCTTAACATCGGTGACCTTAACCCTACCGTGAACGTGACACTCAACGTATGCACATGTCAGTCTATAAATAATCCTATTGCTCTTCTTCTCTGACTTTCCTAAGGAATAAGGCCAAACGCCTGGTCTAATCCTTACATACAGTCCAAGAAATCTGCCTTTCATTCTAAAAGTATCAAAGTTCTAAGAGGAAATTTCTTCATCTCTCTCGAACCTACCTTTACAGAGAGCTACTTCAGCCACCCAAAAGCTAACTGCCACGTGTAATGTAATACAATGACCACAATTTACAAAACATCATCAGTAGCGAGCTACTTAAGGGGTGCTGTATACCCTTTTACCTGTCAAAGCAAAACTAAAAGTTACATAATTACCAATGCCACATTCCACGCTATACACTTTCACTCTACCCCTCCCTCATTTCCATTGCTACGCATAACTCAAGTTCAGACCTTCACTGATTAAAGAAACCGAGAAAAAAATTAAAACCGACACTGACTTAAAAATACGATACCGACCCAGATCTTTTATTATGTGTGTTTGCGTCAGTGTGTGTATGTGGGTGTGTGTGTGTGTGTGTGTGTGTGTGTGTGTGTGTGTGTGTGTGTGTGTGTGTGTGTGTGTGTGTGTGTGTGTGTGTGTGTGTGTGTGTGTGTGTGTGTGTGTGTGTGTGTGTGTGTGTGAAAGAGAGAGAGAGAGAGAGAGAGAGAGAGAGAGACCGCGGTAAGACTGAAGATTTATGTACAGTTACCGAATCGCATAAAATCTTACCTGATGACTGTTCGTAATAAGAGTATTCAAAAGCGTCTATTTCTGTCTTTCGCAAACGATCCGGCCATTTTTTTCGATTTTTTAAACTTTCCAACTTACAAATTGACGTCCACCATTAGTTATCCGGAAGTGGTCACACACGCAGGAAATGACACTCGATGATGTCGAACTTTTTATAGCGCAACTAAAAGTGCAATATTTAATGCACCGATTTTTAATTATGTATTCTTAGGCAAATTTATGACAGAACGGGTTATTTTAGTGACCGCCTCTATGTAAAACAGGAATTATAGTGATGTGTCGAGTACGAATGAAAGAAACAATAGCACAGTGAAAGTTTATAGTTGTTTTGTAGGTACATACGTTTTCTACGCGGTCATCTCTGGGCATTCACATATACATATGCATATGTAGATACATACATACATGCATATATGCATACATACATCCATACATAGTAATACGCGGTGATCCTACCGATAGGTTTACTAGACTTAATGTTGTGCAAGGAAATGCGCTTATTCTATCATGATTTATCTCCGGAGCGCTGCACTTAGGAGGGTGTTAGAATCCAACGACAATATTCTTCTGTACCTTGGCCCTTACTTCTCACTAGCCCACACTAAGTTCTTGCATGACGAAGATTGGCAATTTACACTGACATTCGCCTACTTCACTAACACGTAGATCCATACTATCACATACTTATACATTACTAAATTAATTCTTGACAATGACGGTGGGACTTTGCGCTAGAAAAGGTTCTGCATCATCGAGTGTCGCTTCCTGCGTGTGTAACTACTTCCGGATTAGGCCTACATATGGCGGACGTCGATTTGTTGGTAAAAAGGTGTGAACTTTAAAAAAATCGCTGAAAATCGCCGGATCGTTTGCCGAAGACAGGAATAGGCGCGTCTGAATACTTATGTTACGAACTGCCATCAGGTAAGATTCATGCTATTCCGTAGCAGTACCTAAATCTTCAGTCCTAACGAGACCGCACCTGAGGAAATCCTCACAAAGTTGGAAAAGTTATTCTGCGAGAAACGCATTCAGAAGGCAAGCACGCATAAAATGGATATTTCAGTATTTCCTATCTCCTAACCTGTATACTTACTGCCTTCAACTTGACTTCTAATATCTTGTACGAAATAACGTGGCATATACTGCATAAATCACGAAGTCCTATTTTATTCGTACTGAGTTCTACTTTCCCAGAATGTTCCTTATCACATAAATGTGCAGTTTCTCCAAAAGCATAAATTTCAACTACATATCCACTATCATCATATCAACTGCCAAACAACTCTAATATGGAGACAGAACATATGTACGCATACCTCACTCAAGCTTATACAGTTCTGCTTGCCTGAGGCAAAGTGTACTACAACCTATGCACGCCTGAGTTGTACGTGTGTTCATATTTCCCCGCATCATTTAATACAACGTGCTCATAACAAGGGCTGACAGGATCAAAATGCGTTCTTAGCATATTTATTTTCTTAGTTGTGTGAGCCCTTGTGTAGAGTTTCGCTGTATATAAGTATTTATATTTACAATTTTTATGCCCTGCAACAAACACAAATTGCCCTATTTTGAAGTCGTAAGTATCGATTGTTATGCCAATAATCAGGTCATGTAAATATTTTTGCTTTACCAATTTAAAAAAATTAATCGATGGCAGCCTCAGAGGTGTATGAATACTCTCCAAGAGATCATACTCAAACATTCACAACCTCTAGACACAGAGACTTAGGTTGGGTCAATTCTTTGTAAACTTTAATTCACGATTTCTCAGAAGTGGCCGGAATGAAAACTACATCTTTATTTTTTTAACTTTTTACTAATTGTGATAAAAATATGCAGTTTTCACCTAATTATTCTGCAATTCCAACCCAATCCAGTGCAATATCAAGACCAGTTTCAATTCTTTCCGACTTTGTGAGGGCTTTCTCAAACACGGTGACAGATAATTAGTCTATATGATACTAGAGTTCCCAGAGTGGGTCTTTATATAACGCTCATATATAGTCTTCATTAGTCATGAAAGTATAATTGCACAGAAGTGCCTTGTATACCGTAAGTTATAACCCATAGATGAAACTGAAGTATGAAATACGAGCTTGGGCTCACGCTCCAGTCGTTAGTCTATATATTATTCAAACCTTAATGAACTATAGTCGGATATATTAACTGAGACTTCTAATGTAACCCGAAACATCTGACGCGGCTCGCAATAAACTGTGGCGGTTTATAGGCTCGTTATAGGCCTACTGTGCCTGCAAAAAACTCTTCCGGCACTATTATATCTTACACCTGAATGTCCGATATTGTAAATTATTCCGAGATATTTGCAGTAGGCAGTGTTTACGTATACAGAAACTTCTCACGGCAGAATTGACGAGGCAGTTGTGTGTGCGCCTGGCTTACGGATGAGGAAATGCCGGAGAATCAAATTCAGATGTACTGACATTGCGCGCGTTACAAGTGCTTCTAATAAATAAATAAATAAACAATAAAATACACTATCACCCATAACAATACCGAAAAAGAACAATTAATATAAACCAAAAATTATTCAACTACGCATGTCTCGCTCTATTGATATTCTTAGATATTATTTATCAGGCCATAAGAGATATTCATATACAGGCCTGTTATACCATTTATGGACTTTCCTCAAACAGACGCATGAAGTTTTGACGGTTTAGAGTTAACGTGGCGCACAATAATTTTTATGTAGGATCCGACTCCGCTATATATTGTACTGCAGAGATATTATCAAATCAAGCTCTCGCAGCTGCATCCAAGAGCCGAACTCATCGCCGCTGTCTGCAGTTGTGTCTTCGTCGATTCCTCGGCTGCTGCTGCTGCTTGCGCTGTTGATGCTGGATGGTCATGGTGCCGCGTGAATTATCTGGCTATGGCGTTGCTCGCCGGAATATTTGATGCAGCTTTTACGATTCCCTTGCGCTCTGCGATGGCCGTATACAGGTTGCCGGCGGCCATGTATATGCGGAGACTGCATGCGAAGATGAATGGGGGTATACTGTATACGAGACGCTTATAGACGCAAGCATCGCCTCAGGGATGTAGGCGCCCCGCTATGTTTAAAATCTCGGTGAAATGCGCTTGCTATCGTCCTAACAGGTGATTAGGACACGCATGACTAAATCAGCGATTATACAGCATACCGATATAGTCCTACAATTTTGCGCAGTCTTCACGGAGTAAATGGAGCCTGTGGATAGTTTCCTGGTTACGATTTCATATAAAGCGACGATTTTTGTGCATTGTGATAACGGCGCTATAAAATTAATTAGATTAGATTATATAGATCATATCAGATCAGATTTGATAAGAATACATGGATAATAATGTTTGTCAAATTTACATGCAATTGTATGAAGGGAGATTGAGAATTGCTTGGCTTATGGATGACTAACAAAGGAGCCGCACTGAGCTAAAGAGAAGTAAGGGCCAAGGTACAGAAGAATGTCATCGTTGGATTCTAGGACCTGCTTAAGTGCAGTGCTCCGAAGAAAAATCATGGAAGAATGAGCGCGTTGTTCTTACACAGCATTAAGCCTGGTAACCCTGTGGGTCGGATCACTGCGTATGTATATGTGCATATGCATGCATGTATGTATGTAACTCCGCCACTGCTTTGTTTGGGGGTAGTGCCAGTCCCAAGCCTGGATAAAGGAGGAGGGCGACGGCAACGGCCTTTGATGCCATAAGCTGTCGTTAAACTGAGGAACTACTATTATGTATGTATGTGTTTGTATGTATGTATATATACATATTATGTAGACATGTTTATATGTCTATTTGTATGTATGTATATAATTATGCATGTATGCATGTATGTATATATGTATGTGTGTATGTATATGCATGTATATAATTATATGTATGCATGCATGTATATAAATTTTACTTTGCAACTAAAACATGTCTGTGAGGAGCCGAAAAAATTAGTGACAAACAAGGTTTGTTTACGCAATGAAAAAAAATGCACACGTATATAACACATACCATATGGCACAATATAGATGCATTCTGTTATTTGACTTAAAATAGTTAAGCATTAACGCCATTAACACATTACTGCCAAATAGGTATTCAGGTCATTTTACTAAAGCTACCAAACATTTTACTGTGAATAGTTCTGATAAGCATGAAGCATAAACGTGATCAGAGACTACAATATTTCAAATAACACTACACTTTAGGTATCACAGAAAGTGGTTCCCTGTATAGAAGAACATCTTGTAAGCATAAGCCTATATATGTATATATGGAACATGCATATAGATTTATATAAGCTGTAATATATGGAGGTGCTTTGAGACCAGCGAAGCGGAAGAATACCCCTGTCCACTGAAGCGTGACAATCGATGAAGAAATCGACAAGACGTTTTGGAGGGAGTCATAAATAAATCTTCAATTCCATCATCCATCCATCTATAGGCATCCATCAATAAACCCATCCATAGCTCCATCCCATCGTCATCTTTATCAACTTGTCCATCTGTCTATCCATCCAACTTCTAATCTGTCCATTTCAACATCATCTTCTCCATTTAGCCATCCATCCATCATTCGACCATCCATCCAATAATACACTCGTGTTTTATTCCATTCGAATTTCACTGTTTTCGTTTCTCTTATAAGAAAATGCTTATTTAAGTGAACGGGTAAATGATGCGAAACAGCTATGTTATCTCCAAGTAATTGCCAATGCGGCAATGTAGACGAAAGATGTAGGTGAAACGCTGAACAGCGACGGCACTGGACGACTGATAACACGGAGCGACTTCTTACATGAAATACTTGTATCAACATGTTGTTCATATACCATTTTTGTGGGCTCAAGTTCATTTTTATGTGCTTATTTGAATGCAATATCTGCATTCAAATAAGCACATAAAAATGAACTTGAGCCCACAAAAATGGTATATGAACAACATGTTGATACAAGCATTTCATGCAAGAAGTCGCTCGGTGTTGCCAGTCGTCCAGAGTCGTCTCTTGTTGTACTGTTCAGCATTTCATATATATATATATATATATATATAAATATATATAAACACACTGTGGATGTAGTACGTAGCATTTGCACTTATATTGGAATAATACTCAAGTATAGTTTTTAGTATTTGTACTGCATTTTAAGTATATGTGTGCTTGTACTCAAATTTGCAAAATCTGATTACTTGCTTTGGGGATAAGCGTATCAATGCTAAATATAATAAGCACTGAGTTTATGTGCTTGCTAGCCTTGCTGGGCATATGTGGACCAGAACACTCATTTATCCTTTTACCGTCCATATAGCAGACTGTTCTGTGCTGATGGCCAGCATTACTACCAGCAGCGTGTGACCTCTGTTCCAACTACTTCCGCTCAATTTCTGACCAGCTGTTTGATATTTGTGAATGCTAAACTGTGATCGGTACGACACGGTGATCTGTAGGAAATGTGTTTGGTCAATGATCATGCGGTTGCGGATTCGACTCCGTGTAACGACCCTAGGCAAACTGTCTGTCACCAAGCAGTATAATTTGGTACCGGTGTAAACTGTTAAGCAAACGGCAAGTCCTGGGGCATGCACTGGACCCGTGTGCAGGACCTTGGGATTCGTCCGTAGCCGGCTGAATGGCCTAAAGAAAAGGAAATGAGCGCCTCTCCAATGTCTCACTTGTGACATATGAGATAATTTACTTTGCTTTACATTGCAATTTCAGTTTAAAATAGGCCATAGACTGCAGCTCTTGTAAATGGTCCAAGGATCGTTCTAGTAAATTATAAAACATGAACCAGCTGAAATTATGGCAAGCCTGACGCCAAGACAATTGGAGGCTCTAGTCGAGTTGACTTAGACTTTTTTCCCAAAGGGCGAATTCAGAGGGAACCCGGTCATGCCCCACGTGACTTTTGGGGAGCATGCCAATGAGTTATTTCATCACTAACTGTTTTTGGCTGATGGAAAACATCGACATGAATAGCGATGAAATAAAACGATCCTCCTAATAAAGCTCGTGACTAAACATCATCAAAAATGCAGACGGCAGAGAATTGTCGTGAATAGCGATGTAGAATAAAACAAGTCATCGACGTCCTATGAAAAAAAGTAATTGCTGGTAGAAAATGGTACAATTCAACATCTTCTTCTTTTTCTTCTTTCCTTCTGGCTGGAATTAATCCCTCTTAGAGGAGGGATCAGCCACACGGGTCCTTCTTTTCCATTTGTTTCTATCTCCAGCACCTTCTTTCTTCAGTTTGAGGAGCTTTAGGTCTTGTTGAATCATGTCTCCCCATCTCTTCTATTGTCGTCCCCGACTGCGGCGTCCGAAAATTTCTGCTGTCATAATTCTTTTAATGCAGCTTTCCTCCTCTCTCCTCATCATATGATCATACCATCTCAACCTGGCTTCTTGTACCTTGTCAGATAAACATGCCACAAGGTATTTCAACATCCAATGAAATAAAAAGTCATTAACGGTAGAAAATGGTATATCATCTTCAATATCAATGACTGTCGTCTTCAAAAAGTACTCTCCAATATTTTATCCTTCATAAAACCTAATATTTCTTCTCCCTGAAATTTCTGTATTGCATATTGCGTTATTCCCAGTTTAAATGCACTGGAGCTGTGTATCGATATTATATTTTATTCTAGTAATCGTAATCGTAATTCCGAGATTTCTACAGCGCCCAACGAAAGCCGCGCCGCGGGGACCAGCTTATTCACAGGCGCTCAGTCGAAACAAAATCGATAGGCAAAAGGGTTCGGTTCCAGATCAAGATCCAAAAGTCAGACGGAAAGACAGCGTGCCAGCTACGGGGATGGTGTTTGGGGTTGGAGAGAAGAGAGAGATAAGAGGAAGAAGGGGTGAAAGAGGAATGTTTTGAGTTTTGAGTGAAAGGCCGAAGCAGAAGATGCAAGCGGTGTATCATCGATGAGTTTGTATGATGGGTCAGAAAACTGTAGTAGGAGGGCTCATCCAAAAGATTTCATCAGTATCGACGTCACCTGCACATCTTTTAACGTTTCAGAGATCTAATAACGTGTGTTACGAGTTGAAAAAATCTACCGTGCGTCGAATAAGCACTTTTCAGTTGCTAAATGCCTCTTGTAGGTCTGTTTGATTGGCACCTTCTACTGTTGTCACAATCGCTCAATATGTTGCTGCTGCTGCTGCTGCTGCTGCCGCCGTTGTCACAGGTGTCTCTCAAGTGTCGCACCCTCAGCGAACGACTCCGAATTGCTTCGAGGGATGCCATCAAAAATTTACCGCGTAAACGGTCAAGTGCGCTGCAAAATAATGCCGACTGTCGTCGTTTGCGCTGCTGCTCTTTTCTAACCGATCGACGACTGTCCCCGAATATATCGCCAACGAAGACTGCGGTGACGGCACGCGCTCAACTATAAGGTCGACTTATCTGAATATTTCATTACACACTGCTTCCAACTCTTTCGCCATTGGCAAATAGATCTTATAAACATTTCTAAATTATATATGTGTATACATACACACATATATATTTATATATATGTGTGTATGTATACACATGTATGCTGGTGTGTGTTGACAGACATATGTAGGCATACATATACATATTTGAGGTAGTATGTGTATCGTAAAAATCTGTGGGTTACTAGACATAACTCATAGATTATACAGTTTACGGAAACACACACACACACATATATATATATATATATATATATATATATATATATATATATATATATATATATATATATGTATCGTTTTGTGCATGACATCAGTTTGGTAAGTCTTTTTGGCATCCTTCAATATTGCGATGATTGCAGACAAGATGGCGGAAGCCACTTCGATTTTACGATTATACAAACAACACGATAAATTCACACGTTGGCATAAGTATTATCGAGGAGAACATACATATGTATATATATAAATGCATGTGTATGTATGAGCACACATCTATATATAATATAAATATAATAAATTTAGTCTGTTTGCCATGCGGAATGCGTTGTGTCTGGTGTGCATATAGCCTAATGTGACGAGGGGAGTATGCGAGGCTATACTCTCGTCGCTGCTGACTCTCGTCCAAAGTGTGGAGTTTTCCTGCACAATTATCTCCACATGCACTGGTGTACAGTACAGCTGTCGCTCTTGCACATTAGTGTGGAGTTATTCTGCACAGTTGTGTGGAACTTTTAGCTGCACATTCTTGTATAGTTATAAAGCGTACATTTGTGGTTTTCTTCAACAGTAGATTGCGTACCTTAGGTGCACACCTGTGTAATTGTTGCGCAAAGGTGTACCGTAATAATGACGATATTTATTGCCAGTAGTTGCTACAGTCACCAGTGTAAATGTGACTAATTTTGCACTTTTTATACATATTAAAAACTAAATATTGTGATGTTTAAAGTTTAGGTTGTTTATTTCTGTTGTTTCCTTTGGAAAATTGATCCATATTTTTTAATGTCTATATACGATCCCTGTAGAAAACGACTTTCTGTAGATAGACATCATTAATTAATTAACTAACTGACTAATAAATAATAATATAATGCCATTGCTTTCCGTGTAAATGTAAATGCACACGTTTTCTATCGCAACAGTATGGTGTCTATCCTGCTAATTTTTCAATGAATTTATCGGGTGAGATACTTCACCACCGCTGCCCGTTTGAATGGGTGAAACGCCGTTTAAGGTCCCCGTGCACGGATCGTGTTAACCCGAGATTTAAATCTCTGAAATAAGCCACGATCGTGTTGCGAACCGGCATGTTCACGCACAGAGGGGTCTTCACTGACGAACCCTTTAACCGATGTAGCTAAATGGGCCAGCGGCATGCTTTCCGATGTTGCTGAGGACGAGGCCTGGCTTTCCAGATCCCCATTAACAGCTCATAGCATAAATTTTTTCCTCTTCTGCAGATCCTGTCCTGATTCCTCTTCTTCCCCTTATCTGCCCTGCAGATCCAATTCCGAACGCCACCCACCGTAGCCGTCTGACTGCCTGCCTGCCTGCCTGCCTGCCTGCCTGCCTGCCTGCCTGCCTGCCCGTCTGTCTGCCTGTCTGCCTGCCTGTCTGCCTGCCTGTCTGCCTGCCTGTCTGCCTGCCTGTCTGCCTGCCTGTCTGCCTGCCTGCCTGTCTGACTCTTGGATCTTAACTTAGAACCGAGCCCTTCTTGCCTATCGATTTTGTTTTGACTCAGCCCCTGTGAATAAGCTGGTTCCCGCGACTTAGCTCTCACTGGTCGCTGTAAAATTCTCGAGTTTACGATACCATTACTCGGAAAATAATAATCTGATTACCATCAAGATTTCTACAAGCCAGGCTGAAGGCAGTCGCCTCCCCGCATGCCGGTGATTGGCTTCTTGCGCTCCCCATAAGTGCTTACGGCTCAATGACGAGGCAGTTCGTATTGCAACCGACCTTCGCCCTGGGGCTAACTTATGTGCCCTGCATGAATGCCCTTGTGGAGCAACAGTCCAAGAAGACCGCTAGCACTGCTTGTCATGTAGCCTTGGATCAGGTCGTACACCCCACACATCTTACTAAATGACATCATCTGGCGTGCCTCACGAAAGCTGGCTTCTCTGCTTGCCAGATCCGATGGGAGACGTCCCGATGGCGTGACTGTGATCCCCTGGGAAAACGGCAGATGCCTTGCCTGGGACGCCACTGTTATTGACACCCGAGCAGAATCATACCGAGCCAGTTCAGCCGAGGCCGCTGTTGCTGCCGCTGAGATAGTAGCTGAAAGAAAAATATCTAAATACACCGCCATTCTTTCATCATACTACTTTCTACCCTTGACCTTTGAAACTCTGGGCCTCTCTTTCTGAAGCGCTTCCGCTATTGCCTTGCCAGATCACGGGAGATATTAGGGAAACTACTTGTCTCCATCAGCACTTTTCTATGGCCATCCACCGATTCAAAGCAGTCGCTATTAGCAGCAGTTTTCTACCGAAGAAACCATCGTCTTCCCAAAATAATGCTTCCCTATTTTTTTTTAATCCTGAGGGATCATATGTACCTCGGGTAAAAATAATAAGTGTTAAGTTAGACGAGTCATTCCATGCTAGTAGGTTAGGCTTAAATTTAACATTATGACTCTTTTTACATTTTTAGTTTTAGTTTGTCATATGTCTGGTGGAAAATTCTCCGTGATTAGCAGCTCATAATCAGTCTCATAGTTCGTATTTAATGGTCTAACTAAAATCGGGTGATAATAGGACACCTGTCCTAGGTTCCACTGCATTCCCTTTGACTCCATATGCTTTTAGAGTGACCATATCTTACCAACGGTCGGGCTATTGCATATTTTTACTTATTTATCTAAAGCACTTAATGCGTGATCTAAATAAAGAAATAAATATTAGGTAGCCGAACTGTTTATCGCACTAGTCATCCTCATAATGAGTTACAAATGCATAATTTCTAAACGCATGACGCGTTTAGGTGTGCTATAATTGTCCTAGTGATGTGAAAATGTTAATAATATATGGAACACAGAAGATGTTAGTATTAAATGAAATGTATTCACCTTTCAAACCTGAACCGAGAAAAGGAAGTTAACTCTCCCGGAAAAAAAACATCTTCCGCGTCGCTATTGCGCTCTGCTTTATTGTTACGAAAATCTACACACTGCTGTGGATAAACCCTCCATACAAGTGTGAAATTATTTTCCTCAACAGTCAGTCTGGAACTTTAATTCTATTTCACTTTTGCCAGAGTGGGCAGTCGGTTCTTTTCCGCTTTTTCCGGAATTTCGTCCCGAGGCTTGGACGTGCCAAGAGTGACAAGACTCGACATCATTTTATACCGATATACGCGGCCTTCTGAAGGCATATATAGTCTTTACAATATATTGTGAGCGTGTGTGTGCTTTGCCTACTAATTTGCGCACGCAACCGACGAAATGTGTTCCATTTGCCTCCGTATAAGCAACTTTTGTGACTGAGCAACAGAAATAAGTCCGCACATGTTCGTTCCCAATATATTAAATATTCGCTGTAAGCGTAGGCATATATACACTCGTGTATGGCTTGTGTACTGTCCTCGAATAGTATAAAAGAAAAAGAGACCAGAACATACATGTAAATGTAAATGTTTTTCATAGCGACAGAATGGCCTCGACCATACTTATTTTTAAAGGAATTTATCGGGTGAGATCCTTCACCATCGCTGCCCGTTTGATTGGGCAGCAAGAAAGTTTAAAGTTAGAGTCTCCAAAACATCACATAAAACAGTGTCAGGGTGATTTCAAAACGATAGCATAGGCCTATTTAACCGATAAACGAAGAATTCTATTCTAGCTTGTCCTTTCTTACATCGCCTTTTTATATTATTGTTACAATTAGGCATTGTGTTTATCGCGCCGTTGTCTAATGCACAAGGCATCACCCGATGGCGCACAAAAACCATAGTTGTCAAATGAAATATAAAAACTGAGTATCATCAGCATAGGAATGATATCCCAGTGAACGACTTTCAAGAAATGTGTCGAAATAAATGGTACAGACTGCAACGAGAAGATCAAGCAGCACAGATCCATGTTAAACGACAAATGCCAACAATAAAGCACTACACGAATAATTACCATTAAATATACTGACTGACTAAGTACCAAACCAACGCAGGGCGGGACCAGAAACCCCAAACCAATGTCGGAGACGATGAAAAATGAGAGAAAGGTCCACAGTATCAAACACAGCCGCCAAATAAAGTAAAACAAGAGCTGTCACCCTATCCTTATCCATCGAACACATGTTGTTATTATGCACAGCCAGAAGAGCAGATTCTGTTGAATGAAACTTACTTTATGCAGACAGAAAGGGACAAAGCAGTGAGTTGGAAGATAATCGAGTTTGCAGACGATTCATAACTACCCGTTCAAGAATTTTAGACACAAAATTCAAAGTGGAGATGGGTCTGTAATCCAACAGGTCGCTGGTGGCAAGAAAGGTTTCCTTAGCGGTGGATGACCTATGGCATGAGTAAAAGCAGATGGCAAAGATCCCTCATGCAATAAGAAATTGATTATTGATGTAATGGTTGGACCCAGGACATTAAAGCACTCTTTCAGAACAGATGTAGGAATGGTGTCAAGAGGTTGAGAGGAGTGAGCTATATATACTGCCTTCGGTGGTTGTAAAAGACTATGTAGGTTAAAAACATACACGCATATATATTATATATATACATAATTTAATATATATATATAGCGTACATCGCTAAAATGGCACACGATAGGCTTTTAAAGATCTACATAACTCCAAAAGCCAAACATCGTAACTCCGCCCAATTTGGCACTGCGACAACGCAGTATGGGCATTTTTTCTTCAATCCTTTACCGTCCTTCCTAACCTCTTGCCCCAAACGATCACTGCAGCACCCCACTCGCCACACCCCCGTCACCAAGTTAATCCTGCTCTCCAGAGATATCTACCCAAATCGGGGCCTCCAGAAATGCACTTCTCTTCCCCTCCTCTTCTTTCTCCTCCTATAAATTGAGCCAGTTCCTCTTCCACCTAAACACTTCTCTGCCCTTCCTTCACCTTATCCTTAAAATTTGGAAATCGTTCCATAGTCATAGCTGCTTCACCCCTCTGGATTAAACTCTGTTTAGCAATGTTTATACATGAAAAATGTTTGTACAAGAATTACGAGAATTGCCTGATCCATCCTGTGAACTCACCAGCACTGCACCTCTTGCTATCTCTGCGCATGTCTTTCACTCAAACTGAAAACAATCCTCTTCCACAAATCCTGTGCCAAGTCCTCCTCTTCTCCTTGTCTCTCTCGACTCTCCCTTTCTAAATACCATCCACCCTGCCTGCCTGCCTGCCTGCCTGCCTGCCTGCCTGCCTGCCTGCCTGCCTGCCTGCCTGCCTGCCTGCCTGCCTGCCTGCCTGCCTGCCTGCCTGCCTGCCTGCCTGCCTGCCTGCCTGCCTGCCTGCCTGCCTGCCTGCCTGCCTGCCTGCCTGCCTGCCTGCCTGCCTGCCTGCCTGCCTGCCTGATCTTTGCATCTTAACATGGTATCGAATCTGGCCTTACCTGCCTATCGTTTTGTTTTTATTGAGGGCATGTGAATAAGTTGGTTCCCATGACCTTTGGGTGCTGTAACTTACAATTACGATTACAGTTACGATCTAGAAATGCTTATACATGAAATGCCGCATTGAAGATGGCAACGTGGGCTTTTTCGACATGTACTGCACTATAAGATGTGGATAAGGGCCCATACTCCAGTTTTCTATTGGAGCATTAATTTTAATACACGAATAAATGTTGACAAGCATTCCTTTTAAAGTCATTAGCTAATGATCATATGTAAAATCCAAGTGGCGAATTCATATGGATTTGTCCAGGGCCGTTTTAAGGTCGTCGTAGGCCCTAGGCACTCTCGCATTTGTAGGCCCCAGCTGCCAACTCTGCATTAGAGCTAAACAAATTCACATTATTTCTTGACGTCTATCTTCCCTTGCACTATACTTTCAACTGAAAACAACTTAATGCGGGAAATGACATTTGATGACATTATATGTGATTTTGTTAATGCAAAGAGACGCAAAGTTAACATAATGCAGCACAGCTTAACTTAAACTGTTTCAGTACAAACTTTAAGGTTCTTAAATTTGTATTTCCTTTTTCTATTTTCGGGTCAATCAATAAATTTATTTTTTTCAATATCTTATTTTTGACTTTCGTAGGCCCCTATAAAGTTCGTAGGCCCTAGGCACAGTGCCTAATGTGCCTAATGGATAAGACGGCCCTGGATTTGTCTACTCATTCTCGCTCTTTATAACAGAAATTGCAACTCGTTAACACACAGTTGATACTCGTTAGAGTCATTCAAGATGCTATTGCAAATTTAAGTACGTGGAGACCCAACGCGTTTTCAACTACAGGCACTGGTCGAGGTGTACCAACGGAAGCGAAAAGAATGGTTGACTTGGAAACAAGCAGCAGCTGCGAGAGGAAGAGCGACAGCACTGTAGGGACAATGGCGAAGAGTGAACTATGAAGACGACGCCGATCAGCGCATCCATGCATGTCAGTTGCAGCTGAAACAGAAGATGACAGCTTCCGACGCACGAACTGTTTTCGGTTAGTCGGGAGCTATATTAGTCGCTTGGATGCACACTAAAATGTCCGAGATGGACGATATCTGTCTCTCTGTCTGTCTGTCCGTCTGCCTGTCTGTCGGTCCGTCTGTCTGTCTGTCTGTGCGTAGACGTAAGTCCGTCCAAAGCGTTAAGAAACAACATGATATAAAGGACACAATAGGCTGACTACACTACACAATACGATGCGAAATTATACAGATCATCATACTATTCAAAACAATACATTATCGGTACAACACGATATAATGCTAATAGCAACAACCCATGATAATAATTTACACTACCTCATTCGCGGTTTGCCTCACTCTTACATGAATCCCAAGGGACCAGAAGCTCATTTCATCGCCAATTGTGAAAAGCCAATGCGAAGAGTGCATGTGTTTCTTGTTCAAAGACTTGATGCCCGTCGCCTCCAGCGGAACAGCGACTGACAGACTGAATACAACAGCGATTAAGAAAGCAGAGACTAAGAGCTTGAAACACGTATTGACTACGGAAGTAGTGCCTAACCGGGCTGAGTGATAGAAACTCCTGCTGTAACGCGTAGAAGCCCAGCCTCACACAGCTCCCCTCGTGTATATAAAGGTCAGTGTGTAAGAATAATGGAAATTGGTCGATAAATTTGCCGTAACCTGCTGTGGGTGTATATGTATATATATGCATAACACATATACATGCAGATCATATACAATACTGTCTGTCTGTCTGTCTGTCTGTCTGTCTGTCTGTCTGTCTGTCTGTCTGTCTGTCTGTCTGTCTGTCTGTCTGTCTGTGTATATATATATATGCTATAGATATAGCCTACAAGTTCATGAAAACATCGGCTGTCAGGATCACATCGAAAGCCTACAAAGCTTACTTGATCTGTTGAGATGAAGAGACGGGAGCAGCAGAAGGAGAATGAGGAGGTGAAGCAGCTGAGAAAACTTGTAATAAATTAGAATCCATATAGGCCTATACAACGATAGTATATAATCGCATACATAATTAAATATCTTTTCTTGCGGAGCTATAGAATTGATCAGAAGAACTTAATTTCTACGGTCTATCGGACAGACATTGGATGCTTTTGTTGCAATTGATCCATCCAAATCGACAACGCAGTTGACCGTACATCGAACGGTATCTACAGGTCAATCAGACGAGTCCCGCTGTACGGCCTAGCGGTAAAGAATCCTGGGAGATATGGTCTCTTTCTTTATGTCGACTAAAATGAAGTCAAAGATCACCCGACAAACAATCAGTAGCAAAACACTTAAACAAACCAGCTTGTTCTTTCGCAGTAACTCGAGTGAACTCTGATTTTTTTAAAGCAAATAAAGAGGACGGGCAATTGCGAGTGACGCTGAATGCCCCTGTTAATGTTAAAACCTCGACGCTTCTTAATTATATTTTGTTGTTAGTAAAAGTCATGATATGTTTCCAAATGCCTTCTAGTTAACGCAGTTTGTCTTAGGCTAACATGCAACATATATTAGTGGTTTCGAGGTTTCGTGAAGATGTTGAAGGTTGTAATTAAGTCTTAATTTTTTTATTCCATTTAAGTGACAAGTCGGTTTTAGTTGCTCGTAGCAGACTGTATATTTTGGTCAAAGAAAATGCATAAAACAATTGTACAAGTACATTTTATCACATATTTTACTGACAGACCAATAGAGCATTCAGTTAATGCACTTTCTGGATTTGCGCTTGGCTAAGAACGGCACAAGACTGCCTAATACCTGATTTTTTTTGTTTTTCGTTCTAACTGCTAGTGAAATCTTGTCCAGTTGCACATGTGCGCTTTTGCAAGAACACCTGATGCTTATGTGATTGAATGTCTTGTTGTTTCTATTCATCAGCTGGAAACCCAAAACAATGCACTTAAGAACAACAAGAACGTTTAGACATAAAATATTATGCAGTAGGCATAATAAATTGCTTTATAATATCAAGTAGAATACAAGTAACTCGTCGAACTGTATCATCCAATTTAGCGCAGTATGCAGGCAATATCAATACTAAATAAATAACATAAATACTGAACTACAGTTAAATTCAGTTTACATAATATAAGTAGACAACTACAACAGGTATATAGCAATAAATAACAGTAAACTTAAGAAAACATCAGCTTACGACATTCCAACTCAGAGTATATCGCTCGATTTTGACCCTATGAGTTTTGGTCTTCGAACAGATGGCGCCAGTTGCCGTAAAACGCCATCTAAAAACGCACCACTGGGACTCAATTCAGTGACGGATCAGGTACGGACCCAGACCGGACGTCCGGCCTCAGTATACATTGCACGGGGCGTGACACGCCCCGCACTGCGCATGAAGGTCGAGCATGACTTAGAGGTCGCGACTGCGAGTGGGACGTGACGGAAGGGCAGCTTTGCAGGTCGCAAACCAGCGCCTTAGACGAGACACAGACACGGGAAGAGACACAGAATGACACAGATAATCATGCAAACAAAGGGATACAAGCATAAGCAACCGTATAGTAGGAGCTAAACTTTTACAAGCCATGATATCAAATACTAGCAGACAACTCAGAGATAGACTCTTGATAACGAAATGCATCCAATGAGGCCCTCCTACCAGACACACAGTCAGCTCTCCTTTAGTCAGTCAAAATGCCTGGCTGGGGTCACAATGGTTGTGCTATGCTGCTAGACAATATCTCCCTCTGATTAGTCTGGCCACACTATACGGCGATCTACATTTGCGAGACACGCCGGCAAACAGACAAACACACTGCCAGGCACACATACACACCACAACCTTGACTACTTCATCCATTTGTCATCATCAGCAGCAGACGTCTGGGAATTCCCAACTCTCGGAGAGCTGCGCGTGCCCGGTGGATAAAATCGACCTTCACGATCCGGACAATCGCATTGGGTCAAGTCCGCGCCAGCGTGGCAAGGCAGAGTAGCTTCCTCAACTATGTCGGGTATTCGAATCCAGACGTTCCAGTTACTGACAGATTTGAATCTCGGTCTAGCACAATCCGTACACGGGGCCTTAATTGATTTGGCGCCCATTCATACAGCCAGCGGTCTGGCTGGAACGAGGGTAATGGGTTCACTCAGTGCGGGGCGATGGTTTGTTAAAATTGGCGGAAGCAGGATCAGCGTGCCATTCTGTATGTCTGCATTTGTGGCTGTGTATCTTCCTTTGTTTGTTTGCTGTGTCGTATATTTAATTGTTTGTGTGTTTGTCCACCCCTACGATTCCTCGCTCAGCAGATGGACATATAGCGTGTTACCAAATATATTAAGTACTTACTTAGTTACTTGATATTACAGATGTATATACGTTGACCCATGCATATAAACCCGACTAAAGCCATGTCTGCGCTTCACTCGACTGATCGTTCAACCCTGAGACTATACATATATGCCGCCACAAGGTCGCTGTATAAACCGTGTACATTTACATTTACATTTATGCCAATCCAGCCTCAGTGGGTGCTTAGTAGTGCTGGGCCGGTTTAACTGATACCGAACCGATATCGCGATGTTCAGAAAACCCGAAAACGACAACGAAATCGGTATTTTTGAAAAACCGAGAAATACTCAAAATCGAAGAAAAATTATGGACACGACAGAAAGTCGTTATCCACAGAATGCAATCATCAAAATATTAGTTTCCCTCACGGATATTTTTCTCGTTCACTGAAATTTCTTAATACTGTCAACAGTTTTTTGATATTGACTTATTCTTTGTGTTCGCCACTGAAAAAAGATCAACGACGTCTTACATAGGCTAAAAAGTAAAAATAATAGTAACATCCCATCTCCATGCTGGAGTAAAAGACTTGCGTCATTTCCTAGTAGCAACTCATTTTATAAGTAGCGAAAGTTGTGCACTTCGGTAGCTTACTAAAAGACGCAATTATTTTACATTAGTGTTTCTATCGGACAGCAAATAAACCAGACTTGTTGGACATCCGTATTGTAGCGTAGTATTAAAATGAAACTTCAATAAGTTGCTACATTCCGTATGACCCATCGTGTACAGAACTAAAGAGATATTTTAGTTAAAAATTGATAACACAGTTGAACACATAAAATCAAGTTTAGTTTATAAGATACAATTTTTTAACAGCAAACCATCTCTGCACACTATACAGTTGCAGTGTACACAACACAACTGAAAGTCAAACTATCAACTTGAAACACCGAAAACTAATAACGATATCGCGATATCTAGTAAAACGAAAACCGAACCGACTTCTAAAAACCGAGAAAAACCCGATGCCGACTTAAAATCCGATACCGATCCAGTCCTGTGCTTGGATCCTTCTGGGTTGACCTTATGACTTCCACATCAGTCACCACGAATATCGATTTTTTCTTATTGCTGTTATTTGTCTAGACATGGTGTTGATGTTCGGTCTATAAAATGGCTTCAAAATAAAAAACTAAAAATCGATAAGGTGTTAGTTAGGTTTATGGTGGAAAACAGTGGAGGAAGGACCTTTGACCAGGAACGTAATGATTCGGGAAATTTATCTCAGTGTAAGGATGGGGTCAGCCATGCAGCGAGGCCTGCTGAGGATGTTTCACCTCTCCCAATACAAATCGCACCGTGGCATAATATACGCAGATAGCAATTTCTTTAATTAAGCACGTGTGGGCGGGCTACACCTGGGGTGCCTTAATCACAGTCTCTTCCTTTGATTCTTACCTCTCATGGTGCAGTTTAACTTGAATCGAAACAATCGCGGTTGAACGCCGCCATGTTTCGCCGACGTAAATGAAGTACAGGAAGCGCAGAGATAAATGAAATGGAGGAGATGACGCAAAAAAACTACGGATGCAGCACAACAACCGCACATATATGTATATATGTATGTATGTAGACTTTTGTGTATATATATAATAATCCACATATGTATGTATGTACGTATATATACATATATACTGATGCAACACAAGCGCCGCATATATACAGTATATGTATGCATTTAGGTTTGTGTGTGTATATATATATATTATAATTCATATATGTATATATATGTATATATATGTATATACATACATGTATATATGTATATTATAATCCATGTATATATATAGATGTATGCCTATGGATTAGGTTTTTGCTTCATCATCGGAAATTGTGATGTATATTGTCGTGTGTACATATCGTGTTCATCAGCTTCGATTGTAGCAGAAGCTGAAGTCAGCTTCAGAAGTTGGCAATATGCATGCGATGCGATGCAGTGGGATGCGATGATGACGAAGGACGTGGCAATACGATCGATCGACTGTACTTTTACTATGGCGCTATAGAAGTTATAGTTTTAGACTTTATCATATTAGGTTAGATTAGGCCAGGATCTTATTAGATTAGTTGTAAAGTGATGTAACGTAACGCGATAACAGTAGAACTGTGCTCTATAAACTTAATATAAATAAATGAAATTTTTTGTCCATACAGCACCTTACTTATTAGAGCCCTTCAAAAAGGATCACGTTGGCTTACATGCAATGCCCTACAGGGGCCTTTCAAAAGGCTGTTCGCACGCAATGCCTTAGCCTTTCAAATGGGTTATAATTACAAGCATCATATATACAAATATAATTATTATTACCTTGAAAAGCCATTTTACTCAGGACAGCGAGGTGCGGCGAGAGAATCCCCGGCGCTTATGTTTCGGTTTTTCTGAACATCGCGATATCGGTTCAGTATCAGTTAAACGGCCCAGCACTACTAAGCACCCACTGAGGCTGGATTGGCATAAATGTAAATGTAAATGTACACGGTTTATACAGCGACCTTGTGGCGGCATAGGTATAGTCTCAGGGTTGAACGATCAGTCGAGTGAAGCGCAGACATGGCTTTAGTCGGGTTTATATGCATGGGTCAACGTATATACATCTGTAATATCAAGAAACTAAGTAAGTAAGTAATGCATTTGGTAACACTCTATATGTCCATCGGATGAGCGAGGAATCGTAGGGGTGGACAAACACAAACAATTAAATACACGACACAGCAAACAAACAAAGGAAGATACACAGCCACAAAGGCAGACATACATAGACTTATCATAGGAGTTACACTGCGACCTAAGCGGCAACCTGCATAGACAAAATCTGACTTGGTTTTGCTGACGACATGCAGTCCGGTTCAAAACGATCTCAATTCAGATGAGTCCCGGGTGAGCTAAATTTCCTCAGACTAAGTATGTATGTATATGTATTTATATGTATGTATATGTATGTATGTATGTATGTATGTATGTATGTATGTATGTATGTATGTATGTAAGTATGTATGTATGTATGTATGTATGTATGCATGACATGACGAGGCCACAGAGCGTATCAACAGAGGTGTAAAGTCCCGAGTAAATATGGTGATGAGAAAGACAGAACAGTGGATTCGGGTAACACAAAGGGGTGGAGAAATATTGAGCTGTTTCTAGGTCAGGGCGAATGTCAAGTTCGAGAGCATTTTGAGGTCCCTTCCTCAGTTATTACTCTACATGAGTTTCCAGTTTAAATTGTAATTGTAATCGAAAATTTATATAGAGCCACTTAAAAAGAAACTCATCAGAGGCGCTTCCGACCTGACACATGAAACAACAATGGAGTAGAATAGTTTTCAAACGCTTGCGGAAGAAACAAAGCCAGGCCAAGAAACTCATGTCTCAGGCTTCAAGACAGCTTATTCCAGAAAGATTAGAGCATTTGAGTATTTAAGGCAAGATCTGATAACAGCAGGGTCTTGTGTGGCAAAACTGTTACATATATAATTTGTCTGACAACGAAGCACAGTCACAGTAATCCAACAGTGAGTGGACTAATTAATATATGTCACAATAAAATATACGGTGTGCTGCGTCGTTTTCCAGGCAACACTAGTATATTCAGTCTCCAATCCTACACTGAATCCATTCCTCAGCCGCTCGAACTGAAATTGTCCAGGGCTAACTCGAAATGTTTCGATATATTCCAACTGAGACAAGTAAATTAGGGGTCTCTGTCGCACTTGGGACCTCGTATAACTCGTGCTGCCAGGCGTCCTTCAATCTTTTGGTCTGCCTTTTAATCTATGAAGAATCCCTCCCAGGAATGTTGTCTCGGTTGTCTCTGTCTTGAGACGGTATCGAGACGTAGCTAGGATCTCGTCTCGGTCTCGGGTCATGGAGTATCAGGTCTCGTCTAGGTCTTGGGACGGGAAGTCTCTGGTCTGGGATCATGACTTGTCTCGGTCTCGCGTTTGAGGACTAGTGAGCAAGTCTCCAGACTCAATGTTTCAAAACAAGTAGCAAAACTGCAGTTGTGCCCATCGGTACCAGTCATAGAATATGAACAGCCGGAAATAGGTTTACCATAAGGATAGTTAATTCATCAGCGTATTCTGTTTTGGTTACTTTCAGACTTGCAAAGTAGTTAGCAACTTAGTATATACTAATAATATGCACGATGACACACTGACGCAAGTTAGCGAGCGGTTAGCAGCTTGTGTTCGACAGGCTCTACTCTGACGAGATCAATCATAACATTTTTCATGAACATGGTTGGTCCTAAGTTCCAGATGCTAAGCAGACAGAAGGTATAATGATTGAATACTGACACAGTAGTAAGCTAAGTTGTTATCTATATTTCATTATTTAAAACTAGTTATTAGCAACGATAGAGCTGCTGTCAACGCGCTGGTTATAACTGCTGCTTGGCTGTTATGTTACGTTGGCCGAATGCTGTTACGGAAACAGAAAGTTGTTATGGTGTATTGAAAATGAGACGCTAGTTTGATATGCACAACAGCGGATTGTAATTAAGTTTTGATGAATTAACTATCCTCAAAGTAAGCTTATTTACGGCCATGCATATTCTACGACTTGTACCGACGCATGGCGCTATTGCAATTTTTTAACTTGTTACAAATATCGGGTCTCGGAACTTGCCCACGTGACCGTAACAGGCGAGATCGAGACGAGACACGAGACTTCCTCCCCGAGATGAGACCGAGACGTTGGCCAATCTGCCCGAGACCGAAACGAGACCATAGCTTCGTCAAGAGACCATCTCGAGACCGAGACGTCGAGCCCGAGACTACATCTCTTTCGCCTTAAAACCGCTGAAGTCATGAACTGACGATGATGGTTAACTAAGTTGCTTTGCAAAACTAGAAATAGCCAAACAACGAACTACAGTAACGTAACACAACTGCAACCTTCATAAAAAAGACTCCAAACAAATTATCAAATTATTGAATTATCATTGCAAAACCTACTAAAAACTATAGTATTTAGAGACATGAAGGCTTGTCGTCTTGAAGAAATGCGCCCTTGTGCATAAAACAGTCAACGTTCCCGAGTAGACCATAACTGAACCTGCCCTTACTTGCCTTTCGATTTTGTTTTGACTGAGCGCCTGTGAATAAACCGGGTCCCGCGACTTAGCTTTCTTCGGGCGCCGTAGAAACTAGAAATCTTGAGCTTAAGATTAAGATAGTCGAGTCTGTGCTTTTATACATTACATTTTATACATTACATTTTATACATTACAATTAAAACAACAAAAAATCTGCTGAGTGCTAACATTAAAAAAATTGACGGACCTCTCGGACTCCGTCTCGTCTCGGTCTAGTCTCTGAGTCCCTAGGTCTCGGTATCGTCTAGAAGACCATAAGTCTTGATCTTAGTCTCGTCTCGGACTGCTAGGCGAACGTCTCAGTCTGGTTTCGGTCTCCGTACAAAGGGTCCGTGGACATCCCTGACCTTTTCTCTCAATAAAAGTCTAAATGTTGTGTCTATGCAGTAGTATAGGCCACATAGCAGCATCTAAGGTCATACAGTCTGAATAAGTCCTGATATAAGTCATGAATACTGCGACGTAATGTAACAAGCATTTGTATAGCGCCTTTCAAGCATCTCTCAAAAGCGCTGGTCACATGGCTATCCAAATACAAATGCGTCTTAAGATGAACAGAAAATGAATGTTGCGTTAAACTAAGAGGTAAAGAGTGAATGTTTAACAATAAAATACAGTTCACGGAGGTTTCGGATTCCGTCTCGTCTCGGCCTCGTCTGCACTTAATTGCAATTATGAACGAAGCTACAGTTGCTGTAATTGCCACTGGTAATAATCTTCCATTCTTACCGGTACACAGTTTCTTCCGAAAACGCAACAATCGCCATATAAGTAAACATTACCATATCCATGATGGCTTAAACGTGATCAAGCAGAAGAACAACGTCATCCATATAACAACAACAGCAATTCTAACAGACGTGAATGGCAGAAGCCCTTTCATTGGGAGATCGGCAGAAGAGAGAGTACAGAGCACTGCTGCTATATCCATGTTGACATCGTGACGTGCCAGTGAATGGCCTTATCTCACGGCGACATGGATACTTAATGGAATCGCCATTCCATGGAGACGAAGCGCGTTTAAGTATTGGAGCTACATAAATTTATCTCGTCCAATCAAATGAATATGCAAATCGGCCTCCTTGAGAGAATCGTGACCTTGAAGGCAACAATCTTTTCGACGAGCCACGCAGGTTACTTCAAGGTCTGGTGAGAACAATCAATTATCTTTGAGCATAATTATGCAGATACATTTAAATGTTCTAAATATTTACGCAGCGCTCTTAGAGAAGTGCGTAACAAGCCTAATACCTCAAAGAACAACCATTATTATTATTATTATAATTATTATTATTATTATTATTATTACTACTACTACTACTACTACTACTACTACTACCACTCCCACTACTACTACTACTACTACTATTGTTATTATTATTGTTATTATTATTATCATCATCTATTATTGTTATTATTATTATCATCATCATCATCATCATCATCGTCGTCGTCGTCGTCGTCGTCATCATCATCATGATCGTCGTCATCATCATCACCACCACAACCACCAACACCGCCTGGTAGCAACGATAATATTTTATTATCTCTTTTCGGCCATGTGTCAAGCCCACTGCTTTCGTCGTGCTGAGTGGTGCAAGGGATGCCAAGGGACCATTCATCGTGTCACAGGCCTCTTTCAACAACTACCCTCTACAGAGACAGGGTCATTAGTTGCCATCAACACCGGACATCTTCCGCATTATTTCGGATTACATCACTCGAAGACTGAAACTGAATCGAAGGCAGAAGTGAAAAGCGATTGCGCTACATCAGTAAGTAATCTTGTAATAAGTACCAGTATTGCAATAAGTGCCAGTATTGTCTGGGAAAGTAACAGAAGAAAGCAACATAATTACGCCCAGCAGTCAGATCTAAAAACTATCCATCAAAAGCTGATATATTGGGAATCTGGGGATCAGGCATTTGTGGCCAATCGCTTTGGCAGTGGTATAAACGTCGAAAGATTCTCAAAGATCAATTGCAAGAAGCCTCAGCGAAGCAATCTGTTTGCCATCTGGTGGCAGGAAGAAAGCAATAGTAGACGGAAAAACACACAGAGGGAAATACAACGATGTGTACGAAAAGAGAGATAGAGAGAAATATGATCGAGGAAGAAAGGGTGCGTGAGCGAGAGAGAGAGCGGGGGGAACTGGAATAGAGACACATGCAGAGAGGAAAGAAGGGAGGGAGGGAGAGTTTATATATATATATACAAATAGAGGTAGAGATAGAGATAGAGAGATAGAGTATGTGAGAGTGAGTGGAAGACACATAGATAAAGAAAAAGATGAGGATGAAAAACAGGGTGAGAGTGATGGAGGAAAAAAGAGCGAAGAAGATTAGTGGTAAATAGAGAGAAGTAAAAGAGTGCAGAAAGAGAGTGAGAGACAATAAAAGAAGAGACAGACAGAAAGTCAGAGAGGAAAAAAGGGAAACAATGAAAATGAGTCATTGAATCCGATATATAGTGAAACTGCGAATAATATATACGGTGAGGGTAATGTAAAACAGATGTCTGCCTGTTGTTTTCCTATTGTCTTGTATATTAAATTCATCGCATCTGGTTGTTCGAGAGATTTATATGCAGGCTCCAACGTCTGTTCGGGTGGAAGTGTTTGCATCTGTCGAAAGCAGATAATGTAACGAAATGCGTCGCTGTCCATCATATTATACAACACAGCAGTATGTGCATATCCTCATGCATATTCATAGACCTACTGATGCATATGCATGTACTTATTCGGGCAGAACCCAAAGGAATGCCGTCGAAGGAAGACCTACACGTGTCAGATGCCCAAGACATTTTAAATTCATCACGGCACACCCCATGCACTCCCGTTCCAAGCAAATGACCCGGTTAACGTGATGCTCCACATATACAACCCCCGTCTACATATGTAATATATACATATACGTGTATATAACAAATTCACATAAATACAATATATACTATTTGTATCTATATTCACATATATATATATACATATATAATACATTTATACATATATTATATAAATACAATATATACATATATGTATCTATACACACACATATATATATACGTATATATGTACATGTACAGAATTCACTACCACCAGCTTTGAGGGACCCTTGTTTTTCTGCTATTTCATTTCGAAAACAATTGAAGGCTTACCTTTTCCAGCCACCTGCGCCTTTGAGGTCAACTCATATGTTAACACGATATAAGTATCTGGTCAATACTACTACTACTACTACTACTACTACTACTACTACTACTACTACTACTACTACTACTACTACTACTACTACTAATAATAATAATAATAATAATAATAATAATAATAATAATAATAATAATAATAATAATAATAATAATAATAATAATAATAAGACAATTTATATAGCGCCGTAACACTAGTAGCAGTAGTAGTGGTAGTAGAAGTGGTGGTAGTAGTAATAATGATAATAATAATATACATTATTATATGATGATGATGGTGGTGGTGGTGGTGATGATGATGATGAGGAGGAGGAGGAGTTATCTGCCCAAAGGCAGGTACATTGGCCTTACGCCACCAGGGTATGAGATGAATGAGGTGGTTGCCCCTTGCATTCCTCGCAGACAATTGTGGGTGAGCAACTTGTCCAAGGTCGCTACGCAGTGACTTGATATAGATTCGAACCCGTGACCCTCCGGTTACAAGGCACAGAACATACTACTACACCACCACGTCCCATATGATATAATAAAAATAATAATAATGACAACAACAGCAAAACAGCAATAATAATACAAATACAATATACATATAAAAAACAATTTACAAATGTGTTTGTGAACCGTGATGCATGTATACCAATGCGTTTGTCTGTATATCAAAGAAACATACATACACTGCTTGCAGGAATTTATATATTGAATTATAACTATGCAAGATGAAGCAAATTTGTGTACATCGAGGATATAGTCGACCATTTATTTATATAGAACATATATCTGCAGATATACAACGTAATGGGCCATAATAGAGACCAATTAGCATAATAGATGGATCAGTACAAGTATATATTATATTTTAATATACAGAGATATGATTATATACAACATAATGTATGCAAAGGTGTATGTATGCATATATGCATGCATGCATGCAAGTGTGAAAAAAGCATATGTTAACGCATAAAACCATGGATGGATGGATGGATGGATGGATGGATGGACGGACGGACGGACGGACGGACGGACGGACGGACGGCTGGATGGATGGATGGATGCAAGAATATATGGATGCATGTATTTTTCGTAATCTATGGAACATGTTTTAAAAATATTTGGACAAGTCTTTCAACCAATTTTGCTGTTTTCAACAATAAATAATCAAATACTTATTTGAATTTACGACGTCTGTCCATTTTGTGGTTTTATGCGTTAACATATGCTATTTTCACACTTGCACTCGGCTTTATCAACTTTGGACCTAATTTGGTGTAAATTTTGTTTTCACAGCTGTCCTTTACTCCTAAAACCTTTAACTTCTTTCATATCAAAATTGCCTCCAACTGTTCCGAAGCTCCTGCCCTAACAAATCAAAGTAATGAACAACAACTTGACATTTTTATGGCAGCTAGTGAAACATGGCTGCGTCCTGATGGCATAAGTCCTTATATAACTTCTTTATTCTCACAGCGACATGAATCGACGCGGAATGGAAATCATGGGGTTAGCTTTCCTCTACAAATCCCATGTGCCGTTTGTCGATCTGTCCTTCCATTACCATCAGCAGCGTCTCTTGAGGCTATGACGGCTAATTTGAAATCGGGCGACAAATATAGCACACGTTAAAATATATATCGACCTGTATTATTTCCACTAAAAGATTTTTCACTGAATTTTTGGCTTTTTGGAGGTTCTAATCTCTTCTCCGAACGAACTGATCTTAAAAGGCGACTTTATTATTCACGCGGGTACAAATAATTCACACAGCCACTGCCTTCCAGGAACTCCTGCCTTCTTTCAATCTAAAGCAGCATTTTAACTTGCCGACACATGCTTGGGCCACACTGTTTGTCTCCTGGTGACACTCTTTGTAGTCTGATTGTAACGTAATTCTGAACATCTTAGTTTGTATGACACGATAGCCCATTGGTTTCAGCGCTGGCCTTGTGACGCGAAGGGTATGGGTTCGAGCTCCTCTGACACGGTTACTGTGTAGACAGATGCGAAAATCTGTATATAACTTTGGGGGGGGGGGGACGGCGCGATAGTGCCGAAAATGTTTTTGCATTTTTTGTTCGTAATGGGGGCAGTAAGCATAAATGGGGGACAGAGACTACACAAATATTCATTATTCATCAATTGCATGCAGATTACAGAGTTCATATGACGATAAAGTAAGTAAAGGCTAAATAAGCCGAAACTGCTAATGACTATTTAGTGAGGGACAACAAACAGATGGCTTACTGCATATTTTTTGTACAATTTTCTACGCATACTGTTGCAACTCGATTAAAGTGTTTGAACACTTTTATTCACAGTTGGTGAATAGGGGCAGTGCCAGTGAACATTAATATCATAAGTGGGGAGGTATGCAATCATTCATTTTGTAGCTTGGCACCAAACACATTAGATCTTATGGTGGAACGGGAAATAAATGTGCAATTAATGAAATTTACAAATTACACTGGACAACAAATTTTTACAAAAGTCATGTTACTGAAATGAAATTAGTCAGTTCTTATCAATTTGTATGTGCTGAACACGAATATGACAGTGAAAATGCCGAATTGGCTCTAGTTTTTTTGTAATCTGAAATGAAGTAATTTTATATCGCACAATGCATGCCAATAGTGATACACTTACAGTTAATATTTGTAAAAACCAGGTCATAGACTAGTTCTTAGATTTTTTTGCCTGTCTCTTGTACAGCTGTTCGGGAGCATCTCTGCGGAGTGTCCAGCAGTAGTCAGCCAACATTGTAGTGGACCATTTTCCCTGGTACCTTTGCTCCATTGTTGCGATATCTTGATGAAAACGTTCGCCATGTTCGTCACTAACCATACCACAGTTGTCAGGGAAGAAATCCAGATGAGAATGAAGGAAATGCATCTTCAGAGACATATTGCAGCGAAATTTCTGGTACTGCTTGAGCATGTCTTCTACTAGTTCCTTGTAGTTTTCTGCCCTAACATTCCCCAGAAAGTCTGTAGACACTAGACGAAAAGCATTCCATGCTTGTTTCGCATCACCCTCCAGCAAGTTGTTGAAGCGGTCATCTTTGAAGAGTTCTCTAATCTGAGGACCCACAAAAACTCCCTCTTTAATCTTTGCTTCGCTGAGTCGAGGGAATTTTTCATGCAGGTATCGGAAAGCTGGCGAAGTGCGGTCCATGGCTTTCATGAAGTTCTTCACCAAACCTAGTTTGATGTGAAGGGGTGGTAGTAGGATTTTGTGAGCCTCGACTAGAGCTGGGTGCTGGATATTCTTCTGTCCAACTGCCATGTTTTGTCTGGGAGTCCATTCCTTCCGCACGTAGTGCAACTCTCTTGCTCGGCTATCCCACTCACACAAGAAACACATATATTTTGTATATCCTTGCTGCAGTCCCATTAAAATGGCAACTACCTTCAAATCGCCACACAGGTGCCATTTGTACCTGTTATAGTCAATGGAATGCAGTAGCTGTTTTAGGTTATCGTATGTCTCTTTCATGTGGACAGCATGCGCTAATGGAATAGATGGAAGACGGTTTCCATTGTGCAAAAGCACAGCCTTAAGACTCAGTGTTGAAGAGTCTACAAAGAGTCTCCATTCTTGTGGGTCATGAGTGATCTGTAAGGCATTCATGAGGTCGTCAATATTGGAACAGAATACCAGATTACCTTCCTTCATAAAGAAAGGTTCCAACTGCTGATGGCGCTTTCTATATGAAGTAATTGTGACATCTTCTTCTAGAAGATTCCATTGTTGGAGTTTTGATCCTAGCAATTCTGCCTTGTTTTTGGATAAGTCCAAATCACGAACAAGGTCATTTAGTTCTTCCTGTGTTATTCTGTGTGGGGTTGATGATGCACCACAGTGAAAATCGGGATCACTGCACGCTGACGGACCAGGAGAAGAACATGTCGGCTCACCCTTGTCCTCATCAGATGAATCAAGGAAAATATATTCTGCTGGAGGTTCTGGAATAGGAAGTCCATCACCATGTGGAACTGGTCTCAATGCTGACGGAATGTTTGGGTAGACTATTGTCGACTTCTTTTGCTTCGTTATTCCACCGGAAAGAGGAGGAACCAAGCACAAGTAACAGTCATCTACGTGGTTGCTTTGCTCTCTCCACACCATGGGAACTGCAAACGGCATTGATGGTCTTTTGCCATTCAACCACTGTGAAAGCTGTGTTGTACATGTAGCACAAGCATATATGCGGGGCCCATGGCTTGTCTTGGTCACCAACCTTGCATTCGAAGTAAGCATGATATGCCTTCTTGACTTGATAAATGATACTTTTCTTCTGGTTGGCAAATGTCACTTCCCCACAAATGTAACAAAAGTTGTCCACAGTATTTACGCACTTCCGAGGCATTACTGTTCTGTATTGTATCTAAATGGATAAAGTAATAATAGTTTTATAAAACAGTAACTTAAACTGTCTCGCACAAAGTCTGTAATATTGTAAATGCTCAACCGTTCCGACTCGCTTTATATAGTACACTGCTGACGTCATCTTACGTCAGCAGCCGACTGGCTGTAGTTTTACATTGCATCAGAAAATGACGTAATCAACTGTGCATGATGTGTCCATGATGGGATTATGCAATGAGGTGGAATATTACATCATTCTAGACTTATTTAAGATATTGTCGCAGTCCTACTGCATAAATTTACATGGTGAAACATAAAAAATGAACTATATGAAATATTTTCAAAAAGAGACGCAATAAAAAAATTTTATGGTTATATTCGTGTTCAGCACACCAAGATGCTACACATTAGGGCCTTTTCCAGTCAGTAACGATTTCTATGTTGACCAGTGTTATGGGATATGGGATTCAGTAACGGTAGGCCTATATGGGAACTTACAGGTTGTAATACGTACCCGATTGTTTCTTTTTGCTGGAACTGAAACTTAACAATTACTGTCTGAGACGTTTGATGAAGCATTCTTCGAAGAGGCATCAGAAGTAGAAGCCATGGCTTGGAGCCTATAGATTGCTTAAACTATTGTTAACAACTAAAAACGCAACAAGGTGCTACTACACCATGTGCCGAACTCTGAAACAAATAGCAAGGAGTAGTAGTGAATGATGACTATCTCAATAAATTCCTCATTTGCGTCTTGCTGATAGTGAAACCCGACACCCTTTATCTTTCTATATTTATCCTCCTCTCTAGTCCGGGCTATTTTCTTCATATGGTGGTCCTCTGCTGCCTTACCGCATATTTAGCATTCTATATCGCGCTTCATGTAGGCCTATCGCGATACACAGTCTTATTTGGCCATACTGATGTGGTGGCAGACTTCAGTAGCATTCCATCTTCTCTCCTTATATATCGCAGCATCATCCTCACCTCACATTCCTGTTCTTCGCCGTCTGTCCTACAGATCACACTCTTCCTTCCAGCTCTCATCCTCGGGTGAACGCGTTGCCTTTGGGGTCATACCTTCCCGTGTCTTCATATCTGTGTGTCTCTGTCTATCTCCTTTCCGCTGTCGTCTTTTCGTCTTTGCATGAGTCATGCCTACTTGTCTTAAAGTTCCTGTCTTGTGTCATATAACTAATTTAACTCTACAATATTTTATGACAAAAGTTTACTGAAGCAGGGGCACAGTGCTTGGTTTAGCTCTGTCCCCCCTACTGTCTCCCCATTAGAAGTTTCAACTTTGGGGGATAATCCCCCGCAGTCAAAACTGTGGGGAGGACAGTCCCCTCTGTCCCCCGTGATTTACGCCACTGCGTGTAGAGACCTTCAGCAAGTCCTTCACACATAATTGCTCAGTTCTATCGTTTAATGCTCTACCTTTAAGTAGTGTCGATTTGAAAATAAAGAAATAATTATAAAATAACAATATTTGCTACTAGTTTATTTTTAAATCCTGAGGGATTATACCTATCTCGGGGCAAAACTAATAATAAATTAAGTAATTTTATTTTTCTGGGCATCTTGTTAATCGCCGCTTTTATTGCTTTTCCTAACAAACCACCATCGACATATACTGTTATCATTTTCCGGGCTTGGCATAAACTAGACGTACAGTTCGTCAAAAACATCTACTCATCGTTTCCTTCTTCTTACTCAAACCTATTGCCAACTCCAATCTACTCTAATGAACTCATTGGGCACATTCGTTTTAAATGGAAAAAAGTTGTCGTTCGTGACCCGAAGCTTTAGTTTAATTCAGAAATTGATGATGCTCGACGTCTCCGCAGCCATCTTTACTGCTCCTGGCATCACTCTCGATTTCCCTTCTATTATACGCTTTTCAAAGAACAATGCAAATCGTTTATAATTTTGTTTCCAAGGCCAAATCCCCTTATTCTATAAACTTGATCTCAGAATACTCCTCTTGCTCTAGATCTCTGGAAAGCCTTCTATAATGTACCTCACAGGAACTCACCATCTGCGCTACCTTTGACTTCCTTGTCATCCGCTCTGGCTGTTGCTTTCATTAACTTTTTGGAGCCAAGATTTTAATAATTCGTTGAAATTCTGTAGCATCTCATTATCAAATGGCTTTACATCTTCTGATTGCTCGTCACCCACTCTTGAATCTCTTGCTCCTGCAACTTTCGATGAAATCGGGTCACTTGCTTCTTCTCCTGACAAACGATGCTTCCTAGATGCAATTGCAACTCACCTTGCTTCTGATGTGCTTGATACCACCATCTTGACATTAATCAATATATCACTGTCTGGAGGCTTCTTTCCATCATTTTTTCTCCAATGCGTTAGCCGTCTATCCTTTGCTGAAGAATCCATCTCCCGATTCATCAAACGGTCGGCCAATCTCAAACGTGAATTTTACTTCTAAACTCTTGAAAGTGTCGTGAAATTGCCACTTCTTGGAGAAATACGTGTCTTCGAACCGTCTAGTTCTTCTTTTCAGTCAGCATATCGCAAATTTCACTCGAATGACACAGTTATGCTCTCTGTCAACAGCGTTACATTATTTGCTCTACCGACAACGGTAAAGTACTGTTCTTGCTTTTCTGTTGACTGCATTCGATACTGTCGACCATATTATCTTGCTCCATCGCCTTAAGCACAGGTTTGGAGTATTAGATCTGACATTAGACTGGTTCCAGTGATATCTTACTTCCCGCACTCAATATGTCTTCATTGGAAATCAATTTCGGCCCAGGTACAACTTACCTGCATGGTTTCTTGTGGGTATGTTCTTGGTTCTTTGATTTTTTTCTCTATGCACCATTTCACCAAGTAGTTTATTACATCAAAATTGTTTAAAACATCATCTTTACGCTGATATCAATTAGCTCTATATCTTCGCTTGGCAGTTCCTCATCCTTCAGCACTCTTATTCCAGTATCAGAATTCTAAACCGAGTGCAATTTTGGATGGCAGATAATGGACTGCTTTTGAATACATCCAAAACTGAGTTCCTTCCAACTTCTCAGTACAATGCAGGAATTGAAAATAATTTAAATCGCTGAAGAATTCTCTCCATCTAGGCAATTCTGTCATACAATGCAGGTATTCGTCTTGCAAATTAGATGCTGTATTTGATTCTAACCTGTCCATCAGCGAACACATTCATTAAAATTGTAGGTCACATTGGTAACGTCCAAAGCATTAGGAGACTCTTTCCTTTTTCTGTCTTGGTTTGACTTGAAAATGCCCTGTTTGTCTTGGCTGTTGTAACTCGCTCTTTAGTGGCATTTTAAAAATCTAACTAGATGAAGCTTCAAAAGGCATAAAACACCTTAGCCAGAACCATCACAGAAACTCCCAAGTATCTCCAGTTCCGAAATCGTTGCACTGGCTACCCACAGAAAAGAGAATATTTTTCAAGACCGGGCTAATTGTCTATAAGGTTCTACATTTCAGCCACTATCTCCGTCTCCTGCTGACTCCAAAGACTTGCAGCTTCTCGACCAGATCCTCTGGCTTTCTCATTTTGACCAGGCAGAGAAAAAACAGCTCTTGTTGGGCGTCCCTTTTCCGTTGCTAGCTCCAGACTGTGGAACTCTCTCCCGGCAAAATTTCGCACTGCAGAATGTATGTTGGCTTACAGACCTCGACGGAAAAAACATGTTTTCTTGGACTCATTTCCTCCGTAGACTGTTCTGTGTCCCCTTGAATTTCCCTCTTAGCTTTTGAATTTGGTTTCCATATCGATGTTGCTTTGTATCAACCATCAAGTGATATATAGAGCATTATTACAATGGCGCCATAGAAGTTTTTTGGTTATAATGCATGCATTATGTGTCTATGTATGTATTTATGTATGTGTGTATGGACGTACCTAAAGATTGTCGAACAGTCCACAATATATGTATTTATACGCATACATATGCATGTATGGATATGTATGTATATGTAGATATGTGTATATGGCTATACACGGGTGTATCTATAAAGCGGCATTGCGTGTTCTTGAAGCGATGCAGTTTACAGACCCGTGGACTTCTGGGAGACATAAGTCTGTGAGCCCGGATGAAGGGGTCGAGAGGGATGAAAAGGAAGCAGGACGATCGGAGTGGGGCTTAAGAGGTATAAAGGAGGGGAATTTCGAGGGGAGCAGAGGAAGCTGCCGATGAAGGCGCTTATAATCTCTGGCATCGCTTTCCATTTGGCGTCGCTGGGCGACAGCACTGATAATGTTATAGACGCAACTCCTATCTATGTCTGTCTGTCTCTCTCCATTATTACACTTATACTCATATATATATATATATATATATATATATATATATATATATATATATATATATATATATATATATATACCCATGTATTGTCGTCCCTATAAAAGATAGAGAGCGTTGCATGTGTCAGCATATATATACATATTCATAGAGAGAGCGCTATATACCATTAAACAATATATATACATATATATATATATCGCTATTAAGTTACAACAATGACGAAAATAAGTTTCGTCCTCATCGTTATCGTCGTTTTCCTAGTGTCATAGATGTTTCTATAGATTATTTTGGACTCGACTTATTGATTGAAGGTGCCGACGCCTGGCACTTGAGTCTAGAGGGTGTCTTGGTGGGTGATTCCCTTCCCACATCAAACCATATCGGTTACGTTGATTTTGATCAATGTCGCTTTGAACAACCAAAACATTACACCGGTTTATTATATAATTTATCCTAAGACTGTGGATGGAATCCGATGATCCAATCCCTCCCAAACTTTGCCTGATTCGAGGTTCCACTAACATCTTCACCTCCGTCAAATTTCAAGTCAGTTCGTCGAGAGGGTATAAATATAGAGAGCGGCCAATACACCACTGCATATGCCTAAGGGATTCCTTTTAACATTATAACATTAACATTATAATTATAGTCTGATCACTCTTCAAACTGTTCTCATTGTCAACTTTTTAGTTGTTCAAAATTATTTCTTTATATATTTTGTTTGCGAATAATTTGAATGCTTAAGAAATGAACACAGACCAAGTTAATCTTGCAAGTCGTCCAAATCGATAAATACTAGAAATAATGTTTAAAGCAAATTCGTCATGTTTTGCCCAAAGTTAATATTTATTTATAATTTTTTTACAAATTTTAAATAATATTGACCTTATACTGACAAATTTTTCTTATAATTTGAGCAACGGAACACAAGTGGGCCAAGAGAGTTTGAACTTACACGATATTTCAATTGTGATCTTTCTCTTCTTACATGAAAATGCTAGTAGCCTAATATAGGAATTTTAAAATTTTTATCCACATATCTAAATTTTTAAAATTTCTTACCTGCGCAGCCCAAAATTTCAAATCAAAGAGCTATAAAGCGTGAAAATCGGTTAATATGTTACTTTTATGTTAAATTTCACATAATTTTAAATTTTTTCGCCCTAAATGTAACACTGTCAAATATTTGAAGCTTAGGCCTACGATATTGAGTTTTATTTCTGTTGGCACTAAACATAATTTAACTATTTAAAATTATAAAATTAATCCCTTAATAAAGTAGATATTTCAAATTTATACGCAAATATTTTGCACTAGATTTGAGCTTTGTTCAACTTTTGCAACGCTTTATGGTCGATCGTGCTTTTGGTTTTATGCAACACACAGAATTTGAAAATGAGTTTAAAAATTTGAGTCAGAAGTACCTACAATTAATGTGCTTTTAATCGTATTGCCCCAAACGCAAATTCGTTGACCCCTTTGAAGTTTTCATAATGAAAAGGCAATTTTCTACGCTAATTGCGGTCAAATGAGATATCGATCTACGCCTGTGAGCCATGCATGGACGGGTCAGCTCAAATAAGAGGGAAAAAGTGTAAACGCACAGAGGGCGTTTATTTTGGGTGTCGCTGGGGGGGGAGCCACTGGTAATTTTTGTCTTCTTTCTTCTTATCCTTTTCCTCCTCTGCCTCTTTTCTCCTCATCACTATTCCTCTCTTTTCTCTTGCCTAATTCTCCATGACTGCTGTGTTGCCGTTGCCAACTCCTCGTCTTTCTCCATTTTCTCATCGTTTTTGGGGTTCTTTTCGCACATCGCCTAATTCATCGCCTTCTTATTCGTCCTCCTCCTTTTCCTCTGGCTATTCGTCCTCGTCCTTCTCTTCCTCACCTTTCAATTCACTTCCTACACCCATTCTCTGTCTCCTCCATGTGTCTCTGTATCTACTCTCCGCGGGCTCGTAAATTTGTCTAATGTTAGCCCGCACATCCGGACAAATGCATCAATATCAAGATGACGCAGTCTATATGTTATGCACATAAGGCATCTTTGATGCACATATATATATATATGGCATCTGCCATGTATATACACAACTACAGATACAGTTATAGGCATGATATATAGGCATATGTACAGATACATATTCGGATGGATCTCGGTACAACAATAAAGAGTTCGACTAACCATCGATTGTAATTATGATATACACAGCACGCAATAAGACGCTGTAAGCAGGCGCCTTATCTCTGGCTCTCTCACACCTTCTGCCATTCGGCTGTATCGATTGACCCTCTAAGCACCCCGATTGCTCCTGCGAATTTATGAAGCGCCGAATGACGGTGACAGCTCCAGAATTCGTCAGCCGAACGAATATACACGAAATGCGTGACTATGAACGCGCGAAAGCATCTTATACAAGAATGACGATCAAACGTGACATCATAAACAAATCAATAACAGCAATAACAGACAAATAAAAAAGGAAATAGAATGCTGTGAATGTAAAAAGATAGGTAGGCCAAATCGTGCAGTTAAATCCATCAAGCGTCATTTTCTTACATATATACATTCATACATATATACATACATTCATACATACATTCATGCATACATGCATACATACATACATGCATACTTACATACATCATACATAAATACATACATGCATACATCCATACATACATACATACATTCATGCATACAATTACACACAGGCCTGTATACTCTCGAAATATACGACTCAAGTATATAAAATAAATAAGTTATCCTTCACGTAGCATCCTAAGAAGCATGAATATATCTATATGCATAGAATGATACTAGGCTTTGTACATAGGCAGACTGCATGGGCTTGCACAGAAATTCCATCTGGAGGATGGAGTCGAAGAAACGGACGAATGAACTGGCATTTGACAAAGTTATACACCACTCCGGAAATTAGTCTGGAGGTGTGGCGCCACGACGAAATAGAAGAGCCTGAACCTGGCGTCTGATCGAATGATCTCGGATTGTCTCAACCGACTCTGATGATTTGACTTCCGGGGAAGGGCATACAACGCAGACGTAGGCCCTACTTAAGATGCGAACCTCTTTCATCAGACGTGGAAGATGGTCCGGCGTGACATAGTGTGGTTTTGTTAGGGCCTTGGTGAACTGTTTCCTGATAGTGGCGCTGCATAAATTACTACATGTTATGAAGTTTACGTCACAACATAAAATTGCATGACCCGACATGACACGGCATACTACTGCACTACATTTCAATGCAATAGCAAAAAAGTATGAGGGCAAGGTGTTTTAATTAAGGAAATGTGCAAGTTAGTCAATTTAACATTGAACATTAATGTCAAGACTGCGGGTAGAGCCTTCTCTGATCCGCTCACTGCGTAGAGAACCTGAGCAAGTCTTCGACTCACAACTCCCTAGCGCCTGACTGACTAGTATGTATGTCAATATATAAATAAATATAGATATATAATATCAATATATCAATAAATATCAACATATAAAGTATATGACTGACTAGTATGTTTGTCGATAGATGCGTGTCATTAGGTATGACTCTGCATAAACACTTAGAATATATTCTTTCTTCTCTCCTTTATCAATTCATTTAGTCCTTTCTTCTTTCCTTTCGTTCGTCAGTCTGCTTTAACATTCGCTTCTCCATTAATTCGCGCATTCCGACATTCCGAAATTCGTTCACTTGCTCAATGAATGACTGAATCGTTAATTTATTTGATTGCTTGTCTTACTGACTGACTGATACATTCGTTCCTTCATTCCTTAAAAGTTCTTGAATGATTTTGGCGAAAACCTTTTTAGGGCTTTTTAAAGTTTTCAAAAGCTGCCCACGACACTTTACTACCCAAGAAGCAATCTAGCCAGGCTTCGTCGTGTTTAAATGTAAAAAAAACAACTACTTTCTGAATATAAGTATTCTTTCGATGTAGCTGCTGCTTTTCTTTTCATCAAAAACATCGACTGCTTTTTGCAATTAGTAACTATGAAACTGATAAAACTTCCTAAAATGCCAAGATCACTTTCGTCTTAAGATCTCAGAAATAAGCAGCCATATCTCAGATGATATTACCTAACATTGGTGCTGACAACAGGTCAAAAAATTCGTAGACTAAGTTTAATACAAGCATTACAAGTTTAAGGCAATTTCCAAAAGGGTAGGCGATAGTTTTGTGAGCAGTGCTACTGTTTCCCTGCTCTCCTTTAGACTTTTAAATAATCTCAATACCATGATCAAAACTTTGAGGTAAGAACGATCAGCTTACCCAGATCTACAGCAATCAGTATGACAACCGGTGCAACGGCCGTCTGCATTCGGCATCGCATATTCCGAAGAGGCACTGATGACACCGTCATCACCATTGTTGTCGTCGTTGTCTATCGCAGCAGCCGAGGCGATGGAAATGGCAGCGTGAGGACGGCACCACTCGATGCCAGAAGCAGGAGAGCGAGGCACGGATGCGAGCGACGCCGTTTGACTCGATACGTGCGCTTCTGTATACCAGCAATTGAAGGCAAAGCGACCGATCACTTGGGCAGGAAAAGAACTCATGCCCTCCAGAATTGTTGACTAGTCGGCCGTTGGTCGCACCCCATCCGTATACTATTGTTTAGAAGGATACGGTAGGTGTCTGGACTGTGGTTGTCGTCTGTGAACGATTCCCTGTTTTCTGTTCTCTGTTGGAAGGCTTCGCTCATCTGATGATAGACGCAGACAATAGGATACGATTACAGGCCTTCGCATTGTAATGTCGTGTCGTGTAGTTTAATGTGAAGTTATGTAATGTAATATGTTCTGTTGTTGGATTACTTATGCCATGTTTGCGGCTCAGCCGAAAGATCTTTCAGGCATCGATCATACGAGTCGTGTAATTAAACGTGCTGCCTCTGCCTTTACCTTCATATGTAGTTCGTTCGTAGACATGTTCGTGCGTTAGTATTGTAACATTATTATACTGTGTGGGGCACGGTAGCCTAATGGAGAGAGTGCTCGGGCTGTAATGCGGAGAGTACGGGTTCGAAACTCCTCTGAGACAGTTACTGTGTAGAGACCTTGAGCAAGTCATTCACTCACAATTGCTCGGCGCCATCAACTGATGCAGTCATTAGATAGTGGCGCCTAATAAATGCAGAAATAAGAATAATATTATATTATGTAATCCGTGAGGTCGCTGCCCAGCAGAGCTGATGAAAACCCATCAAAAACACAGAAGTTGGCATCACACGTTGAAGCGCCAACCTAGCAACTACTTAGGACGCTCATACGTTGGCCGCCAATAAAGCTACAGTAAATGAGTCTCATATTGGTCTTGTAACCTGTCTGTACTGACAAGACAAGACAAGACCAGCCCAGACAAGTAACTATATGGAGAAGAGAAGAACCAGAAAAGGGCGGATTCGTGAAACCCTATCCTGCTGCTGCTGTTTTTGTATCGAGGAACCATCGAGGCTCAGTTCTGTGTGCGGCTCATGAAAAAACTAAACACTGATGCGATCAACGAACCAGACATTTTGATAATTTCAGTGTCCAGCGACAGACAGCCATTAGCTGTCCGCTTAGCCAACTGCTGGCTATGTGACGTCTAAATAAATTATATACACACACACTCACACACACCACACACACACACAAACACAAACACAAGCACACACACAAACACACACACACATATATATATTGTTGCATGCTGGAAAGCGATTAGGCTCGTAGGGGTATAGGCCCCACCAGCAGACAACGTTCGTTGGTTTAAAACTTTGTATTCTCGACTTCAAAACGGCAATAACAACTTCCATTCAACGAACTTTCTCCAACACGACAATCTCTCTCACCGCAATCTCTCACGTAATCTCTCAAGTCCTCTTCAAGTAAGTTTCAAGTAATCTTCAAGTAAGTCTCAAGTAATCATCAAGAACTTTCCACTCACGCTTTTATACATTCTCCTCTCCCGACGAGACGACCACTGCTCTAAACACTCCCTCAAACACTCCTTCAACCACTCCTTTCCACACCAGTGCATGCGCACGTGTTCCTAACCGAATGTTACATGGGCGCGTGTCACCTTCTAACCTAACCCAACCTACCTTCCGCACGTGCCCCTGTAACAATATATATATATATATATATATATATATATATGACATGGTGCATCTGTCGATTTCTTTGCCGATAAATAATACACAAATACTCGAGGTCTCACTTGTGCAGACAAACGGAAAGACGCACAAACTAAAAAACAAACTGGTACAGACAAGAGAGACTAACGAAACTAGACTAGTCTAAGAGACTAGACAAACAGACAGCTAGATCTTGGCAATAGTCCTCCTATTCTAATTAATGATTTGGGAAACGGCTAAAAGCTCATAACGGCCTAAATGATGCTCTTGTTTATGTCGAAGATTTCTTGTGGAACACAAGTTCGAAACAATGACGTCGAAAAAGATGTGAAGAGCAACTTTGTTAGATAGATCTAGAGAAGCAGTAACAGATACAAAGACAGATATACAGATATAGCGATAGAGAGAGGGGAGAGAAAATAGGCAGAAAATTGAGAGAAAATCAAAGAGAAATGATTGGTGTTAGGCAAAAGCACAAAACGCTTGAGACAAGCTAAATCCAGCATTCGAGACGACTATAGACTCACTGCTTGGTCGTTTTCAATGAACAAGAACATCGTTCAACATCGTCGCCAAATTCATCATCAAACTCTGACTTTCTCTAGCGGTAAAAAGCTATATAGTGACAAGAGCTATTACACATCAATGCAGTTTCGTTAAGGCAGTTAAGTTGCGTTCGTTTTCGGGCCAACATGGACATGGGCACCAACATTTGAGACGTTTGATGCTTCATTATGCAGAGATAAACGCCAACCAAGGCTGACCGGACAAAGGACAAGAGTACGGGGTCGGTGAATCGCAAAATCAGCATGGATGCTGCATCGTAAAATGTTTGGCGTCATAAATTAATCAGTAATCGATATACGGACTAAACGATTCGGGCGAAGAATAGAGCAGAGTGGCACTCATCTATGTATGAATTATGTAACACCACTCGTTGCAATACTGCAATAAATTGCATTTCGATGGCAGGGACGATGTTTAGGGCGTTCACTCGTCGTCTGACAACAAAGTAAATGCGGTGGCAATATGGCCAATTGGTATCGCGTTGGTCTTGTAACCTGACGATTGCAAGTTCGAGCCCGTTGAGCGGAAAATGTAAGAAAACCTCTGAGAAATTGCCCTGCACGAACACCACTGTCCCAACCAAACAGTTGAATTTCAGGGCGTCTCTATAGTAATGTTAAAGAGGCCAAGGCCAACGAGGCCAAAACCAACGAGGCCAACACCAACGAGGCCAAGTTCAACGAGGTCCAGGCCAAGGCCAGAACTCACAAGTTCGTGTACCGACAAAAGCTACCTGTAGCGTGACCGATTGATGATTTGGTAAGCAAAGAGGAAATATTTACAAGCAATCTCTGCTTTACCCAGCGGTCAGCAGTTGGAAATTGAAATCGCATAACGACCCGTATTCATATCTAGGCCAGTTTGTATCACTCCCTGTGCATCACACCACGGGGGTAATATATGCCGTGTGTCGTAGGGTGCTGTATAAAGTTGAGCTCCCATGTCCCATGAGGAACGTATGGGAGGCCCTCATCTCCTTTTCTTAGGCCCTTGAGCCGGCAGTGAACGAATCCCAAGGTCCCGGACACAGGCCAGAGCATCGCAGAACTTGTCGCTTACTTTCCAGCTTACACCGTTACCAAATTATACTGCTTGGTTACAGATGCACGTGTGCGCTAACAATTTACCCGGGTTGTTACACGGAGTCGAACCCGCGACCGCATGATTATTGGTCAAACGCGTTACCTACAGACCACCTTGTCGCGCTGTGACTTTCTGCACTGTGTCCTTCTTTCACAGTCAATCCGGAATTTGCCTCACTATTGTAAGCAACTTGCCTCATTCTTTTTGTAGCCTGTATAGTCTGTGCTTCGAGGCTAATTACATCGATGGGCGGCAGCATGATATAGCGGAGTCGTGGGATGCATTGATCCGTGGCCGGTTCATGGAATAGAAAATATTAAAGCAACTGTTATTATTTCTGCATTTATTAAGTGCCACTATCTTATGACTAAGCATCAAACGATGGCGCTGAGTAATTGTGAGTGAAGAATCTGTTCAGGGTCCCTACACAGTCACCCTCTCAAGGAAGACTCGAACCCGTACTCTCCGCGTGCAGGCTGAGCGCTCTATCCAATCGGCTACGTGCCCCACAAAAGCAATCCCTACACACCGCAATAAAGCAGGGTTGTTGTAGCCTGCAGACAAACGGTTTGTGTGACATTTGCTATTATTTCAGCATAAATGTTATGTTGTATGTACCAGTAACCAAGCTTTATTATCAGACGATTTATGTATGTCTGGGCGTTCAGGCCACATCACCCCCACCAGCAGGTGGCGTTCTGCTAACTGCAATGTGCTGCCATGCAACCGTCGCAAATGAGTAGTCGCTTCATGCTTCACTGCGCACCATAAGACCCGGAAACTGTTATCCGTGCAGAGGCATTCAGTTCCATATCACTCCGCCAACGCCGACTGGCCACCTGTTAAGGATAGGGCACGGTGGACAAACGCGTCGGCTTTTAATCTCTGTGACCCCACTTCTAATCCTGAGTGCATCATGTGAAATGGACATAGATCGAATTGCGGAACATCGGAGTCGATCATGTTCGATATGTGGTGTCTTCTGAAATTCATTATGCACGCCCCGCTTCCACGCAGCATCCTTGTGTAGAGGATTTCGTCAGTGCCTTAGGGGTTGGCTGCTAACTTTCAGAGAAAAATAAAGATGAAATATTTGTAAAGAATCTTTCAATTCCGGTTCTTGCTTCGGAGAAAACACGTCAGCACTCAGCATTACGTTAAACACCAGTCGGTTCTTCCGTAAGAAATCGGCTCCAGATATGTTAAAACTTGTCACTATGTCATGCTGATTATAGTGTCGAATGCATGCGTTTAAAGAATCTTCATTGTTGTGAGGGAATATGTGTATCTTATATATAATGCATAAATATATATAATGTATATATAAATAAACTTATAATATATGAAGTATTTTTATCTCAAATCATCATCGTTTATTGATCCAAACATAATTGACAATGAGACAAGTTTAACAAGTTTATAGTGTCGCATGAAGTAAAACAAGTCATTGGTGTACAACCATCAGCCCAGAAAGGACCAAAGTCCCGCTTGTTTATGCTGCCTATTAACAGACAATACAGATGGCAATATAGTGAATGTTGAATAAATCTTAATTTATAAAACATCTTAATTAAAAGAAACCAAAATGGAGCATATTCGCAACCTACCAAGTAAGGAATGAAGCTAAGAACTAGAAATATACAACTTATACACATTACAGTCATTTGTCATTATATATATGTATAATTTATACCTCAGTGCAGGCCGTTTGCGTTTGCGTCACGTGACCCAAGTGGGTCTTACTTTTAAATCAGCTGGTAATTGAATTTATAGTTATTTCGATTAAAGTTTAATCAGTTTTCAGTTCACTTAATTGTTGTAGACTATCGAATCTTCTGGGTCTCATTTGAAATGGATGGCCTGACCACAATATTAACGCTTTCTCTTTCATCACCTTATAGTTTCTCGTTTCTTTTTTCCTCTTTTACATCTCTTCTTAAATGTGACTTCAATGCAGCATTGTCAAGTTTATATCGTTTTACATTACCTTAATAAACAATTTGGATCGCTGCCTGAGGGTTACAAAACTGTACATTTAAGCTTGGCGCACTCTTAGTCAGACTTTTACTATTTCGATTTTGTTGACAGCTCCATTATCATCAGTATATGTGTCCAGAATTTTTGAAGAAGTGACTTGGCAACCCTGCACTATCATAAAACCAAAATCAAAAGCCAATTTCACAGGCATTCTGGTTTAGCTGTCGAGCGTTTGATCGCCGATATTCGAGTTGTTTGACGGTTTTGAAAGAAAATAGAGGATTAGCGAGTCGAAGGAGGTCTCTCGGGAGTTCATTTCAAAGAGTTGGTGTGGTACAGTTTGATGAACGGTTGCAGAATTTTGAGAAGAACAAACTTGAGGCCGAGATAGAGAGACGGACGAGCAAGAACGACTACACCTGGGAGCTTGTATTATAACAAGCTTGGAAATGTTAATTAGAAGGTTGAGAATTTTGAAGGACGTAATAGTGATGTTCTATTACGTCCGGTGATGCTTCGTAATCTGCCTTCAGGCACTCCTGTCTAGATATTCAAAATTTGCTACAAGGCAAAGTCATCTCGCTGCCACATAGGACTCCCATAACCTGTGGTAAGGTTAAGTAATAAGGAAAAGCAAAAAGGTACGAGGTCACAACTGATGCTCGCGAAAATCTGCTATTTCTGTAGACCAATAGGCTAGTAATTAATAAAGCCTAGGTTATGGATTGGATTCAAAGGTCTTTCGGTTGAAGGACTGCCATGTTAAATACTCGTCGTTCATTAAAAACCTCATCCTCCCAGGACTAATTTTTTCAAGTTACCGAATGGGCAGCTAGAGGCCAAAAAAGAGGTACAGAGCAACCAAGCTACAATTCTGAAACTTAATAATACAGTTCTTGGATAATTTAACCAAATCTCAAAACTTCTGTAGCAGACTATCGAAGTCAGTAACAAAATCAGCACTGAATGCCAGTGACTATATAAGTGAGCAAATAAAAGTGTTTTAAAAATACCATGACTAAGCTTTAACATCTAAGAACATAGTACAAACTTCAAGCAAAAATCAAACATGTTACAACAGGCTTATAGCTAAAGACGACAAACTAGAATATTGAAATCTAGAATGCAAGTTATGCGTGGAAGCACGCATATTTTCGGCATTTCTCAAAAACTATTGTTAAAAGTTTTCGTGCTGATATTTTCAGACTTGTGTCAATAAATGCGGAATCATTTGGCCATTGTTTTACAATCCTGGCACGTGATGCTAAATATCTTCGCCTGAATTATTTTTCAATTCCTTCGGCATTATGAAAACGGCACAATAGAAATCTTTAGATTAGATTAGTAAATCCTGCTACTAAAACACGATGCTAGCGCAAAATGTAGCATTTCGACCGTGTCATCTGTTGATTTTATTGGTCATTAATTAATTAGATAGGTATATTTTAATGATAGATATACCATGCCCACTGCACTAGCAACAGAAGTGCACGAGTGTTCAGGGTTAATCAGGGATCCACTGCATCATAAGTTAGCTCATAGGAAGTCTGCTACTCATCTCGGAATGCGAACATTGGGTTGTTGCAGTAATGCGTCTCTCCATGATAAGAGTCGCAACGCATGATTTGGAAAGTGCCGTCGGTGAATTTACACGTGCCAGAATATCCCCCTCCCTCGGTTGACCACTTGCGATTGGCGATGTAGTAGTTTCCGACACCCGAGCTCTTGATCGTCTGAGTAGACTGTTCCGCTGCAGGCCGACCCAGCACAGTCAGAGTGCAGGAAGAACTCATCGTCATTTTAATTAAGGACGGGTGGATGGAGCTACGTTCGATCGAGGTCACCCTCATTCGGCAGAAGTACAGATTGCGTGGAGAAGCAAACAAGCACTTTCCTTCAGTAGCATAACCACTGAATGATAAGCCGACCTGAAGTTCAGACACTAGAACAAAGAACATTGGAAACTCCTAACAACTTAGGCTTCATTATGCTTCCAAAGCAAAGAGCTGTCTGTTATCAACAACTTTAATTTAGCGATAAAATTATTATTGTTAAACTCAGGTTGAATTCCGGATAGTTTATACACACAGAATAGCAGCTCAAGAAAATGTCTGAAAAATCATGCCTCGTTCTTCTGGAGTGTTTCTGAAGATTTCCTCAAAAGCGAAGGAGGCGAGGCGATGGAACAGATCAAAACGCGCTGGAAAAGCACACGTGCCTCTAAATTAAAGAGTGAAGAAGAACGAGATTCGTTCGTGGAGAGAATGATTACTTTTACCATCACAGTGCACGAGATCTTCGTCCTGGCCATTCACACAGTCCTTGACTCCGTCACAGGCCAGTAACTCCGACATGCACTGTCGCCCATTGCCACCGCACTGGAACTCGTTGTCTTTGCAACCTGTGCCTGAAATTTAACGCAGTTGGTTGCTACATAATTGAACAGTCCAAACCAAGTGGACACTTGTTATATATAATGTAATATAAATAATGTCGGCAAATTGTTTCAAGATGTTGATAAATTGTTCAAAATATAAGAATATCAAATAAGTCCATCTGAGCGTGGGCCTAATTCTCGTTCATTTGCGTTCATGCTGCGCTACTGTTTTGGCCCACTTTCATTTAGTTGAATTATAATGCAAAGCCTGCTATGAAGTCTGTCTTCGTCGACTGTTGGCCAACAAGGAAAATTCAGTAAGCTCGTGTATAAAAGTCTATCTTCTAACTAACTTTCTGGACTGAATCCTTTCCTCTCTTCTATTATGTTCGCCACCCATTTTAGGTGCCAAAGGACCTTGCGAACTCAAAAAAAAAATCATATTCGTTATCAATTTTCGGAAAGCCACCCCAAGACGTCTCACAAGTAAAACACCAATAGGTTCAAATGAAATCTTATTTCAACTTATTACTTATTATTAAAGAGCCAACAACTTGACTCTTGTGAGTTTTGAAGTGACAGTCCTGAATCCTGACTTTCATTTCTGGCGCTGACAAATTCAGAAGCTCAGCAATACTTTACAAAAATATTATTTATTATTTACGCTATATTAATCGAGACGAAGATCGTGAAGAAGAAAATTGGCCCCGACACTGGATGCATTTTAAAAGGTCAAACTCTACTTTAAACGATCTAACAAGCTTTAACATCTCAACATTTAAAAGTTAGCCTAACACAAACATTCCAATGTCTTGAAACAGCGTCTCTCAACATCATGAAACAAATCAGGTTCAATTGCTTGGAGATATAAATCACTATGAAAAGACAGAGGCTAATAAGTGTAGTTCTGATTGACCTGTACCCATATAACAAATCATTATCGTAATCGTATACTCGAGTTTCCGCTAAGCCAGAAGTAGTCTAAGGCCTAATAAGAAATCGCTTTGATATATCTTTGAACATCGTCGGTCACCTTCTAGTCTGTTTACGGCATTTTCCGTGATGCCGTTGATCCTCTCACTAACGACGGTTTTCATCTTCACTTTATCCCTCAATCTGTTTAGTTGACGTTCCAGGTTGACGATCAGAAATTCGTTGGCCAGAAGCCGATGCTCCCATCCAGAGGTGTCGTCAACCAACGATTCTGGTCCACTCTGCACTCCAACCACGCTTTGACAGAGACTTAGGAGTGCGGCAAAGATCAACACAACATCATACATTTCGACACGGTAGTTTTTTGACATAGATGTGAATTATACTGAATTATATTCCAGGTTGTTTCATGCAGCCTATCATCCGTCTCACTGCCGAAACCCTAAGTAAAGATAATGGCTATCCGCTTGCCTCTGTGCCTGTATATAGACCTATGCACCTGGGTCAAGTTGAAATTTTAAAGGTTAAGTTGCTGTGTAACTAGGATTCATTTCAAGACTTTTGGAGCTGGTATATACTTCACAGCCCAGCCTATATTTGAGATACACTGCGTTTATGAAGTTTATAACCAATATTACATGCTTTAATGCTTTCATGGCCAGGCAACGCCTCATAGAATGTGATGCTTGGGATTTCAGACTAAAATGCATATCATGTTAAAATTTTATGTTGTTAAATATAAATTTGCAGGTTTCAGTGCGAATTTTAGAACAAATATAAAATCATCATGCTGAATAAGAAATTGCAGTTAGCCTAAATTGACTGGGTTAAAAAAACGACAGCTCGACTGATAGCATATTCTCTGTGCATTGCTTCCGACAGCTTTCCGGTCCATATAAATATGTCCTGTAGGATCTTGCCTGGTTTCGTACAAAATATCATTTTGAAATGGGGTTTTATTTAGAAGCTACGAACGATTGTTGCTTTGCATATTACTATAGATGCGCTATAGAAGCTTTCCAGTCACATTAGCATCGGTTGCATAAACTATATTCATGAGGAAACAATATCTGCAATGTACTGGTACAGAGTCCGCACAATTGACTCGCGGAGCACAGTTGAACACAAGTTCGAGGGTCGCGTTAAATTAGACGACATTGTTTTACCAGACCTGCCTACTGGCCTCCATTGTTTAAAACGTCGTAATCTATGTATTCCAGTGATAATTACCAGATCTGTATTGTGCCTAGATGCTGATCTCTGTGTATAAATATATTTTAGCTAGCTCGACTTATAGGTCATATACATGTAGAGCTACGTATTGTTTATGCGAGATGACAAACCATTCAGTAGAGCTCATCGATGTGAACAGTACAGTGGTTCGTCGGTGACACGTTTGGTCAATGATTATGCGTTGCCGGTTCGACTCCGTGTAACAACCCTGGGTAAGTTGTTTGTGCCTCTGTCACCAAGCAATATAATTTGGTACCGGCGTAAGCTAGGAAGCAATCTGTAAACCCTGCGATGGTCCCGTTCCAGGACATTGGGATTCGTTCATTGGCAGCTCAAGGGTATAAGGAAAGAAAATGAGCGCCTATCTCTTCCCCTGGCTCACTCATTGCACCTCAAAGAGGATTAAAACAGCATCAAAACATTACTAGACGCCTTGAAGCATGGTGAGTACGGCTGGGAGGTCATTGGAGACTTCAAAATGGTAGCATTCCTGTTGGGTCTCCAAGGCGGTTTTACCAAGTTTCTTTGTTATCTTTATCTTTGGGACAGCAGGGACAACAAGATGCACTTCTACAGGCGGGACTGGCCACAGCGGACCGAGTTCTCTGTGGGGAGGAACAACGTCAAGCGGGAGCCACTGGTGGACCCCAGAAGGTGCTGATACCACCACTGCACATCAAATTGGGTCTTATGAAGCAATTTGTCACAGCTCTACATAAGGAGTCGGCAGCCTTTATGTACCTTCAAGACTTCTTCCCTAAGCTGTTCGAGGCGAAGCTCAAAGCCGGTGGCTTGGTGGTTAGGGGCTTTCTGGACAAACTCAAAGCCGAAAACTATGTGGAGCTGGTTGAGATTCTGGTGAAGAACCACGGCAAAATGGGCTGCAGGATGTCCATAAAAGTTCAAATCCTTGATGCTCATCTTGATAACTTCAAGAATATTGGTGCGTACTCGTAGGAGCAAGGCGAGCGCTTGCACAAGGTTATACTGGACTTTGAACGTCGCTACCAAGGACAGTATAACGTGAACATGATGGGAGACTACATCTGAGGCTGATTCGTGAAAATTATTTACAGTATAATCGTAAATCTCGAAAAACCATTCACTTCTAAATCTTTTTTGGTCATTTCTGTTTAACTACAATGTAAATACGTGTTAATATTGATTCATATGTTGTTTTTTTACTTTATTTGCACGAAAACACGCAAATTTGCCCGTTTCTTCATTGGAAATAGGTAAGTCTCGAAATATCAAAGTCCTGATTACAAAAGCAAAGTTTGAAGGGAATAACAGCCATTTTCTATACTTTTGAGGCATAAGCAAGTAAGAAATAACACTTACCACTCAGGCACAGAAATTGTGTTACTTAGTGGAATCGAACTACAATACCTAATATTGAGATGCAGCACATCGGCAATGTGCAGGCTACTCTGCAACATTTTTTGTGGACGATTCAGCCGTCTACATTAGCATATACACAAGTTGCAGTTACTTTGTAGAGAAAAAGGTCTACATCGAAGTATTGTTGTGGTTACATTTGCGTAGCAATAATGTATTCAAAAATATTATACTACTGTATGTCTATATTTAGGTGGTGATGCGTCTACATTTATGCCGTATTAATGCCTACATTTATGAGATGTTTAATCCTCATCTATTTTGTAATGTCTACATTTATGAGGTGTTCTATCTCTATGTTGTAATAGTGTCTAAGTTTGTGTGATATAGCTTCTAAATTATTGCAGTGTTGCTTCTACCTATTCTACCAAATTGTACTGATAATGTTTACACATAATAACTACTAATGCATAAAGACTCGGTTATAAATTGGATTTATAGATCTTTTGGCTGAAGCACATGATACGTTGAATACTCGTCGTTTAGTAAACACCCAATCCTCACAGGACTAATTTTTTCAAGTTAACGAATTGTCAGGTAGGTTCCAGTAAAGAGGCAAAGCTATAATTCTGACACTTAATAATATAGTTATTCAATAATTAGCCTAATCTCAAATCTTCTATAGTGGGGCACCTAAGTCAGCAACAAAATCAGCCCTGAATGCCAGTTATATGCTAAAGCCTAATAGTGCTATTTAAAAACTTCCATACGCACTCTTGTCTAATATCCGCTTATTCGCTTTAATGTATAAATATTAAATACCTGTAAAAACTTGATGTAAAAATTAAGCGCTCAACAGTTATATATTTGTAAATTCATACTACATTCAATGGCCGAATTTACATGCTACAACTTAAAGGGTCAAGAATTGCAAACACTAAAACTGCATAATGTTCATCATGTGCACACACACGTAAGCAATGCGATGACGAGACAGCAAGACAGCAATGAGCTGATGACACCGTGCAGTGTTATCAGCAATGACGATATCGGCTGATACCTTCGGCATTATGAAAACGGCGCAATAGAAATCTTTAGATTAGATTAGTAAATCCTGCTACTAAAACACGATACTAGCATAAAATGTAGCATTTCGACCGTGTCATCTCATGATTTTATTGGTCATTAATTAATCAGAGAGGTATATTTTAATGATAGATATACCATGCCCACTGCACTAGCAACAGAAGTGCACGAGTGTTCAGGGTTTTTTAAGGATCCACTGTATCATAATTTAGCTCATATGAAGTCTCCTACTCATCTCGGAATGCGAACATTGGGTTGTTGCAGTTATGCGTCTCTCCATGATAAGTGTCGCAACGGATGATTTGGAAAGTGCCGTCGGTGAATTCACACTTGCCGACATATCCCCCTGCCTCGCTTGACCATTTGCGATTGGCGATGTAGTAGTTTCCGACACCCGAGCTCTTGATCGTCTGAGTAGACTGTTCCGCTGCCGGCCGACCCAGCACAGTCACAGTGCAGGAAGAACTCATCGTCAGTTTAATTAAGGACGGGTGGATGGAGCTACGCTCGATCGAGGTCACCCTCATTCGGCAGATGTATCGATTGCGTGGAGAAGCCCTCTCGCACTTTCCTTCAGTAACATAACCACTGAATGATAAGCCGACCCGAAGTTCAGACACTAGAACAAAGAACATTGGAAACTCCTAACAACTTAGTCTTCATTATGCTTCCAAAGCAAAGAGCTGTCTGTTATCAACAACTTTAATTTAGCGATAAAATTATTATTGATAAACTCAGGTTGAATTACGGATAGTTTATGCACACAGAATAGCAGCTCAAGAAAATGTCTGAAAAATCATGCCTCGTTCTTCTGGAGTGTTTCTGCAGATTCCCTCAAAGGCGAAGGAGGCGAGGCGATGGAACAGATCAAAACTCGCTGGAAAACACACGTGCCTCTAAATTAAATAGTGAAGAAGAACGAGATTCGTTCGTGGAGAGAATGATTACTTTTACCATCACAGTGCACGGGATCTTCGTCCTGGCCATTCACACAGTCCTTGACTCCGTCACAGGCCAGTAACTCCGAAATGCACTGTCGCCCATTGCCACCGCACTGGAACTCGTTGTCTTTGCAACCTGTGCCTGAAATTTAACGCAGTTGGTTGCTACATAATTGAAAAGTCCAAACCAAGTGGACACTTGTTATATATAATGTAATATAAATAATGTCTTCAAATTGTTTGAAGATGTTGATAAATTGTTCAAAATATAAGAATATCAAATAAGTCCATCTGAGCGTATACGCCTAATTCTCGTTTATTTGCATTCATGCTGCGCTACTGTTTTGGCCCACTTTCATTTAGTTGAATTATAATGCAAAGCCTGCTATGAATTCTGTCTTCCTCGACTGTTGGCCAACGAGGAAAATTCAGTAAGCTCGTGTATAAAAGTCTATCTTCTAACTAACTTTCTGGACTGAATCCTTTCCACTCTTCTATTATGTTCGCCACCCATTTTAGGTACCAACGGACCTTGCGAACTCAAGAAAAAATCATATTCGTTATCAATTTTCGGAAAGCCACCCCAAGACGTCTCACAAGTAGAACACCAATAGGTTCAAATGAAATCTTATTTCAACTTATTACTTATTATTAAAGAGCCAACAACTTGACTTTTGTGAGGTTTGAAGTGACAGTCCTGAATCCTGACTTTCATTTCTGGCGCTGACAAATTCAGAAGCTCAGCAATTCTTTACAAAAATATTATTTATTATTTACGCTATATTAATCGAGACGAAGATCGTGAAGAAGAAAATTGGCCCCGACACTGGATGCATTTTAAAAGGTCAAACTCTACTTTAAACGATCTAACAAGCTTTAACATCTCAACATTTGAAATTTAGCCTAACACAAACATTCCAATGTCTTGAAACAGCGTCTCTCAACATCATGAAACAAATCAGGTTCAATTGCTTGGAGATATAAATCACTATGAAAAGACAGAGGCTAATAAGTGTAGTTCTGATTGACCTATAGCCATATAACAAATCATTATCGTAATCGTATACTCGAGATTTCCGCGAAACTAGAAGTAGTCTAAGGCCTAAAAAGAAATCGATTTGATATATCTTTGAACATCGTCGGTCACCTTCTAGTCTGTTTACGGAATTTTCCGTGATGCGGTTGATCCTCTCACTAACGACGGTTTTTATCTTCACCTTATCCCTCAATCTGTTTAGTTGACGTTCCAGGTTGACGATCAGAAATTCGTTGGCCAGAAGCCGATGTTCCCATCCAGAGGTGTCGTCAAGCAACGATTCTGGTCCACTCTGAACTCCAACCACGCCTTGGCTGAGACCTAGGAGTGCGGAGAAGAAGAACACAGCTCCAATCATTTTGCCACGGTAGCTTTGCGACAAAGATGTGAATTATACTGAATTATATTCCAGGTTCCTTCATGCAGCCTATCAATCGCCTCACTGTCAACACCCTATGTGAACATAATGGTTGTCCTCTTGCCCCTGCAAGTATGAAGAGACCTATGTACCTGGGTCAAGTTCAAATCTAAAAGGCTAAGTTGCTGCAGAACAAGAACCGATGTTCCCACCCCTATATCTTAGGGACGATTCGAGTGTGAACTATAAACATTATTATGGGCTTCAATGTGTTTATATCCAGGCAACCCCTTGATAGAGGGCGACGTTCGAGATTGAAGATTAAAATACTAGGTCTGGAAAATTTATAAATTCTAAATGTTTTGTCGCGGGTTTCTGTGCGAATTTTAGAACAAATATAAAATAATCATCCTGAACTTATAAGAAATTACAGTTGGCCTAAATTGACTGGGATAAAATCTCATCTCAGCGGATAGCATGTCCTCCGTAGAGTGCTTCAGACAGCTTTCTGGGGGTATATAATGATCTCGTTTAGGACCTTTCCTGGTTCCGTTCAAAAAGGTCAATTTAAAATGTGATTTTATTTAGAAGCCACCAACGATTCGTGCTTTGTGTATTACAATTAAGTTGCTGTAGAAATTAACCGTTCACATTATACTGGATCGAATAAACTACATTCGTTAGATTATAGTGTGCGTAATGCAGTCTTGTGTAGAGTGCCCACAATGGACTCAAGGAGCACCAATGAAATACAAGTTCAAGGATGGCGTCAATAAATCGACATTGTTTTCTCAGCCATAGCAACAGTCCTCCATTGTTTAAAACGTCGTTATCTGTGTGTTCCGGTGATAATCACCAGAACTGTACTGTGCCTAGATGAAATGCCCGATCCTTTGTAGATGGATATATTTTAGTTAGCTAGACATAGGTCATATTCATGGTACTAAGTCGAATCGACTACTGCAACGTTGCTTTCGCTGGCTTGCCACAGTGCAGAACCATTCGGCTTCAGGCAGTCATCAACGCCGATGCTCATCTGGCCGCTCGGACTAGAAAGTCCTATCACATCACACCCGTGCTTCAGGACCAACTTTAGTGGCTAAGGATCGGCGAGCGCGTAAAGTTCAAACTTTGCCTTCTTGTGTACAAATGTCTGAACAAATGCGCACCACGCTACCTTGCAGACGGCATCAGGCCACTATCTGACGACCCCAAATGACAGCGACTGAGATCATCAAAGTCCGCCAATGTATTTGTACCGGCAACTAAGACTAGAATGGGTGATCGGGCCTTTGGAATTGCTGGTCCGCGCGCCTGGAACAGTCTTCCGGTATCCATGCGGGAGTCCAAAAGTGTCAACCTCTTTAAAAAAACAGCTGAAATTGTATTTGATGCATAACTCTTAGTTCGTGGGCGGACTTTTGACTTTGTAAAGCACCCTAGAAGTAGCCTGCTACTTACGATGCTGTATAAATTGTCGTCATTACATTACATTACATAATGAGTGTGTTTATGCGAGAGGACAAACCATTCAACGTTAAAAAGATTTACCTTTAAACTAGTTGAAGTAAAATAACCGGTGCAAACAAGATCATACGTTTTTCATAAGAAATTTTGTTCTGGTTTTAAATTGATGCAGGGTAGCCTCATGGGGTAATTTGTGAGAGTTTTATTTATATCGCAACTGCTGACACATTCACCTGGTGCGCTAAGATTGAACATTGCTATTGTTTCTGCTAAGAGACATACAGACATAAATCCTAACGACATACAGACAGACACACAGACAGACACACCGGCACACACACAGACACACTGACACACACAGATAGACACAGACAGGCAGAAACACAGACACGCAGACACGCAGAAAGGCAGACACAAAGACAGACACAAAGATAGACACACAGACAGACAAACAGGCAGGCACACAGAAAGACACACAGACAGACACACAGCCAAACAGAGTATATGTCTGTCTAACAGACAGATAGACTCTGTCACTCACTCATCAACTGATTCATTGATTGCTAGTACTCTTTAAGAAATATAATCAGAGAATCGATCTACAACACTTAATTATGAGGTGTAGCTCTTCGGCAATGCGCAGGCTACACTGCAACAGCGTTTGTGGAAGACGCAGCCGTCTACACTAGCATATACACATGTCGCAACAACTTTGTAGAGAAAAAGACATCAATGTTTTGTTGTGGCTACATTTGCGTAGCAATAAAGTCTTCATCAATGTAATACTGCTGTAACTCTATATTTAGGTGGTACTCCGTCTACGTTTATGCCGTAGTAATATCTACAATTATGTGGTGTTCCATCTGCATGTTGCAATACTATCTACGTTCGTGTGATATGGCTTCTACATTATTGCAGTGTTGTTTTTATGTACTGATATTGTCTACACCTAATTACTGCTAATGCATAAAAAGACTCGGTTATATAGATTGGATTTAAGGGTCTATTGGCTGAAGTACATGACACATTAAATACTCGTCGTTTAGTAAACACCCAATCCTCACAGGACTAATTTTTTTAAAGTTACCTAACGGTCAGGTAGGTTCTAGTAAAGAGGCACAGAACTACAAGGCCATAATTCTCGCACTTAATAGTACAGTTTTTCAGTAATTTGCCTAAGCTTAAAGCTTCTGTAGCGGACCATCTAAATCAGCAACAAAATCAGCTCTGAATGCCAGTTATATGTTAAAGAGTAATAGTGATATTTTAAAACTTGTTTACTCACTCATATATAATATCACTAGTTGGCCTTAACAAATGAATACTAAATACCTAGTAAAACCCTGATGCAAAAATCAAGCGTTCAACAGAAGGCCTATTGCTAAAGACGAAGTTCTAGACTATTGCAATCTAGAAAGAAAGTTATGCTTAGAAGCACGCACATTTTCGGTGCTTCGCATCAACTGCTTTTAAAACATTTCATGTTGATATTTTCCAACTTGTGACAACGAAGTTCGAAATCATTTTACCATTTTTTGGATTCATGGCATATGCTCTTCATATGTTTTCGCCTGAATAAACTTACAAGTACTTGGGCTTTCTTTTGACTATCAATTTTTACCTGTTGTTGCATGCTGTAGGCAAACATGAGCTGTCTTACAACAGCTCTAAGTTTGTAAATTCATACTGCATTTGTGTGCCGGCACTCTAATTTATGTAGCAATCCTTTCGGGCTAGTACCGGACGTACCCTTGGAAATCTCTATCTTTGTGACAGTTTGTAATAAAAATCACAATCCCTAGAGGGTATGACCTCTCTTTAGTTATAAGACCTTGGGAAAGGGTATATGTACATGACTAAAGATTTCTGCCAAGAATCATCTATCCCAAGTCTTACCTTATTAATCTCAAATAATGAATTTGGTTTTGATGAAATGTTGGCTCGTTCAAACTTACTGTAAAGTTTAAAACAGTTTTATTATTGAAACAAACTATTAATTAAGAGAGTATGTTTCAAGTTCAATTAATCTAATATCACACTACGACTACCTCATTCTACTACTTCTACAGGCCAACTACTGAACTAGCTAAGTCAATTAAAAGAGGTAATTAAGTCTCTTCCCTCCCGCCGATGAGCTCTTGACTTTCCAGGCCTCAGTTCTTGTGAAGAATCGTTGATCTCCAGGTATCGTTCTCGAAGAAATGCGATTTACCAAAGTCCATCTCCAGGCAAATGCTGAGAATAGGCATCCATAAGCAGAAGATGGAGATTCGCCATTTTATTTCTTGATACTTTCCGATTTTATTTCACGAAAGTTTGAAGTAATTCCAGTTCACTCCAACCACTGAACGATGAAACAAACGTTTACTCTCTCCCGTCAAAGCGCAATCGCATATTGCAGTTCGCTTAACTTTATCGAACGAAAGTTTCGTTGATCCGAACACAATCCTTTACATGGATTACGAGTTTCTCAGTCCGATAAGACTATCACCGCATCCGAGAACAGGTAAATCCCAGTTTCTTTCGAAGTTCCTACACACTAAGGAAACTCCTTACACGAATGACGATCGAAGATAAAGATCGTTCGATCTCAAACTAAACATGAATGCATAAACACAGGTACAGATGGATGGAGGTTTTCGAAGGTGTTTTCCACGTCTTTACCAACATGCACCAACGAATGTATCTCACTGACTGAACTCAATAAACCTCTCCTTACACCGTAAAAGTTCGTTTGGTGTTCAATGGCGGCCAACCGTCATCGCTGATCTGCGCATGACCATTGCCAACCGTCCATCTCAATTGTCGTCTGCTCGTGACATCAGCAAATGTTTAATTTTCAAATCTGCTCTGTCATATCAGATTAACCCTTTATGAAATTGCCAAGTAGGCTATAATCCAACGTGCTGACGTTGCATAGTTCCATACGATTTATTAAACCCATGTTCTTACTTAAGTTGGCCATGTTCCATAGTCTAGCTATTACTCTTATATGTTGGCCTGCCTACTCAATAATACTAACTACGGCCTCTATACACAAATCTACTACTACAAACAAACTACACCAAACTACTATACACTAACTAAGTAGGTAAGTAAGCTGTTCTCAGCTTAGTTTAGCAAATACAAACGCGAATTAAAGGGAGGATCGCTACAATTTGATTGCCGAATTTACAGGCTACAACTTAAAACGTTAAGAATTGCCGACATTAACACAGCATAATGTGCATCATGTGCGCATACAGATGTAGGCTAAGCATTGACAAGACAACAATAAGCTGATGACACCATGCAGTGTTATCAGTAATGATGATATCGACCGATGCCTTCGGCAATATTATTACGGCGCAATAGAAATCTTTAGATTAGATTAGTAAATCCTACCACTAAAACTCAACATTAGCATGAAATGTAACCATTCGACAGCTGCTTTCTGTTATTTTTTTTATTAATAGTGAATTAAGAAGGTTAGTTTTAATGATAACTATACGATGCTCACTACACTAGCAAGGGAAGTGCAAGAGCGTTCAGGGTTAATCAAGGAAGCACTGTATCATAAGTTAGCTCATATGAAGTCTCCTACTCATCTCGGAATGCGAACATTGGGTTGTTGCAGTAATCCGTCTCTCCGTGATAACCCTCGCAACGCATGATTTGGAAAGTGCCGTCGGTGAATTTACACGTGCCGACATATCCTCCTCCCTCGTTTGACCACCTGCGATTGGCGATGTAGTAGCTTCCGGAAGCCAAGCCTGTGAACGTATAAGCAGCTGCGGGCCGGCCAAGAACAGTCACCGTGCAGGAAGAAATCATCGTCATTTTAATTAGGGACGGGTAGATGGAGATACGTTCGATCGAGGTCACCCTCATTCGACAGAAGTACAGATTGCGTGGAGAAGCCCTCAAGCACTTTCCTTCAGTAGTCCAACCACTGAATGATATGCCGGCCCGAAGTTGAGACACTGGAACAAACAACAGTGGTAAATTCTAACAAAGAAGTTTCATTTCGCTTCCAAGGCAAATAGATGTTTCTTATTCACTATTTTCATTTTGCGATAAAATTATTATTGCTAAACTCAGGTTGAATTTTCATTACGGATAGTTTATACACACAGAATAGAAGCGCAAGAAAATGTCTGAAAAATCATGCCTCGTTCTTTTGGAGTGTTTCTGAAGATTCCCTCAAACGCGAGGACGGCGCGGCGCGGCGGTGGAACAGATCAAATGATGCTGGAAGAGCACATTTGCCTCTAAATGAAAGAGTAAAGAAGAACGAGATTCGTTCGTAGAGAGAATGATTACTCTTACCATCACAGTGCACGGGATCTTCGTCCTGGCCATTCACACAGTCCTTGACTCCGTCACAGGCCAGTAACTCCGAAATGCATTGGCGCCCATTGCCACCGCACTGGAACTCGTTGTCTTTGCAACCTGTGCCTGAAATTTAACGCAGTTTGTTGCTACATAATTGAACAGTCCCAACCAAGTGGACACTTGTTATATATAATGTAATATAAATAATGTCGGCAAATTGTTTCAAGATGTTGTTAAGTTGTTTATAATATAAGAATATCAAATAAGTCCATCTGAGCGTATACGCCTAATTCTCGTTCATTTGCGTTCATGCTGCGCCACTGTTATGGTTCACTTTCATTTAGTTGAATTATAATGCAAAGCCTGCTATGAAGTCTGTCTTCGTCGACTGTTGGCCAACAAGGAAAATTCAGTAAGCTCGTGTATAAAATCCTATCTTCTAACTAACTTTCTAGACTGAATCCTTACATCCCTTCTGGAATGTCCGAGCCTTTTTATGTACCAACGGACCTTGCGAACTCAAGAAAAAATCATTTTCATTATCAACATTTGGGAAGCGATGCCAAGACACCTCATAAGTGAGACACCGATAAGTTCAAATGAAATCTTATTTAAAGTTATTGCTTTTTATTAAAGAGCCAGCAACTTGACTCTTGTGGGGTTTGAAGTTATGAATCCTGACTTTCATTTCTGGCGCTGACAAATTCCGAAGCTCAGCAATACTTTACAAAAATATTATTTATTATTTACACTACATTAATCGAGACGAAGATCGTCAAGAAGAAAGTCGATGCAGACACTGGACAATATAATGTATTTTAAAAGGTCAAACTCTATTTCAAACGATCTAACAAACTTTAACAGCTCAACATTTGAATTTAGCCCATCACAAACATTCCAATGTCTTGAAACAGCGTCTCTCAACATCATGAAACAAATCAGGTTAGTATACTTAGAGATATAAATCACTATGAAAATACAGAGGCTAAAAAGTGTAGTTCTGATTGACCTATAGCCATATAACAAATCATTATCGTAATCGTGTATTCGAGATTTCCGCTAAGCTTGAAATAACCTGAGTCTACTAAGGAAACCGCTTTGATATATCTTTGAACATCGTTGGTCACCTTCTAGTCTGTTTACGGCATTTTCCGTGATGCCGTTGATCCTCTCACTATCGACGGTTTTTATTTTCACTTTATCCCTCAATCTGTTTAGTTGACGTTCCAGGTTGACGATCAGAAATTCGTTGGCCAGAAGCTGGTATTCCCACCCAGAGGTGTCGTCAACCAACGATTCTGGTCCACTCTGAACTCCAACCACGCCTTGACTGAGACCTAGGAGTGCGGCAAAGAACAACACAGAACGATTCATTTCGACACAGTAGTTTTGCGACAGAGATCTGAATTATACTGAATTATATTCTAGATTGCTTCATGCAGCCTATCAATCGGTTCACCGCCGATAGACTATGTGAACATAATGGTTGTCCTCTTGCCTCTGCAAGTATGAAGAGACCTATGTACCTGGATCAAGTTTAAATCTTAAAGGTTAAGTTGCTGCAGGACAAGAACCGATGTCCCTCCCCATGACTTAGGAACAATGCGAGTGTGAATTGTAAACATTATTAGAACCTTTAATGTGTTCATGTCCAGGCAACCCTTTCATAGAGGCGACGCTCGAGATTGAAGATTAAAATATTGGGTCTGTAAAAATTATAAATTGTAAAATGTTATTTCGTGGGTTTCAGTGCGAATTTTAGAACAAATCTTAAATCATCATCCTGAACTTATAAGAGATTACAGTTGGGCTAATTTGACTGGGCTAGAATCTCATCTCAACGGATAGCATGTCCTCCGTGGAATGCTTCAGACAGCTTTCTGGTTTATATAATGATGTCCTTTAGGACCTTTCCTTGTTCCGTTCAGAAAGGTCAATTTGGAATGTGATTTTATTTAGAAGCCACCAACGATTCGTGCTTTGTGTATTACAATTAAGTTGCTGTAGAAATTAACCGTTCACATTATTCTGGATCGAATAAACTAAATTCGTAAGATAATAGTGTGCGCTGTGCAGTCTTGTGTAGAGTGCGCACAATGGACTCACGTAGCACCTATGAAACACAATTTCAAGGATAGTGTCAATGAATCGACATTGTTTTGTCAGCCATAGCTACAGTCCTCCATTGTTTAAAACGTCGTTATCTGTGTGTTCCAGTGATAATCACCAGATGCCTAGATGGAATGACCGACCCTCTTTAGATACATATATCTTAGCTACCTCGACTTATAGGTCATATAGAGGCTACTCTTGTTTATGCGAGAGGACAAACCATTCAACATTATAAGAATTACCTTTAAAGAAGATGAAGTAAAATAACCGGTGCAAACAAGATCATGCGTCTTTTTCATAAGAAATTTTACTGTGGTTTTAAATTGGGTACAGGGTTGTCTCCTGGGGTAATTTTGAGGGTTTTATTTATATCGCACCTGCTAACACAATCTACGCGGGCGTTAAGGTAGAACCTTGCTATTGTTACTGCTAAGAAACGTACAGACATAAATACAAACGGCACACAGACAGACACACAGAGAGACAGACACAGACAGGCAAACACAGACAGACACACAAACACACAAACAAACAGACACACAGACACATACACTGACAGGCAGACACACAGACAGGCAGACACCAGGCAGACACACACAGACAGGCAGACATACAGAAAGGCAGACACACGTATAGACAGACACACAAAGACTGACAAATAGACAGACACACAAAGACTGACACATAGACAGACGGTGTGTCTGTGTCTGACAGACAGACTCAGCCACTCATTCATCAACTGATTCACTGACTGCAAGTAGTACTCTGTAAGAAATAGAAATAGCGAATTCGATCTACAAGACCTTACACTAAGGTGTAGCTCATCGGCAATACGCAGGCTACTCTGCAACAGTTTTTGTGGACGATTCAGGCGTCTACAATAGCCTACACACAAGTTGAAACAACTTTGTAGAGAAAACGGTTTACATCAGTATAATGTTGTGGTTACATTTGCGTAGCAATTAATGTCTTGTAATAATGTCTACATTTATGTGATTTTTAATCCTCATCTATGTTGCAAGAATGTTTACCTTGTATGGTGTTCCATCTCTTTGTTGTAATAATGTCTACGTTTATGCGATATGGCTTCTATATTATTGTAGTGTTATTTTTACCTACATGCACTGATAACGTTTACATCCACTTACTACCAATGCATATGTAGTAATATCTAACGACTCATTACATATTACTATAGTGACATCATTTCACCAATGCACATATCACTCATTGCAATGTAAATCGTGCACTTTCAATTGCAATTGCAGTGATATCGCATAAGAAACACTTCAAGCAAACAAACTATAGTGACAAAACTTGCAAGCAGGTAGAGTCAATCAATAAAAAAATGCAGATAACTTAAAAGTGAGTCTAAACCAGTGTAAAGAAACAAATAGTGACAAAGATTTCAGCCAGATAAACAAAGAAAAAAGAAACGCAGATAGGCCTACCTTAAAATTTAGCCTAAATCGTTTTAAATAAACAAAATAGTAACAAACAGTATCAACCGGCTAAATAATAAAAAAAGAAGAAATACAGATACCTTAAATGTTAGCCTAAATCAGTTTAATGAAAAGAAATTGTTACAAATAATCTCAATCATGTAAACAGTCAATCAAAAATAAGAAATGCTCATACCTTAAAAGCTAACTTAAATCAGTTTAAAGAAAAAAATCGAACCAGGTAAACAGTAAATCAAACATAAGAAATGCAGACAGCACCAAAATTAGCCCAAAACAGTTTAAAGAACCGTAATGGGCCTTGTGACAAAAAATAGTCAGGTAAACAGTAAATGTAGATGCCTCAAAATTGTATGTTATATATTTCTCAAAAGCCCAAGCAAAATAGAAGTGTTAGGGCAGTAAAGGACATGGTTGAACAGGAGTGGTTGGATTGCAAATAAATGACGCAGATAGGTGGATTAGGAGAGTTGAAGGATGTTGTAGGTGAGTGAAAAGACTTTTACTGTATTCGTCAATAGCAGACAACGGATCTTCAGCAGAAACGAATGATTACTGCAGATACAATATTTCTGTATTAGCCTGTTATTAAAGTAAACAACAATTGTGCACTAGTGTTTCGGTTAATGCAAATGTACTCGTTTTTCTATAACGACCGTATGGCACTGTCCTGCTCATTTTAAAGTGAATTAATCGGGTGAGATCCGTCACCAACGCTACCCGTTTAAGAGGGGGTCATGCCATTTAGGGTCCCCGTGTACGGACCGAGCTAGCCCGGTTGAGATATATTCGGTTCCCAAAGCGAAGCCGTCAAATAATATTCGATGCAGGCATTTTGCTAGCGAATTTCCCTCTATGGGCGCAATGCCATCCAAGATAATGACACATCTATAGCCTGTTAACTGGCAACAGTGTATGCCTCTTTACAGTTGTGTCGCATTAAAAATCAACTCGATGTTATAACATTTACCTTTGAACTAGCGGAAGTAAAATACCCGATGCAAACGCGGTCATGCAGGTTCAAAATTGGTGCAGAGTAGCCGACTGGGGTGAATTTGTAAGGGTTTTTATATTCATCTTATCTATTAATCTATTAACACATTCACCTGGGACACTATTATTGAACCATGCCGGTATTCCTGCTAAAGGACATATTATTATTATTATTTAACCGGAGGCATATATACCTCAGGGCTTAAAAAATTCTCCGGAGAATGAAAAATTCTAGGACAGCTAGAAATCGTCAAGATCTGGTGGAGCGAAAGTACCGTGGAAAATAATAGAGTTGAAGCGTTGAACTGTGATAGCAATGCTCTGAAAAGATGACTGTTTCACTCGTGACAACGGTTATTATTAATATTATTATTATTATACGAAGTTCAATTATTATTATTATTATTATTATTATTATTATTATATTATTATTATTATTATTTAGAAACATCTAGGGCGCCACAAGGCATAAACCGATGTCACATCAAATTGAAGCCGAAATCAGGTCAATATCAAGAAGAACAGTTCGCGAAGACACATACATAAATACAAATCACCAGCGTTTTGGTTAATGCAAATGTACTCGTTTTCTATAGCGACCGTATGGCCTTAATCCGGCTAATTTTCAGTGAATTAATCCGGTGAAATTCGTCACCAACGCTACCAGTTTGAGTGGGGGTCACGCCATTTAGGGTCCCCGTGTACGGACCGAGCTAGCCCGGTTGAGATGTAATCGGTTCCCAAAGCGAAGCCGTCAAATAATATTCGATGCAGGCATTTTATAGCGAATTTCCCTCTAGAGGCGCAATGACATCCAAGACACTGCCTGTTTTCTATAGCCTGTTAACTGGCAACAGTGTATGCCTCTTTACAGTTGTGTCGCATTAAAATCAATAATCAGCATTGCGCCTTTGTACTACAATTAATGTTTTACCAAATGTCCACACTTTGTTCCAGAAACATTCACATTAGTGGGTAGAAAATCAGTTAAACAATAGACGTAGGAAAATGATCTACTCTTCTTACAGAGTTGTCACCAACGTCACCAACGCAGCCAAGCAGATAAATGCCAATGGAAGTCACAAAATGCTAGCAGAATATATTGCTCGAGATGACCTATGCCCTATAGTACGCAAAAAGTACGGAACCAGCGCGTCCAAGCAGCGGCTGTAGGCTAATGTTGTATGCCCTTACCCGATCAGACTCTGACTTCAGTCCTGGATCAATCTCGACAAAAAGCCACAGATGGAAATGGTAAACCTCTTATAGCTTCAGCACCAAACAGCAAAGGTTATGAAATCAAGAGCTCAATCAAAACTAAATCGTTTTGGCAGGTTGCAGGGTCAAGTGGGTTCTATGTTATAGATCAAAGGTAAGGCACACGGCATGCAGACAGCCTCTGTGAGCGGTGCGTAAGGAATAGAGTCGGGGTGGGATTCATGCAGGGTAACTTGATCAACCCGAACAGCTGCATTTCACTACCTGCCCTTTTGTGGTCCCATAAGGCTATGGGGCTGAAACGATGTAAAGTAGGCCAATGGAAAGCTGTAAGAGGCTCTTGTAAAGGTAAACGAATTTATTTGATAATAAATGCAGCTGTCGAAGTGAAACACCAACACCATTATGTCGTTATACAAAATGGAGTTTCTTTTATTATAGTGATGTTCTACTACGTCCAGTGATACACTATGATCTGCCTAAAGCATTCCTATGTAGATATTCAAAATTGTAGGTGTATCAATGGCGACACATATCAAAGTCATGTCGACTTCCACATGGGACATCCTTGCCCTATTGGTCACATAGTCAAGATAAGACAGAGAAAGGTATGACATTGCAAATGATGCTCGTGAACATCTATTCTCTCTGTAAGCCAATGGGCTAGTAATTATTAAAGTCTCCTTTATGGATTGGATTCAAGGCTCTTTCGGTTGAAGCACATGACTCGCTAAATACTCGTCGATTACTAAAACCTAATCTACACAAGACTAATTTTTAGAAGTTACCGAATGGGCAGCTAAGGGCGAGTAAGGAGGCATAGAGCTACGAGTTATTATTCTGAAACTTAATAATGTAGTTTTTGGATAATTTACCCTATTTTCAAAGATTCTAAAGCAGACTACCAAAGTCATCAACAAAATCAGCTCTGAGTGCCAGTGACTATAAAAGTGAGTAAACAAGTTTTAAAATATCATTACCAAGCTTTAGCATGCAAGTACCTAGTAAAAAAGTGAAGCACCAATCAAATCAATAGGCCTATAGCTAAAGACGATTGCTATACTATTGCAATTTAGAATGCACGTTATGCTTGGAAGAAGGCGCATTTTCGGCCTCACATAATAACTCTTGTTAGAAGTTCTATGTTCATACTTTCCTATTTGTGTCAATAAAGTGCTGGATCACTTCGACATTTTTTGGGAGATTCCTGACATGTGCAGTTAATATGTCTTCACCTGAATAATTTTTCAAGTACTTGTGCTTTTTCTTACTATCAATCTTTACATGTCGTTGCATGCTTTAGGCGGACCTGAACTGTCCTACAACAGCAATGTGTCTGTAAATTCATACTCAATTTCATTGCTAATTTTCATGCTACACTCTAAAACGTGAAGAATTGCCAACACTGACCAATTTTCACCATGTGCGCATAAAGACGTAGGCTACGCATTGACGAGACAACAAGATTATAAGCTATGAATTGATGACATTGCAAGGTGTCAGCACTATTAATGACACCATGCAGTAGCAACATAACTGCACGAAGGTACATGGTTAATCAGAAAGGCACTATATCGTACATTGGTTCTTTAAAAACCTCCTAATCATCTCGAAATAAGGTATATGGGTTCTTGCATCTACCCGCCTCTTCATGATAATCCTCGCAACGTATGATTTGCCAACTGCTGTCGGTGATGTGAGAGCTGGACAATCAAAAAGAGGGATGAGGTTAGAATAATGGCATTCGAAATGAAGTGCATTCGGAAAATACTTAGAATATCATGGACAGAAAAAAGAACAAAAGAGTGGGTTCTAGAGACGGCTGGTGTGGAAAGGAGTTTGCTTGAATTAATCAAAAGAAGAAAGATGTCGTACTTTGGACACATAATGAGGAAACAGGGTGATTGTTTGGAGAAGGAGATCATGCAAGGAACAGCTCCGGGAGCAAGAGCAAGAGGAAGACCAAGGAAGAGGTGGATGGACAACATCAGTGAATGGACCGGCATGGACACAGAGAAGTTGCTGAGAAGAACCGAGGATAGGAGTGGATGGAGAAGAATCGTCTACAATGCGACCAACCCTCGTACCGAGGATGGTTGAAAAGAAGAAGAAGAAGTCGGTGATTTCACAGATGGTGACATATCCTCCTCCCTGCACTTCCAACCTGCGATTGGCGATGTAGTAGGTCCCGACGGACACGGTGTCGATCGTCTGAGTTGTCAGTTCCGCTGCAGGCCGACCCAACACAGTTACAGTGCAGGAAGAACTCATCGACAGTTTAATTAAGGACGGGTGGATGGAGCTACGTTCGATTGAGATCACCCTTATTCGGCAGAAGTATCGATTGCGCTGAGTAGCCCTCTCGCACTTTCCTTCAGAAGCCCAACTGCTGAATGATAGGCCGGCCCGAAGTTCAGACACTGGAACAAAGAACAGTGGAAACTCCTAACAAAGTACAGTAGGCTTCATCTTGCTTACAAAACAAATAGCTGTTTCTTATTCACTATTTTCATTTTGCGATAAAATTATTAGTGTTAATCTCAGGTTGAAATTATCATTCCTGATTTACACACATTGAATAGAAGCGCAAGAAAATGTCTGAAATCAAGCCTCGTTCTTCTTGAGTGTGTGAAGATTCCCTCAAACAAGATAGCCGCGTGTCGATGGAACAGATCAAAAGGCGCTGGAAAAGCTCCCTTGCCTCTAAATTGAAGAGTAAAGTAGAAAGAGAATCGTTGGTGGAAAGAATGTTTATTCTTACCATCACAGTGCACGGGATCTTCGTCCTGGCCATTGACACAGTCCTTGACTCCATCACAGGCCAGTAACTCCGAAATGCACTGTCGCCCATTGCCATCGCACTGGAACTCGTTGTCTTTGCAACCTGTGCCTGAAATTTAACGCAGTTTGTTGCTACATAATTGAACAGTCCAAACCAGGTGGACACTTGTTATATATAATGTAATATAAATAATGTCGGCAAATTGTTTCAAGATGTTGATAAATTGTTCAAAATATAAGAATATAAAATGCGCCCATCCGAGCGTAATTCGCGCTCATTTGCGTTGATGCTGTTCAACTGTAATGGCCCTCTTGCAATTAATTGACTTATAATGCAGAGCTTCTTATGATGTTGATCCTAGCTGACTATTGGTGAACGAAGGAAATTCAGCAATTCAGCATGCTAGTGTATTAAAGCCTAGCTTCTCACTAACTTCTAGTCTTAATTGTTTTCTTCCCGTTGGAATGTTCGCCACCCACTTTAGGTACCAACGGAGCTTACGAAGTTAAGAAATAAATCGTATTCATTATCAACTTTTAAGAAGAGACACCAAGACGTCTCACAAATAGAACACCGATAGGTTCAAATGAAATGTTATTCCGACTTATTATTTTCCATCGGACCAACAACATGACTTGTGTGAATTGATGTGGTCTTTCTGAATCCTGACGTTTATATCTGGCGCTAACAAATTCCGAAGCTGAGCACTTCATTGCAACAATTATTTTATTTACACTATATTACTCGAGACGAAGCACTCTGAGAAAATTGAGCCAGACACTAGAAAAAACCAAACATGTCTTTCAAAAGGTCAAAATCTACTCTCAAAGAATTTACTAGCTTTATTAACAGGCCAACAGTTCAACCTTGGCCTTACACTCACAGTCCAAAAGTTCAACCTTGGCCTTACACTCACAGTCCAAAGTCTTGAAACAACATTCCTACACAAAATAAAGTAAATCAAGTTCTACTTTAAACGATCTAAAATGCTTTAGCGGCTCAACATTTGAAATTTAGCCTAACACAAAAATTCCAAAGTCTTTAACAGCATCTCCCAACAGCATAAAAGAAATCAAATTGGAATACTTAGATACATAAATCACTAGGAAAAGACAAAAGCTAATAAGGGTAGTTCTGATTGAGCTTCAGCCATATTAAAAATCATTATCGTAATCGTATTCTCAAGATTTCTTCTAAGCTCTAAGTAATCTAAGGCCACGCAAGAAATCGCTTTTATATATCTTTGAACATCGTTGGTCACCTTCTAGTCTGTTTACGGAATTTTCTGTAATGCGGTTTATCCTCTTACTGTCGACGGTTTTTATTTTCATTTTATCCCTCAATCCGTTTAGTTGACGTTCCAGGTTGATGATCAGAAATTCGTTGTCCAGAAGCTGGTAATCCCATCCAATGGAGTCGTTAATCAACGCTTCTGGTCCACTCTGAACTCCAACCACGCCTTGGCAAAGACCCAGAAGTGCAGCCAAGAACAACACAGAACCATACATTTCGCCACGGTAGTTTTGCGACAAAGATATGAATTATACTGAAATATATTCAAAGTTGCTTCATGCAGCCTATCATCCACCTCGCTGCTGGCACCAAAAGCGAAGAGAATGGCTGTCTGCTTGCCTCTGTAGGCCTACGTATACATGGACCTATGTACCTGGGTCAAGTTGAAATTTTAAAGGTTAAGTTGCTGTATAATAGGGACTCATTTCAAGACTTTTGGAGCTTGTGTATACATGCCAACCTACTTCACAGTCAAGGTTATATTTTAGATACATGTCCTGTAAAACTTACATGTTGTAAAGTGCAAATTCGCGGGTTTCGGTGCCAATTTAAAAGAAATCTAAAATCCTGAAAATAATGAACTGATAAGAAATTGCAGTTAGCCTAACTGGACTTCCGGCCTCCATTGTTTAAAACTTCGTCTTCTGTGTATTCCAGTGATAATAACCAGATCTGTACTGTGCCTAGATGAAATGCCCGATCCTCTGTAGATGCATCTATTTTAGTTAGCTAGACTTATAGGTCATATAGAGCTAGGTCTTGTTTATCCGAGAGGACAAACCATTTAGTTGAGCTCATTGAATGACTGCTTAGGCCTACTTTAAGAAGGTTTCAAAACGGTGGAAATTTGTGAAGGCATAATAGGCAATGACCGGCTCTAGATTGATTATTTCGGACATATTCTTTCATGACAGATATATACCGGTTGTTGATATTTAATTCATTCCCTAAAGCCCACATTATCAGGATCGTTTAAACCCAGTTGGAACCCTTGTAGAGGAACGACTCAGGTCCAAATCTCTGCTGCATCTGAACTGATGCCTAAATAAAATATTTTGCAATTATTTTGCTCTAGTTAGCTGTTAACCCATAAACAATTTTTCTTAACTACTTTATTGAACAGCATACGAGACTATGGAGCAATTACAAGATCAGCGTTTTGGCGCTGAAGGCGGAGCCCAAAAGGAACTAAATATCCTGCCGTCACAGATCAATTTTCCATAAATGGTTTAACACCACCTACTAGCACATTCACCTGGGACGCTAGAAAAAGATTCAGCCTTGATGTTATTTCTGCTAAGAGACATTCGGACGTAAATACAAACGACAGACTGACTGACTAACTCATCGACTGATTCGCTGACTGAAAGAAGATTGGCAGACATGCGAGCAGATAAAGGCCAATGCAAATCCCAAAAAGGTAGCGGAATCTGCTGTTCGAGATGGCCTGCAGTATACGAAAACAACGGAACTAGCGAGTCCAAGCAGCCACTACAAGCTAATGTTGTACGCCCTTAGCCGATCAGACTCTGACTTCAGGTGTGGACAAGAAACCACAAATGGAAATCGTAAACCCCTCATAACTTCAGCACCACACAACAAAGTTTATGAAATCAAGAGCTCTATCAAAACTAATCGTTATGCCAGGTTTGATTAAAGCGGATTCTGAGTCATAATTCAAATGCAAGGTAACCACACGCGCAGACAGCTTCTGTGAGTGGTACCTAAGGAATTGAGTCGCGATAGGATTTAGTCCGGGAAACTCGATCAACCGGATCGGCTGCGTTTCACTACCTCCCTTATGTGATCCACAGATGGCCAATGAGACGGGAAACGATGTAAGGTAGGCGAACTGCAAGCTTTAAGAGGCTTTTTTAAAGGTAAACGAATTCATCTGATAACGAAAGCATTTGTCAAGGTGAAACACCGACACAATTATGCCGTTATACTAAATGGAGTATCTTTCATTATTGGAGCTTGTCTTTACACAGTCGTCGTCAAAATACAGTGCTGGCCATAAGTTTGGAATCACCCAGGCGCAATCTGTTGAAAACCATATTTGATCGCTATAGCAGTCGAGTCTATCAAGCTATTGAGTCGGCGATGGTTACTTTGTATAAATGGTCAGGTATACCAATCCTTGAGGATAAACTAGAAACACACATGGGGATCCTCAATTGCACCACTTTCCAACATGATGGAGCTCCTTGCCACCGGGCAAGGACTGTGACAAGATGGATCAATAGACGGGGAATTCATATCCTGGATCCAGTCCCGACCTCAATCCCATCGAAAACCTGTGGATGTTTATGAAGCAGAAGGTGTCTGAGGAGCATCCAACATCAAAGGTATCGTTGGTTGACGCCATAAAGCGAGTCTGGGTCAACCACATCAGCCCAGCTTATTGTGAAAGTCTTGTGAATTCCATGCCAGCAAGACTCAAGGCTGTCCTGGCTAACAAAGGACAGCACTCAAAGTACTGAAGTCTGAAGTTGACATTTGACTATCCATTTACTTAGTATGTGAGTTTTGAATAAACTGTTACAGTTTCATTGAGAAAAATTACAGTTACAATTTCTTCTGAGGCTTTTTATAAGAAAATTTCATACATTTCTAAGTGATTCCAAACTTATGGCCAGCACTGTAGGTGGACGCGGTCTTCCAGTAGGGTCAAATTATCGTTAGGCGTTTTTGTCTGCATTTGTGAATCAATGACCCTTTCTAAGCTTTTCGTCTAATGTGCCGTCAGACTTTGACTTTCTTCCTGCCGTTAGCTGCCTATTAGCCATCTCATCTTTCCACTTTTGTGGACTTAGTTCGAGGCACGCAACACACGACGCAGTTTAGTGTTTCATTCAGTTTTTTCTCTCAGTCAGAAGGGTCAGTCAATAATCTGTAATGTAAGCCTACTGCAGAATTCGCTTTCCATTTATGCCTATTGCGTGCCTTTTGCAGAAAATTCAAATATCATATTCTACGTTTCTAATAAGAAGTTAATAAGAAAAACGAATTTATTTTAAACCCTATTTCGATCAGATCCCCACCAGTTTGAAACCCCGATCTATTAAATCTAAACTCATATAATAAAAATAAACTTTAAATACTGCATTTCTTAGTAAATTGGAATAGATTTTAGTAATCAATCCTTTTCCATAGTATTATGTTGAGAATATAACAAAAAAACTCTTCTGGGTCAGGAATATGTTTGTGAGCAAATGACAACACAAAGAATTACGCCGGCAAACTTTAATCAACAATATTCAATATAAATTACTTATAAGATTATTTAATATTCAGTATTCAGCTACTCGTGTTTGCCAAGTCATATGTTGATTTCTGCTGCATCTAATTTCCGAACCCGGTCAATTGTATTTATGAGTGTTTCTGCGACAAAGAACTTTACAGCTTCAGAAGCGTAGCCTCTTTTGGCAGTCATGGTTCGAATCGTTTCTCTCTCGTACCGGCAAAACACTGTCCAAGATCTCGAGTTTCTTTTTCGCCTTTGGCTTTTTTGTTACTGTCGTTTCGTTGTCTCGTGCACTTTTCACGGTCACCGTCTCATCGTTCCTCTGGTTGTCACGCCGTGCGTCGGTTTCCTCCATGGAAGGCTGTTTTGATAACTTCTGACGAGCTTTCAAAGCGCGGAAGTAGTTCAGTTCATCCAGGTGGTCTGGATGCAACATTTCCAGGTATTTTTGTGGATGACACAGGTCAATATGACTTTCGTAAAATGCCTTGTAGCCGCCGTTTAAGACATAGATCTCGGGGTAGCAGAGAGCTGGATAGCTGTCCAAATTTACTTCTCGATCCCGGTTACGTAAGAATCGCGCCCTATGCAAAGTTTGAAAAAGACTCTAATCATACATCTTAATTTTCAAATAATTAGTGAAGGTAAGATACGGTAAAAGGCATACAGGTAATACAGGTTTGGTATAAACGATACATACCAACTTTATAGTATAGTCTGTCTGCTTATGTGCATAGTGAAATAATACACCAAATTCACTAGTTAAAAACTTTCTTCGTCGGTTTCTGATCTCAACCTCAAATTAACAATGTTATTGTGCACTGAAGTAAGCATTAATAGGCTGAGCATTATTGCAAGAACTCCATGCCACCAGAAAATGCCTCTTAGCATAAATGAATCATTATGTTTATAAATGCACACAAAAAAATTCCACGCATAATATGCCTTGTTTTCTTCAATTATGGTTGTAAACAGCATATCTACATCAAAACAGTGAATCTCTCATATTTGTTTACAATATATAAGCTCAGCCGGAAATATCTACGACTTCTGTTTCCTAACTTCCATGCATATATATAGATAAATGTTATTATTAAATACAACTTAACAGCAAAACTCATACGTACAGTTTAGGACCTCTTTCTGACGAGAATTCACAATGAAATATAAGAATGTTTTGTCGATTCGGAGCAGAGTTTGCACGCATATGCTGAAATTTCGTTGAATTTATAAAAATTTCCGCAATCTGGAGCTCAGTGAAAATGTTGATGGCTCCCTGCAAAGAGACAAGTGCAGATCTCAAGGAATTACAAAGCCAGGCAGTAAACTTTCACATACAAAAGCAAAGAACGTTAGGCGAGTCAGTTTTCTATTATGCCACAGGCTGTATAAACTTTAATAATCTATTTGATATATATTTTAGGTAACGATACAAATGATAAAGAATGTTCGTACCTGAATGTGACCATGTATGTATTCGTATGAATAGCGGCAATCTACGATAACGTAGTTTTCAATCTTGTCAGAGTATTTGCAATTGATGACATCAGCTAACTGAAATTATTAATAACAAAAGTTAGGCTAAAACAATTTCACACTATATTAGCTTTCCTTAGCTGAAGTCATTTTGATTAAAATATATTTTTACATAATACACCAGAAATAAATCCGATAAAGACCTGGTGATAAATACAATTTTCAGCAAATACCTAATAGAATAGGTATCGTTTGTTTACTAATTGTTGCAGTGACGGACTGTATTCGCATGAAAAACTCAACATAGTAGACGTAAAAGGTAAAACATAAAATGTAAATGTACATGTTTTTCTGTACCGACCGTATGGCCTTGATCCTGCTCATTATTAATGAACTGACGGGTGGAATTCTTCATCAGTGTTGCCCCTTTGTATGGGTTCCACCCCATTAAGGTCCCCGCGTACGGACCGTGCTAGCCCGAAATTATAAGTAAATTCCATTTGTTTCTTGCAAATTAAATGGTAATACGTTGTTACAGGTATAGTTATTATTACTAGACCAGTTGAGATATAATGATTCTTATTGAATTCTGTCAAGCAGGACATTGTTAGAATATACTGCTGAATTTGGACCTACCTTCACGATGATGACAGTAACTATAGTATTAATCACTGGAAGTACTATAAAACGTACTGTGTCTGGTGATATGCACTTCAGATCTGCATGCTTTCCTCTGACCAGCGGTAAGCAATGAGGTCGGCTGCCATCACCAATCAAATATTTGTTGTTTTCGTTTCTGTCAGATCCAAACAAGTTCGTGAAGATCTCATTTTCAGGTGGTGAAATGCCTTTGAAACGCTTTCTTGCTCTCGTGTCGCCTCCTGGTGTTCTCATTTTTTTGTTACTGCCACACTCTGACATCTGCTGCAAGTTCTTCCGGTGACCAAATGGATTGTCGTGGATTACTAGTTGCTGTAATTCCTGTGAAATAGGAACACCAGGAGTATTCACATTAACTTGCCCTCTGTTGTGTGATGCTGCAGACTGTTTAACCAATCCTTGATTTTCTTCCACATCCAGTAGTCGGAACTTGATCTCGTACACTCCACCATCTTCTTCCATACTACTGCTGCTGGTCTGAATCGTCTGATCACGTGGAGCACTCCAGGCCGCCACGTTATCAGACATGGGGTCACGCCTGGAAAAGAAAATTATGTTCAGCTGGGAAAAAGCAGCTAACTATCGCTGATCAATATTTGAAAAATAATAGATTCTCATGCAAGCTCATGGATCGAAAATTCGAATGATCCAGCGCTTTATAACTGTTTTGAAATCTTCAGTCAAGACACCTTTATATCGCTGAGAAAGTTCAAAATGTCTATTGTGTGATGACCCCACAGAGTTTACGTAACTGTAAAGTAAGACGCGGCAATAAACGATTTATTATTTGCCTCTATCAAAAACGTTCTGAAAAGATCAGTCCTACAGTTAAACAAACGGTTTCTATGTCATAGTTCAAAGGTAAGGCAAACGGACAAGCAGACAGCTTTCAGTAAGCGGTGCTCACTGAAGGTTTAAGGGATCGAGAGTCGGGGCAGGATTCAAGGACAGACACAAAAATCGAACAACGTTTTCCTAGTGATTTGCAATTACGATCTGTCAATAAACTGCGAAATCCATATAATCCCCAGAAGGCCAGTGCATCATTACCTACCCTCTACCATATAGCCAAGTTTTTTGCCGGACTGAAAAGTAACACCATCAAGCTATTCAAGAAAACACATGGTTGTGTTACAAAATAGCACACAAATCTGTAATAGTTAACGACAACCAAAAGAAATTCTGATTTCTTACAGCCCTAGAACCACATTGTTAGCATCCATAGCAAAGGAAAAGGATACACAGGAAGCTAAAATTGCAATCGATACATGCAACTACTAAAGCGCCTGCTATTAGTTTCTCTTACAGAGGCGCTGTACAAATTTATGACTACAGTTACAATTACACATCTACTGTTTTGCCAGGTATATCTTTGACTGTAAACGTAGCAAAAAGCGAAGCAACTGACATTATAGAACCTGTTTCGGATGTCAATTCGCAACGATAGATGAACCCTGCTGGCCATGATGCTGTGTGAAGACTCGTTTTAGATGCATGCAATCCATGCACTATTTCTTCCTTCGCGAGTGTATCACTGGAATCCTAACAATTCGTAATTTTTAGGTTTTAGTCAGCTTTGACAAAGCTTCTGGTTTAACTGGAACAAAGTTTCGCTCAATTCTAGAAGCTACTTATATGTTTTGTTTACTGCACATAGTTTATTGCCGGTGTTTTAACCATTACAATGTTCAGCATGAGTAAGAAACAATGATTGGTTCAAAATCATTCATTTCACTCATTTGATATGCATTAGATGACTGCTTCATAAAGGTAAAGTCGTAATTTTCGAAAGATAATTCTGGCAAAGAGTGGCATTTGATGGTCCATACAAGAAGTGTGAACGTAGATTTTTATCAAAAAGAGAAGTTTCTTAGGATATAGCAACTCAGTATCTGGCTGAACTGATTGTATAATCTACAGTGCTGGCCATAAGTTTGGAATCACCCAGGCGCAATCTGTTGAAAACCATATTTGATCGCTATAGCAGTCGAGTCTATCAAGCTATTGAGTCGGCGATGGTTACTTTGTATAAATGGTCAGGTATACCAATCCTTGAGGATAAACTAGAAACACACATGGGGATCCTCAATTGCACCACTTTCCAACATGATGGAGCTCCTTGCCACCGGGCAAGGACTGTGACAAGATGGATCAATAGACGGGGAATTCATATCCTGGATCCAGTCCCGACCTCAATCCCATCGAAAACCTGTGGATGTTTATGAAGCAGAAGGTGTCTGAGGAGCATCCAACATCAAAGGTATCGTTGGTTGACGCCATAAAGCGAGTCTGGGTCAACCACATCAGCCCAGCTTATTGTGAAAGTCTTGTGAATTCCATGCCAGCAAGACTCAAGGCTGTCCTGGCTAACAAAGGACAGCACTCAAAGTACTGAAGTCTGAAGTTGACATTTGACTATCCATTTACTTAGTATGTGAGTTTTGAATAAACTGTTACAGTTTCATTGAGAAAAATTACAGTTACAATTTCTTCTGAGGCTTTTTATAAGAAAATTTCATACATTTCTAAGTGATTCCAAACTTATGGCCAGCACTGTATATAGGCAGTATAATCTATCTACATCCAGAGTTATTTTCATTTCAAGTTACTGAGCTGTTGTAGAAAAGTATGTTTTCCAAACGCTTAGGTAACAAAGGCATCATAACGACAGTAGATTTTCAAATACAGTCCACGTTACGCAAAGATAATAATTGTGAAAATTGACAATGACAGTGATTACTAAACTTTTATTGAAAAACACCGAATGACTAGTAGCAAAAGAACAAATATTGCCTGAAAAATCGTTCGTTATCGCCTGTTACTTACTTTCGTACAATTCTGCTTAGAATCACACGGACGTTGGCAACTGACAAGCAAAAACTGTCTTTCAGAGTCTGGAAACGCATTCTTCTTGATGCCACCATCAGCCTTAAATTTATAATGCAAGTACTCAATCACAATATCCATTTATTACCAATAACTATTTATAATTAACGACAATCAACGGATCATGGTTGCTGTTGTGCTCAAAGTAATTTTACTGCCTACTACAATAGTACTATGATTACAATGACTACGACACTATTTCAGTGATGAAAACTAGCAATGTTAAAAAGCCATGATTGTGATGATGATGATTATTAAGATGATTGCGGTGCTACTGCTGCTGTTTATGATAATGATGATAATGGTGGTGGTGGTGAAGTTGATGATGATGAATACTATATAACCTGGAAATGTCTTCTGGATAGTCTGGGAGAGTCTTGGTCTGTGCTCATCTCCGATGCGCAGCGTCTATTTGATTCTGCACTGATACATTTTTGCCACTTTGATTTGATTTTTTCTCTCATGCACGGGTTAAAGCTCTTGTGTTTTCTCAGTAACAGGCCCTAAAAACAAACAAACAGCAATCGGTTGCGGTTAAAACACCCAAAAGCAACTACAACTTAATTTGGACTCCGCCTGCTGATACTGCGCCAAAGACAGGCAAGAAGATCGGGGGGGGGGATTGAAGGAGACGGGGTTCCGGGTTTTGAGAAACGGGAACTAGACTTACAGTCTACAGCTCCACATTTTTGTAATTTTGGATTATAGGCCATTTTGTGTTCACTTGTGAGATATTCGGTTTTGAGGTTCTCGCCGGTTGCTTTTTACAGCTAATACTTTTACCAAAATAAACTAAAATGACCAGCATGTAAACGCTGTAGGTTCCAATGAAAGCCAGCCAAACGGAGGACTTGAACACGCGGTAGCCGCCAAAAGGTGCCATCGAGTGAATACTACATGGCCAGCACCTTATCGTAGTTATTCGCTAGGTGGAGCGGACTCGGTTAGTTGAGTTCTACGTGTGTGCAGGGGAAACTACAAGTGGTGACTGTAACGGTTTCTCGAGCATTTACAGTAAATTTAATAAATTATATCATTAAGGCTGGCAAGAAGGGTGTTTTGGAGTACCGAAAGGCGCTATAAAATGTTCTTAAAAATTTGGGAGGGGCCAACTTTGTGACCGAGGAGTGGGGTGCATGGTGGAGGTTGTTCTTATTACAAAGCATGGACAAACTTTCTACTTTTGAACTGTCATGCACTGCATTGCACAGATATGCACACAAGGTGGAAAAGTTGTAGGTCTTATGGAAGAAACTAAATTCCACATCAGACAAAGGGAAATGGCAGACTCTGTTAACTAGACCACTGATTGAGGAACGTTTACTGGGTCCTAAGAGAACAATAATGAATATAAAGTGTCTTCGGAGAACAAAGATTAGCACGGTCCATATAAAAAGGACCTCTTCGGAGAACAAAGATTAGCACGGTACATATAAAAAGGACCTCTTCGGAGAACAAAGATTAGCACGGTACATATAAAAAGGACCTCTTCGGAGAACAAAGATTAGCACGGTCCATATAAAAAGGACCTCTTCGGAGAACAAAGATTAGCACGGTCCATATAAAAAGGACCTCTTCGGAGAACAAAGATTAGCACGGTACATATAAAAAGGACCTCTTCGGAGAACAAAGATTAGCACGGTACATATAAAAAGGACCTCTTCGGAGAACAAAGATTAGCACGGTCCATATAAAAAGGACCTCTTCGGAGAACAAAGATTAGCATGGTCCATATAAAAAGGACCTCTTCGGAGAACAAAGATTAGCATGGTCCATATAAAAAGGACCTCTTCGGAGAACAAAGATTAGCATGGTCCATATAAAAAGGACCTAAAATGGCACCACACCCAATTCAAACGAACACCGGTGATAAAGAATCTCACCCAAGAAATTAAAATGAAAATTTAATAAAAAGTGGTCCAGACTATATGGTCACGGGTAGCATAAAGCCGATGGACTTGCCTTTGGTCAGAGAACTCATCATCATCATCATCATCATCATCTAAAAATCTTACACAAATACGCATGGGTAGGCTATGGGCCGATTTAATAGGAATAAAACAGCTTCTAGCAGGGTACACACATTCATATCATAGTAAAATAGTGTATTTTATGGCAATAAAATCACACTCACAGTTACTCTGCCATGAAGAATAAAGAGGAATAATGCTATTCAACCGTGAAGTAACAAACGTAGGCTTATTCTTACTGGGAACCAAATGTTCTGTCATACTGGGTACATACAAAGCGCTTTCATGCAGGTCTTAGGATTAGAATATTAACACTTGTTTTTGGCTTTAAAAAGTGCATATGATCTAGCTTACTTAAAAAACCTGTAAACTATTTTATTTATTTGGAATGCAGAAACTTGAAAATTGAAACTGAATACGATAAACAGTGCTTGGCAGCACGAGATTGTCCAAATGTCATATGAATGTTAAGTACTCCGAAGGAGGTTCGTATAATAAAGGACTTACAACTGGTGACTGGTTGTACACGTGCTTCTCTCGTTTTCTGTGTTTCGGCAAACCCGGAGATCTATTAGTAAAAATCACAATAATTTATTACAAATTTGGCACTTCAGGGTCAAGATTTGCAAAATATAATTTAGGCCTTTCCTTCTGTTCAATTAATCTTTGCAGAAAAAATTCAAAAGATCGTACAATCCCAGAGTTATACGTTGAAGAATATCAGTCGATAGGCGATCTCCGGCCTATTCACAGAGACTTAAGGCACATCCAGATCTGAGGCTTTTCGAAAACGAAAAACGAATCGAATACTGGAAGCTGACGTAACGTTTAAATATCGTCGAGGTTTGGATCAAATGGCTTACTAGTCCTCTGATTACGTCATAAAAGCTCAATAAATTCAGATCAGACTTTGTTTTCATGATGATGGCAATGACAGTGAAGATACATGTAACAGTCACAATGATCTTCTCCAGTGAAGCAAGCATCACTTTACTACATAGGATATTTAAAAGGCCAAAGAATATAATGGTAAGACACGCTTACACGCCTCTGCAATCCAACAACAGGGCACCATTTTAACCTCCAGTTTTTGTTGGTGGCCAAACCGAGTTGGCCCAGAACAATAATAGTCCAAGGACAGTTAAATTTACTGTGTTTCCAGCGTCATATGATTGTATCCCGAGGGCCAAGCGTCCTCCAAACTTTTGCTGCGCTGAGAAGTTCAGAAGATGTGCTATAAGAATGATGATGCTCTCACAGCTAGCAGGAACAGGAAAAGACGTCTTACAGTTAAGTCTGATCTTTAGGCATACCTACCTCGGATAGTGGGCAAGAAGTTTGCTAAAGTCGCACAAAATGTGAAGGCACACGTTTTTCTATAGCGACCGTATGGCCTCGACCCTGCTCATTTTTCAATGAATTAATCGGGTGAAATTCTTCTCCACTGCTGCCAGTTTGAATGGGCGCCACGCCACTGAATGTTCCCGTGTACGAACCGTACTACCCCGAGATCCAAATCTCTGAAATAAGCCACGTGGACTAGCGATGATCACCTTTTTGCAATGGTTTACCTAAATGTCGCCCGTTTCGCTGGGCTGCGTCTGGATTTACACATATGAGAACACATGGCTGACATGATTTCAGACTGCTTTGCGCCAAACCTTTATTCAAATTGTTGGCTAGGAAGAATCCCCCCTTGCAGTCTTATTTCCGAGGAATAATTTTATATATATATATATATATACAGTATCACACAGCCTATAACATAAAATACACCTCCGGTGCTAATAATAGCAGGTTATAAAGGAATATTAATATATAATTTATGTATAAATGCTAATTTAAATACACATGTATATGCAGAGGTTTAGGAATGGGGATAGTGTTCGGTGGAGACCTATGCAGGCTATTTCACCTAAGGGCTTATTCAACAATACAACTGCTCAGGAACCTATTCATACAAATCTGCAGGTGTTACCTCATAGAAATCGTGTATTAATCCGAGTTCGTGGTAGCATTATATTACAGTCCAACTAAATAATATGGAATTCAATTCATAATCAGATTTTCTTCTTCAAGAGAAGGTAAACGCTGACCATAAGATTTGGGCCATAATCTTAGATATGTGTGTATCCTTTAAATTCAATTATAAAAGCTGATCAGGCCAATAATTACGGCAGCACGACTTACGAATGCCATTTAGACAATAACTTTGAGGCTAAAACCTGGTGTTACGGATGTCGCAAACATCTGCGAGATGCAGATTCGTAATCGTAATTCAAAGATTTCTACAGCGCCCAACGAAAGCCACGTCACGGAAACCAGCTTATTCACAGGCGCTCAGTCAAAATAAAATCGATAAACAAAAGGGTTCGGTTCCAGGTCAAGATCCAAAAGTCAGGCAGAGAGACAGCGTGACAGCTACGGTAGGTGGTGTTTGGGATTGGAGCAGAAGGAGAGATAAGAGGAAGATAAGAATACCTAAGCACTTAACTGTTGTGTAAGTCTTAGCTTTTGTTCTTTAAATTTGTGAGCAGCAAAATTATTGTTTGGATTAATGGTTATATTATATGCCTCAAATGATAGAGGATTTTGAGCACACCAAGTAAAATCCGAAACTACTGCAATGCAAACCAGACGCCGACTCTGACCCAAGAATAACCAAATGTGTCATACGAACAATACGCAGTAACGCTTTATTTCAACAGCACTGCCTACAGAAGACGCGTACTCCTTGTAAACATTAACTTCTTATTGTCATACTTCGGTTGTAACACGAGTAAAAGCTGTTCGGGACATGGGAGCATTACGTGCATGGTGGCCGATTGGCTACAGCGCTCGTCTCGTAACGCTGAGAGTACGGGTTCGTGCCTCCTCCGATGCGGTAACTGTGTAGGGACCTTCACCAAGTCCTTCACTCACAATTGCTCAGCTCCATCGATTGATGCTTAGTCATTAGATAGTGGCGCTTAATAAATCCAAAAATAATAATTTTTTGATGGCTTGGCCAATTGTTTGGAATGCACTTCTTGAATCTGTCTGTTCCATCGAGTCTTGACTAAAGCCTGGTTCATTGTGTTTATCCTTCTTAGACTTAAACTCTTTCTAACATCCGAGGCTTAACATTGGTTTACAGAAAGGTGTAGGGAGCACCACTGACTTCTGGCGTGTGCATTATTGTTTGAAGGCGCTATAGAAGTCATAACATTAGTTTATAAGAAAAGTTCCAATTTGTCTAATTATTACTAAAATTTGTTAAATTGTTTATAAATTGTGTACGAAAAGACACTCACTCTTCATGCTCGTCGCTGTCCGATGATAAGGTGACTTTCTGCGTGTAGTCCAAGTGCCTTAGATTTGAACTCAGGTTGAAGGAATTCTCATCATCTTCCATTTCGGATGACGTCACTCAGTGCAGGTGACCAGTCAAGTGTAAACACTTTTCCAGGATCGCTAAAATATATTTACTAAATTAAACCTTGATTGTAATATTTACGCAACTTTGCATAAGACTATTTAAAAAGTAAATTCATCTGAGAGAAGAACTTTAAAACACAGAAAAATTATTAATTTAGCCTTATATTGTTTTTAAGTACATCAAATCTCTTCAGCCGTAGGCTTAAAACAAGAATTCAATAAAACCAAATATTCTATAAACCACATGTTATTAACAAATCTTGCAAAGCCCTAAACAAGGGATTTTAAATCAGAAATCCCTTCTATCATATTTTCTTTTACCTTCAGGAGATGTTCATTTCCATCTGTTTATAATACAAATAAACTTCAACATTTTCAGGTCACAAAAATTCTCGTTTAGTATTCATGATTTAGAAGAATTCTACTTGCTCCAAACCATGCATAAAAGAGACTTCGTTATGTAAGCCAAAGCTGGCAATCGCTCCAGGCACACGAAAATCTTTAATGTATTTGTTACAAAATTCACTATAATTATACGTTAGATCTAGAAAATGTTTACAACCTAAATAGTCAGGTGTTCCACTTTTCTCCTTGAACTAGTAGGCTTCACCTAAAGTTGATGTATCGAAATCCTGCGGAAAATCTGATGCACACTACAGTGGCAAATATACAAAAAATGACACCTCATACAGCATGCAATTGATCGAAACTAAATCGGTAACTGAATACAAGCCCAGGTGCCTGTTTCCCTAATATACACGCAGCGACGTAGGCCTACACACTGTACAAGCCCTGTTTCTGGGGTCAAAGTCAGTGACGACAGATGACATGATTGTCTGACGAGGCAGAACAAAGCGCGCAACAATAACGGTCTCTTTTGATCATTTATCGTACCGATCGAATTCTTATAATCGATTGTTTAAACACCAGCCGATGCTTTGTAAGCGGGTCCAGTTCTGTGGAGGGGTTTCTTCGATACCGATCGCGGGATTTAGACAAAATTGCTGCGAGGAAGTAGAGGATTGGGTTATTGGGTCGTGCCTGAAGGCCCCTAACAGTGCAGGGTAACCTATCGACAGGACGATTCGTACTGAATTGCTGATATTCATGTGCGCTAAACTGAGAGCAAACAAAATTAGATTTCTGTTTGGTCATTTGATAGACCGACTGATAAGCGGAACTTCCAATCTTAAAGGTAAATTCAGTAAACAGTGTTGTACAGTTTTAACAAATCGATTACTTAGCCAAATATTCCAACGGTTTTCAGCTTTTACTATTCACCGGTATTATTATTCTCTGTTCCCCTGATAACCTTATCTACTGTCTGTTCATTCAGTCAGGCCTTCAAATAAATACTTTATATTAACATGTTCGTGCGATTTTGGACTTCGTATATTAGTTTCCCCGAAACGAGATAATACAGCAGCCAGTCTCATTGGTTCGGAGACCACATGTATGAAATCCTATCGATTTCATTTATTAGGTATTTGCTTTCACGGTTGTTGAGGACTGCAAATGAACAGTAAAAGTAAGACGCCTTGGTGTCTCCTATGTAAGATTTACATAACTATGTAGGCCTTCTTGTGTTCCCCAGTCCCCAGACACGTTACTCTAGACTGACTGTAGAGAGGGTTATGTAAGAACCAGAAATTTCAGTTTTTCTATCCGTTTAAGGCTTACAGCTCTGTACGACACATGCACAAATTGAAACACTTACTTCATGCAAATTTGCAACGTTTTCGGTTCCTGTTTTCTGCCAGTGCACAATTCGATGTTCATAGTTCAAAATCCTATTTCGGTGGGAATAGGAAAGAACTCCTAGTCACATAAAACTAGGCTCACACAGAAGTAGCTTAAGCCTAAATTGGATGCAGATATGTTGATTACTAACCTTCCACTTTAGAAAGGTCAAAATATCAATTATATTATACAAGGAACTATAACCAGATCTATCGATTGATTCATGAACCATGAAAGCGCTCGTTTTCGACCACGACGAAATGCGCTATATAAAAATAGATTAATAAACTTAACAAAGGTTTTATTATATCACAAGTACCTAAAAATAAGTTGGAACGAACCAAATAACAAATGTTGTCTCGGAATAAACATACATTTGGCCATCATATCTACTCCTAAAGATTGCTCCAAATGCGAAACCCTGAGCAACGAAAATAGGCTGTTTTTATTTGCCTAATTGTTCGTTGCTTCAAAGGGTCAGCTATCATTTGACCCCAGTTAGACTGGGGAAGTCTTGATGATAAGACCAAATATAGGTCTTTAAGTCTACAGGGCTGTGAATAGGATCATAAAATGCCACTTCAAGGTTTGAAATGCCACTTCAAGGGGCTGTTAAGACACGAAAGGCCTAGGCCTATCTCTTTTCATTGGCTTATTGTGTGTAAATTAAACTGGCGCTGAAGGCGTCGAACTGTATGTAAAAAGAATGGATGTCGGTCATTACGTTACTATGTACAGCTAGGATTGTTTAAACCGCCGACAAGAATTGGTTTAGATAGAAGATTATAAATACGGGGTCTGCTACATCAATGAAGTCTTAAAATCCGAGAAATGGGTACGGACTGTGATTCAATTATGACAGTTATGGAAATGATTCATTTTGGCAGCTGTCGTGGCAAAACACTTAGATGTGTCTAATCCTAATCGTTTGACCTCTTTGGTGAAGAAGCAGACCTGAGCTTAAATTATCAAACACGATATAGCCATACAATAATATTATGACAGTCAGTAAAGCTGCTAAATCACGTTGTGAATCCACGATTACAGCAGCCAACAAATATTGTTATTGCTGACTGTGTTAGCACAGTGATTTGAAAATGAATGTGTTTCTGCTCTATAGTCACGTGTAACAAATACAAAAGTAAACATTCCAGTTATTTGAGTAGGTCGATCCAAGCAAAAAGTAAATAAATCTCTTGGGTTCCTGGCAGAATTCACATGGAAAGCGAATTTACTGTTGGATTTGGACTGGAAGTAGAGTCAGAGTCTACACTTTCCAGCACTAGATGGCTCACTGTTGCAGAGACTCAGATAATGGATGAAGCCATACAAACAGTGTAGACCAATATTGGCTGCAGTTGCCAAGTGGCAGACTTTAAGCACCTGTTAGGCCTAAGTAGGTGTTTTAATTAATATATGAGGTGACATTCGCAAATCAGTTTGAAATTAGGCCTATTAGAAAAATAAGGCGACAACAAATGATTTAAGATTCTTTTTATTCTTATAAAATGAATTAGGCAATAATCTTGATGTACAGCCTACTAGTCGCCTACTGTATTGTCTGTATTCGCAATTAAAGGTTTATGTCCACATAAAATCAAAACTCATCAGCCTAATATGTCTAGACTGTATAATAATTAACTCGTTGATTGTTTCAATAAGTATACATTTTTACTTCATTCAAGAGTCTATATATTGAAAAGTTTCCTTAAAACGTTAATAGTAATCAATTAAGTTGTATTAGAATTAATATAGTGTAATATATTGTCCGATTTAATTGTTGTTGCTGTTCGGTGGCAGTCTTCCAGCTCTTGCATCCGTCTCCTGAGACTCTTCGCCTTCCGTCCCTCCGTTCTCCTTCCTCGAGTCTCCCCAGGGCACAAGACGACAAAAACGCAACACAAAATCTACGACTTGGTTTACGGAGTTTTACGCCGCGCCAGTGACCCAACAGACCCCAGGAGCTTACGGGGTTTTACGCCACGCCAGAGGCAAGTTAAACAGTTCTTACATTTAACTTCGAATTTCTGTCTGATCATTAATCATCTATCTTTTCGAAAGGACAAATTCGTTTCGATCATCGGATTCATGTGTCTTCAAGAGGAACAGTTCTTGCATCGAACTTGAATTTCTGCTTCTTTCTGTTCGATGATTTTCAATGAGTTTTTGTTCGGAATGACAATTTTATGTCGCTCATTCGATTGTGGGTAGATTTGTCTTCGGTAGGATCAGTTCTCTTATCGAACTTCAGATTTCTACTTCATTCTGTTCGATGATTTGCGACATTCTCTGTTCGAATTTAACTCAATTCTTCCAAGTCCATTTTCCAAATGTACTTCGTTTCCAGGGCACGAAACAATAGGGCCAAAGATGACGCCATCTATATTGCGATGATGTCATCGGAATAACAATTGCAAAGTGATGTCTTTATTATGTGTTATGCTTAATTTGTCAAGAACTAAGTAAGCAAGCGAGTAATTTACTGACCCTCACACGCGTACTCGTAATATGTAAAAAACCAAAAAACCTTCGATCGACAGCCGTAAAGTCCTGGACCACGCAGGCCAGGCCGAACCCAGACGAACTGTTGCGACAATATATACCTAAAACACACGATGAATCCAACAGTAAAGCGATACAGCAATGTATATGATACCATCATCCTTAAAATGAAATCAAAACACCTCACTTCAACAACAGATCTGTTTAGACCACTTCGCATACTGGTGCCGCCTAGCGAAACTGCAAGGAACTGCTCACAGCGTCCCCTATTATGACTTGCGATTCTCCTGCCCGGATTTCTCTTTATTTAACGGGTAATCGCGTGCGCCGCCCATCCATCAGAGACAACGAGTTCCCAACAATATGTTCCGAAGATGAGCTTCCCAAGTGTAGCTGACCGTCGATCGGAAACTTCTATCGTATCTTATCGTAATCCCGAGATTTCTATAGCGCACAACGAAAGCCACGTCACGGGGAGCAGCTTATTCATACGAGCTCAGTCAAACAAAATCGATAGGCAAAATGGGTGCGGTTCCAGATCAAGATCCAAGTCAGGCTGAGAGACAGCTACGGTGGGTGGTGTTTGGGATTGGAGCGGAAAAAGATAAGAGGAAGAAGGGGTGTCAGGATAGGATCTGTGAAAGAGGAATGTTTTCAGTTTTGCGTGAAAGTCCAAAGCAGAAATACAAGAAAACGCTTTAGAATCAACCGCTCAGTCCCAACGAAGACCCTGCATCCTTCGCAGATGCAATGAATTTGGGACGCTCAAACCGTTCTTCTATTACCTCGTTGGCTCAAATGACATGGGTATTCGCGTATTAACTTGGGAGGATTAGACGCTAAATTATTGATTAAAATAGGGTAACTTAAATAATTTCCACAAAGAACGAAATGTTGATCAGTGCCCATCCATGCAGCCACCTAGCGAATGTGCACACAGCAACTTCACTCTACAACGGAATCGCTGTCCGCCATGACAATCATTCTGGATATTGACCAGATTGCGGCTTGGCTTTGGTGCGCCATCGGTTGATGCCTTGTACATTTGACACTGGCGCATTAGAAGTTACTAGTTATTATTACGCTGATCAAAGAACTATCAGCAAACAGCTGCTGCTGTCTCACTTCTTAAACTTTATTACAATTACAGTTAAAATAGAGATTTCGGTATTACTGCAGTTATTAGACTAGAATTACACTAATTGGAACTGCGTAAATCATTTCATTGACCAATGAATATAAAAGCATATAAAATTACATTTAGCCAAATAAATCATCATTTGCTATTTACAGTATCTGTAGAACATAATTCTCAACTTTAACTTTGTAGCAAATCACATACAAATGCAATTCGTTTAGGCTTTCAACATGATAACAGCTACATCATCTAGGTGTTTACTGATCACTTTCAATCCTTCCAGGTAAAACCGACTCCAGAAACAGTTCCACTGTTCCTTCTGTCTAAAACTCTTGTACATCACCTAGCTCTTTAAAAGAAATTTCTTCCCAGAACTGTTCAATAAAGTTCCCTTTCAGTGCGGAACAGGTTGATGCCGATTCAATGAGATGCCAACAGTTGTTCCCGCGCAGTTAAGTTAAAGAAATTCCCAAGAGTTCCTTTGATCAGGATCGTTTCGTCATGGCCTTAAGGTATTTGAGTGCATTACGTGCGGCCAATGTGTGAGCCTCGTCGGTTGAGTCTCCTGACCCATGACAGACGGTAACTGGTGTCGTTGATAGCTGAATCATGCATTGATGACGACCTGTTGCAACATTCAACTTACATAATGTAATGTAATCAGGTATTTATTTGTATTATTTTTTTTTAGAAATTTGCAGTCTACAGGACAGATGAATGACTTCAGCTGCTCTCGAAAGATATTTTGTTAAACTACAGTACATTATAAAGATTGTAGGATGGATGGATGGATAGATGAACAGAACAGAATGGAATATGACAGACATAGATAAGTGATACAGCTGTAAACACCACATATTTTAAATCACCATCAGCACCTATAGAAATCCACAGTATATCACTTCATCATAAAAATGTGCTAACAGATACAAAAATACAATAACAGAAAAATACAATATAGATGATAACTATACCAGAATGTTTGGTCCTGTTGAAATATTACTGGAATGTGATCACAACAGAACTTATATTTAATTCAAGCATCCAGTTTCGTCAGTGACTTACCAATTCATTATAGTTGGGAACAGAATTACACTTCAGTAGCGGAAAAAAGCGAACAAACAGATATAAAGAATAACATAGACAGATTAAAAGAAGACATTCTTAAGAGCCATCAAAAGATCCTACCAGAAATGGATAGATGTTCTGCATCGATATATCTGATTTCAAATTTCTGTTCCTTGGCGAGTTCTATAAGTTTCTGGCCGCAGTCATCTGATGTCTCTTCGTCAATCGCAAGTCGCTGCAGAGAATCAAGGGCCTTGCCCATTTTATTCTTGCCTGGCTGGAACATTGCACTGATCTTCTTTCTCTCTGTAAATTCCCCAGGTGGTCGAGTGTTTTCTGCATTTTTTGCTGACCCAAAAGGAACATTCGCGTCATTCTGTGGCTGAAAATTTCATTTTTAAAGAATTTTTATACATGTGAATATAGTTAAAAACTTAGCTTTGTGCATTCACTGTCAACTCGCTCAGGCCTTTCGAGTGTGCAGGTCAGAAGAAATGTCACTGCCTCTCAGTTATTAGGAAACCATCTCTTCTTAACGTAACAAACATCCTCTGTACTGTCTGTTCTTAGCAGTTCTCAGTCACTATGCAGCAGACATAATCACATATCCAGCCTAAAAGTGGACCTTTAGTAAGTCGACTGTGTGACTGCTTTCAGTGATTTTATGACTGCACTGTACTAAAAGAATATGTGTAGCACAGTTTAATTTACATTGTATTAAAGTACCTTAGCATGGCAGTTACTTTGAATGCTGAGATTGGTCCTGGGCAGATTAGTAAAGTCTATGATCAACCAGGTAAGTAAAAATATGCCCCAGATAAGCAACTATAAATGGCAAAATAAGTAACCAATCCGGTTTATTGTCTATAAATGTCATAATGGTGGGTTTTTAATGTAATTGTAGTCACTAAGACAATTTCCAACCAAATGAATAATTAACTAGAAATTGGTCAGTTCGGTTAGACTGGCTACAGTAAGTAAGTAAACTGTTAGCACAAGTAGGTAAAAAAAGGAAGACGTTTTGAGTTTGAAGTCCAACCTACAAACCATAAATTTTCCCAAAAGGGATAACCAGATGAGAAAAGATGGATCAAATTTCAAGAACTGGCTGAAATAAAGTCGTAATACTGAGATCCTAGATACCTGTAAAGTACTAACTAGTCTCAAAGCTATCAGACTGGACTCAACAGTGGTGAATGAGAGGGGCAAAAATGGGAGGGCTCTAACCAGCGGAATTGTCTCCTCATCAAACTCCTCAGATGGATCAGGCTGGATCTGAGGTGTAACTCCACCCTGAAGAATGCGTTGAATCATGGCCTGTGCTGCATTTCGCTTAGCCAACTTCTTTGATTTACCAACAGCTATGACAAAAACAAACCTCACTTTTTATACATGTACAACAACATTTTTTGCCTGTTTTTTATCTTAAAATCTAGAGCAAGCCTTTTCTGCAGTACTCAAGTGAAAACAGTTTCTCCTATGTTTTCAAGACACCTTCACATAGGCCTCCATCATTTCTTGTCCTTTTAAGATCACAATGTTTATTAATTTATTATATAGAGTAAATTTTATATTGCCTCACAAAACTGGTCAGCCTGTATTTTTAAATACCATACATCGAGCTCACCCTACACCTTATAGAAACTGTGTACCTGTTAACGTGTAGAGGTTGGAAGTCAAATCCACTGCAACTGTGTGTTAACAGACTGCGGGTTAATTTTAGACCTTGGAAAGAGTATAATGCAAAATAATAGCATAACAAAGTCACAAACATGAATCCCAGAATCATATTTGACCTTGTTAACAACACACTTCTAGTGCTATACTTCTAGTGAGTTGGTGAGCTAATAAGTTGCACTACACACCAAGTTCTTGTTCCATGCGTTAAGTGTCTCGCACATCAAATAGGTAATGTAATGTAATGTAATGTAACAAGAACTTATATAGCTCAATGGCAGGCATGGCACAACCAAGAGTCAAGTGGATTCGCACTCAAATGGATGAAGCATAAAAGGGTCTGCATTGTAAAACTCACAGAAAGCGAAAGAAATGGATTATTACAGTACCTTACATTTACTTAACTTAAAAAGATGTAACGTGTCTCACACAAAGACCTAACTCCATGAAACTGACAGCAAAATCATAATGTTTCTCCAACTAAAAGACAGACCTTGTTCTGCAAAATTGAACAGCCGAACGGTGCAGACAAATTCTCGTGCATGAGGTGGACCCTGTTCACTTGTAAAATCATAGACGGGAGGTGGCCACATTCTCTTCTGGGTTACTTCCTGAAGCTCTCCAACTGGATTACCAGCCAGATTGTCAACTGTGTTAAGCCGAGCTGAAGGTATCTCACTACAGAAATCACAATGCCAAGTATACTAAACAACCAAAATATTCCATTTGTTGCTGGGCAATAAATATTCCTACTGACTAGCCACTGCAAAAAAAGGCAGTTGTTAAGTGTACCATATTTTGGCAAGAGTGAAAGACAGAAGTGCGGCCTGGTTCATGACTCATTAGTAGAAGCAGTTTGGAGTTAGGGAGGTTGTTTAGTATACAATTTCAGCAGTAAAGTCAGTCTAGTTTGGAGTTAGGGAGGTTGTTTAGTATACAATTTCAGCAGTAAAGCCAGTCTAGTTTGGAGTCAGGGAGGTTGTTTAGTATACAATTTCAGCAGTAAAGCCAGTCTAGTTTGGAGTTAGGGAGGTTGTTTAGTATACAATTTCAGCAGTAAAGCCAGTCAGAGACTAAGTATCACAGTTCTCAGAAATGTGGAATTCAGAGTAAAGTGAATCATCAGAACATAATCATCAGAACATCCACAGATGAAGTATGGACATTTGAGAAGGCACAGCAATATATATGTATGTTTTGTTTTAAAAGTAACTATATGATCAGTGCTTAGGTTATATACTACTGGTCTGCAGACATAGCCCAACATAGTTAAAGTACCACAGCCACATCCAATAGTGGAAAGAAATTTTTCACCCTTGATCAGCCATGAGCCACCAATGGACTTGGCAAGAAACACTCACAATGGCAAACTATCTCCCAGTAATCCAGATCACTACTGGCCTCTTCTCACTCCAATATTGCATTCACTACAATGGCTGCCTATCTGCCTTAGTTTACAAAGTACTACAAATACTGGTAAATCAATGATATATTTGTTTGTCAGAAGAGTTGACAATGAACAGACATTGTCAACTCTTCTGACAAACAAATCTGTCATCTAACACCTTGACTCTTTTTGCACCAACTAGACAGTTTTGGATGCTCAGGTTTCCCCATTGACTGGAATTTGCTCCTCAGTTCGGTCCACTCTGCCATATCATCTTTATTCAGGTCTAAACTCAAAACTGGTATGTTTGAATTTGATTACCCACAACAGCCTGCCTTCCAGTTTCTCTTACCACTGGATTTCGACTGGACTCCATTAAGGGATTAAGCCTTATGCATTACTGAAAATTACATTAGATTAAATAGCACATACGCTGCAGGCTTAAGCTCATTTGTCACTACTACTGCTATTCTTAGGAAGAGCAGATGGCAGAATCACAGCAAACCTTGTTAATTTCTTTTCTCCGGTTGCACCATTTGACACATCTGACATCTGGCCGAGGACAGATATGGCAGCATTGTGTTTTGCCTTCTTTTTGCTTGGCCCTTAATAACACATTTTAACAGCTTACATTATGCATTCTCTAAAAACAAATTGAAAACCTAACCTAAATTTTACTCTGCCTCAAAGTTGGAACAGGCTGAATCTTTCTCAGGATTTAGCCTGTTCCAAGCCATTGCAACCAACGCACGTAAAAACAAATAAATGTGACAGAAACAGTGTATCAATTTATTTGCCAATCAGATGACACAAGAAACTGGCAATGGGTTGGATCTATGGAGATTCTGCATCTAGATTCATGGAGATTAGACTAAGTACCAGACAACGAACACAGCAACCATTGATAAGCAATATGATCAAGAAAAGAAGAATGAAGTGGGCAGGACATGTCCTGATGATGGAGGAGAACCGCAATCCAAAGAAAATCTTTAAATACAAACCGGACGGAAAGAGAGCAGTGGGAAGACCGAAAAGAAGATGGATAGATTGCCTTGAAGAGGATCTGAAAGGTGCCGGAGTTACTATCTATGGGAAAACGGAGGGCAGACGGAGAATGACCCTTGAAGAGATGGCCGGGAGACGAGATCTGTGGAGGGATGTCATAGAGAAATCAACGACTGGATCCAGTCCAGAGATGATTACATGACATGACATGACCATGCAATTTAATTTTGAAATCTTCTTACAACACTACACGTGATCATAATAATTATCTTCTGCTAGAGGAAATGAGTGACAAACCTTTTCCAGTGCCAACATATTCCCCAGCTGTAACCTTAAAGACAAACAGCGGTTCGTGGACAGCCCCTTCATTTGCAACCAAATCATACTGTGGTGTAATTCCACGTTTCGTGCACAATTCCTGGAGATAGCTGATCGGTGTCTTTCCCTGGAGTAAAGTCCCCTGTGAATAAACACATGTGCATTTTGTTCAACAATTTATGTCATGATTTCAAGAAATCATAAACCAGCAGTATTTTACTACAAGATGACAAATCTAAAAATAAAAGATAAAATTATAAGCAATTATGTTTACTCAAATCAACTGAAACAACAGCACACCCATATATTTGCTGTTCAGCAAGATGCAAATCACTTCCATATTTAATCCTTTCATTTACTACATACTCTGGGTCAGAAAAAATGATCTGCACAAACAACTGAATCAGATTTACTGATCTTGCATGCAAAATAGGTGCAATAAATAAATAAATAAAATATGAAAATGTTTTCATTCATGATTGCTGTTCATTCATCTCCCATCTGCGGTCTAGTGCTCCCAAATAAATCTGTGGCTTTGTGCAAAACCTTTGGGTGAACCTTCTAGTGGCAGTGAAGTCCAGGCTCCAACGAAACCACTGCTTGCTGATAACGCCTCTTGATAAAAATCTTATAACCATCAGAAAATGACCTGGTTTTCAATATGTCTTGTAACTTACCTCCTCTGTTTCTGCCATCTTTACTGAAAGTAGGTATTCCAGAAATCTACAGATATAAAAATTAAGCTTTCAGAAGTGATAATTTTGACATACCTAAATTTCATTTACATGTCAATATTTTGTCAATTTTTGTCAAATCGTGTCAATTTTCTAGGTAAATATATCGGGCCTCTTTTTCACTAATGATCTCAGGGCAGCGCAGTGACCCAGGCCCAGTGGGTTGGGGCCTTGTTATGGGAAGCACAGCTCTAGAGTGTAACAATGTGGTCCCTTTTTGGGGCCATCCTTACGCTAGCTGGAAGCAGTTTGAGATTTTCTGGCAATTTGCCTAGGAAGATCACTTATGATAGGAAGCTTAAGAGCCTTAGTTGGAGAAATTGCCTAACAAGTGAAGTGAGAAAATGTATGATTTCTCCATATTTGGATCCCTTTGGGATCCAATACACATCAGCTAGAAGCAGTTTGAGATTTTCTGGTGATTGCCTGGGTGAATAACTCTTGATTTACGTTTTTGTGAGAAAATCTTGTGAAGAAATATGCAAAATATCACAATTTTAAATTATTTGACCTGTGGCTTACCATACCAAATATCCAAAGGTGGATATCACACCAAACTGACATAGGTACTGCATGGCAACTAGTTTATTAGGTTTCGTAATCGTAAGATTGAGATTTCTAAACCCCCAACGAAAGCCAAGTTGTGGGAACCAGCTTATTCACAGGCGCTCAGCCAAAACAAAATCGATAGACAGGAAGGGATCGGTTACAGGTTTTATTGGGCAGTATAATTATTGAAAGATGTGCTGAATTCAAACTTTCGGTTCATTTTTCATTTGAATAAATTTAAAATTTATGTAACTCTGCTGCTGTAGTTTCTATTTAACGACGCTGTGTCATAACGACGATGATTAGCGTAGTCCTTCTTTATCCAAGCTTGCGACTGGTACCACAAAAGTACGGAAGTAGCGGAGTAACTCTGCTGTTGTTCTTACTTGTCGCTTCATATGTTAAAACAAGCATGATTCTGGATGTGTAAACAGAAATGCCTACTCTGATTCTTATGAACACGATGGATATAAACTTTGTGGAATTACGTTCATCTGCGAATATAATTCCCTGTGCAAAATATAAACATTTTTTCTGCGTCTTTTGCCTTTAGCTTCTTGCGTTACCTGAAGTATTAGACGAGTACATTAAAGTGTAAAATGCGGCGTTTAAAACCGGTTATTTAAACATAAATAAAAATAAAAAATCCTCTGTTTCCGCTTCCATGAAATTCAGATTTGGCTCGTTTTCTACGTAGCTTCTGTAGCCAGACGGGTCCAAGATTAGAGTAGCAGTTGTCCAATTAAAGCCGTTAGAAGCTGTTAGATATCTACGAGTTCCATCGCTGCATCCAGAGGTGCAAAAATGTACCTTATAAAAATAAAAATATATATGTTTTATTTTTAAATGCTTTTTTAGGTCTTTAAGTTTGAAGGTTTTATTATTTTTTCAAGACAACGTACACACCTAAGGTGGTGAAAAGAACAATCTTTAAAGTGCTGCTGACGTACACACCTAAGGTGGTGAAAAGAACAATCTTTAAAGTGCTGCTGCTGCTGCTGAGAGTAACAATTTATAGAGCGCCGTTGTACGGCCAAGGCCGACAGTAAAGCGACGGTAACTTAAGTTTGGTGTATCTTTTGTGCACTGTAAAATTTTTATCAAGTGTGCTGCTTTAAGCAATTAAGTTATCGATAAGACTTATTGTTATCGAAAGTGAAGCCCAACTCTGCGATTATTATTGATCTGTATTGTCACTGTAACAGCAGTCAGTTCGATGTAAGTATGCATCCTTGCCGCAACACTTGGGAACGCAGCTGTCGTTTACACAATCGTTTGCGGGTTCGAAAAGTGAGAATTATTAAAATTTTATTGCGGATGACGAAATTTCTAAAATTAGCATATTTTAAATAACTAAAGTAACCTTAAAGTACAAAATTTGGTGGTTACCATTGTTAAATAGTTATCTGATAGTAACGTTTAAAATGTTGGTTGCATGACCTCTATTATCGCTCACATTTATGTACATGTTTGCGTTAACGACCAACCCAGACACTGACGTTATTGCACATATGTTAAATATTTGACATCGGTGAAGTTACAGGCCAGCTTATGTGACGATTCTCAAAAATCACGCGCAGATGGCAAAAGAGGCACTAGTATCGTAAACTCGTAGGGCGACAAATAGGGCGCTTTCCACTACTGCTCCGAACATTGTTCGGGCTTGAGTCAGAGTATCATTATAATAAGGAGATTTATAAAGCTGAAGTTAATATATCTGATTACACCGCAAATGCGCCAAGAGTAGCTTGGCCTGGTCAGATTTTATAAACAGGTGAGTCTTCAATTTTTTACTGACACTTTTGATAGAAAGTTCTGAAGCCTAGAGTTCGAAAGGCAGCACATTCCATACCTTTGGACCTGATGCTCCGAATGTTCTTGTATGCGTCACAAATGTGTCAGCATTTCTGGATCACGCTAAGTTGTAGCTGGTTCCCGAACACAGTCAAGACCAACCAGAAACTGAAATAGCTGGCATGCAGTCTTTGGCGATGTGTGGTGGTGCCATGCCATGTAGACACTTGTAGACCAGCATCACCACTTTGAAGTTGATCTTGTTGCAAATGGGCAGCCAGCACAGGTTTCAAACTGTAGGGCTTATATGGTCAAACAATGGACCTGATTACAGTGTTTGGTACGCTGTGTAGTTTCTTGAGCAGCCGTGCACTCACCCCATATAACGTGCTGTTGAGTAGTCCAGTCGATTGCTTACGAGTGCATGAGCGAGACTTTTTCTAGAGTCATGTGACTGTGATGATCGTATTTGTCTTAGTTGGCGCAGCTCGCAGTGGCATTTTTACAGAGATTGCTGATGTGTTCTTTCATTGTAAGCTCGCAATCAATGACTCCATGTAGTTCCAGTGTTTAACAACATCTTATGGCATTAAAGGCCGTTGATGTCACCCTCCTCCTATATCCAGGCTTGGGGCTGGCACTACCCAAGTATGGCAGTGGCGGAGTTATATAATGACTCCAATGTTAGCCACTTTAGAGGATTACCCTCATTGACACTTTTAGTCCATATCATGGGAACACTGAATGTTAGCATATATGAAGTTGGTTAAAGTGTAGCAAATTATTGCTTTATGGCTTCTGAAATCAAACTTGTAATCCCATTTTCACACGTAATAGTAATAGCATCAGTAACAGGTTGCATGTGGTGCTGAAAGAGTTATTAATATAAAGTAAATGTAACATAAAACTGTTTTGGAATTATCAATTGTACTGACTAAAAATACACTGTTAATTCATATAATGAAAGAAATACCAATTTCTGTAAATATTAAGTTAGATAAAATTTATGTGATGCAGCAGAACTATTGGGTCTGATATGCAAAATAATAAAACTTTAATGGATCCTATTAAATTTTTCAGACAACACCGTGGATTGGAGAAAACTGAGGAACGTCTAAGGGATGATAGAAGTTGCTAGGGTGCACACAACAACAGAAAATGGCAACAGCAAATCAGACTATGTTCTGCTGGGGAAACATGGCCGAAGGACAACTTGGTCTCGGCGGCATTGAAGATGACCAGATATTCACTCCTCGTGAGCTGGTAGCATTTCGAGGTCGCCGAGTGAGAAACATGGCATGTGGGGTGGAGCACACCCTGTTCGTGATGGAGGATGGGGCAGTCTACAGTTGCGGGAACAATGACCATGGGCAGCTTGGGCATGAAAAGACGCGGCGAAAACCAGGTCTGAACTGTTGTCCCTTTATTTCTCCTTTTTACGAAAGTCAGCAGGGCTATGTGAAGAAATGGCGAAGACCAGGTTTGATTGATATGTTGACACTGTCATTTTAGACTGTTGTATGTACAATATGTTCTCCTGTACAAGTCCTCTATGTATAACTCGACCCTTAATTTTGTAGGTCAAAAAGTGTGAAATTGTGTTTTAGTCACTGTTAGATATAATGCATAGTACATCATAAGCCAAGTTTGACTCTAGAACTAGAAAACTTTACAAAGCTTGAATGAAAAGCCATTTATACATTGAAAATGTTGCTAATGATTGAAAGATAGTTATTCATTTCAGTCTTAAAAAATGTAATATAATTTTTAACATAGGCCTTCAGTTTGTACTGTTATAGTTTACTAACAGATTTAACAGTTTAGAAAACCAACAGAAGTGAGTCAGGACAAGGAATCTATTCAAGGGAACTATTAGTTAACACTGTTAGCAAACTCTTTATTGTCAAAAAAAGAAATATCTAAACTATATAAAAGTCATCTAAAGTCCTCATCATCACAAAAATCTATGCAGATGAACAGAGCCAAAAAATGTAACTCTACATTTTTTGTGGTTGCCATACATTTGTTTGTGAATAGATGAAAAAACCTGTAATTGATAAAGTTTCTTGTTTAATTGAATTATAATAAAGTTATATGATAATGAAAGTGACTAAGTATTTTAAATTCTTTGTTGTGCGTGTGTGTATTAAATTTTTTAAAGTAATAGCAGGAAGTTGTCGTTGTCAATTTTTCCATGCCATCCAATGCCTTTGGACTTTGAACCACCATTTCTTCTAGTGGCTGCATAGTGAACATGATTCTGTAAAAATCTTTAAAATGATTTTAAGGAATTATTAATTGTACTTTATTAAAATTACCTAAAAGAAATACCTATTTTTGTGTGCAGCATAACAAAAAGTGCTATAATATTTGAGAACTGCATTGTGTAGTTGTCACTGAAGAAGTATGAACAAGAACAAGATTTGCCATTGGGTGTTTTTTAAATAAAATGTTTTTATTTTGGTATGAACCTTCATTTCTTGAACACACGCGCACACATGTGCGCGCGCACACACACGCACGTTTTTATATTTTTATATCAAATCGCCTTGTATGAAAACCATTGAAACTGTTCTTGAAGAACAATGTTCGAAATTCATTTTAAGCCTAACCATTAACATTTGTCAATGTTAACATGTTTATTGTTTATATCTCAAAATTCTTAATTAAAACATGAGATTCTGGTCAGACTGTTGTAACAACAATCCACGTCTTTGTTACTATTACTGCCTGAAAGCCCATCAAAATATGATGCGTTCTAAATCACTAATGTCTACCGAATAAACCAATAAAACTGTTCTTGGAGAAAAATGTTAGAAATGCTTTGTAGGCCTAATCTTTAATATTTGTCACTGTTGACACGTTTATCAGTCATACCTCAAACTTCTAAATTAAAACGTCTAAAATTTTCCGACTTGTACTTGAGGATGTATGGTATGTACTTTGGTGTTTTGTCGTTGTTTTGTTGCTGTTAATTGTTATCGTATGACTTTATGGGTGGAGTTGGGCTTTAATAATAATTCTGAATGAAAATTGCACGATTAATAATTTTGATAGTGTTGTATTAGGCAATATAACCAGCACCTAAAGAGCTGGGGAGTTTGGTCAGACTATAGCACTGGATCCACATCTTTGTTATTATTACTATCAGAAAGCCCATCAAAGGATGATGGGTTCTAGACTGCTGATATGTACCATATAACGTTTAAAAATGTTAGTGCTATATCAAAGAAATTACCACGACAGCTGTCAGAGATGAATGCCGCTAAATGTTTTATGCTGATTATATCTGGCATTGGCAACACACAAACCAGTACTTGTGGATCATTATATTTATTATTGTTATTAGAGTTGGGCATCAATTAAAATTTTTAACCAAAATTAAGAACAAGACGTGGTTTGGTTGTAAAGCATAAATTAAATTTTTTCCAGAAATTATAGCCTCATATTACACAAATGACAGACTTGTAATGATATATAATTAATTAATTCACTCATTCATTCATTCTGTAAATTTTTATGACACTCCTTCAAGATATCTAACAGTCCCTGCCAAGCCTCTGCAAAACAGAACAATTCGAATAAATAATTCCAGTTCTAATTTTAAATTTGTAATAGCAATATTTAATAGCAAAAGTGTTTTCAAATTTGTAAAAAACTCCTCAGAGCTCATAATTAATTGTTCAGCATTCAATCGTTGAAAGTTCTGCATAACCAAAATCTTTGTGAATGGCTTTGAATAAGTTGTTACATAGAGAGAAGTTAAATTTTTACCCTGCTGTGTACTTGGCTACATAAGACCTTGCTAGTACATTCTTGGCATTCTTTACTGATTAAGTTTCTGGTGTAAGGCTGAAACTTGATAGACCTGTGTATGTGATAATTTTTCGTCATTCTATTTCTTTGCCTTCTGTCTTAAACTACTTTCAGCCGACAAATATTGCAGAAGTTTAAAAATGACTGCCTTAAGTATCTGTCTTATTAGGACTCAACTTCTAAGTTGCCACCAAAATGAGAAATTGGATCACTTGTGTATCTTATTGGATCTAGTAGGTTCTGCTTTGGTGGTATTTTATAAACAAGGTCTTAAACAGTGACCTACCATTGCCTGACAGATGCACGTTATTCCTAGCAAATGCACACTGTCATTACGAAATGTGCACTGTCCTTTGCAAAAGTGCTTTACTGTATTTTAGTGCACGTGTCCATGGGTTATATCAAAATTTACTAAACCTGCATTCTGCCTGTGGCTTATCTCGTGTGTGGGGTATAAGCAGTTTATTTTACACAGTTGGTCACCAAGAGCTTACTCTATTTTCTGTACTGTACTGTAAGTTGCTGAACACCACAAACGAATTTGTGACAGGTGGCAATAGTAGAAGTGATTACTACAGATTATAGTTGTTCTGACTTAAATTTTTTACACTGTCTGAATTTAAAATTCACTTGTTTTGTTGTGGGTTACATTGTTATCAGACTTGATTTCATGGCTCTACTTTGCTGGATTTAAACTGGCCCAAGAAACCGAAATTTAGTAACCAGAGATATAGAATGCACTCACGAACTTTTAAGTCAGTTGTGGGCCTAGCTACTGTGGCTGCCTGGAACTACCGTATTAGCAGCTGTATGCATGTATCCAAGTACTTATGTAGCACATTTTAAGAACCTCACAAATGTGCTGCAACTTGACTAACAGTTTTAAAAAGGTGCATCTATTCAGGTTTGAGACAGGAATAAGAAGCTCTGTTCTCTGGGGCTAAGCCGAATATCAACGCCCGCCCTGGGAGGAGAACCTCGAATTTAATTCTATCCTCAACTGGGAACCAATGCAGTTTATTGAGATTATAATTCTTGGTATTCAACAACTTTGGCAAGTTGGCCACATTCCAGGCAGCACAGTTCAGGACAGACTGAAGCTGATGAATTAGATTCTTTGGCAGGCCTGCAAGGACTCTATTACAATAGTACAAGCAGGTCATGATGAAGGAATGAGCGGCCTCACAGCAGCATAGTGCGATAAATAACTAAGCAACTTGAAACAGAAATTATCCAACCGTTTGAAACTGTAGAACTAAGGCATAACTCTTCAATTAAACACATGCCAGCACATATATATATATGTATGTATATATATGTGTGTGTGTGAGTGTATATATATATATGTATGTATGTGTAAAAGCTCCTTTAACAACCTTAACATTAACAGCCTATATATGTACATATCTAATGTTAACAAACCAGCATATATATATATATACATGTATCTGCAGTTAGAAATCTGACGAAGATTGAGGAAGTTAAGCGCTTCAACTTTCTCCTCTTCAGTCACAGCCTTGCTTCTCCAGTCCATCCAATCGAAACCTTCTTTCAATTCCTCAATATCTTCAGCTCGCTTTGTCACCCAGCGACTGACTTTAGACCCGTCTGCATGTTTCTTTTCATTTTGCGCAACAGCCCATCTTACCCGCCTGCCAGCAAGGTAAGGTATATGGTGCACAAGGTAAGGTCTTAGAATATAGTGCATTTTGAGAATTTCTTCTTCAAGTGGTGAAACTACACTGTCCACTGACAGATGTGAATTTTCAATTTGCAGGACAAATCTACAAAACGTTTACTCCTAAAGTATTGGTTACATCAGTTTGCAATGCATTGATCAAGGCCCCAGAAATTTTTATTCAGCAAGGTTCTGACGATGTGCTCTTTCTCCTTTAGTTTGATTGCATTATCTTTCTCTGTAATAAACAGGTTGCCATCAGCGAATATTTATGTTTTAATGAATGTTCTTTTGTCCTTGTTACAGAGCAAATTGATGCCCTCCAGACACAGTTTATCCAACAGGTGGGGTGCGGGTTGCATCACAGTGTTGCCCTCAACGATCGGGGTCAACTGTACACTTGGGGTGACAACTCCTGTGGACAACTTGGTTGGCAGACGTCGGAAAATAATTTAAGCCGAACTCCAAAGTTAGTTATGTTCTCTTACCACTGCTTACTTTGAGTCAAGTCTAGTATTTTGCCTTTGTTTGTTGGCTTTAGCTGGTCATAAAAGAATCTTAATTTTGTTCACACCTGTCTAAAGTAGGCACCAACCACCACAGGTTGCTAAACATAACACAAAACAAAGGATAAGTGCCAGTAATTTACCTGTAACTTACCAAGCCTATCTTTAATCTGTTAACTTTAACCACTTGACTATACTGTACTCGTAAGTATACAAACAAGACATTATATCAGATTAGTTTTACTCAGTAAAGAAGTAAATCAGCATAAACCATATGTATAAACTTGTCAAAGCTTGTTCTGTTGTAGTGAATTTGAGACACCTGAAAAGAATGCAAATAAAATAATAGCAAAAAGATTAAGATCAGCCCCACGTATTTTACCTTTTCTTAGTTATCAATTTTGCCATCTAAATGAGTGTTACTTATTCTGTATTAACAGCATTTTCATGTCCTAGCATTATTTAGATTCAGTTTAAACACAAACCTGGAAAAACATAATATGTGAAAAATGACCCCATGTGCATTGAAACTTGGTTTTCCCTTTAAATACACACCCATTTTTTCTGCCTTTTCTCCAAACAAGTCATTTCTGTTAATAAGAGTTCTAGCCACATTTGTTCCTGTGGTTAGCAGTTCTAAGTTACTTTAAAGATGATAGTTCTGTCCGTTAACCAGTACTTGTCATTTCTGTTGTAGATTAGTAAAGCAGCTGACGTCTTATGTTGTTGTCCAAGTTGCCTGTGGATACAATCACACTTTAGTTCTGACCAACGGTAAAAGAGTCGTATTACTTTACCCCTAGATTTTGTGATGATGATGGTCAAGTAGTGCCACAGATTGCTTTACCATTATAACAAAAGACGAGGGAATTAATTTACGATGAAAGAAACTGTTCTTAGAAGAAAAGTAAGGTTTTTGGAATTGATAGTCCTGGAGATCTATGATAGAATTTTATTGTAGGAAATTTTTGGAAAATTTTATGAAATTATTTTGTAGGAAATTTTATTTATAGGAATTTTTTGGGGAAAATTGTAGGAAATTTTTATTGTATGCAAATATAAAAAGATTAAAAAATTAATTTTTATTACTGTCATCAAGAGGCCAGAGCAACAGAATTCTAAATTTTTATGACAAAAATTCCTGTGAATCTTGTTGCATAGATAGACTATCTGTCTGAATGTTAATAAATAATTTAATGAGTATAGATGATGAATGTGATAGTTATAATTTAATTTCAAATTCTTTTGCAGACAGCCTGATCTTCTCGTGGGGATCCAATCTGGAAGGCCAACTTGGCCACTCTTTCGATAGTCACCACATTGACAATCCAAAATGCATACGGAGTCTTGCTGGACTGGCTGTTCTGCAGGTTGCGGCTGGTGGATACCACAGCTTCTGTCTCACCATTTCACGTGCTCTGTTTGGTTGGGGGTTCAACAGGTAGTAGCCTCGTTTAAGTTTAATTTTTTACAGGTGAATACATGAAATTGAAGGACTCTGGGTCTTGTTAAAGTTGTGAGTAAGTAAATTTAGTAAAGTATCCCATATCCCACGAGTGAGATGTAGGTGAGGCACTCATTTCCTTTTCTTGGGGCCCTTGAGCCTGCAATGGATGAATACCAAGGTCCTGGACATGAGGCCAGTGCATCGTAGGACTTGCCGTTTATTTCCCGGCTTACGTCGGTACCAAAATTTACTCCTTGGTGACAGAAGCACTTGTGCACAAACAACTTGCCCAGGGCCGTTGCACAGAGTCAAACTCACAACTGCATGATCATTGACCAGATGCATTATCAATAGACCACCATGTGTAGGATGATAAAGGGTTTGTTTTGGCAAAGATATCTGGTCTTTGTAATATAGTGTAAGGATTACAGTTTCACTTGAAACGACCATCGATTGATGCCTTGGGCATTATGTTTAATGACGCTATGGAAGTCATTAGATTAGATTAGACAAGTTCCTGCATCTAGGCTTAGGTTTGCTGTTACTGAGAAGCTCTGCAACAGAAGCCTGGATAAAGTAGGAGGAATGAGCAGTAGGGTGCAGATGGGAGGGTATTTTTATTGACAAGATGTGGCTGACAGTGGGTGTTGACTGGATTTTTAGGTATGGCCAGCTAGGAGTGGGTGATACATCAGAAGGAGGTAAGAACGTTGTAACAGTTTAGCTCCACTTGCACATTTCACTTCTGTGGGTGTAGTAGACTTTGGGTACCAGTGCAGTAGTAGTAATAGTAATAGTAATTTTAAAATCAATAGTAATTCACTCCTTTCTTCTTTGCATTCTCCTCATGAGTACAACATACTGATGACATAGTAATGTAATTTATTGTATGTAGCATAATGTAAGGGAACATTTTTGCAGTACTGTCTCTTGAAAGAAGGCAAATCGGTTTGAACAGCACGGGCAATAGTAATAATGGAAGAATGTAAAATATGTTTTATTAAACTAAGAATAAGACCAACAGAATAGCAATAATAGTTATTATAATTTGCTCCTTTAACATGTATTACAGAAAATGTAATACATTTACTCAATCAGCACCATCATATTTAGGAAAGATGAGGCCCATGTGGGAGTATTATCATATTGGCTTCAAATGTCCTACATATTGATGTTGCTGGTGGGAGTTGTTCCCCTTTACTATTGTGTTTATATAGTATTTGAGAACTAGCTACTTTTAAGCTCCAACCTTTGTTTTTGCATCCTTTAAGTTACCTTCAGGTGCCTGAATGTTTTATTCTGTTAATATCGTATTTGTAAAGAGCGATTTGGTCTTTGACTGTGTGTAGGAAATCTAGGACCCCGTCTTTGTAAATCGCTACGGTCACAGAAGGCAAAATTTGTGGTGTGTGGTGAAAACCACACTGTGGTGCTAACAGAGGTGAGTCTGATGGACTGTATTGGTTAGTCTGCTATTATTTCATCTTTACTGAAGATTATCCTGCTGTTTAGAGATGCTAATCTAATCTAATCTTACGACTTTTGTAAAGCCATTATCATAAGGCCTGAGGCATCAGTCGATGGTTGCTTCCAGTCGAAATATCAGTCCGAAATAATAATGCATTGGAGAAATTGGGTTGAATTCCGATAGGTCAGAGGAAATACTGATAAAAGTTGAGCGAATAGTAATTTGCCTGCTAGGTATAAAGTATTCTGTTAATTGTGGCTCTTTTTTGCCATTCTTATTCAAGGCCTTGTGAAGATAATTTCTTGTGAGGAGATAACTTTACGAAATGTGGTTTCAGTAGTTTTCCGAACAGTCTTTGCAAAGAATGACAGATAGAGCTATGGGTTATTGATAGACACTTACAGAAGTCATGTGACAAACCATTCCTTCAGCCTTCATGTTTTTCTTACACTCTGCCAACTAATGAAGATTTTAGATATGTTTGCACTATCAGGTTGGCAGTGGTGTTCAGTTTTGTAAAATTGCTGTTTATGTAAATATCTGTTTACATTCCATTAGGTGTTGCTATGTTTGTTTTGAATTTTTCTAGACTGGTGGCGTGTTCACGTGGGGCGCAGGAATGTATGGTCAGCTTGGTCACAACGGCTTAAACCACGAGACAAATCCAAGAAAAGTGTTTGAACTGATGGGTAGTGAAGTGACAATGGTGGCTTGTGGAAGGTCTGTTAGTCTTGGCTGGTTGATTATGGATTCTCTTATTCTCATGAATTGTTTAAATTTTATGAAGGCTCATTGTTTTTAGGTATGTGTATCCAGCTAGGTCAAGTCTTACTGCTTAATATAAGCTACTTCAGGCTAACATTGATGGATTCACTTGATGGCTGTGGAGTCCCAAGGACTGCCAAGGCCAGCAAAATAGACTAATTTTTTTATCAAAGTGGAGATCAAAACCAATCTTCTGCCGTTTTGTGTCACCTAGACACCATCTGGTGTTGCTGTTGGGAGGTTACAGCTAGTTCTTCATAATGGAAGCTGCTTTAGAAAGAGACGAATTTATATCACACTAAGGAAGAATGCGTCTGTGAGGTTATGTCTGTGCATATTGGAGACTGTATTGAATTTGGCACTTGTTTGGTATCAAAAAGTTAAGTCTTTGCCTTAGACGGCCATGTGTTCGCTATGTGTTCCACTGAACATAAGCCATCTGTTTTGTAGGAACCATACTGTGACTTATGTCCAGCCAAGTGGAAAGCTGTACTCGTTTGGCCTTGGTGGAAACGGTCAGCTTGGAACTGGATCAAAGCAGAACCATCAGGTTCCTACGCTGATTCAGTTTGACACGAATTGTTCTGTGAAGACGAGAAGTCACCTGGTGCATTTCATCTCTGCAGGTGGAGACCAGTGCTTTGTTTCAACCGTTTCATCTGAGGTAATATCACCTGTTTAGTTAATTAATATGCTTAATTTCTTTTCAACTTAACTCTAGGGGATAAATTGTGTTAAAATGTTTTCACAGTCCTGGATACACAGCATTCCCTCTAGAAAACATCAGTGGCACTCCTGAACATATTATTGTTATTATTCATGCATTTATTAAGTGACTAACTAATAAGGAAAGTTTCAATTGATAATGCCACGCAATCGTGCGTAAGGAACTTCCTTAAGGTCCCTACACAGTAACCATTTTATTTGTTCTATCGGTTCTTTGATGTAATGCAGGTCTTACTTAAGACTCGTCTCTTTCAACTGCTTACCCACCGTAACCTAACTTCTGGTTTCTCTTACCTATCAGAATTTGACCTGATTTCTCAAATGGCTTATGATTTTTATTACACTTTAACTTGAACTGACCATCGAATGATGCTTTGGGATTTATAATGATTTTGTAGAAGTCAGATTAGATGAGATTAGATATAGAACCATTTGAAGGTAGGCTCAAACCTACACACTTTACGCTACAAGACCAGTTGTTTTTGCGTCACTCATGTATTGTTTGAAATCAGACTGGATTTCAGCCACTGACAGAATGGAGACAAAACATTGCTGCTCTTGCCTTGTAAATTGTATGCTAGAGTGATGGCTTGAGAACTGCGGTTCTTCCATTTTGCGCTGTTGAATATAGCAAGGAGAAAATCATTTGTCAGCTTTGAGTCATCTTGTATTGTATTGATAGCTCTTCAACGGATAGCATGCTGATGGCTGCAAATGAATATTTGTAATGAGCCAGTTTTTCTTGCCTCATACAAATTAACAAGTCACCAAATGGCTACTTTCCTGCTGATGCTCATTTTCTTAATCAGTCATACAGATTAACTACTTTTAAACTCGTGCCTCAGATTCATGTTTACTCCACACCTCTGATTCAGTTTTACTGACATTGTATGCGTAATAAGTGCTTTAAATAAATTATTAAACAGATGAAGTCCCTCACTGCTTAGCAAATCACAGTAGGCAAACAATTACTGCCTGGTAAGTGATATAGCATATTCATGTATGTATGTATATATTTATGTATATACATATGTATGTATGTATGTGTGTGTGCCTGAGTATTTATACATCACAGTTTAGTAACCTGTCAAAGGCACTGAATTAAAAGCTTGTAATTCTTATACCCTGTTACTTAAAAACAGGTCTGTCATCAGCAAAACTTATATCGTGCCTTCTGAGAATGGCATATGATAGCTTCATTAACTATGTGGTGGTCTAAAGCTTTAGATGTAGAGTGCAAAAGCTGTAAAAAAAGAGGTTGCCTGTTGGAAAATATTTGTGAATGTTTCGATAACGTGTACCAATTGAGCAGTGGCCCAGCATTGGTGGCAGGCAGACACGTATTGGGATATTATATTAGTAATATAGAACACATTTAACTTTATGTTATGAGGCTTTGCATCAAAACATGACCCTTTCTTGGTCTGCACTAAATGTTAACTTAAATTGCTGCTCATTGCACTGCATGAAGGTGATCCAGTTTTTTTTGATTTGTTCCATTGTTTGCAGTCTGGAAATCACGCTAAAGAGTTTAGATGTGGTGTGATTTCTATAGTTACGAATGAGCGCCTCGATCAACTTAGTTTAGTGTGTCCCGTGGAAAAACCATCTCATGATCTTACATGGTAACTTCAGACGAGTTTTTGTTGAGTTAATTACATTGTGTTAATTAATTGGATTAATTATGTTGTATTAATTAATTGAGATAATTACATTATTGCATTATTACATCACTTTTATATAAAAAATCAGTAAATTGATATTTTCATTTGTGTAAAAAATGGCCTTCCTTGTAATTGTAATTGTAATTGTAAACGAACATTTATAAAGCGCCACTTAGGAAACAGTGGCGCTCCCGACCTTCTCTAGCTGGAATGACTGCTACTATGGTGGAATTTACATTTTTGTTTTGCCATGAGTGTTTTTAAGTAGATATCTTAAAATATTTCCTGCTTAGATGCTTTTATTACATTATATAATGTGATTTATGACATTTGTTGTCATAATTCTGTATCATTATCACTAAAATGTGATTTTGTCACATCATGTGATGATGATGATCAGTACTTTGCCCGAACGCAGGTCCATTGGCTTTATACCACTTGGGGACGAGATGAGTGAGTTGGTTCCCTGTTGCCTTCTTCACAGACAGTTGTGGGTAAGCAACTTGTCCAAGGCCGCTACGCATTTTCTTGAGGCAGATTCGAACCTGCAACCCTCCAGCTACAAGGCATGGACCTAACCACTACACCACTGTGTCCTATCATATGATGTGATGTGAAATATATCAAACTCAGATATGCAGTTTCATATGTTTTTGTACTTTAAAAAGTTGAGAGTTTTTTTAAATGTTTGTTTTATCTTTTTTACAGATATTTATTCTTAGGATTTTTGTGGTTCTGGTGCATTTAATTTATCAATTGCCAATGCATTTCAGGGAGATTCAGAGAATCTTTACATCTCTTGGTTGCATGAATGGGTCCTTTCTTATGCCGTAAGTTGAAATTACCAATTCAAAGTAAATAAATTTGTAATTAGTAAGTATTTGTATTGCTTGGATTACATTTGGATTAGCATTTGGATTGCATTTGCTGCAGTGAGTTTTGCTATTTTTTTTATCTTCCCTTAAGTCCTAAACCAGTTTTAATTAATTAAGGTGACTTAAATAATGAACGTAATATGATGAATAATGTGTTTGATTTTGATGACCGATAACATGTTAAAATTAGAATGAAAGTGGTATCAACAGATATTTATTTCTTCAGTATAAGATGCTGACGTACTTAATTATTTAATGTTCTTTGTAAATTAATTTTTGAGACTGTTAGATCATTTTAGTTCTTTTTAGATACATTTGACTTTTATAAACTGACTAGATTCCATGCTTTCAATATGTAAATATGTTTTGAAATGAGAAAGATTAATCAGTTTTTTTTAAATTTCTCTGAAGAGGTGAAGGACACTTTAACTGTGGTCCAAAGAATCATGGAGTCAGCATTGCATTGGCAAGAGAAGCTTTTACTCGTATCAGTAACCTTTCAAACAAGTACATCAAAGACTTGGTAAGATCTGCAACAGATAAGTACATAAAATACTTACTATGTACTTCTATGAGGGTTTTGTTTTTTTAAATTTAATTTCCTTTAATTTTATATTTCTTTCTGACTAATCAGTAGGGCTTCTCATCTGCGTATGAGAGACTGCGTTGTTGAATTCCTTTTGATCTTAACTGTTCAGAGACATAAAGAGCCTATATACATGGAGGTTTAAAATGGCATGGTCCCATTGAAATGGACTGGGTTAGTGAAGGGTCTTGCTCTATTAAGTGCGTACATAGCTACAGACTGTTATTATGAACAAGGCATCAAGCATTGGTCCTAATGCATGGTGTGTTGTCAGTACTTCACACTTCAGTTGAAAATGGCAAGAGAATGTTTAACATCTAGAATGACATTCTGTAATTTTTGATGGGTGATTAATCATGCAGCTGCATGGAGTTCTTAGTGTAACTTGAGTTTAAAACATATGTGTTCACTGAATGGTGTGTTGCTGACACATGTCTTTAAAACAGTGTGCAAGATAGTTAACTGATGTGTGGCACTTAAGTCAGTTCACGATCTAACATGTACATATCTGACGACTTGATGCTTCAACCATCAGTTTCAGTCTCACAACATGGGTGCTTGTTCCAGAACCCAGAAACCTAGTCTCGCCCATATTCCGTTTCAAATGGTTAGATGTTGTCCAACTGCTAAAAGCAGTAATGCATGTTAATATAGGAGTTGGTCTGTACAAATAGAGAGGCAGCAGCTGTCTCTGTGTGTTGTTGGCATAGGAATGTACACGCATTCCATGGCAGGCGATAGTTGCGTTAGTATTTTATTCGTGTTTTCTCACTGTCTTTTAGACAGAGCATTCAATCTCGCAGCTGGTGAGCACTTTGTCACCATCTGCTCCAGACTGTGAAGCCCTTCGATTCTATCTGACACTTCCATGCTCCTTTTACTTTGATCCTCCGTTTAATCAAAGCCTGATCTGTGCGTTTGGAAAGGCGCTTTTCCTGCTTGAGAAAAATGCAGCTAAAGTTATAGGTAAGATGCAGGTTTTGTGTAACTCTTGCTGTTCCTTTTCTTAATTGGAATTACTGTTTATTTGAATTATATTGCAGTTACCTGAATATTTTATAAAAATCTGTAAAGATCTCTTGCTTTTGCTTTTTGATTTGCTAAACATTAATTGAGTTAATTAATTCTAAGTTTTGATCTTTATTTGAATTTGCTATATCTAAATATTTTGCTGAGCAGTGACTACCAAAATTTAAAAACTTAGATATTTTACTTTGTTGAACTTATTTGACTGCTTTAGGAAATGCTATTCTACATATCAAATGTTTGTTAATTTGAGGCTGTTCAAATTTAATTCACTGCTTTGGAAAGTCAAAAGTAACCGAAGTAGGCCATATTTTGCAGTGTGCTAATAAAAAATTGAAGAGGTATAGGTTAATAGGTTTGGTAGGATGACTCAATGATGCCAAGCTTTACTGATGCCTTTAGGCTTACTGTGCTTGAAGTTCGTTTCTCAGGCAGGCAAAGATCAAGCAGGACAGTTGCAGCAAGATTAAGTAAGGCAAGAGAAAAACAGGTTTTGATCACTCTGCAATCTGTGTGCAATTATTCTGATGCTTGTAGACATGTGGTGGAGTCAACTTGGAGAAGAGTACCTCATGCGAATCATTCAGGTATTGTCAAGTTTTTGTAACTGTGTTCATTCTTTCAGTGAATTTATATAGTGTGTTTTAAGATAGCTACTCAGAAGTGATCCTGGCCTGGTCTCGGTGAAAGAGAAGAGTTGCATGTGTGAGACTTAGTGGTCTAATTGCTTGTTAATTGGTCTGCAGTCAAGAGGTTGCAGGTTCAAGCCCACTGTCAGTGCACTACATACCTCTGAGACCAAGCAGTATAAACTGGTGCTGGCATAAGCTGGAAAGTAAACGGCAATTCCTGTGATGCACTGGCCCTGTGTTCAGATCCTTGGGATTCGTCCATAACCATTTATGGCAGAAGAGTTGAATCAGTGCCTCCCTACATTCCACTTTGAACATGGAAGCTTTACTTTATTTTGAAAGGTGCATGTAGCATCCCTGTCCAGAAGAAGACTAATACTAAGATTAATTCCTGCAATGATAAGCTTTTTCTAACAGACTTGTTTGAGGAACTCATTGCCATTATTTCATTGCTGATGTATACTCTGATAATATATGTTGGGTCCCATGCTTACAGATGTTTGATATAATGCAGACTGCGGTGAGGTATACATTGATTTACTGACGTAGTTGTTGCTGTTTGAGCTATGTGAAATAAAGGTTTAACAAAGGTTTAACGCACTTTGTTTTCTAAGATGTTTCGTTTCAACTACAGAATTTGCTTCTTTACTGTTTTTAAAAAGTTGGACTTCTAGTATTACATATTTTAAAAGTATCAGTAGTGCATTGGCCTGCTGTGAAGGCTTTTTTCATGCCAAGCTGATGTCTGTGTGGTCTTTCTTTCGTAGGTCTTCAAGCAAATCATCACAAACATTCTGCAGTCAGAAGGTCTTGTTGATGGCGCTGCAGTAGGTATTATGTGTAAGAGAGTACAGGTTAATGGATGGTTTGCACGTATTTTATTCTCCTTCTGGTGTGTCGGGTTTTAGCTCTTCAGTCACAAGGTAATGACAGATTTTCAGGAGGCTACATTTATGAAGCACCTTTTACAGACATGGTATGTGAACCAGAATGTTAATCATAGCAAAACTTTAAAAGGCACTCAACAAGTGTTTGATTTCTGAATTTTTTGCAGTCTATAGGTTAGTATGTTTAAAAGGAGGTCATTTGCTCCATCATTTTGTTTGGGAAAGCAGTGTTTCATTTGTGAAGTTGTATTCAGTTATAAACCATTATTATTTGTTATACTGAATATCATGTTATAAAATTTCTGCATATAAAATGAGTTGCAATTGTGTTCTTGTGTATACTTGCAAGTTTTGGGGACTCGATTGTCCTTCTATGCAGTGAAAACGTTGCTTAACGGCCAAATTATTTGGCCAAATATTGGTTCTTTGGTTGCTACGAATATGTGACATCTTCTAAAGTAATGTGTTTGCCCATGCCTGTCAAAATGAGTTGCCCCAAGGGCATAAAATAGCGTCTGATTTATTCATAAAAGACAAGCTGTACATATTTGAGTATTATCAGAGATCCTATTAATGCGTTAGTGTCTTACGTCTGTGTGATCTTGCCAGTGAGACACCATTGCGTCATTGCTCCCATTACAAAATGCGGAAGTATCCAGTATTAGCACATGCATTATCTTTCACAAAAGGCACAGAGGACATGTAAATGCCTGGTAACAGAATCTGTAAATGTCAACAAAGTCATTTTCCAGTAGTGCAGCATTGCAGCAAGAACAATTGAATGCTAGCATGTCCTCCATTAGAAATCAAATTTTTCCATAAAAAAATTAAGGAGCCGTAGCTGCGACCGCATGGTAACCAAATTTGTGTTACATCGTAGCATGCTATAACAGGTCTGTGGTATAGTAATCATTTTCATGGTACATTTTCCTGTGTTTTTAAACATGGTTTAGAAGGTGCTACATGTTAAGTGTCTTGATATGTATATACATACATACATATCAGTAGATGTACATATACATACGTACTTTAGATGAATGACACCTCAGGATTATAGTATTGTATGAGCATATATTTTAAAGATTTATCTGCAGAGTTAATGAAAAATGTTTCAACAGCCTCGTTTAGCCATATTAGATTGCAAGCATTGGGTGTATGTAACTGATTTCCAGTACACGTGTGTGAACTTGCAAAAGAGTGTGCATATGCACAAGAATATGCATAGGATTGTGTATATGCGTAGGTATATGGATATGCTTAGCTATATGTTTCAGCAAAAAATATATATATGCATATTTGGTGATGCTGAGCTGGCTTGGCTTTTCTTTACAGGGAGTTCATCGACGACAGAACATATATATATGTCTGGAGGTCCTGAGCAAACTGAAAGCAGTAAGTTGTGCCCATGGTTCTGGACGTAGTTCCAGTTGAGTATTTCTTAAATTTAGTTGGGATGTTCCTTGCATTCCTTCTTGTTGGGGAATTCTCTGCCTTGATGTTTTTTCTTTGTTATGCTTGATGGCGTGGTGTTCATATGCTGGACATCCACGGCTGTGTCTGAAGTTTAAATCTTGCTGCATTATTTGAAACTTTCTGCTGACAAGCAGTTGAAACGTTATCCATATGTTGGATTGCTGTTGTGTTTGTGGTTGAGCTGATGAAACATTGCCGCTTCTTTGTGACTAACCGCTGACTCGTCTACGCCTATGATTCCTGGCTCAGCCGATGGACACATGGAGTGTTAACGAATGTCTTACTTACTTACTTACTTACTTGAGGCTAAGGTGAAAGATTCTACAATTTTCTCTGACTTCATCTCTGATAGAATCTTATGTCCATGGCTGACAGAGGTTTGGACATGTAATAAATCAGTGTTGGCTTTTCTTTACGTGCTTCACCTGCTTTGACCTTTGTGCAACCTGGCCATATGCAGCTTTAAGACATGCTTAATGTTTTTACTCTCAATTTTATTTCCAAAATTCTGGGAAAAGTAATTGCCAGTCATATGAGAAATCACCTTTCATTCCACAACGTTTACCTTCTCTTGCAATCTCTTTAAGACTATGGAAAATTTATAGGTTTTAGTTAGAATTGCCTGTCTGACTCTAACTGATCAGGCTAACTGTAATCTAAAGTCTAAATAAGGAGCATTGAACGAGGTAAGTCGTCCAGTGCTTTCCGAGGCGCATAACCTCACAAAGAGGTCTTATTTCCCAGAAAGCACCGGATGACTTACTTTGTTCAATGCTCCTTATTTGGAAAAATTACTTTGCACAGTTCATGTTTTGCTCAAATCTCGTGCTTTGCCTCAAATCCTTCACATTTTTTAAAGTTCTTTGCATCATTTCAGTCTCATTCTTCTCAAGACCTTCATATGCGGTACAGTTGATTTATGGAAAAAGAAATCTTTCTTAAGGTAAGGGGCTGCGTTTGCTGAAAATATGAGCCTGATTTTCTTTCTAGGTGAATGAATCCTCAGATCATATAGTGCCATATGAATCATTTTACATACAATCACTCCATGAAATGGTTGACCTTCAGACTGACTATATTGCATGGCTTCAGCAGACTGGTCAGGTAACACTCATCATCTACTGTTTTTGTTCTAGTTACTAGTATGAAACTACTTCTAGTGTTTTGTAACATCTCTCAGTTTTATGAATGAACAGGGCATTCCAGTTATGATGAGATCGCGTAACAGGCTGCAGAGCAGCACTTTTCAGAGTTTCTTAGAAGGATGCTACAGTGTCGTCCTGTTTACATGCGGTCTTTGGGAGACAGTGTCATCTCAGCTGCATGTTAATGAACCGCGGATTAAGAGGGCTGTGGATGAAATACAGTAGTGTAGGTCTTATGTAAATCTTAGTGTGGCTAGAAAGCTCGTAGACATAGGCTAACTGATATGAAGGCATTTGCACTGTAGTCTGCTACCAGACAGTTTTTCCAATTACTTTGAAAGGCCACATTGCTGGCTTGTTTTGAGCAAACATGTTTGTGATTCAATGCTAGACAATTTATCCTTCTGGCTACATTAACATTTACTGAATGTTAAAGGTGAAGTGTGATCAGTTAGACTTCAAAGCCTATCGGTACACAACTGTTGTAACTTGGTTAAGATAGCAAGAAGCTGAGCTCCTGCCTGGGAGAGAGCTGGACTGCTGGATTTGGGGAGGGGAGACATGTGCAGTTGTATTAAGTTCACGTACTTTGGATCTGTAATGCCCATGCAGGGCTTAAAGCCAGCTGTAGCCAGCAATTGTTGCTGCCCATTGAGACGGCTGTTGCAGCTGATACAGGATGTCCAATACAATGACAATGAGGTTGAATATTAGCCAGTGTGACATGTGTTTTGATTGTACCACATGCTAACGCATCTCACTTGTTAAATAGATATTGGCAGGAGGCATGACATAACAAGGCATTAAGTGGATTTGCATGTAAACGGGTCGCATGTTAATGGGACTGCACTGTATTTAAATGTGCAGATGCATGTAACATATTGCAGAGCAGCATTTTACAGAGGTTCTGATAAAGGTGCTATATTAATGTGCAGATACATTCATGGTTCATTATTGTTTGTTTATTGTTTAGTAACATTATTTAACGAAGATGTCTATTGATCCGAATCTAAACTCCATTGGCAACAGGAAAGAATTTGTGGTGCCAGATTGCAAAATGCGTATGAGTTTCACCTCCATAGACAGGGTTCAAATTCTGGTGCATCATGTGAATTGAAAACTTGTGCTCAGGCTGTGAAACCAGGAGGGCAAGGTAGTACAGATTTGGATTGCCATTGTTGTTTACTCTTGAGTTACCATTCAGTGCCTCTGTAACACTAGTGTTGTTTAAATCATGCAATACACGAGCGGTTAACTTAGAAGGTTGCTGTGACATTTACTGAACTGTGACAAACAGACAAATCTGGCTTTTGTGGTGGTGACTGGCATGTTGTTTTTAAAATACGATGTTAATAATTGGTTGTTTTGTGATTGCAGATCAGGCCGTCTATGGATGAAAATCCATCAGTGCTGCCTTTACCAGTCAAACTCCAGGTATCCATAAGAAACTAGTGTTTTCTGTCTCTGTTTGTTTCTGTCTGAATGCTTTTTGTCTCTTTTCTGCCTTAAGGATTAGTTAACTTTTAATTCTGAACTTAACATTTTTTATTAAAGAAATATGAAAGGTCGGCATAGGAAACATCGACGTGAACTGATGTATAAATGTCTAATTTTTAATTTTTTTCAGGGTACCCTGTGGTCATTCTGCCATTACCCTTTTATTTTTGATGGCCAGTCAAAGACTCTGCTGCTGAAAGTAGACGCCCATATTCAGATGACAGTAAGTCGTGTTAATAGATCAATTACTTTCTTTTTTTTTTTTACCAAGGTAAGTATAATCCCTTGGTTGTTCAAAAATTTCCGGAGAAAAAGAGAGAGAGGGACTCTGGAGCGGCTAATCCTCGTCTGGATTCGGCACCACAAATGTACCGTGGAAGGCGACTGCATTGAAACGCTGTAATGTTATAGATAAGCGTTGAAAAAGGTAACCTGTTTCTCTACTATCTCCGGATATGAGGGACAATATACGCCCCAAGTCTGTGAGAAAGGTCATACCCAAACCATTGATAGGGCCTAAAGTCTCAAAGGCCAGAGGGACAAAGTGGTATGCATTAGTGAGATGATCATATTTACTTTCTTAATTCTCTTTGCTTAAAAGATACTTTCTAGCTCCAGAACATAAGGGAGAACTACTTTGTTCTCTGTTTATATGATATTGTGTATTCTGATATATGTTTTGATCTGTGTATCATCATACTCTGTACATCCACATTTCTACATTGCTTTATGATGTATGATTTACAGGTTGCAATGGGAGGGGCGTATTTAACTAGTGTGCTCTTGCGACAGCCGGAAATTCCCGTACTTCTCCTTTGTGTGACACGGGAAAATATTGTCCGTAACACAATCGATCAGTTGAGCAAGTATGGTGACCTAGAGTTGAAGAAGCCACTCAGGGTGGGGCATTGGTTTCTGTTATCATCTTTGTTTTCATTTCTATTATCAGCTTATTTTGAAATTGTACCCTTAAGACTTAAAAATGTTGTGGATATTTGGAATTACATCTGGAATGGCAGCTGCTTATCAAGTGCTGATGTACAAAAAATGCTGTGAAGAGCAACAGCACTGAAGCACTGAATTGTCCATGCCAGGCATTGAAAACAATGTGTGGTCTTTCTTGTCTCTCCAGAGACGTTAGTGAGGCTTTGTCCCAGTTCTGTGATGAACTGGTGTTATAAACTACACATTTGGTACTGTGTTAGTCAGTGCTAGCTTTGTTGCTCTTTCCTTGTTTGCTGTTAGTTATGATATTTGCTCATTCTTTGATTCAGATCACTCGCACTGTCACATTGACTTGGTTAGCACAGTGGCAGATTATCGATGTATTTACTTCTTCTAAGTCCAGGGTTTGAATCCTGATGTACCATTGAAACTGGTAGTTGATGCAGATAGTTGTGATCAGGAAAGTACAGTGAAAAGAAGCAACGAAATGGAGTGATGAAGGCAGAATTCTTATTATTAACTGTGACATTGGCTCAGCAGGTGTTGTATAGTGACAACATTGAGTCATTTGTCACAAGACAGCATGGCAGAAGTGCAGTCAGCAAGATGGCAACGGGTTTGTTGATGTCAGCACCATCTAGGATGCAAATTCTGTTGCCAGTCATCAAAGTGTTTGAAGTTCAAGAAATATTGTGGGACCAGACTGCGGTTTTAGAATGCAACTGTGGCTGTGATCTAACAGTCAGTGAAGTTATTGGTCAGTGTGTTTGTGGCGATTACTGAAAAGAGTGCAAACTTCTGTCTTTATCTGCGCGAGAAGAATTACATATCTTAGAAAGCATCCTTTGTGGTTATTCTCGATTGCACTCCAGCCTGTGCGAAATACAAACTTTGCTTTTATGCGTATGTCAGTACCTTGCAGGAAATGATCTGGAGGCTGTCAGGTTTGGAGCATTTAGCATCTAGCGACAAGCCATCTGAGCAAGGGATGATTATGAAGAAGATATTCTAATTTTAACTCACAGTTCCTTGGTGGTAGTGTATCTGGGGTGGCTTAGATTGAGTTACATTTTTGCTAGCTTAGGTTGTTGTTGTGTTGAAGTGCTACTTTGTTCTACAAAGTTGAAAAATAAGTCACTAATACTGAGTAAAAAATATTACAGATGTTTGGTATCACAAACACGTTGTGTAACTATAAGTGTATTTTCTAGGTGATATTCACGGATGAAGAGGCACTGGATGCTGGCGGTGTACGTAAGGTGAGTATCTCTTGCTTTCAGCATTGATATCTTCTTGATAACAATGCCTTAAGCTGTAGGCCTACATCTTCATCCTTAGTTCCAGTTTAACCCTTTAATTGCACTTAGAAATTAAAAATAAATCCTTAACTACTGGCAGATCAAGAACTCCATAGACTGTCCTGTAATTCAAATTATTGATTATTTGTAACGTGATAACTGATTGGTTTGAGTGCTCATCTTGTAAAATGGATTTTGCAGGTTTGATTCTCCCCTTAGATGGTTACCATATAGAGGCCTAACATGGACGTTGCAGGTTTGATTCTCCCCTTAGATGGTTACCATATAGAGACCTAACACATGGACGTTGCAGGTTTGATTCTCCCCTTAGATGGTTACCACATAGAGACCTTGAACAATTCACACACAAACTACCATCAGTTGATGCTCTGTGATTCTTGTAGTGTTTTTTCTAGTTTCTAACCTTCCGTGGAGTTCTTGTGAAAAAGTGGGGTAACGAACTATGATTGTGTATGCTTACTGACTTGGTTTCTGTTAGGAATTCTTCATGCTGCTTCTGCGTGATTTACTTGATCCAAAGTATGGAATGTTTGAATACTATGAAGAGTCGAAGCTTCTCTGGTTCTGTCCACAGGTAAAAGATATTCTATGCATTTCTTAATTTACTTTCTGGTTATCTTATCTCCTTTGATCAATTTCTGAAAATTTCCCTACCAAAAGTTGTGTACCTTCTTCAGCTTTTGGTGACCTTAAGCTGAATGCTTTTATTAGTTTTCAATGACCTGATACTAAAAGCCTTAAGGAGTTTATGAAGAATATGGATTCATACAAGGACTTAATTTTTTTGCAAATTTTTGATTGAAATTGTCACCAGATCTAAAAGAGCTGGTATCAAGTCACTTTATATGGTGCCTTTTAAGTGCCGGTCAGTTGTGCTGCACATATGACTATCTAACTGAGATTTAAACGAGTGCATTTGAAAGTGTGTGCAGAACAAAGTCACATGCAGCAGTATGTTAATATTATAGGAAACTCTTCCAAGAGGAAGGTCCAAGACAGAAGAAGGTAGAGTAGGCCCAAGTTTTTATATGGTAGCGTGGCATCTGTACTTCTCTGCAGGCAGAAGAATTCAATGACTGTTTACCCAGCTGACTTGAGAATAAAGCACTTAGCTCCTGTATGTATGCCAGGGCAGTGCCAACAGGTGAAGCACATCCCAGGAGAAGGTTCCTGAATGTGATTCCTTTCCTGATAGGAATCGAGTGCAACTTGAATGTATTCTGAAAAGTAGCTAGCTTATAATTCTGAGCAGTTTGTGGTAAACAACCGGGACTATTTGGAAAATTCCGAGCTTATTTTTACTACTGTGTTTGAAGTAATTAACTTTCTCCAGGCTGATTTTTCATAAACAATCAAAACAGCCTTTGTGTAGCCATAATGCTCTGAATGGTTTTTGCAATGATATCAGCAGGAACATCATCATGTTGGTGGGCATATTCTTGCCTTTTAAATGTTCCACTGTAGGGAATAACCTACATATTAATGTGAACCAGGGTCTCTACCTAAATGCAACATCTACTGCAAAACTAGGAGGGATGTCAGTCAGTCTGACTTCTTTGAGGCAAGCTGACTATTTTCATGTTCTTGACTGCAAATTAACTTGGCATTTTAAAACTGAGGTACATTTGACTACCTCCCAGAAATGCCCTTAAAGGGTACTGTACAAATATTGTACTGTACTACAAACATCAAATATTTGTTTTATGTTACCAATTACTTGATTCGGCTTACGTTATTCATATTACAGAATTATGTGACTGCTTCTGTTTCTGCTGGAACCCTTTGGTTGTTGAAATACTTCACAGAATAAGTTGTGTTCTTGGTTGCAGAGTTTTGAATCTGCTGAGAACTACCAGTTGGTTGGCGTTGTCTGTGGTTTGGCTATTTACAACAGCACCATCATTGACCTCAGCCTGCCTCTTGCCATCTTCAAGAAACTGCTCAAGAAGTACGTCTGCAACACTTTGCTTTGTTGTTACCTGAAGAACTTCGATCAAATATGCAGATTATTTCTAAAGACAAATTAAAGTAAATGAAGTAATGTACTGTAGTGTAACTAAACATTTATGGAGCACCTTTTCTTAGCATCTAAAATTTGTTGTCTTCACATTCTGAATTCTGCAGTATATTGGAGTACCAGTATGCATATTAGGTGCAGTTTCTGCAATGGTAGCTGTAAAGTTTAGTTAGTTTTGAAAGTAGTCTAGTGGTGAAGTAACAGAAATTGCACGTGTAGTCAGGTAAAAAAAATTAGTAGTTTGGTTTGGACCGTGTATATTCAAGGCTTTTTGCTTTAGATGTTGACACTAAAGTTGTTTTAGTAAATTTGAGAGGTTCATGAGAGACACTATATTAACACTCATATATATATATAGATATAGCTTAGATCTGTTTGATTAAATGGTGATGTATAGTTTGATTGAACACTGGTTATACTTTATCTTTTTCATTTTTTTGTCCTACCAGATTCTACATTTATGTTTAATTTACACTGGCTTTTACAGTATGATTTGGAATGTGTTTTTGCTTGGAGCAACCATCAATTGATCCCTTGTGCATTACATTAGTAGTTCTATAGAAGTTTTCAGATTTGATTAGATTAGATTAGAGTTTTCCATTATGCTGTTTTGTGGTAAATTGTGTTTTACTTTATATGGTGTTGTTTTCATAAACACATTTCTTCTATACTTGTTTACTTATATAAAGCACAGAGCAGAGTGTGAGTACATCACGAGTCTGAGTTTGTGCTCCCGTACACATGTGCAAGATAAAATCAGAGAATGTCACCAGTGACGGTTGTCATATTGTGATATCTGTCATGTGATGACATTCACTTTGTGACAAGTATCAGCTCTCGGTTTCTAGTCATCATGAGAGATATTTTGTTACATACAAACTTGTAGTGGTTTAATTTGTCTAACTGAGAATTTTATCTAACCTAATCGTGTAGTTATGATCTAACTGAGAATTTTATCTAACCCAATCATGTAGTTATGATCTAGCTGAGAATTTTATCTAACCCAATCATGTGGTTATGATCTAACTGAGAATTTTATCTAACCTAATCATGTAGTTATGATCTAACTGAGAATTTTATCTAACCCAATCTTGTAGTTATGATCTAACTGAGAATTTTATCTAACCTAATCATGTAGTTATGATCTAACTAAGAATTTTATCTAACCCAATCATGTAGTTATGATCTAACTGGGAATTTTATCTAACCCAATCATGTAGTTATGATCTAACTGGGAATTTTATCTAACCCAATCATGTAGTTATGATCTAACTGAGAATTTTATCTAACCTAATCATGTAGTTATGATCTAGCTGAGAATTTTATCTAACCCAATCATGTAGTTATGATTTAAAGTCGTAAAATTCCTTCCGATATAGTTAATTCACATTAGCTGCATAGTGTAATGTTAGAATTTCGTGAGTACTTGTATTGCCTGAAATTTAAGTTCTGATATTTTAATGCAGTTAGATAAATAGATGGACAGATAGAGTAGTAGACAGACAGACAGACAGACTGACAAAATAATGAATTTACTAGTTATTGACTTAGTTAAGTTCAGTTTCACTGTATCTTATTTTTAGACCTGTTACACTTGATGACATGAAGCAATTGAAGCCAACAGTCGCCCGGTAAGCGATTTAAGAGATTATTTTCAGGAGATTATATTTGCAGAGATTATATTGTCAGAGATCGTATTTTAAGAACTTAAAGTTTAAGAGATTTTAGTTTTTTGCATGCTGTGTCAGATTCTCGTACCGATCTTAACTGTGATTTTCCACCCTTCTTTAACAGTTCCCTGTAGATCCAGCCTCACAGAGGTGGATTTGCATCATAGCATCTATTAGCTGTGAACATGGTAGATCATTTGTCTGAATACCCAAAGGTCTTCACCAAGAGTTGCTTTCAGACGACACGTTGCATCCAATTCAAGTTTAGAAGCATTTGCTTTGCCTGGATTTTATGCTGCTGGCTGGCTAACTGTTGTAATATGTTTTTGGATGGCTGGTCAATCACTGTGGATGTTGTTGCGGGGTGGCACATATGGGCGGGGAGGCTAGAATGCTACCTGCAGGTGCCACCTGCAGCAGATGTAATAGGAGTGTCCCTTTTTGGGCGGAAATACCAGCTTATAAATAGGCGCGAATGTGAGTTAAATTCAGTCCGGCTTTTGGTTTGACCCTGTTGGTCGTTTTGCTGTGTTGAGGTGCCGAACTCACAACATGTTTATAGTTTGAAGTTGTGGTTTTGAAGATGTCGTTTTGAAGTTGATAGTTTTGATGTTGATTCTATCTTCTGCCGTGGATGACCTTTTTCTTGTGAAGTTGACACTTTGTGGAGATTCTGATGTTCACTGGACTGCTGTGGTCGTTTTTCTGTGTACATTTGAGTCTGATTTTTGCTTGTAAATATATGCCATTTTAAACTACTGTGGGTGTTTAGTCCTTCCCCTAGACAACCTGCAACAATGTTTTCTTGTTTGATTCTTGCAGGAGCCTGCAGGCTTTGCTGGATTATGAAGGTGATGACCTGGAGAGTACGTTTAGCCTAACGTTTGAGGTAGTCTCTTTTCTTTCATCTGCTTGGCTGTTGTAGTCATTCATCTGTTGCGATATACTTTTAATCTTAGTAGCAACTGTGTTGCTTTCTAGGCTGTTGCCTGCACAGTTAGTCAGTACAGGAAAAAGTGACACAGCAGAAGTACAGAGACATATTACTACTAGTGTTAGTATTAGTATTAGCATTAATGGGTTTGATAATTTGTCTTCTGATGTGAAAATTACAATTGCAAGCAGTGTGCAGAGTTGTGCAACTGGGAAAACAATTTTGCAGTTGAACTGCAGTTGTCCTGTTTATGTAATGTTTTGTTCTAATTATTACACTGTTGCTATCTGTTGTCACTGGTTACCTTGCCATATACCTACCTGTATATTGTATCATTTAGGTATCGCATGAAGTGTATGGTGCCATTGTAACAACAGAATTGGAGCCAGGTGGTTCTAACAAATCTGTAACTCAGGAAAACAAGTTAGTTTTACTTTTAGAACTATGTCTTTTAGCAAGAAATTGCCGTTATAAATTTGACCTGGAAAAATTGCTAGTCAAACAGTATTTATTGCATTTGGATGCTTTATCATAGCTGTATGTTGAAGTGTGTCTGGCTGGAATTTGTTAAAATTCATCAGAGAAATAAGAATATAACTTATTATTACCTGAATAGAATTTATCTCTGAGGTACAACAAAATTACACTGGGAGCTTTTTATAAGTATCCATAGGGCTGGATACAGACGGAAAGACACTGAAAAAAGAAAACTCTGCAGAGCTGGTCGACAACAGATGGCTACTTACCCCACAATAAATATTATTAGTTTTTACTCAAAGTAGAAATGGTTCATTAAGATTTAAAAAGCACAGATTAAAGAAACTACTGAGCTATACTCTGGAACAGCTAGAACTTGATAAGACTATTACTATTGTTCTTTTCATTGTTTTGTTGTATTTTATTGTTTTTTATTGTTGCTTAGCTGTGCCTTAATTTTGCAGGAAAGATTATGTGATGAGGTACATTGAATATACCTTTACAACATCCATAAAAGACCAGTTTGATGCATTCAGTCATGGCTTTCACAAAGTCTGTGGTGGTCGTATTCTTGTATGTATATCTTTATAGTTTTCTGGCTGTCATACCATATAAATTCACTATTAAATTACATTTTCTTGTATTCTGTTCTTTTATATGGAAGTGCTTGATGGTGTTCTAAGCGATTATAAGCATGGCTTGGAATGCTTATGATTAGTTTGTTTTTTGCCTTAATCCTCAAAGATGATAATGATGAGACTGGGGTTAAAGATGGTGTCACTGTGATTGCAGTTAAGGTGACGATTATGAATAGAATGATGATTGTAGGATTATCACAATAAGAGTTTGTTTTACCAAGATTGTCTTTATATTCTTTGCTGTAACATGTCCAGTTTTTGGATAAAAATGAACTGTGTTTTTATCACTGTAACAAGTCTTGAAATAATACAATCACTAAAACAACGTGTGAGTCATATTAGCTGTTTTGCATAATAATGTGGAAATAAATGAGATGGAAACAATAAGAATTCAGTCCTTTATGATTACTCTGTAGGTTCTGCATTGTTACAACTCTAAGCACTCTTGCTTGTAGCTTTCTGCTGTTAAGTGTCTGATTTGAACTCAAACCAAACCTGCTTTGTCAATTTTGTTTGCATTGAGAACCTGTGAATGAGCTGGTCCACCATTTTCACTCTTTTGAGTGCTAAAAACTGCAAAGTATACGAATGCCATTGAGAAGTGGAGATCTTGAATAATTGTCTCAAATAGGTTTTGAATACTTTGCGGCCTTTTATGTATCGCCTGTGCAGGATCAGTTTTTTTTGGGTGATGAAGAAATGTAGACTTTTTGAACATAATTGAGAAGTGAAGATCTTGATTGTTATCTCCAGGCAGTTTCTGCACAGCTCTTTTACTCAAAACTGAAAACATTCCCCATTCCAAAAATCCTATCCTGATTCTTCCTTTTCCCCTTATCTCACTTTTCTGGTTCAGTTCGAAACACCAGCTATTGTAGCCATGTGACTTTTTGCCTGCCTGACTCTTGGGTCTTGACCTGGAACCGAACCCTTCCTGCCTATCGAGTTTGTTTTGACTGAGCGCATGTGAATAAGCTGCTTCCCATGACTTGACTTTTGTTGGGTGCTGTAGAAACCTTGAGCTTACAATTACGATTACAATATCTTTAATATTGTCTAGGATGGGTCTGAGAAGTTAACGTCTTTTCTTATTACCCATTCAGGGTCTTTTCCAGCCACAAGAACTTCAGTCAATGGTCGTCGGAAACGAAAACTATGACTGGCACCAGCTCGAAGAAGTCTGTGAAATGCTCTGCTTTCTTGCCTTCTTCTATTTATTTGTTCATTAAATTTTTTGTTGTTTATTAATTTTCCCTTAAAACAAGGAATTTGAATTGACTTGAGAAAATGCCTAAGCACACATATTAAAAATAGAGAAGGATTAATGTGATAATATCTGCCAGTCTGGGACAACCATTAGGCTTGTTATTTGCTGTGTTAAGTGGAACTGGTATAACCATAAGATCATATAGCTGTCAGATCATATAACTGTTAGATCATGTAGTTGTTAGATCATGTAGCTGTTAGGTCATGTAGCTGTTAGATCATATAATTGTTAGATCTGACTTGTGTTTGTAGTATACAGAGTACAAAGGTGACTACACAAAAGATCATCCTACGATCAAGCTCTTCTGGGAAGTCTTCCATGAGTTTACTTTAGAAGATAAAAAGAAGTTCTTGTGTAAGACTCCTTTTGCATTAATAAGCTAAAAAATATGGTGTGCTGCATTCAGTCATGCAGTTCTTCTGGCTGGTTGAGTTGACACAGAATGATCCTATAGGGTCTTCAAGCTAATGGGCAATAGCAGTTGGACCTGCACTTCATGGGAAATGTTGATTATGTCATTTTCGTGGCCTTTGCATGCGAGGACCACGTGACCATGACTTCATTTACTTGGCCTTTGCAAGTGAGGACCATGTGGCCTTGATTGTAAGTTGAGATTTATAAAGTGCCTCTTAGAGGATAAACTCAACAGAGGTGCTTCTGACCCGAAAAGTAAAATCACTGTTGAACAGTACAGTCTTCAGGCACCTGCGGAATACTGAGAGGGGGAGAGAAAGAAGCTCAAGTTGCAGTTCTCGAGGGAGACGATTCCTGCAAGTGGGACCAACGTAGGCAAAGACTTCATTTACTTGGCCTTTGCAAGTGAGGACCATGTGGCCTTGATTGTAATTGTAAGTTGAGATTTATAAAGTGCCTCTTAGAGGATAAACTCAACAAAGGTGCTTCTGACCCGAAAAAGTAAAATCACTGTTGAACAGTACAGTCTTCAGGCACCTGCGGAATACTGAGAGGGGGAGAGAAAGAAGCTCAAGTTGCAATTCTCGAGGGAGACGATTCCTGCAAGTGGGACCAACGTAGGCAAAGACTTCATTTACTTGGCCTTTGCATGTGAGGACCGTGTGGCCATGATGTCATTTACTTGACCTTTGCATGTGAGGACCATATAGCCGTGACTTTATTTTCTTGGCCTTGACATATAAGGGTGGGTGACCAGTCCTCTTCCTTTCCACCTTCAGATTCACCTTCAAACTCATTTTAGCCAAGTTTGGTGGAAGGCTTGATGAAACAGGAATTACTGCTCTACCCTGGCAAGGAATCAAACTATTGTACTATGCTATGTAATGACAACACTGAATAATAATATAAATGGTAACAATAATGAGTAATATTAGATAACAGTGATAGGAATTAATTCTAATCTGAGGTAAATAGTACGTGAAGTAATAATTATTAGTTAAAGCACCAATTACCCATGAAAATGTGTTATTTCATTTCAGTATTTCTAACGGGCTGCGATAGAATCCCAATTCTCGGGATGAAGGCTGTGAAGGTCAGATTACTAACTTATCTTCTATCTGTTTAAATTCCTTTTTCACAGAGATCTTTCTTTTACAGCAATGGAATCTTCTGCACAGAAAGTATTTCTTATATTTTTGGGTGACTCATAGCACCAGTCAGTAAGCTAAAGTAATTGGGTGACTCAACAAAACCTCGCAACATAAAAGCGCGCTGACGTGAGCATGAGCTGATAAAAGTACACCAATGAAAGTGTATAGCAGAACATTTAGTCTTTAATAAAACTGAATACAAGACATATTGTAACATACCTTTATTTTGTTCTGATATATAAGATGCATCTTTATTTAGATGCAAAATTTGACCAACTATTGCATGATATTTTTGTGATTCCATCGAGATAATTATAGATACAGTACCATGAGAGAAAATTAGTTATAAGATGCATGTATTTTGACTTTGATGTGTTGGAGAGAAAATTTCGCTTGACTGACAGCTGATATGAACAATGCCAAGTTTCAGCTGAATTATTTGAAAAATTGTCAACGAGCTGATTACCTCCATCGACAAAATTGAAAGGATGTGGTGCTATAGTAAAATTAAATACGTTTATTAAATAAATTACATATTGAGATTCAGCCATAGGCTTAAATGATACAGATGAAGCTTAACGTGTGCCCTCATTGGGCACTAGCTACTTTAAAAGTAGTTTGACACCAGCTTCTTTCTAATTACTTAAAAAGTAGTTTAATAGTACAAATTTATTTTTTAAGAGTAGTTAGCTGTTTTATAAACTGCTTTTGTAACTGCATTTGTCCATGTCATAAGAAGTGAACTGCAGAGTTGCACTGATTAACTATTAAACTATGCGTTAAATTTTATGAATTCATAATGAGATGTCTATTCTATAAGCAACGTAGCCACGTTTGGTAGATTTGGAGACACCGAAGACAAATGGGTAATGCAACTGAAAAAGTAGTTTTAAAAAAGTAGTTAACTGTAAATTGAGATTTTGTAGTTCAACTACTAGTTACAACTATATTCAAAGAATGGTAGCTAACTACTCTTTACCTGCTTAAGTAGTTTAACTACTAGTTGCTGACTAAAGTAGTGAACTGCTTCCCATTGCCACTTTCTTGGTACCTGAAATTTACAGAAAAAGAATTTATGGTAAATACTTTAATTACATATTAGGTAATGTTGCACAAGATACTTTCATAATGCTTCCTTCAGTGCGCTTATGTCGGGACGCTTTTGTTGGTGATATGTTGCTGTGCAGTTTTGTCATCGTGCTTATGTCTGTGCTTGTCAGTGCTTATCTTATGTCAGTATGTCAGTGCTTTTGTCAGTGAGTCCCCAGATAATTGCACACTGGTTTGTGCCTAAATGCTAAGTGCTACGGAAGGCTGTGGTGAAAGGCACCTGGATTTTTTCTTCATCATGATGCTATCTTCCATCTGTTGGTGTGGAGCATATGATGCTGTCTGCGTATGGTGGAGCTGAACTATGGTTTAGTAACTCCTAACTAAGTTCTCTTGTCTTGTTTTCAGCTCAAGTTGTTATTTCTTTGGCCTGTGTTTTCTAGCTCACCATTCAGCCAATGAAAGTGGAAACAAATTTCCTGCCTGTTGCTCACACATGCTTTAACCTCTTAGATCTACCACCATACCATGACAAGGAGTTGCTCCGAAGAAAGCTTCTGCGTGCCATCGAAAACGCTCAGGGATTTGGTCTCATCTGAGCAGATGTTGCAATGACACAGATAAAATGCTAGATATGAGAACAAGAACTACCCAGAGTAAAACCAACATATAACAAATTTAGTTAAATTTTTAAAATCTTCTGTTCTGTGAAACCTTCCAATGACAAATCAGGGTTTGGACATTAGTCACTTTGAATTTGCTGTTATATGCAAAATACAGAATTTAGCTTAAATGATAATTATTAACATTTGAAAAAAATTATCTTTTCAGTTATGATGTAACTGCTGTTCATCACAAAGTTGCAGAAATTTAGGTAAATTGAGGAGTGCTTTCTCTGAAAGCAGTCAGATTTATGCAGATGTAATATGAATGGCTAACCATATCGTATGTTAAAGGAAAACAGGAAAATATTTGTTGTGTTAAAACATCTTGAGTTTTCTGAGGTCAGTACTAAACAGGTTCTTCCTCAAGCAGCAGAACTGTAGGCAAAATGTTTGGAAAAGCATCAAACTCGTCCCGCTTGTGTTAGAATGTGATTGTTATTAGGCGTAGTGCTGTCATCTGTTTAGTCTGTTGGATTGTGACTGGGTTTAGAGTACTTTTCAAAACAATTAACAATTTAAAAAGTTAAATGTTTAATAATAAAATCAGTTTGCAAGTATAAACATTTATATTGCAAAGCAGGAATAAAAATATGAGAAAGTATCTGAAAATGCAACAAATAAAATCTAATATATTTGGATAAATATGCTCTCTACTAACCACAACAGAGTGTTTGTTTAGTACAAAAATTACATTTTTGAACAATTTTGTGAAAAAAAATTAGGTGAAATAAAATTTGGTGTAAGGTTGCTGGATTGCAACATTGTCCCACGTTTCTAAGGTTTACTGAGTCACAGCTTTTGTCAGTTGTGTTTATAAAACAAGTTGAAGTATAACATACTTGAAATAAAGGAACATTTATGTTGCTAAATTATGTGCCAACTTGAAATATTAGTGCATTCAAAGACATAATCCTGGTTTTCGTTAAATGAGACAATCACATTGATTAGATTTTACTGTCTTACTTACTGATGAATTTTAAAGTTACATGACTCGTTTGGAAGTGTTTTTGAATTAATGCAATTCAAACTGATTTCATGGTAAAGCCATTTTCATTCTGCAGTTAACAAAGGCCCAGTTGTGAACCTGTTGTCAGAATTTGTGTTGCTGCCGTTGTAAATCAACTGATATACTTGGACTTATTCTAATTAGCACCTAAACATTCTTTGTAATATCTGAGAGTGGTTTGTGGTTCAAGGGAATAAGGTATTTTCAGCTGATTTTGTGAACAGAGTTGACATTTATTTGATCGCAAAAATTTTTAATTGAGTGACCATAGTCGGTCAAGTGTTTGGAATTATTTGAGAGTTTTTAGTTTGTAAATGGCATTTTATTGTAACAGTTAACATTTCCTTGCAGTTCTTTTGTAGCTTTTGCTTAATGTTCCTGCAGCTCAGATTTTACAACAATGGCTGGTTGTTTCTTGCAACGTTTTACTAAAACTTCAAAGTAAACTTTTCTTGGCCTCTGAAAGTTATTCCCAGCTACCAGTTCATTAAACATTGTGTATGGTGCCTTAGCTTCCACATGCTCCACTATTGATACTTCTTCCCAAAAAAATTTTTAATGTTATTTGTGTATATTGCAACCAAACATTTTGAATTAAATGCTAAACGTATCTGTTCATGCACTTTAACAATAATTGCTTTTTGCTGAAATTAGGAAATCTGCTATTGGTTGTATAGCCATGAGAGAACACTGATAGTTTCTTTTGGTCATAGTATGTTTCTATGGATAAGTTTGTAATTTAATACAAATTTCTGCAAGTTGATATCTGGGACAAGAATTAAAATGTTACAGCTGAGTTTCATTATGAAAAGCACTGTAAAACGACTGAATGTGTTCACCATGAAAATGTATGGCAGTTGAGGTGGACATATATGGTATTTTAGAAAACATGCATCACTTACTGGTATTTGATAGTTTCCTGCTTGAAATTCAACTAACCTGCTTCATTTATTTCTTGCTTTATTTTATGTGTACTGCATATAACAGAAACTTTGCAAAAACTTCCAGGTTTTAAATGTGTGTGTTTTGGCATGATGTTATTGTCTGATCCTGTTTTATAGCAATGCTAATCTTTGCAACGGATATTTGAATCTTGCAAAATGGTGAAAACCTATGAAACGTTTCAGAACTTTTACAAAACCTGGCTTTTATTACTGAGTAATGAACTTCATACTTGCCTGCAATTGTACGGTTATTCAGTGCTGCGACTAAATAGGTCTATGTACATCCAGATCAAGCAGCTTATTTAGCAGAAATTACAGCTAGTGGGATATAAGCAGAAGCTCGCTAATAAAATACTCCGAGGCTTTCAACAGCACATTTCAACGTACATTTCAGAATTTCTCTTTACTATTCTCTTAAGTGTATAGCTTGGTCGTTATTTAAAAGTACTTTAAGTAGAAGTATTTGAGTGAAATTCTTCCAGTAAATATTTTTTTACGTTAGAATTTCAGTTTGGCTTATATTTTCTGCACACCAGCCTTGCAAGTGTTTTATCGATGAGAGTGCAGTTTCTGCCAGTGAGCTTGGTCTCCTATGCAGTCATTGTCTTTTGCTGTGTTTGTTTATATGCAACAAGAATGATGATGTGTGATGGCAATTTCTTTTTATCTGCTGTGTATTAATACTTTTTGAGAGTTTTGCCAGAGTTTTGCCACCTTAGCCTATGTTGTTTTTGGATGGATCTGCACACATATGAGTTGCTGCTTTTATTTCACTGTGGCAAATTTAAATATTTTTGTATATATTATGAAATTAATTACAATTTCATTTTATGCAAGTGGGTCTGGATAAGAACTGGTCTTTGTTTTCAATTTGTATGTAAGCTCAGGTAGCACATTATTTATTTATTTTGTTTATTAAGGATATTTACATAGAGCCTGTTCAATTTATCTACTGCGAGGCGTTTGCAATAGACAACGGCTTTCAAGCGCTGATGAAAGATGCACATGTATGTGACGTTCCTGGCTAGTAGGGAGGGGGTCGTCGGTGAAGAATTACCTACTTAGGACCCCTCCCTCCCCTTATCCGCATCTGTTCGCATTTGGTCTTACCTCCCCCCCCCCCCCCCAGAAGACGTCCGCATTCCAAAGCCAGTGAACAATAAACGACCAACATCGTGAAAAAAGTCATTAATAAACTACTCGTTCTATCTTATTTCAAAGAACCTCACAGTGGCACCATAAATGGCTATCTAACAGATCTACACAGATGCGACTTAAGATAGGTTGAAAACTTGAAATGTTTCTTTAACTGTCTATAATGGAACATTACTATTGATGAACCAGTGCAGTACAGAGCGTCTGCCAACTGATTGAAGTTGGTGTCTAAAGCACGGCTTACACTAAACGCTATGTACACGTGTCAAATTTATATGCGGACGTCCGCATATGCCATAACCACCTACCCTTATCCACATTTGCGTGACCCCCTCCCTCTGCAGACGTCCTTGATGGACGACCCTAGGACATAAAGATCCATCAGAGGCCATTTCGGATGGATGCCCAAACGCTGAAAGGTGCGACTTTAAATCTCGATGCCGAGCAGTGATGGTATTACATCAGATACGCAGTGGGAAAAGTAGGGATAAGTTGTTCTCAATAAATATTATATATATATATATATATGTGTGTGATATATAGCTTGAACTTGAGTGGGTTTAGGTTGAAATGGCAGAATGCTCTAAGAAGAAGTTCTAACACAGAAGGCATGATGAGCAGAGGCGTCGATCCGTAGTAAACATTGGAGGGGCCCGGGCCTAAAGTGGGGGTCAGGGCGCATAGCCCCTGTCGGGTTCCAGAGGCAAAGCCCTTAGTATGGGGGTCAAGAATAGGCCTAATACAGGAAGAATGAGAACTTTATCAGTACATAGCTGCTCTTTACTGATTTTACAGGTAAAATATTGCTGGCCAACCAATGGCCGAGCTCTCATGCTCAAAATATTGCCTGAGCACCCATATGATTGACGCCTCTGGGAACATTGGTGTCAATGTAAATCTGTGAAGTAGCACCGCAAGAAAAAAACTTGCATCAGAAAGACCAGCGTAACTGCTTCCCAAATAGAGGTGTCGAACTATAGGCCACATTTAGTGAACACATTTTTCCTTTCTACTTCCTCTAATAAAATTACTTATTTAATTCTAAATCCCAAATTTTTCGTTAATAAAGACTGGATTGGACCCATATAGATTCCTTGGATTGGACCTAAAGACAATTCTTTGAGCATAGACAAAAGTAAAACCATAATTCTTTTCAAAAATGTTTTAATTGCATTAGCAAGATGGCAGTACAGATTCATTAATGTCAGTTATATTCGCTAGGTGACAGCACGGTTTTGAAAAAGACCATTAGATCAAATCGCGCGCTGGTTACACGAATCCTATGCACGTGTTGACCACTCCTTCACATTCCTTCGGACTGTACGTTTGGCTGTCCCTGTGCTTGTCTGTCGGCCTGTCTGTGTTTATGGCGGATTAGGCAGCTGGAAAGTGTGCTGCCTGCAGATACGAGAAGGATTGTTGACGTTATTACTACATTTCGGACGCTTGATTTCTTTGTTTGCATATAATTAGTCATGTATGTTATTTCCTGCCCATCCCGCTGAGCACCTGCTTTTAAAGGTGTCGCTGTGAGTGTGGCGTTGCCAGATCCATACGTAATACACCTGCCTACTTAAAATAGTTTTGCCGCCCTTTCTCGGATCTGGCTGGTCACCGATCCCTTATTAAATGGGAATTGCCTGAACAGCGCCCTTTTCTTCGGCCTCGGCTGTGCTACGGCGCTATATAAATTTTTTATTATTATTATTGTTTGTTATTGTTCTTGTTGTTGTTGTTGTTGTTATTATTATTATTATTATTACTATTATTAAGTGGGGAAGACTTAAGGGCAGGAACAAAATGTTGGAGGAAATGAATCTTCGGTGAGAAATATAGAAAAAAACTGATGTGGAGGGAAGAATGTTTGCACACACGTGCCACACCACTCTGGAATAAACTCCCCCCAGAATTGCCACAGATTTCTGACCCATCATACAAACTCATCGATGCTCCACCGCTTGCAATTTCTGCTTCGGCCTTTCATTGAAAGCTCAAAACATTCCTCTTTCACAGATTGCACCCTGACACCCGTTCTTCCTCATCTCTCTCTCCTCTTCAACCCCAAACACCACCACCCGTAGCTGCCACCCTGTCTCTCCATCTGACTTTTGGATCTTGACTTGGAACTGAACCCTTTTGCCTATCGATTTTGTTTTGACTGAGCGCCTGTGAATAAGCTGGTACTCGCGGCGCGGCTTTCGTTGGGCGCTGTAGAAATCTCAGAATTACGATTACGATTACAACTTTGTCACCAGGCAGTCAAATTTGGTAACGATTTATGCTGGAAAGTAAATGGGCCGGTGTCTAGGACCTTGGGATTCATCCATTGCCGGCTCAAGAGGATCAACGGAGCTGGAATGAACGTGTCCCCTACGTCCTAATGTTGGACATGGTAGCCTTATTGCAGTAGCTTCCAGTGTTTAACATCTTATGGCTGCCAGGGTCGTTGACGTCGACCTTTACCTTACTTTACCATTAAAGTCATGCGTTTACACAAAATATGCGTGGGGAGGTCAGCTAACTTACTTAAAAATAGAGGTGTCGGCGTGTATCCGACATGGAATGAACAAGTTTGTTCTTTACCACTTTCGCATCTTATAAAATTACTTTAATTGATGTTATGCCCTAATATTTTACTAATAAAAACATGGTTTAGCAAAAAGAAATATTTTCGAAAATAAGTAGAAATTAAACAGCGTCTTCTACATTGATTGTGAAAAGACGCATGCCTATTGAAAATGGTTCATTTGCATTCGCTAGGTGGGAGCACGGTTTCAAAAGCCCATTGAGCTGGCAGTTTCAACACGAATTCCAAACACGTAAGCTATTGACTACTCCTTTTCGTTGCTTCTCTGATTGGATGTCTGTCTGTCTCTGTGTTTGTCTGTCTGTTTATCTATGTTTATGGCAGATTAGGCAGCTGGAACGTATGCCTTTATGCAAGTGTAAAAGCCTTGTTGGCTGTATTTCTAAATTTAGGCAGTATCCTTTGCATGCACGTGTGTCTACTTCACTGACTGCCCATCCCACACAATACTTTTTAAAGATATTATTGCGGGTCTGGTGATGAAAGCCGGCCTACTTAGACGAGCTTTGTTTCGGGTCTGGCCCGCCGCCCATGTCTTCGGGGTGGAATGATTGTTCCCAGAGGTGTCGATCCGTCGTAAACATTGGGGGGGCAGGCCAGTAATGGGGTCTGGATGCGAAGCCCAATTGGGCTTCAGGGACAAAGACCCTGATATGGGGGTCAAGATCGAAGTAGGCCTAATGCAGACAGACGCAAAGCCCAAAGCTCGGAAGACAAACAATGAGAAATGTCGCTAATATTATTTACAATGGAATGTCAACTTAAGTATGCCTATACACAGCAGTTATATGGCAGTAATGCTAAAGCAGCGCAATATGAGCACATAATTATTTATTCGAAAATGAACTTGCCCAAAATGTTCTTCCTGATTGTGCTTCTTATAGCAAACTTAGCCGCTATTGTAGGTTTCAGATTGCCTGTCATCTACTTCAGTTTTTATCACTCTAATCTAATCTAAGAACTTCTATAGCGTCAATGCAATAATGCTCAAGTGATCATTCGATGGTCGCTGCTAAAAAATCATTGTCCAAGTCAAATTCCATGGTGAGTCCGGGTCGAAAAGCCTAAGAGGAGTCCAGAAGACACAGAGAGCCTAGGACCAGCGACAGAAAAGGCACGCCTTCCAAGAGCTGTTCTTGTCCACGGAATAGTCAAATTTACACAGCTAGAAGACCTGGTCGAGTAGAGATAAGTCTTGGGAGTCAGAAAAGAGCGAAGATAGCGAGGTTGGCTGAAATGTAGAGTCTTGAATACAGTCTTGAAAAATATGCGCTTTTCTATGGGCAACCAATGCAACGATTTAAGATTGGTGATGTATGCTCATATTTTGGAGTTTTAGTGATAGCTCTTGCCAATGTATTTTGGACTCTTTGAAGCTTCAACAAATTAGCTTTAGAAATGCCAGTAAGAAGCGAGTTGCAGTTGTCAAGACGGCTGGAGACTAGAGCATTAGCCAAACAAACCAGGGCAGAGAAGGGAATGTGGTGCCTGATTTTACGGATATCACGGATGTGGTAGTGGGCAGACCTACATATAGAATTAATACGTTCATTGAATGACAGGTTGGAGTCAAATACAACACCCAAATTGTGGGTTGAACAGTTGCGTTGTACGACACAGATGCGAAGATGGACAGAAGTGAAAGAATTAAATTTAGTCAGTTGCTCTGAGGTTCCAAAAAGGAGAAACTCAGTTTTGGATGGGTTTAGGAGCAATTCATTTTCTGTCATCCATGACTGAACTTGGTTTAAGACTCCAGTGTCAGAACAGAGTTGAATCACCTGCCTTAAATGCAGACTGTGTAAATGAAAACAAATTCATATTTTACATTTCATATTGTTGTAATACAGCATTTGTAAAGCGCCTCGCATAACCTCTCAAAAACGCTCTAAATTTATTAATTACTCATTTATAACCGGATGTCAGCACATTATATAATCTGCTTAAGTGATTCTTTTCTTGTACCTCTACAGATGGGACGGATAGTTGAGTGAACTAGGAAAATTTTCTATACCTGGAGTTGAACCTTGGGAAACTAAGTAACTGGCTTTCAATTTCACCTCATTGCATCTACACCAAACAGTGATGAAAAGCTGATGAGCCTACCTCCACAAGTGCAATTTCACCATCAATATTGACTTGTTCAAAATTAACGAAATCTTATATCCATATACTTAACAGAGGGCGCTTTCTTCGGCTAGCGATGCAGAGACTGTGTGGGGATTATAATTATAAAGGGCGACTATACGAATATGGGTATATATGTATCCACCCCATAATTACAAAACCATATGTACATAAGGTACATGTATATGGTTTTGTAACTGAAGAGACTAATTTAGCGGGTCGGCTTGCATCTGTACTGCCTGACTAGTCGAAGATGACATCCAGATGGCGATAGCCTTGATGTGAGAGCAAGTTGTATGACCTGCATTCCATTAATTTTTCAGGGTTGTGTCAAACATTGCTATAGATCTGTGCCCCGGCGACCTGTGTGGCTTAAAGTCTGTATGTCCAACTGCTTGTGACTCACTTCGCTTGGTCGACCTGCATATAATTATGTACTGTTGTAGTACATATTCATGTATCTGTCTTTCTGTCTGTCCGTTTGTCTACCTAAGCAAAAGTAGGCATAGACCGCAATACCTAGAGAGGTACGTACAATCGGAAATTACGGACTGGGATTGTTTACTAAAGTCTTAAAGTGAAGAATGACAACTTTGTCAGTCCAGAGCTGCCTTGTACCTATTTTACAGCTAAAATGTTGCCGGGGCCCAAGCAATGGCCGGGCCCCCAGGCTCAAAATATTGCCGGGGCCCGGGCCCCAGGGGCACCCATAGGATCGACGCCACTGATGATGAGCTCAAGCTGATTTGCGGAAGCGAGGCACCCGCATATCTCCACGTGCGGCAAAGCTCGACGATTGCCGACTCCGTTGATTCTAGACTGGAACACGATTCTCTCTTAGGAGGCCGGTGCGGAGAGGAGATAGATAGATTCCACCATGGGTTCAACGCCCGTAGGTGCCGGTACTGATCTCCGGTTTCAATGCCATCAGTCCTTAGGTGGCCACTAGTGACCATACATCGGCGGTAGATGGCAAGTCTTACCCGCCGAACCCAAGGTTATCTACGCAGTGAAACTGCTACTCATTTTACTACTGCCCTCTGGCGAGTAGCGGCTGAGTCGACCTTTATGGGGCAAGCGGGATTCGATCCCGCTTCCTTCCGCTCTTCGTGCCAGCGTGTTACCAATCGGCCACCGAACCGCCCCTTGTACCGGAGAGGAGGCTTCGACGGAAAACCAGTGGAGTGTATTACATAGCTTCAGCAGATTGGCCAGTAGTTGGGCGGCGCTGTTGATGACGGACTGACAGAACAATCTTCCTCATGAAACAATCTTCCATTAAATAGCCTACATTCTGTTTCAATTCATTCGACTCAGTATACTGTTTATCTGAAATCGCACTTGTTTAGGTTATTTAGATAGCCGGGTAAGCAGCGCTTTTGGGAGGTGATCGAGGGGCGCTATATAAAAATATTTAGGCATACCAGTTTCGATCGGAAATTGTACGAAATTGCGGTGAAATGAAATGAAATGAAAAGAAGCGCGAAACGTATCAAAACCGGACTGAATAGCAGGATGATGGAGTGTGTGGGAGTTACACCATGAAATAAAAAGAGTAAAACGAAACAAAGAAGCCTCAAAAAGTGACAACGATGTCGACACAAAGCTACATCATGATTCCAAGTATCGATTTACTTTGCTCTTTTTATCTTTTTTCTCTGCAGTTCTTTATTATGAATGTCCTAGAATTTGAAGGAGGCATAACAATTTCAAAAGAAAAGAATTTCTTAATAGGACCTGCCTAAAGTTCTAGATGTCAATTTACCTACATGGCTGCGAGTCAAAAATGTTAAATTCTAGAACAGCCCTCTAACTAATTGTTTAACTTTGTCCGATTTATTTAAAGTTATCTGAAGTAATTCAAGAGATAATGATTTTATAATAAGATTTCATCTTAAGCGACCATCGACATTTAGCACTTTTGGCAACGGCGCTACAGAAGTCATTAGATTAAATTAGGTAATGTATGCAGTTAATTATATAATTATTATAACAGGTCTAGATCCATATACGCTACATATATAGACCTAAGATGTGCATTTTATAGTTCTTACGGCTAATATATAATTAACATATATAATTAGCATATATATAATTAGCATATATATAATTAGCATATATATATAAGTAGCATATTTATATATAATTAGCATATATATTCCTATCGATGATGGTTTCTAGCATTCGCTGTCCGATTCGGATTCAGAACTGGTGCAAGGATCATGCGTGTACCTCGATCTGTTTGGCCCAACTCCCATACAGTCCATCATTCTGTTGGTCACTTCCGTTCTGATATGTTCCGCGTTCCTTGAGCTGCATCTGGGATCCGTTCCAGACGCGCGAATTGGCTGGGGACGTGTAAATGTCTTTCCGTACGACCCTCTGCGTCGCTTGCTGCTACATCTACCGGGAGAGTCAGCAAGTGTCTTTCTCGTACCACCAGTGGGTCGTTCACACGAGGAATCCAATGCCTGAAGAGGTGGCCATCTGTTACCTGCGCCGCTCGGACGTGCACGGCTTGGCCATGGCGTTGAGCATGCCTTTCCGAAAGTCCCTCGAGACAGACCCGCTCTTTCCATGGACGTCGCACAGGGTCGTCTTGGGAATCCGGATTCGGCTGTACATTCGGACTCGTACCGTTGGGTTGCGGCAAACCCACAGCGTTCGTCGTCCCAGCAGAGTGGCTCTTCGATCGCTTGGTCCACTTGATCGCAGGCGCTGGAAAACGCTACCTGGCGACATCTGCTGTCGACAACAGGCGCATTAGGCGCGACCCGGTAGTATATTCCTGAGCAGTCGAAGGGACTTCCCGGGGCCCTTCCCGTCTCTTGTGAAAGCGGTCGCTGGGGACCGTTGGGGCCGCAGCGCTGTTCTAAGGATCCAGTTCTCAACACCTGGGTTGCGTCGTATTCGCCTGTGGATAGATTTTCTTGCGTCAGGCTGCTTCGACGGGGCGCTGATTCGATCGTGCTTGGCAGCTCGGGCGGAAGAGCGACACGCATCGGCGGAACGTGTCCTTCCTTCAGTGTGCTCGACAGAGGGATTTTAGCCGAGGACTTTGGTCTGGTGTAAGTAGATCCCGGTTCACAGATTGACTGCGGGTCTGGTCCAAGCGGAATCTTACTCGGCTGTGTCTCCGACATCGTGTACTGAGTCAGCTCAGCAGGGGCGTTTTGAGAACCCTGCCCGACGATCTTCCTGGTGGGAAGTTTTGCAGGCATCGACTGACGCGGTCGACGCTCGATTAAGGCGGCCAATTCCGAGGCTCTGTAAGCATAGTCACACTCGAGAAAGGTCTGATGCAACTGCCTCTTGATGTCTGGATCGCAGGGACGATGGACAAAAGCCAGGCTTTCAGCGGAACAGGAATCGACTGATTCGAGATCACTGTCAGAGTCTTCGAGGGATCCTGTTTCACATTCTAAAGAGAAATTAACGTTTTGGAATACATATAGAGGGTTAGGTATGGCAAGTAGATAGGTAGGCAGACACGTATATAGTGGATAGATAAGTACGTATAAACGTTTTAACCACTAAGCTGGTTCCTGCGATTTAGCTTTTTTGGGCGCTGTAGAAATCACGAGTTTACGAATACGATCAGCTCGCAACAACACACATGCAAACATAATACTACTACTACTGTTGTTGCTGCTGCTGCTGCTAATACTCGTACTACTACTACTACTAGTACTACTACTACTACTACTACTACTACTAATAATAATAATAATAATAATAACTAATAATTATTATTATTATTATTACTACTAATAATAATTATTATTATTAATGTTACTATTATTATTGTTATTATCATTATTATTGTTATTATTATTATTATTATTATTGTTATTATTATGATTATTATTATCCGAGAACCTCTATAGCACTCTGTAATAATGCTCAAGTCGATGGTCGCCTTAGACACATAGGCCCTACTGTACACATAAATAACTAACTAAATACAAACATACGTACATACATACATTCATTCATGCATACATACATACGTACATACATACATACATACATAGGCCTACATACACGCATGCATGCACACTCGCTTGCTGACTGGCATGCTGCTTACTTATAAGTTAGAGAAACATTTCCTGAAGTTACCGTCTATAGAAGTGAAATAACAATTTCGCTGAAGCCCAGTTTCGCATGAATTAATTTTTCCAGATGTTAGGGAACAATTTCACTGAGAACTACTTACCATCTGTTTCCCCGTCGTATCTGCCTGCTGGGGCACGGGGGATTTGCTGAGCTACGTAGGTTGGCTGTACATAAATTGTTTCTTGCATCTGAGAATCGTTCTGTGGCGCTTGTAAGATTCGTTGGAATGATGCACTGTTCTCCGTCCAAGAAATGTTAGGTGGTCTTGGGAGCTGGTCGGCACGGCTCTGCGCTTGTGTCTTCCTCTCGTCAGTTGTTATAGACTGCTGGCGAACGTCAGCTTCAAATGTCTCCCGACTGAACACAAGTTGATATATTTATAGTAATACTTAATCAGATGACGTGCGATTATTACAAGTTTTCTAGTTATCTCGACACTGTGTGTTTACTGGTCAACTTTAGTTTTTAATGACTTTAATAAAATTTAGGCCAACGTAGGTAACGCTTTTGTGAGGTATATTAAGTGCCTATACACACAGGCATACATGTACACATATGAAATAGCTGTCAAAATAAACAAAGTTCAGCATTCTTGTTTAACAGATTACTGGAATCAGGAAATTTAACTGTCTTAACAGTTCCAGTTAATTACGATATTCTGGATATTCTGGGTCCCCAATGTTCTAACATGCGACTAAGTTTGTGCGGCACTGGGCTAATGCGTGACACAACCAATTCCATGTTCGCTAGGTTAGTCTATGTAGAGTCTAACAAATCGATTCGATGAAAAAGAGGCGGCATGAAGTGGACTCATCTTACGCCCTAAGCCTGGGTATGAGAAAATACGAAGATGTCACCCGAAGAAGATGAATTAGGGTCGAGGGAATTGACATTTGCGACTAGTCGTCGATCTATGACATGAAAAATTGTGTAGTTGCGTGGAGCGAATCGTTCCGACGTGAGCCTGTTATAATCGCTTGTTTTTAGATCGGCTGTGTCCGCCCTAAATGTGGCTCCTATCGAACGAAACGACCGAATAGAACCTTCGCCTCGTATATCTCATATAGAAACCGTTTGAAACGCACCGTAACTTGTCTTCGACTGAAGTAGCCTCCTTTGCTACTTCCACTTGATTCTGGACGGGACCGCCTGCATATAAAACATCAGTGTTAAAATAGTTTCAAGCGTTTAATCTATATATTTCTCGAAAACACATTTTTGCTAATATGATAACAAATGAATGTTATAATAAGTGAAACCACTAAGTAATCGTAATCGTAATTCCAAGATTTCTACAGCGGTCAACGAAAGCCATGTCGCGGGGATCAGCCTATTCACAGGCGCTCAGTCAAATCAAAATCGATAGGCAAAAGGGTTCGGTTCCAGGTGAAGATCCAAAAGTCAGGGAGAGAGAGCGTGACAGCTACGGTGTGTGGTGCTTGGAATTGGAGCAGAAAGAGAGATAAGAAGAAGAAGGGAAGTCGGGATAGGATCTGTGAAAGAGGAATGTTTTCAGTTTCAAGTGAAAGGCCGATGCAGAAATTGATAAAAGTAACCGACTCTGTTTCCTGTAACTGACGCTTTCCTTCGAGACATACAGACATTCTTATGATGGGGAGATGTATTTAAATGTAAAAACTCGAACAACATAATTCTATTATCATGTGATGCAATACTAGATGGTAAAGATTAGATCCAAAACCCCGCTGACTCATCACAACAGAGGCCGCGTGAGCGCCCCCCCCCCCCCATGATAAAATACATGTCAGCTGATGTTAGCCGCCTGTCACAAGGGATCCGACAGCCAATTACACCGCCCACCACGTGTTTGGTGAGTGCCAGGCAGCGCGTAAGTTGCATCATTTCAAGTAGGTCTATATCTTAATGCTAGTAATTTGAAGCATGCAGACAGAGGCCGCTAAACCTCGGCTATGATTTACTTTAATCTAAACTTGCCAACGATTCATTTATGTCTCAGTGTTGCTGCTCTGGATACTTACTCTGTTCGGTGCGACTGATCCGAGCTGGAGTTGACATCGTGGTGTCAAAAGTCAGCGACCCTATCTGGCGATTAATTGGCGTTGTTCCTTGTGATGAAGCCTTGATGTAACTGGGCTCCATCGGTTGGATGATGGCGCCGACTCCAGACTTAGAAGAGACACCGTAGTGCTGCGTGGTGCTTGATCGAGGGAGTGGCTGGTCAGGCTGGTTAGAGTCCTGTTGCGGCGAATCGGTCGAAGGGGCAACTCCAGGTTCCAAAGGATGTGTTTCGCTGGTACCAGAAGTCAGGGTTGTCGCCGGTAGCACGGCTTCTGAACTGGGCTGAGATGGGACGGCCGGAACGGCTTGGGAGACTTCAGGTTGTGTTGCCTGTTGACAGCCGAACTCAGTTCCCAGTTCGTTGAGTTTCCTAAGAACGAACTCCTCGAATGCGCGAGTGGGTCTGGACGGCGATGGACCAGGGCTAGTACCTACAGAAGACAGTCTTTGGTCGACCGATGTAGTTTCACCGCCTTTGCAACTAGAAGTCATTGACCGCAGGGTTGCGATGACTTGTTTTTCAAATGCGCTTACTTGGCTTGGCTCACGAAGCCCCTGTCCCTGGCTTAAGTCTTGAGGTCCGAGTGCTTGGCTTACAGGCTGAGATCCGGTTGCTACGCCACCACCGATTCCCTGTGAGGAGAATTTCGGCTGGTTATAGATGCCGGACTGGCTGTAGGCGGTACATCTGGATCGGATGGAGCGTATCTCGGACAGCACACAGTTTTCGAAGGCGGGTCCTGCAGTAGACGCCACAGGAGTTGGTATATAACGTATGTTCTTGAGTGACGAGGCGAGCTCTTTTAGGATCTGAAATTCAGCGGACACCTGCTCTTCGAAACTCTGTGGATCGCCTGTTGTTGCTACCGTCCGCCTTCTCGGTACAGGTGTAGTTCCCGCGGTTTCATAACGCAAATGACTTTTTGGCATGTATCCTCGCAACTTCTCACTTACTAAGTCACTCTTTTTCAGTGGTTTACTGACCTGCGAAGAGTATTGATATTGTCCTTCGGGTATGAGTGTGGTGGTCTTTAGTGAATTCCCTTCTGGCATTTGATTGCCTGACTCTGCAGGGCAGAGAGACATCGGAGACTGACGTGATGGTTCTTTTGACATCTGCATGCCTGACGCCCCCGGGGACAGTGGTGACTCAAGGTGCTGCAAAGACCCAAAACATGCCTGCATACTTGATTGTTGAGACCATTCTGGAATGGAAGACTGTCCAGGCACTGGTAAACCTGACCTATCAGAATGGTATGCCTCGGGCCGAGATCCCACTGGCGCTTGAACGCCTGACGGTCCGGGTGGAGGACTGTCCAGTGGCATCTGATTGCCTGGTTGTGTGACCTGCTGCTGAAAAGAAGGCCTTTGTGAAGCCATACCTGACTTCTGCAAATCCATCTGCTGTGCTAAGGAGCCGTAGGACCCTCCTGATACCTCAACACCTAATTTTTCAAATGACTGGGGCATTGGTGAAGTTCCAGGCTTCTGAATATCTGATTGCGGTAAAACATTAGAATACAAAGTACCCGCTGGGTGCTGGGCTGCTGCACCTGACATATCTATGCCTGACTGTCCTAAGGATTTAGGCAGCGTGTTACTTGTTGCCTCTTCTGGTCCTAACTCTTGCAGATTTTTCGATTTTTGTGTTTCTCCTTTCGCATCCTGTCCTATTTGTTGAAACGAACTAAGCTGGGCGGTTTCTCCTGTCATTATTGGTCCTGGTCGTTGGAAAGAAGCTTGCTGACTCCCGCCTGCTGTATCACGCCCTAAGAGTTGGAGAGAACCGGATTGCAGTGTTCCTCCTGATATATCCTGTGTTGGTCGTTGAAAGGTACTGAACTCTAGTGTCCCTCTTGATATAGTCTCTCCTGATAGCTGAAAAGAAGTCGAAGTTGGAGCTCCACCAAATTTCTCCTGTAAAGGAGTGCCATTAGAAAGTAAGTCTTCTTTAGAGATCAATAAACCTGACGGTTGTAATGACAGTGGTTCACAGGAACGCAGCGGTGTCTGAAATCGAACCGACTGACTTTCCCGAAAACTAGCTGGCGTGACCTCAGATGACAATGTCTTTGTTGTCTGACCTTGGTCTTGCTTCATCGAGCCCAGCCCCGATGTGCCTGAACCAGTAGCAGGGGTTACCACCCGAGAAATTTCAGTATAACCGGTAAATACCAACCCTGTCGTACCACCTTCCGCGACATCTGGGGTCACAAATGTGCGACCTTGGCCGTCCATTTGACTAACGTTCAATGAAGTTTGTTCGTTCTGTTCCACAGGAGACGCAGGAGTGGCCATGGGTGTCGGAGGAAAGTTGCTCTGATACCATTCGTCTCTCTGACGTTGTATTATCGCGTACAACCTCTGAAGAGCAGCACCTCCATCTAAATATGTAACGCAAATGCAGCGTAAAGTAAACTGGACTGTAATATAAAATCTAATGCAATTAAAACCGCATCAGGAAAATTCTCCAATGCCTTTCTCTGTCATAATCCAACTTTCTAGTTTAAATGGATTTGCAGAAGTCAGGTGCTAAGTTTAAGTTAGCGTAGACAGCTGCTCTGACAAGTTTCTTTTGAAGCGGCGCTACACAAACGTCTAATTACAATTACAATTGCAACATCACCATGTTAAAGAATGATGAACTGCGTTTTATAAGCGCCCAGTTGAGTTGAGTCGTCGAGTTGGTTCCTTATCGTGTACACAGTGGTGGATTCGTGGAGTAACCAAATTCCAATGATTTGTATGACGAATGGGAAGCCAATGCAATAAATATAAAACTGAACAGATAAATGTAACTGTACACGTTTTTCCATAGCGATCGTATGGCCTCAATTCTACAATGAATTAATCGGTTGAGGTCCTTCACCATCTCTGCCCATTTGAATGGGCGCCACGCCATTTAACTTATGGACCGTGCGAACCCGAGATTCAAATCTTTGAAGGGTAGCTAGGCTCGGTGTGCGAACTGGCATCCCCAAGCACAGAGGCGCCTTAATATACCCGTTACCCACTGTAGCTAATTAGGCCCGTAATTAAGTAACCACCATGGACGTCACTTGGAATCAGTTCTGTACAAATAATTTTTCAAATGTGAGATGCTCTCATCAAAAGTGGGTTGCTGCGCTGATCTAAATCTCAGTTGATGAAGATCCTGACTAGAAAGGCATGCATGGACCGTGGCTTCTGATGCTGGAATATGCTGATGTAAGCGATGGGAAAGATGTATACAAAATCCGAATATGGGTTGCTACTAGGTTTTCAAACTTGTCGTTACCTACCGACGGCGGTCAGCTGTCTGAGCCTTGCGCATGGCTGGCTGGCACCCTGGTCACGGTTCGATGGATTGACAGTCGATTGGAACTGAAGTGGAGCCATGATTGGCGCATTCTTCGGGTCTTGGATATCCGGTGGTCCAGTGAAATGTTGAGCAGATGTCTTCGTAGATGAGTGCCTTCTCGGAGGACGGTCGGGTCTAGAAGGTCGCGGCACCTTCTGTTGTTTTTCGGCTTTCGACCGCGTGACCGGCGCCCGGGAGGGTGACTGGGCATCGCGATCTTCGGCCATTGTGCCGACGGCTGATCTAGGAGGGTCCTGGTATGATGGCGTCCGACCTCTGCTTTTAACAACAGTTGACTGTGTATGTATCTAATCACTTATATTGCGCCTTAGAAAACTTCACAAAGGTGATGCGGTATGGCTATCTTACAGACCGTAAAGGTGCGTATCCGGTCACGTGTGCATCTCTGTCATAGCCCAGCGATTCACGATAGTTTCTCTTGAAGAGGCGCTATAAAATTTGCGATTACAGTTACAGTTACTTGTCTAGTTTTCGGATTCAAGTGTCTCGTTTGTCTGAAACCAGTTGTGTGCGCAGTTCTACCCGGCAGTGATGAGTGTCGGTGCCACTGAACACGTTAAACGTAAATTATACGTGTTTTTTCTATAGCAACCGTATGGCCTCGATCCTGATCATTTTTCACTGAATTATCGGGTGAGATCCTTCGCTACAGCTGCCGTTTTAATGGGCGCCGCGCCATTTAAAGATTACATTACTCAGTGGATACATTGCGGACTGGAACGCTTGCGCTATACAAATTCGAATATGGCAACTTTCTGTTTTGGTCTTTAAATATGGGTCATTATTTTATCAATTCTATGGGGGTAATGAGGTTACTCTAGCTTTATGTCAACCTCTGCTTAGAAGCGCTGCTGCACCTTCTTGGAACTGCCTGCCGGGTGACCTGCGGCATGAACTTCTCACCCTTTCTTCCCCTCTCTTCCGCAAGCGCTTGAAGACCTACTTGTTCCCCAGTGTTTCTGGGTCGTCCGGCCGGGAGCGCTTCTGATGAGTATATCTTGAAGTGGCGCTTTATAAATTTTTGATTACGATTACGATCAATCATTCAAAGGTGAGGTGTTGGTTCATTAGACAACTTCAGATAAGTAGTGACTGGGGATGGGCAGAGTGAGGGCAGAGGACCATCGGGTATAGCGGGGTGGATGCTTAAGTTTGTTAGAGTGGTTGGGTCCTAAGTATTGCAGAAAATTAGAGCTTAGTAAAAGAATTTGAACTGAAATCGTTGGGGGAATTCATCGGAGGAAGTAATTTTAGGATAGGAGCGATGAGGTGATGCCTGTCCTGCCTTGAGTTAAATGTCGATAAATCTGAAAGCAATCGTAATCGTAATCGTAATCTCGACATTTCTACAGCGCCCAACGAAAGCTAAGTCGCGGGAACCAGCTTATTCACAGGCGCTCAGTAAAACAAAATCGATAGGCAAAATGGTTCGGTTCCAGGTCAAAATCCAGAAGTCAGGCAGTCAGACAGTCGGACGGCTACGGTGGATGGTGTTTGAGATTGGAGAGAGAAGAGAGACAAGGGGAAGAGGAAGAATCAGGATAAGATTTCTGGAAAAGAAATGTTTACAGTTTTGAGTGAAAGACCAGCACAGAAACTGAAAGAGGTGAAGTATTGGTGAGTTCGTATGATAGATCAAATAATTGTCGTAATAGAAAAAGTAATAGAGAATCGACTACTTTAGGATCTAAGACAATGTCAAGACTAACCATTTCCTTAGTGGTTGGTTTCAACATGTGATGCTGAAGATGGTCGTCCAGTTAACAGTTTTCATATTTCAGTCTTCACGTGATGTACACATCCTGTTAGCAGCTGTTCTGCGATGTTGTTTTATAATGTATTGTGACGTAGGCCTACAGCTGACTGTCTCCATGACAACCGTTGGAAGACAATATTCGACGATGTTCATACAAGTTAAATTTCCGTGTGTTACATACTGTATATGCTGTGTGTACAGTTCAACATAGAATATGGTGCAATAGGATCTAATACCGTGTAATGTAAAGCTATCCAAATATGAATCCAGTTAAGTGTTTATGCTATTTAATTTGCAATGTTTTGTTCTGTTTTTGGAGCAATAAACTGAAACTGAAACTGAAATTGAAACTGAAAACTGAAACTGAATCCGCGATAGGCCAGACCGTTCAACTGAAGTGCCTACAATATGAAGTGTGTAATCCAGGATCAAAACTTCTTTAGCGCTGTTATCGTGTTACGTCAGGCATCAATCGATGGTAGTTTCGAATTCAAACTCCAGTTAGTATACAAAACCGTTTCATAGGTCCAGTCGAGTTTCAGGAATCAAGATTAGCAAGCTCGCAGGCTACGAGAAATGGTAAGCACTGAACTAATATTGGCTGATTGATAACGCATTGGCCATTACACTTTCTGTCTGAGGTTCAAATTCCTGTGCGTCACACGAAATATATAATTCTGCCTGCCTATCTGTCTGCCTTGCCTGCCTGCCTGCCTGCCTGCCTGCCTGCCTGCCTGCCTGCCTGCCTGCCTGCCTGCCTGCCTGCCTGCCTGCCTGCCTGCCTGCCTGCCTGCCTGCCTGCCAGTCTCTAGGATCTCGACCTGGAACCAAATCCTTCCTGCCTATCAATTTATTTTTGACTGGGCGCCTGTGAATAAGCTGGTTCCCGCAATTTAACTTTCGTTGGGCGCTCTAGAAATCTCGAGCTTACGATTACGACTATAGTTTTAAGTCCATTCCTCATCGATCGGAAGCTGGCAAATGTTTGTGCGTGCCAGGTGGTAGCTACTCCAGACAGATGGAACAATCATGTCAAACAGGTGGAACAATCTCATTATTTTCTTACTCTTGTGTTTGCATGCCTGCTGAAGATCATTCAACCCAATGCCACAGCTTTTGAACAACATTTTTGAAATGATCTATAAATAAAATGGCGACTTTAACCTGGACTAGCCTGACCAAAACTGACCTGCTTCACCTTATTTTGTCTTAAATTACCTCAGTTTTCATTGCCTTAATTTATCTTTCCCTGAATTTCTTTAAATCACCTTACAATACCTCAGATGCTACTACTATTACTACTACTCTGATTACCGTACGGAGGTTAGTCGTAAACGATTTCGCTACAAGAACATATCAATGTATGAGCTGTCTGTACGTGTGCATCTGTGTGTGTGTGTTTATTTAGTCACATAAAGTGCATCTTTTCGCTACTTTATTGTGCTATTGTTAAGTCATTTGTTCAGAATACATCAGAATATTTCGACTTCGAAAGACTCCAAAATGTCAGTCTCTTAATTTCTCACCTGAATTACGTATACAGGTGCACTTGGTACTTCTTTCTATTCTCTCACTAATCAGTTACAGGTATAGTTCCGCGCTCCTGGGTGAGGGCACGGGCACATCTTGCTTTCTCGTGTGTGGAATCGTCTCTCTGGAACAGTCTTCCTCCAGAAATTCGAACTTTTTCTCTCTTAATAGCTTAATAAACATTCTCGCCCCATCCTAAGACGTATCTTGTTTGAAATTTCTAGATAGTCATGTCCTAGCGCCTTTGTGAGGTTATTAAACGCGCTATATAAGTTCTTGGATACATCTAATTGGAATAACCTCCCTCGATCTGATGTACCTTGAAAACTGATCTCTTTCGCCGTAGCTGGGCATAAAGCGCCTCTGAGAGGATATCTCGAAAGGCGCTATATGAATGCTCTGAAAACATGAATGAAATGAATGAACGAAGAAGCTACTAAACTGAAGTCTAAGAGTCATAATTCGGTCAGTTTAAAAAGGCGCGACATTTCGATATAACTGACTTCGGCAAAATGTTTTGTGTGGCTCAGTATCGACGAGCTCGGGGAAGACCCAAGATGACATGGATCGATAACATTAAGTCGTGGACTGAATTATCGTTCGACCTGTTATTGCATGAGACAACGCAAGAAGCAGATGGCGCAAAAATGTCCGTGGTGCAGCCAATCCTTGTCTCGATGACGCTTCAAGACAAGACAAGACAAGTATCGACGGCTATTCACCGCTGTCCTTTTCTAAGCCGAGGTTGATCAGTTGACTTGTCTTGGTTTCACTGACTAGAGGCACCGGTGTGTTTCGATTGTCTTGACGCAGATGTTACACTTGACGTAGCAACACCAGTAGTACTTGCATTCACACCGATACTGGACATGCGAGACATTCGTCCAGTGGCCTCGACCGCAACACATCGATTTACACCCAATCGGCCCCGTCTGGTTTTTCTCACACACCCTGCAACATTCAACAACCAACACAACTTGAGCTGCCTACATACACAGAATATCTTTAAAGTATCCCATATCCCACAAATGAGACGCAGGGCGGCGCTCCTTTCCTTTTCTTTAGACCCTTAAGCCGGCAGTGGACGAATCCCAAGCTACTGGACATGGGGTCCGTGCATCGCAGGACTTGCCGTTTATTCCCAGCTTACGCCGTACCAAATTCTACTGCTTGGTGACAGAGGCACGTGTTCACAAACAACTTGCCCATGGCAGAGTCGTTACACGGAGTCAAACCCACAACCGCATGATTATTGACCAAAAGCATTATCGATAGACTACCCTGCCGCACCATATCTTTAGGGCATATACAAATACTAAAGGTAATGTAAGGTAACCGATGCAACCGAAATACACAGGTGCCTCTAGTCAGTCCAACAATTGTCATCGACAATTACTAAAAGTAATGTAAGGTAGCCGAAGTTCTATTACAACAACTGTCATCGGAGCCTAAAAGTCTATAGGCCAAATAAGGCATCAACAGGCTACTGTGCTAAAAGAACTTTAGACATGGAGACACTGAGACAACCCACGTTGCAGAAAGCAGCGACTTTCAACGAGGCTAAGAGGCACAGACGGCACAACTTCCTGACCAGCATATTATTCATCAGCAAAACATATACACAAGTAAAACATATCCATACGTGAAACAGACTTAAGTAAACGAACATGACGTTTGTATGCTAAATAATGTTGTATACTGACTTGTCCAGTTGCGGCTTAGCATTGCTTTCGTGGGGGGCAAGATCATTTCCAGCGGGGCGCCACATTCTGGCTGTTCACCATGCCCCGTCTGATCTGAGGAGCGCCGGCATGTAATCAAGAGGGGCGCTGAGGGGCGAACCGCCCCCAAATCCTGTAGCTAAATCCGCCACTGGTCTTGCCTTGTCTTAAACCGTCCTTGAGGATTGACTGATCCATGGACAATTTTCCACCATCTGCTTCTGTCCGTCGTCTCCTGTAATAACTGGTCGAACGATAATTCAGTACACGACTTGATGTTGTCGATTCAAGTCTTAGTGGGTCTTCCTTGATCTCGGGATCCAGGAATTGTGCCTTGGATGATCTCTTTCTCTAAGCAGTCTGCACTCTTTTGCCCGAAGTGTGAAAGCTTCCTCTTTTTGATTAATCCGAGCACACTCTTCTCTATTCTTATGCTGTCTCTGTTGTGTATAGGCCTATATATACATATATGTATATATAATATGTAATATATAATTCATTGTATTATGTGCGATCGTAATGCGATATCGTGCAATGGGTTATATGATGATATGGTAGACGAGTAGTTGAAGGCTTGCTTATCCCGTAAGAAGTATTTGATTGCAGCCCCATCTGGAAATATTACAGAGATGTCAACATCTTAGCAAAATACGGTCCTGGCACTCGAGTTTATTCTAAGCGGGTAATCGACTACCCGTCACTCGCGGGTCCCACGTGATTCATCATATACATTTAGGCCTAGTTCAAAGTTAGCCATCATAGCCGTCTGACTATCTACCTGCCTGACGCTTGGATCTTGGCCTGGAGCCAAACCCTTCTTGCCTATCGATTTTGGCTTGACTGAGCGCCAGTTAATAAGCTAGTTCCCGCGAATTAAGCGATCAGCTGATTCTGGTAGGCACTGTCATCCAAATGATCCAGTCTGTTCATTCAGTCGTCGCAAACATGGCGTAGGCCGCTTGAAAAGGGTTACGCTGTCACCCTACCATCGAGGCTACGATATCTTTCAGCCCACCAATAACGACAGGGCACTAATTTCTATTGACGCCTAAAGAATAAGGATTTTGTTATTACATATGCTTCACTGATTGGTAAATGTTGCCTGCAACCCGATATCTCCCACTTCATGGCTGCACAGATGACGGAACACTGTGCTTATTAAGTGGTGAGCCAGTGACTAATACAATTATCTGCTTAAAATAAGCATTACGACGCTTAGGCGGGTTTAAGTTAAATGTCCGGTTACCACCCTTCTGGCGGTGGCCCTGGTCTCAGCTGACAGGCCTAGTGTGAACCTTGAGGAAGTCTTAAGCGAAGTAATGATGACATCATCGATTGATGCCTCATCATTTGTAGTAGTAGTATCCAATGTTTAATGACATCATATGGCACCAAAAGCCGCTGTCGTCGATAGGAAAAAAGTGTGTAACAGTTCTCACTGTTATCGATTATCACTTTTATCGATTATTCAGTTATCCCAGTATCATCGTCATTAGTCATTTTTCCTCTGGCGCCAAAGGAAAATTGAAAAGCTAAAAAGTGGTGTGAATGGCACAAGTTACAGAAAGCTTTGTGCTGCATTGGAAACAACAAGTCTCAAATGTGTAATCGTAATCATAATCGTAAACTCGAGATTTCTACAGCGCCTAACAAAAGCTAAGTCGCGGGAACCGGCTTATTTACAGGCATTCGTCAAAGCAAAATCGATAGGCGAGAAGGGTTGGGTTCCAGGTCAAGATCCAAGAGTCAGGTAGGCAGACAGTCAGACGGCTACGGTGGGTAGTGTTCGGAATTAGATATGCAAGACAGTTAAGAGGAAGAAGAGGAATCAGGATAGGTTCTGCGGAAGAGGAGTGTTTTCAGTTTTGAGTGGAAGACCTGCGCAGAGATTGCAGGGGGGGGGGGGTCAAATGATGGTGAATCAGACTACACGGAAGCACTGGTATCATTTCTTATAATACATGGAGTGGATAAGACAATATTCTCAAAGTCGTTCATGGCTGCATGGTGACAGAGGTAGTCACGCGCTGACAGCTTGCCTGAGGTCATGCCTTAGCGCCTGTTCGCAGGGTGGAACCCGCCACCAGAAATCAGTCAATCCACCGACGGAATCTTCTTATTGATTCTGACCTGTCTTTGGTTCCAACGGATCCAAGTTCCTTCTCCGGAAGACAGAAATCCGGCGACTGGCTGTAGAAGATGAGTTCTCCGGCTGAGATGCTGATCCTGTTAGAAATCATCGAAGGCTCGAGCTGCCTCTCCCCGAGCGACGAACCCGGAATCCGTCGGTAGACGACCTGAACGGCAGAATCATAGCGTCGCTGGACGGCATTTCCGGTAAAGCGAAGGTCACCGAGGGTTCGCCAACAGGTGCGCATCGAGCACGATCCAGAGACACCGTGACACTTGCACGTGTCAGTCATGCTACTCATGGCCGCCTACGCAACAATGAAGTAAGGAAACAAATACCATAACAATCAACATAATTAATTAAAGTAATTAATTAATATGTTTAACTAACATAATTAATTAACATAATTAAGTAACATAATTAATTAGTTAACAAATGAGCGAATGAACAGCTAACGAAAGAAGCAACTGGTAAATAAACAAATGTTTAGTAATGCTATGTAACTGACCATTTTTATAGCGCCTAAGTACTTCTAAACACTTCAAAGGCACTCCTCGCTAGCCTAAACTATGTCAGAGTTCATTGAGCAAGCAAATAATGCTCGAACAACTGGAAAAGTCATCACTGGCGGGCTCTCGTACACACATATAACCCAACCGACGGAGCTCCATGGTTGACAGTTGACACGTTTTATTGAGTTCCTGGTCCGTTTTTCATCGAGGACGACGACAACCGAGTGAAGCTTTGCCGGCTGGTTCGCCCTCGAAGACGATGTTATCCCTCAGCCACCAGGACAGACATTCGTCAGTAGCCACCCGGTTGATCGCAGAACCTCCTCGATGAATTAGAAGTTGCATTACTGAATCCGAAATTCGCCGTTTCATTACCGCCGTCTGGTGCTCGACGTTGTCCAAAAGAAAAAGTAGTCAACCTGTTATAGGTCGACCAATTCAAAATGGCGGTCGTGCTTTCGGTGAGCATCATACAACTCCCCACAAATGAATGATATCCAGGCAGAGTTAAGAAATAATTCCAGGATGCAGACGTTAGACGTCTGCGCATACGAGAATTATTGAGCAAATTCCACAGATAACGAGCCAATATGTCAAAGTGAACAAGACCTCAACGCCTGCCAACACGGGCGCTGAAGAGTATGTGAAAGTGTGAATGCATAAATAAGCAAGGAAACGAATGATTGAGGCATGGTAGACCCCTACGTGATAACTTAAAAAGAACTTATCAGTCGTTATGGAAAGTGAATAAGTCGATGAATGAAAAGTAAACAAACCATTCTTCCTGTGGCATAGTTATGCGAGTTGACCTTCACCCTGCGCGAGCTCAGGGTCGTCGGATACGCGTCAGTGAACATGAGACTGAAATTCACTCCGTAATCTAAGTTGTCGCTGCATCCTTCCCACCGGAAGTCGCCAGACTCTGAGGTCCTCAGGCGGCGTTCGGAGCTGCTGCCTCCTCCACAGCTGCATCGGTTTGTAATGCCAGCGCTGCATGCCCGTGAGATGCTGTGGACGATCGAAGCAGATGATAGCGCGTAGACGAACGCCTGTTCGCGACTGCCTGAAGGCAAGACGATAAAGAGCATTCAATTCGTTCCAATCCAGTTCGCATTACAGCAGTTCAGGGACATTTGATCCACAGCAACAAGTTATTTAATCGTAATCCTCAACTCAAGATTTCTACAACGTTCAACGAGGGCTAGTCGCCAGGCCGTAGCACCCTTCGTTCGGCCACTCAGGAACTCCTGTTTGTCCCTCGCATGGGAACTGCTGCGGCCCAGTCCAGAAGCTTTGCCTATGTTGGTCCCACTTGCTGGAATCGTCTCCCTCGAGATATGCGACTTGAGCGCCTTTTCCCCCCTCTCAATGTTCCGTATGGCCTGAAGACTGTACTGTTTAACCGTGATTTTACTTGTTCGGGGCGGAAGCACCTCTATTGGGTTTATCCTCTAAGAGGCGCTTTATAAATCTCAAATTACAATTACAATTACAATAGTCCTGAGAAACCTCTAGTTTACGATTACGATTACGATTCATGGATGGCATTAAGGTCAGTATGATCGAAAGAAGAAACGAACGAACGAACGAACGAAGTGCCATGGTAACGGAATCGTCTGTGCTTACCTCCGGTCAAGTCGGGAAGGAAGTTGGGAGCTCGAGCCACCGACGAACAATTCCACCTGCGATCGGCAAACAGCTCTTGGCAGAAGCCAATGGTGCGTGTCGAAGCGTGAACAACCGCCGCCATCAATTCAACATGGCTGCGGCAGATGGATCGCTGACCACGAGATAAATATGGCACTCGGATGCACTCAGACGAACGATTCCAGGCCCCCTGTCGACTGCTGATTGCCCTGTAAACAAGAGCAACGACTTCACCTACTGTATAGTCTGATCAAGGTTACTTCATCTTAAACAGTAGTTGATTGGTTTGAACGCTCGCCTTGTGACAGTAAATAAGTAAGTAAGTAAGTAAGTAAAGTAAGTAAGTAAGTAACTAAGTAAGTAATGCATTTGTTAACACACGATATGTCCATCGGCTGAGCGAGGAATCATGGGCACGGGTTGGTTGCAGCCTTCTTTGAGACGGTTGCCATGTAGGGGCCTTGTGCAAGTCTTAAGCACAATTGCTCAACACCAATCAACTGATGCTTTGTCATTAAGTAGTGGCGCTTAATAAATACAGATAATTATACAAATAAGGATGATGATGATGCTGCTGCTGCTGATGATGATGATAATAATAATAATAATAATAATAATAATAATAATAATAATAATAATGATGATGCTCACTTCTGTCTCCGGACTAATTTTTTCACCACCTGAGGGATTATATCTACCTCGGTTTAAAAAAAAATAATAATAAAGATAATGATAATGATAATAACAATAATAATAATGCTAACAACAGCAGCAACAACAACAATAATAATAATAATAATAATATAAAAGTAATAATAGATTTGCTTCATAATTGAAGTGACGTAACAATAGTCTTTTATTCGTTTCATAATTAAAACGAATTAACAATAAATTTGTTTCATAATTGAAGTGACGTAAAGATAGGCCTGTATCCGTTTCATAAGTCAAAGAATGAGGGTCTGCAAAGAATGATGGACCGTCTGCAGACCACATCAATCGAGTATGGTAGGAAAATAAATATCAAACAGACAAAGATCATGAGGATAAGCAAAGGAGAAGAAACAATAGTAAGAATAAACTTCAATGAAGAGGAAATAGAACAAGTAAAAGAATTCTGCTACCTGGGGAGCTTTGCCACGCAAGATGCAAAATGCCACAAGGAAATTAAAAGAAGAATAACATTGGGCAAGACGCATTCTCTAAACAAAGAGTTATTGAGAGGAAAAATTAACAAGAACTTAAAGAAACGACTGATTAAAGCACTGATATTGGAGCTTGGTGTTTTATGGATCCGAAACATGGACCATGAGAAAGAAGGACACCAAGAGATTGGAGGCCTTCGAAATGTGGATTTGGCGCAGGATGGAAGAAGTTAGTTGGATGGAGCAACTAACAAACGAGGAGGTGCTGAAAGAGTTGAGGAAGAAAGATCTATGATAGCTACAATAAAGAGGCGACAGAGAAAATGGATTGGTCACATATTATGAGAGGACTCACTCTTGAGAACCGCCATTAGGGGCAGAATGAAGGGGAGGAGGACAAGAGGAAGACCTAGACAGATGCTGCTGGATTGGATTATGGCGGACGGATACAGGAGGGTGAAAGAAGCTCAGCACCGACAGGAGTGGCGTCATCGGACGTTTGAATCTGTCTGAGGGCAGAGAATCGTAATTCCAAGATTTCTACAGCGCCCAACGAAAGCCGCGCCGTGGGGACCAGCTTATTCACAGGCGCTCACAGGCGAACCAGAACTTGAAGAAGAAGTCAAACATATTAACAATAGATTTGTTTCATAATTGAAGTGACGTAACAATAGGCCTGTTTCTGTTTTATAATTTAAAGAAATTAACAATATATTTGTTTCATAATTGAAGTTACGTAAAAAATAGGCCTGTATTCATAATTCAAACGAATTAACAATAGATTTGATTTATAACTGAAGTGACGTAACAATTTACGTGACGTGACAATAGGCTTGTATCAGTTTCATAACTTAAACGAATTAACAATAGATTTTTTCTTAATTGAAGTGACATGACAATACGCTTGTATTTGTTTCATAATTCGAACGAATTAACAATAGATTTATTTCATAATTGAAGTGACGTCATAATAGGCCTGTATCAGTTTCATAATTTAAACGAAGTAACAATAGATTTGCTTCATAAATGAAGTGATGTAACAATAGGCTTGTATTCGTTTCATAATTCAAACGAATTAACAATAGATAATAATAATAATAATAATAATAATAATAATAATAATAATAATGATAATAATAATGATGATGATAATAATAATAATAATAATAATAATAATAATAATAATAATAATAATAAATGATTAACATCCCGTTAACAGCCCCAGCGTATTTTTTTTGTTCCTACGGGATCACAATTACCTGGGGCGAAAAAACAACGATGATGATGATGATGATGATGATGATGATGATGATGATGATGATGATGATGATGATGATAACAATAATAACAACAACAACAGCAACATCAACAATAACAACAACAATGACAGCTTAGTCGATGTCCAATCAGACTGAAACGCAGTAACAATTCGTGCGGCAAGGCTTGGCAAAATGCGCCAATAGGCCCAATCTCTAGGAGATGTTCTGGGTTTCGAATCTAAAAGGTCGCACTGAAAGACCGTCGCGTTGTCTTTAAGCCATCGCAATCAATGTTGAACGGGAAAGGAGCGGACATGGAAACCGAAGAAGCAACTGTCCTAACCCGAAGAAGGGATTGACTGACGCAGCGGGAGCGCTGATGACTGACAACTTTTTTACGGCTCTGATTAACTGCTAAAGTGCTTTACTGACTTATCGTTTCCGCTGAGAGCCTCCTAAGACCAGACCGTGGCTAGGCTCTCCGTCTGTCTGTCTGTCTGTCTGCCTGTGTGTCTGTCTGTCTGTTTCTCCCTCTCTTAAGGCTCCTAGCAGTCGACAGGTTGGGCGTGTCACAAACATTCAACGCCCTTTATAGGCGTCGATAGACGCGATTCGGATGCTCCACCTCCTTCCCGTATCTCAGCAACCCACATAAATTTATCTGCAATGGTGGAGGTTTATACATATATATGTAGATTGATATATGGACTTACACATACTGTATATGCAATATATATTGATATCTGAACATAACCTACACATGTGCTACAACGATTCACCACACGAAGTAAATGTAAAAGTAAATGTACATGTTCTTCTATAGCGACCGTATGGCTTCGACCATGGCCATTTTTCAGTGAATTTATCGGATGAGATCCTTCACCACTGCTGCCCGTTTGAATGGGGGCCATGCCAGTTAAGGTCCCCGTGTACGGACCCGTGTTAGCCCCAGATTCAAATCTGTTAAATACAGCTACTCTTGCTCTGCGAACTGGCATTTACCAGAGGCGCCATGACGTAGGCCTTACGCTCTAACCAAAGTAGCTAACCAGGCCAGCAACCAATGTGGCTAACCAGGCCAGCAACCAATGTAGCTAACCAGGGCAGCAACCAATGTAGCTAACCAGGCCAGCAACCAATGTAGCTAACCAGGCCATCAACCACTTGCCCCTCCTGAAATTCTTATCTGAACATTCTTAGCCCACATCAGGCCGTGATGACGTGTTCCAGTTTCCATGTTTTGTGCCTTGCTGCCCAAAGTTTCGTGGGCGCCCATGGATTCATACATGATCTATGATGGACTTTCAAAAGGTACAACTGCGAACATGACCTCCATGACGATTACGCTGATCATGGCTAGGATGATGATGACGATAATTATGATGATAATGATCATCCTGAGCATAACGATGTTCAAGACTGTCCGACATAACCATACAGATGAGGAAACCATCTTGTATTCCTTGCAGACTCGTTGACAAACGGGCAGACAGACAGGCAGACAGACAATCTCGTGTTACAAAGCGGTTGCCAGAAGCCAGATACGGTGGACTCAGCGATGGTTTACGACATGATGTCGACATCGTCGTCATCGACAGACCATAAACCTATCCAGATTTCATTAGAGAGCTGTCAGCCGATGAGAGCGAAGACAGCCAGCGCTCACTGGCGGTCAACTCAACGGGGCGCCTCTCTACCGTGCGAGAACCGACCGCCTAATAAGAAATTTATTTCGTCATAGCCAAAATGGCCGACTCCCAAACGTAAGTCAAACCGCTTGGCTGTTTTTCCATTCCAGCTGTGGACCTTTGCCTCGATTTCTGACAACGCCTTTTGCCTTATTCTCCTACTGCCTGTGCGTCGAAGCACTAAGTTTAGACTTATCTAAATAGTTGATAATTTGTGCCAAACGATAGGAAACTAAAAAAGGAGTATTACACATGTCACTGATAGCAAAACGCTGGTAGCTACCGATATTATTATATACGTGTATTTATTGAGGCCGTCAGAAATAAATGTTTCACATGTATATGCTTAAATCTATTACATCACGTGTTCTGCATGACTGATCGGCTGACAGAGCGTATAAATTACTTCTAATCATTTCCAGATCAATTAACAACGTCGATAATTAGAAACAAAAGTCAAAATGGCCTCCATAGGTCAGGTGTATCATGGGTGGGGAGCCGAACTCGATGATAAAATCGCGATCGCGTTACAGGTTTTAGGTTAATACATATACATACATAACTGAATATATATATATATAATTATCCGTATAAATCTCAATGCTTAGAAGATCAAACTGTTCGCGATCGCAGACCTATTCTCACGAGGCTGTGTTTCTTCGTTCGAAGTAGGTGTTAAAAAGTTTTAACCTCTATTAAAATCTGACCCTACGAATATTACTAAGCATAGTAACAGTAATTTAATAAGGATACCGAAAGGCTTAAGCTGTGGCGGTCTTTTGATCTGATAAAACTATATTATAAATGCACAAATGGTATATATTTTATGTAGCCGATAAAGACTTGTGCGAACATGCAAGCGGTTGTTTCAAATAATAGTTGCACTGTGGTGCAATTTTGATGGCGGACTACCTTGCATAGATATATACATTATATATATTCTAGCCATCTGATCTGCATCTATCAAGCGTGCTTGAAATTTAATCCCCTTTGACACGACGTATAAATATAATTCAATACAAAATACGTATGCCTTATGTTTGTATATACAATGTCATGTATGACAGGGGTTGTCTGAACCTGTTTTAAATATTTAACAAAGACCCCTATTAGTACATTAGTATTAGTAAGTAAGTAAGTAAGTGAAATTAAGCTGCACCTTGTGTAGTTCGCTCCAAACTCACAGATATAGGCCTATATATTATAAAGAGAAAAACGACATTCAGGATTTGAGCACGAAATACGACGATAAATACCAGTTAAGACAAGAAATAGGAGAAGCAAATTACGAAAAAGAAATAGAAATAAGTCAAGAAATATGACAACCGAACTTCTGGATTTGGACAAGAAATAAGCCGTGACAAATTTGCCCACAAACTTTCACGCTGCGGTATGCATGTCGGAAGTGAACTGGACCCGAACCATTCTTGCCTATCGATTTTGTTTTGACTGAGCGCCTGTGAATAAGCGACTTAGCTTTCTTTGGGCGCTGTATAAATCTCGAGATTACGATTACGATTAAGTAGGCCTATATGCTGCCACAGATGGATACAGCGGACTGAAAAGAGATGCTCAGCACCGTGAAGAATGGCGCCATTGGACGTATGAACCTGCCTAGAGGGCAGAGAACCACAAGAAGAAGAAGAGAAGATATGCTGCAGCGAGGCTGGTCGGTGGAATGACATAGTTAAGTCGTTTACAGAGTAGAATTGGTTACCTTTCAAAGACCCTTTGAATTTAAGATCCTTCCGCCCATTCGCAAATGCCCAGCGGCTACACTTCGTTTTATCTGAGGAAGCTCTCTGTCTCAGTGTCATTTGTGTCTGAACATAATAGGCATCTTAGCTGCGCTGTAAAAGGTGACCTGGTTGTTCCTCGGTTTTCTCGAACTTCCTCAATAAAGCAGAGAGGCTTCGCCGTGGGGCCCATCATTCAAGAGCAGGTTGTTTACCTTCTTATCTTTATTATTTTCTTATCAATTCTTTGGTATATTTCAGATCTAAACTTAAGAAACATCTCTTCCAACTTCCTTACCCATCGTTGCCTGGATTCTGGTTTCTCTGACCGATCGGTATTCGACCCAGCTTCTCCAACAGTTTATGAATTTTAACTGCAATTTTGACCTGAAGCCACCATCGACTGAGTCCTTGGGCATTATGATAGCGGCGCTATAGAAGTCTTTAGATTAGATTAGATTAGATTAGATTATTCTTTCTTTGCCTGTATTGCATCAGCGGTTGCAGCACGTCTGAGAAGTTTCCTTTGAAGAGGCGCTATATTAATTTGCGTTTACGAATACTTTATAGGCCTAATACACGTCTAATGTATGCAAGATTATACCTAGCCTATATCGTAATTATTAACGGTGTAGGTCTAGCATACGTAGTAGCCTATATAGGTCCAATATGTTATGAGTTTACTCAGCTACGACTAGCCAGGACTATAAATGCAAGGATATATGTATGTGTGCATGGAAGCATTCATATGGAGCCTTTTGGAACCTCACAAAGATGCAGCAATATCTGCGATATACACATTGCTGATTTTTAATACAAATACGTCCATGTTATCGCTTTAAGTGTGCACTGCAAATGTTATGGCTTTAGATGTGCCTTGCAAATGTTTGAGCTTTAAGTGTGCATTGCAAATGTTTTGGCTTTAAGTGTGCATTGCAAATGTTTTGGCTTTAAGTGTGCATTGCAAATGTTATGACTTTAAGTGTGCATTGCAAATGTTATGGCTTTAGGTGTGCCTTGCAAATGTTGACTTTAAGTGTGCATTGCAAATGTTATGACTTTAAGTGTGCATTGCAAATGTTATGGCTTTAGGTGTTCATTCTAAATGTTATGACTTTAAGTGTGCATTGCAAAATGTTATGGCTTTAGGTGTGCCTTGCAAATGTGTTGGCGAAATATAGCTAAGTTTTTTAACATATGAATAACCATTCACAGACAGACACTCACAAGCACACATAGACACACACAGACACACACAGAGACACACATATAGACACACAGACATACACAGACACATAAACACACAGACATACGCACCCAAACATAAAGAACAGCCGAGTTCGGGTAGTTCCCATGTATTCGTGAACAATTAATGATCGGAGTGAAGTGCTAATGGATTTCTGTCTATTCTGATAAACAACCAGTTCATCGAGGCCGATTTTCGTCAAAGATGATGGTAAAACCATTGGCAGCATGAAAGAAGCCTCACTGACTGTTTTTATGTGTACATAAAAAGCCGGTTTAATGTTTCTGATATACGACGACACATAAACCAATGACAGCTTAAACATGTACTGTTTTCGTATTGAATTGCAAGCGATGAATGAAGAATTGAGGGGGCACCTTCAAATAGCGACCCCACTAGTTTTTGGACTTCACCTGGACTCCAGACGGGTCTTGTGAGTTATGCAGAAATAGAGTTAATTTTTCCAGCTCATGGTTAAATCCTGAAGAAATTAGGCCTTACTTAGTAACATTGCGAATGCTATTTATATCTAAGAAGCACATTTTCAGATATTTTATAGTCCACATGTAGCCTTTGTAAGGTTCTTAAAGGTGCTAACCACTCGGGGGCCCCATTAAGGATTAACCACTCGGGGGCCCCATTCAAACTATACATCGGGGGCCATGTATTGCTGCGCATGGAATTATGGGATGCCGTAAAGTCATGCTAATCAAAATTTTGGATGTCGGGTCAATGTCGTAAATTTATATGTAAGTTTTATGCGAATGTAAATCTCCAAAATTTCTCAACCCCACACGAAAGCTGGGTCAAGAGACCAGCTTATTTACCGACGCTATATCAATTAGATTTCAAGTCACTGGTCAAGTTCGTATACAACAGTTAACTGTGATGCTGTGCTGTGCATTTTTAAAGCTATCAAAATTTGTTTCAATTGTTTGCTGTATTGACAACATATATCTATTTTAAACTATGCATATCACTTTAGGAAATTTCCATTACACACAAAATACATAGTACGCAAGTCCGATCATCACCAGAATTTTCAAGCATGTAGAAGTTGCTATAGAAGTTATCGGAGAAGACAGCAATGTTAATACTTACAGCCATTTGATGCAAGTGACTTGAGAAACGAGGCAACTGGCGAACACAACCCATAACAATCGATCCAGTCGGCTGAACACGACATCCATGACTCTACGGAAGAGTCCTTTACGTTTCTTCATTTCAACGATTTTGCATTCCTTAGTTCTCTATACATTCTGTGTGTAGCTCCTCAGAAGGTAAGACTCGACACTCTATTACACATCTTCAAGAGCTCGATTCAAAACTTCACAAGAGGAAGACTATATTCACTAGAAAGGCCAATAAAAGCAAGTTACCTTTTAGGATAAACTGTGTGCGTTTGACATTCATATCCAGCATCAAACAATCAGATATTCGAATGCCGTCTTTAAACTAGAGCCCAATTACACTCTCTCTTAAGAGCGACCTGCAGCAGACGCATTTCGATAGACTGTACAACATCTTTTCGAGTATAAATTAGTTCCTTGATGCCGCCACGGTGTTATATTCGATTACAACAGGAGATCCAACTTTTCGGAGTGTCTTCTACTTCCGTGTGGCGCATGCGTATTTTGGATATCAGGAGGCATTCATAACGAAGGCGGTGGCCTCCGATTTCACATGGTGGACGTTTCTACAGGCGTCGTGTCCCACTCTAAAGATCGGTGCACACCATCTTCCAAATATCCTTGTAGAGCTCCGTTATAAGTCCTTCTCTGCAATTAAAGTTGAATTTGTTATACTTTAAATTCCTGTAACAACTTATATGACAAATGAGGCTTCGCCTTATTGCCTAAGCACCCGTTTGCACTGTGTTATATAGTTGATGTAGTCAATGTGGACAAACTACAATTCATTAAAAACACTGGCTTGGAGAATTCTGTATCTGTTCAGTAATTGAGTGAGTTAATGAGAGAATGAGCGAATGAGTAAGTGAGCGAGCGAGCGAGCGAGCGAGCGAGGGAAGGAGTAAATGAGCGAGCGACGTATTGAGTGAGCTAGTGAGGAAATGGTTAAGTTTTGTTTTTCATGACAAAGAACTTGAAACAAGCGCACTACTCAGAGGGGTCTAAACCACGAAAGACGTCGTAGAAATTTCAGGGAAGACAAAGAATAGGAGTTAGATTTAAACACTTTTCACCCTACATGGGCCCAACTAGATGCGTTTTTCCTCGGCGCACAACATTAAATAGCTGACAATGCTGCCATATATACTGCAGAGGAACAATTCGCTCCCAAATGGTGATAAAGGCAATTACCTGAGATTGCAATGTCATGATAATTAATATTAACTGCTTATATAAAAGCTTGTATACCTGTGGATGCTACAGCAGTCCTGTTCGTCTCTCACTTGTTATCGTTACTTCATATTAATTGACGAAGAGCCGATAATGTCCTTGTTATGTCTACTGTTGCATTTGACTCTGCTCAGCCTGCATTTTCAAACTCTTTGAAGCACACTTGTTTGGATCAGCGCTTTTCAGACGTACCTAGCGGCGCCATATTAAGTGTCTTAACACAAGCATAGCCTAGGCTGAATCACTATCACGTTTGCATTCAAACTTATGGAGCTCCTTCCAAAAGTTGGTTAAAGGGCGGCGAAACAGTGAAGAACTTTCTGTTTCATAGTAGTTTCGTTTTGTCAGGTCGATAGCTCCTCTCATGGGTTTCGTTTGAAATGGCGATATATAAATTTGTCATTAAAATACAATTACAGTTACTCATTGTTCCTACCATCTGTTCCTGTTTTTTAAGGAACAAATTCGTTTGACAAAGATTTTTTGGGTTGTTTAAAATATGCAACTCAATGAGCATCGTACAGTAGCAATCTTAAGTTGTCGTGCGCTCTTACTGTAAAACGATATCGTATTAGGTTGGTGACCCAAATTAAAGCAGGTTCCGATTAAAAGCCTTGGCATATTCTATGTTACTGTCAGCTGGTTTTTCACTTAATCTGAGTTTCTTCGGCAAATACATAACTTTGAGCGACTTTAGCCTAAAACTTTGGTTGCTTTATCCTGCTTGCATTAGAGCATCAAGTTGATTTAGCTTAAGTTGGTTTACTTCAGGGGCAAATAGTCTAAATTCGGCTCCTGGTACAAATTACACGAGACATGCAAACCGCTTTAAGTGTTTTCCTCATGTACAGCAGCTTCGTTTAGCCATAAGCAATGTTCTGTTGGTCCCGCAATTACGATATCGTAAGATAGTATTTCAACTTGAAGCACATTCCCGAGGCAACGACTTGACATATTCGATACCTCCCAAACAATTACTTCAAGCAGGCACGTCTCATTTAGTCTCGGCCCACTGTGCCTCAGGCAAAACTCCGGAGACTGGAGATATGCGATATCTGGATTTCTGAATCAGACCACCCCGTAGTTTGAACGTCTTTGCATTCACACTGTTTTCTAAAGCATGCAAGGCATACACGTGTAGCTGTTCGATTATCGTCATTCAACCTATATAGATACGGGTGCAGTAAAAAGTGTAAAGTAATATTTTGAATTGTAATGTAAGCATCGGGTAAATATTACGTAAGTACGTAAGTACGTAAAGTAAAGTATCCCGTATTAGGGACGGCGCTCATTTCCTTTTCTTTAGGCCCTTGAGGAGGCAATGGACGAATCCTAAGGTCCTGGACACGAGGCCAACGCAAGGCAGGACTTGCCGTTTACTTCCCAACTTACGCCGGTACCAAATTATACTGCTTGGTGACAGAGGCACGTTGTGCGCAAACAACTTGCCCAGGGTCTTTACACGGAGTCAAACCCGCAACCGCATGATCATTGACCAAACGCGTTACCGATAGACCACCGTGCCGCATGTACGTATAGCCAGCTTATTCAGGAGGACTGCATCAAAGTTAGTCAACAAATGCACAAGATTCAGATATCAGGGTCTGTGGCGATGTTTTCGCTGACATTTTCACACTGGGCGATTGCTAAGCGTCGAAATACGGCTATGTTTACAGAATCCGGTTCGAGTTACCCAGATGCATCACGGAAGGTCGTAAGAATAGAAACGGAGTATAATGCATCAAATAAAAGGCCATAGCGAGAGGGGGACCGTTCTTCGATAGCTTTTGAAGAACTGGACACCTGTGCAAATGCTCCTTCAGATTTTGGCACGAAACCGGTGTTTCTAAAGAGGCAAACTTCTAAAAGTCAGCGAAATAATTTAAGCGCTAGGATTGCCATAGCTTGAGATGAACCAGCAGTTTTAATAAATAAACTGAGCGATCCAGGGCCATCCACAAACAGTCAGAGACACTGGCCTAATTTCGATCCAAACAACAGTGGAACCATACTATTTCAACAGCTAACAGAGCACTTCATTCCAAGCGCATTTGTTTACAGAATGTCCCTGGAGCTTGTGTATCAAATACTGTATCGGTTAAACCAAAATCATTTAGCACTTGTCCTAACCGAATTTTGCAGCTGGAAGAAGATATGCCTACATGTAGGAAAAGACAAAGCCTTTATGTGACATGCGTGTGAACGTAATAAAGTGGGGAAATACAGCATTTCTTCTTGACAACATTAACTCTTTCGCCTTATGTTGGTGATGTTATCGCTCTATTCCTTAGCAAATTGTATCCTATCTTAGCTACTCTTAGCTATCCTTAGCAACCGGTATTCTGTCTTAGCTACTCTTAGCTTTCCTTAGCAACCTGTATACTTTCTTAGTTATCCTTCGATACCTTAGCTACTCTTAGCCACCCTTAGCTACCCTTTACTAATATTAGCTACCCTTTACCAGCTTTAGCTACTGATTGTTTACTACTTTGCTGATGGGTTTACCGCGATTTGAGTTGCAAATGTCGTTGCGTTTAGAAACTGTGACAATTTAAGTACTGTTGTGATTGAATTTTTCATTTATTTAGTATTTTATGAAAAACCCAGACTTTCTGTCTTCTTTTGAGATTACGTTACGCTACAAATAGGGCGAGTCGACGGTTCGAAGCCCGATCGATTGACACTTCAAAATTTGTCGACAATGCATCTACGAAAAATAAAAGTAACAATGAAATGCAGCTTGAGAACGGAGTAAGTCAAAAAGTCAAGAGAATGGAGGTCGGAAGACATCTCTTCCGTCCCTGCTTGGTCTCCCCCTAGATTTTGAAACGTAAAAGCGCCTGTGAGAAGAGGTCAACGATAATTGGACATCATTAACACATCTCGATAGCCTCTTCACTTTTGTAATATTGCCGACAAGCATTGTGAGTATGCTTTATAGTTGATGAGAGAACTCGTATATATAGAGTCTAAATCAATGAATAGAGAGACGGATTTATAAATAAAAGTTCAATGATGTTACGTCTGAAGAATAAAATGAAAGTTAAAGATTTTACCCAAAAAATATAATTGAAATCGTTACCTTAAATGCGGTTGATTTGTGATCAATTAGACAAGAAACAATCAAACAAACAACCAGTTGAATGGACGACGGAAGGCGTTGAAAAGGCACTTAGGCGTCGCTATTAACCAGGCATCAATAATAGATCGCTCGAAACGCGTTAATTTATGGCCAGCTGGAATTGATTGCAGACCTTTCGACACGTTTGCTGCAACTGAAGCGGATTATACTCACACGACATCCAGCTTCTATGATCGAATCCAAAGCGTTGAGACTAATTGTTCTTTTCGCGTTGCCTATGGTAGACGTGCATGCAGCCAATGTACAGCACAGGCACACAGTCCGGTGTGGTGTGAGATTGGTTCCGGAGCGTAGAGAGTTCCGGGTAAACCCACTTTTGGCACAGGAAGTGAGGCGATTTTTAAAGTCTCCTTGATAGCAAAATTTGATAGAAAACAATATTTTAGTGAGTGGAAAACCAGAAGTCCTAGCAGTAGTGGCGGATTCAGAATTGCTTTCGTGGGGTTGGGAGAAGGGCATTTCCAGAGAGACGCCACGTCCTGGCAGTCCGCCATACACGAGTCTGGTTGAAGGGCATCGGCATAAAACCAAAATGGGCGGGGAACCTCCACCATGCCTACAGCTAAATCCGCCACTGCCAAGCAGTATATATGATGCAGTCGTAATTAGGTAATTAGTCCCAATTAGGACAAATCATGATTTTGACGAATGAAGCAGCAGCAAACAGTATCGACAGAATAGTTTTATTAGGAACAAATTTCTACCTTCTGATCACATGATCGAATCACAATAGTCGTCGGACATTTTCGTCCGGACTTGATTTGGCAACACACCGGCCGTAGATTTGTGGCTCGTTCAGAGGCTGACGTAGTTTCTGCGGGGGTGGGGCCTCGGTGGGTAGGTGGAGTGGGTTCGGGTTTAATGTAACATGCGATAGTCTGGGGTCAGGCCCCTCGCAATGCTGCGCTTCACTTATCGCTAATTCGATTATGGTTCTCGTTCGTCTGTCCGTTCGGTTGAGCAGCGTCGACGACGGAGTCCCTTGAACTGTACGCGTGAAACTGCGAGTTACACCTGATTCAGGTAAAGGTGAGTGCAGTGGCAAGCACCTGCCCGACCCCGATTGACCTCTACAACAACTGCTACTGCTACCGCCAATCAGTGGCGGATCCAGGATTGCTTGCGTGGAAGTGCAAGGGGATTTCCAGAGGCGCGCCAGTTCTGGCGGCCCATCATGCACGGGTCTATGATTTCGCCTACGATTCCTAGCTCAGCCGATGGACACAGCGTGTTAACAATGTCTTACTTACTTACTTATGGTCCAGTCTGGGGGCGCCGGTATATAACCAAGCGGGGTAGAGGAACCACTCCCCATGCCTTTAGCTAAATCCGCCACTGCCACTAACACTAGGTCTATTGCACATGTAGCTATATTTCAACTTATATGAGGCGTAATTCAGTAACACTTCGGTCTTTCTCGGTTCGAGTCTTAGTAGCGGCACGTGATGCTAACAGTTCGTTGTTTACCCGTCAAACCGCGAAAAGGCATTTCACTTGTTGGATGACTGTTGGCACATTGCAAATAAGCCAACAGATTTGGCAAAGATCTTGCGCACCCTTCAAAGAATAAATCGTACAGCTGACGCCGGTGGGCAATAATTGGACCATAACTTTACCTTATCTAGCGACAATTGCCGTTGTTATATGTGGCGTCCACTCAGGCAGGCGGGCAGGCGGGCGGACGGGCGGGCGGACGGGCGGACGGCTAGACAGACAGACAGACACATAGACATACAGGCATACAGACATACATACATACATACGTACAGGCATACAGACATTTAGACACAGATTACAGACACAGACAGACAAACAGACAGACAGACATACAGGCATACAAGCATACAGACATACAGACATATAAGACATACGGATTACAAAGACATACGGATTACAGACACAGACAGACAAACAGACAGGCTAACAGACAGACAAATTTAAGCAACTCTCGTTAGCCTAATGCTAATGTCATGGCAATATTTATGTGGCGCCATTGCAGTAAAGCTGGTGTAGATTTTAAGAAACGTGACTTGAAACTGGAAAGCCCCAAGTAGACTAGCAAACAAACAAACGTACTCACACAGGTAGGCATCCAAACAAGCATACATACATTCATACATACATATATATACATGGGTATATATATAGACAGACAGGTCGCCAAGCAGATAGACAGACTACATGACAATGTAGCAAAGAGGCAAGGAGGCAGACAGTTAGGTAAGTAGGAAAGTAGAAAGTGATCAACACTAACCAAAAGAGCATCAGCTGTTCAGTCCCTTACTTGTTTACTGACACTTCATGACAGAACTCCGTTTTTATGTCCTATCCTTTCACCGGAATTGGGCCTCCTATTAAATAAAGACAAGTGTACTTTTTCTCTTCTCTATGTATGTATATGTGTATGTATGCACGTATGTTTGTATGTATGTATGTATGTATGTATGCATATGTACTTATGCTGGTATGTGTTTATATGTATGTGTTGATGCATCTGAGCATTTGAATAGCGTCTTTCAATAACTTCACAAAGGCGCTGAAACATGGCTTGTCTGACAGATCTGAAAAGGTACGTCATAAGATAGGCTGAGAATATTTTAAAGGTATTTTTGGCAGTAAACTTAAAATGTTGAGTGAAATACTTTCCAGACAGTCTCCATGGGCTGCAGAGCGCAGTTTTCGTCGACCCGTCTTGTTGGTGAAATCTACAAGTTTGTTAACATCTCACACAATACGATACGTTTCACACTGTACTTCACTGGCTGCCAATTTCAGTTCTCGTTCAGTTGAGGATTTCAATATGGGCGCAGCGATGCCAGCTGAGGAATGTGCCTTCCTACTCCTCACTCTGTCTCTGAGTTTGATGGCCGCAGGTTCCTGCGTTTCACAGCCCAAAGTGAACTTGTGATCTTCGCACGCACTTGATAATACAATGTCTTGCCGTTTCATCTGGTGAAGCAAAAATAACTGTATAAAATAATAAAATAACTAAAATAACTGTAAAATAGCAAAATAAATGTAGTAGCTTCCCTCTGAAACTGAGTCGTCTTTTCCATGGCACAAGACGCAACAAACACCTTATACCAGCAGTAGAAAACTGTTCTTTTGTTGTGGCAGGGCTTGGAGCTATTCTGATTAGATATCTTGAATAGGCGCTATAAAAGCAATGAATGAGTGAATCAATGAATGAATTGACCTACTATGAATTAATCTAGATTATATCAGATTATTTCTGAGCAGACAGGATATTGAAGAGACGGTGGCGTCATTAGGCGTGTTACACCCACCATGGCTATGTCTTAGCGCGTTTGTGAGGTTATCCAAAGACGCTATATAAATAGCCAAATACATACATACGTTGTTTGACTACGGATCGAACTATATCAAACCGGATTAGACTGGACTTATCTGCACAAATTGAACTAAACTGCGAGATTATATGCATCTCAGATCAGAAAAGAGGGTAGTTATACGTAAAATTATTTGACTTGTGCCATACCCGACTGCCATAGAAGGCACTAATCTGAACTACACTAGACTTGATTGAATTCGAATGTACTAGAGTACATGAGTGGACTGAACAGGATTAGACTAGTCTAGTATTCATTAGGTTAGAATCGCCTTGTTTGGACTAGACGAGAGCAGACTAAACTGAGTTATATTAGGCTGAACTGATCTTGATTATACTAGAGTAACTAGATTGGACTTAACTAAACTAATCTAGACTCGACTACACTGGACTTGAATAGAATTAGACAAATCCTTGTAATTTTTAAATTTTACTAAATTAGAATATATCTAATTAGTCTAATTAGCTTACACAGTTCAGCGCTGTATGAATGGGTGGTAAGCAACATTGAATAGACATTCAGTGTTGCTTCCCACCCATTAATAGAGCGTCTTTTAAAGAAATTTTCTCAAGAGCGAATGCTTTTTCCTTTCCATTGGTACTTTTCTTAAAACTGCAGACACATTTTAAAATGCGCCAAGCATCAATCGATGGCGCTGCAAATGGAAAGTTATGAAAATCCGGACATTACACTGCAACTCAACCCACATGGTGACGATGCATGGAAATATTTTAAGGAATTTATAAGCGTTACTGACAAAAGGAATACAGGATTCGAACTGGAGACTGTCTGATTACCAGCAGGTCATCATGCCTATCAGGGTCGAGGTCATACGAACGCTATAGGAAACGTGTACATTTACATTTACATTAGTAAAGATCACTCGCAACTATTGCATTTACATTCATTATTGCAGTTAGACTTTTGGTAAGGTAAAGCAGATAAAATCAGGTCAAGCTAGGTCAGGTCAGGTCAGGCTAGGTCAGGTATAGTCATTGCCCATTTATTAGGCGCTGCTGTTAACAAAGTTCTGACAGTTATATTCTGAGATGTTTCAGTCGAAGCGCAAAACAGTCATCCAACAGCAGTCCAGCCTTTCTTATGGCTTCCATGGATCGACAAAGGATCGTCACAGACCGAGCAGCAGCTGTAGAAGGCCTACACTAGCTGGATTCAAGGGTCAGAGGTCAGAGGTCGCCCTGCAGTTCATCACAGACACTCGCATTGGGCGCAGGGTTGCTTCCAGTTAGACTATGGTCGACGGGTTGGTGCAGTGTTCCTCCGAACCTGTGGTAGTGGTGACTAAGTCTGTCGTCGTCACCGGAAGGTACTTGAGCAGGAGACCGTCTCTGCAGTCGACGTGGTTCAACGTCGTCGTTGTCGCCGGACAGGACGGCACGAGGCACCGAGAGAGGACCATGGCATAGGGGCCGTCGGGTGGCGACCGCTGGACAGCGCTGGACACACCGGGTTCCTGAGTCAGAGACGTTTGGACCAGCTGGTGCCGTGCTATCGAGATTGACAGTGGGACACCCGCTCCGCCGTTGGTGTCCGCTGGAGCCTCGGTCTGGATGTCGCCTGGACTTGGATGAACGCTGTAAACGTCATGCTGGTGTCCGTGAAGGTCTTGGTTTGCTTTACCGCGCAACAGGTGGTCGAGGAAACGCGTGCCCATCCTCATTTCGCGACGGACTCTTTCCTTCTGGTAGCACAACCCGGCGAAGATGAGCAGGTTTAGGACGAGCAGCGCTGATCCGACGCCAATCGTCACTCTGAGCGATAATAGGGAAGAACTCGTCTCGACTTCCAGTCTTGGCTCCACCAAGATCCCCGTCGAAGGTTCTCCAGGGGATAGCGACGGGACCCACGTCGTTCGTCTGCTTCGAGGTGCAGAGCTGCTCAGTCTTCTTGAAGTGGGGGACAGTCCGGTAGACAGGGGTCGCTGGGTGCTGCCGATCGTAAGGGTAGTGGCTTCAAACGTATCCGGTTCGAAATCAAGGTCCCTTGTGCCTTCGTCTTCGAACGTCGAACGGTCGGAGGAGTTTTCCAGCTGATGGAAACGAGAGTCAAGGTCGTCTGACTTGTGCAGACGTGGAATGAGATCCATCCACAGCGCCATTTTCGATGCGCGATAATGATGACGAATATTTGACCGGATTCCTGTGAGCAAATAAATAAATAAACAAATAAATAAACAAACAAACAAATAAATAAATAAACCAATAAATAAAGAAGTCAGCTTCATCGTCGTCGTCGTCGTCGTCATTGTAGCAACAACAAGTAATGGGCCCCCCGTGTCGAGGTCGCCCAGCCAGTATTCTCACTCCTATCGGACTATTATATCATATCTTAGGGACTTCTGCATTTCGGTCTCCTTGGTTCCAGGCCGTAGCACTCTCCGGTCGGCCTCCCTTGGACTTCTGACTGTCCCTCGTATGCGCGCTGCTACAGCGCAGTCTAGAAGCTTTGCCTATGTCGGACCCAATAGCTGGAATCGCCTTTCCCGAGAGCTCCGGCTAGTATTCCTCAGTTTGTCTCTTCCGCAGTTTCGCAAGCGCCTGAAGTCTGTATTATTTGCCAGTGGTCTCACTGGTTCGGGTGGGGAGCGCTTCTGATGAGTCTATTCTTGAAGTGGCGCTTTATAAATGTCAGATTACAATTACAATTACAATTATTTGCGGGAAACACTCCACTGACTTCTTGCCAAGGACAGAGTCAGGTACAAGATCTGTTCTGTGGACAAGCCACAATAGCCGATGAGGCCACAGGAGGTCATTTCTATGGAGAGTCCTCTGGTACATCAAGGAGTGTGGGGCAGAAGCAGCCAATGAAACGATTACTTCAAATATCACCGTTGGCATTAATAATTGTATTTTTGCTTTTGCAGATGATGACAGCTGGTTTTAGACCCTCTCTCCATTTATCTATCGCTCAATGCATTGCATTCATGCCTAAACTATGATGCCGGTATTCGATACTGGTGGATTAATCCTTAAGTTAATATAACCTAAATAACCATTCACACAGAGATCCAATTGTCTGCCTTGCATGAAAAAGCTATGATTATAGGTCTGCCGCTTCTTCAGTATCCAATGGCAACCAAAATCCGTTCCGTTAAGGGTTACAGCTTTCAGATCGAAAGCGCACTTCAGGAATTTCATTTGAGTAGTTGTTATAAAATGTGCGATGCGGTAACGACATCTAAAAAATTCTTTTAAACGATTTTTCTTTGGCACCACATAGTAGGCTTATTATACGTAGTCTGTATTAAGTGTAGACATGGCATTTATTTAGCTTCTTTTGGGATAACATATCTGCAGTTAGAAGATCTTTTCGTCCATGATCAGTTGCGCTATACGGAAAATTACAAGGGTCGTGTCAACGCATCCATATATTCTCTGTTGACGAAAACATGTCTACAGTTGGCGGTTATTAGCCTACTGCACTCGAAGATTTCAGCATGCATTTGCACCGATGAAAGCGAATAAGAGCATCGGTTAGGCGCTAACACAACACGGTATGTCGTACATATATATTCATCACATGTTATCATGTTTCATGTTATAAATCGTGATATGTAGTAAGAAAATTGTTGCATTATATAAATGGTGAATTGAATAAATATTAAATATAAAATGGACATTTTGTATACTCTTGGATCTTCAGCTGGAACAGAACACTTCTGCCTATCGATTTTGTTTTGACTAAGCCCTGTGAATAAGCTGGTCCCTGTGACGTGGCTTTCGTTGGGCGCTGTAGAAATCTCGGGATTACGATTACGATTACAATTATACAGTGCTGTCGTTCTGTCAGATTGACATGTTCCATATGTATGGTTATTGACACTACACTAGGCGTAGTCTGGTTTTCGAACTGTTCAGGATGGATTAGTGTTAATACAGTAATATCCGATAATCTGGAAAATGTCATAACGTCAATCCATACTGAACAACATGGGAATAAGTTGATCCGTGCACCCATCTGGCCGTCCTCCATCCGTTTTAAGGGCTTAGGAAAATGACAGGGCTTCTGAATGTTGGTTCTGCGTAGGGCAAGCACTGGATAGCTGCCTTGTATTTGTTGACTTCGTGGCTTATGCCACTTTGCCTGCTGCTGGTTTGAGATGCGTAGATGACGGGTATTAGGCCTACTTGTTCTCTGGTCAATGTGTGTCGTGTGCGGCACGTTGGTCTAAACGGTAGTGCGCTGCGCCGATTGCGGGTTTAAGCCTTCCGAGCGGACTCAGGGTAACGACTCTGGATTCTAGCGCAAAATTGTCTCGCTTCTCAGATTCAGATATACCGATAAGTACAATAAATAAATAAATAAACAAATAAATAAATAAATAAATTTGACCATATCCTGCCATCTGTTGCCTGTATTCGCTCGTTTTACAGAGTCATTCACTAATATCTTGGTTAATTCGCAGATGAGTTCGTTAGTTTGTTCAGCAAGAAAAAATAGGTTGGCAGGCAGAAAGCTAGGCAAGTAAGTTAGTTCGTTAACGAATTCGTTAGTCATTGTGTTTGAATGTAAGTAAGTCAACCATTCAGTCAGTCAAACAAGCAAGTCAGTCAGTTAGTTATTAAATACTAATCACTCAGTCAATTCCCGAGTCGAACTTTCTATCCAACTCAAGCTAAACCCATGGAATCCTTCGATGTCATAGATGCGATCAGTAATCGATTAGGGGATGTAATCGAACGTCCTTCTTACCGTCGTCGCTTCTGTCTTGTGATTTCTTCTCTGACAGAAAATACCAAAAAAAACAGCTATATAAGATCTGTCTACTATGATTAGTTTTTATTTAGTTTCCGCGAACTGCGTTTGAAGCCCAAATCAAGTGAAAACGCCCCAGATCTAGTCATCTATGCTAGACAAGACCTCACACTGCCATTATTAGACTACGTGGCACGCTGTCATTGTTACATGACACATTGTTATTGCTGCACGAAACGTTGGCACATTTGTCGATTGGTATTTTAAGATAGGCGTATTGGTGGGGGCTGCAGCCTCCTCCCTTCTGCCATGACATGACATGACTTGCATCTAGACCTTAAAGATTTCACTTGATAATAAGAAATAAAAAGTTTAGAAACTTGACTGTGATAATGATTTTGGTCACGAAATGGAAGAAGGTGATGAGAAGCAAATGATGATGAAGAAGAGAAAAATAGGGGAAAATAGAGATAAAACTGAACACGAAAAGGAAGAGGAGATGGAGGAAGATGATGATTATGATGATGGCGGTAATAGTGAAAATGGTGATGAAGCTGTTGAATTTCAATATAGCAAGGCAACGAATAATGAATAAGAAGGCAACAATACGGAAAATACTCTGGCGAAAGAAACAGGAGCTAATATATATAAGCCTATTTATATATTAGCTGCTGTTTCTTGAAGCAAATCTTTTTGGATCTTTATGGATGAAGATGTATGAAGATAAGATATATATATATATATATATCTTGATACATCATTATCCATAAGTCCAGCCACTTTCAGGAGAGCCATTGTGCCTGAACCTCGATGTGTTTGGTTGAGTGTTGAAAAATTGTCAGCTGTTATACATAGACTTTTTTCAGAAATTCCCAATAACTATGGCCACAAAATCTGCAAAATAATGGCCTTGGCCTCTGAAGGGGTTGGCCTGAGATTCGCGCATAACTGTGTAATGTATATCTCACCAATGATGAGGTATTCTTGCTTGTTGAAGTCGTAGACGGGCCAATACGGATCGAGAGATTTTATTCGACTTCTCTGCGTCGTTAGTCCACTCGACTCGTCCTCTGCGGTGTTTGGGTTCCTGCATAAAAAAGAATTCCTCAGTCTCCGGTTTTTCTTTAGCTCGCGGGAAGTTTTATAGATATCTCGAGCTTAAGTAAGAGATGTAAGATGTATGTAGAGCTCAGCCATTTGCTCATTGCAGCCGGGTGATCGCAGAAGCAATTCTAGTTGATGACAATATATGTTTCAAAGTGTTGGAGCCAGCAGCCGAGCGAACACCGACCGATCCCTCTTAGAAAAGTGCAACGCAATTAAATTGTAAAGTTGTATTAGGCGTTTCTTCGGAGGCCAGGCGAAGCTCCTAGTCACATGAGTCAACCAGATAAACGAAAATGTCTAAGCGCACACATATTATTACTATTTCTGCATTTACTAAGCGCCACTATCTAACGACTAAGTACGACCACTTCTGGGCAGCGTGACAGAATCTTGTTTAGAGCTCGAGCCCGAAGAAAATACGAGCATTGACGAACAGATGACTCCATACAAGGGCAAGAATTCACTTAGACAATCTATTCCCAAGGAGCCAAATAAAGGGGGCTTTAAAGTCTTGTGCCTTTTTAGCGGTTGGGTTATATAGGCCTCAAGTTCTACGGCTTCTTACGCTCTTGACATTGATGGGTCTTGAATCAGAGCTTAATAACCTCTCTTTTGCTGGGGCTTGGCTCGAAGCGCCTCTCGGCACATGACATAAAAGGAACGCTAAGATGTTCTGAATGAAGGCGGAAACGAACGAATAAAAAAGAAACGGATTAAATTATGAATCCCAGAAGTCATGAGCGAAATAAACCATTAACAAATTAATGAACAAAGGGTACATGACGTATGGGAGCCATCTTTTGGGCGTCGCTCCCCGGCATTTTATAGTTTTCTTTGTAACCCAAATTTAGAACTAATCTCATTGCTCAGTCTACAGTAAGCTACTGAAAATACATACATGCATACATACACTCATCTTACATACACACATACATAAATAAACGCATGCATGCATACATACATGCATACATACATACATACATACATGTTCCGCATATGCATGTTCCGTTAAGGGCCACTTCTATAAAATTGCGTGTATACGATTATAGTCCAGAAAGTATCAACAAAGGTCAGAGTAGGAACAAGTCAAATCGGAAAAATTATGCAACCAAACATCGTGGTTCCATGAACAGAAAAACCAACACAAAATATGCACATTTCGAAATGATCTCATTCAATTTCAATAAAATGTTAATAATGATATACCTAGGCCTAAAATATACCTATAATGACTGTCAAGCAGTGGATCTGGTCAAGGCGCCCAAAACGGCCGGCGCCCGAAGGTCCTGCTTCTATGATCCAAAGAACATGATAGGAATGAATAATTGAAGTGGTTTACTAAGTTATTGAATGACAGAATAAAAGAACGAATAGACGAAGCGAAAGAATAGAGGAAATGTTCAACGAATGAATGAAGAAGCAAAATAGTAAATAAAATAGGGCAAAATGACTAATTAAGCAAAAACAGGATAAAATGAACAAGATCTGTTGATTAATTTTAGCTGAATACTCATTGCCACTCCTACCCGGTCTTGATGAAATTGGTCCAGTACTTAAGGACGGAGTCTGCCAGAGCTCGGTCAGAGCGGGTGTAGGTCAGAGGGAAAGGGTCGATCCCATCTGTCATGGGTGCCCCGAAGGCATAGGCCACGTCGTCCCCCGGGGCTCCACTTGCCCAGCGAGGGTAGACGTCGAGCCGAGGCGGCGCGTTAAATACAAAGAAGTACGTTGAGGTACCATGGAGGGCGTGGTACTGAGCCAGTTCAACAACGGGGGCCGTGACCTGCGAGTCGCCAAGCATCTCGACTAAACTGTCTCTCGCAGCCCCGGGGTCACGACTCGGCTTCTCCCAGTCGTTGTACTGATGGGTCAGTACATCCAGGATGCTCTGACGGTGGTAGCTGAAGACATTCTGAACGAAGGTCCTCATTGTCCGCGTCATCAGTTCGGCGCCGACGCCGCGTTCCAGATCGTCCTGGGTGAAGTGGGCCAGTCCCTCGGAGCGCGTGACGCCGACGAGGAGTTTCGTCCTTGCAAAGACGGACTCGGACAGCTTGGACATCATCGACCGGACGTCCGAAGGCAGGACCATGCGCTGGTCTATCGTCGGTCCAAAGGCCGAGAGATACTTAGGGGCCCGGATGTCGAGGCGAACGAGGTCCTCGGCCGGAAACTGCTTGAGGCACTGCAGGAACGAGCGACTGTCGCCTGTCGCCGACGCCACTGGAACGCTGCAGTTTGTCCGTGATGACAGTTCGTCGATGTAACGCAAGTGGTCGCCAGCGATTGCCCATGAAGACAGGGCACTTCCGCTGTGCATGATGGCACGTTGGAACAGATCCCGTCCTAAAAATACACCTGTACCGTTCATTTGGGATCGCCTGTAAAAGTAAGCCAGGTCAGATAGCACAAGGCAAGGCAAGTTAAGTCAGGGTAAAGAAAGGTAAGGTTAGTTTAAGTGAGGCAAAATTAGACAAAGCAAGCTAAGGAAAGGTAATTTAGATAAACTTAAGGTAACACAAGATAAGGTAAGTTTAGACAAGGCAAGGTAAGGTAATTCAGGTTAAATGAAGTCAAGAGTTGAGCAACTGAAATAATTCAGGGTTAAAAGATTGTGAAGTACGAAGAAATGGCATGAGCAGAGTGGCTTGGATTGAGGGTTTTAAGTTAATCACGTCGAAAGAGACTGTTTTTCATCTGCACTGGGAGTTATTTTGAACTACAACGACAAAAATAATTAAATCGGACGCCATGGGTACAAACTGTTTTGAAATCCACGATATCTTTGAAGCTGAAACTTGTCTCTGCAGTTCAGCTGTATAAAAATACTGCCTTATGCGGCTCGGTGGTCTGTGCGGCACGGTGGTAAAGGTGGTAAAGGTGGTAAAGGTAACGCGTTTGGCCAATGATCATGCGGTCGCGGGTCGCCTCTGTGTAACGACCTGGGCCTCTGTCACCAAGCAGTATAATTTGGTACCGGCGTAACCTAGGAAATAAACGGCAAGTCCTGCGATACACGGACTCCAAGTCCAGGAACTTGGGATTCGTCCATTGCCGGCTCAAGGGCCTAAAGAAGAGGAAATGAGCGCCTCCCCTACGTCTCAATTGTGGGGTGTGGGATACTTTACTTATGTAGTCGACACACATGGTTTAACCGTTCTTCCTTTTTAACACGCGGACACCTACCTGTGACGTGTCTCCAAAGTCTCACCTTTGGTAACGGGAGAGATTAGTAGCAGATGAACCATGGCGGCTCCGTGACCGTGTCCGAAGAGGCAGACTGCGTTTGGATTTCCTCCGAATGCTTGGATGTTTTCCTTGATCCAGTGCAGTCCAGCGACGAGATCCAAAAGGGCGTAGTTTCCTGGCGCGTTGCTATCGTCCAAGCTCAAGAAACCTGGTCAGTCACCAGTAAGCTAGGATTGCTTATTCAATCATATCAATGTAAAGTATTGGAGTGCACAAAGATTTGGTGTAGAAACATGAAGAGCCTTTAAGAAACTCTGGAATGGTAGACTTATGACATTCAATTAAGATTACAGGGTGAAAATATTCTGATTTAAAAAGACGTGCTTATGCTAGAGCATATACGTTGGCACATTTGTCGTATGGTACAATCTAGCAGGACAGGCGTTAATTAATGCAAGCATTTTAAATATGGAAGATCGACAATGTTAAATTCAGGTAGCTAGAATATACCCTACTTACGCTGATCATTCAACTCCATACAGGTATACATCTTATACCCCCAATAGAATTAATACCTCCATCGAGTTAAATGATCAGTGTAGGTATTGTAATGTATTTATATAGCGCTTCTTACTGAGCAAACTACTCAGAGGCGTTTCCAACATGAGAACCCCGGGGAAATAAGAACGTATTTAAACAACGCGCTGACTGAGCTCTATCACCAACAGTGACCCTTGCACGAAATGATAGCGGAAGGTAGGAAATACACTTGCTGCCTGAAACTTATCAATGTCGATCTTCCAATCTGTCGCACTTGCGCATCGACAAACTTGTTCAAAAACAAACAGCTGAAATAGAATATAGGTCATACTGGCGGCTAACGCTAAATCCCTTTACAATAATTTCCAAAATCTGAGCAACTTTTCTTATGGTCTACACCCACAGTACCTTTTCAACGAAATTCCATTTTTGCATGGCATGACTGAAAGTGAACAAGGTCTTAGAAGCGAAAGAATGCAAAGAATATCGCCTGCAGTTATCAACCACAGGGGCAGCCCACTTATGAAAAAGCATTGTGATATGAAGATGCCTGTTAATTCCATGATTTCTCAGATTTACCGAGAATTCCCAGACGATAGTTCATCGTGATGACTATAGCATGGCCGTAGGCAGCCATGACACTTCCGTCGTATGCATTTCCGGTTCCGAGTTCGTACGTTTCACCATGAATGAAGAGAACGACTGCCATCGGTGACGTATTGTTCTTATCTACACAGAACAAGAACATCAAACGATTGCGAAAGAACAGGGCTTTGTTTACGAAGAACCTAACCTCACCCACACCACGTTTTGCATTCTTTAAATACCTATAGCTACTAGTATCATTAATATTAATTAGCAACATCTTAGGCGCCGATGTCTAATGCACAAACTATCAACTTAAAGACATATCAAAATCAAACCGTAGTCAGGGTCAATTCCAGAAAGTCAGTCAACTGTAAAAATATAAAAAACTACGGTGAATAAGCTGATGAAGGTAACTAAGTTTTGAGAGCGAAATTTTTGAGAGCGCCGAGATTAGACTAGACTGGATGAAAACAGACTGGGCTAGACTTGATTACACGAATGGACTGGACAGGGTTAGAATAGTCTAGTCTTTATTAGGATGGAATGGTCTTCTTTGAACTACACGGGAGGAGACTAAACAGAGTTATATTCGGCTGAACTGATCTTGATTATACAGGACTAATTAGATTGGACTAGACTAACCTAGACTAGACTAGACTAACCTAGACTAGACTAGACTTTACTAAACTAAACCAGACACGACTAGACTGGAATTGAGTAGAATCAGATGATGAATCAGACACTTGTAATTTGTAAATTATACTAAAGTAGAGTATATCTAATTAGCCTAGTTAGACTTAGGCCTCTAAAACAGTTCAGCGCTATGTGAATGGGTGGCAAGCAACACAGAACAGACATGAGAGCGAAATGACACGGAGACTGAGCAGAACGAACAGGTACGGGAAGAAACATACCTGCATGTATAACACAAATACACACATCACACAGTGTAATGGTAATGTAATGGGAAAGTAATGTAGCTGGAAATAATGTAATGAGAAAGCAAGATGTGCTCGCTGCAGTTTGTAGACCTGATCAGGAGTGAACCACTCGTGACCTTTATATATATATATATATATATATATATATATATATATATATATATATATATATATATATATATATATATATATATATATATATATATATATATATATATATATATATATATATATATATATATATATATGTGTGTGTGTGTGTGTGTGTGTGTGTGTGTGTGTGTGTGTGTGTGTGTGTGTGTGTGTGTGTGTGTGTGTGTGTGTGTGTGTGTGTGTGTGTGTGTGTGTGTGTGTGTGTATATGAAAAATAGAATCTCATATTTACGAAATTTACTCGTCTAAGTAATCGTAAACTGGAAATTTCTAAAGCGCTACATAAAAGTAAGCGCAGGGCTCCAGCTTATTCACGAGCGCTGCGTCAAGTCAGTGGGGTTGTCCAAAGATGTAAAGATGTCGTGTCAAGAACAAAGTCTGGTTGCCAGAAGATCAGAGAGAGAAGGGGGGATGTGTCGTGCATTTGCATAAATCCAAGACGTGTAGAAAAACAGGCTTTGTCGGGCGAATGCAACTAGTCAGCGATCGAGGTCTTGTTCCAAATCCGCTAACCACGGATGCGCCTGTTCATTTTCCTTACTGACTTACTCGCAGACGACGTGACTTCCATTCTGATCTGGTGACAACTTCTCGTCTCCGCGAGCGCCGTTCCACGCACCTGGGGCCTGTTTCCGTTGCGCCTTCTCGACGAACTGGAAACCAAGGCATTGAAAGTTCTAAAGCAGCGAATTAATTGACCGGAAACCGGTGGATGACGAAGAAATATCGAAGGCCGGAGCCGGGCAGGAAGCACCTGCCACGGGTCGACAGCAGACGGCGTTTCGCTGTGCCAAGCATGCAAGACGGCCGGAATAATCACATGCACAGCACTCGACGCTAACTCCGGGATATTCAAAGCCTCGAGAACTGAACTGCTGTCTTATGAATGACACGCCCGGCAAACAAACTAATAAGTTAAGAAGTAATTAAGCACATAGAATAACAAAATAATAAGTAAATAAAATAAATAGGATTAGTTAATGTAAACACATAAATTAATACGAGAATAAGTAAATAACTCCATATATTTAAATACACGATTAAGATGTTCAATCCATCCATCTTCGCCGCTATTTATCTCCTTTTTCTCCGTTCTATTCATTCTCGTCTTCTCCGTTCTTTGTCTCTATGTCTTCATATTGTCTATGTCTTCATACTGACTTCACTTGATTATCAGACTTCTCCGTTTGCTTCTCGTTTCCGCCTCTTTTCCACGATTTTTCTTTTCTGTTGCATTTCTCAAATTCTTGGCTTGCTTCTTCCAATTTCCTCCACTTCTTTCTTTGCTTCTCTTTCCTTTTCTTCTAGTTCTTGTTCCCTTTTCCTTCTGTCTCTCTGCTCACTCTCTCATTGTTATTCTTCCTGCGTTCATCGTCTCTTATCTATTCCTCCTTCGTTAGTGGCCAGCAGGCTGGATTGCAGAGTTCGGGATTCAATTCACCGCCTCGACAGAAAGATATTCCGATATGTTTGCTCCACTTGCTTTCCATAACGAACTAAGCTATGAAATGAGAACACCGGCCGTAACAATCGGTGAGAAGATCAGGCTGCGAGGGAGAGTTCTGGCCAACCACCGTCAGATGCCGAGGATAAGCAAATGAAGTTGCTTAGAATTCATATCCATGGCTGCCCTTCAGCGTTAGCTTTAAAGAATCTTCTTCTTCGTCGTCTTCTTCTTCTCCTCCTCCTCATCCTTCGTCTCCTTCTTCTTCTTCTTCTTCTCCTTCTTCTTTCTCCTCTTTCTCTTCTTCTTCTTCTTTCCCTTCTTCTCCTTCCTCTTCTTCATCATCATGTTATTTTTCCTCTTCTTCTTCTTCTTCCTCATCTTCTACTTTTCCTTCTCCTCCTCGTACTCCTCCTCCTCCTTCTTCTCCTTCTCCCTCTCATTCCTCTTCTTTCTCCTCTTTCTCTTCTTCTTCTTCTTCTCCCTTCTCCTCCTCTTCCTCTTCGTTTTCCTCTTCTTCTTCTTCTTCATCTTCTCCTTTTCCTTCTCCTTCTCCTCCTCCTACACCTCCTCCTCCTCCTTCTTTTCTTCGTCTTCGTCTATGTCTGTCTGTCTGCCTGCCTGCCTGCCTGTCTGCGTCGTTAGATGACTTCAAGGACCGTATAAGACGTTCACTGCCTACATCGCCAGACAGACTTTTATTAGCAATTTCTGCTCTTGGCTGCCAACCGCTTACGCATTATCAGGCGACTTCAATCGGTCGCGGTTCGGGTGGCTTTGCTCACCCCACTCGCACTTCCCTATACGGTCTTCCCGAATCTTTCTCCCTTTGCCCGCGTTCCTATCCCTCTTCCCAATTCCCTCTCTGGCCCAGGGGACGTCTGTCTTCTCGGGTCGAAACCGTCGATTTCGCTCGCGATGAGATCGGTCGTGATACAAGTCGGCGCGAATTGAATAACGTCGCAACGAACTGCGCATGCGTCTGAATCGTCATAGGACTTCCGGTCACGTGATCAGGCCTTGTTCTTCGTTAAAGGCAGAGCGAGTTAGTCATGGAGATATATTGATGTGGCCAGCCGTGTGGCTATACATTTAGCCATAGACATGGAGCTAAAATGTCCCTTGGTAACTGTACGGGTCGTGATTTGTAGCAGTTTTTACCGCAACGTTCGATAGCTGCATCGACAGTAAAAGTCACTCTTTATCTAATCCACCGTTTGCTAACAATATCACTCAAAGAGGCGCTATATAAATACTCTGAATGAGTGAATGAATGATTTTATTACGGAATGAATGAACGAATGAACAAAAGAAAGAACTAAAGAATGACTGAATTAACGAACTAACGAGAGAACGAACGTAAGAACGAACGAGAGTATTAACGAATGAGCGAACGAAAGAAAGAACCAAGAATTATTGAATTAACGAAATAACGAAAGAACGATTGAGAAAATGAACGATGAGCGAACGACTGAACAAACCAAAGGACTAAAGAATGAATGAATTAACGAACGAACGAAAGAACAGATGAACGGAGAAACGAAAGAGAGAATGAACGAAAGAACGAAAGAAAGAACCATGAATTAACGAATTAACGAACTAACGAAAGAACGATTGAGAGGCTGAACGAATGAGCGAATCACGGAACAGACGAAAGAACGTAAGAATGAATGAATGAATATAGACACTTAATATAGCGCCTTTTAGCGAACAAAGGCGCTATACGTATGGCTACCTGTTTTAATAAATGCGTTTTAAGGTTATTTGAGAATGCAGGCTAAAGAAAGCGGAATGCCAGAGCGCGTATATGCAATGGAATGATGTTTCAAAAATGAAGGTTCCATACTGGCGAAGGCACAATCGGCTCGAGTTGGTGTGAGGAAGCGAGGTACCTACATATCTCCGCGGGCAGCAGAGCGCAACGATTGCCGACCCAGTTGACTCGAGACAGGAACACAAAGCTCCCCGATGTACACTGGTGCTGTGCCGACAAGTTAAGCCCGTCCCAGCAGAGGAACCTTAAATGTTAGGCGTTCGGTGACAGAAAGACAGTACAATGTTTCTCGCTCATATTTAAAGATATTTACAAAAGTGTTAGCCGTCACCATCATCAGCAATAAGCAAGCACAATATATCCGCTATATTTATGTGTCATGTTTATACCAATGCCCATATTGTTAGATATATATATATAAGGCATAAATACTGCATAATTGTATGAAATTGCTGGCTTTGAAAAAGCGAAACAATATTCGAATTCGGAGACCGTGTATGCGTGCGTGTGTGGGTGCGTGTGTGTATATGTGCGTGCATGTTGTATATGTGTGTATGTGTGTGTGCTTGTGCGTATGTGTGTGTGAAGGTCAAACTGACATAAGACTTGCATGAAAATAAAAGCGCCGACGACCAGTTCAAACTCCAGACGCCGGTCGTGTCTTCAAGGCGATCGAGTCGTCTGCTAAATCACGAATATGGCTCCGCCAAAGAGCGAATGCCATTAAGCGATCAAACGGCATCTCTTCAAGGCACGACATGCCACCGACTAGTCGCTGCGAACAAGACGAAATTGCAAAACTTTCGACAAACACTGATGGCTTGATTTACACTCGACAATCGTGTTTGGATCGTGATGTTCTACGAACGAAAGACTTTGAAGAGCAGACGACGTCAGATCAACAATTTTTAGAGCAGACGACGCAAATTGGCCAGTCTTCGAGAGCAGCCGACATTTAATGGACAGTTTTTAAGAAGAGACGATCATACACGTTGTTGCGAGGACAAATGTGTAAAGGAACGTTGGTTGGATCTGAAGGTGACACGTGCCCATGTAACAGTCTGTTAGTAACACGTGCTCATGCAACTGTCTGGTGAAGCAGAAAAGATCAAGAGAGAAGGTTGCTTGAGTCCCCCGATGACATGCCCGTGCACCTGTCTGTTGAAGGAGTGTTTGTATGTGTGTTTTGGAGGGAGTTTAAGATTATATAAATGGGAAATTTTATGTTGATGTGTGTTATAAGTTGGGACCTCTTGTAGCGAGTTTTCGTAAGAAACGTGTGAAACAACTGTTGAAGCCGTGTGAACTGAGTTGTCGCTGAAACACGTTTTCCAACTCGTAACAATGTCCATTTACGGAGAAAATGCAACACTTTATATGCAACTTTGAAAAGGAGACCAAATCATTTGGGCAGCTCAGAAAAGTAAACGACACTGTAAAGCTAAAGATTACTGAGTACTTAGTGCTTAGTCCTTTCTTTGTAGGTCTGCACATCGGGCAACGCAGCTTCTCCATTCATCTCTGTCGACCGCCAGTCTTCCTGCCTCATCCCACGACATCTCCAAACACCCAAGCTCGTCTCTGATGGTCTCCGGAGACATCACAGATTACTTTAAATAAACGACTCTTGTAAAACAGACTGCTTTTGGCGTAGTGGATGACTTAAATAAAGGGATTAGATATTTCCGAACAGCACACCTCCAGCGCCGAAGTCGCTGGCAAAGCAGCTAATTCTGACTTTAGCAGAGAATGCATCCTGGCTAAACTGATGACTTCGACTACTCTGGCAAAGCAGCCGACTTTGGAGAGCTGGCAGCGCGGAAAATTAATCCAAGACCCAATAAAAGTCGGGCTATTTGCAGAGTATTAGGACGTCGACAAGGGCAGAACGAATCGAATTTCCATCTGTCAGACGATCCCCGGGCGAATGAAGGAAGGCGATGAAGTCAGACGACCGTCGACCAGTCAAGCGGAACGCGGCCACTCCTTCCCCGAAGGATCTTCCATAATGGCGAACGATGTCGGGAGCTATCTTGGTCGATCCAAAACGAATGTTTCAGGATCGAAGACGAAATCATGAGACCAGTGTTTCCCACCCAGGGTTCCTCGGAACATTACGGTTCCGCTGGCCATTGTCAGGGTTTCGAGAAATTGTGGAACAAATAAAACAACTAATAAATCATGAAGTAACAATAAATAAACGGATCGAATTTCCATCTGTCAGACGATAAGACGATAAATAAATAATATAAATAAATAACGTCAGACGATAAATAAATAATAAATATAGTACGAAAGAAAATTCTTTAAGCATTGTCCGCTTTTGCAGATCAAATTTACATTCCTTTCGCGAATCTTTTCATGGCTACCCCTATCACACGGAGCATCTACATTATACACAGACATGCAGGCTATACCTTCCAATTTATAGTTTGCAAAGGCATGCGTAAATCAATTTTTAAATGATTAATTTTGGCGCAAGACCTCTTAGGGAAACCCTTCATAAATAACAACACGGTCGCCAGGTGACTTCACACAAATGAAAGGTGCTATATAAATGTTTCTTACATTACATTACATTACATGGGGCTCACAACAAAGTAAGTAGAGTCTGGTCAAGAGTGCGCCAAGCTTACAATTCAGTTATCATCTCGTAACCGCATCAAAAAATTCTTTAGTGGCCTCAGAATTAAGGTAATGTAAAGTGAGAATTCAATAAACCAATAAATATCACAGCCTTCTTCTGTCTCAATGTCTAATGCAGTCGGCAGTACAAAAAAAATGGTCGAATAGAAACCGAATTTATATGGCGCAGCTTTTGCGACGATATATTTATATGCACAGAAAAACTGAGGCAATAACATCTGTCTGTCTTCTCAAGCATGGATATTCGATTTTGAAACTCGAATTTGAGTTAAAATAGCTTTAGTAAAAATATGGCAAACTCTAACGACAAGTAAAAATACTGGACTCATGAGTGTCCGGTATTAACTCTGATTTTTCGGGGGTATATCGCATAAATACTGGACCGTCCGGTTCAAACTGGTCACCTGGCAACCCTACTCCTGCTTCAGATGCTCATATCTTCCAATTGATGTAACTTCCTACTTTCTATTTGGAAACTTCCACTTAATCTCTTCTCCTCAGAGGCGTAACAATAGATTGTGCAGGTTGTGCAAAGCACAAGGGCCCACTAGGGCAGGGGCCGCCTGGGCCTCCAAGGGGCCAAGACCCGGTTTCTCAATTACACAAAGCAAACTAGCCAAAGTTCAGTTTGCACAAGGGCCTTCGGAAGGCTATAGATACGCCACTGCTTCTCCTCTTCTGTCCTCTCCACTTCTTTTATTCGCCCGTCTGCTCGTCCTACTCCTTCTCTTTCCTTCTTTCTCTTTCCACCTTATCTGTCCTCCATTCTCTGTTCTTCCTTCTCTTTTCCCTTCTCTTGCTCTCATCGTGCAATCTGTATCGCTTTTGGATATCGATCGGTACAGCCAGCTGACCGACTTTGCTGAAGAGGCTGTCGCTGGACAGGTCTGCTTGTACAGCTTGACGACCGACCATTGACCAGCAGATGGATTCGCTGTCGGCCGCCTGGTCAGTTTAAGCAACAGTTGACCACATCTGGTCACGGTTGACAAATTTGACCTCCGCTGACCCCAAATGAATAAAGCTGAGCCAAAATAACCGCAGTGAATTAACTCTTAGACGTTCCAGAAATGTTTGAAACATTAACAATCAACCAGAGTTGACAGCACTTGACCGACAGTGATTAAAATTAGCAAAGGCTGACCAAAATAGACCACAGTATGTACGTACGTACATCCATGTACATGTATGTATTTCTGCATGTATGCATTCATTATATGCACGTGTCTATGTTATCTGTCTCTGTCTGTCTGTCAGTTTGTCTATCTATCAGTCTGTATGTCTGTCTGTATGTCTGACTGTCTGTATGTATGTATGTGTCTGTGTGTGTGCATGCATGTATGGCTGAATGTGTCTATGATAGTATCATACTTATGCATCTGAACATTTCAGTAGCGCCTTATAGAACTCAAATGCTCGCGTTATCGAAAACGTCTTTCTTGATCGGCATCCAAGATTGCAGCTCCCCAAAAGCAGTGGACAATTGCTGCAAAGATGACTGATAAGATAAACTGTCAGACGAAATGTTAATCTGAGTAATATCAGCACAGAAATGATATCCCAGTGAAGTGAGTGATTGTCAAGCACTGTATCTAGTGCTGTGATGTGGTGTATGATGTAAACAAAAGAGGACCAAGCAAAGAACCTGTGAACGCCACATGTCAACAAAGCACTAGACGAATAATTACCATTTAGATGTACTGACTGAGTGTGTAGCTGAGATAAGTAGCAAACTAATGTAGGGCGGGACCAGAAACTCCAAACCAGTGCTGGAAACGAGGCAAAAGGAGAGATTGGACGACAGTATCAAAGGCAGCAGAAAAATCAAGGAGAACAAGTGCTGTCACCTGACCCTTATCTATGGGGCACGTGATGTCGTTATAAACAGCCAGAAGAAGGATTCCGTTGGATGAAAGTTTATGCTATGCAGACTGAAAGGGGAAGATTAAAGAGTTGGAAGATAAATGGGTTTGCATACGATTTATAACAAGCCATTGAGGAATTTTCGATACAAAATTTAAAGCTGGACTGTATTAAGACTATTCAGCAAGGTCAAGAGAAGGTTTATTTGGCAGAAGACCATAGTAAGAGCAAAACATTTACATGAGGGAAAGATCCCTCATGTAATGAGAAAATGATCAATGATGTAATAGTTGGACCCAGGCAGTGGCGTAGCTAGCCTTCCGAGGGCCTTTATGCAAACTGAACTATGGCTATTTTTCTTTAAGTAATTGAGCAACCGGGCCTTGGCCCCTTGGGCACAGAGGGCCCCTGGTCGCGTGGGCCCTAGTGCTTTGCATAGCCTGCACAATCTATTGCTACGCCCCTGGACCCAGGACATAAAAGCACTCTTTCAAAAGATATGTAGCATTGGTGTGAAGGATACAGCTTTTGTTTGATAACGAAAATATAAGTTTGCAAGCCTTTATGGGAAAATACAGAAAAGGATTAAAATCATAACATCAGGAGAGGTGAGCCCCCAACCAATAACCGCGTGATGTGTCGATGTACATTAATTGTCTCCGCTGTGCGGCAGGAAAAGAGACCAAGGCACAAAGGAAATACAATCCCTACATAATGTACAGAGCACGCTGCACATACTGTAGGAAGCTTCTGGTGCATATTATAGCCATTTATGCCAATATGAAACTGAACACTGCACATATATTTGCATTGACCAGATCAGTTACTTATATCACGATATGCCTACACATACAGTATATATATATATCATCCTTTCATTATGTTTAAGAGAATGAATATACATGTATATATAATTTTAGAAAATAAACCATTAATTTTCTGCCTCAAAAAATGATCGAGTATACACTTTCATATTCCGAAAATACTACAGCAGTCTGTTTTGTTCATTTTAGGATCACGGATAGTGTAAAATAGCATAAGAATTATTGATGTAGAAAATGTCATAGTTTAAGAATGCAATACAATACAGAACGACACTTTATAAAGCATTAACTAGTAAGCACTGGTCATTTGCGCTAGCTCCAGTGAAATTTGGAAAATACCGGCGTCTCATGGACATATAGCGTGTTAACAAATGCTTTACTTACTTACTTACTTACTTACTTTCTACTTCATGTTTGCTGTTTCACACGTGTATTTGTATTGTATTCACGGTTATCTTACTGATTCTTATTTATTGTATAATTTGGTATATTATGAGCTGTCAAAAAGTAAATTTCGCAAGATGTCATTAAGATGGAAATTTTTGCACAAAATTGAAGTCCTGTTCAACTTTTTTAATGTCCACTAGTAGATCCTGCGCTTTTTGTGCAAAACAAATATCTGAGTAACAAATATAACCCGGAGTTTTTGAATATTTTTGCCTTGAGCACAAAAAAGGGAACCTTCTGAAAGTACCGAGTTAAGAAAGGCAAACGTCTAATCGATTGTCCCAATGAGATATGAGGTCACAAAGTGCCGTTTCCGATACCTAAGCAAATGTTAACTAATTATATATTGAATTAGTTAACACTAAACGCTAACACTAAGCTGCTGTACCGCGCAGAGTGTAATAATATAGAGCCTTTCCTCCTCTCGAGACACTTCTATATACATGATATGTAGCTTATTAGACAGATAAAGTAGCACAGGCATGTTCTTAAAACATGCAATGATATAGTGGAAGTCAATCATTTCTCGTATTGTTCTTTAACTAGATTTATTCCGAGTGGATTTGAACGGTGGTCTTTAGATGGTGAATACCGAAGCAAACCCGTTGTGAGTATAGTAGTGCATGCGTTTTAGAATGCGCTGAAGAGGAAAAAACGAAGAAAACACACGAGAATGCGACTAACTGTAGCCACATTTACAGCGCATGAAGAGAGTGTCGGGCATGATGAGTACAGAGAAGAGTCGGTTATAATTCACATACAGACAACGAACACAGAGACATATACAAACATACATCGTTTTTACATTTGCATATTTATAGGAATTTGTGACCGACAGAGCGAGAATGAGAAAGAGAGAGACAAACATACAGAGACAGAAAGAGGCATAGAAAGAATGAAATAGAGAGAATGAAAGAGAGAAAGAATGAAACAAAGAGACATTGTATGTTTGCGTTTCATAGTTTTATTTTCTCGTGAAAGCTGCAACTTTCATCTAATGTTTGTGTTGTCAAGCTTTGTGGAAAATTATGAAAAATGGTTTGCAACAGCTCCACATAGGCCTTCGGATAGAAATATGGGTGTCTGAGGAACACTGTTTAAAGCAGATTTCAATGCCTGGTGGCAGGACACATAAATGTACACACACATACACACAGGTACTCCAGTATTACGCTGTGGCGTTACATAAATATCAAGAAATTGACGCAACTGTTAAAATAAATGTTAAATGACATGATGCCTTAAAATAATCACATATCGACTTCTTTAGACGTTGTAATTAATTGCTGCTAGGTTGGCGAATGTTATTACACCATCGCTAATTATAAGCTAAGCAAAGAGAAGAACTTAAAAGTCATTATATAAAGTGTCTAGATACACACAGGTGTCTAGATACACACATTTCACATTTAGTTACATACAGCAAACACTTCTACAGTGTAGCATCGTGTCTCTTCAGAGGTTGAACCATCCACTTGGAATAGTCTCCCTCAGGAAGTGCAGGTGCCTCTGGGCAGGGACTCTATGCGTACCTTCTATAGACAGATGGAAACTGTTCTTCGCTGAGATCGCCTCGGGGGAACACAATTTGAATGGACGCTGTATAAATGCTGTGAATGAAATACAGTTGAGGACAGACTGGAGCTTACGTGTCCGGAAGTTCAAAAGCAGAGACGTGTCAAATAAACCGCGTAGAGTATCTTCTGTAAGGAGTGGCCCAAAAGACCTGAGCGCTATGTGATAGTCAAGAGAAATAATGCCCATTCTGAGAATGACCACGTGGAAGAGCTTTTCAGTTTCATGAACCACTAAACTAAGACGACTCATATTTTATATATATATATTTTAAAATATGTTATGTATAGCAAACATTATAGAGCACACTTTTATAGCACCACTTAAAGCTAACTGCTAAGTCCGAAATGTTTATGCTTCATGCATATACTATCAAAATCTAACACTATATTCCTTCAGCGCCCATGAAACTAAGTCGCGGCAACAAGCTCAGAGATTCGCAGTTAATATATATATACATATATATAGAGAGAGCGAATATATATAAATGTATGTAATGAAACACATATTGCATATAATACGTGTGTCGTATGTGCAATATGATGAATGGCACTGAAGACATTTATAACGGTTTACAACCAGCCATGAAGAGAGCGCTGAGCATTAATGTCTCCAGTAATGATCTTCTCTCATTACATCGCTTACCAATGTAATGGCGAAATTTATACAGCTCCCACTGCGGTGAACCACTCCGGGTCACCGCTAATTAACCTGTCCTAGTTCCAGCCACGGCAAATTCCCGAGAAACAGTGGGCCTACGTCGCTTTCAATACAGGAATATGACGTACAGAGCACATCTACTTCTGAAAGGATAATGGCGAATAGTTGGGCATTTGATGAATCAGAGTTGATGTAAGATAATATCGTAAGCGTCATTCCTGCTCTGGGAAGCACGACGTGTCGTCCTTGACACAAGAACATTGAGCTAAGTCGTGAATTGGACCAAATTTCTGGAATAGTTATCTACTGAAGATTCCAACTCAACCGACAGAAGCAGCTCATGGAACGTTTTCTGTTTATCTCACGTCGTAGGCTCTTTAAAGGAGTTCTACAGACTTCCAGATACATGTGTGTGCATACATGTATGTATGTATGTATGTATGCATGCATGTATGTATGTATGTATGCATGTATGCATGTGTCCATACATGTATGTATGTATTTATGTATGTGTGTATGTATATATTTATGTATGTATGCATGTACGTATATATATGAAAGTTTGTGTTTAGGTTTGTATGTTTGTATGAAAGTATCCACATATGCGTGTATTGGTGTAGGTATGAGTGCATGTGTGTATTAAGCCACTTATTGTAGCGCCTTTAATTGCCTTATAAAATAGCTGCACACATGGCAAGCTAACTGACGTAGAAGACAGCCACGGTGAGAGTAGACATGCCAGCTGCGCCACCTGGCATCACTATAGTAACTGTATAGTTATTAAAGTAGATTAGATTACATTAGGTTAGTTTAGCTTAGCTTAGCTTAGATTAGATAAAAGTAATTTAATTAGATTTGCTAAGATCACATGAGATCATATAAGATGAGAACAGATCAGGTCAGAATAGATAAGATTAGATGAGGTTAGATTAGGTTAGTGTATATATGCATATATGCATGTATGTATGTATGTATGATGTATGTATGTATGTATGTATGTATGATGTATGTATGTATGTGGTAGGTAGGTACCTATGTATATATATATGTTTGTATGTATGTCTGTATGTCTGTATATATGTATGTCTGTATGTATGTCTTTATGTATGTATGTCTGTATGTCTGTATGAATCTATGTATGTATGTATGTGCATAGGTAGATACGTATGTATGTATGTTATGTGCGTACACATGTGCGCACATATTACGTTGCAATCATGTATGCATGTGTGTGTTTGGACGTATATCTTCTTTCTACGAAGTCGTGTAAACGTTGTTTTATAAACGCGCAGTTGATGATCTGATTGTCTTTGTAGTTTGATTTTCCGATCGTACGTGTTCGAAAGATGAGATTTGGACTGCCGACATCCTTTGTATTTCCAGAACTTCGCTCCTCTTTCGCTCCATCAAAAGACTCCCTTGCGACAGGTAATACAATCTTGACTTACTGTAGATAGTTACATGGAGCATTCGCTGCTACAAAGGCAGCCTTCCGAAGACTAATGGTTTCATTACGATCGCCCTCTGCAGACCATAGCTAAAGAGTAATAAGGTTATCACTCATCTGCTACGTGACCTGATAGAAAGTGGTCGAAAGCCAAGTTCTGCATTAGAGTGAAGGATCTCTTTACTAAAGCCCCTCACACATACACAACACCACTCGCAGTACTAGGCAATCTGCTTGCCACGACAAGGATCGGCATAGAATCGACAATATCGCATGACACACATGAGATTTGATCCCTGACGTAAAATTACTATTCGCTAGCGCTATTGTATAACACATAGGGCCTTCTATATTACAGGCTATATATGTATACATGTGTGTGTGAGTGTGTCTATATATATATATATGTGTATTATGTAGCATATAGCTGCTTGCATTGGTGAAAGTGTCAGAGTAATATTTTATCATTTTATCTATCGTAGATAAAAGCTGTGTATCTATGTGTACAGTGGATGGCAATGAACGATTTGGTGAAAAATGTCTCCTGTTGCAAGAGATTAGTTCGCCAGACCCAAATTATCCAAATTGCTTTTCTATCTCCCCTCGTCGTTCTTCTCTCTTCTTACTTTCTGTCGCTCTCTGTCTCTGTCTGTCTGTCTGTCTCTCGCTAGCCTTTTTCTCTCTCCCTCTATGTGTGTGTGTTTGTCCATGGATGTCTGTCTGTCTTCCTCGGATCGACTACACTGATCCTCCCGAGCGATGTTTCGTCTCCCTGTCTGTTTGGGTTCCTTTGCATCTCTCCCTCATTCCTGCTTCCGCATCTGATCCATACTCGATGCTCGCAGCCTCAGCAGCCGCAGCAGCAGCTGGCAAGGCAGCCGAGGGAGATGCAGAAGCAGAGACATTCACCGACGACGACACATCCTCTCGAAACATTTCCAGCTTCTTCGTCCGAATAAAAGTCGACGATGTTGACGGATGGACGAGAATGCAACGCAAATCGGAAAATGTGCCCCGAAGATACCAATTAGTATACAGACTTCATACATATATATATACATATATATCAACACATACATCTATAGATCCATATATGTATATACATATATATCATGTCGATACGTGTCCACGTAATCATATTTTATTCTATGTATGTATTTTATACATTTAGACCTATATATACAGGCCTACATGTATATATGGAATGATTACATTTTAGGAGTGTCTAACTATATTAGATTTAGAATAACACTGCATAAAAAATCGCAAGGTGCATTTTCTGCCCCTCATACCGTCAATACAATATGCAGGTCAAGAATACAGAGCTCCTCAATATATCTGAACCACATGCAAAACCCTAGAGCAGAACATATACATATACATATACATATATCTCTACATAGATCTACATGTATACAAGGCAAATCATCAAATTACAATCTGTGGAACAGCAACAGCTTGTATACACAATAATATTTCGGTTATTTTCGACGTATTTCATATGAAATTCTCTGTGTTGTAATCTGTTATTTTTATACATATTTACATATAAGAGAATTCTTTGCCAGAAGCACGTAGGGTCCTATAATGTCAATATGCACGTGTGGAATGAATGTCAATCCATTACATCGTCATCTGGTTTTTTATCCTCCATTTGTTATTCTTTTATATATTTTTCGTATGTCTCCTTTTATAATCTACAGTATGCATATGTAGACAACTTGCGTCGATGAGCATGTCTGATATTTATAGACATTAGCACTGAAAAATGTTCATCTGTGCTTTTAGCATCATCGGCGTCAGGGTGCGCATCAGCCAGACCTACAGAAATCGTTGTATCGAGGAGATGCTTATGAGGCTTTGCTGCTGGTGCTGTGGAAAGACAAAGGTCCATCGACTGTCCATCCGGGCTTTCATTGTCCCTCAGGTCAGCGCCTTATCACAATGAGACCTATAAATAGATTCTAATCGACGCATCAGAATCACATTCATCATCAACAACAGCAGCAGCAGCAGCAGCAGCAGCAGCAGCAGCAGCAGAATCTTTGCCCGATCTCTCTTGGTCCCCGAACAACATAAAATGTCAATAACAACGAATAAACACATGCATCATTCGTCACAAATAGTATATGGGGTTATAATAATAATAATAATAATAATAATAATAATAATAATAATAATAATAATAATAATAATAAAAACAATAATAATAATAATAATAATAATAGTAATAGTAATAATAATAGTAATAATAATAGCAATAATAGTAATTGTAATAGTAATAATAATAGTAATAATAATAGTGATAATAATGTAATAATAGTAATAATAATAATAGTAATAATAATATTATTATTATTAATTTCACTGTGGCGAAAGAGTCGACGCCAGAGGACTTCACGGTCTGGTCTGCAGAAAGAGTGCTGGCAGACAACAACGCCATAACATGCTCAACGACATTATATGGAGAGCGCTTACCAGAACGAACATCCCTGCTCAGAAACAACCGCTGGGACTCACCAGGGAAGATGGCAAACGACCGGATGGCGTGACTCTTATCCCATGGTCTCGCGGAAGGTGTCTTACATGGGATGTGACAGTTTCTGGCACATTTGCAGCGTCACATCTAGGTTTTACTTCAACCGGACCAAGTGAAGCTGCAAACCGGGCAGTCTCAGCCAAAAGGGTAAAATATGCCACTATAGCCCAAACCCACTCTTTTGTGGCGGTCGCACTGGAGACCAGCGGCTCATGGAGTACGGAAGGATTGGATTTTGTGTGGGAGTTAGGACGAAGGATGACAATGGCAACCCACGATCTACTGGAGACCAGCTACCTGCTTCAAAGACTCTCAGTAGCTGTCCAGCGTGGGAACGCCATCTGGTTCTCCAGAACTCTACTATGAACATATAGGATGATGATGATGATGATGATGATGATGATGATGATAATAATAATAATAATAATAATAATAATAATAATAATAATAATAATAATATTTAATTGGATTAGGCTAACCCTAAACTATTTCCGACAATAATAATAATACGCCGTTTCATCTGTGTCCAACGCCAAGATGTCAATGTTTTTATATACATTTCTTCGTGTTGTGGACGAGGGAAATAAAATTTTACCATTCAATTTGTTCCTGAAGGATCATTCTTACCTCGGCCAATAACAACAATAGTAATAAAAACAATAATAACAACAGCAATGGCAATAAATAAAATAGTAATAAATTAATAAAAGTAATATCTGACGGAATAGTTGTTGTTGTCATTTGCGTTCATCGTCAGTAGCAGTTGCACCTCTGCTGTTGTTGTTGCTAGGTCGTAGCTTATGATAAGACGAGAGATGTTGGTCCATATATTACGCTCCATTTTGTAGTTGTGGTCCTGGACTCGCAAGATAGATCCTTCGGTTGATTTATAAATACGATAACAGAATCTCTGATCCTGCCACTGAACAATCCCTACTCACCAACTGCGTCGCATCAAACTGCCAGTCTAACTCGAAGCAAGGGTGAAAGGCCGAGACGTTAGCATCCTGCTGCCACTACACCACGAGGAGGATGACGACGATGGTGTTGCTGCTCCTGCTGGTGCTGTTCCAAATGTTGTTGCTGGTCCCATAACATGCTAATAAATGACGGCCACCATATTGTAGCTCAACTACAGACCTTTCAAATAAAATCTATCAGTTCAGTCGCATTTTGAGGGCTGTGAGCAGAGGAGTCGTCAACAATTTTGCAATGGTATCACAGAGATCGTGTCATCATCAGTGGTCGACTATATTACTTCACTGCACAAAGTCTGCCAATGTATTTATACCGGCAACTAAGACTAGAATGGGTGATCGGGCCTTTCGGGTCGCTGGTCCGCGTGCCTGGAACAGCCTTTCGGCATCCATTCAGGAGTCCAGAAGTGTCAACCTCTTTTAAAAAACAGTTCAAATTCTATTTACTTCATAACTCTTAGTACTTGGGCTGACTTTTGACTTTGTAAAGCACCCTAGAAGTAGCCTGCTACTTACGATGCTATATAAATTGTCGTCATCACAATTACAATTACGGTATGACCTGTACATTGTGAAATGCAAAATGCATCAATATTGGCTACGGTTGCTTGACCATATACAATCAAAACAGCTTGTATACACAATAATATTTCGGTTATTTTCGACGTATTTCATATGAAATTCTCTGTATTGTAATCTGTTATTTTTATATATATTTATATATAAGAGAATTCTTCGCCAGAAGCACGTAGGGTCCTATAATGTCAATATGCACGTGTGGAATGAATGTCAATCCATTACATCGTCATCTGGTTTTTTATCCTCCGTTTGTTATTCTTTTATATATCCATCCATTGATTGTATTGTATTGTATCATTCTACATCGTATTGTAATGTATCTATCAGATCATAATATTATATCTTACTGTAGCATTGTATTTTAGTATGTACTATAGGCCTACAATGAGCACTATATGCTATACTATACGTTAAATATTGATGTTACTGTATGATCTATTGTGGTTGGTAGGCTCCTTTTTTTAGATTCGCATAAATTTTGCACATAATTATAATTTATTGACAGATTTCAGCATATTTTGTTTCTTATGCTATTGCTGCATTTCTCTCACCAAACAAAACTGAACTCTAGAATTTCTGTCGAACAATATTATATTCTGTCTCTTTGAAAGGTGATATGCATCGTATGTGTATGACGTTTCGCGCATGCGCAATCTTCATTCATTATGTTCATACCTAAGTTATGATCTAACGCAACTTGGAACTGCTCTTCTGATCTGGTCGAAATCGGTCGAGGGTCGTGACCTGTTCAGTTCACCGGCGGATGGTTTGCATGGTTATTTTCGTGACCCCGGCGTGACCTCTGCCTAGTCTTCGTTCTGGTGCTGTCCATAGTTATTCCACGGAACATATATTGACGCTTTTCCATGGAGATTGATGTTCCGTGTCATCCCATTGACCCTCCTCTGCAGACGTCACAACTGCGTCCCTCTGGATCAATCGTTGCCTCGATTTCTGCATCTGTATCCGCCTTTCGGCCTCTGCACCAGTCTCTACATGGCTTCGTATTGTGTTGTAATGTATTGCACTGCACTGTATTGTATTGTGGCTCACCAGATAGACAGACAGACAGACGACAGACAGACAGACAGGCAGAGAGACAGACAAACCGACAGCAAACAAATGCATACAGGGAGGCAAGCAGACATACAGAAAGGCAGGTACACAGGCAGATAAACAGACAGGCAGGCAGGCAGGCAGAGAGAGAGACAGATAGCAAACAAATGCATACAGGCAGGCAGGCAGACAGATAGACAGACAACTAGACATGCAGGGAATCAGAATGAAAGACAAGTTGCCTGCAGACAACCCGAAAACGAATTGACAGATAAACAACGAATCAGATGGACAGACAGACAGATGAAGAAACGAAAGACAGACAGACGATTCGAATGGGAGACAGGCAGCCACGTAGACAGACAGGCAGACAGACAGACAGGCAGACAGACAGACAGATAGCAGCTGTTTATTTGTTATCGGTTGATGCTTTATGTTCTCGAGGACCTGGTTTAGCTTGATTAATTGCGATGTCGAGTCTTCTCTTATTTGTCTCTTCCTCCTCTTCCTCGTCCTCTTCTTCCTATTCTTCATAGTCCTCTTCTTTCTCTTCTTCTTATTCTTAATCTTCTTCCTCTTATTTTTCTCATTTCTCCTTCTTTTCCTCTTCCTCCTCCTGCTTTTATGTCGCCTCTCCAGTCATCTTCGTCGTGGACGATCCACTCTATCTTCAGAGGAAGAATTCCTCAATTCAATTTACAACTGTGCACATCATCCGATTCCTTCGAGGATTCATGTCATGAAGAACTAATTAACTCATTCACTGATTCGTTGAATCCAAGATATGAGGAATGAACATACAGTAAGACGCAATAACCATCTGTTCAGGCTAACTCAGCCTATAATATATCCATCCATCCATCCATCCATCCATCCATCCAACCATCCAACCATCCAACCATTCATCAATGCATCCAGATGTAATATATCTGTTTACATTTAGACCCATTACATTGAAATTTTCTTTAAGTGGCGCTTTATAAATTAGTGATAACAATAACAACAACAGTTTTATATGTTTTCTCGAGGTACTTCATGCATGGATAACAAACAAGGCTGCAAATCCAAAGGTTGCAGTTTCGGTGTCAATTGAGATAAGTAGAATGAACGAACTAATCCGTCGTTCGAAGAAGAAGAGAGCTTAGGAGAATAATCGGCGCTATATAAACACGAGCAATCAATGAACTGCAATTAGTGCAGTCGCATGACGTCAGCCACTGATATGCATTTCCCGATTTGAAACTAAAATCCATCAAAGCCAAGCCCCATTTTGATGAGATTTTGTGTCGAAAGACATCAAACTTGCTTCAATTTTTTTGTTAAAGCAACAAAATCGCTTAAGACCCCAGCATTCCCTGAACTCCACCTCCTCTGTCGCCCTTACCTTAGCCCCATTCTCCAAACAATCCAGTCACTCTTGATGAGACTCGTGATAATTCCATTATAGCTACTGAGGGCACTGACTCCATTGCAATTTACTTACACAGAAAGGCACAAATTCTATTAGAATTTATTTGTGAGAAAGACAAAAGACCCCTTTATGGAATGAGTTTCACCCCTCCGCTGTTCTCTAATGGATACCATGGAGAGGCTAATTCCACCATTTTTGTCTGATTTCACAACTGTACACTGGCAGGATAGTTTGCCTTTCCAAACAAGCTGAATCTTGTTGAAGTGGGGTAAGTTGTTCCTCATGAATGGGACAACTTTTGCACCATTCCCATCAACGCTGAAGTTTACCTCGTTCATAAATTTGATAACGGCTACTAACGAAGTCCATTTACCAATGTGAACGCTTTTATTATTTTAAAAACTAACCAATCAGAATGACGTTAGACTCCGTTAAAAGGCAAAAAATAATAAATTACTAGCAAACAATAGATAAAAGTTTCCATCTGCAGCTGTTTTATTCAGCTCATTGTTTAGTCACTTTCACAAGCGCAGTAAATCTTGGCGTAAGTCTCAACGGGCGTTTGAACAGAACGGCTACCGAAAGGACGGATCCATTATTCTCTCTCCCTCTCTCGTTCTCTCACAAACTCAGTGGTCGCTCTATAAACCAGCATTAACACGCCACTTCCTCCCGCCTGGACCAGTCCGTTTCTTTCGATCGAAACTATACGATCTTCCGTAATGGCGCTAGTAAATCAGCCACCGAGAGCGTTACATTACGGATAAGATTGCTCCAGTGGTCGGAAACCGAGGTTCGATGCTAACGACCGACTGAATTGTTCCGGCAGACGAACTGTGACCGACCAGCGAAGCGCACCGGAAATCCAACGGCAAACGATTTATATAGCACCGGAAAAGGCGCGGCGATAAAACCGGAAAATATGACTAAGAGGCGAGAGGTGGTGCGTTTGGATTTCTGGTTGCGAAACAGAGAACTGAGGAGTGGCAGGGGAAGAGAATGCGAAGCTGGATTCTATTTGCGAAGGCCATCTCGTACTTAACACGTGGTCTTTGGCAATTCGCGCTGGGTTGCGTAGAAGTGCCCCGGAACAGATAAAACTTGACTGTAGAGCCAAAAGGAAATGGGTTCTTTTCTTCCGATCCACTTGTCATCTTCAATATTTTGAGGCAAACTGCCGACGATACAACGAGACTGTTGCGCAAATATCCGTCGAAACCACATAGATAGTGTGTTTATGTAGTTCCAGTTTACGATGCCCCTTGCAATGAAAGGAAAGAAAGCAATAAAGGTTGTAGAGTGGATATTTCTCTGAGATTTGTCTGCCCTTTACCTTGGAATTCAATGCTGCTTTTGTCTGAGATTTGTCTGCCCCTTAACCTTGGAATTCAATGCTGCTTTTATCTGTGCGTTTCGCTCTATTTGTCACTGTTTCTCGTTTTATGCCTATGTATTTCGTCTGTCTATCTCTGTGATTCTGCGTTTGTTCTCCCTATTTCATGCAGGCTTCTCTGTCTCTGCTACTTCCATTAAGTTTGTTTCTCCCATATTTTCGCTTTCGGTATCTACCACTATCGTTGCCTGTGCCTCTATTTGTGCATCTGTCTGTCTGTCTGTCTTTCTATCTTTCTCTATACTGTATACCTTTTCCTCCGCCTCTGTTTTACCCCTAGGCCTTTGATTCTGTTCCTGTTGCTATCTCAGTATCTGCTCCCTCTCTCTGTGTCTCTATCTGCCTCTGCCTCGTTTGTCTCTTGTTTCTCGTGTGCCTCTATCACTGATTATGACATCTGGTTGTCAATCTGCTTTAAATCTAATCTAATCTGATCGATTGCGCCATTGTCGTAATGCACAACAGTTACTTCTAAGTGAAACTGCATTCTGAATAACAATCCATTGGACAGAACCAGTCGACATCCACGAGACCCTAGAGACCGAAACAGGACAAGCAAGCGGGAAAATGTCCGATTTTAGATGACACCTGAACAACATCACAAAACGTGCATAGCGGATAGAAAAAGGTAGCGAATCCCAGACTCTCGGTTCAGCGATCGCGAAATTTCACGAACTCAGTACTGCCCTGGTTTGAATTACAACAAGAGTGAAGAGTCAAAGCGTTCGATAAACGATTCAATATTTTTGAGTTTGTAGGATGTAACTCCGCCACTGCCTTCAGTCGGGTAGTGCCAGTCCCAAGCCTGGATAAAAGAGGAGGGCGACGTTAACGGCCTTTGCTGCCATAAGATTCGTTAAACAGTGGGACTACTACTGCAGGATGTTCAAGGGTTGGCTGAACAACACGAAATACCCGGTTAAACAGGAAGACAATAGGACATGCTGATTAATAGAATCTTTGTTCAACGAAATCCATGGGGTTCGGGCCCAGCCAGTTGCAAGCGTCATCATCAGCGAGGTGAGGGGCCAATATTAGGTCAATGAAGCGTCTTTGTGGACAGACATCGACAATGTGCGCCATAGTCTGTGCTGCCCCACAACTGCACGAAGGATCAGTGGCTTGACCCCATTTGATGAGGTTCTTATGCATAGCAGCCCTGGTCCGTCGGAAATCGGTTACACAAAGATCAGAGTCGTCGAGGCAAATTGAAATAAAACCCAACATAATGATTGCAATACCAAGATTATGTGATGGAATTTGGGTGTTTATGCTCCTGGCCAGGGAGTTCTGGAGCATGTATAATTTGTGCAAATTTGTCTTTCAGACGTCAGTTATATACAGCTGAGTTATAATAGTCAAGGTGACTAGGAGTTAGGCTATTAGCTAGGGAAACTAACACAGTCTGAGACACGTGAGGTCTGATTTGCGGGTAATTCGTGTATGGAAGTGAACAGATTTGCAAATGGTATGAGCATGCACTGCGAATACATGATAGAGTAAAAATTGTATCTACCTCTGTTTCTGTCTCCGTATTTGTCTCTGTCTCTATCTCTGTCTTTGTATCTTTCTGTCTTTGTATCTTTCTGTCTCTGGCTCTCTCTGTCTCTCTCTCTAGCTCTATGCATCTGCTTCTGCCTGCTTTTTTGTTCTGACTTTGTTTCTACCTCCTACCTCTCTCGTCTTTCTGCCTCTGTTTCTTCCTCTGCCTCTCTGCCTCTGTGTGTCTTTGTCCTCTTCCTACTTCTACCTCTACCTCTGGCTCTGTTTCTGCCTTTGCCTCTGCCTAAGTCTCTCTGCCTCCTCCTATAGCTTTTCCTCTGTCTCCGGTTTTGTTTCTGCCTTTATTTTCTGTCTCTGTACCTTCCTCCATCTCTGCCTTCTACTCTATATCTGTCTCAGCCGTTCGTTGTCCTTCTATGTGGCATTCTAGAGCTTACCACTGGGCTTACTTCTATCCGCAGCTGAGATGGAGATTACCGTCCCATAATTCCGTGCATCTAGAAAGGCTGAGATCAAAGACAAGATTAATGACCTACGTAATTATCCTGTTATTGAGGCCGCCCGCTTTGATCGGCGGCTTCCATCTGAAGGAATTGCACTGGAGGGGAACGATTCGGGCGGAGTGGCTGAATGTCCATCTGCTGTTTCTTTAAGCGGCCCTCTGCCTCTGCCAAGAAAACTTTAGTACCAAATGATCCCAGTGCACATTATGTTGCGAACAGTTCCTTCAAGGACCATGCCTTTCGAAAGGTCAGAGGATCTAGCACACACGCAGACACGTGAGATGTGAGCACTCAAACAAGATACTAGGCTACCTGGACTATTTAATGTTATGTACAGACAAATGTGTCTGAAATTTCATATAGATTTCTTCTCAAGTAATTGTAATTGTAATCTAACAGGAGCGTTCCCGACCCGAACAAGTAAAATCACTGTTAAACAGTACTGTCTTCAGGCGCCTGCGAAACCCTGGGAGGGGAAGAGAGAGAAGCTCTTCTCTGAGGGCGGGACAGGGGTCATTTGATCCGGATATCAACCTTGTTAGGCATAGAATGCTTACCTATGGTGTAGGCATTTCAAAAATTCCATGTTATCAGGGTTCAGAGGCCTCAAAATCTGAAAATGGCCTAGACCTCTCGCAATCTCTGTAAGGTCCTTATCTCTCGATGATGCTAGGGCAATAATTTTGCCTCTGCCGGAAATATGGTTTCAATACACTCATCGGATGAAACCATTTTCATCTTATAATTGAGCTTCATAAACTGCACCTCGTGAACTCAACTTCTTAAACTGCACCTCGTCAACTCTTGAGATCTCTCTGTGGACCATTAAACAAGCTTCCAACAATCTGAGAACGTGCAGACCACTCCTCCTCCAACAACGCTTCTGATAGGTAAATAAATGGAAACCCTGACTTGAAGACAGCAGCTGCAAGCATCGACGCGCACCTGTTCAGGTACGGTAGACACAGCTGAGTCAATTAAACAATGCATGCAAAGGAACCCAGCACAGCATAATGGGGTACGGGAAAGCATCCGACTTAACGCAGCTGAAGGCTGTTGCTATTTGCACAGACTGTATGGCTTATAACGATTATTATTTGCTGTCTAAGAACGAATCAACTGATTTTGTTACACGAGAAATTTATTGCAATAAATGTAATATCGGAGAAATTCTCCTGTAACGAATTCAGTTGATTCGTTCTTAGCAAATAAGAAACGTTATAAGCCATACAGTCTGTGCAAAAAGCAGCAACATTCAGCCGCATTAAGTCGGATGCTGCCTCTTACCTCATTATGCTGTGCTTGGTTCCTAGGTCAATAAATTATTATTGTTAGGTCAACATTTGCTGGTGGAATAACGACGGTATTTGGCGCCTTAAACATACAATTGAAGCTACAATGTGTTTGCCCCATACAAGAGCGTAAATTAATCATAAACTTTACAATAGCTGGGTAAATAAATTTATGGTCTGCGATCGCGGTGACTTGCATGAATTAAGCCCGAGTTTTCGCTGAGTGAGGTAGCTGCGTGGCCTCAATGATTAATGTAATTTCTTTATTGTTTTTACTAGAATTTTTAGGCCATCGCATATCACAACGTGAGTTGAAAGTCTGGGTTGTGATGTAATTGTAATTGTAATTAGTAACTTCTATCGTCGCGCCGGTGTCTAATGCACAGGGCACCAAAACCGCAATCAGGTCAATATTCAGGTAAGTCTACTAAGACAGAGAGGCAGCCTATGTTGGATAGAAGCAACATATGGTGGAGAGAAGCAACATATGGAGGAGAGAAGCAACCTATGGTTGAGAAAAGCAGCCAATGGTGGAGAGAGACAGCCTAGGGTGTTATAAGTTTTCCTAATATCAGAGTTAGGCTTCATTACACATCGCTCATAATCTCGTACAATATTAAACGTGGTTGAGTTCATATGTATACACGCCATCCAGATCTCTGCGTAAACATAAAGCTACCAGAACGAGCTATTAAAACGCTCGTCACGTCGATCGAGGAGCACTGAGGTAAATACGCCGACGGAGCCGCTGCTTGGGTCATCTAAAGAAAGGAGGCACGCTCGGACATCGTCCACATATCTTATCTGTTTGGGATATTGAGGTGACTTCTAATCAAAATGAAAATCTCGAAGGAACCGTCGAAATTACGATCGGTTCCGGGGAGACGTGGAAACGGTCGTTGAGGAAAAAACTCCACGATATAAGGCGTTGTTTTCATGCAGTCTGGTCTTGACTAATCGTAATCGTAAAACTCGACATTTCTGCAGGGCCCAACGAAAGCTAAATCCCGGGAACCAGCTCATTCACAGGCGCTCAATCAAAACAAAATGATAGGCAAAAGGGTTCGGTTTCAGATCAAGATCCAAAAGTCAGACAGACGGAGAGGCAGCGTGGCAGCTACGGGGGTGGTGTTTGGGGTTGGAGAGGAGAGAGATAAGTGGAAGAAGGGGTGTAATCGTAATCGTAAATCCCGACATTTCTGCAGCACCCAACAAAAGCTAAATCGTGGACACCAGCTCATTCACAGGCGCTCAGTCAAAACACAATAAATAGGCAGGCAGGAGGGGTCAGAATTGATTCTAGGTCAAGATCCAAGTCACAAAGTATACAGAGTAGATAGCGAAGTCCTCAATCCGTAATTACTCAATCTCCAATTGACATAGATAACACATACACAGAATATATATAATATATATAATATATATAACATATATAGCTTAATTTAAATATAACATATATATAATATGTATTCTATTAATATGCAATTTGCAATAGCATGACAGGTCTCTGATTGTAAATAAACAGGGATAGGCTATTCTAGTCAAACTCAACACCGTCGTTAGAATGAAGATGCTGAGGCAATAGAAACTTCCAGGGCGGCTATAGCCAAGGCCAGGATCTGAAGTTGAGGGGTCATCTACAGTGCAATTGTAATTAGTAACTTCTTTGCGCCGGTGTCTAATTAATGAACTAGGCAGATTCGGACTATTAGACTTTTATTATTATTATTATTATTATTATTATTATTATTATTATTATTATTATTATTATTATTATTATTATTATTATTATTATTATTATTATTATCATCATCATCATCATCATCATCATCATCCTATATGTTCATAGTAGAGTTCCGGAGAAGCAGATGGCGTTCCCACGCTGGACAGCTACTGAGAGTCTTTGAAGCAGGTAGCTGGTCTCCAGTGGATCGTGGGTTGCCATTGTCATCCTTCGTCCTAACTCCCACACAAAATCCAATCCTTCCGTACTCCATGCGCCGCTGGTCTCCAGTGCGACCGCCACAAAAGAGTGGTTTGGGCTATAGTGGCATATTTTAACCTTTTGGCTGAGACTGCCCGGTTTGCAGCTTCACTTGGTCCGGTTGAAGTAAAACCTAGATGTGACGCTGCAAATGTGTCAGAAACTGTCACATCCCATATAAGACACCTTCCGCGAGACCACGGGATAAGAGTCACGCCATCCGGTCGTTTGCCATCTTCCCTGGTGAGTCCCAACGGTTCTTTCTGAGCAGGGATGTTCGCTCTGGTAAGCGCTCTCCATATAATGTCGTTGAGCATGTTATGTTGTTGTCTGCCAGCACTCTTTCTGCAGACCAGACCGTGAAGTCCTCTGGCGTCGACTCTGTCGCCACAGTGACACAGATGTGGCTCGCACAGTGTGGTTCCCGGTCGCATTCCAACCGCAGTCCGTATCACCTCATCCGAAAGATGGAGTTCCAATGCGGTTACTGGAGGAGCCAGCATCCAATCTCTAGAGTGTGGTGCTTGAGAGGCCAAGAGACGAGCGCGGTCTAGTGGGTTTTCGCAGGCTCATGTAAGCTCGCCGACGCCTTGCTTGTCCAGCGACTGTCCCATTCCCTTTGTCGATGAGCTGCTGATCCAGTTGGTGGTTCTGCACCCGTGAAGACCATCCATGCATTCAGTGCGGTATTCACTAGCTCGTCTGAGGTATCGGCTGATTCTGGTGGCAGCATGTGTGTTTGGAGTTCGCTTGTGCTTGCAGCAGAGGCCAAGAAGGCAGAATGTGCCAGGGTAGAAGCACAGCGAATCCCAAGACCGCTATCCCCAACCGGAAGGGACGCATAGAGCCATTTCTCATCCGACAGCTCAACATTTAAGATAGTCGATAGTCCATCTCTTAAAAGAGAGTCAAATCTGATTAGACTGGGGCATTCGGGGCAAACGGCTGTGCGCATTGTGTAGAGCAGCTTCGGAACGCTCTAACCGTTTCGCAACAGCACTAGGGCGTCATGTGCGTGAAGCACTGAGAGCCTCCCAACTGCTTGTTCCAGATCATTTGCCTTCTCATTCACCACCTTTTCACCACCTTTTGTTATTATTATTATTATTATTATTATTATTATTATTATTATTATTATTATTATTATTATTATTATTATTATTATTATTACTACTACTACTACTACTACAATAATAATAATAATATCATTATAATTGCTCTTCAATGGGGTCAATATGACAACATTCTCCCTGCTTACCTTTGCCTTCGGTTTCTACACAGTAACCATCTCAATAGATTGCCGAATACAAATGCTTTGAAATAGAAATACAATATTACTGTGCCATTTCTCTTGTAATTATTTTTACAGGACTCGTTCAGTTATAAGTGATAAGTTGTTTTTTGCTGGCCATGACCGATTTGGAGAGTAAGACTGAGGAGTGGCTAAGTTCCTTACAGGCATAGTGCTTGGGTCAATATATAATGGGTCAATAAATATATAATATATAATTACATATGTAATGCATGCTATTTTTACCGTCTTGCTTTTGTTGTCTGACCGCTGTGACCCATCCAAGCCTACGATTCCTCACTCAGCCCATGGACATATATGTGGAGTGTTAACAAATGCATTATTTATTTACTTACTTATAATGGGGATTGAACACCTGCACCATCTGGTGACAGAGCTACTCAGGCAGACTCTTACAGAAGTCGCACTTAGGCCTACATTTATCATCCACATACGACCTACACACATATACACAAATCCTATATAACAGAATTTATATGATAAAAGTTTTTGTTTGGCTTCAATGCCTATTTATTCCTGTGACTAATACACATAGAACTAATGCGTTAAGGAATAAGAATTATTGGATAAAGCTCTCCTCGAACCTTCGCATACATTTGTCACCCAGATGTTGCTTGGCAATATACATGTGTATATATCTTCACATAGACAAGTATCTAGGTCGTAACGCTTATATACATATTTCTTTAAAAAAGAGAGAACCGGAGAGAGAGACAAATGGAGAGAAAGAGAGACAGAGACAGAGACAGAAAGAGAGACAGAGAGACAGGAAGAGAGACAGAGAGACAGGAAGAGAGAGGGGCTAACGGTGAAGGATGGAATGGAACGCTTATTGGTGTATGGAAATCCTCTTAAGGCGATCTTTGTGGAATATATTTCCCGCTGGTCAATAATCGCAGCCAAATCACTCATGTCCAGGGCCAAAATTGCCTTCCTATAGAGATCGCGGCCTCTTCATGGCCTCTGCGATCGCCACTCCGACGCTGTCTCTGACTTTATCCCTGTCGATGTCTTACGAGTTTAGTCTTTACCTCTGTCTGTGTCTCTGTCTTAATCCCTGTGTTTGTCTGTGTTTCTGTCTTTGTCGGTGCATTCTCTGTCTTTCTCTGTCTCTCTCTGTCTCTATCTGTCTCTCTTTGTCTCTCTCTGTCTCTCGTTCTGTCTCTCGTTCTGTCTCTCTTCCTCTCTCTGTCTCTGTCTCTCTGTCTCTCTTTGTCTGTTTATCTCTCTCTGTCTCTCTTTCTACTATCTTTGTCTCTCTGTCTCTGTCTCTGTCTGTCTGTTTGTATGTCTCTCTCTCTCTCTCTCTCTCTCTCTCTCTCTCTCTCTCTCTCTCTGCTATCAAATACATATACTAACACAAAAGACGACAACATATTGCAGAAGAAAGGATGCCAACTCAGACATCATTTGCGCAGTGCAACACGTCACATTTCTCAATATGTTTCTACATATGCATCACGTGATAAAAATATACTTACATATATATCTGCTTAAGTACCGTAATGACAACACATCTGAAGCGCCTTCCAGTGGTTCTTAGAAAGCGCTATAAGACCGTTTAGATACATACGTATATGTATACATAGGCTTTAGAAGAGTGACGATGAAGATATATATATATATAAGTGGGTATTAAATATCTTGACAGAGAAAGAGAAAAAAGCCCAAGAGCAACGTCATCTGTTGAAGATTTGGTGCGAATATGACATATGGGCTTTATATGCCCTATATATGGGGCGTATATGGGACATACGAAGCCCAATTGGGGATGTTGTCATATTCTTACCATATCATCAACATATGGCATCGCTGTTTTAGTAGGCATTCGTGGAAGTCAGGAAGAAAAGACGCATGCATGACTTGCTCGGAAGACAAAGGCTTCATAGAAGATAATGTCCAGAGGACCAGAGCCCGTATCTGTGGCAAAGGTTAAGCATAATTATATGTGTCAGGTGACGCTACAAGCGACAACAACAAATGCATCTTATTAATCGACTCCTATAGCGCCAGTATAACATAGGGGCCTACTATTATTCATCGATGCATACATGTATGTACAGGCTATCGGTCGATGTTGAACACAATGCATCCGGAAACAAATATTCCCATACAATTACATCATCGTATATACATATTTATGTCTGCCTGCAGCACATGCATTTTGTCTAGGCCTACTCTATATACATGCCCGTAAATATGACGTATAGAGTGCAGATACATAATATATTAAACGAAAAGAGAGTTGGAGAAAGAGACAGACATAGAAACATACAGATAGACAGACAGATAGACAGACACGATGGAGATGAAGAGGACGAAAACGAGGGAGGGTGAGTCTTAGTAAGACCGACACACGCAGATGCATTAAACGTCTCTGCGGAGTTTCCATAAAGAGGCACTATATAAATGTGCGATTACGACTGCATAAAGCATAAAGATACGAACGACGAGAGGACAGAGGAGAAGGACAACAGTGACAGAGCGACGACGCAGGAAGAGGAACCGACAGAACCAGAGAGGAACAGACAGAACCAGAGAGGAACAGACAGAACCAGAGAGGAACAGTCAGAACCAGACACGAACAGACAGAACCAGAGAGGAACAGACAGAACCACAGAGGAACAGACAGAACCAGAGAGGAACAGACAGAACTAGAGAGGAACAGACATAACTAGAGAGGAACAAACAGAACCAGGGAGGATCAGACAGAACCAGAGAGGAACAGACATAACTAGAGGGGAACAAACAGAACCAGAGAGGAACAGACAGAACCAGAGAGGAACAGACATAACTAGAGAGGAACAAACAGAACCAGAGAGGAACAGACAGAACCAGAGAGGAACAGACAGAACTAGAGAAGAACAGACAGAACCAGAGAGGAACAGACAGAACTAGAGAGGAACACAGAACCAGAGAGGAACAGAGAACTAGAGAGGAACAGTCAGAACCAGAGAGGAACAGACATAACTAGAGAGGAACAGTCAGAACCAGAGAGGAACAGACAGAACCAGAGAGGAACACAGAACCAGAAAGGAACACAGAACTAGAGAGGAACAATCAGAACCAGAGAGGAACAGTCAGAACCAGAGAGGAACATACAGAACCAGAGAGGAACAGTCAGAACCAGAGAGGAACAGATAGAACTAGAGAGGAACAAACAGAACCAGAGAGGAACAGACAGAACCAGAGAGGAACAGATAGAACTAGAGAGGAACAATCAGAACCAGAGAGGAACAGTCAGAACCAGAGAGGAACATACAGAACCAGAGAGGAACAGTCAGAACCAGAGAGGAACAGATAGAACTAGAGAGGAACAAACAGAACCAGAGAGGAACAGACAGAACCAGAGAGGAACACAGAACCAGAGAGGAACAGTCAGAACCAGAGAGGAACAGATAGAACTAGAGAGGAACAAACAGAACCAGAGAGGAACAGACAGAACCAGAGAGGAACACAGAACCAGAGAGGAACACAGAACTAGAGAGGAACAGACAGAACCAGAGAGAAACAGACAGAACCAGAGAGAAACAGACAGAACCAGAGAGGAACAGACAGAACCAGAGAGAAACAGACAGAACCAGAGAGGAACAGACAGAACCAGAGAGGAACAGACAGAACCAGAGAGGAACAGACAGAACCAGAGAGAAACAGACAGAACCAGAGAGAAACAGACAGAACCAGAGAGGAACAGACAGAACCAGAGAGGAACAGACAGAACCAGAGAGGAACAGACAGAACCAGAGAGGAACATACAGAACCAGAGAGGAACAGACAGAACCAGGGAGGAACAGTCAGAAACAGAGAGGAACAGACAGAACAAGAGAGGAACAGAGAAGAAGAAATGCAGAAAAGGGTTTCAGAAGGATAGACAAAGACAGAAATAGAGGGACGAACTAAATTTCACACACGGTGACCCGCAGACTGACAGCCAGACAGACAGAGGTATCGCTAGACGACATAAACGCTCTTCTTTATCTAGCGCCGTACACTATGGGATTGGAAAGCGAATACTGTTTACTGCTTTCGGATATTTGCTTAGAAATATCTAGAAGATGGTCGCGAATCTCCGACGACCGATAAAAGAAGAAATATGCTTTGTTTTGACGAAACATAAAATTATTACCTAGCTGAACTGAAATAAAAGTAACAGATGCGTACTTTGAATATGTCCCGTGGGGTCGTCACAGGCGCTGTTTGTTGCCTTGGCACGAGACCGCACGTGACAGGCGACTTCCAATCATCTGGACTTTATGTCGGTACCTGTTAAGCCAGGCGCTCCCACTTGGCTTCAACATCAATCCAATGATTCCATACAGAGACGGTGGCGCTCCAACTTGGACTCCCATTTGGCTTCGAAATTGAGCCATTGATTCCACGCAGGGACGGTGGCGCTCCCACTTCGACTACCACTTGGCTTCGAAAATAAGCCAATGATTCCATACAAAGACGATGGCGCTCCCACTTGGCTTCGAAATTGAGCCAGTAATTCCATACAGAGACGATGGCGCTCCCACTTGGCTTTCTCTATTAAGCCAATGATTCCATACAGAGCGATGGCGCTCCCACTTGGACTCCCACTTGGCTTCGAAAATGATCCAGTGATTCCATACAGAGACGATGACGTTCCGAAATCCCAAAGACAAATACTTGCTGCCCCATATTTGGATCACCTAATATTTTTAATTCAGCAGATTTCGAGTTTTGTAAAATGCTTCATTGATGCTACTAAAAGAGGGAAGAGGTTACATCCTTTGCAACTAACATTCTTGTGTACTTGTCTGTCCTGAGATGACTTAACGGTGGCCAATCTGAAAGAGTCCTGAGTTAGGCTGATATCATTAACCCATCGCTTGATTGTCTTTAAGCCTTTGATTCCTCCGGCCAACCAAAGTAATACACCGGTGATATGTGCATTGGATAGTCGGTCTTATCATTTCCGTGTGAGGCCTCTGATTAAACGCAAAGTGTAACTAGGAAAGTTTGCGGTCTGTTAGAATTAATTAATGGTGAGCCTTAATTGCGTCCATAATCTTCATAAGGAGTTCGAATCCAAAATTGTCATAAGGGAACATTTTAGAAAACGTATTCAAGGCTAAGTAAGGAATAGAGGCCTAGTGTTAAGTTTGCCTTAGCGAACTGTTACGTCTAACAACCTTAACCGCCTATGATTGGCATATATAGTAAGTAAAGTAAAAGTAAAGTATCCCATGTCCCACAAGTGAGGAAAATGGAAGGCGCGCATTTCCTTTCTGTAGGCTCTTGAGCCGGCAATGGACGAATCCCAATGTCCTGGACATGGGGCCACTGCATCGCAGGACTTGCCGTTTACTTCCCAGCTTACGCCGGTACCAAATTGTTCGCCTACTGCTTGGTGACAGAGACACGTTGTGCGCAAACAACTTGCCCAGGATCGTTACACGGAGTCGAACTCGCAACCGCATGATCATTGACCAAACGCGTTACCGATAGACCACCGTGCCACACACAAATATTACATATGCAACATCTTTTTCTGGTGTGCACAGTGGATGTAGGTGAATAATAAATGAAGCTAAAGTCGAACATCAAACGCAGAGTTGAAAACAAAATTTATGAGCGACCAGAATAAAATAATTTGTCACTAAAAGCAACGGCCATTGAAGTCACAGCATACCACTTTCAGCAGCACGCTGAGGTGATGATGATTACTATTTTCTCCTCCTCCTCCTTCTTCTTCTACTACTACTGCTGCTGCTGCTGCTGCTGCTACTACTAAACTATTTAACATAAGGCGTTCATTTGAAAGAAGCCTGAAGTATGTGTGCTAAGAATGGTAATGACGTCTAGGCTGGAAAAGGACGTGCAATATCGCAGTAAATCGATATTTTATGGCGCTTCTTTCAAATAGGGTTTTATTAATTGGATAGAAAGAATGGACGGATGAACGGATAGACGGATGGCTGTTTGGATCCATGGATTCGTGGGTCGATGGATTCTGTGCATGAATAGACGGAGGGGGAGGAAGGGCCGACGCCAGGGTGTTTTGTGCTCTATAGACAAGCCCTCCATCTGGCGCCCCCATCCCTTAGCTTTAAAAAACGGATGCATTATAGCGGACAGAGTTGTGACCGCGCATGAGAAAACTCGGCCTAACCGGAAAAATTAATATGCCAGTAATGTGCTCAGAAAGCGATGGGGCACATACTAGGTCGGAAAGGGCTCTGTGTATAGTTCTCACATAGAGGCCAAATATATCACTCAAAAGATACCAAGTTTAAGTTCAGGCTATAACTAAAATCTGGCATATAAAATTCTATTTAATTTACAGCAGATTTATTTATATTATATTATATTAATTTATATTAACATTTAACTCGCGATTTTACGGAAGTTTTCGCGCGGACACATACGTATTAAAACATTTATAACTTTTTTGATAAAAAAGCGCAATTTTCACCAAACTATTCAGCACTTACAGTCTAATTTAATTTTGTATTTTAAGCCCATTTTCGATTTTTTCCGATTTAGGCCGGATTTTCTCATGCACCTTCACAATTCACCTTTTAATATAAATTATTGCGCATTTCCGCTTTATACTTTTAGCATTAGTCTAGAAGTTCAATGAGAATAATCTTTAAAAATCAATTCTGCAATAATAGTGCATTTTATAGTTTTACAGATATTCTAACTTATACAGTATGATATCGAGATACATACATGTATAAGTTATAGGTATTTAGTATTTCGCTTGTATATATATATATATATATAACAATTTATCTATTTAAGAATTATATTTCTATACTGAGATGTCACAGCTCTAAAATCTCCTCACCCCATTTCATCACACATTGTTACGCGTCTGCGGCGTCTAACCCCCGTCATGAGGTCATTTATTGATGGCTCCATTAGGATGACTTGCTCTCAGATCGAGAAACGCAGTCCACTATTCTCAGACCGAGAGTTCAGTTAACAGCTATTATATTAATGTACATGCAATTACAAATTGAGGAACAAACAGTAGAATGACTGTCAACCTGATTTTTGGAACACGGTGTATTTTGAACGAGCGATCTAGTTGCAACCGGAGGCAGTCCCGTGTAATAATAGGCTTTGTGTGAAATCGACACCACGTTATTTAAAATCGAGACATTATTTTTTCATGATGTAATTTGCGTGAAGTTGCCATGCGTAAAGAAAGGTAGACATTACACCAGGCGATATGTTGTAGGTAACGCACATGCGCCAAGTCTAGACGTTATGTTAATCAGCAAAAGGTCAGGTGCGAAGTAGTTGTTCCGTTGTTGACTGTTTTCTGCCGTTAAGTGTATTTTGTGTATTGATATTTAAGGAAGGGAGCATGTACATCATCATCATCATCATCATCATCATCATCATCATCATCATCATCATCATCATCATCAATCATCATCATCATCATCATCATCATCATCATCATAATAATAATAATATTATTAATAATAATAATAATAATAATAATAGTAATAGTAATAGTAGTAATAACAATAATACTAATAATAATAATAATAATAATAGTAATAGTAATAGTAATAATAATAAACAATTCATATAGCACCGTAGCACAGCCGAGGCCGAAGAAAAGGGCGCTATACATGAGTTTAAGAATCAACTACAGCCATAAGATATCTTAAAAACATGTCTTGAGTCGTAACTTGAATGTGTCCAGAACATGAACCCCTATGATCGAAATACGAATGGCCGATTAATCATCGTTGTAGTTTTACTATACGTAAGTAGGTATGAACCCAGTGGCGCATTTAGCTATAGGCGCGGGGGGGAGAGGGGTTCGCCCCAACCCCTCGCGCTCCTCTTGGTTATATGTCGGCACTCCTCAGGCCAGACCCGTGCATGGTGGACTGCTAGAAAGGGACACCCCTCCGGAAATGCCCTTCCCCTCGCAAGCAATCCTGGATTCGCCAATGTATGAATCTCCTGCTGTGTATCGTCATCATCATCGTCATCGTCATCGTCGTCATCATCATCATCATCCTCTTCTTTGTCGTCGTTGTCATCATCAGTTGGTAGTCGATCACCTTCGAGTTGTCAGAGGAGCCGTAATGAACTCGTCTGCTTGGGAGAAGTTATCGTGCGGCACAAAATGAATAATTACAATCTCATTATCTGAAATAATTTCCACGTCATATATCTCCGAGTATTATCGTTGGGCTATGACGCCTAACAACTAGCCCAATCGAGTCTTGTTGCCAACCGACGCCGTTAAAGCACCCTCTCCAAACCTGTGTCCTCTTCGGAGCCGCCGAACTCTGCCGACGTGACAATAAACTATTGGCGATCGTTTTAACGGTTTCTTGAAATCATTTGTCGTCTTCGGCGAAGCCATCTTGCAGCCCTTTAGTTAATCAGTTAATGAGACTGTCTGCGCATGCGTGAGAACGACCGCGAAACGAAAGGACGAAGGAAGATGAAGCAATGTTTCGCTTATGAGGAATGCGTCCCGACTTCTGTCCGTCATTCATTTCCGTTTGTCTTTATCTCTCTCTGTCCTCTGATTCTGTCTCTGTCTCTGCCTATATCTCTGTCTGTCTCTTCCTCTGTTTCTCTCTATATATATATTTCTATCTGTCTCTGTTTCTGTCTCTTCCTCTGCCTATATCTCTATCTGTCTCTGTTTCTATCTGTGTCCCTGCCTTTGCATCTGTCGTTTTCTCTACCACTGCATCTATCTCTGGCTCACCGTCTACCTTTCCTTGTCTTAATAAGCATATCCTATTTCTTCGTCGACCTTTTCTTCGTTATGTACTATTATCCTTTCACGAATGGATATACTCTTCGCAAACGGATCTGATGAAATCTAATTTAATTACATTAGATATTGAATAATCATATTATCCACTCAGGCAAATGACCGCACTCTGCTTTCGTGTCATATGAATACTGAAGGGACATCGGTGTCACTATATCGGTATTCGACTGCATGAAAATGAATGGGTCGCGCAATGTTCTTGGCAGTCGCTTGAGCGAGTAATTTGCACCGTTTCTAGTAAGAATAAAAACATGCTAAGAAAAACGACGACATAGATGTACGTTGCAATGGGAAAGCGCTGGAAGAAGGCTAGGCGATGGCTCAACTTAGGCCAAGTCAGTTATACATGCCTCATGCGGCTTCATAAAATGCAGACCTTAAGATGTGTAGATACAGCTCCTTCTGATAATGTTTATGCCCTTGTATACATACACGTACACAACCCACCCTAACAGATCCTCTCACCCTTCTCTCTCTGGTCTTCGAGCAACCGAACTTGGTTCTTGACATGGCATCTTTGGACAATCTTGACGCAGCCTCTTGACGCAGCCTCTATACTGGTGCCCTGCGTTTAGCTTTCAAGGAGCGCTTTAGAAATTTCGAGTTTACAATTACGATTACACATGCATATTAACACATGTCTATGAACGTGTAAGTACAAACCGTGTCAGCTATACAAAGGTGAATTTTTTAAGGCGTTAACAATGGGATGTGACGTATTCAATCATATTTATAGCTAGCTCTTTGGTGAGTATATATGAAATTCCAGCATATAAATATCTGACATAAGTGTCCTAACCTTTGTGCACTTTCAGTTCATGGAAACTCAGCACTGACTAAACACTAAACACTGACCAAACACTCGTTTGCATTACATTGGACCTACTTTTTGGTTAGAGGTTCAAGGTCCGGGTTCAAGGTCATAGTTACTATGACCCTGAACCAAGATCTTGAACCTCTAACCAAAAGTAGGTCCAGTATATAATGCAAACGAGTTCTGTATATGGGCCTGCCAGCTAAAGTCTTCGAATACATCAACTTCGGCGGAAGGTGACCGCTGCTACTTTCTTTAAGAAAATCAACGTCGAACTTACAAAGAACCTGAGGCCTGTACCTCACGCAGTTACCCTTATCCAAAGTCGTGCGATCATCCCACTACAGGTTGGGTCAATAAAATTCGCGCCCTTTGGGTCCGATATCGCTACAGGGCGTGCCAATAAGAAACGGTCGATGGAAGAAAATTAATACGCTAAATAACATGGCGCTCGTTGTCTCAGAAGTCGCCTTTATCAATCGCTCCATCGACCTTTCATTCTTGATTCCACTCACGGCTCAATGAATATAAACCAGGCGCGATTAACGGCCTCTCCCTGGGCCCTTCAGGGTCCGACCCGGCCAGGCACAGGTCGACGGCTTCTTCGTGCTTGCCCGACGATAAAAACGCTCTCGGTCCGACGCCGGTGCGGCGTAAAGTGAGGTCCTCCGTGAAATCTCTTCCGCGTGTTCGTTGGAAGTTAACGGGCCGACGCTGACGCGTTAAGTCCATTTAATCCGACGGTTATTCCGTTATACAGCGTCCGGACACAATAAGCACGGACCAGATCGGCTTATATGAGTCGAAGGTCATTCATAAGACTCTATAAGACAAGAAACAGACAGAATGTGGGAACACACAAGCAGATGGGGATATGACCGACCGGCCGACCGACCGACCGACCGACCGACCGACCGGCCGACCGACCGACCGACCGACCGACCGACCGACCGACCGACCGACCGACCGACCGACCGACCGACCGACCGACCGACCGACCGACCGACCGACCGACCGACCGACCGACCGACCGACCAACCGAACGAACGCGACGTAAGTCATTCTGGAACAGACTGCATACAACTTGCTACATGAGCTTATCGTCTTCTCTGATCTAATCTAGTCTAGTCTAATCTAAATACTTCTATGGCGCCGTTATCATAATATCCAAGGCATCAGTCAATGGTCGCTTCAAGTCAAAATCGCAGTCAAAATCACAATCCGTTGGAGAAGCCTGGTCGAATTTCGAAAAGTCAGAGAAACCAGGAGCCATTCTACGGAGGGTAAGCAAGTTGAAAGAGATGAGTCTTTAGTTTAGGCCTGGCGGACAACAAAGAACTGACAGAACGAACTGAACTTGGGCAGTGAATTCCAAAGCTTTGACCCAGCCACCGAGAAGGCCCGAGAGCCCAACACTGTTTGGGAACGGGTTACAGCAAGAGTCACAGATTCGAGTGCAATATCTATTATTATGAGGGTTAAGCATGAAAGGTAGATAGGTCAGCTAATTTAAATGTTGTACTTTGCGAACTACAAGACAGATTTTGAAATGAATTCTTTGCTGACTGGACAGCCAGTGTCATGAATGTAAAATTGACTTAAAATGTTGATATTTATGAGTCTTTGTTGTGGTTCTGTTGAGAGAGTTTTGAATCATTTGTAGTTGATGCAGATCTCCCTTAGTGAAACCATTAAGAAATCTTCGTTTATTCAAAACAGTTGGCGCAGAAGTGATTTGATTTATACGAATTGATTGAGTACCAGGGTGTAGTTAAGATGGGAACCAACTGAAAGCTGAACCAAATAGATCGAACCAGCGTTCGAGGCGGTGAACGAGTATGTTATGATCAACGGAGTCAAACGCAGCAGATAGATCAAAAAGAATGAGAGCAGTTACTTTTCCTTTATCTATGAAGCTGATTATGCATTTACTTGATTTCTCTGCTTTTACTTCGCCAGTGGCTTAAGAGTATACCATTCAATTCCGATCTTGTGTTCTCCGGTGAGATGCATATCTGAGGAACTCTCTAGAAAACATGCTGTATACACGTGCGATTACGATTACGATTACTACTGACCGGTCTAGTCCAGTGAGAATCAGTCATTGACTTTAAACCAACTGGTGGAGTTGTTTTGTGTCGGTTTGATTTGGAAAGTCATCGACCAATATCACGCGCATCCAGGGGCCACAGAAGTCAACTGGGGAATCGATTGGATAAGTCAAATGCCTGCGTTTCCAATATATAAACATCCACGTATTTACAAGACGTTCGATCGCCTACGAAAAGTGGCTAATTAATTGCAAGACAAATTTTGTCGACAGGAGACGAAAGGAAGACAGAAGCTGGACACCCGAATGAGGTCATCTTGGGCACCGATTGACCGTTGCATATTCACGCGAACACGAGTCGCCGCTGTTAACTGTCGATGGATGCTAATCGAACGTCTGCCGAATAAGTTCCTGTGTGGAACGCCTCTGGAACTCGGTTCCACACATCGGCGCCAAAGTCTGTCGCCAATCTAATTACGCCAAATAATGATTCGTCTTGCTGAGGCCGGGATGCAGAACTCGACACGCGATTGATTGCGACGGCATTAGCCAATCGCTGAATTAATGCACCTCGTTAATACACCGTTCAGGCAGTACATCTGTGCCCAGAATCCAGCCGACAAATTGGGTGTAGGAGATTTACCGCTAATGCTAACCAAAAATCCTCTTAACCACCTGACTCTCCTGCAACGAATGTCCGTTCATTGAAGAACCTAGAGAACCGTAATCGCACTTTTCACTCGGGAAAAGTAGCCTATTCTTCATCTGTGCATTCCTTGGGTTGAACCATCCCTCGGCTGTACACAGACTGAGGCCCGGCCTGCAGGGACGAAGCAGCAGCAGTTGAGGAACTGGACAACCCATACTCTCGTGCACGGGGACCTTAAATGGCGTGGCCTCCATTCAAACGGGCAGCTGTGGTGAAGGATCTCATCCGATAAATTCATTGCAAAATGAGCAGGATCGAGGCCGTACTGTCGCTATATAAAACCTGTACATTTACTCGCGGGTTGCGTGCTTTAAAAGATGGTCCAATTCAGACGAAGATGATGTAGTTCCGGTTACGTTTAATCAGAAACCATGTTTTATTGCAATTTGAGTGCATGGCTATATTTTACAGATTTTAATCTCAGGCTAGCACGGTCCTATACGGGGACCTTAAATGGCGTGGCTTCCAATCAAACGGGCAGCAGTGGTGAATGATATCACCCGATCAGTTCACTGAAAAATGAGCAAGGTCACGGCCACACGGTCGCTGTAGAAACGTGTACATTTACATTTACTTAAGTTTCGCTTCCAGTGTTGTTTCGTCTAAACTTCGTCCATTTATGTAAAATTCGGGCCAAAGTATGCGCTGTTGTATGTGGTTTGGTCTGTGATAGATTGTGATTGGCTTTGAGTCAACATTTGCCAATAGTCTGACCAAGCAACGGTGTCCTCCTCAGACATCGTTAGCCTAAAGCCGTGGTAGATCCCTTGGTTCTCACACCGTGTGACACGTGTCCTAAGAAGTTGAGCAGCCGGCAAATCCTAGATTCGTGTCTCTAGCGATGCTGGACGTAATCGTGTTATGGTCGACTCGTGCTGCAGCGAGGCCGATGTGCCATGGACAGGTTCTGCAGGCGCCCATCGACAGCTATTGGTCATTTCGGAATTTTTTAACCGGCTTGGACCAGGGTTGGAGAGCATTCTCTGCTAATGCCATCTAAGATGAGGCCGCATTGGTGGGAATCACCACGCCTAATATCAAGCTTAATCTTTCGGTTCAATTTCTTGTCTGCATTAGGCGACGAGCTGATGGGTAAGGTACCGCGTGTGTTAGTTCACTTGAGCAGCCATTTGCTAAATGCAGGGCATCCAGTGAACGTACTTGGCAATGCAACTAAACATGTAGATCGTGCAGAACGCCTTCCCACAGCGATTCCTAATACGATTCAGCTTTTGCTGTTAATGAATCATCTCTGTGGAATGGACTTCCGCCTTTGATTCGTGAAGGGGTTTTTGCTGGAAAGAGAACTGAGTCAGCTCGTTGTTTAAAGGCGTTTTTATTTCTCCATGGTCCTCAAGCTGGAAGCCCTTCTGAGTAGTTCATTCTGTAAGAAGCGCTATATAAGTTATCAAATACGATACGATATGATATATATATATATATGGGTAAACATATACACGTGTTGTTATGTACATATATATATTTTTATAGCTCCTCTTCAAGAGAAACTAATCACTGTCGCTCCAGAGCTAATCTAAATGATATTAATGTTCAGTAACAGCTAAACATTCGTCACTAAGCGAACAATGCTCAAATAACTAAAAAAGTCACCAGTTCGTGCATACACGTACGTAAAGCCCAAACAACAGATTCTCCATATATACATACGTATGCATACATACATACACACATACATACACACATACATACACACATACATACACACATACATACACACATACATACACACATAACATACACACATGCATACACACTACACATACATACATACATACCTAGATACACACACATACATACACACATACATACACACATACATACACACATACATACATACATATACATACATATATATATACATACACAGCCATGTTATCATTTCTGTATTTATTAAGCGCCACTGCTTCCACAAAATCCAAGAAGCCGATGTGACAGATAAGTATCCGTCAATATTTAAGTTTAGTATAAATGGCGTCAGCTTTTATTGGGTTGCACAGTCTAGTGCACTGTGCATAAAAGCTGTGAAAACTGGACTAGAATACAACATAAAAGCCTAAAAACAATGCAAGGGAAATACCCAAATTTACGCATTCAGAAATATCAACTTTAGGGATCTTTGCCCTCTGACCTTGTGTCCAGAAACTTTGCCCCTGGACTTGTTCATTATATATCGAAGTCGTCCTTTAAGCAAACACATCACAGCTGATAGCATAAAAGTCTAGTAGTACTTCTTAATCAAATAATTGTGAGGTTAGGAGGTTAGCATCAGTTTGTTGAAAACTGCCCTATTATCTGACTGTCTCGATTGCACGAACATCGCAGCCAACAAGTGGAGCATCTAAACATCTGAAAATCTTACCAGTTCCCGCGCTGACTGCATGGGTGGCGGTGGGACAGATTGGCGAGGAGGATGATTGATGACGAAGCTGCAGTTTAGCCATAACCACTGCACTGAGGATCAACATTACGCGGGTGGAGGAAATAAAAGTCAAAATCCGCAACGGCTATCACTTTCACAGGTCTAATCTTTGCTGTCCTTATAATGTTCAAACACCTCAACCGACGGGGGACCAAATCCACTTCAGTCTCCCGGATCCGCCCATGCACGTGCTTACTTCCTGATCCATAGGAGGACTGCAGATTTATGACTGGATCATTTCCTCACGCCGATCTTGTTTAGTTGACTTTTATGAGATTCCGGAGGAGGAGGAGGAGAAGGTGAACTTATTACAACACAAGGCATGCAATAATGCCGATGTAATCAACCATAGCCGTCTATGTGGACTTCCCATCGACTTGCATTTCTTCTTTTATTCTCTCTCTCTCTCTCTCTCTCTCTCTCTCTCTCTCTCTCTCTCTCTGTCTCTCTCTCTCTTTCTCACACTCTCTTTCGCTCACTCTGTCCCTTTCTTTGCATTGCCCTCTCTGTCTTTGTTCTATGTGTTGGTCTGTCTGTCTGTCACTCTCTATCTCAGTATTTCTGCTTCAGTCTCGGAAACTACCTCTCAGTTCCTGAGAGTGTTCTTTCAATCTTGTGTATTTCTGCCTGTATCTCTTTCTGTCCATTCGTGCCCCGGATTGTATGTCTGTCTTTGTTTCACTTGCACAGTCTAACTCAGTTTATGAGAAGCTTCAACAGCGGTTAATTTTGCTTGAGAGTGGCTGTGTTGCTCATCGGTTAAGCTGTGGTTTATCGCCGTTCAGACGTCCTGGGTTTTAATCCCAGTGCGTCATCGGGCCGACATGAAAAGATTCTCAGTAGTTTGATTGTTGTTGTTGTCGTGCAGTTGCAATGTCCTTTCATGCCAGGACGAGGCCTTTGGTGGCTTTGTGGCCGACCAAGACATGAACTACGCGCCCTTGAAGTTTTAATAGGACCTGCTATAGCTGATTTCCCGGCATCGTCACAAAGGACACAATCCCTTTAGCCTCTAAAGAGTCTGCCTAATCTTTTGTTCGGTATCCCTCTTAATTGCGTGCTAGGATTAGAAGACCGCTTCCAAAGAAATGCGTGTTTGCGAATGAACATAAGAACAGGACACGCCATCTGGTGATAGTTTGCAAACATTATCCAACCACGAGCGAACTGATTTGAACACAGCTGTTATGATATCTACATCTTCGTTATATGCAACATGGGGGCGTATGACTATATAATATATATAAATTCTTAGTTCTTTCTTTATGAGATTCTGATGGAAGTGTCCAGTTGAATGAACTTGTATATAGTTGTTATTTTTAGCTTCGTTTTATGTATGGCTTGTGCGCTGCTTATTTTAGTTTGGCTGACACATAGAAAAGTGCTCATTTATATTTCGATTGCCATTACACCTTAACAACGTTAATAGGCGACCCTAATCAAGCAGGGCTCAGGTCCTTTCTTGATTGGTCGTTTGTATCCCGGCAAATTGTACACTACCTGTGAAACCTGGTATGTTGCATTTGTGATCAATAAAGAGTAGAATGATTGATTAATTGATCGATCGATTGATTGATTGACTAATCAGACTGACTGACTGAGTGATTGATTGATTGATTGATAGATAGATTGTTTGATACATAATGGTGTGTGCATGTGCATGTTTCTGTCTGAATGTGAGCGCATTTAATCGATTGCGACCGTACTTACCGCGCACTGGTACGTAGACGTTGAGATTGAGGCATTCTTCGCTCTGCTTATCGAGGAATGGAATGAGCCTCTTGAAGTGCGCCACCCTTCCAAGCGGCATCCTCTTCCTCAGCTCATCGTCCGTCGGGATCCGCTGCGGGCAGACGGGGCGGTACTTGAGGGCCACCCGGATCCCGTCCCACTTTTCCAGGGAGCTGGTCGGCGGCATGAACCGCAGCTCCCCGCCGAGAACGGATGCATACTGGAGCCCCAAATAGGCCTCGACCTGCGGAAGGTTCTTGTTGGGCAGAGTCACAAGGACTCCGCGTAGCTTCCCGTACTGCGTCTCGACGATGGTGTCGCTCATGTGGGACGCGTAGACGCGAGCAACGACTACTCGGTTGGGACGCAGAATCGCCAGACAGCACAGAACACAGAAGAAAGACCGCGAAGGAAGACGATGACGACGACGACGCAGGGTCCTGAGCAGGACTAGGAAAAAGATCCGTATCCCGATCGCCACCGCCGCCATAACAACTCAGTGGGGACTAGGAAGCGATCAGATGCAAATTTCCAGCGTCGGAAAAGATCGGTCCCTAAGCCAATAACAGAAACCCATGTAAGGAAATTTATGCACGACTTGATCTCGCCCGCTACTTAGTTATAACTGAGCGAACAGGCGCCATGATACTTAGGCGGCAGCCGAATGTGTTCAGATGGCGCTGTTTGCCACAGAGGAATATGCGTCAAGGATTTTTGTCCTAAGGACACTGACTGGTATTCTTGTGAGTGGTATTTGTTATATAAACGCACATAATGCTAAATTCTTTGGCGTCCGATGGATTTGTTTCGTTACGGTTATAAATGTATTTAAGATCATCTGAAATAATGAAATTAGTACTCGGCTTTATTAGATTTACCGATCGTCAAGGGTCTAGTTTGTTCAACGTCGTCTTAACAGTTGAATTCCTTCAGCAATCGGCGATTTTTAGTCAAGCTAACTCAGCTGATTGAAAAGCTTTTAAGGTCATTGGGATCGGCTGGTCGAGGTCAAGACCTTTCACTGATAATTCCATGCGAGCTTTGGAGTTGAAGTAGTTTGAGACGGTCCTTCAGGTGGATGGCATTTGGCGAAATCCTTATTGAGCTGTCGTGTTTTATGTAGCAGGCATGTGCATCGATCAACCGCCGAAGTAATTTTCCTTGCTTTCCTGCACAACTATAGTTCTATTGCTAGTAATAAAAAAACGCCGGGCGTAGTTATATCAGAGAATATTGCGAAGTTCCTTCGAGGACATTTCGGTCCATAAAACGCGAGCGTTTAGTAGTAGAGGCCCGAATCCAATCATCCGTAATTGACGATGTAATTTTTCTAAGAATATCCTATAGAAAGCTGTAGTTGTTGAGATGAGATCGCCATAAATCCATAATGCTGGCAACAGTGAGTTTCGGCCTGCGCATGCGCAAGGGGGAATCGTTGCGATTCAGAGTCTCATGTGCCCGGTCCAGATGAACACGAGCACTGTTGGCAACCTAATCTCTGCTAGACATCAGAGGGACTGAAATGCAAGACAAGAGCCGAACTCGTAATCTTAGATGTAGGCATATCTTAGATGTACAAATACCTCGCTTCCTGGTCTACGTACATTGAAGAGCTGTTGGTCTGATGAAACACGCAGTTATATTGTGAATTTCAAGGACAGAAATGTATTCCATTTCAGAGCATATCGGAAACGCTATTTGCAAGCGCTCCAGACAAGCTATACAAGTCTGTGTAACAGTCAGTCTATATCACCTACAGTTCTCGCTATATTCCATCCTTCGTCTGTTCGTCTGTTTGACTCAATGACTCATTGGCACGACGTCAACAATGCAAATTCGATACAAACGAGCTCAAAATATGCTGACTTATAAGCGGTAAACTCACTCTCACACTATATAAATTTACAAACACAAAAGGGAGTATCTCACGTCTAAATGTATGCACGTAGGCCCTATGTATCTGTACTTTTATTGTGTGTCTCTGTATCTGTGTTCCATTTCTATCATTGGTCGGTCGATTCGCTATCTCTGGTCGTCAGTTCTTGTTCTTCATCTGTCTATTTCTCGTTATCTTGTATCTTTCCGCCTTCCTCTTCGTCTTTGCGCCATCCAGTCGTCGCCCGAGTCTCTGTGCGTACACATACCTCGTTTCCTGGTCTGCGTACATAATCCTCTGTCCCTTTGATGGACCCACTGTAGGCTGCTAATATATCCACTTCTCAAGCGACACCAGACGTCAAAAGGAAGTCAAATCTTCGTCTCCTTTTCAACCGATGTACACGAATCATTAGACTCTACCGGAAATGAACAGAAACCAGTCTGTGAGAATACAAAGAAGAAGCGCGCCCTAAACAAGAGCCTTCGCAGCCTCACTGAATGGCGCGTTTAATACGCCCACAATACGTACTCTGCTGAAGAATTACACCGGTTGACCTACACATGCGTCATAATAACATATTATCTTGAGACTTCAGTCGAGGCATAGTTAATGACGTGTTTACTGTGCATCGTCTGCAGAGATGCAGTTATAGTGACGTATTTACTGCTCTAGCGATGCATACTCATCGTCAAAGACGTTATGTTTAGACCTTATAGATTTCCAGAGCAGCAACGCTCTGCGTATACGTTACATCACGTGACAATAAATACAGACGAGGCATCATAACCATAAATTTGTATAGCGCCTCTTGGAGAGGCGCTATACAAACCAGATGCACTGTACAGAATGTCCGGCATGTAACCACTCAGTCCTTTTTTACCCAAAGTATGCTTCTCTGTATTAACAGTAGCCCTGTCGGTAAGTACTCGAATATTTCTATAGCGCCGATGTTTCAAAGTCTAACTATTAGCCGACTTCCTCACATACTGCATCGTCGATTATCCACGGAATAATCAGTTTCTCGACTTTATTTAGCGCCAACTGCAACAGTATATTGCCTCTGAATTCTGCCAGTGGCTGCGGAATTAGTGAGTGCGCATGCTCTTTCTGTCACTGAAATCCTGACGGATAGAGGGCGCCAATCGTGAGTTGTCGACTGCCGTGAATTCCGGTCCGTGGCGTGAAACGTCCGAATAGAAACGCTAATCTCAGTAATCCCAGTGCACGAACGCAGTTGTCGCTGGCAAAGTCGCAGGTCGATTGATGATGTCTCCCTGCAGTCCACTCTCTCACTCGCTGGCATCCTGTCACACGGCGCCACTTCAGACGGCGGCTGCGCATGCGCGCAACTCGGGAGAGACTGCTACACTCCACTTCTCCAACCTCAGTCCGTTTCCCGCTGCGTTTGCCGCTGACGACGAAGATGCCTGAGTCAAAGAACAGTGCTGGGCTGTGACGATCGGGGGGATGATTAAATCCCAGCTCCCGTTCTCGTGATTCCGCAAGACCGGAAATAATTTCGCCACCGCTAGAGGGCAAGCACAGGGGCCGCAGGCTGATGGCTCGGGTAAACTGCACTTGGTGTGGTAAGATGCAATATCACCACTAATTGCAATCCTATATTGCCATTTGGCTTTTAATCTTACGCTGTGTAACAACTCTAACCAAATGCGGTTAATAATAAGTCTATTCACGGATGAGTCGGCGGTTCAAATGCCACGACATAAAGATTGCTTCTGTTGATTTCAGGTGAAATGTCTACGATTCAGTCTAAGAATGCTCCTACTCTGCATTAAACGCTCTTTCAAGGTGGAATATAGAGAGATAAAGGCAGCTATACACTTTTCTGGCCTGGTTAGCTACATTGGTTAACGCGTACGTTAAGCCGCCTTTGAGTTTGACGATGCCGCGTCGCATACCGATCGTGGTATATTTCGGAGATTTGAATCTCGCGCTAGCACGGTGCTTACACGGGGACCTTAACTGGCGAGTGGGCCAATTCAAACGGACAGCGGTGGTGGAGGATCTCACCCGATTAATTCATTGAAAAATGAGCAGGGTCGAGACCATACGTCGCTCTAGAAAAAATGTACATTTACATTTGCATTTATCCTATGTTAAGTTTAGGCATAAGCCTTAGATTAATTCCGAGTTGACGATGGGCTGCACAGAGTTAAACTGCGTCAATCTGACTGCATGTTTGTATGTGTGTCTGTCTGTCTGTGTGTCATTTGTATGTCTGTGTGTGTGTTTGTCTCCTACTTAACCGGACGCAGGTGTCCAGTTGCCTCTGTCTGTATGTTTGTATGTGTGTTTGTCTGCCTGTGTCTGTTTGTGTATCTGTGTTAATGTGTGTTTGTCCTCTGCTTAACCAGGTGTAGGTGTCCGGTTGCGGCCAGTGTCAGCGTGTGAGCGATGGCGGATGTAAGCTGCGCAATTTAGATTCTTCTAATCTGCCTTTTATCTCGAACGAAGCCGGCGACAAGATGGACGCAGTCGAGACAAATGCTCAGCAGCAGCAGCAGCAGACGCAGAAACCCTACGACTGAGGAAGGGAGGTAGGGAGACAGAGAGGGAGGGAGGGAGAACGCAAAGAAGGGAAAGACTAGGGTCCTGGGGAAAGGTCGATAGAAATGGAAATTTGTCTAAATCCAGTCAGTATTCGACCGTCGCTTGTACTTTACCAAGATCTCACCTCCACAACACTGATATAGTGCGTTTATATATATGTGTGTGTTTGCGTGTACATACATACATACATACATACATACATACATACATAAATAAATACATACATAAATACGCAGGGTACATAGACACGTGCATACATACACATTCCTACATACATGCATACCTACCTACGTACATACATATATACATACACACCTACATACTTATACACGTACATACACATGCACGTACTTACATACATACATATATACATAATTGCATACATACATACATGTATACATGATGTTCAGGTGCACACCCGTAAATACAAGACACGTTTTAATGATGCTTTGCTTGTATTGCACTGTTTTGCTTTAATTGTTATGTTTTGTATTGAATTGCATTGCATGGTATTTCATTGGATGCCCTGGATATTAGCTGCTTCATTCAATTACTCGGATTCGGTAGACCATCTGATGGATGGATGGATGGATGGATGGATGGGTGGGTGGGTGGGTGGATGGGTGGGTGGATGGATGGATGGATGGATGGATGGATGGATGGATGGATGGATGGATGGATGGATGGATGGATGGATGGATGGATGGATGGATGGATGGATGGATGGATGGATGGTTAAAGAGGTAGTTATATGGATGGGCAAAAGAAGGATAGAATGTGGGCTACGTGGAATTGGTGTGGCGAAAGGCAGACATAAATACAGCCATACAGACAGACATGTAGAAATATCTACACATACAGACACACTGACCGGCAACCAGTTGTACTAATTCCTGTAATTGTAGTTCCTTATTCCTTGGAAACCTGCCGTCGCAGGAAGTTGCAGCTGTGACCTGTTGTCTACACTCCCTCGCGGGGTGATCTGATCCGACCGGCCGGGGTAGACATAGGCACCAACGCGGTCACTCCCTCCTCTTCACCGCTCAGCATTTCCAAGTCAATCGCGTGACGAAGGGTCGACTGCGTTGCCCGAGACGCCACGCCACGTTATTAGTTTGTCGACGCACAAGCTATTACTTAACGCCGCAGTAATAGCTCAAGTTCCACGCTCTTAGGCGTTTCGATGGGCCAGCCAACGGACCAACGGACCAAGGGACGGACCACGGACCAACGGACGGTGGTAATTCCATGTGTTCATCGTCTGTCCGTCTGTCTGGCTGTCTGCATATCTGCCTCTGTCAGACGGACTGATCGACGCTGTTTGAGGATTCCAAATCGGCAGTTTGAGAGAACAAATGGGAGGGAGAGAGAGCGAATGAGAGTATTTGACGAGAGAGGCAGAGAGAGGGGATATTGAATGTGATGGAAAAAGACACGACGTAGAAACAGCCAGACCGACAAAAATACAATACATACTGTGCGTTATTGCACTTCCGGTGCTCAAGTCGCAGTACAACGCAATGCAACTGAAATTTGCTAGTGTTCCTTTGCAAAGTCCAGAAGTGCACACTAAAGCCGGGCAAAAGAAAACATCATCCAGAGAGGTAAGTTTTGAGTTTAGAGCGAATGATAGTCTCAGTGAGAGAATCGCGGGCAGAAAGAGGTCCAGAGTTCAAATTGGAGAGACCAGCTACAGTGAATGAATCAGGAACAACATACTCTCCTGGAGTTTCTGATCGAATAGAGGATCGCCCTTTAACATCGCTAGAGTGTATAAAAAGGGATGATAAACGGGAGGAGGAAGCATAGACGGATAGGCAGGATATCAGACGGGCAATTTGTCTGGGTAACAATATTTATGTAGTAGATGCTTTTAGGACAATCACAAACGACACGAAATGTTTAATGTTCAAATGGAATCTTATATGAAGCATTTATTGCACAAATGAATAATGAATGGTACGCAAACATTTTAAAATTCATTTATTTATAGTATTTATTACCTAAAACACACAAATAAAAGGATGGCAGATGATTTGCACGTGCCTTATACTCGGGAAGTGCCAACTTGAAGCGGATGTGTTCAGACAGAGGAAACAAGTGCCGATGCGAAATAAACATATCTGTCAGCATACAAAACCGTAAAATCATCAGTTGTCGCATATTTAAAATCAATTATTTATGCGTTAAAAGCGACGAATTTATAGAAAGAATTGTCCGAATATTCCTGTCCGTCCTGGCTGATCATTAAATTTTGTCAGTTTGTTTGTTTATCTCTAAGTCCGTCTCTCCATCTGTCCATCCACCAGTCCGTGAATCTGTGTGTCTGTGTGTCTAACTAGGATGAATAGGAATTTGCGTTCATGAATAGGAATTTGCGTTCATGAATAGGAATTTGCGTTCATGAATAGGAATTTGCGTTCATGAATAGGAATTTGCGTTCATGAATAGGAATTTGCGTTCATGAATAGGAATTTGCGTTCATGAATAGGAATTTGCGTTCATGAATAGGAATTTGCGTTCCTTGCAAATACGATATAGACTCTTATAAAAATGCCACAATCTGCACAATAAAAACGTGTTTTTTTATTAGAACTGAACTTCCCTAATGCAAAATTCATGTAGAATTTATGCAACAGTCGGAGCATCAACTGATAAATGTTTGTTCGGCTCAATATTGACAAATTATGACAAATAGGCCTACTCGAGGCTACTTAGGGCCGTAATGATTATCGGACAAAGGAAACACAGTTCCACCTGCACTGTGGGGTACGAACGATGACTGATGTAGTCTGGCCCGACCGTCACTTCAGCCTGCCTTCACAATCAATCCTCTTACACGGCAATCCACAATCAACCTCGATGTATGGCAGTCCTCAATCAATCAATTCTTAAATGTAACCAGCGCCGGATTTCGCTGCATGTGTATGGCCTTGTACGATGAAATGACGAGACATGGAGAAAAGTCGCAACCGCCATAATGAAATGTCATAGAAGGCAGTTATTTCTCAAAAATCCGGGTATTAGGTCGTCGTTTTGCGATAGACAAGTCGGTCGATTCTATTTAACACCTGTGGAGATAGAAGGAGGGCTAAAACCAAGAAAGGAGGACAACCAAATTGTGGGTGGTGACACTGGCAGCATGTTATTGACAAATGCGCTGGTTCAGTGACAGACTTAAAACGGTTTTGGGGTCCACACCCGTTGTAGACGATAAGACAGTTTGTTTATCCACAATAGTTGCAGACAGTAAAGTAGTCTGCCTTTTAGAGGTGACGTTTAGGAGTTGCCAATGGATCCGGCTTCAAACCTTCGACTTGCCGACTATGTTGCATAGCGTTAACTCGAGTCAATACGCACAGTCTTTGATCTTCGTAATTGTATAGACAAACAATTCGTAGACAATAGTACTTTAACGACAAAATGCAGTTGCTAAACACCCGAATCTTTCAGTGACAGCTGTAACCCAAATTGCCTACTCAGTATACGACAGATTACTGCTAAAACATCTTCTTCTTCGATTTCCCTCAACAATGCACTCGCAATCGCTTTATATAGTCTGCTCCCTTGAGTCAGCAGACACGCCCAGACATGTATTTCTCTATTGTGCAATCGTAGATTTTTCCGAAACTTTCCGCTATTGCGCAAGCATGGTATTTTCTAAAACCCGCTGACTCATCAAAACGTGTGCTTGACGTTTTCCCCCGCGAGCGCTCATGTGATAAAGTGCGTCTTGGCAAGAATCACTGCTCACGTAAGCCTGACTGCACGCAGGGCGCCGCCAGACAATCACAAACTATTAAACAACCCAATAACTCATTGGCATGACGTTAACAATGCAAATTCGATACAAACGCGCTCAAAATATGCTGACTTATAAGCGGTAAACTCACTCACACACTATATAAATTTACAAACACAAAAGGAATATCTCACGTCTAAATGTATGCATGTATGTATCAGTACTTTTATAAAGCGCATGGCTGCCCACAGGATTTAAATAAATGAGATGTATGTATAATACATATACGTATGTTTGTATGTATGTATGTATGCATGTACGCATGTATGTATCTATGTATGTATGTATACATGTTATGTATACATACATACATGCGTACATGCATACATACATACAAAGACGTTTCTTGATGGAACACACATGACCAAACTACTGACCAACCGCAGCTTCTCCTAGTCCTGGAGTAACTCGCGAAAACAGTATACATTACTATCCATTTGAGTAGTTTCCCTGAAAGAGGCGCTTTGTAATTTAGAATTACAATAAAAATACAACTACATAATGTTGCCTAATGTGACTTAATATATCTTGTTCCTGCGTCTGTATACAGAAGAGCAATGGCCTTCCACAAGACCTAATCACATTACTCCATGCAAAGAGTCTCTTTCGGAAGAAAGTGCAGGAATCCAGTGCATTAAGTGCTTCGAATTTGCAAGCAGAAATGCGACGCGTTCATCTGTAAACATGTGAACTTGAAAGGCAAACATGGCTGAGTCGAAAGATGTTGTAAGTCAAGTTAATCCAGCGTCGCATTCAGAGTGGAATAAGTAATCTGACGATATGCTTGGCAGAGTCCAACCAATCTTTCGAATTCGAGCAGATTCTTTCAGCGCTTTTAGAGGCACTTTAAAGGTCGATGCATACACATAAATACATACATACATACATACATACATACATACATACATACATACATACATACATACATATATAAATACATATATACATACGTACGAACATACACACATTGACCTTCTGGATATTGACCTGATTGCGGCTTGGCTTTGATGCTTTGATGCGCCATCGGTTGATGCCTTGTGCATTAAACACCGGCGCATTAGAAGTTATTAATTATTATTAATATTTTTATTATTATTATTATTATTATTACACATACCTACACACATACATACATATATACATGCAGACACATACATACATACATATATACCTACATACATGCATACATGCATAATTGCATACATACATACATTCATTAGGCATAGCGATCTGCGGTTGTGTAGGCTTGGTAAGCTTCAGCAGTAAATTGTTTTTTTTTTGGAGAATCACCGTGATTCGATCAACGGTTCGTCGACAAACGAATCCACAAATGAGTCCAGTATTCAACCCTAGTTTGCCAAGGGATTCGGCGGAAAGTAAAGTTGGCGAATGTCAGACGACGGCGTCTGAGTCGGCGAAAACTGGAAAACGGGCCTCGGAGAAAACAACGGAGGAGCCGGGGAAGAGCGAAGGGAAGAGAGATGGGCCAGGTCGAAGGAAAGCGGCGATTGACGGGCAACAAGGTGCGATAACAAGGGCATCGGCGGCGGGGACGGCATCACAAGGGCCGGAGACGCAGATAACAGGCTGTTTCTTGCAGCCTCTACTAGACAGGCTATTTGATCCGGACTGCTGCAAATGGAAGAGCAGGAAAGATTCTCTGGGTAATAGTAACTCGAGACTTCATTGCAGGGTGACTGCTGAAAAAAGGATGGGTATGAAAAAGGCGAAACTTGTGCGGGACCTATTCCAGCGTCTCCAGTGAGATCAAGGACAGAATAAGGGTCGGTCGGATAAGACTGTTCGTGGAAATGCGGTAGGAATGACTGCGAGAGGTCGCAAGGTTTTCCATAGGGGCACTGGCGATTGGGAAGACGGTGAGAGCGGAATTTGGCCGACTGAGCTTGTGCTTCTGCAATCGCCTGACGTTGGAGAACCTGCCGGAGGACCGGTTGCCTGATCCAGTGCTCGAGCGATGCTGCCGCCTGCAAGCGTTGAAACATTTCCAGCATCTGGTACCAGTTATTTGACTCCACCTGTTGCTGCACTGGAGGGTTCTTCATCTGAAGCTGCGACCTTTCGACTAAATTACACCAGGTGTGCGGTTCCATTGGCTGAGATGCTTTTTTCTCCATTTGGCGCTGAACCACTGTCACCGACGGTGTGGCCTGCTGGTCTCGAACCTGCGCTGGTAAATGTTGGGGAACTCCGGTCTCCCGTCGATTTTCGTCGCTCTTAACCCCACTCGTATTTCTAGCCCCATCTATACACCGATGAAAGTCTTTCCTCATACTTTTCCCATCGACTTCCTCAACCCGGCATGCATCTGATTGTGTCGCAAAGGCGCTATTGCCTAAGGTACGTCCAACTATCTGCTTGACATTAGAGACGCCTGCCGAGCAAGGCATCGGATCAACTCCAGGGGCTAACAAAGGCCGATTGTCTATTCTTTCAGGTACGGTGGATGCACTATGAGTCCCTAGAGCGACTTTGTGGAAGCAATGACCCTGTTGTTCCGGCTGTGGTGGGATATCATTCTGCAAGAGGTTTTGGGTAACTGACTCCGAGATTTTTTGGCCAAGTTCTACCCACTGCAGTTCGTGTTTCTTCTTCAGAGCTTCAAGTTCTTGGCAATGCCTGAAACAAAACAGCAAGTAAGCTATTGTAATTGTAATTGTAATCACGACATACATACATTCATACATACATTCATACACAGCATCGTCAGTAGGCCTAACAAGCTATTTCTAGGGTGCTGTACAATGTCAAATGTCGGCGCACACAAGAGTCCAGTAATAAGTAGTAAATGGATGGCTTGCAAAATCAAATGCTGATACTAGAGTTAGACAGTAAACAGAAAATTTTAACTGCTAGTCACTAATCGATGGGATATCAGCAGTCTCTCAAAAACAAAAGCAGTAGTAATCGAGTGAGACAGCAAGTGAGCTGTTTAGCTAATGAAGCATTTGACTTCTGCTTATACCATTCCCAAAAATCCACACACGTTGTGAATTTGTGTTTACATTTTATGACCCTTTAGTTGGCCTGTCCAGTATATGACTCGAGCTTTTTCACAGATTGCTTTTCCAGACTCTTTTACATCTGCAGCTTAATTTAAAACGTCTAAAATGAAGTGTATAATAGAAGTTGAAATGCAATGTGTTTCACTTGCAGTATTGTGCTTGATGGAGCCAAGAGGTGGCGAAGAGTGTAAGTGGCCTGTCAACTGCATAGGCTATGTTGTACAAAATTATACAATTGCACCGTATGTAATTTTTTCCATACCAGCGCTCAGACAATATGTAAGACACAGAAAAAAAGAAAATGTCATTTGTTACGGAATGGCTTTGATTTCAAAGATAGCACTGTTTAAACTAGATAATATGTTTAATAGGATGTTTTGAAATAAGATCCACTATTGAATTAGCCTACTCACACAATATAGCACTGTAGTCGTTTAAACAAAGGCTTTTGATGAGTTCGCGTTACACAAGCATATGCATAAGTTACACCAGCAGGACACAACAATGTATCAGAGATTATTTATGCCTCAGCTGAAAAAGGTCCAAAGTCTCGCGACAAACTGATGCTCCAAGTTCACGATACATTTCATACGCTCCTACTGCGATAACTAGGACTTAACTTAATCAATGTTTAATTAAGCAACTGCTCGGAAATTTGACCTTCTTTTCTGATTGTATTTCATAAAGCCACTTCCTACAGCTAGAAACTACCTTGTGAATCCAGATGTACATAATGACTGCGGCATTTTCCTCATAGGGAAAAGAGAGAAAGCCAAAATAATACACCTACCCCAGCTCCAAAACCCGCTGACTATTTTTAAAGATGCTCCGTTGGCAGCTATTCGAAGAGATAGGAAGCCACAGCAGCGAAGCTCGCAGTACACTGTAACAGTGGTCGTTTTGCTCGGTTATATTGATCAACTACCTTTTCAGGAGCTTCTGAAGTCTTTCGTCCTTCTGGGCCACAACCTGTGCCAGATCACTCCACTGACATTTAACAGACTCACTGTCAGGCTCATTCGCAGACTGATTCATCGACGTCTTGCTGAGCTACAAGATAAATGCAACTCAATCTCCTACTGCTATTCGATTTACAACACACGTAATTTACACGTAATTGTAATTTGAGATTTATAAAGCGCCTCTTAGAGGATAAACTCAACAGAGGTGCTACCGACCCGAAAGAGTAAAATCACTGTTAAACAGTACAGTCTTCAGGCGCCTGCGGAACACTGAGAGAGGGAGAGAAAGGAGCTCAAGTCGCAATTCTCGAGGGAGACGATTCCAGTAAGTGGGACTAACGTAGGCGAAGCTTCTTGACTGGGCAGTAGCGGTGCGCATTCGAGGGACAAACAGGAGATCACGTATTTACAATACCGATGCTCCACCGCTTGCAATTTCTGCTTCGGCCTTTCACTCAAAACTGAAAACATTCCTCTTCCACAGATCCTATCCTGACACCCCTTCTTCCTCTTATCTGCCTCTGCTCTCCAGCCCCAAATATCACCCACCGTAGCTGCCACGCTGTCTCTCTGCCTGACTCTTGGATCTTGACCCGGAACCGAACCCTTTTGCCTATCGATTTTGTTTTGACTGAGCGCCTGTGAATAAGCTGGTCCCCGCGGCGCGGCTTTCGTTGGGCGCTGTAGAAATCTTGGGATTACGATTACGATTACACGTATCAACAGGTTACTTCAAAAATCGGTGCAGATGATTACGATGAGGTATTTGTGTTCAATATGTATTTTGTAGAATTGCCCTAATAAGGAGGCGATAAGCTACAGTACTGTATGTTTCTTCTCAGCAGGGGACAGAATTCCAAACACCGTGAGTCTCAGATAAAACTGCTCAACATTCAAAATGATTACACTTTGGGATGAATGACGCCTGATGAGACATAGTAAGATCGGAGGCAGCAACTCAGCAAGTTTCATTATTTTACCTTTTGGTTTTTTATTTCATCTTCCACATCACAAAAGCCCAGCGTTACTTTTAAGTCTACACTTTACAATAACATCAACCAGCATTGAAATAGTGCAGTGACTTAAACTCAGACTCAGACGAAAAATTAACTGGGAACGTTCTCATCAAGAACGCCCGCCCAGGAAGGGAGAATGGCCAAATTGCAAACCAGGGAAAAAGTGTACTTGAAAATGAAAATGGGGCCAATAAAGACCTTGGTTATTTGTGTTCATATATGCTCCATTTGACATTTCTCCACAACACAAAACAATTACCAGGAACGATGAACTGCGTCAGTGGCTTGCGAAGGATATGATCTCTCGTGTATATTTGGCATAATATACATCATCCAAATAAGTAGCCCATGCTCTCTGTCGGCCTTGTAAGTTCTGGACCTCAGACTAAGATCATAAATGATTGTTTTTCAGCCGGTTAACTTAGTAGCTTGTCTACTGGACTTTGTTCGAACTTATCTCAGCTTCTTACCCGTCTTCTGTTAGAGTTGTAGCTAGCATCGATTCTTTAATGCGTATTAAAACAGCATAGTAAAGCCCCATGTCTCTAGCATAACGTAGGGGAGGCGCTCATGTCCAGTTCTTGCGCCTGCAGTTAACAAATCCCAAGGTCCTAGATATTCTAGGCCGCAGACTACTTCGTTCGGCGGTACGGGGTGATTTGCTTGTCCAAACAACTATGGCCCAGTGCAGCAGTTTTGCTGTGGTTGGTCCTGCTTTTTGGAATTGTCTTCCTAATGACTTTTGCCAGAAATTTCTTAGTCTCTCTTCCCCTCTTTTCCGCAAGCGCTTGAAAACCTTCTTATTTCCCAGTGCTTCTGGGCTTTCGGGCCCGGAGCGCCTCTGAGGAGTTTACCTTGAAGTGGCGCTTTATAAATTTTCGATAACATTACGTTACAGGCCTGGTGCATCGCAGGACTTGCTGTTTACTTCCCAGCTGACGCCGGTAAATTATACTGCTCAGTGGCATGAACAGGTGTGCGCGGAAAACTTATCCTGGGTGGCTGTAGGCTCGAACCCTCAATCGTTCGATTACAGACCAGGCGTGCTACCGATTAGGCCACTGTGTGGCATATTACAACGGTGGCGCTACAGAAGTTCTAAGATTACGATATGTAATCTTACTGTTATCTTGATCGGCTTCGCGTCGACTTCTTCGGATGTCGTCCTTGAGAGTCGTTCAGTCTCTACGAAGGGAACATTCTGGAGGAAACTTGCTCCTGCAGTTTTCGTTTCCACCTCTTGATCAGTCTGATTTACAGCATCGACGCAAGAGTATCCCCCAGTTGGATTCGTATCCGCCGTGGTAGCTGGAAGGGCGGGCACGACCCCCTTCCGTCTGTCGTGACCGGAAATGCCAGAAAAGGGCTTTTTGTTTGCATCGTCTGGACTTCCGGTTAGCTGTTCGAGCTTTTTCTTGAGACCCTTGAAGTCGAGCGGTGGATGAGTGTGGTAATGCGGCACTCTCGGTGTCACTGACCCGTTCGCCAGAATCCACTCAAGTGAGGCACTCCTTAGGCGGTCCTTCGCTGCGAGGACGAGATAACGGGCTGAATTTGGCTGATCGGAGTCCTCGTCTGGACTCGAAGCCTCGTCTTCTGGCATCGCGTACTTCCTGCCGTCGACAGGATCTGGGGATGGAAAGGGCTGGCCGCATCGGAAGAAGTCGTGAGCAAAGCTCTCAGAAGCGACCTTGACGTGACGACCTAGGGTGTGGCGTCCGCACAGAGATCTCGGCGGATAAGACGCCGAAGACGTAGGGCAGTAAATCGGGTAAAGGTCGACGCCAGTGTCGGAGGGCTTCGAGTTGGCATTCGGATACATGGTCAAGAGCCTCACAGAATTCAGTCAACTTCTGTTAATTATATCGGAACACGCAGTAAAATATTCTGGTAACAGAGACAAGTGTGCGCGAGCAACTTGTCTAGATTTGCTATGAGGAGCTTTGACGCCCAAGATTCACTCAACTTCCGCTATGATAGAAGTTACACGAATCAGTGTTTCTACTGGACACTGACACTTGCAAGTTCGAAAATGAAGCGTTGATGGTAGAGCAAGTATTTGCGAAATAAACGGCTTTCCTGCAATCAGACATTTGACAACAAATTATGACCAAAACCACTCGCAAATTCATAAGTGTGTGGATGCGTGCAATAAATACGCGAGCAAGTGTTAAGTGAAACCTTTATTTTGGATGTAACAGTCTTCAGGGTTCTCTAATCAAGTATGCTAGTACTACATTTGATTTGTACCTTTCAGTGCTTCCGACAGCTGACCAAGGCATTTAGGTCATAATAATAATAATATTGTCTCTGTGCCTCTGCACACGACCCCAGATGACATTTGCCTGACTTGACAAGCATTGAGTTAACTAAATGTAAGTGTAAATGTTCACGGTTTTAAATACCCACCGTACGGCCTCGACTCGGCTCATTTTTCAGTGAATTTATCCGGTGAGATCCTTCATCGCCTCTGCCCATTTGAATGGATGCCACGCCATTTAAGGGTCCCGTGATCGTGGTAGCCCGAAATTAAAGTCTCTGAATATAGCCACTATCGTTATATCAACCGGCATCCTCACTACCAGAGGAGCCTCGACGTATGCTTTAACCAATGAGCTAATCAGGCCACTAGCCAATCAGACAGATATTTTGAAGTACATCAGCTCCGACGTATTATTCGACATGGTACCAGAGGACATTGATATTCCTGTAATGAGACAATGACGCATCTCGATAGCATCAAAGTATTACGCCTACTGAAGAGCGTTCATGGAATTTAAACAAGAAGGGTAGTTTTCGATGAGGTTGATACTTTGCTAGAGTCTGGGAAAAAAGAACCTACATAGACGCAGGCTACACGTGACAATTAAGCGTTCGTCATCAATTGACTTAAACTATTGTATGAAATGTGGTCTTGACACTCGCACATGTTTCAGCTGTCCTGTAGCAAGGTAGCACTTAACAAAACACGCTTGTGTCAATTTGTCTGAATGCACTGACATGTACGAAGCAACTGATTCATTTCAATAGCTAACTACAGGCTTATGATGTTGCTACAATGGACACTGTGACTCTTGCTGTGCCCTATACACGAACAGTGTTGGGCTCTCGGCCTTGTCGGTAGCTGGTCCAATTTTTTTGGAATTCGTTGCCCAGTTCAGTTCGTTCTGTCAGTTCTTTTATGTTATTCAGGTCTAAACTTGAAACACTTCCTAGGCTGCTATCGACCAACTTCGACGTATAGGGATAATAGCCACACTGTAGTCTGATTTTAAAAAAATATTTAGCCTCATTAAGACACATCTCTTCCAACTTGCTTACCCACCGTAGCCTGGCTTCTGGTTTCTCTGACCCTTTGGAATTCGACCCGGCTTCTCCAACGGTTTATGATTTTTGACTGCGATTTTGACTTGAAGTCACCATCAACTGATGCCGTAGGTACTATGATGACGCGCTATATAAGTCTTTAGATTAGATATTAGATTATGTTGAAGCTGTAACTATGTTCTACTTCTTGTTGGCAGACATCGTAATTTTTCCAAGAAAGTAGGGATAAAACATCAAAATTTCTTTTTAAAAAGTCGTAAACATTGTGTTTGCATCTTATAGATCTAAGGTTTTGGTCAAAGTTCTTTGGTGTATGAGTCTGGATGTTGAATAAACGATTCCATGTTGTTCCTTTTTGAAGAACTGTTTAACTTTAAATTGGTTGCTATCCTGTTCGAAAAATACTGCATCTGAATTCAAGGGCAGTCTCACGAGCTATAGTTTGCCACCTCACCTTACCGTTCATAAAGAATACACAAATAATAGGCTGTTCATATATTATAGGCTATTATAGGCTACATGTTATATTATAGCAATTACTAAATTGATAATTAGGCTATTTCAGCATAATCGCCACTTATAAGCATATTGTAGAGCGCATAGGCATTCCAATGACATGAACAGGTCATATCTACTCGTGTACTTCAGCGCATAATTGCAGAAGACATGACATTAAATACTTAGCCTAAATAATTCCTAAGTAGAGGCATATAACCGATATCTATTATATATGACAATTTATTATATAAAATATAATATAAACTATGGAGATGAGGATAGTTAGTTCCAGATACCTTTCTTGCTCCTGCGCTTATTTCTTGTTCGCGATGGGTCGTATGTGCCGCGGATACACATGTATGTTCTATACCATGCATGCACGTTTGCTGATCTGCGAGTCTGAAGTTCCACTACACGCCGTACTTCGAATGCTGTTCATTTCTTGTGATTTAAGTTTTGTACGTGGGCTCTAGTTTTAGGTCACGTAGGCCAACGTTAAATGCCAACCAAGTCCCAAGCACATGGGTGAATGCCTGTGCACGGTTCTGAATGAAGTACGAGGCCATAAAACTAAGTATTGTGACTCGAACAGACTCCGGCATAATATGTAGGTCTGTACTTTGCTACCGTTGAACGAGAAGAGAAGCTGCGTTGTCCGATGTCTACACCTGCACAAGAAGGAATAAGTAAGTTAGCAAGTAAGTAAGTAAGTAAGTTAGTAAGTAAGTAAGTAAGTTAGCAAGTAAGTAAGTAAGTTAGCAAGTAAGCAAGCAAGTAAGTAAGTTAGCAAGTAAGCAAGCAAGCAAGTAGGTATGTATGTATGTATGTAGGTATGTATGTAGGTAGTATGTATGTATGTAGGTAGGTAGGTAGATATGTAGGTAGGTAGGTAGGTAAGTAGGTAGGTAGGTAGGTAGGTAGGTAGGTATAATTTGCTACAGTGAATGTGTTGTCTAACTGGGAAACTGAGGCCTCGTCATCCACCCAACGAATTATGACAATCTCTGCGAGTTCCAGAACCATGGGTCAGTAGGGCTCCATAAAACATAGCAGGCAAATTAGTTTCAAATTGTCTTTGCCTTTCACAGCTGTATCCGGGTTCTAAACCTGGGGTGGCATATGTGAACAGGATAGCTTGTTGTCAGGCTATGTAACACGAAGGGATAGGTTGTCCTGTTGCTGGTCTGTTGTTGTCGTTTTTGCGTTTCATCCAAAAGATCCTCATTAACAGGACCAAGTACAGTAATCAAGGCTTGTAACCATTGATCGAGCGGTTACCTTGCCTTAACATACCGCAATTTACCTGACCTGACCTGACCTGACCTGACCTGACCTGACCTGACCTGACCTGACCTGACCTGACCTGACCTTGCCTTACCTTACCTTATAGATGACGCAATACATTGTTATGTTGCCATGATTGTGCACAGACGTCTAAACACTGGTCAGTGTCTCGTTCGTTAAGTAAATACGTTGTTTTCTAGGCCTCATACAGTATGTCATATTCCATTCGGCGGCGCTCCAGTTATATCCACTTTGGTTTGTTCCTTTACTCCAGTGACCCAGAAAGGTCAAGCATCTGATAATCTTTTGGTTTGGATGCGGCTCAGAGCTGAACTAGAGGATGATCGAGTAGGATACCAGTTAGTCTGTCGATTCGTAGCTTGACTTGGGCTGTTGTACGTCCTTCTAGATCCAAGCACCAAACCGAAGGACTGACTTTGTGGTATGACCAGACTACTGCTTGGTTTTGCTGCGCGATCGGCTGACGCCTAGTGCATTAGACACTGGCGCTATAGAAGTTGCTAATTAATAGAAGTAGAAGTAATGATGGTGAAAGTAGTAGTATCACTACTACTGGCAGTAGTCGTAACGGCAGTGGTAGTAGTAGTAGTGGTACTGCTACTACCAACAGTATAAGTAATACCACTACCACCACCACCACCACCACTACTACTACTACCACTATCACTACTACTACCACTACTTCTAGTAGTAGTGGTAGTGGTAGTAGTAGTGGTAGTAGTGGTAGTGGTAGTAGTAGTAGTTTCAACCTAAACGCTAAGACTTCAAGGACCATGCTATATAGCTAAATATTAACTTCAAGGGCCATCCTATAGAGCTAAATATTTGTCATGTTCAAGTATTATCCTGTAACTCAATTGGTGCCACATTTTCAAGGGCCATCCTATAGCCTCATAAAATCCGTCTGCGAATACCGTACCTGATGAGATCTGAAGCACCCTTGCTTTAGGCGCATGTTCTTTCAATTCAGAAACTGTCTGATGTGAAGTAATCCCGAACACACAATAGTGAGAAAGATATGTTGAAGCCGACCAATGCACAGCAGCGAGACCCTGAGACGTATTATATATATATATTTACATATATATGTATCTCTTGCCGGTTAAAATCCACGTTTTGTGAGCAGCATGTTGAGATTTAGGTCCATAGGTCTATTGCTGTGCGCTGGGTCTGTCCTACAGTTCTGAACTTGTAGTTGAGACAATGATATTGTAGTTGTGCTTCAAGTCAAACTCTACGCAGCTGAAGTCCACGCAGTCTGTAGTGGTGCTGTATCTATGACTATGCAGTGGTTCTCTATAGGCTAAACTGAAATCTATGGCTCGGATAGTCTTGCCCGATTAACGAACTCAACCTTAATGAGCTCAGGCCGTCGATATGGGGTGTGTATACGAGCCGAAAGTTTTTATCAGTGTTCTGGCGAGTGCGTCTACGAGTATGCGTGGGTTTGTGTTAGTTCTTGCGCTTATGGGTGCGTGCCTGCGTTTCTGCGTACGTATGTTCGTTTACATGTTTGTTTTTGTGAGTGTCTATCTGTTATGCAACTGTTTACGGACGACCAGCTTCTAAGTACTGCAGAAGAAACTGGGTCACTGTTCAAGTGATTTATTGTTTCTATTTTAACACTACATGCATTGCTAATAATAATAATAATAATAATAATAATAATAATAATAATAATAATAATAATAATAATAATAATAATGATGATGATGATGATGATGATGATGATGATGATGATGCTGATGATGGTGGTGGTGGTGGTGATGATGGTGGTGGTGATGATGATGATGATGGTGATTGAAGATGATGATGATGATAATAATAATAATAATAATAATAATAATAATAATGATGATGATGATGATGATGATGATGATGATGCTGATGATGGTGGTGGTGGTGGTGGTGATGATGGTGGTGGTGATGATGATGATGATGGTGATTGAAGATGATGATGATGATAATAATAATAATAATAATAATAATAATAATAATAATAATAATAATAATAATAATAATAATAATAATAATAATAATAATAATAATAACCTACCTCGGGTAAAAATAATAATAATAATAATAATAATAATACTAATAATAATAATAACAACAACAGCAACAAAAACAACAATAACTTAGCCCACTGCACGATAGGCCTATATGCGGTGGCAGCTCCAAGAATGCTCGCGTGGGGGAAGAGCATTTCCAGAGGGGCGCCACATTCTGTCAGTCCAGTATGCACTGACCTGGCTTGAGGGGCGCCGGCATATAAGCAAAAGGGACGCGGGGGCGACCCCCACGCCTAGAGCTAAATCATCCACCGCCTACATGTTTTATGTGAGACTCCAGACAAACGAGTCCAAACTTGTTGCTCTACTGTCAGCCAATGTGTTTGAACTGTTTATCTTCGTGTTTACAGGCATCCAGCTAAGTCCAATGTAAAGTCATGTAATTGACAATAATTATATGACTCCTGCTGAGATTCTGCGCAGAGTCGATGTTTTAGGACTGTAGTATTGGTTCTAAGAACCGCATTCGCCATTTGAGTTATGATGATGATGATGATGATGATGATGATGATGATGATGATGATGATGATGATGATGATGATGATGATGATGAGTTCTCTGCCCGAAGGCAGGTCCATTGGCTTTATGCCACCCGGGGATGAGATGAGTGAGGTGGTTTCTCGTTGCCTTCCTCACAGACAATTGTAGGCGAGCAACTTGTCCAAGGTCGCTATGCAGTGGCTTGAGGCAGATTCGAACCCGCGACCTTCCGGTTACGAGGCACAGAACATACCACTACACCACGCGTCCGAGCTATGAAATTACGTATTATCGATTAATGATATCATGCACTGTGTTATTAGTAATAGTCATACAAGTGTTCTTTGGACCGTTCTTGGCATCTGCGGCTTGTTCCACTAGCAGTCTGTGTTCGTGTAAGATAAAACAGAGCATAGGGGCCTAACTGTAATAAATCAAGGCCTAAACAGCCTAATTAGGAGGCAAACTGCCTACGCAAGGTCGGCATACAGTCTGCCGTAGACTCCCTAAGCACATACAGTCATAAATTGTAAAGGCTGCTCGAAAGAGTGCCGGATGGAGTGTCGTTCTGTCATGTCACATGCACAGTGAGAACAGATATAAGACAGATAGATGGTCGCAGACACAACGAATTAATCACTATCTAATGTGAATTTTAATCGTTGAATGTATCCATAGCCAACAAGCGATCATCAAGGGATCGAAACATAATACATGTCGCAGATTAAAGGTCGGCCAATCAATGCAGAAAGGCCAAATTCAAGCTACAGCTAAGCCAATGCAATCAAACGCATATAATAATAGGCCTACAATATGATATTATTTATACAATATTATTATAATTCAGTACCCTCAATATAGTTTCAGGATCACATACTCCTAAGTCTCACCTTCATTCCACAATAACGACGACGACAACTAGCCTCCTCTTCCTCCTCCTCCTCCTCCTCCTCCTCCTCCTCCTCCTCCTTCTACTACTACTACCACCACCACCACTACTACTACCACTACTACCACCACTACCACTACTGCTACTACTACTACTGCTGCTGATGCTGATGCTACAACTGCAACTGCTACAATAATAATAGTAATAATAATAATAATAGTAGTAATAATAATAATAATGAATGATGATGATGATGATGATGACGATGACGATAATGATTGTGATGATGTGGAGGAGGAAGAGGAGGAGGAGGAGAAGAGGCAGAGGAAGGAGGAGGAGGGGGAGGAGGAGGAGGAGGTTTCAGACGATTCAGAATACCTCAGATACAATCTCGAAATTATATAGGGCTTATGGTGCCAGCTTGACAGCTTGTAGAAATATGACAGAAAGAAATTTTAAAAGTTTCCTTTGACAGGAAGTGTAATTCCTGCCTGGAGAAATATATAATTATTAAAACCTCATTATATTTTATACATTTTTATGCTTTTACGTTTATATTCGTTATGTTCTCTTCTTATGCTGTTGTTTGCTGAGGTTTTTATACACAATAATGTTAGAAAAAGTAATAAAAAATATAGACGAGGCAGGAACGTAGGCCTACACGTCAACGGCCCTGTTAGATTTGACATATGATGTAGTCAGATTGGTTAGATACTAAATAGCCTACTTCGTTTTTATGTTCAGAACCGTCACACAAAAATGCATCCGTATCCGTCATTATATGATTTATTTATCATTCTATCGTATCCTGGTTTGTAAAGGGTAACCTGCCTTTCAAATTTTGCTGCCTCTTCGATGTAACAGGCATCTTCGTGAAAGGAACCAGTTTTGTGCAAAAATATTGTTACCATTTAATAAAATTACTCCTTACTATGTTTTAACTTAATTTTCCATGTTGATAAGTGATTTCTATTCGGTGACTAAGTAGGCCTATATTTGCTTGAACTTGGGTCGTAATTTTAACAAAGATCTTAGAGTCTTAGACTCTAAGATCTTTGATTTTAATGTTCAACTCATTCAAACGAGCAGGATCTCACCCGATTAATACACTGAAAAATGAGCAAGGTCGAGGCCATACGGTGGCTATGGAAAACGTGTGCAATTACATTTTATCCTAGTACTATACTATAGGCTTTAAAATGAGCATGAGCTAGTCAGACGCGAATAAAGGTTACTTACTTCCTTCCATGAGACGTAGAACTTTACTTACTGTTCCACGTTACTATCTTTGGACCTCTTGGTCTTCCGAAAACTTACAACTGTTTCTAATTTTAGCTCTTCCTTTCCCTCTATGTTTCAATTTCATTCTCAGTCTATCGATTTCTTTACAGATCCACTCAGTTTTCGTATTAGTGCTCTTCGCATTTTTTCACGCGAAAACAGTCGATTATTTTTCAGTCTCTTAACTGCCAGGTAAAGTCTGAATAAATTTCAGCTGTATGTGTGATACTTGAGAAATTGCATATCTTTTATGGTGCTGTTATGGTGAATTGTGGTTAGGTTGAGAGAAATGGTCAGGCGACGTATTGTATGCCACAGGATAACATTTCTCAACTGGTAAAATTTCTCAACTGTAGTCTGTGTAGCGACGATCGATGTTTCTAAATAAATTTCAGCGGTAAACCGAAATCCGATTCGAAATTTAGGAGCCAGACTACGATAAATACATTGGATAAATACACAGGAATATCGTAGTGTATATCTGTGAAATCAGCAACTGAAGACTATGGAAATTCCCAAGGTATAGTTCCCTTAACACCTCGCCATACCCGATGATAATCGGGTATGGCGAGGTGTTAAGGGAACTTACCCCACTGTCACCTGTCCTCCAGTAACTACTGATCTCAAGTTCTGTAACCGATGCTTATCCTACACTGCATCTTGACTCTTTAACAATCTCCCAGCCGAATTTTAAAAAGTCTTTGTTCTATCACTCCTTCTATCCTCCACCCATCGTCATATGTATCGGGATCTTCTATCTAGCACTCCTTAGGTTTTTCATTGAAAACTAAAGTCCCGCCTCTTAAAGATATGTTACCCAGATGCATATAATGCCGTTTATCTAATCTAAAACAGCCTACCATAACAGCTCCTCTGTTTCCTTTCTATTGCCTCCTGTCAGCTGGATTTTGAGCTTCATGTTGTATCTCTGATCTGACACAGCACTCATGAAAAAACTGGTGCCTTGTGCTCAGCTTTGAGTAACACTTTAGAAAATTTAAAGTTTATGATTACAATTATCTCCCAGTATTTGGAGGCTATATTCTTTAAATGGTTATATCAAATTTCAAAATCCTGGTGGCAATAGAAATTCTAGTCACTATGATTTGCTCCTCACTGTGGCCATACCGAAGACAAAGAAAGCTCCATCGCTGGTATCAGACAGGAACTATCGCTTGGCTTATATTCACTTTGTGGAGTGTTTCTTGGCCATTTGATCATGACTGAAAACTCATCTTTTCCTGAATGCATTTCCTCCATGTGTGCCTGTATCTTTCTGGTTTGTCTTATGGTTAACCTTTCTGGTATTTGGCCTGGCTAACCCTAGATTTCAGAACTCACTTTAATATTTGCTTGGCAACCATCAGCTGATGCCTTCAACATTATTGTAGTATTGCACCAAAGGTTGACTTATTGAGGTTATAAATATTTAATTTTGTTCAAAAGTATTAGTAATCATCAGTGTACATGGGCTTTTATTGATTCTCTGTTTGAGTTTAAAAATTATAGAAAAATCCATATATGGTAAACAATAGAAAAATCCATATGTGGCTTGCTGTAGTTAGATCTTGGGCAGAGCGCCTACCACCAGAAATTTTGATGTATTTTACAGGAAATACAAGCAGTTTAATCATTGGATTTCAGTTTTGTCAGAGCAATTCTGATCAATTTTGAGCAGATGACTTTGATTCCCATTAACTGAAAGACATTCATTACTCTAGGAACAAATCTAAGCAGTTTAAAGCAAATGACATTTAGGAACAAATCTGATTAATTTGTGGCTAAGTAAGACAAGTGCTGATTTTGAAAAAGCAGAAATATTGTTTAAGTGTTCCTTTAATGTAAACTTTGGAGAGCTTATTGCCCTATAGTTCCACAGACAAACAACTACAAAGTTACAAGAATGAGTCAAGAAACACAGAGGTAGTAGCAGGAATTAATGTTTAGGGCTAAATTCATGTAATCATGAAGGTGTTGTCAGGATGAAACCGCAGAATAGGAGCCAAGCTGCGAATGGTTTTTGTGACTTGTCTACAAGTTTGAGGTACACATCTTACAGTGAATTTTATGAAAAATCTTTCAGATCATGATTACTAGCTGTACTCTAGCCACAGTGTTGTAAATACCGTTGGATGCCTGTGCTAATGGGATTGCAGCCAAGTGAGAGGGTGGCAAGTTTTTTTTGCTGTTATGTCACTGGAAGACATGGTGAAGTTAAGCAATGTTGAGCCAGGTTAGTAGCTGGATGGGCGCCTGCTGGATATCATGCCATCTGATGTCCACTCAGCCTTCCTGCTTGTTGGGATCTGTAAATAAGTAACATGAAAGTTGGGTCATGAGAAAGATCTTTGTCATTGGATTACTGTGGTTTCTTTGCACCTGAGCTGGAAGCTGCTTTTACCTCATGGTTTCTTTGCACCTGAGCTGAAAGCTGCTTTTACCTCGTGGTTTCTTTGCACCTGAGCTGAAAGCTGCTTTTACCTCAGTATCACACTTTTTGGGAGTTTCTATTCTACAACAAGCAAATCTCGGTGAATTATTATTTTCCTTACCGTTCAGATTTGATCCTTTAGGTTTAAAACAATTACCTGTAATTATTTTATTTTTATTTATATATGAAATATATTTTGGCATATTAATTATGTGTTATTAATTGTGATTTGATTCAGATTAACTTTGGAAATGTCGTCTGCTAATAGCAAGGACACTGATACCACTCGTCCCTGCAATTACTGGTAAACTTTACTCTAAGAATAGATTGTTAACTGATTTTCAGTAAGCAGGTTTACTACCATTCCACTGGTCGCAGACGTTTTATTAACTTAAAGGAACAGATTTAATTGGTTTACAGTGGAGTAATGATTGCTGTGTAACCTCATTATAATGTACAGTTGTTGCATGGATTCAGGAGAACTTGTACATGCAGCTGCTGAGCAAATGGTTTTGAATGCTGTGTCCACCAGGCTGTAAATATAAATGTAGATGGTTTTTATAGGAGCCGCATGGCCTCGAACCTGCTCAATTTTCAATGAAATTATTGGGTGAAATCTTTCACCACCGTTGCATGTTTAAATGGGGGCCACACCATTTAGGGTCTCCATGTATGACCCATGCTAGCCTTAGATTCAAATCTCTTAAACAGAGCCACCATCGGTATATGAAGCAGCATCCTTTAACCAGTGTAGCTAACTAGGCCAGCATAAAGCTGAAATAAACTGAAACTTTACTTGTGTGTGCTACCTGTCTAGCCAGAATTAACATATTTCCATCGTATTCACTTACACGATCTTGAGCTTTACAGATTTCCTTGTATTATGTTAAGATGGCATTATTACATTTAACATTTAATAATAATAATAGTTTGTGTTATTTTTCTAATTCCAGCAAGCGCGATGTTGTTTTGGCAAACGTTATGTTGCATGAGGTACACTGTATGAGGCACATTGCACTATGCCCTCAATGCAATGAACCAGTGCCAAAAACCCAGGTTGAAGAGCACATTGCTCAGGAGCACAGCAAATTGCCATGTGAATGGTGTGAAAAAGAGGTTGAAAGAAATGAACTGGAAGACCATAAGGTCAGATATAAAACTGATATCCTGACACTTATTATTTGAAGTCACATATTATGATAATTACTCGTCTACTGCGGTTTTACAGCTACAGTAAAATTATGTAATTCAGTGCAAACACAGGAGCAGTATATCGGTCATAACTTTTTTTTAAAAGCAGGTTTAATTCCACAATTAAAATTCCATCAAACAATATGCAGATTTTTCTGCTAATACTTTGGCAGTAATTGTAGTTGTAATACAATTTATGCAGCGTCATCAGTAGCGTCAATGGTGCTTTACAATGTCAAATATTGGCACGCTTGAGAGTCCAGTAACAAATAATAAGTGGATGAATAATAACAAAATGTAATGTTTCTGCTTTTGTGCTGAGTTAAAATCTAGTGCAATATATTAAATATTTTTTTGCATCTTCCGGCCATTGGTGCAACAAGCACCTTTTTGTTATTGGAAAAATTTGTTCTTCTTAGCTAAGGTTGGGTTTGGAGCATTTCTGGGTTAATGTCTTGAAAGAGTTTTATATCTATGCTCTTTTGTGGGGCACGGTAGCCAATTGTTTAGAGCAATCGGCTTGTAACGCAGAGAGTAAGGGTTTGAAAATCCCCCAAGTTGGTTACTGTGTCTGGACCTTGAGCAAGTCCTTCACTCACAGTTGTTCTGTGCCATTGCTTTATGCATAGTGTTTAGATTGTGGCATGTAACAAATGGAGAAATAATAAAATAAGAAATAATCTAATTAAAGGAATAAAAGAAGCCCAAAGGTTTCTGCTCAGATGTGCACTATTTTCCTGTCTAAACATCAGCCAAATAGCCTTTAAAATTGATATATACCTGATTGCCTATTAACAAATTCATTTGTCCACCACTTAGGTAAACAAATGTGAGCAAAGGCCAGTCACGTGCCAGTACTGTGAAATTGAACTTCCATTGAGCAAAATGCGAGAGCATGAAGATGCTTGTGGCAGTCGGACGGAAAAATGCATGACCTGCCAGTCATACATAATGATAAAGTGTACAGAAGAGCACAAACTGTCCAACTGCAAGCCACCAGAAGAAGAGCAATACTGGGAGCCTGAGGAGCAAGACTTGGAGCCTGAAGAAGATTCTCCTACCTTTGATTATGCAAATGAGTATGATGATTATGATGGTGAGTGCTAAACTGTATTTTGTTTTTAGTGCTGGTCTGGTTTATTATCATGTGTCTATGGTGCATTTAACTTAGTGACTGATGGTATGACATTAAATTGGTCTATGATAATAACAGTATTATGTGGTCAGAACCATATATTCCACATTTCAAGCAGCTTCAGAGCACAGACTTAAAGTGGAGCAGTGCCTCATTTTCCATATCTTGGCTGGAAAACGTGTGGATGTTGGTGAGATGGAAATAGGCTTCATTAAAGCTAACAAAATCAGACCACAAATCGATATTCGGCATATTTATGCCCGAGATGCCACCTATCTCAGTTAATAAGAGCTAGTGCCTTCATTATAGGGTAAATTACAAGGTTGCAAGATTCATTCTTTTTTTCATTCATTCAAGATTTATTCATTTTCATGAAGAACATAGTTATACTGCTCAAACAACAGGTTGCATTGCTTTTAAACACATTGTTGAGATTTAGTAGATGCAAACGGTGTAAAATAGACCACCAGTTCACCATTCTGACCAAAGTTCTAAGCTGTGGATTTAATGATATTGAAGTATCTTTCATTCATTTTATGATGTAGAATTTAAAGGTGGTTCTACTCCAGCTATTTGTAAACTCAGATACTTCCCATTGATCAATTTAAACAGTCTAAATCTGTTATGTGCAATATAGAATAAAAAATTATTTGTAATCTTAATTATATAACACCTGTTCAAGAACTCTGCTGAGACATTCTCTCAGCCTGATGACACAAGATGGCGATGAAATAGAATGGTCTTCAATCACTGGCAGAATAGAGGCAGAGAAAGGGCAAAAAGCTGCTGCAGGTCGCATGGCAGGCAGACTTCCAGGGTGAAGGACCAAACATGACAAAGCTCCGTGTTGCAAGTTAAATAATGACTTGGTCTTCAGACTGGCCAAATGTAAGGTGCAATTTCTGTTTTTCAAACAGACTAATGGTAAAATGTTTGCAGTTGAATAAACTGAACAAGCAACTTAGCTAGTACAGTTACTGCAAGAAATATTGATTATGCAAAATATGGTCAACTAATAAATGTGCAAAACCTTTACTGTACATACTGGCAATCGATACCCCAATACTACAGGCCCCAGGGAAATAAATTCACATATGCAAGTCGTCTATTTCTGATGAAAAGTTTGGACCAAGTTGCAAATTCTTGATTATAAAAACATTACTTGAATTTGTTGTAGATTTGTTGCCATGTGAATTTTGTGGTAGGCCATACCCATTCGACTTTTTAATTCAACATCAGGTATGTAACTGAAAAATGCATGTATGTGTCTATATATGTATGAAGACACTTCTTCTATAGGGCCATTTAGGAACATCCCAAAAGTGCAACTCACATGACTATCTAACTGTTCCAAGCAGTTAGGCTGAAATGTGTATTGTGTGTCAAATGAAACAGGATGTTCTTGTAGAGGAAGAAAGCTATCAGATATTCAATATGTATATCAGATTGCCTATTAGGAGAATGCATGATGTGCTCGAGTTGATGAGCAAAGTGCAGCACCTGCATATTGCTGCAGGCAGCAGAGCATGACAATCACCAGCATGGCTAATTCAACACTGAAACACAAAGTTCCCTGACGTATGCAGACAACTAAGGATTTTGAATTTTATGCATTTCACAAAAGGAATTCAGCACAACTGTAACTATGACTGCACAGCTGAGAAAAGACTTCGGCTAGTGCGAACAGAAGTTTGGCAGGCCTGCAAAAGAGAAATGCAATGATCAGGGACCTTGTCCATTCAGTGCAGTACTATTTGACAGATTTTCCAATTGACCTTATCTGGTGAAGCTGACAGAAGCTGGACTTACGGAGGACGTTTACCTGATCATGCGTAGACAGTCCATCCAGAAGCCTTCAAGGTTATGGGCGACAAGTTGTCTGTTCGTTGCAATATAGGTCCGTTGTCAGTCTTTGACTGTGCCTGGTGTGTGACCAGTCATATGAATACTGCGTCTTCAGTGGGTTCAGCCAACGCTGATTGAACACATCCATGACTGTACTTCTGCTGCATAATGATTATGAATGCTTTAGAACTCTAGAAAATTATACTCCTTTGTTCATCACCATCAATTGTTGCACAGCTTCTTACAGTTTTCATAAAATTTATCTTTTTATGTAGGTCAGGTGATTTTGGTTAGAGTGTTGCAAGACTGTTACATACTTGTTATAGAACTAATTACATGAGTAATTCAGTTTAAAATCTGTATCATAACATATTTATTATTTTGGCTAAAACAGTAACTGCTGAAAAAGAATAACTAATATTTTTCTACAAAAAACTTTTAATTGTTCTTTATTCAGTGACTGGTGCATTTGAATGATTCTGGCTTCTGAGTTTCAGAACAGATAAGCTTTCAGATGCTGTGTCCTGTGTATGTGGAACCAAATGCCATGAAATGACAACTTGCCACCTCTTTACGTAAATTTCAATCACTTGACCTATTTATTTACTCATTATTTAGCATGATCTTTGTCTGTCTCAGTCACTGGTAGACATCCATCAGCACCTGTGCTTTGCACATAATGAACTGGTAGTGTCTCTTTTCGTCTGGCAAACCTGGGCCACATTAACTGGAAAAGAATTTGTTTTTTTATTTGATGTAATAACTACTGAATGCTTTTCTTTGCAAAATAGTCGGGGTGTGATAAGAGTGCTGTGGGGAGAAGTGCATTTTCCTCCGTACGTCAACCCCTCCAGTTTGGCCTGAAAGACGATGATGTGCCTGAAGATGAAATACATGATGCTGCAACTGACTTGGACGATCAGGCTGTTAACCAAAGCGATGAAGAACCAGAAAGTGTAAAAGGAGGCAACCATCTTACACCTAAAGATCAAGCAAATGGGTAAGAAATCTGAGAAGATAAACTCTGTAATGCATGTAAGTTTGTTAATTCTGCAGTTTGCTTTAAACATGCTTTCAGTTTTATGGACAAATGTCTAGTTATTATCTAAAAGATATGCCGTGGCATATGAAAGCAGCCATTTTTTTACAAGATCAGCTCCAAACATCTGCCCTCACCAACTGCACTTTGATCAAATCCAGTCTAGAAACTGATGATGATACCTAGCCTCTGACTTGATTCAGTGCTCGTGAATGATCTAGTGTCCGGTGCCCAGATTCAAAGCAGCTCTTCAGAAATTCTCAAGTTTATGATTGTGATTACTATCTATGGCTGGTGAAACAAGGTGACAGTCGGAATGGAACACAAGCATATACATGCTTATTTCTTACATAGTTCTATGGTTATGCTATGAATGAGATGACAATTTGCTGATTGGCCAAGATTGCAGGTTTAAGCCTGGTTCGTCATAAATAGTTCATCATAAATGATGTCACTGGCGAGTACTCGTTAAGTTGCTTGCCAAATACTCAAGCAACCAATTAATTGGATGGCCCAGTGCTAACTGTAACAGAGATTCAAATATTGTGTTCCATTCTGACTGTCAACTCGTATTTCTCTACAGCATATGTACCAAATCGAATTCACATATAGTGTTCACTGGAGAAACTTTAAGCAGCTGCAAATCTACACCCACAAGTTGCTATGGAAAAAGGCATAACGTATTGGACAAACCTGTACTATTGGACAAAAAATGTGTTATTTTAGCATTACTTAGCAAAGCGTTTAGGCCATATTTTGTAGCACTGCTTCCGATGTTCGCATATACTTTAGCGTAATGGAGTTTGATTCTTAAAGAACAAGTGTGTCAATGCAAGATAAGTAAGTTCATGTTGTTTTGCTAATTTGTTTTACTGTAGGCTTCCTGTTAAACAGAATCGAGGTGCAGATCGTTCTCCTAATGTACGAAGTGACACATCAGCTGTAGAGAAAAATAAAACTGATAAGAGGTTTGTATAGTTTATGATTTGCATTTAAAATTTTTATTTCCAGTATTTGTATCAGTGTGTTATAGTTGAGACAAATTTGTTTTATCAGAGTTCAAAGATGAGTTTAGTACACAGCTGTTTTATTAAACTATTTATATCTGTTTGATAATGATAAATTCATAAATATTAACAGCGATGATGAAATAAAAGGTAAAATAGGAAAATGACGCTAATGAACATCATAGTCCCTCGCTTCCGCACTACAACTGCTCAGTCCAGGAGCTTTGCCTTTGTTGGCCCTTCTAGCTGGAACTCCCTTCCTCTTGACCTGTGGCTTCAGTTGCTTAGTCTCTCTCCTACCCAGTCTCGCAAACGCCTGAAATCCTTTTCGTTTGTTCAACTCGGGAGCGCCACTGTTTCCTAAGTGGCGCTTTATAAATGTTCGTTTACAATTACAATAATAAGATTATTTTGAGCTTAGAGGTAAAATGTATATTTTTGCGCTTTTATAAAAATAGTGATCATAGCTTCATCATGTAAGAACATATGATGATTGCAGGGATATTTATACTGAAGAGAATGTTATGATGTTTTACTGGATTTGTAGGCCTATACTATTCTTTTTGTTATTTAAAAAAATGTTTTTTGTTAGCAGTTTTGTTGATAATTGTAACACTAAAAAGAAACTTGTCTTCCTGGTTTTGTTAATGTTAAATGATTTGTAATTTTTATAATATCAGCATTTCTATTCATGAAAATTTGGATGCAGAACGTGCCAAAAATAAGACTTCAGCTAGAAAGGAATATGATACAAGGTATGTTTTATTATAATTTGTTGTCGCATACTATTTCTGTTGTAATCATCATAGTTATAATAACAACAAAAGAGGTTTTTGTCTTACTATAAAGACAAGGGTAATAATAATATTTGGCTTCATTCAGAGAATTTAAAAACCACCCTTCTAGGTACCTACTTAGAAGTGCTACCTACTTAGGCTATAGCTTTTGTATAAGGTACATGTAGTGTCCATTGCCAGTTGTAGAGAACATTTTTTTATGCCTTATTGCCATCATAGACATTATCTCTGAAAATGCTGAAATTTTGTCTCAGGAGAAATGCTTCTATATGCTTTGCTGTTGACTTTTGTGAGTGATCTGATGTGATTATTTTAATCTTGTCTGTTTAATAGATTATGCTTTTTTCTTTGCCCATTTTAAATTTAATAGTAATTATTTTCAATGCTATTGTTTTATTTGTTTAATTAAAGCATCTTTGATGCTGTTATTCCATGTGAATTCTGTGATGCTCCGATCCCGCTGACACATATAATGGATCACCAAGTAAGAGCAAGGAATAACAAATGTTTGTAATTAATACTGCTAGTTATTAAATGGTTTGGGAACCATTACATGGTCAACTTACTAGTAAGTGTTTGCATTTTAGATTTCAAAATAGAAACAGATAAACAGAATTTTAATTATGTTAGATGCTTTTTGTGTGGTCTCCCAGTCATCAACTTTAAAATGTTCTTGAATGCAAACCAGAGAGGATTTTATTCGTGGGATGTTTGTGAGTCCACATTATCTTAGAACTTCTTGGAGCATCATTCAATCACAGTTTGATTATTCTTACTGGACACTAAAATTCTGTAGCACATTTTACTGGAAAGGTTTTGTAGGCTAGTAGGAAAGTGCTGTTAATTCTTAGAGCATGTATATATGCATCATGCATACATGTATATGCAAATTTAAATGTGCATACCTAGGTATACATGCACACATGCATATATACATGCTTCTTTTTTACGTAGATCTATGGTTATTCCACAAACAAAACAGCACTTTGCTGATTGGCTAAGTTTACAGGTACAAGCCTTCTAAATGTGGTATTTGTATATGGACTGTGAGCAGGTCTATATCACTTTGTCATTGACAGCAGCACCTTGCCACAGTGTACTCACAATGTAAAAACATGAAAAAGAAAATACTATTGCAGGCTTACAGTATGGTGTATAATAACCTGAATGTGAATTGTGTCTTTTTAGAAAACATGCCGATGGCTACGCCCAAACATGAATTACCCGTATGTGCAGCACCATTTTGGTAGGAGAATACTGCAAGAAAATATATCACAGAGAGAGGAAGGGATAGGAGGCTAGGGTTGGTTGTGTTTAAGCTGAGAGAAATGGGAAGACTTGCAATTTCTGAGCTCTTGTGTGATCAGTGTTGGCAATAGTTAGATTTGTTTGGCATGTGCCAGAGATATGGGAACTTTAGGAAATGTTTAAGAAAATAATTAGGTGTACATTTTTTTCTTCCTAAAATTTGTTTTACCAAGTGACAATAACATAATTTGTAATTCAGGATTGGTATTTAAAAGAAGCAATATTCTTGAGTAAGTAAGCAAACGGTCAGGTATTAGTTATGTTTTGAGTGAGCTATATTAAAAAAAGAAATGTTTAAGTTATGTCAGGTAGTAGATAAGCATTTGAAAAATGTAAATGGTGAAAGGTTGTTAGGTATGCAGTATATGGCAGTTAAGTACATATACCATAGATTGAGTATTAGTTAATTAAGTACCCTACCAGCAGGTCCATGAACATTTAATGGAACCATATGGGCCCCATATAAGGGCCCCATATGGGGAACTGGGTCATATATGTGGAATGATATGATCTCTATGCTTTGAACGTTTCTATATAATGCTGATGACACCTGGCATCACTTTTTGAAACTGCCTCAGCGGAAGGTGAGCAAGTGTTAAACCAGGCAGCCACTTTATAAAATACATTGACTTATACATTTGCTACTGTGATGGTAGACTTGTACATTTACAAGTAGACCGCAGGCTTCAGTGTCAATTTTTCGTATTCTGAGACTGTATCTTTGTATTGCAATTTGGGTTTCATGACAATAGAGGATTTTTCAAGAAAGGACGTTTGCTGATCTAGTGTGCAGATGCTGTGTGCGGATTAGCTAGTTATTTGTTAAACAAATCAACTCAGTAGCACTACTTACATACTAAGTGTTTACAATTCTATTCGATGTGTGAGGTTGTATTTCAGCACTGTTGAGAGGTTCTTAAAAGGTGCTGTTTAAATATTTGCATACTAGTGTTACTTTCATGCATGTATACGTACAAAACTTTTAATAGACTGTATATTTGTAGTTTTTAAAGACGTTATTTTGTGAAATTTTGATACTGTAGCCGGTCACGGTGAGAATGAATATGATTTTGATGAATCACCAGCACGTTACCAGCGTCACTTTCAAAGAGGGCGTGGCAATGCTGCAACAATCAGAGGGTAAAATGTTTTAACTGTTTATGCAGCTTTAAAATATGTTATACATATTAAACTGATTATATTAAATTAATTTTAATTATTATATTAAATATATTAACTATACCAATCAATATTAAATATATTAGAATTGAAAGGTTATCTATTATATTACAATGAAGTTATATTACCCTGCAGAGCCAAGCATAGTAATGCAGAGTAACAAGTTATCGTTCAGTATGTACTGGACTTTGACCAGACATGCATGTTGATGTTAGTTAGATAAAACCATCAACTGAAGGTTTGATCTTTATTATGGTTGCACAATGAGCAGTTTTCAGGTGGGGCACGTTAGCCGATTGGGTAGAGTTCTCGTCTTGTAATGGGGAGAGTACGGGTTCAAGCCTTCCCTTAGACAAGTACTGTGTAGGGACCTTGAGCAAGTCCTTCGCTCACAATTGCTCCGCATCTCAGGTTCAGATTTACTGACCTTGCTTGCGTAATAAATGCAAATGAGAATAATAATAATAATTAGATTTGTAGTCTCTGTACTTTTAGCCTTATCTGGACTGTTGATATGCTCGCATTTCATACCAACAGCACATGGTGACAATCTAAATAAAAAATTTGAGAGGCTGTAAACCATGCTGTAATAATTAGGGAACACCAGGTCAATAATTATTTCCAAATTGAACATGAAAACAAATCAACACTGGTGGATGTGTTTGGACTTTTTGTGGAAAGTTGCTGCAGAAGGGTGGAATTATGTTAGTGGAAGAGGAACAACAGGTCTGTAATGTTACAGAAACCTATCCACTTGCGCCACTAGTGAAACCACTAGAGCCTACATCTCCTTTTCCATATGAAAAATAACTCTGTCTGAATGCTAAGAGACAAACTGGTCTTGTGCTCCTGGCTACTTGATTCTATTTACATTGGTGGAAGCAATTGAATTAAATCACGTAGATTATATGTTCACTGTCTGTATGCATGTTTAATGACGAAACCTGTGATGTTCTTTCTATAGCAGGTTCACGAATGGAAATACTAAGTGGACCTCTGAAAGAAACACGAATGGTCCTGATAGGGTATGAATACTTACTCGTTTTTTAATTTTGTAAAGATTGATGAAGCAGTAATATTTTACATGTGTTGACCAAAACCTTTGAGAAGAACATCTAATGTTTAACTAATGCTATTCACACAAGAACTCAGAAATGGCAAATATCTGGTTATTATCGGCGTCAGAAGTACAGTACAAGACAGTTGCAGCATTACGAAATGTTATTTGGTGTTTTTTGGTTCAGTTAAATCAGTTAAATAGTATTGATAGTCAGTGCATTTGGCACATTTAAAGTATTCTGACTGACATTTTTGTAACGTCTATTGCAATTGGTTTTGTGTCGCTGTAAGGGAGAAGGTCACGTATGCTGTCATTACAAACTATTCCAACCTTTGGGCGTTGTACTTGACGTTAGATCTTAGATATGCCTGTTTACTGCGTGTTGCAATGTTAGTAAGGCCTATTGCAAATCTTAGGGCCTTAACCCAACTTCCTTGAAACAGCACACCTATATTACGCAAGCAAGGTCAGTTGATATTTTGCACAGCTATGTAAATTAACTTTGTTTTGTTACATGAATCAGGAATAACAGTTTTGAATTTAACTGCTTGTTAAATTTAAACTTTAAATTTCAGATAATGCAGATCTCTTTACTAAGTTCCCCTTGACCTTTGTAGTCATTTTGTTTTTTAAACTTGGTTATAATTTATTACAGCCACATTCAGGTCAGTTTGGATTCAGAAACTACCGCCACGATATGCGAGAGTCCAGTGAAGAGGATCAGTCAGGCAGGTACAAAGGAAGAACAGGTTATTCGAGCTCAAAGTGGCAGCATGAAGAACAGGACCGTGTGAGGCCACTGGCAAAGTTTGATGAGGACAACCAGAGGCAAAAGGGACAGAGAGAAGAGCAAGAGACAGTGAGACAACAGCGTGAAGACAGCCAGTGGTCAAAGAGACAACAAGAAGAACCAGACAAACCAAATTTAAGGAGACACGAGAGGACTGAAAATCCGAGATCAAGGGCGCCGCTAGAAGAGCCTGACATTCACAGGTCAAAAGAAGGACAAGAACAGGCCAGTATGAGGCCGGAGGGACAAAAAGACACACAGGAACAAAAAAGTGATCAAAAATATCGACCACAGCCTAGAGGACAGCAAGTAGGAGTTGGGCAACAGTTGACAAGAGAAGCACAAGGCAAGGATAAGGAGGTCTCACAGTCGGCCAGAGAACAGCCAGAAGAGCAAAACTGGAAAAGGAACAGACTTATGGAAGGCCAAGGCCAAACGAGGGTCCCTAGTGGAAGAGGAAGACCTACACATAATCACAGTAACACAGGTTCTGAGAGAGAGAAGCAAGAAAACAGGACATCAGGGGAGCCAGCAACTGTGAGGACTGACAGAAGACTAGAACAAAAACCTGCACAGAATCATAATTTCCGGGATGTAGAAGGACAAGACGTGAGGCTTAGAGAAGATGATGACCAAGGCCATATGAGGTCTGGACGAGGACGAGGCCGAGGACGACATTACTGGGGGCAAGAGAGATGGGATAGGACAAATGATTATGCTCAAGAAGAGGATCACTACTACAAAGCACAGCCAAGAAGATCATACCGAGATCACAATGAAGATGGTTCAGTGGGACAAGCAGGGAAAAGACCAGCAATGATGAATCGAGGACAGAAACAGGACTACGCAAGAGAGGATCTGGAATACAACAGAAGAAGGCCACCAAGAGCAAATCGGGGACGTCAGGAATGAAATTTTCTCGACAGGCAAGCTGACCAGGAAGGAGTTCATGAGGCAAAGAAAAACAAAGAGGGATGAACTTTGAAAACAGAACAGGATCAGAGTGTTTACCCTTTACCTGTTATATTTTGCTGAACATGTATATATCAATGATTAACATTGTAGAAGTTCATTGCTAGACAGTTGTATGGGGCACGGTAGCCTATTGGAGAGAGTGCTCGGCTTGTAACGTGGAGACGGTTACTGTGTAGAGACCTTGAGCAAGTCCTTCACTCACAATTGCTCGGTGCCATCGGTTAATGCTAAGCCATTAGATAGTGGCGCCTAATAAATGCAGAAATATAAAAAACAGTACATGTACATTTTACCAACTAAAACTAGTGATCTGAGTGCTCAGCATTGGTGTTTAATCCTTATGGACAAACAGTTTGTAATATATAGTCTTGCGCTATATTTTGAAATATTGCCTTTACCTGTGATAAAATTATTATGTAAATACTTCTCAGCATTATAGAATGTTTTAAATTTTGGGGTTAAATGATAAGTTGCATTGAATTTGAGCATAGATTTGCATCAGCTGCAAGTTTAAGAAGTTCAAGTACGATTAAAACTGAGGATACTGTAAATGTAGATTATTTGCATTTATAGGCATTATTTTTAGTTTTTGAGTATCCGTTATATATCGTTACACTTTGATGTCTTGATCATCACTGCTATCTTACACGTCACTGTCTCACTCTAATCCTTACGGTACCTTATATGACAAAGGTAATAAGTTCACAGCGTAGGTGGTTCTACCAAAAAGCAGTGGCGTTGATCTACTGTGATTAATCAAGACCTTGGGAGAAAAGTAGGCCTATTTTTGCTGGGATGGTGGAAAAACCAGTAATAACCAGTAAAAACTGGCAAATACCCTGTTTTTAGACTGTACTGTACAGAAAACCATGATTATATAAGCCTAACTCTTAAGTCCAAACAAAGTGTTTTAATCCTGTGAATTGAAAGAACTGAAAGACTAATTGTATATATATATGTCATTCATTAGTAGTCTTGTGCATAAGTATCATTGCAAAATTAAAAGTGTCTAGTACTTAAGTAGGCCTTCTGTTTGTTAGTTTATATTAAACTACATATAGTAAATCATCATCATGTTGTCACTGTTATCCCCTGCGCCCCTCTTGGTGCCGGCGCCCCTTAGACCAGAGCCGTGAATAGTGGACTGCCTGAATGTGGCGACCCTCTAAATACCCTTCCCCACTCAAGCAATCCTGAATCCGCCACTGGCCTGTACAAATCAGTTTAGAGTTTCGCCTTTGCGAAACAAGACTAGACCAAGCCATGGACAGATGGTACATTTTACTTTTCTGTTGGCTGACGACTGCGGCACAAGGTTACACCCATCGATTGACACACCCTAGTCTGATGGTAGAAAGCGCCGCGTCCGGATATCCCTTACCCCACAATGTTTGCCATCAGTCTCTGGCCGGGAGAGAGATCGAAAAACGACGGATACCTCACCATGGTGGGCGGTCGATGCCACTCTGAAGCCTTGCCTCGCCAAATCCGTGATTTTCCTCTCTGGGCTCTATAGTAACACCGTATCTACCATATTGATGTTTAAACAAGGTTTATGACATAAATTTTCCGGCATAAATTTTATATATATTCACTATGCCACTATCACGTTTGTAGGGCCTACGTAACCATGTGGTACTACTTGCAAAGGGGAGGCTGTGCTGGCGAAATGAAGGGGAGCTGCGTCACGGGCCTTAGAAGGGAACGATGCCCCTGGTGGTTATTCATCTCTCTACAGGCAAGACTACACGCAGTACACGTACGCAGACTCCCATAGTTGCATATCCAATACATCCAGATCAACACTGGCCTAGAATAGATAGTATCCTATGACGCAAGACGAAGGAGACTTCTATATTCGTCGGGCCTAGGTCGTTCCTATCTCCAGTGCCGTATACGCTGGGCGGCTGCGTGGATCGTGTTGTGATATACGCCAAAGCCTCGATCGTATTAGTTGCATCCATACAAACATGTAGACGCATAATTTGCGCCGCACACTCATCTTGCTTTGGGTAATCTACTGTTTGGCGTTGCGGTTATCTAGCGTAGACTGGCTTACCTATTGATGGATCAATTGCGGTGCTGTTGCAATGTTTAGAACTTTAGTGTGCAGGCTGTACATTAGCATTGAACGAAACATCGTTACATACATAGCTGACGCTTAAGGCCATTGTTATTGATGTGCTGAGATTGATTGTGCTCTGTGATTTAACTGTTGGAATACAAGCCTACAAAGTGGAGAATAGTAACTCGCAAGTGCGCTGTATAAATGTGTGGACCATTAGGTCTTTCATAAGTAGCAATCCAACGCATTTCGCGTCAGAAGTTTCAGCTTCTTTCAAAGCCTGGCTTTTATTGCTCATACCGAATGAAGCCGCGATTAGTGATCTGTGGTGAGACTTGTTCACGAATGACCAGGGTCAGTGCTGGTCAGAACTGCTGGACACGTCGGGTCGTTGTTCGACTCATTCTCATACAACTGCTTTTCTTCACTTCTGGTAAGTTAGTCTGACTCACTGGTGGCCTCGAAGAATAACTGAATCAAAATGATCGATCCTTCAGCAAATCGATAATCGATCGATCGATCGATCGTAATTAGGAGATTTCTTACGATTATAGGATATAATAGGCTTTAATGTCTCACTGACAAATGTCTGATCTAGGAGGTTTTTATGAGGCGCTGGATTTATATTCCATTGAAAATACTATTGGACCAACAGTTTAAAGTATGGTATGTTTACAAGTTAAAATCTCAAGCCATAATTCATTTCCCAGTCTTCCACTTAGCGCACATGAATAGTCCTGTGTACATTCAGACGCAGTATCACAAGCTAGACGGAGCACAATAGCGTTAGGCCTCTCGGCTGCCCTGCCATACGTGGGTGTGCAGTGAGTTGAAAATTTCATTAGACACCCTCTGCAATTACCGTCTCTGACCTCGGCCGCCCACTCGACAAATGGGAAATGGTCCAATAGTTTATCCATTAGTCTTAGTTCATCCAGAACAAGTTACGGCTCTGGAGTCTGTTTGATATGTAACATCACGAGTGGCCTGAGGACATTGATTTAAATTAAGTGCAAATCAAGGCACGCTAGCTAAGGGACAATCGCACCGCATATAATAACCGTTTGACTAAATTGCCCAGCTATGTAAACGTGGATATTTTCCTATAGCGACCGTTTGACCTCGACCCTGCTAGTTTTTCAGTGAATTCATCGGGTTAGATCCTTCACCACCGCTGCCCGTTTGAATGAGTGCCACACCTGTGTCCTCGGCTCATCGATACAAAATTACGCAACGTAAATAGGTCTGTGTACGGTAAGGTAACGACATTTTATGGCTGCCATGGTCAACGACCCTGATGAGTTTTTTCAGCGCAGAGCTTACAATTGCAATTCTTTTGTAACCAAGTCTCCATGGAACCACCCCGGTGAAAGACTCGGCCAAACCAAGGCGCCCACTTTACTCTGCAGCAGTGTAGAGGTTAACGTTTCCCTGAGAGAAATATGCTGCTATATTAATATCAAAGTCCCTTGCATATAATTTTACACCGTAGCCTAGACTTTCTAACCGCACGTCGGCTCGGTTCACCCGTTTCACAAGTCAAAGCCTGCGGTGGCATGTTTTCCAGAGGGCTGCACGAAAAGTCAATCGTATGACGGATCAACTTCGAGGGTACCTCACATCACCACGACGGCCGCCTTACCCAACACCAGTAGTTCTGAGAGTGAAAGCCACAAGCTGCCCTGCTCACCGAAAGAAGTCTGGCTGACCGGGTGCCTCAACGGAGGATCCTGCTTCGTGATTGAACTACACAATTCATCAACTGATTCACTCTGCAGGTCTGTAAACGTATCGAAATAACCATAACTTATAGACATAAACATTATAACTCCGCCACTGCCTTTAGTGGGGTAGTGCCAGTCCCAAGCCTGGATAAAGGAGGAGGGTGACGTCAACGGCCTTTGATGCCATAAGATGTCGGTAAACACTAGAACTACTATCATAACGATGACGAGCAGGACATCATGATGAAGGTGATGGTGACGATGATGGCGGTGGCGGTGGTGATGACGATGATAGTGGTGGCGGTGGTGACGATGATGGTGGTAGCGGTAAAGTGATAATGATGATGATGATATGCTGTAGATCAATTGTTCTTCAACACTGTGGCTGTGGAAAAATATATTTGGCAGCGTCCAGACATGCGTAGTCAATCATTACAGTAAGGAGTCAGTTAGGCTACAATAAATGAGAAAATTTGCCGAGATTTTGGTTAGCCATAATTAATTTCAGCTTGCAAGCAGAGCAGGTCACAAGCTTCAGTGTCACTGTCTTGAATTCTGAGACTGTATCATTGTGTTGCAATTCGGGTTGCATGACGTGGAAATTTTTATTTTCGCAGACCGGTGAGCGAAGCAACGCGAGTTGGCGCTGGTTCATATACCACTGATGATGTAGATGCCGATGTCGATCGGCTGTGTATTTAGAGGCCCTATCTTCTTGTCTTTGTCCGGGGCCCATTCATAGTTGCTGGTCCTGTGGCAGTCGCGGTCTGGACTTAACTTTGCGACGCGGGGTGACTCCAACCCAGTTCTACACCCAGAGCCACCCTCATCACTGCCCCTTCCACTCTCGATTCCGTACCATCTCTGCCCATAGTGTCAGTTCCCTCTACGGAGCTCTTGGGACTGGCCATTTTCTTAAGCAAAGCTCTTTTTTGGAATCCGACTCTATCTTTTCCCCAGTCGCCGGATGGGCAACGCCCTGAGGATGGCCTTTTCTCAGAACAGGATTCGTTCCTTTACCGGCAAGAGTCGGTCCTTTTTCGAGTGCCTTCTTAACTAAGGGCTTCCTCTTCGCTACCATTCCACATCTCGTAGCTCTTGAACTGCCGCCATTAATGTGAAATACCAGTCATTCTGAGACAGAAGAGTTTTATGACGAGTCGACATCTTCCCCCCCCCCCCCCCCAGGCACATGGATATCGGGCAACGCGTTTCCCCACTATCACGTCTCTCGCTCCATTTCCGCGTGTAGATTTTCAGGCTCATACGTAGGCCTCTATTTATAGGCCCTATATGTGACTCTTTACGGCAGCATATATTAAGCCTTCTGCACCCTATGGTGCGGCTTAGACGACACTTATTGTCTTCCGTGCTGTTGAATTACTATCTAACGCTTATCGTGGGAAACACCTCGGTCAAGGATCGTTCGTTCGCAGGAAAGCCCTTAATGCTACCGACTCCCGATGCCGCTTTGATCGAGCTTTGGAAATTATGGGACAACGGGCAGAAGTTTCAAGGAAACAAAGACTTAATTATCAAAATTAAATAAAAACATAAATCGTTGAAATATCGTAAGTAAAATCTGAAATAAACTAAAACGAACCTAACAACTTAAATATGAAACTGTTATGTAATCTGTAGGCCTACATCGTTGAAATTATTTATTATTTATGAACCCCATCTACAGCAAGCCTTGTGGCCAACTTGGCTTTGTCGGACATGCACTGGCTTCAGGCCTCGCTCCCGGTTAAGGATGGTGGACTGGGTATTAGACGTGCAACCTCGCTGGCACTTCCAGCCTTTTTGGCCTCAGCCGCAGGTAACACGCCTCTCCAGGCATCCATCCTGGCCGGATCCGGGATTGACGCAGTGGGAGATGATGTTTTTCTTATGGCCAGGTCACAACGGAGTTTGGTATCAAATGTACCCTTACCAGATGACCTAGTTGCACAAAAAACAATCAGCATGGGATCGCCCTTTGATTATGAAGGATTACTACCTTACAAGCATCTGTCGTATCGGACCATCACAGGGTGCGGGTCATGGCGGTGGCTTCACCTCATTCTAGTTACTGGTTGTTTGACCTTCCAGTTAGTGCCTGTGGTCTAAGACTTGGAGATGAGGCAGTACGAGTGGCCGTGGGTTTGCGCCTCGGTGTTGAGATATGCAGCACTCGTAGGTGCCCTTGTGGTTCATTGGCCTTGACTGACGGTTCTCATGGTTTGGCTGCTTCTCATGGACTGCCAGACACGCAGCTCTAAATGATCTAATCTGGCGAGCTTTAGTGAAAGCGGGTTTCCCTTCCTCTAAAGAACCAGTTTGACTTTCAAGATCCGATGGTAAACGCCCAGATGGCGCTACTCTCATCCCCTGGTAGGCGGACAGTCCTATGGTCTGGGATGTTACTGTTGTCGACACTTTGGATGATTCTTACTTTCCTCACACAGCAACGAATGCAGACAAAGCGGCTGCTCAGAGGAAGATCACAAAATATACCGACTTACCGGCTTCCTATCAGTTCATCCCTTTGGCCTTCGAGACCCTTGGCCCGATAAATTTACAGGGCCTGGAGTTCTCAACTAATCTGGGTGGACGCTTGACCAGGGTTTCCGGAGACCCAAGGAGACCGCTTTCCTTTTTCAGCGAGTTACCTGCACAATTCAACGTTTTAATTTGATTGCCTTCCAGGGCACTTTTGAGGAGCCAGACATAAGCGAAGATGAGCCATCTCAGAACAAAATTTTTCTTCCGGATAATTTTTTAACTTCCTGAGGGATCATAAATACCTCGGGGCAAAAAAATAATAACAACAGCTCCTTGAGTAATTTTTCAGTTCCTGAGGGATTACACTTACCTCGGGCAAAAAATAATAATGTAATTGTGCATACATATCAACAAAATAATGCATGAAATATCACGTAAATAATCTATTGTTGCTTCTTGTTTGTACAGTTGCACAAGCGATTGGATTGGAGCCAGATGTGAATTCAGATACATAGATCCAAAAGACTGTAAGATATTTGCTGTTAATTTTATAGGTCATTATTTGTATCAAAATATCCGAGTAAAGCAGTAAAATTCTTTTAGTTTGTTTCACATTATTTACACTGTATCTTAGCTATTTTTTTCTATGCGCAATTTGTACCGGGGTATTTATTTTTTTAAAAAGTTTCTTGACATAAGTCTTTACTTAATACAAGTTACATGTACAGTGAAAAACATTCTACACGAAAACGTTTAACACGAAGTATTGGTCAACACGAAAAGGATGCTTAAAGGATGCTCAGTGCTAGCAACAATGCTTTTAAACGCAAATTTGTTCCTTTATTGAGAAACTTAGCTTAAAACTTATAACATTCCTCTTTCACAGATCCTATCCTGACTCCCCTTCTTCCCCAAGTATCTCCTTCCGCTCCAATCCCAAACACCACCTACCGTAGCTGCCACGCTGTCTCTGCCTGACTTTTGGATCTCGATCTGGAATCGAACCCTTTTTGGCTATCGATTTTGTTTTGACTAAGCCTAGGAATAAGCAAGTCCTCGTTGGGCGCTGCAGAGGTCTCGAGATTACGATTACAAAAGTATCGCTTAACACAAAAAAATTGTCGGTCGCGCGGTAGAACATACAATGGAAAGCCTTAGATAACACGAAATTAATTTCGACATCTGGCTCCGCTCATCCAACGTGAACGCTCGTATCACTGTCTGGCCTATGACTTTTGTGCTCAATAATGTCTATTAATAGCGCTGGTTTGATAAAGCTTCAGCTGTTGGCGAATAGCCGACGGCGAATCGGCTCAAGCAAAACAGATTTGTTTACATACAGAAAAATATGAACAGAACTGTAACTAAATAAGAACTTGAAAGACGTCAACGGCCATTGTAGCCAAAAGATGTCATTAAACTTGGGAAATAATAAATATAATACATACATACAAACCAATGCAACATTCGTCAACTTTAAAGATTTTTAAAAAATCCGGTGTGTGGCCGTAAAACAGAATTACGCCGATAGCTTTGTATATCATTTGTTGAGCAGAACATTAGTTTTACGCGTAATACAAAGTAATATTATGGACTATTTCATCGGAAAGCAGATGACAAGGTCAGAGTAATTACGTACGTGTAGAAGCTTTATAGGGAGACAATTGTTATCCTAACCGCTGAATAAATGCGAACTAGAACAAGCACGCTAGGTGCTTGGTATGGGGTCGTCCATAAAGGACGTCCGCAAAAATGACCTACTTTGGGCCCCTCCCTCCCATTGTCCGCATCTGGCCTTACTCTCCCCCTCCCCGTTGCGGACGTCCGCAGTCCAAAGCCAGTGAACAATAAGAGACCAACATCGTGAAAAAGTCACTAGTAGGCCTAAACAACTCGTTCTGTCTTATTTAAAAGAACCTCAAAAATCGTAATTCCGAGATTTCTAAAGCGCCCAACGAAAGCCATGTCGCGGGGACCAGCTTATTCACAGGCGCTCAGTCAAAACAAAATCGATAGGCAAAAGGCTTCGGTTCTGCCAATAATTAAAAGTCAGACGGAGAGACAGCGTGGCAGCTATGGGTGTGTTGTGTGTGTGTGGTTTGGGGTTGGAGAGGAGAGAGAGATGAGGAAGAAGGGGTGTCAGGATAGGATCTGTGAAATAGGAATGTTTTCAGTTTTGAATGAAAAGTCGACGCAGAAATGACAAGCAGTGGAACATCGACGAGTTCGTATGATTGATCAGAAAACTGTCACAGTTCTGGGGAGAGTTTATTCCAGAGTGGTGGGGCAGCTATGGCTATGGAGCGATTAACAAATTTTAAGGATGAGGCGACGGGAGGGTGGAGAAGTGTTAGGGCAGAAGAATATCGGCACCATATATGGCTACATAACAAACCTAAACAGATGTGACTTAAGAGATGTTGAAAACCTCAAATATTTCTTTAGCTGTCTGCAACGGAACATTACTATTGATGAACCAATGCAGTGCAGTGTCTGCCACCTGACTGGTTTTTGTGCTTTTTAGGGCCTGTCTATGAAGCTCAGAAACGTCTTAAAGAAATATGTATTGCAGTCGGAGTTGGAACAGTCGTACTGGTTGCCATCATTCTCATTTCTGTTGCACTTTATAAAAGGTAGCAATCTGTTTTCAATTAATGAAATCACAAGTATCAATCAACAGGTCAATTAGATCATTCAGTCACAACAATGACCACACACACATGCATGCATGCAAGCACACACGCACATACAAACAGTCATGAGCAAGTCACAGTGTAGTTAACAACAAGAGTCACAGGATTAACACATAATTAGGCCTAAAACACTCACACAAGAGATCCTTGAAAGTAAACTAACCGAATGTCCAAAAGCATGACTGTCAACCCTCAATACGATGACCCTCATCACTCAAATAAACATAATACACATGAAGACCATAACAAGCACATGGGCAGACCATCCTGACGTTGAAGATCTTGGGCTCAAGCACAAGGCTTTTCACTTGCACATGCTCCACAAAATAACTACTGTAAGCCAAAATTAGACTGACTTTTCCATAGACTAATCTATGGTAAACTAATCCAATTCTAACTGGATTTAATTCATATGAAATTCTTGACTTAATTTTTTTTTGGTATTTACAGAAAGCAGTCCAGAGAAGCCACTTCTTCCACAACAACTTCAGGCAATTCAACTACTGGTAATAACAATGAGAACACAACACATGATGCTTCTTTATTCACAGATAAACAAAAAAACTTAGAAGTTTAAATCCAGAACCGACTGTCTGAAGGCCAACCAAAAGAACCAAAAATGTTGTCAACATGTATCACGGAGATGGAAGGTCAATTCTGTAAGAACACACAAACAGCATGTCCCCCACTTTGCACTAAACTGGTTTATTCTGCCTTCAGACACACTTTGTGCAACTCGATCTAACATTCCAACTACTGACTTTCGAAAGACAGAACTGTGACAGAAACTGATGACACTGATAACTTTCTCATTAATAGTACTTTTATTTTTACTGTACTTAGTGAATCAGTTTATGGTAGATACCCAATGGCTTCCTTTTCTCAGGCATTAGCACAAGTCATGTTTTATGTCGTTTCTATGTGGGCCCATACAATGCACACACAATTGTTCAAGAACAAATCAGTGGCAGATTTAGCTAAAGGCATGGGGGAGGTTTGCCACTGCGCCCCTCTTGGTTATGTGTAGGTGCCTCTCAGACCAGACCTGTGCATGGTGGACTTACAGAATGTGGTGCCCTCTGGAAATGCTCTTCCACCACTCGAGCAACCCTGGAGCTGCCAAAGGATCAAATCCACATTCAGCAATGCTTACCTATATGCAGCAGTTAGGTGTAGTTCTAAGCAAATTTGCGATCTGGCTCACAATAAATCACTTGCAGACTTTTCAGTTCAAGTTTTCTGTACCACCACACACATCTGTCTTTTAACGTGATGAGAAGAACTGAAATCAGGAAACTGGTTAGAAATGGGTGCTGTCATGTGTGATTACAAAACAGTGTGACATAGGTTTCTACAGAACATCTAAAGTGGGTCAGGTGTTCAAAAAAATGACAAGTCAAAAGGCCACCTCCAATGAGAGACCAAATCTAAACAGATCTCAGCAGGACAAACTCTATGAATCTCTGAAGAAAACATCCAATCTTGAAAACAAAATCTGCTATTTTGTACAATGTATATAGTGTTCTCACAAATACTCAGAAACATTATTGCAAAAAAAGACTCGAGTAGTGTTCCAGTAGTTTAATATTCAACAAGAACTTGCACGCAATCAATCACGTCACTGTCAATACTAACGAAAGTGAAGTGAACTTAAAACCAAAAAATTTCTACACAGAAAATCATTTCTTGGGCAGAAAGTACTTGAAGTATTATTACATTTTAACTTGCTTTTGAAATAAAATTCAATTCCAAGTTTCATAAATGAGATAAAAAATCTGGCCCTAGTTGTAGATATCTCCAAGTTTCTTGCGATCTTTCACATCTGTGTCACGAATAACTAAAAACATCACAGAAAGATATTGCTCATCATGAAACTGAAGTGGCAACATCACAGAAAGAAAGCAAGGATTTGAAAATATAAAATAACTGTCTGGGACTATAAAGCATACATTGCTAGATACAATCTAAGCCAAGCCACTGGCTTGGCATTGTCAAACTGGTTAGGTTTAGGGTTGCCTATTAAAGTTGGAACTGAAAAAAGGTCACCAGAAACTGGGATACAGCAGAAAAGGTCATGATAAGATATGGCTTTTCCCTGCTTGGTCCTTTTATAACCTCTTCTGTCTGCCACTGACCAGATAAAATATCTTGCTGCAAGACACTGAATTAATTATCATATGGAGTGAATCAAATCAGAATAAAACTTTAGTAGAAATCCAAGACGGCTTTGAAGAAGGAAAGGAAGTGTACTGTGAAATACCTATAAAGTTACTGGATAATAAAACAAAAAACTTTGGCCTTCTTAATTAGATAATTGTCAGTCTGAATTGTTATCAACATGCCAACCTGCCAGCTTCTCAAGTGAGACAATAGCTTTCAGACACAATTCAGCTGCATTTCATAGCACTTTAAAAGAGCCAGAATCAGAACTACTGCACAGCTGTGATCAAGCTGAGAAAATCCTCACAAAGTCAGAAAAATCAGTATGTAAAACACTGACTCTTAAGACAGTTACACATAAAACAGGTCTAAAATAGTTCCATGCATAATTTTCACAGCGATATGCAATATATTACTCAAAGGGCCTAATGGTAAACTTTAGGTTAAATAACTGATCTAACAGGCAAAAAATCAATTTAATTTTCTACCATACATCTAAATTTTTTGTATGATTTAACTTATAATTTTTTAAACTTTTCACGCAGTGATGTAACTAATAAATAGTTGTAACTTTCATAGTATGTGTAATAAAAATGGTTTTTGCAAAATATTCAGCACTTCCAGTCCTATCCTATAAAATGTTAAATTAAATTTCAAATTTTTCCAACTGTGAGGGTTTTCTCAGGAAGGGTCACAATTGCAGAAGCATATTTCAGAAACAAATAACCAGTAACTGTAACAAAATAAGAACAAAAACGTCTGCTTCAAACCTTTCTTTAAATTAGATTTTTAACAGGAGCCCATCATATTTTAGACGATATCCATGTTTTGCAGTTGGACAGCAACTGCTTCATGTAACACACTCAGAGAACACGCCCGGTTCACAGCCGTGAAAGGCAGACAAGGTAGTATATTTCAAAATTTTGGGGCATATCTTAAGGTCTTCGTATTAGTTATTCCATCTACATATTTCTTGATATTTCCATCCTTACCTGTGTACGTATGGCGGTACATGTGATTTCTGTCACCGTCTCTGTGATTTTTGACAAGCAAAACTCCAGTTATTGCAATGCCTAAAAAATACAACCATTTCAATAACCAATAGTTTTACAGATGAAATCAATGATAAACAGTATCTGTAAAAGTTCTAAAAAAACCTGTTTTTATTTTGTTAGTTAGGTTAGTTGTTTGCACAACATGGTAGTCTACTTCACTGCTCTCTCAGACCCAACGACTGCCATTGTCAGAAGTCGAGTTTATTGTTCAAGTCTAAATATAAAAGGAAGAAAGGGGTACAGAGAGACAGTTATAAAACTTCTGAATGGGAATGAAAAATCAACTGCTAAAGTTGATGAGAATATAACAACTACTGCTTTTATAACACTGTATAAAGCCAGGCTCAAGAAATAAACAAATATTGCAAAAGACAGTCCTATATAAAATGATTGTGAAAATTTACAGCTGTTCTTGGGCAGTGTACCAGGAATGACCTCCCTCTAGAAATGCACCTTTCACAGTTCTCTTTTGCCAAGCCTGGGTTGGGAACGGTTGGGAGTAGCTATCTTGAAGCTGCAGTGTATAAATTTAGTAACCAGGGCTCAGGTTCCATAAGCAGCAGTGATCTTAGTTAGATCGGTTTTGAGCAAGACGTACAGAAGTGGCTCACGGAGCAAGCATTGTAGCACTGTGAATGGAAGTGCTATCCAAGCCACCATTATCCACCAATCCAAGAAAGAGCGAAGTCATTCCAAAGACTGACCTATGCTTCCATAAGAGCTGCTCAGTTGGGTCATATATTACAATAAAAGAACCATAATCTAATCTAACCTAAAGACTTTTATAGCACCATTATGATAATGTCCAAGGCATCAGTCTATGGTCGCTTCAAGTCAAAATCACAGTGAAAAATCATAAACCATCAGAGAAGCCGGGTCAAATTCAGACAGGTCAGAGAAACCAGAAGTCAGGTTATTGTGGATAAGCAAGTTGGAATAGATGTATTTTAAGCAAACAAAACGCAACAAAACAATAGGCAAACAAGTTATTTAAAGTCAAAATACAGTTTCTCCTATGCAAAGATGCAATCACTGCATCTCACTGCAGGCATAACTAACTTGGTTATTGCAACACAAACATGTGACACTCCTTCACATTCAAATTTAAATATTTAAATCTTTCTAAATACTTTCAAAATTAAAACAATTACTGGACACTTATTACTCACCTAAAGCTCCCATTGCAAGGGAACACACCAAATCAGGCACCTCGTGCCAACCTCTTTTCAGTAACGAAATTTTCTGAGCTGTAACAAAAACAGAGTAATGTAACAAAATGACAAATTATACAGCACCAATTTAACGATACTGAACATCCAAATGAAATAGATGCAGTGAAAAGGATCATTCTCAGTAATTCTCTTCTGTTATTTCTTCTATACAGCCATGGTCAAATTTCTAAGTACAGTGCAAGTCATTCATACAAAATGCAAGGATTAGTATGAACAATACATGATAACCAAATTTTGTCTGAACCATTTCTACAATTTCAGTTTTTTAAATTTTTAATATAAACAGATAGTGCAGTATCTGTGATCATTTGGCACAGCACTAGTAATGGGGGGACACACATTCAAACAAACTACACAAACTCATTTGATTCTTCCCTATGTGCTAATTAATTTAAAAGGTATTAAAAGATGAACTTGTAAACAATTTTAAAATATTACTTTAAAAACTTATGCTAATAAAGTTCAAATTCTCTGCTGATGATACTGTCATGATTCCAGAGATCAGTCATAATAAAGAGTAAGGATATCTTGAGGTGGCAAATATCTACTGCATGTACTTCCTATGAATGCAAAGGTCATCACCGATGCTGTGAGCTGGCAAGGTTACAAATAGTATAGGTCAAAATGTCATACACTGTAATTAAAGTCTAAACAACCAGCAATGCACATGCCCCCAAGTGCAACTTTAATAAAAATATGACCATTTCACACCGGACAAGCAGAGCCAGCTGTTGAAAATAAATCAACATTTCGTGTTATTCAAGGTTTCGCTGTACATTTTCTTCTGCAGGACAGATTTTTTGTGTTAAGTGATATTTTTGTGTTATCAGTTCGGTGATAAAGGAACTATTTCACATTAAAAACCATAGATGCTGGAGCGGACTAAGCATCCTATTCGTGTTAACCAACACTTCATGTTAAATGTTTTCATATTAAGTGTTTTCCACCATACTACCACAACAACCATGGCCAAATTTTAAGTACTACCATGCCATGATTCCAAACTAAGCCAATACCCAGATCTAAACTTTTCTTATAATGTTATGAATGGGGTGTTGTTGATAATACTAAAAAGAAATAAGCATGGCACAGCTCTGCATCACATTCAGTGGCAGAAACATATGCATCTTCTTAAACTCATTTTTCTACACTGCTGTTAACCCATTCACCCAATCACAACTCAAAATGAATTATGAATGTTGTCCCGATGGTCAAAAGAATCCCAAATTTAAAACAGCATGCTTGTCTTTTAACAAAAAGAATACCATTATTCCATCAGATCTTCATATGTTGCTAACATATATTGCCCTTATGATATTGGCTTGTTGCAGAAGCCTAAATTCATGACTATTTTTCTTGTATTCGGAATCGTCTAAAAAGAAAAGGCCGACTTGCCAACACGCAGTCTTGATTTAAATCGCTGTCTAGATCCACTATGTGCTCTAGCTTTCGCACGATTCCGTTCGTTTCGGCCTCTTGCGAACATTCATCCCCACCTCAGATTTTCTAAATCTGCGAGCGTTATAAGTGCATTAAATACAAAAAAAAAATAATATAAAATATTTCTCGGCAAGCATCGTTGTCAAGGTCAGGACAAAACAATTTTGTAGTGTAATAGCTCAAGAAATTTATGCCCGTGCTTTGCACATACAAAAACTAGTCACATGCAGCAATTTTTGAAAAAAATAAATTTAGGATAAAACGCGTATCAATACAACGCAGTCTTATAGCAAATATACAACAAAATAGCATCGGATAACTCAACCTCCAGTTCTAGCCGCCATTTTTACGACTGAGTCCCTGCCTCTGTTGTCTGGTTCTGTAGGGCATGTTCCAGATTTTAACGAAGTATGATAGCAGTATGCTCGAAGTGAAGTAAGGGTCACTAGAGTTTAGCAATAATAGTAATCGTAGGCTCAAGACTTCTCCAGTGCGTAACGAAAGCTAAGTTGCGGGAATCAGCTTATTTATAGGCACTTAGTCAAAACAGAATCGATAGGCAGAAGTGGTTCTGTCTCAAATCCTCTATCATTCCTCAGGATTTCCATTCAAAGATAAAGTTCCACCTTTTCAAGGAATCTTAAGCCGATTCAACAAATCCGTCGCAATCCCATTTCTCTCAACTTGCTCGTGCTGTCGCCATAACCGTCCCGCCCATCGAGAATAAACTCCCGCCAGTATTACAAAATTATCTGATCCATCATACAAATTCACCAACACTTCACATCTTTCGTTTCTGCCCTGGTCTTTTACTGAAAACTGAAAACATTACTTTTCCAAAAATCTTATCCTGAGTCTTCCCCTTTTCTTTTTCCTAACTTCAGTTTCAGGCACCATTCACCGAAATCGTCCGACTGTCTGTCTCACTGCCTGACTCCTGGATCTTGACCTGGAACCAAACCTTTTGCCCATCGATTTTGTTTTGACTGAGCGCCTTTGAATAAACTGGTTCCAGCGACTTGGCTTTCGTTGGGCGCTGTAGAAATCTCGAGATTACGATTACGATGGTCTAAATAAAACAATAGCGCTAAATAACGAGTGTTATGCGTTCTTTGTATAAATACACGGAAATCAGACCTATTTGAAAGTAGCTCTGAGCTTTCTACATAAAGAGTTCCATATAACTTGCCGAGTTTCGAGTTTAATATTGTGTTTTTGGTAATGGGTTGACGTTTTTTGTTGTACGTTTATGGATCATACGTCATTTCGCAAAAATTGTGTTGGATCATATAAAATAAGGTAGTTCAGTCTTGGTACTTTACGATTGAACTCTGAAGGTGTTTTCAAGTCGGAGATTTTCGTATCACGAACTCTTCAAATTATTTATAAATTTCGGAATTCATTTCGGTTAAAGACTGTTAATGAGGTAATCAGTGTAACCATTGATCGATGCCGAGAAGATCTTTATTATGAGATCAATTGTATCGATAGTATCGACTAGATTCAATACTCATGACGAATCTTAAAGTAGTACCGTGGGCCGGTTGAAATGTACCATTCGCATCGTAAACAAATGTCTACTTGTTATGATGATCTCGTGACACGACATTGCCTGGTTAACTACACTGATTAAGGCGTGCATAAAGGCGCTTCCAAGTGCGAGGATGCCGGTTCGCGTCTCGGTCGTGGCTTATTTCAGAGATTTGAATCTTGGTCTGGCACGGTCAGTTCACGGGGACCTTAAACGGCGTGGCTCCAAACAGGCAGCGTCTATGAAGGATCTCACCCGATAAATTCATTGAAAAAAGAAAAAAATAAGCTGCATCGAGGCCATACGGTCGATATAGAAAAACGTGTACTTTGTTTGTTGTGGACTTGTGATCTCAAATGTGTTAACGTTAAATAGCAGCACTTGATTTAACGACGTTCATACTGACGGTTTATAGTTTATCGCATTTCAGAGTAAGCTTTATTAAGCGCAGTACTTGTGGTGTTCACTATGGGTATTTATGGCATCAGCATTGTTTAGCAGCTTTGCTCTAGCAAACGTGGGGAAGTAAATAAATTATTTTGGCAACACAACTACACACATGGTGTTGGTGGTACAATAAAAATCACACATGCTTTGATGAGTTCTCTGCCTGTGAAAATCGTATAGAAATACGACATCGACATTGTACCTCGTTACTGTTTGATCAGCTAACAGTTTGACAAATGACAAGAAAAAAAGGATAGCGCAGCAGAGTATTTATGCTATAGTAGTTTCCTTCCAAAGATCACATGCGTGAATACATAAATTTGGGATCCATGGCTGCGACCATGTTATACCCAAATTCACATTATATCGGTGCATGCTATAGCTGGGGTCCAGTATTTATGTAATGTTTCGGGTGATTCAGCTCGGTGTATTTCTTTTGTACCTTAAGTTGTACCTGTTTAAATCAGTTAGAGAGCTGTGTAAGCAACACCTTGAGAGGTCCTTAAAAGGCACATTTTTTCACCTGGCTTATATTATTTGTTTTGATGTAGATCATACAAAGATCTTTGAAGTAAAATGGCAGATGTTGAAAGAATGCAGTTTTCCTCATTGGAGCAAGAAGTAATCCATTGGCGTGAACTTTCCGTAAAGTACAAAAACAGGTATAAGTTGCTGCTTGTCAATTACTAATTGTAAAGACTTCTTATTTTTAGTCTTTTCGTTAGCTTTGCAAAGTTGGTTTAATGCACATTGCTTGTTCCAGTGTGAGTACTGCTGTGTGTAGTCATGTATATGCTGAGATATTTATTTCCTAAAATAAGCCTTTAAAACTGGATTCAGTTTATGTGTGGGTGCTACTAGAATTTAAAGTTCAGGTTCAGCCATGTTGCAAGGCAACCCATGTGGGTCACCATTATTCCATTAGAATTCACAGCAGTGTTGATGCTTTGGAAAAATTAAGAATATTGCACCATTTAGGCTATAATTGTTGTGTACATCAAGGTCTTTATTCAGTGTAATTTTTTGCATTTTTTAGGTTTAAATTTTTTAAGGCTGCTCAGCTTCAGGTTGTGTCAGAAGTGGAATAGGAGGCAGTAAGAGCAATCAGTTGAAGACTACAGATTTCTTTATTGGTGAAATTTATTTAAAATTTTGTTTAAAATGTATGTGTGCTGGTTAAAGTGAAACTGTAATTGGAAACATCCAGAGTCGACCTGAGAATCAGGCTGTCAAAAGCATCGAATGGTTTGAGTTCTTTGGTGATTCATTTGAATATTTACAGTTGTTCTGGAGTCTTGTATTGAACTTTGTCATTAACTCTTGAAGAACTAACCATCATGTAGATAACTATAATTGTTTGGTCTTGTTTCAGCTATGAGAATGCTAAAGAAGAGTTGGAAGATTTTCAGGCCAGCAGCCGAGAACTTGAAGTGGAACTCGAGGCACAACTGACGCAGGCAGAAAACAAAAACAAGGAGTTAACAAGTCTAAACTGCCGACTTCAGACAGAAGTCGAAAGTCTCAAGGTACAACTGCAGCTGAACAAACAGCCCAGGATATATTTCATCTATTGTGTCATTTAGCTATAAATCTTTTATTTTATGCTGCAAATCTATGGTTTAATATGCAGGAAAAACATCTGAATGTTTTCTCTGTGTATTTTGAGAAAAGTATTTGTTGGATGTTGAAACGATATTTATTAACTTAACCAATATGACTACCATTGTTTAAACACAAAGGATTATATTCAACGAATAAGATGAAAATATTTTGATATTTGTTTGATGACAAACAACATTTGTGACATGCTCTTGATTTTATTCCGTTTGCTTTTTAGGAAAAACTCGAGAAGTTACAATCATCAAGTTTCAGACAGGTATCTGAGTTGGAGACACAGCTTGCAAAAGCGGAGGCATACAGCGACCGCATGCAAAAATACATCCGTGAGCTTGAGCAGACAAATGATGATCTTGAACGAGCAAAAAGGTATGTAAAGTGACACGTTTGTCTAGCACCAAGACTTCAAATTATTATTTATCTTAATGCATAGACATGATAGAACTTATTGTACCCTTCAAGCTGACTTTAGCCATAAAAGCAATTAGCTTAGAATTTAGGTTAAAAAAATTGCTATATAATATTCTAATTATGCATGCCAATAAGTCTACAGTTAGAAGATAAACTTGTAAGTGTATAGAATTGACAGGTGGCTACTTGAGCCTGCACTGATGGTCTATATTACTAATCATTTCAGTGAAATTGTTGCAGTAGAGATAATTTCAGCCAGTGTTTACGCAGATGACTGACCCTTGGTCTAAACCTTTGACCTACTTTTATGTGTTCCAGTCAAATAATTACTGGATGTTTTGGTTTTTGTAGGGCAGCGGTTGTTAGCTTAGAAGATTTTGAAGTGCGTCTAAATCAGGTTAGTAAAAAAATGTATTCTCAGTTTATCTGTTGTCTACCTGATCACCTGTGAGTTGTTTAAGAAATGCTCCATAAATTTACAAGTCTAGCAAATATTAATAAACTAGATTTCTTTTATTAATTAAAAATTAATATTTCTATTGTTTATCTTGGTAATGTAAATTTTCCATTACAGTATTTATTCTGTATTAAATCATTAAACTATTTAAAATAGAATTTTTAAAGCTGCCTTGTTTTTGCAATAAATGCCTAGACATTTTGATGCTATGATTTACCCATTGGTCTTGTGATTTGAACTTTGTAACACCTGTTCATAATACTCATTTGATGTGGCCGGGTAAAGATTTTGTGGATCCGTTTCTATTGTCTGCAAGATCCTACCTGCAGTTGCTTTCTCCAGCTGTGAAAGAATGTTTCATTCACTTCAAACTCTTTGCTTATGCAAGTGAAGTGTGCCTGAGAATGGTTAAACAATGGATGCAGTCTCTACATAAATACACACATTTGCAGTTAAGTGCTACTGTGGTTGTAAATTGCAGGCAATTGAAAGAAATGCATTTCTTGAAAGTGAACTTGATGAGAAAGAAGATCTCGTAGTGTGTGTTCAGCGACTAAAGGATGAAGCAAGAGGTTGGTAACACATAAATAAGATGATTGATCATCAAATAATTGTACTCACCTGACCTCACTGCAGTTCTGGAAATTAATTATACTGGTTAAAGTGAGTAATTGTAATGATTCAGGTTTGATTAGTAATTCAACCTATCACTCAGTCATAGTTATTGCTTAGATGAATAAAATTCTGATGTCCCTGCGTTATATAGAATGATCCAGTACAAGCCCAAACCAGTAAAACCAATTTTTTAAAATCAGAGATAACGATTGTCAGTGTTCATACCATTGGGGATCCGTCTTGATCACGATTATGTGTACAGTGCTGTCTCGTTTACTCATGGAGCCAAAGTCATGCAGTGAACCATGGTTTAGAGGGCCCTTCTGAAATACCACAGTGTACGATTTACGTAGTTTATGTGGCTGAAGAGCTCAAAGACATAGGCTGTCTGATGTGAAGGCACTAGCACCTTACTTTGCTACCAGAAAATTTTGTCCAATTACTTTGAAAGGCCACATTGCTGTCTTGTTATAGGCAGAAGTGATTGTGACTTAACAGCAAACAATTCATGTTTCTGGCTACATTAATGTCTGTTTCCAGACATTATTTTAAAGTCGAAGTCTTTTCAGTTGGACTGCCAAGCCTATCGGTACACAGCTGTTGTAACCTTGGCTAGGAGCAGCTAAGCTCCGGCTGGGGACAGAGCTGGGCTGCCTGTGGCCAGCGAAGGTACAGGTACCATTATCTCAGCTACAGCTGCTACTAGGTGTGGTCCCTTTTTCCATATGGGGGGGATGCAGCTAGAGTAAGTTCACCTACTTTTGAACTATACTGCCCCCATAGGCCTTAAAGCCAACTGTTGCCAGTAACTGTTGCTGCCCAGTAAATCGACTGTTACAGCTGACGTGGGCTGTCTAATGTAATGAAGATGAGACTGAATATTAGCCATTGCAGCTTGTGTTTTGATTATACTTTGTGCTAATGCATTTTGCCTGTGAAAGATGTATCGTTGGGATTTTGTATTTTGAGCTCAACTTTATTTATTGCCAAATTAATGAACTGAATATGAGGTACTGATAAATGTTCCTGGGGGCTGAGACAGTAAAGTAATGGGCTGTAATCAAGTTGTTACAGTGTTGGCCATGATTTGGCAAACGTACAAGTGCCGTTGTAGGTGGTTTCAGATAGACTACACAGAAGCCTTCTCCTATTAGCCATTTATTATAATATAATTATAATTTAGAATAAATTGGGATATTGGATTCAAACTTTATTTCAGCTGTATGATGTGACTTCATTATACCTTCTTGTTATAACACAGTACTTGCTACAGCACCAAAAGATAACTTAATGATGTTGCTGAGTGGTATTTGACATTTTCTGTTCTGTAGACCTTCGGCATGAACTTGCTGTTCATAGTAAGCCTGAACATGAGGAAAAATCAGACAAAGAAGTTGAAGAAATGGAAATAGAAACCCAGTCGGACGCAAAGGTCCCGAAAAGCCATAAAGACATTCTTCAAGATACACCTTCTGGTGACAATATTCAGTCGAGCAAAGTAGAAACTATTCCAACTAAAACTGAAACAGTTACACCATCAAAAGCCAGTTATCAGCCAAATGTTGAGGACGCGATGAGGCAACGAATTGAGTTGGCAACTCCAGGCAGAAGTAAGCTGCAGTATTTTTTAAAATACATTTTAGATCTTGATGTAATATAATGCAGACCGGATATTTGTACATTTCTGTCACACACGTAGAGTATAGCAAATATGATGGTTTTGCATATGGATATGAAGATCCTATTGTTCAAAGTCCTTGCTCTTTGTAATGAAATGAGTACCCAGATATTGTTAACCCTTTGCCCTCCAGATGTTTTTAGCCAATCTGGCTCTTGCCAGATTTTTTGGGGTTATGATCCAATTTTCCTGTGTAAGGGTAAACATAATATTTCAGCAACTACTGAAGATAGAGTTAAAGTGTAGATGTGAAATATGTCCAGAAATGAATATTGAAAAAGCCTATGTCATTTAATTGATTGTATGTGATTGAAGAAAGTTTATTATTTGTTTATTTTATAGATATGGCAAGTCAGAAAAGCATGGTGTAGCATATGTGTTCTAAAGCAGCCATACATTGTCTTTTTATATTCTGCCAATGTTTTAAATAAATATATGTTACTAATAGTTGGGATATGTATCCAAGCTTTGTCCTTTGTTCCTTCAGTTATGTAGTTTTACTTCAGGTCAAAGTTAAAAGTGCAGTTTAGGTGACTGTCTGTGTCGTGGCAGGTTGGTATGTAGACCATCATTTTTGAATGCACCATTGCTTACTTTACCACTCACATCACACTCTGAATTGAAGTTTATTGAATCACCAACAACCAGCAATCTAAACAGTTACAACAGTTTCACCTAAAATATTACAAGTGTTGGCATCAAAAGGATGTCCCACTATAGTATGGATTACATAATCGATATACAGGCGGTTAATACAATACGGCATGTAAGCTCATACTATATTCTAAGTCAAGTTTACTCTGGATGGTATGTAAATGTCCAGTGGTCACTGATATTAGTGAGGCATTGACAGACTTCACGTGTGGGCAGAAGGTGAAGATTTGGCAAAGAATCAAAGTTATTTACTTGTGCTGAAGGCAGTGCCTTTTAGACAAAATAGACTTCTTGTGTTGTGCGGCACGATAAATCTCAAGCCAGGCATCTCCAGGTCAAGTTATGTCGACCAGTAACTTTTGCAGAGGCAGTTTTACAAGTCCCTAGAGCAAAATGAAAGTACTGCATAATAACATGCTACTGTTTAATGGTGTACATTATTACATTAAAGTATTTAGCCATCAGTGGAGTCACGGGTAACTGAGTGCTGTTCAGAATGGACTCGGGTACCCAGGCTGTAGCTTACTAAAATTTTGACACCCCTATATGAGGTTTGTGTACATAATTTAGGGATATGCATAAAATTATTGACACAAATACCATCTTGGTTGCTTATACAGAAACATTGGAAGGTAATTATAACTTCAGATTTACTGTTTTGATGTTGTTCAATGTTGTGCATTGTGATGCATGTGGAAATGTACAAAAGGCCTTTTTAAAGGTCTTTACTGATTATAAACACTACTGTAAATATCATTTTACTAATTCTATTGGAGTTTTACTGTTGCAGTGCAGCACAAGCTAGCCATTAAGCAGCTACCTGCTTTATAATTAATAGATTCCAGTTTCATGACCGCTTCACCTATAAACACTTCAACGAGAATTTCCGCGCTCAATATAGTCAGCGATCTTCTACGAAAAGTTGGGGTAGGAGAACATTTGTATCACTTGCGGTGTGTAATGCTTGACGTTATTGTGTGAACATCTGCTTTACGTTTCCTATTCAGTTTTTAGCTCATTATCAGAGCATTGATGTTGACTAGAGGTCAACCTGGTCCTTTGCAGTATGTGCTTGTTCTTTCCCTTCCTTTATCCTTAATAACCATTCAGGTGTTGAAAGTCACTTCTGCTTAATTTACTACAAGACAAAAAGAGCAGATGATTGAATGTTAGCCTTGGTTACTCTGTGCTTATATGATTGGAGAGTTGCAAAAGTTTTGTACAGTCCAACAATCATTCCTTAATTTGGGTCTTACTAACAGCTTTAGTGATTGGTATTTGCTGGAATTATTATGCAAATGATTGCTTTATTAAATAAAGGCTAAATCTGTGTGACAACCGACAGATCAATAATTTCTAACCCCCAGACAACAGGGTGTGTTTTTTGAAACAGCGTAACTTTTGTAATTGCAATGTCTTTGTAAAGTTTTAAGATAAATGCAACTTTTTAACAATTTCATGAAATGTTTTATTTTTAGTTTCAGACCATTTTTCTAGGTTTTACATAAAAGTTTTGTTGAATCTCAGTGCACAGCCCATAAGAAAAGGGCTATTTTTACATTCTCAAGCCTTTAGCAAACTTTTATGTAACACCCTGTCAGCTAGCTGTCAGCACAAAAGTTATAGTTGGCTTGTAATTGATGATAATATAATGACATCTGTTAATTAATTATATTGTTTAACAAAGCGTAAGAGTAGTTTTTTAAGACATTACATCATAAAGATGATAAGTTATTGGAGCAAAATTTGGAACCACCTGCCTCAAATAATTACAGTGAAATTGGTGTGACTGGCAGGGGTTAAATATGCTTTACTACAGCATGACCTTCAAATGGTTAAACTGCTGATTACTTGTTTCATTAGTTGATTGCACTTTTGACTAGTTTTTTGTTTGATATTGTAGGCATTAGAGTCGAAGCTTAACTCATGCCGTAACACTTCCTACAACCAAAACCCATCTGGTCAACGAAGTCGAGACAGAAATTCGCCGGGGAGTCCAACAAACTCACCCAGGTATTGGAAGCTCATGCTGGTCTTTGATTGGCTAATGTAGAGAAAGAGAGAATAGTTGTTCTATGCAAAGTTTGAGGAAAGATTGGTCTTTGAAAAAATGTGGATCAATAAATGTAAAAATTATGTTTATGTATTGCTCGCATTATGTACAAACGCATGTGCGAGTGTAGACATGCGTGCACAACATCTCTGATTGTACCTGAAGATGATGTCATATGAGGTGGTGTTTACTGCCTTTTTGCCATTTGGTGGTCACTTTCAAACAGGGGTCTTATTCTGCTCTACCCTGATTTTGGACTTGTTCTTACCGAGCTGTAGGTAGCACTGTTGTAAGTGCTAAGCACTGGGAATCGGTGTGACTTTGCGCGCGTTACAAATTTTCGTAATAATAATAATAATATTATTATTTTAAAAAATATTGCAGTTGCTTATGCAAAAGCTGCTGACATATATGGGTCGCTGAAGTTGTGTAATTGGTTTCTACGTGGCAATTATTTCAGTTGGCCAGATGTCCTTCGGTTTGCAGCATTCATGGGTCCTAAACCAGATGGTGCTAATCCATGATAATCTACTAGGTTTTACTTTTGGTTATTTGCATTTGTGTGGTTAATTTGGCTTGTATTTTTGTCTGCATTTGCCTTGACTTGGCTGCCAGTGATGATTGTTTTTAGTGTTAACAGTATAATGGCTCTGTTGATCTGTCAAAGCATGCATAAAATAAGCTAGACACTACTGTTTATTCTTCGTTGAAACTTTACACCTGTGCTTCGTTTTATCTTTTTCAGCATTGTATTTGAATCTCGGCCATCACGTGGTCTTAGGGTTTTCCATTTCTATATTTGGATTCTTAAGTTTGAATTCAGATGGAGCTAAACTTCACCTTGCCTATATTTTGAAGTCATATACATGTAACTGTAATTTCTCAAATTTCATTTGCAGTTCTGTCTATTTTAAAGCTCATTTTCAACATGTGGCACAACTACGTTACAAACCATCTAAGCAGGACATCTTCCAAATTAATCCAGTGTACTACTGCCTTTGCTACAAACTCTTCCACTGTTCATGTTCTTTGTTTTACTACTTTACATCATTTTCCACCTTATTTTTATTGATTTCATTGTAGTACATTGTTGTGTAAGTAACACTTGTTAAGCACTTCATGTTTATACTGTTATCTGTAACTATGCAGATGCATGCTGTGTAAAATTAACAAACTCTGGCCACGTTTCGTTTATAACATATGTAAATGTATTCTAACAAAGCATGATGCAGCCTTTATGTATTGTGCCTGCTTTTGGTTGAGTATTTGTATGTTTTGTGTTCGTTTTCTCTCACAGTATTAGTTTATGGCTTATTCTATGCATACGTGAAAATGTCTTGAAGATGCTTCAGTTTTTACAGATATTTGAAATAGTTTCTTTACCTTGTGTAGGAATTTTATTATTATTAGTAGCAGTAGTGGAATCAGCAAGAGTATTAACAATAGTAGTGGTTTATAACCATTGTCATCATGTTGATTTTTATATTATTTGAAATTTTAACGGCTGAGTTTACATAATTCATCCTCCAACTTTCCTAAAATTGCTTCATGATAATAACGACCATGAGAAATGAGCAACTATTTCCTTTGGGTTGCTAAGTCACTTGTTATAAGTTTTACCTAATTATTGATTAATAAAAAAACTGGAGGATGAGAATGGCATTACTGCTATAATTGGTTTGCTTTCATTTTTGAACTTTTGTCAAAATCATCTTGTCTGCTGAAGAGCGTATGATTGGATGCCAGTTTGCAAGCCTTTACTTTGTGTCCTTGATCAAAATAGGTGCTGCATACAAAATTTCAGGTTATGTTGGCACCATGATCAATCACCATGAACAAAAATTACCTTTGAGCAAGCTGCGGTATTTGTACATGGGGTTGACTGAGCCTTAAAAAGCGCTGCTTCACATATTTGCTGTGTTTACTTTGTGTAGTACTCTCTGAATTTATTCTGGGTGGAAGTGTTTAAATACAGCTCACTCTTGATGTTACAAATTCTTTTTGTTTTGTTTTTCAGTTCAAAGCGAGTTAGCATTGGCTCTGGACTCCCAATGGGTACGTCGGTTGGACAGAGTGGATACGTGCAGATAACCGTGTAGTTTACACAGCATCAGACTCTGCATAATTGATTTTTTTTATTAACTAACGATAAGTCCAAGGTTTTAGGGCCGTACTCTGTCACTGTACAATGTATCAGCATTAGTGTACCAATAATAGTTGATAAATTATGCTAAGTGATTGTCATGTTTGCTGATTTTTACTGTTTTCTAATTTCACGGTTATAAGTTATAGAATACCCAAGTTTTAAAGCATTGGCAGAAAACTGGCAGTCAGTTATACTTGTCTGCCAAGATAGGTAAGGTAATTACGGAATTGTTACATGCCATCATCCACTGTAGTTGGTAGTTACAATAATGAGTATTTATACAGTACCATAGCACAACAGTCTGAGAGGAAATGACACTGAATGTGAATCAAAGGTGAACAGATGCATGAGAATTATAGCTGCGATTTGAGTGTCCTGTGGTAGTGCATTTCCACATATTCATAGAAACTGCTTCTGTGGTTTTGACCCATGTGGGTGTTACAGTAAGTTTTTGCCCAAGGTAAATGCGTGCAGGGTACAGTCCAGCAAATGCACCAGGCTGAGTAAGGAATGGAGAGTTTCTCATTTTGCAGCAGTGAAGGTCAGTTTCCAAAGCTTATCAGATGTATTGCTAAAAAAGAGTGACATAGAGATGAATTGTGGGCAAGATTTACGAATGCTGCCACTTGTGTTGAATGATGCATAAAATGTGTTGCCAAATAATTCAGAATGCTGTTTCATCACAGAATAGACATTGGCAACTGATTAATATGATGCAGACTAGTTTTGGAGATTTCTCAACCACTGTCAGAAGCCTTGTGTAGGGCAGTTTTATTAAAGACACTCCATCAAGTCTTAATATTAGTTAGGAGAGTTGTCTGGGGATGTTAATGTGTGTGGTCATTATGCTTGATGAATGTGAATACGTTTAACGGTGACTTTCTAGTGGCTTTTACAGAAACTACTCAGAGATGCTGCATTTCACTTATGATGTTTTGTAATTTATTTGCTTAGTGCTTCTTCAAGAAAGCAACTCAGTAATTTATCTTTGGCTTGGTGCTATAATGTGAAACATTGCATTTCAAATATGAGTGGTCACAAGTTGTTTCTGAAAAGCTTGTTTCTGATGAATTTTGTAAATTTACAAAGTTAAAGTTAAAAGCAGCATATGAGTGAGAGTACACTTGAAGTCCAAAATAAACCTCAGTCTGGGATTTGATTACAGCTTCATCTTACTGGATGTGATGGCTAATATAATAGATAATTCAATAAATGACATTTTAATTTCAGTCTTAAGTTTAAACTATAGCATTGATCTTTAAAGTTCTTTTCCCTTTTGGCCTGAGTTTTAAATAATCAAATCTCAATCAGCCATTGCTGTCGTGCCAGAACTAAAAACCACCAGATATACTGATATTGTCAGTTATATGATGGGACTGCATGGGAAATTTTAAAATCTTCAGTTTCTTGTGATCGTGACCACATTAAAAGGTAAGGTATCAGATATGTACAGTCCTCTGAAGTGTGTTCTCTGTATCCATGGATCTTGTTGAAGCGCAGATAACACAATGTTAGCCAGAATTCTTGAATGATTAAACAAGTTGACCACGTTATTTGTCAAGTTCAAATACGTATACTGCTATACCTGTATGCATGTGTTTTGATTTGGGCTTATTTAAAGAAGAGATCTGACTAACATAGTAAAGTAAAAGCACAGGAAGCAGAAACATGCTCCACAGTCAACACTATAACTTTGGTACTAGTATCATTTGAATACATAAATTACGAAGTGAACATGTAAAAGCTTTTCAGGACAGCCAATATAGTCTGTCTGTAAGACGTTGGAATGATGGGTGGACCAAACGAGAGAGGACAACCCCATAAGAATGGGTAGACAACATAATCAAATGGTATGGAACATCTCTTCTGGAGCTGAGCCACACTGCACTGGAAAGACAGCAGTGAGAACGGCATCGGACACCCATGAGCGTCGAGCCTATGGTTTATGCTGATGATGATGAGTTTTTATTTAGCCAATGAATCAGCCAGACCAAAACAAAGGCAAACAGTAAACTAAAACACCTCCGTAGTAATACATAAATTAATTAGCAACAATATCAACAAATTGTAATTGGCTGTAGCGCATAAATTAATAAGTAAATGTCACCTGCTTGGAGAAAAGGAACCAAATCTGGGGTATTTACAGAGAAAACCAAGTTCAAATGTAAGTGTATATGGGGTCATTTTATAAAATTGGTTTTACTGGTTTGGGCTTGTACTGCAATGTAATGCAGGGACATCAGAATTTTATTATTATTGAATAAGTTAAGCTTATTTACATGATAAAAATGGTCACTGATAAACCGTATCAAAAGTGAAGCTCAACTTATTTTCTTTTTATTTTACTTGCTCTTTTTTTAAATGGGTCAATATTACAAGCACAGAACAGGCTTTGCTGAGTTGATACATTCAATAGTTTATGATGATTTACCTCTGGTTAGAATAACACTAATTTGTATAAAGTCTTGGTTGTATACTTATGATTACAGCATACTTATTGAGGTTAACATTAACAAATTAAAGATATGCTTTGTAAATTGTAGGTAAATTATTGCTGTTTAACTTTTGTTTTGCGTTATGTTTAGCAACCTGTGGTGGTTGATGTTTACATCAGACAGGCCTGAATGAAGTTAAGGTTTTTAATGACTGGCTGAACCCTTAGGGTACTTTTTCCAGTGAAGTAATGTATCTAGTGGAGCTTGTTGGTAGCATTTTAGTGTGTACACTTTAATATGTGAGCATAATCCAGGCAGTGACCCGACTAAAAGCACGCCACCAGTGTTCCAACTGCAGGGAAGGTGGACACAGAAACATCACAATGCCTCAAGTGGAAACACTATGTACTGTCCTGCACCCGGTGAATTTAATCTGAGACTGAGTTGGTCAGTTGAGTGGTTTAGAGTATACATAGAATTAGCTTATTCAGTTGGCAGAATAAATTTAATTCTGATTAATAGCTTTTGGACCTCTAGTATAATGACTATTGAATGCAAGTCTGTTTTACTTTTGTTCTAGATATTTTCAATGATTCTATGTGACATTTCAGTAGCTGGCTGCGTGAAAAGTTGTAACGTGGTACAAATGAAAGTTTGCAATCCATACCGAGACTTATTATGTAACATGTGTATAGTCTTAGCTGTAACTGTGCACGACTTTTTGAGCTGTGGGTTTTTAAATGTCTGCATTTTCGATGTTGGTTTTCTAGAAATGCAGTTTTTAGATGGCTATTTTTGGAATTTTCTTTTAATAGGCTTTTGGGGACATAATGAGATAACATTTGACACATTTATTTCAAAACTTTCTACAAACCTAAGGGCATATTCAGTCCAGAAAACCTGCATGTAGTGCATTCTCCCTATGGGTCACAAATGACAACTGGCTCTCCTTACAATTCCTATATAGCCTAAAGCTCAGACCAAAACTTAACAAAGTTGAAAGACAGTAAAATGGAAAACAGCTCTATCGTGTTGCGTAAATTAAAAAGTGAAACCACCAGTAAATTGTAATTGGTCTTAAGTTTCATGCAGCCTATGATTCAGACAGATCAAACCTTAATGAAGTTGAAAGACAGTCAAATGTCACGAATATGAAATGCAGGTTTGCTTAACCAGACTAGCAACTGCTGAATGCATAACAGTTATGCTGGTATATTTCCAGCATACAGATAAGCGAAGTTCAGCAGTACAAACATCACGACCACTGACAACTTCTAGCCTGCATGTGGTCAGTGCTTTGATTTCATTAAAAAGGAATATACCCAAAAGCCCAGGCAATTTTAGTGAACTACATTATGGGCCAATATTAAAGTTAAAATTATGGAATGAAAACATGCTATTATTGTAGCACCATTGCAAGGTTCTTGTAAGGCACTATATAGATTTGTCAATACATCCATTCATTCAGAGTATTATTATTATTTTAAAGTTATTAACCCACTAATTTATTAACCAAGCATAACACCCTGTTAAAACCATGGACACATTACAGTAAGCTAGGCACTAAAAATGTCTCTGAATAAAAAACTTGAAGGAAAATTGTCCAAATATTACCTATAGAACTTGACAATAATGTAACAAGTAGTGTAACAGAGCTGTGTCACATAGCTGACTGGTGCACAGACATTAAAAAATTTCTTGAAGATAATATCACCAACTGCATTTTGAAGTCCAAATGTATCTACTTGATGTCTGAGCAGTTGTAAACAACAAGTAAATTTAAAAATAAAATAAACCTGGGTGGGGTAGCTCTATTGTGTTCACAGTTTAAGCCTGCCAATTTTCCACTGCCTCAGGCTACAGTCGGTGCCCACATTCATCATGTACAGTTTATATATAAAATTAAATATATATTAAAGACATATATTAAAGCTGATATATACTGAAATATTTATGTATAGGATTTAAACCCTATACTGATTAACATGGAAATGACAGGAAACATGTACTGGAAAATAAATTGTGAGAAATAGGAATGCACAATGTGTATATCGAGATTATCATGTTTAGCCATAGAATGGGTAAGTTAGGTGAGCATATATCAAGAATGTTCTATTCTTCAATGCATAGCTGTGGTACTTGGTGATCAACACAAGAAGAAACTACTCTCTCACTGTCAGCATTCTGGTTGCTTTGTGAAAGGGGAACAAGTTGATAGACCTCCTCTTCTGCAGAAAGGCTGTTCTCCATGGATTGACCCAGTTCTCTCAGTAAAGTTCCATGAAATTTACTGTAACTGTGATCAAGAATGATGTGGGTAAAAAGGTTGTTGGGTGTCTGAAGATGCAATGCTGAGCATGGACTGATGCAGGTATCTGCAAAACACTTTAAACTGTTCGGCTTGGACTCCATGCTACTGTCTTGGCGCCTTGCAAAGGTTTTGCTTCCTTGCCCAAAACCTGGATTGTCATTTTCATTGAGAATTTCTTTTTTCCAGTTTCCCAAGTCAGCAGGTGCTGTAGCCTGATGGTGTCTTAAATATTCATTCTGGTTTTCTAATTCTATGTCTGACACCAAGGCACTTGAGATGCGAGGATCCCGAAAGTTGAATATGAGATCTTCGGCGTACTCTGAAAGCCCCTCGTCAATTGTTACATGGGTTTTCTCTTCCAGCGCACTGCAGTCATGGAGCTCCTGGTCCTTTTTGCTGCCAACTCTTAAGCTTAGACATTCCAAAGCGTCTTCATCACAAGTATCTGAAAGAACCTCAAAACAAGTGAGGTCACTACTGAACTGGCTAGGCACCAGATACTGATCCGAATATCCTCTGAAATCCTGCATTATTAGTAATAATTCTTCAAATCAAAATTGTTTCTGTAGACTGTAGTTCTGATGAGATTTGACTAGACAAAATAAGAATAACAGTGTAGAGAATTAACACGTTTGTGAGAACTGGTAAAACTGTCTAGTATGAAAGCTGCGGCATTGCCTACAGTTGCATCTAATTACAGTATTGCATAAGACCACATTAAAGTCACATTACCGTAAACCATATGAGGACTGTTAGGTGTAACACACCATCCCCAAACCAGATGGGTAACTCTTGACTTGTGGTATCGATGGATGTGATTATCATATAATGAAGATTTTCGAGACTGATGTCACATACATGATGCCTGCACAGACATGTAGTCTGCATGTGCTCAACTTAATACTAAATGCTTGAAACTGCATTGGCTTCCAGGGCTGCTCCAGACCCCTTAGTCGTTAGGAGCTTTGCGCCGTGCATTCGCTGTCCTAGACTCTCAATGTCATCCTATGCTGGCCTGGTTAGTTCATTGCTTAAAACGTACGCCAAGGCGCCTCTGTGCGTGAGGTTGCCGGTTTGCAACCCGACATTGGTTTATTTCAGAGATCTGAATCTCGGGTTAGCACAGTTATTGCACAGGGATCTTAAATGGTGTGGCGCCCATTCGGCGGTGTTTAAGTTGAGGTCGTATACGGTCGCTATAGAAAACCGTGTAGGCTACACTTACGTTTTATGGAAATAAAAATGCAATTGGAGCAACTCTGGTAGCAGAACATTTTGTTCCTTTTGGGTTTATCCATTGACACCTATGCTCAAAATGACGTCCCGTGACCCTTACCACGGGTTTTTGCCTCTGGACCAGTGGGCTCCGCTCTAGAACCCCGTAAGGCTAACGCTCGTCTTACAGCCCCCTGAAATCCTAGACCAGTCCTTGGCCTAACCGAAGGAAATGCGCGTACGGCAGAGTCTGCAATTCGCAGCACTGACCATAAACATCGGAGACGAATTGTCGTAATCCACTCCTCTGACTGGGTTGCCTGACTTTACTGTTGTTAAAATAGCTCATAAAACCTAGTTTGAAATACTGACGCTCTGTATTTCGGCCTACCTGCGCCAACGAAGTTCTTATCTTTGACTCTTTTGGTTCTGCCTGAATTAAAATGTAAATGTTATTTTTCCGACATCTTTTGCTAAATCGAAAGCGAAGCAGACGATAGGAAAACATGACGTCAAGCATATGGTAGTCTGGGCTGAAAGTCGGAAACTCAGCCTCTTAGATGTGTTTTTATAGCGCATATCTGGCCATCGTAATCTCGTGATTTCTACAGCGCCCAACGAAAGCCAAGTCCTTGGATCTAATCAGACGCGTAACACACTCGGCGCTGTAGGAACATCGTAGCCTAATCTAGGCCTTAGTGCTCCGTTGGAGTGCGGATATCCGAAAAAGGGGATGGGGAGGGTAATGTCAGATGCACACAAGTTCTTTTCCTAGCAAAAAGTCGTTGTTGGATAATTTTCGTCTTCATATTTTATGTTAATCACAAACTGTTGAACCTTGAAAGTGACTCACAATTTAACTGAATATCATTTACAGCCAAACAAAGGCAGCAAACGAAGTCATAAAACAGCAAACATGCTTGGCTAAAGACAATTTAATTTTCAAATTACACATTCCATTTTTAGAATTCATTTAGCGTGAATAAGCCTGAGTGCAAAGCTCGAGTCTACGAGTCTCGACTGATGCAAATTTTCAGCTATATTTTCCTGGTTAATTTCTTTACCTAATTCTGTTATACTCCTGTTTTCTTTGGAAAAGTTAGACTTGTTAAATTCATTAAGAAAGTCCACGAATAGGAAGGATGGGTCACAAACTGCGGCCAAGGGGAGGGGATGTGCCCATACCTTAAGAGCAAGCACATCTGTCAGAGGGTCAGAGACCCTGTGCAACTACCTCCATTTATTTGGGTGAAAAATGGAAAACCAAGGACAGAATAAATAGACACTGCAGGACTTGCTTGGCTAACAAATAACAACAATTCCAACCATCCTTCTCCAATGTTCCATCCCAAGGCTCTACCAGGAACTGGCTAGTTATATATTAATTCAACACATGTAATATTAATATATAAAACTGTTTTTTTCTAGAGGATAACTAATAAACTTGACTGACACACAAGAACATTATACAACAATCCATATGAAGTATACACGTGCAACATGACATTCATTTCATCCAACATTTCCACAATCAAATAAATAACAGCTTAGTAACCAAAAAGCTACAAAATGAGGACAAAACACGACACTGTTGCTTCTCTTGCAGCCCCGTTAATTGGCAACAGTCGGTCAACTGTGAATCAGCGAGTATGGTCTACAGTTCGTTGGATGAAGAAGTCCTGTAACCATTCACAAGATGCTGCACCAACCAACAGGAGGCTGAAATGCAGTTCCACAGCCAGCTGCAGCGATATCTTCAGTCACCTTCTGCAAAATTACAACAAAGTGAACCATTTGCTTATCAGTAAGTACATCACAGCATGCAAATGCTCACTTAATAAATGTATCTATAGAGGTAATAAAGGTAAAGCTAAGCACCTCTATAGAAACTACAAACAGTTAAAATTTCTCTCTACTGTCTAATTCTGGTATCAGCATTTAATTTTGTACATCGTCCATTTATTATTTATTATTGAACTCTTGGGTGTGCCGACATTTGACATTGTAAAGCACCCTTGAAGTAGCTTGCTACTGATGATGCTGTATAAATTGTCATTAAAATTACAAGCTCTGCAGAATCATAAACTCAGGGTCGAAGGTTTTTCTGGCTGACAGCAATTCAGCAATAGGAAACATTTTAAAACCATTTACTTTATGTCTGTACTCATCTACCAACTGAATAAAGGACAAAGGGCTGAGTGGTACCAAGCGGTGTGGTATTTCACAGGTGGTCACCAATCTGAGTGATAAACCTGGCTTGATGTTTAACTTAACTGCCTTCCAGCATTGTATCAACAATAAAAACTGGTCATCATCTTTGAATACATAACCCAACAACCTAAGCACTGTCTCTCTGGGACTAGAAAACTGTTGTGTCTGAAGTTCTTTTGCGTGGTTAGCTTGAGACTATCACAGTTTCAGTGAGCCATGATCAACAAGCATTACATACATATATACTGTCAGTAGACAATCAGCATATGCTTCACAAATTCCATGTAAGTTACCTAACTGGAGTTAGGAGTTTGCAAATTTGTTTTTGGCAGCTCCAACTCAAAGATTTGCAGAAATGATACACAGCTTACAAGACACTAGTGCTGTAGAAGTCCATGAACTAGAAGTAAGCAAATTCACAAGTATATCCAATACCTTGTCATAAAAACTTTCAAACATGTGCAGCAATTCTACGCTATTGCAAGCTTAGTCATTTTCTGAGGCAAGACTTCTTCCCCAACCATGAAGTCATCCTATAAATTAAACAGATTTAAACTTTAAAAATGTCTTTATAATTTTCATAGTTTACAGATATACATCTTGAAAATAAATTGTGTAATGCCTCCAAATTGGTTAGCTGATTTGTATATGCAATGGGAGGTTCATATATAACAAATCATAACTTTGTTTTGTGCCACTGTAAAGTGAGTTACAAATTCTTAACAAAAGCAAAGTAGAACTCTAAATCACTATAAACAGTGGTGTTAAACAGATATAGCAGAAAACAAAAAATGTGTGTCATCACTAGAATGGAAGTAGCAACTGGAAACTTAAGTGGTAGCACTTTTTAGAGGTTCTTAAGTTGTTATATAAATGTTCAGATATACATATGCACCCAAATAGGGGTCAGGTCGTTGAACATTAACAACATAAAGATTCAAGTCCACTCTTGAGCTTGTTCATGTTATGACATGTTCTACACTGCATAATTATTGAAATGCATTTAAGACACTACGATATAAACAAGAAATATTACTTACTAGGTTATATATAACACGAATGAGAAGAGAGCAACTTGGGCATCGAGCAACATCTTCCCCATTCTGTAATTCTTCCTACAAGAAAATCCGCAAAACACAACCTGCAGGAACTCATTCTACCCTTTACCAAAAGAATACATGTATGACATACACAGACTCAGCAGCGCTAGTATGCATTCATACAAGTCAAATAAACAGAAATAATAAGGAATCATGGGTCAATGTGTAGGCTGCATTTCTCAAGCACTGAGTATGGAAATTTCAGGAATTTCGAAACTAAAAATTAGAAATGATAAAATATTATTATTATTATTATTAATGTTATTATTACAAAGCTTTAAAAGCATGCACAGTGAAAAATAGCGAGTCTTCATGTGTTTCTTGAAGGTCTCAGCAGGAGGAGCAACAAGGGTAATCGGAGTGACCTCCACCGTCAATCATGGGGGCCTTTCAACCTACTGATCGGCAGGCGACGAATACTTATTCTACAAAGACTCCGGGGCTTGAGGGATATCTGGATGCTGTGTCATCTACCACCTATGAGGGACTGCTGGGCTGTGGTGTTATTGTGTAATGCAGACACTACCACCTGTTGTCACTCCACACCATCGACATTCTTGGTCCACGAGCTCTGAACATGGTGTCATCTGTCAACTCTGGACAGGAATCAGTTGGTAGAGTTCCAAGTGATGTGCATGAGCCCACCACTGGTGACTCTTCTAGTCATCTGTGCACTGTTTCACTTGCTGATGTACTTGCTGTTCTCAATGACATTTACATCGTTCAGCTTTTGCATGCATGTGGAGTATGCATCAAAGGTCAGACTGTGGCCAAAATGTTGGTGGTCCTAAATGACTAGTAAAATCTCACAACTGTGTCATTTAAACTTTTATATAGTTAGTGCCTTCCCAAAAAAATCAACTTTTGTATCATCAAAACTAACAAAATTCCATTTTCAACATCTGTAAGTTAAGCTATACAAGACAGAAGCTAAATAGTTTTAATTATTATAATAGGCATGTATATCTTATTACCATGTAAATAATTAATAAGTTCCGCCTAGACAGTTTCAAAATCTAGGTTCAACAACCAAAAAGCCCGTTCACCAAGCGTTACCCCACCGAGTTCAAAAGGTCACAACTTGCAAAATATTCAAAATTTTGCCCAGATTCTGATAATATATTGGTCTATACACCAGCAGCAATAATTAATTAAGAATACGCCAACAGTACAATCGACTTTATATAGTAATTTAAAGTAAATTATTTTCGGGTTTTATAATCTAGGTATTTTATACCGAGCTGGAATAAACTCCGAAATCAACGGATAGTATTAGCATTGCCTTCCGCCGGACCACATACGCCTACGATTCCTCGCTCAGCCGATGGACACATGGCGTGTTAACAAATGTCTTACTTACTACTTACTTACATAATCCGCCAATTTACGAAATAAATTTTCCGTGTATTTAGGAGAACGTCAAAGAATATATCACTTACTAGCGTGATTTCAAACTTGTCTCCACAAGGGCAAGGGTAGTGATACGTCTGCGTATCTTCATCGTATTCCATATCTTCTATCTCTACTTCGTCGTGAAATATAGACATTTTATAGTAGCGTAAATTTTAAAAATCAAAACACAAAAACGTGACCCAAATTGCGCAACAAACTGCCGGAAGTTTCTTGATGATGATTATTGAACATCACGACATCACAAGTCGTTGAAGGAGTCTATGGTATAAAAATGTTAATTATTATAGCCCCGTTATTTATTTGGACTGTGCGAGGTAGGTATGTAGCTCGTTCGGACCATAGTACAAAATTTATAGGAAAACAATGACCCCAATGAAAATTGTTACTTTCAAACTTTTTATCTAAAAAACGAATATCCCTATTTAGAATTAACAATTATAACGACCACTGAGGACTCAAGTTCTGTGATTATAATGATTTGATATTTATGATTATTAAAGTTTCATAGCTTAAGAAAGGCAACTGTTCTTGCGGGTTTAAAAACACTTTTGTGTGGCGCTGAGATATTTTGGAGGTTGACATTACATTACATTTTATTGAGTCTTTGTCTCCTAGAACAGATAGAAAAATTCTTCCAAAGTTAAGTCAAAAGAGCACTGCCAAAGAGGGTTTAAATTTAAACAAGTAAATTTTAGCGAAAATCATTGTCATGACCAAAGATTTTAAGAAGGGAATTCTTTTCTTAAAATCTTTGGACACGACATCACAGATATATGAGACAGAACGACAAACTGATCATGATGAAGGCAAATGTTGTTCTGTATATTGCCTACTTACAGCTAGCCCACTCCGTTTCCTATACTCGAATGAGATTTTCTGTTTTACTGGAGATTTATATTAAGAATGAAATGTATTCCTCTGATATGGAAGAGACACACAAATTTAACTTTATCGAAATACTGGTAATGAATATTCAAGAGCTTTTTAATGCGGAAATTTCTATGGTTGCTATTCATAGCACAGAAACAACGTGGGATACGTGCCTTTAAATTATTACGATTTTATGTGAAATAAATGCACTTTCCTAACAGTTATTAAGGATTTACATAAAGAAATTTGAGCAAACTCTTAAAAGTTCTGCAATATTAAAAGAGCTGTGTTTATTAAAGATTTATTGAGTATACCTTTATTATCGCTCAGAGGTTCACATTCGCACCTCGAACAATAGTCCGTTCGGAAAGACGTAAAAGAATAACAACGCTGCAATGCCTAATTTTGTGGACAATTTGATTTCAAGCGTACGAAAGCCTTTATATTATCAGTTTATTTGTGCACTAGTCACTGGTTTTTACGACGCCTTATAAGTTTTGTAATCTGTCTCAAGTAGGACTCTAGGCTGTATATCATCATCATCAGACTTTGCATCCAAACTATTAAAGTCTCTTCTCTTTAAGAAATCTTACTTTGTTCCATCCAGTGCGTGGCGTTCCAATTTCTTGCTATGATATGGATTGTTCATGGAATAAAGCAACAAAAAGTGAACAAGATCATGTCTCAGGTTGCAGGGCAACCTTTTCTAGAACATTGGGTCGACGACTGCCAGAGTTTGTGCTGCATTGTGGAAGCATTTGACGAAGGAACAGCTAGGCGAACAAAGAAATCTGTTTCCTAGTAAGATGACAGTGAGATTCAAAGCTTCATGGGCTAAAGTAGAGTGCCACCAGCATTGATTGGGATCTTAAGTGGCTGTTAAGTTGCCAGATTGGCTGCTGATAGAATTTTTCCAGAGACCTAGCAAGATTCATGACAATCTCAGATGCAAAACTATAAAACAAGCAATGTTTGGAATTATGACTTTTTAACAATTCAGCAGATGGAAAGTCATCTCTCTGTCTTGCATTAGCACACACCAGAAGCACTTGCATACATATTTTCATGTTGTTATAAAAGTAACGTAGTTGTAACTTGCTACTTGTATAATTTTTTTTGGTTTCATTTGTAGCTTTCCAGTGAATGTCCAGATGAAAAACAATGTGCTTGTGAAACAATTGCCAGCCTAACAGAACAGTTTAATGCTGTTGAGAACAGTCAAGTGAAAAGAGTCATTTGTGCTCTAAAGCCACTGTTGAATGATTCTTGTCTAGCAGTGCGACTTTCTGCTCTTGGAGCTCTGAGGTATGAGCATTATTGCCACTGTTATCTTTGTAACCCAAAACTCTTGTTGCAGAATTAGCCAGTAGCATAACTATGGGTCCATGGGGCCTGCAGCTGCAGGAGGCCTGGACCTGAATCTGAGAAAGGGGGCCCACTTAGAGCATTATGAAGTACAAACTTTTGCCAGAGGTTCCATTCCTTTAATCTGCTTGGACCCTGAATGTTGAAGTTATGCTACTGAACTTAGCATTAGTTTAGTGAAATATATCCAGTTTTGAATCTCTGCTTATGTGACAGTTGTCAGGATTTCTGAAAGTGACGTGAAAAGCTATTGTATTGGAGTTTTGGATGGTGACAGATAGGCATTAAACCAAACTGAATTCTCAGTTTCATGTTCCACTTATTCGATAATTCTTCTTTGTATTAGTAGCAACAGTTGTAGCAAATGTTGTCAATAACAGCAGTAGCAATTGTCAAAACTTTTATTTTATTCCTTTGTGTTTTGCTTTACAGTAACTATGTTGCAGTAGTACTAACATAATTGTCACTCGTAATTTCTTGATTATTACGTGTTGGGGTGTATTATTGGGTCAGAATTCGGAGAAATGCGTACCTTCCTTATCAGATGGCGTTTAAACAGCGATGTTTATAAAACTCTGACAGGAACCTCAGTGTAGATCTTGAGGATTTGGCACATGAGATGATGGTGGCTGAACCTGAATTGGTGACGATGCTCATCAGTCAACTTACAATGGTAAGTTGCATGCAAAATTAGCATCCATATGGAGTAGTGCCATTGCGTTTAAGATTTAAATTCTGGTAAAGCAGTAACAATAAAAAAATTGGAAAAATTTCTGTAAGATGAGAAAGTCCATAAAGCAAGAAAATTAAAAAAATTATTATTGTAACCACTAATTTGTATAATACCTCTTCAAGAAAAATTCCTCAGAGGTACAATGCTTTGTTTATATGCATTGTTTTCTTTGCTGCTAGTCAGTACACCAGATGCTTAGATGTAACACAGCGACATGGGTTCCAAAATTAATTCATTTAAAAAATAAATTCATTTGTAATGATAATTGTAATCAAGAATCTGTAAAGCACGACTTCAAGGTAAACTATTCAGTAATCAAGAATCTGTAAAGCACGACTTCAAGGTTAACTATTCAGAAGTGCTCCCAGCCCGACAACCCAGAACCTATAACATGACTTTGTTGCTAGGCAGTTCTTGATGGGGCTTCCAAAATTGAAAAATGAAGAATTTATGAATAACTAACAATGGGAGATTGGAAGATGAATGGCTTCATATGTTTCTCTTCCCCTATCTGTCGTGCAGATCCACGTCCAAATGCCAACCACCATAGCTGCCTATCCATCCGCCCACCTGCCGGCCCACCTGCCTGCCTCTTGTATCTGGACCTGGAACTGAACCCTTCTTCCCAATCGATTTTGTTTTGACTGAGCGCCTGTGAATAAGCTGATTCATGCGACTTGGCTATATTTGGGCGGTGTAGAAATCTCAAGTTTACGATTACGATTCCAATGACAGCATTATCATGAGCGTTTGGTGTAAAGTATATGCTGTGGTATGGTGTGTTTTGTAGATTCACTCGATTGAGGATGATACTGGTGTGGTTCCTTTCAACAACAGCTCTATTGGGCTTGAAGCTACCCGTCTTCTGAACTCCCTTTGGTCAGTTATCTATAAGTTCTTCAGTTTTCATACCATTGTTTTGTTATGGAAAGTTCTTCCTTGCAATTTGGGACAGGGGATGAGTATAGACTTTGTAATAAGAATTTATTATGTCTAATCTAATGACTTCTATAGCGCCTTTATCATGATGCCCAAGGCATCAATCAATGGTCGCTCCAAGTGAAATAGTAATCAAAATCATAATCTATTGAAGAAGCCAGATAAAATTTCTATAAGTCAGTGAAACCAGAAATTATGTTACAGTGAGTTGTTGGAAGAGACAAGTCTTAAGTGTAGACCTGAATGACATCACAGAACTGACAGAATGAATAGATCTTGGCAGCGAATTCCAAAGCCGTGAACCAGCAACCAAGAACGCTGTAGAACCCCACACTGTTAAATATGTGAAAACTCTGGTTAGCAGGTCTAAACTAGGGCATGTTACTGTTCATATCTGTATTTTACTGTGACTTACATGGCTAAGCAGGCATGTGGGATGCATCCAATTGATTATGTCACGTAAATCATTTTTTACCATTCTGATCAGTGAAAAATACAGATTTTTTACTGCAGATATACTAGTTAGAGTATCAGTTTTTTTAGTGGAACTTGCATGGCTTGCTATTCATATAAGTTTTACAACATTAATTTGAATCAGGGTTCATAGTCGCTTGGCTTCAGTTCATGTGAGATCTTCATGTGGTTAGATATGTGCTGGCCTGTTAACTGTTTAGAGTTGGAGGGGAAGGCAGCTGACAGCGCTAGGCTAATCACTGATGCAGAAGTGTTTTTAGAGCAGTTTGCTACTTTGGCTCTTAATCTTTAGTTTATAACTGAAAAGCAGTCATGCCTTAAGTTGGGTATCCAACAAAAAAGTTGTAGTTTGTATGTGTACTGTTAAATTGACCCTGATTTGTGTAAATGGTTTCTAATTGATGTGCATCTGAGGATCACATAATGAGGTCATTTAACAGGTCATTTAACAATGTGAATGGTTTGTTGCTGCAGCATTTCATGTCCTGAAGTTGTTCAATTCTGTAACCAAAGAAAAGTGGCTAAGATTGTCTTGCCATTTCTTGTGTCTGATCAGAAGGATCATCATCTGCAACATGCTGTTGGTAGGCGTAATTACATTACTAAATCAGTCAATCACTCATTCAGTCAGTTTCCAGTCAGAATTGTGATAGGTCTTTTAAATGAAGTGCAGGCTTGAATGGCAATCAAGGAGGTAAAATTGACTGGTTACATCTTAATTTTGATGTCCATATGAAGGTGCAGCTTTTCCTATTTAAACATCGAACATAATTTAAAGGTACCAAATCTCTGACCATTTAGTAGCAGTTTTACAGCTGAAAACATAATGTTTATTCAAGTTGATGACACTGCTAGCTTATCAGATACAGTCTATACTTTAGCTTGAGCATTTTGATACATTATCATTGATACTTTCCCAGAAGCAGATGTGATGCCTGCAAATGTTAGCATTCCTGAAACCTTGATAAAAGAAGGGTGAAACCTTGAAAATGTTGGATTTATCTCTGATGTCTGCAATGTAATGTAACTAGTAAAATAGTGCCTTATAAGTTCCTCTCATAAGCACTTTTTGAATACCTGACTAATGGGAAAAGGTGCAGCTTTAACCTTGGTTTGTCCGTTAACCTTTAACCTTGGTTTGTCTGTTAGCTTAGCATTTGTTACGAAGATCTGTGTGCATGTGCATGTGTGCATGTAGTGAAGGCTGTGGAAGTCTATGGTTCTGTGACTTCAAGCGGACTTGACATTTTTGCTTAAAGGTTAAATGATTTGCTATGAGTTTAGGTCAACTGCTGATGACCTTGAGTGATGAAAACCGTCGTTTGGCTTCAGTCATGTTGCACTCGAAGAATCTATCATCTCTGAAGTCTGTGATTCTTTCTCCGCATTCTACATTCGATCAACTTTACACCAAAGTCATAACTAGTCGTAAGTGAAACCTCAAGACAGAGTATCGTACATAATGAGTGATTTAGTAACATGACCATGATGGTGGTGCTATGGGTATTGATTTGCTACTTCAGCATTTAGTGAGCACCACTATCTAGTGGTGTTGTATCGGTAACTCGTTTGAACAATGATCATGCAGCTGTGGGTTTGACTTCGTGTGATGATCCTGGGCAGGTTGTTTGTGCACCCCGTGCCTCTGTCACCAAGCAGTATAATTTAGTGCTATAAAAATGGCCAGGCTCATAAATGTATGTGTCATGGTCTCCTTTGTGGCTATACAGTGGGCTAAAGTGAGCTTAAGCAGTCGTTAAGGTATTTTAATTGTTTAATTTTTTAAACTCTTACATGTATTTCAATTGCGTGAAAAATGTTTTAATGGGACCGGCTGCCAGTTAAGACTTTTGTTTATTTTTAGGTATCATCTATCACGTGGTTTGCAGCGCCAACTGTCCAGCTGATTATGAGATGGTTGCACCACTGCTACAGGTGTTTCTTATCACCCTTGAGAGTGACATCAACTTGGCAATAGAAGAGCTGGCTTTGATATGTGGAAAAGAACTGGTATGGACAGACATCCTACAGATTGGCATTGGCTTCTAAAATTTGTAGATTTTTTAAAAACACATCTTTGATTCTGTTTGTGGAAGCCATTCTGTACAACTATAATACACTGAACTGTCGTTGTAACAATGTCATATTCAGAAGTCTAATTTAATTATGGATCACTGTATGTATACGCATGCACACGCACACAACATTAACATGCATGCATGGAAACATTTGTGTAACACTGTTTAAGGTCCTTTCCAAATTGACATTCCATTAAAGAATTTGTCAGAACAGAATTTGTATTATAATGTGCTTTATTAGGGGTTTCTGGTGTATTATTGTTTAATATGAGATTTTTGTATTCAATTATTTTGCTATTCTTGCCTTTCTTTACCTGTTTTGCATTTGAATTTGGAAACCATTCCATTCTGTCTTGGTTTTGTGGTGTGAATGTTGGGGCTTCTTGGAGGAGTTTCCTTAAAGAGGCACTTATGAACGTATAAATTGTTTATGATTGTGCATACAGCTAAAACGGGAGCCGTGCTAATGCAGCACATGCAGTAGCAAAGTTTTACCATATCTTAGCATTTTTTGCTAGGTCTGAAAGAAGCTGGGGTTGCTTGGTTTGGGAGATCAGACTTTGAAATCGTTGTCTGGAGAACATACCAGTAATCAGAATGGCTCAGAATTGAAGCTTGAGCCAAAGATACAAATGCCAGGCAACTGATGCCAAACTAATCCTTGAATAGGGTACTAGGAGGTCTTGAGTCTTAGATTTATGACAATATTATACCGATTCTCTGGACTTATTGATGATTCTGACTTGATGATAGTTGAAATAAATGTTGGGAGTATAAAATAATGATTTTGTAATATATGAATTTTAACGTTTTTATTAGAATCAAGATGTATGCTCGTTTGAGTTCCGTGAGAAGAGTGAACAAGTATCCTGCCTGATAAAGAGTCAGCAACTGGTGCTGGAGACAGTTGCAAACATCTTCCTGACAGGTGATGAATGGTGCATTGCATCATAATTCCATGGGAATTAAAAATTCAGTTAGCATAGGATTATTTATGGAGCTTCTTGGATAACTGCGTCATGGCCCAGATGACGTGCAGCATGTAACTAGGGTGGTCTTAAGTTACTCCTTAGATCTATTAGATGTGTTTTAGCACCTTTGTGAAGTTCTTAAAAGCTCTGTGTAAATAGCCAGATAAATACGTGCATACATACATACTTACATATATGTATGCATACATATGTATCTGGGATTTTTGTTACTACGGGGTGTGTTAGTGGAAGATGACATAATCACGATAGCGTGATCAATAAGCAGAGTAGCAGTCCTTGAATATAGAGTTTTGGGTTTGAATTACAGTTTATAATTCATGTGAAATTGCTTTTTTGTAGGCCTGATGAAGAACAGCATTATAGTGACACTATAAAAATGAGGTCTTTTGTAAAGCTGAACTAATTTAGGATTAATATCTCTGACCATATTATATCAGAATCCATGCTATAATGAAGCATGTTGTAAGGATAGTCGGGTGTACTAGGCCTTCTGGACCAACTCAGTTCAATGGAAATCAGTAATTCAGTTAGCTTAGATTTAGACTTCCATTTCTTTGGGTTTGGTATATGGTTTGGGGATAAAACACAAGTCTTGTTGTTGGATTAGTGCAGTTGTGTTTGCTTTTTGACTAAGAGTTCCTTGAAACCCTGAGACCCAGCATCTGAGGAGTGTTTATAGAAGCATGTAAACAAGTGTATTACCCTTTCCTTATTCCTATGGTTTGTATAGTTTCTCGGCCAATATTGTTTTTGCAGGTTTTGAAGATGAGTGGGAGGATGTTGACAGTCCAGATGAGGCTGCTTCTGATGATAAATGTGAAGATGATAAATGTGAAGATGATGACACTTCAGATGAAACTTCACATGAAAACACAAAGGTTGCTGACACTGATCAGCAAGAAGTCTCTGCTATGGACTTAGACAATGTTAGCATAACGAGCCTGCTTTAAGAATTAATTTCACAACAGCATTGTCGTGTGAAATAATAACATAACATACTATATTCATAATATGATTTAATATAATATTATAATTATTCACTGAAATCTTCCAGCGAATGATGCAGATAGCTGTTTTGGACAATAGGAGCTGTTTTGGACAATAGGAGGCACCAGAGACATTTATTCTGACACATTGCTTGTGTGGATGATGAGCTAACATATCCAGTTTTCCTACTAGCTTCATCTGGTTTTGCACATTTTGCTCAAATTGTTCTTTTTCAGTTGAAAAAGGTCTGGCGTTTTGTCCGCTTCAGGCCCATTTCTTCTTTGTCATCCATGCTGTATGGAGTGTAGTTGAAATTCATTGCTATATTTATTTCAGTTGTTTTCCATGTACCATCTTCTATAACTTTCAGAACAGACAGTTGGTCTAGATGCACCACAGCATAGTACTATAGGAGTTGAAGTGTATTAGTATTTTCCTTCCTTTTAATTTTGGTACAATGAATACCTGGCTGGCTAGCTGCCTTGTGGCAAACTATTGTGTCTTACCTAGTAGCTTGGATAGTGTCAATGCCCTAATGTTTTATGTATCAATTAATGGCCCTCCAAATTAGGAAGCAGAAATGCAGTTGGAAGATGAATTGCAGTTTGCAGAAACCTCAAGTGTGTTTAGAACTTTGCAGAACTCTTGTACTAGTACGTCACATGATTAAGTTACGAGTCATTAGTTGTTGCAGTTGTTGATGTGCCAGGGTCCTATTGCTATTCTTTCTAGCTGGGCAGTGGTGTCAAAGGTGTCTTTGTTTGCTCTCACATTGAGCTGTAACAAAAATGGTTTTGCTCTGGTATTTGATTTCAGGGTTATGTCGCAGTTCATTCAAATGTTTAAAATGGAGTTACCATCTAGAAAAAGATCGATTTTAATTGAATTTATTTTTTTGTGTTGCATAATTCATTACTTTATATGCCATAATGATGTTGTCTTGTGTGGAATTGTAAAGTTGTATATTTTGAAGCAAATTAACCTTTTATATGCAAAGTAGTTGTTAAAAACTGTTACATGTAATTAAAACTAAATGTAATTAATTAAATTACCTGGTAACTTTTGTGTTGTTTTTTAGGTCCAGCCAACCTTTGCAGAAGAATTGCAATCTAGACTTAAGTTGGAGGGTATTTTCTTAAAGGTATTCTGTCTAGAGTCATTGTTAAATTTGTTTATTTTAATTAAAGGTCCCACTTGTTTTGTAAATGTAACACAGATTGTGTTTTTGGTATATTATGGTGCTTACTTTTCTACTACATGACCACAGTTTATGGCCTTGTATTGGTCACGAAATTTGTCCCTAAAAATGAGTTTGACTTACACACGAGAGATGGGAAATTTCAAACCCAGGTTGGACTGATGCTCACTGCTTTACTGTTACAAGCAGCCACTATAAATCCATTAAAATCAATTTTTGGTCAAAGTTTTTTTACCTTTACTGCAATATTGGTGTATTTTAACCTGTTTTAATATGTTTTGTATTATAATAAACTTATTGGTAATTGATGGTAAATAAACCATTAGTAGTAATTAAATTAAATTAGTTGTAAATAACCTTGCAGTCATGCAGCAAAGACAACTTCCACTTATCGATTTTAGGAATAAGAATAGAAATTAGAATTCCATCAGTTCTTTGTGTCTAGTATTTGCATGATCAACAGTGATAAAAACAGTCTTTCTTTTAACTTCAAATTTGTAGTTTATTTTTGAGAATAGGATATATTTTAAAGTTTAAGTTTATGTTAAGGCATAATAATTCTTTGAAGAAGAAAGAAAAAACTGCCAGAGGTGTTAATGCTATGGGTTTCGTTGGGGGCAGTAGAAATCTTGGGATTACGATTGTGATTACTTATCCATGAGCAGAAGAGTTTTACCTTTCTAGACTACTGATAGTCAGAAGTGCACTAGTTGTATCTGTAGTCAAAGACTGGTTTTAGATGCATTTTTTGTGTTGCAGCTCATTGGTTTGAACCTGATTGAGTACTGATGCTGAAAATATTTTAAACAGTATATATATATATATATATATATATGGTTTACTTCAGTTTCTTCACAGTTCTAGTTGTCATTAAACTGAAACTTGTATAACTTGTTTAAATAACTTCAGTCAAGAGATGATTGGCTAGATTGGTCTGTAGGTGGTGATCAGGAGTTGTGGTTTGATGAAGGCATGTACTTCATTGTGCAAATGTACAACTTTAATACCAGTTTTTTAAGGAAAATTTCAAATTATCTGTTTCAAGGTTTTTTCTCTGCTGCATTTGAAAGATCTGGAAGTTCTCGACCTACCAAAAGACAACAGAATGAGCAAAAGACTTGCACAATGGTAATTTTTCCTTGTATTCTTTTTTTATGTTGCATCACATGTTTTTGCTTTTGCAAGGCTTGCAAGCAGAGTTTTGTAAATGGTTATTTTAAATTGCCTATGTTATTTAATTAATATAATTCATTAATGATTAATCAGTGTAGAAGTGAACTGTTTCTGGATGTTGACCTGATTACAGCTTGGTTTTGGTACACCATCAGTTGATGCAATAGACACCGGCACTAAAGAAGTTGCTAATTATATTATTTTTATTATTTACTGTTTTTTTATTATTTACTGTTTTCTGCTTTAGTTGTATTTCTTCCATTCCACAGATGTGTTAGGTGTGGTGTAACATCACCTAATGTGGTGTAATGTAGTGTAATGTAATGCTGATCTGTTTTTCTGGACATTTGTTTTGCACCTTTTGAGAACTCTTACGTAGGCAGGTTTTGGTGAATCGCAGATTTTGATGAATAAGCAGAAAGCAATTTTCACTAATTTGATGGCTTAAACATGATTGCCAGAGAACTAGAACAGGCTCAACATGTTGACATGATTAGCCAGAAGTAGTTTTTTATTTTTCGAAGGGCATATGATGTTGCATATTAATTTATGTGACATTAGGTGATGTTACATATTAATTTATGTAATGTTACATATTAAATTGTGTAACATTAGGTGATGTTACATATTAAATTGTCTAAGATTAGGTGATGTTACATATTAAATTATGTAACATTAGATGATGATACATATAACCCACAGAACTGTGGGCCATGTGGTTTGGTTATATGTTTGCTGCTTTTGAACTTGCTGTGCAAACACTTAATTCGGCTGTTGTCATTCGGCAACCTCCGAGTGCATCACCCTAGAAACTTTGAATCCGTCATCAGTCATATGGTTTCGTTCTGTGTGTCATGTGAAGCTGATGGAGACTTTTTGTGCTATTTGAGCTTTGATCAGTTGAGGATGAACTTTCTTTTATTATTGAACATAATTTAGGCTTGTTGGAAGCGCCTTCAACAGATTCTTAGAAGGCATTGTAAAAATGTCCTAGTACAGTTCACTGCAAGGTAATATCACAGCATAAAATTATCTAACACCACTGAGAAGTACACCTCATAGTAAATGATTATTATTGCTATTTCTGTACCTACACAATGAGAAAGCAATGATTAATGGTGCTAAGCAACTCTGCCTGAGCGACTTCTTCAAGCTTGGTCCCTACTCAGTAACTGTCTCGAGGGGGACACAAACTTGCACACTCAGTGTTACAAGGCAAACACTCAAACCAGTCGACGTCACACGAGATTGTACTCAATTTTGTCAACCATTATATTATAGTAAACAATAATACTGGAACCCTATCTTTATCTTTTTCCAAATTCAGCATAAACCGGAAATTACAGGCCATACTTGGCTGCCTCAACAACCTTCTTCTTGCCTCTGAAGTGGACCAGCTCGGTGGAGGTGATGTACTTTACAGATTAGCTGAATGGCTACTGGAAATGGCAAAGAAGTGGCAGAAAGGTAGAAAGTTCAGTTACACTGTAAACTGTAAAGAATATAGAATTTTTCATTATTGAGTATGTGTGGAAAAGTTCAGCAAATGTTGTTATATTCCTTTTATAGCTATGTGCACATGTTCAGTTGGTCTAAGAACAATAAAAAAATCACTACCATTAGACCCTTCATTACTTTCTGAGCAGTTTTGTTCAAAAGGATTGCCAGACTACCTGTGATCTCACTGGAATCTTTGCTACGAATTATAAGCTGGTTTACTTTTAAGTTTTCACTGTTTAATTTTTGTTACTGGGTAATTTTACAGTACTGCTTATAAATAACTGGTCCTTAGGTGGTGCTTATGTAACAGTATTGTAAGAATGATCTTACTAATTGTTATAGTCCCATAAACAAACAGTGTTATGCTTCACAACCAATCAGTCATTCAAAATGAATTTTCTGTTGCTGTCTTTAATTACTGTTCCAGAGGAAAGTCAGTTATTCATACAGATCACAGGTGCCTTAAGTTCAACCATTCAGAAACTCGTGTCAATTGGTTATCCGAAGGTTTGTATTCATTGCCAATTTGCTACTTTGAAATTATCATTAGGAATGGTTGAAGTGGTAATGGAATGAAGGTAATAAATTGTTTGATACAACAGGTTACATAAGTTTTCTAATGCATATGTTGTGTGTGTATATATATAATGTCAAATATATATATATATATATATATCAGCAGAAATCTGGAAAGTCAGTCTTAGAGTTGTAGGTTTTTATGGCTGTGTAGTTGAAATGCAAGCATATTGTTATTATTTTATTTTTATTTTCATCATTTGATATTGTAATTGGCTTTTGCTGTCTGTATGAATAATGTGCTCCATATTTTCTAGACATTATCTAAAAAAATTCATGCAAATTCACAACTCTGTCAAAATTTAACTCCCATTTATCATTTGGATCTTATATGTGTCCAAGGCTTGAATTTGGTAGTTAGCTGCTGGATCAAGGAATAGAAAAGACGGGTTTGTACAGTTTTAATCTCATGGAATGGTACTTACACTTGAGACAAGAGATCCTTGATCCTTCTATCTTTCCAAATGAAACCACTTGCTGCCTTTTGTTTTTCTTACCTTTTAGTTTGAAGACACTTGTGTCTTACTTCTGGAGAATTTGTTTGAGTTGGGAAAGGTCAGTGGCAATGATAGCGACAGAAGTGCTCAGGTGAACTTACTGCGAACTATTTCTTCAGTTGGCATTCTCGTTGCCAGAATCTCTCCTACTGCACCAGCACTCTTGGTAAGTGATTTTCTCTGCAGTAGATTATAGGTACCAGTAACCTCGTCTTAGAAAGGCACTTCAAGATACATTGGTTCAGATAAACAGTGTTGTTGTTAATCTGATTGAAGGACTTGTGTCGAATGCTGGTGGGTGATATGCAAAGCATAAGTCAAAAGCATCATTGTCAAAAGCGTCAGAGGCGTCATCGGACTTTTGACCCTGCCTGGAGGCAGAGAACCAGAAGAAGTGAAAAGTACACAGAAATCTAGCAGCAAGTTCTAAGTTTACTTGAAACTGCTAATGGAACAAGAACTTCTTGTTCTCAGTGAACTTGAACGTCTAGCCAGGGACGTCAGTTAAGCTGGTTATTTAAAAGTGCCTTCAAGATATGTTTAGAGGGTATTATAAAAATGGTCATTTACGTTACATTATGACGTGTAACATTGATTTAATTTATCTTATTTTATTTTTAATTTATTTTTTATTTATTAAACTTTAAGACTAATTTCAGAAAGTTATCTTATTGCAGATTTTGATTTGTGAGTGTTGTTATAAATTGCAATTCTACAGTGCCAGTCAAAACCATGTGAAAAACTGTTCATAAACTTCAGGTAGTTTGCCGGCATGTATCAGAGGTTTTTGCCGAAAACATCTGCATCTGATTTGCCCTTGAGTGAACCTGCCCCAGAGATGTACGTATGCATGTATGTATGTATCTAGACACTTAATATATCGCCTTCTGAGTTCCTCATAGAGGTGCTGCCTGCACTAGCTTAAGTGGTGTTAAAGTTCATTAAGAACTAAAATAATGACTACGAATGCAAAATTTAATACTGTTCTATTTTTCAACTTTCAGAAAATTGCCGAGTGTTTGTATCATGTTGCAAGCAGTGACGAACATCTTTGGCTCTCAGCTGAAGCGATGGATGCCATTTTAGACATCTTTGCCGAGGATGACACGGATCCAATTCTGAGTGAATTTCAAATGGTGAAGAAGCTACAAAGTCTGTACTCGAACTTCCAGACAAGGGTATGCATGCCAGATTCTTGGCTCTTCCTGTCATAAATAACAGAACAGATAAATTTACAGGTACAAGCTTGCATTGCTTATGCTGCGAAAATGTCATTCATTTTGCATCCATTGCAGTGGCAGCAAACTCAGTTTTAAATTTATCACACTGTTTACAAAGTTTTACCTTTAAATCAGCCAAATTGTCTTTGTTCATTACTCGCCCCACAGAGCAAGAAATATTGTACTTCAACATGTAACACTGCCTCTTTCTGTAACTTGCCCCAGGAAGTTTTGGTCTCATGTGTTTTCTTTGTTGGCTTGTCTGTAGCATTAGGTTTTGCTGTCCACTCTGTCAATTCTTTGAAGCCATTCATGTCTAAACTCCAAACTTGTCTGTTTTGACATGTTTACCCACTTGGGAATGTTTTACCAATAGCTTGTGACAAGAACTCTAGTACCTTTCAATGCCTGCATTCCATCAAAGGCTGAAGACTTTCTTGCTTGATATATGATTGTTGCTGGATCAGAAGCATTTATTTTGTGGTTTTGTGGGCCTCTCAAAGGCTGATACTTTACATTACATTGTTTTACCAGTAACTGGTGGTTTTTGTTTGTATTTCAGTTTCGTTTAAACAAAAAGACTTTTGATGATAAACAGCTTGGTGTGATTGAAACAGTTCTTTCGAATCTACCACATTTCATCACATATAAAACCTCACGGCTTTCGATAGCTCACTAATAGTTCTACTTTGTAAGTCTGCATTTCTTGAAATGTCTCTTAGAAATGTTTTTATGATTTTTGCTACATTAAATTGGAGCATTGAAAATGTGAAACATAAGCTCATGTGCATTGTTTGCCCACCTTGAAACAAATAACAAAATAGAAAGTAAATGTCATTTTTATCAAGACTGGGGTGGTTGACTATTGACGTAGTGGCAAAGCTGTCAAGCAGAATTCGGGTTGAAGCTCCTTCTACTAATGGTTTATTGAGGTGATAGGACCTATTAAAAATTTCTGTTAAAATTGAAGTTGACACCGACTTTCCTGCATGAACTTTCAGTCAAGATGCAAGTGAATGACTTGACACAGTGATTTATTTTTTGAAGCATTTATTGCACACGTGATGTAAATCTATATCTGAGGCACAGTTATTGTTTTCTAAGGGCCAAGATGGAGTCGTTCAAAATCCAGATTAAAAAGTGAGTCTTCGTAAAGTGGTTTAAATGATGATAATGAGTTGGCAAGATAGGCCTTTGTAGTTAAAATTCCAGATTTAAGGAAGGTAGCAACTAAAGGTATGTGGTCCTACAACTGTCCTGAACCTAGTTTCCTACAACAAGCACATATTTGATAAATGGAACAAATTCCCTCTTGCCTTTTCACTGCACTTATCCTGTATTTTGGGCAGCTCACTGACTGCTTTGCAGAGACCATGCTTCAGATGATGCCTTGAACATTATTACAGTGGCACTACAGAAGTACACGGATTATTAATATTAAAGTTTAAATTACTTTTACTTAAATACTTTGGTCCGGTACTTTGAACAACTTTGCCAAAGTTGTATTATAGTTTATATGGCTTACATTCATATGTTATAACTGAATTACTGGACTGTTATCTTACTTAAAGCAGCCACACATTTCAGCTTAAGTTCAGGTTGGATGGCAGGCAGAGGCGTCGATCCGTAGTAAACATTGGAGGGGCCCGGGCCTAAAGTGGGGGTCTGGGCGCATAGCCCCTGTCGGGTTCCAGAGGCAAAGCCCTTAGTATGGGGGTCAAGAATAGGCCTAATACAGGAAGAATGAGAACTTTATCAGTACATAGCTGCCTTTTACTGATTTTACAGGTAAAATATTGCTGGCCAACCAATGGCCGAGCTCTCATGCTCAAAATATTGCCTGAGCCCGGGTTCCCATATGATTGACGCCTCTGGGAACATTGGTGTCAATGTAAATCTGTGAAGTAGCACCGCAAGAAAAAAATTTGCATCAGAAAGACCAGCGTAACTGCTTCCCAAATAGAGGTGTCGAACTATAGGCCACATTTAGTGAACACATTTTTCCTTTCTACTTCCTCTAATAAAATTACTTATTTAATTCTAGATCCCAAATTTTTCGTTAATAAAGACTGGATTGGACCCATATAGATTCCTTGGATTGGACCTAAAGACAATTCTTTGAGCATAGACAAAAGTAAAACCATAATTCTTTTCACAAATGTTTTAATTGCATTAGCAAGATGGCAGTACAGGTTCATTAATGTCAGTTATATTCGCTAGGTGACAGCACGGTTTTGAAAAAGACCATTAGATCAAATCGCGCCCTGGTTACACGAATCCTATGCACGTGTTGACCACTCCTTCACATTCCTTCGGACTGTACGTTTGGCTGTCCCTGTGCTTGTCTGTCGGCCTGTCTGTGTTTATGGCGGATTAGGCAGCTGGAAAGTGTGCTGCCTGCAGATACGAGAAGGATTGTTGACGTTATTACTACATTTCGGACGCTTGATTTCTTTGCTTGCATATAATTAGTCATGTATGTTATTTCCTGCCCATCCCGCTGAGCACCTGCTTTTAAAGGTTTCGCTGTGAGTGTGGCGTTGCCAGATCCATACGTAATACACCTGCCTACTTAAAATAGTTTTGCCGCCCTTTCTCGGATCTGGCTGATCACCGATCCCTTATTAAATGGGAAAAGCCTGAACAGCGCCCTTTTCTTCGGCCTCGGCTGTGCTACGGCGCTATATAAATTTTATTTTTATTATTATTATTGTTTGTTATTGTTGTTGTTGTTATTATTATTATTATTATTATTATTATTATTACTATTATTAAGTGGGGAAGACTTAAGGGCAGGAACAAAATGTTGGAGGAAATGAATCTTCGGTGAGAAATATAGAAAAAAACTGATGTGGAGGGAAGAATGTTTGCACACACGTGCCACACCACTCTGGAATAAACTCCCCCCAGAATTGCCACAGTTTTCTGACCCATCATACAAACTCATCGATGCTCCACCGCTTGCAATTTCTGCTTCGGCCTTTCATTGAAAGCTCAAAACATTCCTCTTTCACAGATTGCACTCTGACACCCGTACTTCTTCATCTCTCTCTCCTCTTCAACCCCAAACACCACCACCCGTAGCTGCCACCCTGTCTCTCCATCTGACTTTTGGATTTTATTTATTTATTTATTTATACAGAACACTTATATAGCGCCCCTTCAAGAAAACTACTCAGAAGCGCTCCCAAACCAACCTCGGCGAAAGAGAACAGTCTTAAGAGAAGAATAGAAGATAGAAGTAAAATCCCGGGGCAGAAGACGTAGAGTAACAGGAAGTCCATTCCAGACGGTTGGGCCAGCAACAGAGAAAGCACGACGCTGCATGGTCGAGGTGCGAGTGCGAGGTACTAGTAGATTACAACTAGCAGCGGAGCGAAGAGAAGCATGTCCCAAATTGGACCGGACAGGTAGGCAAAGCTCCATCAAGTAAGAGGGGGCAATACCCAACAAGGAGTTCCAAACAGAGACGATGACCCTATAGTGAATGCGCTGACTCATAGGAAGCCAGTGCAACTCATCTCGCATGAAATCAGAGACATAACCAAACCTAGAGATGCCACCAATAAGCCGTGCAGCCGCCCGCAACACACGTTCCAGGTACAAAAGCCGTACATCAGGGAGTCCAACTTGACTTGGAACTGAACCCTATTGCCTATCGATTTTGTTTTGACTGAGCGCCTGTGAATAAGCTGGTACTCGCGGCGCGGCTTTCGTTGGGCGCTGTAGAAATCTCAGAATTACGATTACGATTACAACTTTGTCACCAGACAGTCAAATTTGGTAACGATTTATGCTGGAAAGTAAATGGGCCCTTGTCTAGGACCTTGGGATTAATCCATTGCCGGCTCAAGAGGATCAACGGAGCTGGAATGAACGTGTCCCCTACGTCCTAATGTTGGACATGGTAGCCTTATTGCAGTAGCTTCCAGTGTTTAACATCTTATGGCTGCCAGGGTCGTTGACGTCGACCTTTACCTTACTTTACCATTAAAGTCATGCGTTTACACAAAATATGCGTGGGGAGGTCAGCTAACTTACTTAAAAATAGAGGTGTCGGCGTGTATCCGACATGGAATGAACAAGTTTGTTCTTTACCACTTTCGCATCTTATAAAATTACTTTAACTGATGTTATGCCCTAATATTTTACTAATAAAAACATGGTTTAGCAAAAAGAAATATCTTCGAAAATAAGTAGAAATTAAACAGCGTCTTCTACATTGATTGTGAAAAGACGCATGCCTATTGAAAATGGTTCATTTGCATTCGCTAGGTGGGAGCACGGTTTCAAAAGCCCATTGAGCTGGCAGTTTCAACACGAATTCTAAGCACGTAAGCTATTGACTACTCCTTTTCGTTGCTTCTCTGATTGGATGTCTGTCTGTCTCTGTGTTTGTCTGTCTGTTTATCTATGTTTATGGCAGATTAGGCAGCCGGAACGTATGCCTTTATGCAAGTGTAAAAGCCTTGTTGGCTGTATTTCTAAATTTAGGCAGTATCCTTTGCATGCACGTGTGTCTACTTCACTGACTGCCCATCCCACACACTACTTTTTAAATATATTATTGCGGGTCTGGTAATGACAGCCGGCCTACTTAGACGAGCTTTGTTTCGGGTCTGGCCCGCCGCCCATGTCTTCGGGGTGGAATGATTGTTCCCAGAGGTGTCGATCCGTCGTAAACATTGGGGGGGGGGGGCAGGCCAGTAATGGGGTCTAGATGCGAAGCCCTATTGGGCTTCAGGGACAAAGACCCTGGTATGGGGGTCAAGATCGAAGTAGGCCTAATGCAGACAGACGCAAAGCCCAAAGCTCGGAAGACAAACAATGAGAAATGTCGCTGATATTATTTACAATGGAATGTCAACTTAAGTAGGCCTATACACAGCAGTTATATGGCAGTAATGCTAAAGCAGCGCAATATGAGCACATAATTATTTATTCGAAAATGAACTTGCCCAAAATGTTCTTCCTGACTGTGCTTCTTATAGCAAACTTAGCCGCTATTGTAGGTTTCAGATTGCCTGTCATCTACTTCAGTTTTTATCACTCTAATCTAATCTAAGAACTTCTATAGCGTCAATGCAATAATGCTCAAGTCATCATTCGATGGTCGCTGCTAAAAAATCATTGTCCAAGTCAAATTCCATGGTGAGTCCGGGTCGAAAAGCCTAAGAGGAGTCCAGAAGACACAGAGACAGCCTAGGACCAGCGACAGAAAAGGCACGCCTTCCAAGAGCTGTTCTTGTCCACGGAATAGTCAGATTTACACAGCTAGAAGACCTGGTCGAGTAGAGATAAGTCTTGGGAGTCAGAAAAGAGCGAAGATAGCGAGGTTGGCTGAAATGTAGAGTCTTGAATACAATTAGTCCAGTCTTGAAAAATATGCGCTTTTCTATGGGCAACCAATGCAACGATTTAAGATTGGTGATGTATGCTCATATTTTGGAGTTTTAGTGATAGCTCTTGCCAATGTATTTTGGACTGTTTGAAGCTTCAACAAATTAGCTTTATAAATGCCAGTAAGAAGCGAGTTGCAGTAGTCAAGACGGCTGGAGACTAGAGCATTAGCCAAACAAACCAGGGCAGAGAAGGGAATGTGGTGCCTGATTTTACGGATATCACGGATGTGGTAGTGGGCAGACCTACATATAGAATTAATACGTTCATTGAATGACAGGTTGGAGTCAAATACAACACCCAAATTGTGGGTTGAACAGTTGCGTTGTACGACACAGATGCCTAGATGGACAGAAGTCAAAGAATTAAATTTAGTCAGTTGCTCTGAGGTTCCAAAAAGGAGAAACTCAGTTTTGGATGGGTTTAGGAGCAATCCATTTTCTGTCATCCATGACTGAACTTGGTTTAAGACTCCAGTGTCAGAACAGAGTTGAATCACCTGCCTTAAATGCAGACTGTGTAAATGAAAACAAATTCATATTTTACATTTCATATTGTTGTAATACAGCATTTGTAAAGCGCCTCGCATAACCTCTCAAAAACGCTCTAAATTTATTAATTACTCATTTATAATAGGATGTCAGCACATTATATAATCTGCTTACGTGATTCTTTTCTTGTACCTCTACAGATGGGACGGATAGTTGAGTGAACTAGGAAAATTTTCTATACCTGGAGTTGAACCTTGGAAAACTAAGTAACTGGCTTTCAATTTCACCTCATTGCATCTACACCAAACAGTGATGAAAAGCTGATGAGCCTACCTCCACAAGTGCAATTTCACCATCAATATTGACTTGTTCAAAATTAACGAAATCTTATATCCATATACTTAACAGAGGGCGCTTTCTTCGGCTAGCGATGCAGAGACTGTGTGGGGATTATAATTATAAAGGGCGACTATACGAATATGGGTATACATGTATCCACCCCATAATTACAAAACCATATGTACATAAGGTACATGTATATGGTTTTGTAACTGAAGAGACTAATTTAGCGGGTCGGCTTGCATCTGTACTGCCTGACTAGTCGAAGATGACATCCAGATGGCGATAGCCTTGATGTGAGAGCAAGTTGTATGACCTGCATTCCATTAATTTTTCAGGGTTGTGTCAAACATTGCTATAGATCTGTGCCCCCGGCGACCTGTGTGGCTTAAAGTCTGTATGTCCAACTGCTTGTGACTCACTTCGCTTGGTCGACCTGCATATAATTATGTACTGTTGTAGTACATATTCATGTATCTGTCTTTCTGTCTGTCCGTTTGTCTACCTAAGCAAAAGTAGGCATAGACAGCAATACCTAGAGAGGTACGTACAATCGGAAATTACAGACTAGGATTGTTTACTAAAGTCTTAAAGTGAAGAATGACAACTTTAGTCAGTCCAGAGCTGCCTTGTACCGATTTTACAGCTAAAATGTTGCCGGAGCCCAAGCAATGGCCGGGCCCCCAGGCTCAAAATATTGCCGGGGCCCGGGCCCCAGGGGCACCCATAGGATCGACGCCACTGATGGCAGGCCATGATTTGCTTCTCCTACTCGGGTAGGTGGGCTATGGCTGGACTGGCCCCTGGATCTGCCACTGAAGGGCAGATTTTGGTACATGAATGTGACTGAAGTAAACGAAGAGAGGGAAGAAGGAAAGGAGGGAGGGAGGAGAGTGGACTGTTGGTGCCATAAAGCTGCCAAGTAGAGTGGAGGTGTCGGGTTAATGGTCCAGCGGCGCGAAGAGATGCGTTCCAGGAGTATTGGACTCAGATGAATCAAGTGCACGAATGGACTATATACAGTGGCGTATTTAGCGATAGGCGTGAAGCGGTTGTCCCCCCCTCTTGGTTATATGCCGGCGCCTCGCAGACCAGACCCGTGCATGGTGGACTGACAGAATGTGGCGCCCCTCTGGAAAAGCTCTCGCCCCACGCAGGCAATCCAGGATCCTGGGATTATACATGCGCCGCGGGTGTCCTTTGCGCATGAGTACTCAACTGTTTGCTTTATCCGTTCTTCAGCTATCATAACAGATTATGTCGGTTTCTTCTCTCGTTGCTTCGTCTTCCAGTTTTCTCGTCAACTTCCTGCCTCTTTTACTATTCTGCCATTCTTTTCCTCATCGCTTCTTAATATAGGGGCCGTCCATTAATTGAAGGAAGTCCTCATAGAGGGAACGGAGGGTTATCCAAATGCGGACAAGGGGGGTTAGTGCCCAGTGCGGACTTCTGAATATGCCTTTTGCTACCTACAGTTCTTTCAATATAGCTTTGTGCCAGTCAGTCGGTACTGCTTGAGATCTAGAGTCTCTGCTGGACGTGGCAGTATCAACGTACCCAACCCCGTAAATGCGCCGATGTCTAAAGCGCAATGCACCAACCGATGGCGCAACAAAATCAGGCCGCAATCAGGTCAGTATCCAGAAAGGCAGTCCAATGAATCCGAGACGCAGCATAAAGGTAGATGAGCCAGCCACAAGGCGAGTCTTCAGTTGAGACTGAAATGACGCAAGAAACAGAGTGGAACGAACAGGTGCAGAAAGAGAAATCCAAACTTTAGGTCCAGCAACCGAAAAGAACTCGTTCACTGAGAACAGTTCGAGTTTTTGACGCAACCAGAGAAAGACAATCAGATTACCTTTTCGAATAATGATAAGTCTGAGAAATGAAGCATTGTGGTTGGCCAAAGTTTCATGTTTTATAAACTATAAGCCTCCTTTTGAAAGAAAACCTTTTGCAGAACAGGAAGCCAGTGCACAGATTTAAATATAGGGATTGTACGCTCACATGTTGACGTATTAGCTTAACGTTAGCCCTGTCAACATTGTCAGGGCCTTAGTACGCTGTTGGTGCGCGATGTCCGAAAAGAGGATGAGAAGGAAGAGAGAGAGAGAGAGAGAGAGCGCTCTGCTGTCTTTAGTCGCTCTACCGCCTCCGGTTTTTCAGCTGAGCCTCAGTTCACCGCCACGGACTTAACTACATGAGGGATAAGATCGACACTGTTCGTCGGTCTACTGAGGGCTCGCCTCCGCCCTCTTTCCCTCCGACGTCTTCCGGGCTCCATAGTTGGAGCCCTCTATCTCTGGATGATGTCCGTCGGCTAATCCTGAACTCACCAGCCAAGTCCTGTGAACTTGACGCGCTTCCTCCATTTTTTATTAAGGAATTTATTGATGACCTTATTCCTTTTTTCATTTACTGTGTAATTCTTCTTTGGCTGAGGGCTCAATTCCGCCCTCCCACAAGCGTGCAGTAGTTCTTCCCTCTTTTGAAGCGCCAGGGCCTTACCCTAGTGCCCCCTCTAATTACCGTCCCATTTCTAACTTGCCCTGTCTCTCCAAGCTCCTTGAAAGGTCTGTCTCTTATCAGCTATCTCACTACCTCGACACTAACTCTCTTATGCCTCCACTTCAGTCTGGGTTCAGGAAATACCATTCCACCGATTCGCTTATGACTCGCCTTCTTGCTGACGTATTTGGGGCTATTGATTGCAGGCAGGTCACCCTTCTGGCCCTTTTCGATGTAACTGCTGCTTTTGATACCGTTGATCACTCCATCCTATTTGAGCGTTTGGAGATTTCCTTTGGCATCACTGGTTCTGCCCTCACCTGGTTTCAGTCATTCCTGTCAGACCGCCTTCAATCTGTTGTTTTTGGGCCCTCGCGGTCCCTCTGTTCCTCCATCTTCTTTGGTCTCCCCCAGGGTTCCGTCCTAGCTCCTCTCCTCTATTTTATATACCTCTGATCTAGCTCGGACCCTCCTCCCACTGAGTGTTGCCGTCCTTCAGTATGCAGACGACACCCAGGCTTATGCCCATGGTCCGGCGGAGGCGGCCCCTGCCCTTGTCCAGAGGATTCTCGATGCCACCTCTGTCCTTGACCTATGGATGTCCTCCAATCGCCTCCGTTTGAACTGTAATAAGACCCAGTTCATCTGGCTTGGTGGCCGCTTAGAGCTCGCCAAGATTGATCTCTCCTTCTTACGCCAGAGATTTCTGGATATCTGTTTCTCTACTACGTTCCGGGATCTCGGGGTTGTGTCGGATCAGCAGCTTGCCCTGTCTGCTCATGTTAACTCCGTCTCTCGCTCTTGTTTTTACCATCTTCATCAGCTCCGCCATTCGCCGTATTCTTTCCTTCCACGCTATCTCCACTCTGGTCCATGCCCTCATTTTTACTAGGGTTGACTTTGGTAACGCAATCTTTACCGGCCTATCGCTAGCCAACACTGCTAAGCTGCAATCTGTGCTTAACTCTGCTGCTCGTCTCATTGGGGGCATTGCAAAATATGGCCACATCTCGTCTTATATTGGTGACACTCTTCACTGGCTCCCCGTCCAGCAGCGTGTCCACTCATGCGCAATTGTGTTCTTGGTTCTGCTCCCCTTTACCTCATTGACTTCTGCACTTTGGTCTCCTCATTGCCGGGCCGTGCACCCTTCGCTCGGCCACTCAGGATCTCCTGTTTGTCCCTTGAATGCGCACCGCTTCTGTCCAGTCCAGAAGCTTCGCCTACGTTGGTCCCACTTGCTGGAATCGTCTCCCTCGAGAATTGCGACTTGAGCTCCTTTCTTTCCTTCTCTCAGTGTTCCGTAGGGCCTGAAGACCGTATTGTTTAACAGTGATTTTACTCGTTCGGGTCGGAAGCACCTCTGTTGAGTTTATCCTCTAAGAGGCGCTTTATAAATCTCAAATTACAATTACAATACGCAGTGTCTATCCAGAGGACATCGGTGATGTTGCAAGTGAAGCCTATATACAGTGTATGCTGTGGCCACTTAGGTCTACTGTATCATACAGTTGGCAGCTCGCAGCAAAAAAATTGCATGTAAATTAAGTGATGCTAATATCTTCTATAATTCGAGTTACCGGTGCTGGCAATGTAATACAACAGAAATGTTACACAGTGCCTATCATGACACTTTGATTGATAATGCCCCTATTTTGCTGTCAGAAAATATTGTGATGTCTACGGATGTTTTGATTTTACGAATACGTAGGGCATACGAATGGTCGCCTTTTGAGCAGTTTTTACTCTGTCTCTGTCTCATTTTCTGCCGTTGTCTCCTTCTCTGTCTGTCTGTCTCTCTCCGTCCCTGTCTCTGTCTTTCTGACTGTCTCTCTCTCACTCTCTCTGTTTCTCTGTATCTGTCTCTCTCTCTGTCTCACTCTGTCTTCTGTGTCTGTCTGTCTTTCTGTCTGTCTGACTCTCTCGATCTCTCTGCCCGTCTCCGAGCGTTCTTCCTTAGCGATTCTGTCTTGATTGAGCACGTGCCTGAAAGCTCATTAATTGACTGACTGCTCTATGCCTTTATAGGCCTAATAGTGATTCCTCGAAATTTCATCGGCTGCGGCTTTGCTTTTCATTCTAAGGTCAGCTCTGGTTACATTTCTGGAAATTAACTGCAAAGTAATTTATAAACGTCAGTGTTGATGAGATAACGACAGATCAGGCCGAGCTGTGATCATAAATAAACCGTCGGTATGTAATCGTGTAGTTTGCAGTCAGACATTATAGTCGTAATCGTAAACTCGAGATTTCTACAGCGCCCAATAAAAGCTAAGTCGCGGGAACCAGTTTACTCACGGTCGCAGTCAAAACAAATCCGATAGACAGAAAAGGTCATCCTCTGGTCCAGGTCAGACAGGCAGACAGACGGCTAATCGTAATCGAGATTTCTACAGCGGCTAACGAAAGCTAAGTCGCGGGAACCAGTTTATTCACATGCGCTTACCCAAAACAAAATCGCTAGTCAGGAAGGATTGGGTTCCAGGTCGGCATTTAAGATTCAGGCAAGTACAGTACACGGTCAGATGATGTTTTGGAAATGCACAGAATGCGTGTATTAGCCTTTCCAATTCCAGTGATGTTTGGATATCGCCGTTTGAGGCTGAGTTCTCTTACAGTGCAAAAGCTTTTTGTCACCGATTATACTGGTCGCACTACTGCTCAAAGTAGACGAAGACAGCTAGCTTTTGGAAGATGCTGTTTTGCACCGCCACATGGATGTTAGCTTGAAATGCATTGCGTTGAAGAAACGATCAATAGCTGGACAAGCAGCAGAGGAAGAAAGAGAATTTCCAGAAAGTTATGATCGCTAAGACCCGTTCGCTGAAATGAAGGCGTCGTTAAATGGACGATTATCAGATATGGCCAGACCAAAGAACGCAGCCGATGCACAGAACATGATACGAGTGCTGTAATGTAGCTTCAATCTGTTCTCAGTGCTGCTGCCTGTCTTATTGGAGGCGTCTCCAGGTACGGCCATATAACTTCCTTTACACTCTGGACTAGCTTCCCATTGAGCAGCGTATCCAGTTCAAGATCCTAACGCTTATGCGTAATTGTCTCGTTGGCTCTGCTCCATCATATCTTCATATCTTAGGGACTTCTGCATTTCGGTCTCCTTGGTTCCAGGCCGTAGCACTTTCCGGTCGGCCTCCCTTGGACTCCTGACTGTCCCTCGTATGCGCACTGCTACAGCGCAGTCTAGAAGCTTTGCCTAATTTGGATCTAATAGCTGGAATCGCCTTTCACGAGAACTCCGACTTGAATTCCATAGTTTGTCCCTTCCGCAGTTTCACAAGCGCCTGAAGTCTGTATTATTTGACAGTGGTCTCACTGGTTCGGGTCGGGAGCGCCTCTGATGAGTCTATTCTTGAAGTGGCGCTTTATACATGTCAGATTACAATTGCAATGTAACTCGGACTTCATATAGCGTCGCTTAAGGGAACTGTCTTCTTGGCGTCGCTGCAGATCTGACTACCCTGAGTTGCAATCGGTCCTCAGTCCTTCTTGCTGGGGATGATAATATGCAGCCCGTTTCAAAGTGGTGGGGTCGACCACAGCAGTTGTATCGAAAAGGCTGCATGGTGAAGCATACGGAGAGACTGACAGACAGACAGACAGAGACATAGAGAAAGAGCCATGATAGAGCCATGTGGCCTGAGTTTATGCGCGCCCTAGAAGAGACCCGCGGACGGGCAGAAAGTGTCTGATACGCAGCTCCCGTTACTTGGTTTTATGCTCGACTCAAGCCAGGTTAAATACGACCTTAGGTGACAGACGACGCTCGGTGAGACAGAAACCAGCACACACAGGCACTTACGCGCAGGAACACAGACAGACAGACGGTGTAATTCTTTTATGCTTAGACTCAGAGAAACAGGGAAGGAGAGTGGTAGGGAGGCCCCCTAAAGATCACATAAATTGGGGAAGCGGAGCGATCAACTGAAGCGACGAATAATATTTGGCCCTTAGTGTCAAAAGTCTGTGATGCAACGCGCATGTGGAACTATCAAAATATGCTCATGAATTATATTATCTATATGTATTACTATATTACATAGGTAATCGTATAAGTTGTGTATTCAATATACATGTAGACCCATAATTCAGCTCCAAATAAGTTTAAATAAAAGTGCATATATAGGCCTATATATATATTCATTTTATATACTCGACCTAAATAATATGCTGCAATAACTTATTTATTAGGCCTGTTTATTTGTCTCTCCTTCTCTCCCTCCTTCTCGTCTCACTGTCTGTCTGTCTGTGCATTTGTAGTATGTTCCTTTATGTACGCAGCAGGCCCTAGGCCTACGGGTATATATAATACTGTGTAGGGATCTCTAGGCTCTGTATGAAGCTCTGTTATCTTTGTGACTTGAGAGCCTTGGAACAGAAGGTGACTGTTACGACCCTGTTTTGCCAATTTTATCCGAAGTTTCTTTTCATCAGTCGAGAACCAGACAATAAGATCAGCCTAGAAACAATCTGCTGAAGCACCAGGCCATCATTCTCCTTATCCTCCTCCTCCCCAACAATCTGCCTCCCAAATTCCCTTCTTCTCTCTTCTTATCACCACGAGAGACAATTATCCTCCACCTTCCCTACTTGCATCATGGATCGATGGTTGCCACGGGGAATGCCTTCATTTGTTGGATAGCCTGAGCGAGGCCGCCTTTAAAACTCTTGGCTACGAAGAGCTCCAGACTAAGAAAAGGCTGGTCTTACAAACCACTTAAGTGCCTCACGATGAAGTTTTTAGATCTATCCAGGGCTCGAGCGAGGACATACGTGTGTATGGGCCGATATAGATGTACGCATTAATCGTGTTACAGGTTTATGTAATCGTAATTGTAAACTCGAGATTTCTACAGCGTCCATAAGAAAGCCAAGTCGTGGGAAGCATCTTATTCAAAGGCGCTCAGTCAAAACAAAATCGATAGGCAGGAAGGGATCGGTTCCAGGTCATGATCCAAGAGTCAGGCAGGCAGAGGTAGTCAGACGGCTATGGCGGATGATGTTTGGAATTTGATCTGCAGGATAGCTAAGGGGAAGAAGAGGAATCGGGATAGGATCTGCGGAAGAGTAGTGTTTCAGTTTTGAGTGGAAGACTTGCGCAGAGATTGCAGGAGGTGAAGTGATGGTGAGTTCATATGGTGAATGTTAGTACAGTGCTATGAATATCAAGGGCAATAGATTAGCTGAACATTTATATAGCGACTCTTTCATCTATCAGTGACACCAGAATACGCTAATCGATAGGCCTAATTAAATAGCTATGCACTGTGACATTTATATCCTGCCAGCATGCCCATATAAGACCAATGTTTCCAATGGGACCCATATGGGTCCATCAAATGTTTTTGTGAACATGCTGCCAGGATAGCTGTTGTGCTTTCCTACCAAGAACGGCAGACTATTATGTGCCTTGCAGCTTACTGTACAACACAGTTTGCATCTGGTGTTAACAGGTTTTCGGAATGTATTGTACTGTTTTCTTCCATAAAACACTAGTAAGAAAAACTACAGTGTCAGCCACTGACTGACAGGCAACTACTGTCATTTTGTGAGGTCGAGAAATGTGCCAAGTGCCATCGATCTATCGCAACCATTGGAAACTTGGTCGACAGACCGACGGGTGCCGCGTTAAGTTGCACCCCGCAGGAGTCTGTTTCCTGACGCTGGCAATTACGACCTTTCAACGAAATTAATGGAACGGTCGAACACCTGAGTACACCGCACGATCACACATCACTTGGCCACACTTATGCCTCCTAGATCTACAGGCCTAGCAGGATTAATCGATCGAATAATTAATTATTTACTGGAAACTTAATTAATTCGTCTGTGATTAGAAAACAGATCGATTAACTTCGATGGAAAGCCCGGGATAGGCAATTAAGGTCTATGTCCTTGAGTACGATTCATTTCTGGAGCTAGCTAGGCTTATTTGACCAGGAACTGAACCATTTTGCCTATCAGTTTTGTTTTGACTGAGCGCCTGTGAATAAGCTGGTTCCTGTGACTTAGCTGTTGTTGGCGCTGCAGAAATCTCGAGATTACGATTGCGATTATTTGTACGCGCATGTCAGCAGCCACGTTGGTTGTTGACTCGCCCTGTGTATCATTTTTGGCGGATTGTTCGTCTTGGTACGGAGCTTGCTTGATAATTTCTGGTATGTTTGGGTTTTTGCTATTGCCAAGTTTGCGAGTCAAAATTAATCTTAGTTTCCGCCGCAGATTTCAAACAATTTGGGCTACCTGAGAAGAGATGGGCTTCCTGGTTTACTGTCGAGCCTCAGATCTACAGACTTATGTACGCCATCTTCAGTAGGCTAATAGTCTCGGCGGAGGAGGAGCGACGAGGGTCTTTGAAGTAAACTCGGCCGTCAATCGTGGGAGGCCCCCCAACTGGCAGGCGACGAACACCTGTTCTACTCAGACCCGGCGGTTCGAGGGATAACCGGACACTGAGACATCTACCACTAACGAGGGTCTGGTGGGCTGTGGTGTTATCGTGTACCGCGGATCCTGCCGCCTGTTGTCGCTGTACACCATCGACGCAACTTGGTCCAGGATCTTTGAACATCGTGTCATCTGTGAACTCTGCATAAAAATCCGTTGGTTGGGCTGTGCGCGTGTGCGTGAGGCTGCCACTGGTGATTCTTCTAGTCATCTGTGCATTGTTTCGCTTGCTGGCTGTTCTTAGTGACATATCTGACATGAAAAAGGCTAAAAGGAAATGAGCGACCGTATGACCTCGACCCTGATCATTCTTCAGTGAACTAACGTAGGCAGCGCTTCTGCGAAGTACTGAAAAGGCGCCACTTCAAATGTCTAGATAACTAACTGATTGTTCTTGATCAAACAGTACGAGCTGATTTGCGAAAACTACAACAGACCTTGTACTGGTCTTGATTAAATTATAATAAAGTAACCTACTTGTGTTTCATTGGTCATCACTTATTTACTATTTACAGAAAGATCGATAAAACAAATAAATGAAATATTTGTATATTATATGAGTCTAGAATGTAATCTTTGCATCACATAATTATCATTTAGGCCTATTATAATATTTAAATATATAAATAACATGTAGCTGCAGGAACCTGCCGTAAACTCAATTATTTAAAGACATACATGTATATATATATGTATATGTGTGTGTGTGCGTCTATGATAGAGGCCTATAAATATTGCATATTATATGCAGTAGAACCTTAGTAATTCATCTACACACGTACTATTCTTTTATAACATTATAAGAGGTATGTCATAAACATGCTATAGTCCACTTTGCGGTAAATGGATACAGGTCGTTGTTCCATTAACTAAAGTGTTGATTAAAGTCTAAACACGAGGATAAGTGGCCTGGGGTGTCGCAGAAAACGGACACCCGAATCTGCAGTCTTTCGTAACTGGTCCACTAAGATAAATGTAAATGTTACAGTACCATTCGTTGCATTGCATGGCATAAGGGTTTGAAATGCTGGAAGACACTGCATGCATCCGACCAATGTTATGCACACGTTCGAACTTCTCTGAAAAAGCCAGGATTGAATCCGGACAGTATAACCAACTATGTTTTTCTACAGCGACCGTATGCCTCGACCCTGTGTTTTTCAATGAATTTATCGGGTGAAATCCATCACCACCGCTGCTCCTTTGAATGGGAGCCACACCATTTAAGGTCCCCGTGTACAGACCGTGCTAGCCCGAGATTCAATTCTCTGAAATCAGCCACGACCGGGACGTAAACCGGCATCCTCACACTCAGAGGCGGCTTGACGTACGCCTTAACCAATGTAGCTAACCAGGCCAGCAAAGATGGTTTGCTATTAAACAAAGTTTATGATGGATTTATGCTTTCAATTCATAATGCGTCGAACGCAGAACGCTTTGGCAGAACATTGATACGTTATAATGGCAAGACTCGAGTTTCCCAGGAACGTTGGGTCTGAAAACGGGCTTTTCTTATATGCAGCGAATGCCGTGTATATACAGTACCATTCCTTGCGTTGCATGGCATAAGGGTTTGAAATGCTGAAAGACTGCTTGCATCCGACCAATGTTATGTACACATTCGAACTTCGCTGAAAAAGCTAGGATTGGATTCGGAAAATATAACCAAATACCGACCAATTTCAAACCCTTACATTTCTGTGGAAGGTCATTGAGATGATAATCGCTCGGCAAGATGGTACGTTAGTTAGAAGTAAGTGACCTTATGCCGAAACTGCAATAAAGTTTAAGAAAAGTACATTCCACGGAGACGGTCCTGCTCAGACTAGTCTCTGACATTTCAGAAGCCATTGATTCTTGGCATGTTATGCAGCTCGCTCCTGAGACATCCGACATTTGTGATCATGACCTCTTGATCACGCGTCTTAGCACCCATAGAGAATTGCTGGTCGACCTCGCACTGGCTTCAGTCCTTCCTCGATGAAAGTATGATGATGGTGACAATGGGTTCAGACTGTAAGACTTGCGCAACTTTATTCGAAGGCGAATCATAGGCCTATTCAAATAGTACGGAATATCTCCATCAGAGGTGGATTTAGGATTCGACCCCAGGCCAAAGGCACATTTCCAGCCGTGATAAAAAATCGGCCAACCATCCCCGGCAACCACCCTTCCCTCGAGCGAAGTTTAGTCCCCTTAATTATTCTCATGATTCCTCTCTCGAATATTGCGGCTACGGGAACTTAAAGCTGTGTATTTATTCACTCAATCCAATCCAAATAAAAAGTGAAACACTTCTGTGGTTCCCGCAGTCACTGATGGCATACTACTTTTTTCAGTTTAAAAAAGTACAGTTGAGCTAAGTAAACTCGTTCAGCAGATGCTGCATTTTATGTAGGCCCACAGTACTGTGTGTCTATAAAACTCTAATGGACTGGCTACGGACAGCAGTGTTGGCTGTAGGTCTAGAATTTCCGGGCGATTTGGGAATTTTCAAATACCAGTGTGTGTAAGGATGCATGCATATGTGTAGGTATGCATACACTCATGCATGCATGCATATATGTATAAGCCAATGGGTGGATGATTAAGACGGTGCGTCGCCTGCAGAGAAGCCTATAAAAGCGGTGGCCTGCTTTCAGACGCAGCCTCCTCCTCCTCCACCTTCTGCTCCTCGGCCTCTTCCTTAGCGCTTGCTATCGTAAACGCGTGTGAGCGAAAGGCGCAACAAATAACAACCAAATGTAACTGTTCTTCATTCTCTGCTGCAGACGGTTGGTGATTTGGCCTCTGAGGTCATCGCATGAATACACGAAGTGACGCTTTAGACTGTGCACATCCGCCGAGGAATAAACGTAGCGACATCCGTCTATAGATTGTGTTCTCTGCGGAAGGACTTTCTGGACTTCAGTATTTCCATTTTACTTGGACTTACTTCATTTTCAGCTACAGGTAAATTGACTCCAATGAGTTGAAACGATTTCTTATAATTGGCGTCTAATAGGTCGCGCTGGTAACTCACTGATTGTAATTGTAATTGTAATCTGACATTTATAAAGCGCCACTTCAAGAATAGACTCATCAGAGGCGCTCCCGACCCGAACCAGTGAGACCACTGTCAAATAATACAGACTTCAGGCGCTTGCGAAACTGCGGAAGGGACAAACTGAAGAATTCAAGTCGGAGCTCTCGGGAAAGGCGATTCCAGCTATTAGGTCCAACTTAGGCAAAGCTTCTAGACTGCGCTGTAGCAGTGCGCATACGAGGGACAGTCAGGAGTCCAAGGGAGGCCGACCGGAGAGTGCTACGGCCTGGAACCAAGGAGACCGAAATGCAGAAGTCCCTAAGGTATGATGAAGCAGAGCCAACGAGATAATTACGCATAAGCGTTAGGATCTTGAACTGGATACGCTGCTGAATGGGAAGCCAGTGCTGAGTGCCCCGCATAAAGGAAGTTATATGGCCATACCTGGGACGCTTCCAATAAAACGGGCAGCAGCATTGAGAACAGACTGAAGCTTGGAAATATTGGCAAGTGAGAGTCCAGCAAAGATAGCGTTACCAAAGTCCACCCTGGTGCAGATAAGGGCATGAATTAGAGTAGTAACGGCATGAAAGGAGAGGGAGCGGCGGATGGTACGAAGCTGACGAAGGTGGTAAAAGCATGAGAGGGAGACACTGTTAGCATGATCGGTCAAGGAGAGTTCCCGATCCAGAACAACCCTAAGATCACGGACTTTGGAACATAATAGAATGTCCGAAAACCTCTGGCGTAAGGATGATGAATCAATCTTAGCAAGCCAGATGAACTGGGTCTTAGAGTTCAGTCGGAGGCGATTAGAGGACATCCAGAGACCAAGGATAGATGTTGCGTCAAGAATCCTCTCAACCAGAGAGGAAGCCGCTTCCGCTGGGCCATGAGCGAAGGCCTGAGTGTCGTCTGCAAACTGATGGACAGCAACACCCATGGAAAGGAGAACCCGTGACAGGTCGGCAGTGTACAGAATGTAAAGGAGAGGGGCCAGGACAGAACCCTGAGGAAGGAAACAAGGTATAAGGACCAGGCGGAACGTGTAGATCCAAAGATAACAGAATGAGAGCTGTCTGAGAGGAATGACTGAAACCAAAGAAGGGCAGTATCAGTAATGCCAAAAGATTTTTCTAGACGCTCCAAAAGGATAGAGTGATCCACAGTGTCAAAGGCAGCACTAACATCATAGAGGGCAAAAAGAGTAACCTGTCCACGGTCAAAAGCTCCAAAGACGTCGGCCAGGAGACGTGTAATAAGTGATTCAGTAGAGTGGAACTTCCTAAATCCGGATTGAAGAGGAGGCATGAGGGAGTTAGAGTCAAGGTAGTCAACTGATAAAAGTTGATTAATGAGTTACATATTCTTGAGACTAAATGCCTCGCACTTTACAAGGAAAAAACATGTGGACATGAACACACAGGCAGAGAAAGCGTTCAGTCTGACAATTTTCTTAATAAAGACCAATGATTAACTGAACGAACGAACGAAGAAAGGAATAAACAAGCGAACGAATGAACATCCAAAAGAATAGAAGACTGAATGAACAAACTGACGAAAGAACAAAATAACGAACGAATGAATAGATAAACAAATGGATAAACAAACGAAGGAATGAAAGAGTGAATGAACAAACATACGAAGAAACGAAAGCAAAAAAAGAATGAACCCACGAACGAATGACTATGAATTGAAGCCCCGTCCACTGCATTCCTAAATGAATTCAATGTGCTATATAGCAGCTACATCGGTAAACGCATATGCCAAGGAGCCTCTGTGAGTGAAGATCCCCGGTTCGCTTATTTCAGAGATTTGAACCTCTGGGTATCACGGTCCGTGCAGGGGGACCTTAAATGGCGTGGCGCCCATTCAAAGCGGGCAGCGGTGGTGAAGGATCTCACCCAATAAATTCACAGAAAAATGAGCAGGGTCGAGGCTATACGGTCGCTATATAAAACCGTGTACATTTGTATCTACATTTAATACCCGACTAACTGTTTACGTCCCAAAGGTATCAGCCGAAGGTTGTAGACAAATCATTGGTAGTCGCCAACGCAGCCTCCGGCGTTGAAATCGATAGACCTTGCGTCGGAATGCCCCGAAGCAGGGATCCCATCGTTGCTTTTGCCCAATCCCTCGCCAGAGGCGTCGTTTACGTTGTTTTGGAGGCATCGCGTGTCGATCGCTTTTCACGAAGCCGTTAGATGACGTACATGATGCGAGGAACTTCGACCCATCACCCTGGCACTATCATCGTCATCACCATCGCAGCAGTAGCTGCTGCAACATGCCCGACGAGATGAGATCGTTCTGCATTCTGATCGACCAATAACCAAATTCATTTCAACCGACGGTTTAGCTTATCTTTACGTAGACAGATACGATTACAGTTATTTTGTTTGACGCGTTAATAATTTATATCCGGCCAACGCGTGTTTACAATTGCAAATTGATAGAAGAAGAACGCGTATAAGAATAACAAGACCAAGAAGGAAAAGACGAAGAAGAAGAAGAAGAAGAAGAAGAAGAAGAAGAAGAAGAAGAAGAAGAAGGAAGAGGAAGTAGAAAGAGAAGAGGAGGAAGAAGAAGAGGAAGAGGAGGAGGAAGAAGAAGATGATGATGAAGAAGGAAGAGAGGGAGAAGGAGTAGGAAAGGTATAAGAAGGAGGAGGAAGAGGATGAGAAAGAAGAAGAAGAAGAAAAGAAGAAGAAAAAGAAGAGCAGTTCCTTAAGTTAGCCCAGGGAGGCAGTCATGGGTATGAAGTGTTAGCGAGCTTTGACATAAGAGGACTGATGGCTAGACCTCTCCATCGCCGTCGAATCTTCCCACCGAGAGTGTATGGTCTGCGCACTCATTTTATAGCTCCATCGGGTTCTGTCTCTACACCAACATAGGCGAGCACACTCCAAAGTTGTATCTAAACCAAAGTATCATCAGTCCCAAGGATGCCCACGAGACCCTGGAAGCCGAGACCGAGACGTCCCGCTCCAAGATCGAGATGGGACCGAGACGTTCACATAGCTGCCCTAGCAGGTACTGTAAAGACGAGATCGAGACCTTAGGTCTCCGAGACGCGACCGAGACCAAGACCTAGAGACTCCAAGACGAGACCGAGACGTTTCGCTTCCGAGACGAGACTAAGTCCGCGAGGTCCCTCGAAGTGTATTTTATCATCAGCAGTCGGCAGCTTTCTTACATTTTTAATGTCATCGTATGTTAACTTCCGTTATAGGTTTCGCAAAGATATTTAAATAATTTTTGTAAATTGCTTCGTGTCTTTTTATTGTCGTTGTAATTAGGGCTGCAGTTAGGTTTCGTTAGTTCGTTTTTTGGATACTTCCAGTCTTGCTAAGGAGCTGGCAACTTCGTTAATACTAGTAATACAAAGTGCCAGATCGAAAGCGGGCAGAGAAACTACTACACGAAGATGTAGGCTCACACAGGCCTATGATAAGGCGAAAGTCTATCGTGGCCTGAGACATGAAGTCATCCAGCAGTCATATCACATTAATGAATCAAACAGACCGTGAATAGGACACGCGGATGTCACTGTCACTGATTTCTACCGATATTCTAGATTAACATGCAGTAATATACTATTAGTAAACAGTTAGCAACTTAGTACCGGCAGTCTTCTAGTATGCTCTATCGAAATCAATAATTAAATCTGTATTTATGAATGCGGTTTATCCAAAGTTCCACATTCCAAGCAGACAGAAGGTACCGGGCATTATTACTATTATTGTGTTGATACAGTAGTATAGGTCCTAATCTATGATGCACTATATCTTCTTGTTTACAACGTGCTAGTCATTGAAAGTGATTGTGCCGCTACCAAAGCGCTGTAGGTAGCTACTTCATGGCTATTACGTTACGTAGACCGAATGTTTTTACGGAAACAGAACTCTGAACATATCGTCATCGTTCAGCTCTAGTTGGAATCTGTTGGTAGGGCTCTACGTGTGTGTGTGTGTGTGTTTGGGTGGGTGAGAGAGATAGAGAGATAAAGAGAGAGAGAGGGAGGGAGGGAGAGGGAGAGAGAGCTTGCCACTGGTGAATCTTCTCGTTATCTGAGCAATGCTTGCTAACGGTGGGTGAATGTTCTGCTCTTAATGACACTTTACAACCTTAAGGCAAACCCAAAGAGCTCCTCTCATTAGTTTCTCGTGAAACGGCGCTATATAAATTTCTGTTACGATTACAATACTGTTAATTAATACGATAAGGTGAGATGTTTAGACCTGAAATACGTATAAATATTTGCGCATGTATCTACTGAAGTCATATGTCAAAGAGAAGTGCATAGGACTGTGTGTTATATGCTGCTTGTAGTGTATTTGAGTCTTTAGGCTTACATGTATGCCTAGTGCAGTTACAGTGGAGTGCATTGGTATACAGCAGGGTTGTCCAACATACTGCCCACAGGCTATGACCCGGCTCCCCGAATGGGTTCATCCGGCCCGCCGAGCCTTGCAAAACATTGATTTTTTATGTCTAAAATTGTGAACTCCTTACTTGCTAACAGCGCGGTGTTGAAAACTTCCCATGATTCTTTGCTTCGCAAAAAATCAGCAAAAATGTGAATATGTGGTATCTGATCTTCAGGTAGGCAAATAAAATTATTGTTCTTTAGTGTGCGTTGGATTGTTTTGATTGCTGATGAAATTTTGTCTTCAGCTCCCGAAGTCTTACAAAAATGGCAGTTTGGGCCTTCTCCCAAAAAGGTTGAACATACTATCATAGTAAGACCTGTGCACACACACACATGTACATACATATATATATATATATAGAGAGAGAGAGAGAGAGACAGACAGACAGACAGACAGACAGAGTTAAGAGAGACTGAGAGAGACAGATAGAGAGAGAGTGCCAGAGACATAAAGAGATAGAAAGAGAGACAGAAAGAGACAGACAGAAACAGAGAGACAGAGAAAATACGGAGGAGCCCGGGTGGTCATGTATAAAATATGTAAAGGTCTGCTGTATCGATGGATATCTTGTGGTTCGGCTCATCTGTTCGAATGCCATGAAGACGATGATTTGCCATCGATTAAATAAGAATTAGATCATGATCATTTTATGATGATTGCGCGCACTACCCCTCCCCCGTCACGCTACACCCATCTGGGCCGAAATACGCAGGCGAGAAGGAAGGAATGGAAGAGAGAAGCAAGGAATAGAAGAGGGAAGTAAGAAATGGTGGAGTGAAGTTACAAACGAAGAAGAAAGAGAGGAAAGAAAGAAAGAATGAATGAAAGAATGAAGGAAAGAAGGAATTAACGAAAACGAAAGAAGAGAAGATTACATGCAAGATCCCCGACACTTCGCAATCCACCCAACTGCGCCTTATCATGACGAAAGGAAGCAGTGAAAGAGAACGTAAGAAAGAAAGGCAGAGGTAAAAAGAAACGGAAAAGGCATAAAGGATAGAAGGAAGTAAAATTGGAAGAAAAGGAGGGAAGGAAGGAATGAAGAAAGAAAGGAAGGACTTAATCAGGAATGGTCAGAATATTCCGACTGAGCTTAGGAGCTCGCCGTTCGACTGCATTCCAATCTCCTGGCGTATTATGTCGACGCAAATAAGAACTTAATCGTAAAAATAAACACACCTTAATAAACACGAGCATATCCGCAGATACATACATGCAAAGAAAGAGAATCAGAAAAGAAAGACAGACAGACATAGGCATACAGTCAGGAATAGACACGAAGGAAGAAAGGAGATAAAGAGAAAAGGAGAGAGAAAATGGTGACAGAATTGGAGAGAATGACAGACAGAGAAGCGACAGAGGCAGATGGATGGATGGATGGATGGATGGACGGGTGGGTGGGTGGGTGGATGGATGGATGGATGGATGGATGGATGGATGGATGGATGGATGGATGGATGAATGGACAAATACAGTTGATACGATAGATCGGCAGAGACCAGTATTTAACCACCCCATTATAGCGTATATGAGCATTCCTTCTCTCAGGAATTCGTTTAACGCAAAATATATCGATAGCATTTACGTAGCGCCATCATCGTATCCACAGCACCATGTCACAGTGGCAATTTGTTAGACAACAAGGCTTGGCAGGACGACTGCAGGGGCCTTCTGAGCAGAAAATTTATGTTTATGGGTCAAATAACGACACTGCTTTAAGAGTGGACTCGTAATGTAACTTATACATGAGGACATCAAAACTGTGGCCGATGGCTATGTACATCGTAGCCTTCATGAGGCGTTTTCACGATGAGAACAAAGGCATTTAGTTTCAGCAAACAGCCGCCTGATTCTTCCTAGGGCAGCCAGTTCACAAAGAAATCTTAGACTAAGTATTTACGTATCTGAATACTTAATTAGCTGCACAGTTAAGGCCTTTTTAACTACTGACTATGGGATGACTAATCTTGGCACATTGGAGGGGTTAACTTCGCAGCGACGACCAGTGTGGTTTAGTCATTCAAATTCAGGGTCGTTCACAAAGGACGTCCGAAAAAAGTGACCCACTTTGAACCTCTCTCTCCTTACTTGTCCGTATTTGGCATTACCCTCCCCATCCTACTTCGCGGGCGTCCTCAGTACACGCAACGGATTATTGAAGCCAAGATTACATGTAAGCTACATATAGCCTGTGGATCCTGCAGGACTAACTGTGCTACGAGGTGGGGTGCTTTGATACTGCTGCGTTCAGCAACTGGACTCTAATTAGCTCAAACGCAGTACACAGACTGCCTGCTGTCTGACTAAAGTTCGTTTTAAAGGCTCAGGCTGTACTAAAATAACTGTATGTACCAAATTTAGATCGGACGTCTACATTGGGCATTAACCACTCCCTTTGTCCGCATTTGTCCGCATTTTGATGATCCCTCCCACTCCTCTTTGCAGACGTCCTTAATGGACTTTGATCTTCGCCTTTTGACTGAAACAGGAGCCATAGCATAACTGGCAAATTCTTCCGTAGAGCGAATATGGTCCTGTTTCGCCGGCACAGACCTGGGAATACTTTTGAGTTGATAGCTGGAAGATGGGTTATATAAATTATGAGCACCTTTATGTTCGCCACAGCGGCAGAAAACAAAACTATATCAAAAACGCATTTCAACTAAAGAAAAACAACACGGTGCTTAGCAGTCCATAACATTTTAAGTCGCTGTGCATAAGTCATGGATCTCGACATACAGTTGGCTAATGGCAACGTGAAGGTGTATACGTTGTAATGTAAATGTAATCCTAAATTTGTATAGCGCCGCTTAAAGGGAAACTGTGTATTGTATTTATGCACTACAGTATACGAGCTGTGTATAATTGTGCATCGACTATTTTAGAACAGAAGAGGACGGGAGAGTAATCACTGACGAGGCATCGGCCAAGAGCGACGACCTTAGAGAACGCCAATCGGCGTGTTAGGTGGCCAGTCTGCGGAAAACCGGGCGGTAATGTGCTTCCATCTCCACTGGCTGGATTTAGACGAAGGACGTCGCAGGATTCGATGTCATCCGCCGGAATATCAGACGACAACGACGACGATAGTTCTGCTCTGTTGCTTCATCGATGTTGCTCTTGCCAAGCAGACTAGAACACCCTCGACAACTTTTAGGTAACTCACCGGCGGCATTGGAATTGTGTCTCTAGCAACATAGAAATGCTCAAGCTCAACACTGTCTTCATCATCGTCATCGTAGTCGTCGTCATCGTCGTCGTTATCATCATCGTCTTCGTCGTTATCATAATCGTCGTCTTCGTCGTCATCATCTTCATCATCGTCGTCGTCGTCATCATCGTCAGAAACAGCAGCACTGTTGAATCAGGGAGCAACTATAATAGGAGTATAATTGTACCACAACACTTTACCCTGTCCTTCAACTGTCCAAGTTAGTAGAATTCAGCGAAACACATTGGAACTTGTTGCCAAGAGACTTTAAATTTACGAATATTCAGCATCACAAAGGACCTATTGTCACTATTGCTGTCGTCATTGTAACCTTCACCCTGAGACCAATCGATGGCGCCATTAAATTCACCCCTGCTCTGCCTTTAATATTAAGATGTTGCAGGCTTCTTTCGCCGTCGCACATGAGATAAGTCGCAGCAGCAGCAACAGCAGCAGCAGCAGCAGCAGCAGCAGAACCCTGTGGCTGCTGCTAGGCTGGGTGTCTGTTCCTATGCGGTGGAGATAAGCGTGAGTAACATGTTGCCCTGACCAAATACCACAGCCGCTGCCGCTGCTTGTATTCATTGCACGAAAAGTAATCCATCTTAAGATTTAGGCAAAGCACAGCTCAATCGAGCCGACGTAAAGTAATCGCACTTTTATTACGCGACCCTATAAAACCAGGACCCTAAAGACCCTATAAAACCAGGACCCTAAAGACCCTATAAAACCAGGACCCTAAAGACCCTATAAAAACAAGGACCCTGAAGACCCTATAAAACCAAGACCCTAAAGACCCTATAAAACCAGGACCCTAAAGACCCTATAAAACCAGGACCCTAAAGACCCTATAAAACCAGGACCCTAAAGACCCTATAAAACCAGGACCCTAAAGACCCTATAAAACCAGGACCTGAAGACCCTATAAAAACAAGGACCCTAAAGACCCTATAAAAACAAGGACCCTAAAGACCCTATAAAACCAGGACCCTAAAGACCCTATAAAACCAGGACCCTAAAGACCCTATAAAACCAGGACCCTAAAGACCCTATAAAAACAAGGACCCTGAAGACCCTATAAAACCAAGACCCTAAAGACCCTATAAAACCTTTTGCATTCAGTCTACAATCGGATTTGGATAATAATCCAGCGCATTTCCTCCATAGGCTGTCTCCGTGTTTTCTGGACTGCTCTTAGGCTTTTCCACCCAGACTCACCATGGAATTTGGCTTGGACAATGATTTCATTTAGCAGCGACCATCGACTGATGCCTTGAGCATTATTGCAGTGGCGCTATAGAAGTTCTTAGATTAGATTAGTTTAGACAAATAAATTCGACCCAATAACTAGCAGAAAGGTCCTGAGCTTTCCTAGGGCATGGCTTGACAACGAACTGCTTATATTCAGTTGACCAGCCTGAATCCGAATTCAGAGCAAAGAGACGCATTTCTTCTATGAGATTTCCTTCCCTTTTAAATTTCACGCAAATTATCTTTCAACATTCTGTTTCGGTAACAAGTTTCAACTGAAAATTATTTTCAATTTAATTTTCATGCAAAATCCTCTGCAGCCGTTCCTATGCAACAAGCTTCTCTGATCATATCACTCAGCTTTCCTGCTCTTGCTTCATGCGTAGCCAGGACTGCTTAAAATCGTCTGATCCATTGTGAAATTCGCTAACTCTGCTCCTCTTGCGATTGCTGCGAAGGCCTTTCATTCACAACTCAAAACAGTAGGCCTACTTAAAATTGTTTTAAAGTTAAAACCCATTTCTTGACTCCTCTCTTCCTTGTCTTTCTCGTTACAATTCCAGTCATAATCCACGGTAGCCGTTTGCTAAATCACGCGCTAGTAGGCCCCTATAGGCCTGAAAGATTGGGTGCAAGAAATCAACTGGTCGATTAAGAGGTGATAAAATCTCCAAGTAACATATAAGAACGGCGTTTGGTATGATTTGGAGTAACTTCATCATCTTAAAAATGTTCCGTCAGGTCTGCTGCTGAATGATCTTTAGTTGTGTTCCATACAGCCAAGGACGCATCTCCCTTGCTCCTCATCTTTAGCACAGCTACACTCGTCAGAGTTTCCATGCAGACTGACAAGTTGACAGATAAGTGAGAGAAGTGCTGACAATACTATGTATAAAATACAGAGATATTTGGGGCATAAACACTAGTGTGGTTCCCAGCCTGAACTTTAGAGACATGACCTTCTGACCCACGCCGATCAATGGCCCCGATTTGTATATAAACATTTACGCAATTGTCTGTGTGTATGTATATATGCTGATTGTAGACACGGATTAACAAAAGACCTAATGAAAAATTATGAACAGGTACCTCCACCTGGCGGTAAGTGTGCAGACAATTGCATAGTAAAGTTTGTACTTAGAACGTGTGCGGTGAGCGCTCTCTCGTAGCATCACCCGACTGATAGTAATGTTGGTGGAGTGTGGCTTACCGCCGGAAGAACATTGGATGCTTTTATTATTCCAAGAGTATAGTGTTTAAAGAAGGGTTGAGTCCGGTTTATCAGCCTCTTACTCTTTCTTTCTTTCTATGTCTTTCTGTCTCTCATTCTATCTCTGTGTCCCTTTCCTCAGGGTTATCCTTACTGCAACTATATAGTAAAGCACGTATGTATGTATGTATTTATGTATGTATGTATGAAATGTATACACACATACATGCATACTTACAGTACGAATGCAGTCCATATATGTATGTGTGTATATAAAGTATACATACATACATACATAGACTACAGTTTTTACCAGTTAAAAATCCGCTTTATATTTTGGTAAAATAATACGGTAATAATGCTAAATACTGCCAGTTTGTCAAATAAATTGTTTGTAGGCTACGCATGCATGTATGTGTGTATGTATGCTACATATTTATGTATGTATTATTTTGATATAGCGCCTATTTTTCATTGAAAAAACACCATTCGTAGTTACGCAGTTGGAAAACACGTTGCCTATGTTTCACACAAACGCTACAAACCTTCACGGAGAAGAAGACAGCAGCTCTGATATAGACCTAACACTGTGCATATCTCAGTCTTAATACTAACACAACAGGAGTGATGACGAAGTGATGGCGGTTTTATCAGTGGTAGTTGTTTCTTGGTGGAGGTAGTTGCTGAGGGCGATAAGAATGAGAGGAATAGGAGGAGGAGGATGACGTAGTTGCATTGTTATCATTTGCAGGGGCCACTGTTCTGGAACTTGGTGTTTACATCAACAGTTTCTACGCCATCAGTGAGCAGACGATGGTAAGCTGAGCAGCATCCGAGCGATAGGAGCCCGAATCTTCAGACAATTCTAGAAAAAGAACCATCTAATCTAATAGCTTTTATAGCGCCATTATAATGCGGCATCAGGTACACAAAGTCGATGGTGCACAAAACCTACCCTTATACCTACTATATCTACACGGCGCAAAGGAAGGAAGGCTGTTTATCGAGGAAATGAAAGTTGAAACACATAGGGCTGAAGTTGATATAGACAAAAACTATACTATCATACTTTATCCTTCAACTTCCGCAGTCTTATGGCATGCAAGCTGAGAGACGGATGTGTGCCTATGTGTTACTAGTAACTAGAGCATCCGAGACACCTCTTGCATAATGCTAGAAATAATAGTAATGTTAACAATAATAACAGTAACAATAACAATCCCTGAAGTGCTTGTGGTGTTTACGACGTCTTGTGGCTACATTGGTCTTTAGCGTTCTCGGCTGCTAGTCCACGTTGTGGAATTCGCTGCCAGGTTCGATTCGTTCCGTTAGTTCTATGATATCATTCAGGTCAAAACTTAAGACTCATCTCTTTCAACTGCTTCCCACCGTGGCCTAATTTCTGGTTTCTCTGACCTATAGGAATTCGACCTGGCTTCTCCAATAGATTATGATTTTGATTGCGATTTTGACTTGAATTGATGGTCGCATCGTTTGATGCCTTGGGCATTATGATAAAGGCGCTATGAAAGTCTTTAGATTAGATTAGAATAGATTAGATCTTGAGTCTATCCCATTTTGTGTGAAACTGAAAAACAGAAGGGCTACAAGATGTAAAATAAAAACTGAAAACAGAAGGTTTACAAATTGTATATAAATGAATAAATTAAAAACAATAGCTAGGACAACAATTGCAACTATTGTGAAATATTAATCAGACTGTCGTCTAATTGGCCCATCCTTTGCATCCGTTTAATTACACAAAGACTATCGGCTAATTAGCACCATTTTATATAGGATTATTCGTTGAGCATCTACTTGAGGCAGCGTTGGAACGACAGTCGGTTGCAGTTCGACGTCCACAAGTACGGTCTGAGAACTCGGATTAAGCTCGAAGACAACATGTGGATGCAAATCTGGACCCCGGATGTCTTCTTCCGGAACGAAAAGAAGGCGTCGTTCCACACGGTCACCACACCCAATCGTCTCCTGTTCCTCCATAACACGGGCACCTTGTGGTACGTTCTCAAGTAAGCAGACCATTGTTACTATTAGGCTTACAATGGTTCTCGTGACTTAGCTTTCGTTGGGCGCTGTAGAAATCTCGAGATTACGATTACATTTACGATTACCATCACTTGTGCGTAGCTGATTAGCTCATCATTTATATAACGCCTTTGTTGACCTGTACTTAAATCCTTTGTGTTTGTATTCGCTGTGTTGCCATAACATGACTAGTGCTGTTGCTTCCACTATTCCTTTAGTGAAACTGATAAGGACCAATATAGAAGTAATTGATATCCTGTATGAGAGCATATAATCTCGCGTATACTTTATGTCCATTACATGAATGGAGGACTAGTTATCGTAATCGTAAATTTGTAAAGCGCCGCTTCAAGGTAGCCTCATCAGTGGCGCTCCCGGCCCATCATCCCAGAACTGGGGAATAATACGGTCTTCAAGCGCATACGGAAGAGGGTGGGGGAGAGGGAGAGAAGCTCCCGTCGAAGGTCGGCAGGTAAGTCATTCCAAGAGTTAGGGTCAGCAATAGCAAAGCTGCGGTGCTGAGCGGTGGCAGTTCGAGCTAGAGGGACGGCGAGATCACCCTGAGCCGACGAACGCAGTGGTCTGCGGCCCGGAATGGAAGAAAGGGGGGTGCAGAGTTCCCTTAGATACAGCGGAGCACAGCCAACAAGACAGTTTCGCAAAAGGGTCAAGAGTTTGAAGAGAATACGCTCTCGTATTGGGAGCCAGTGCAATTGTTCCAGCATAAATGAAGAAATGTGGCCGAAATTAGGAATGCCACCAATCAGGCGAGCTGCAGCATTCAAGACAGACTGGAGTTGTGCAGTGTAGCAGGATCCAAGGCCTACGAGAACGGCATTGTCAAAATCAATTCTTGAGCAGATGAATGCATGGACCAGGGTAGTTGCGGCCTGGGTCGTGAGGGAGCGTCGAATGGTGATGTTATCTTTCGGTAACATTCATGTAAGCCCAAAAGCTGCGTTGAAAGCTTAAATGATACAATAAATTAAAATACAAATGCATACAAACAATGAAATTGAGTGTAATACACCAGATTAAATACTTCCTTATCATTTTCAGAATAACAACGACGTTATCCTGTCCCATGAAGCTTCAGAAATATCCGTTTGATACACAAGAATGTCCAATGATATTCGAAAGCTGTAAGTATACTAGTAAGATATATTTAGGCCTATCTATTAAATTATATATTTTTATACATTTATTTATAATATATTTCTTATATTATCCTATTTGTCCTTGTGCATGCACTGATTTAAATAGGAAGATCGATAGTATCATCTTTCGTATATTATCTTGCTTATGTTTAGTTTCTAATCACCTTACTTCGCCAAGTATTAGTCATTTTTTCCAATGCGTCCTACGCGCGAAATTCACCATTTTTCATATTTACGTCTTTATCGCTAAATCCTTCAGCACAGCAAAGATGCTATTAGCTCTCCTTGATATACGATGACCTAGTCTCGCTTTTGAGTAACTTCTGCTGTTGCTGTGGCTCTTAGCTTGCCAGTGTTTTTGTTTTCTGTGCATTTATAAGTAACACGATCCTACTATGCTGATTATGTCGACCGTTGTGGCAAATTCTTTGAGTTATGAGAGAGAACACTTAACAGGTAGACACCATGCAGGAATTAAACTTAGATGCAGCAATCAAGCTAGCCCTGGAGGGTCTATCTAAGCTATTATATTTAAGGCTATACAATAATTAAGAACTGCTATAGTAATATGTATAGTACTATACAAGATACAAAGACTATTTACAGCATTCATTATGCTAAAAATATGTGTAATCGTAATCGTAATCCCAAGATTTCTACAGCGCCCATCGAAAGCCGCGCCGCGGGGGCCAGCTTATTCACAGGCGCTCAGTCAAAACAAAATCGATAGGCAAAAGGGTTCGGTTCCGGGTCAAGATCCAAGAGTCAGGCAGAGAGAGACAGCGTTGCAGCTACGGTGGGTGATGTTTGGGGCTGTGTGCACGCCACCTATGTAGGCCTAGTATTTCGTCCTTATGATTTATGCAGAGATATGAGTACATGTAGGCCTACGTGAAACCATTTGACTCAAACGTTCTTCATACAAAGTATATCTTTATAAAGTGATGTGGTTCGGCTTAATAAGGCCTAATAAGACTTTCCATCTTGCTGTTTGCCAGTCGGCTACACAACTAACACCATCATGTTCAAGTGGCTTCCGGCGCCCGTCGAGTTTGAACCTGGACTTGAACTTCCACAGTTCTTCCTCGTCAACTATCTATTGACGGAGTGCATTCAAAACTACACCACAGGTAACCATTACCGTCACAGGTGACATTTAGAGGCTAAGTGCAAGTCAGAGGGGGGGCCAAGGGAGTAAACCGGAGTTGACTAGCAGGTCCTCACAAACTTTATCGGGAGCAGCGGTTGTTAAATAGTCTTTCAACAGCCAGATAACCAAAACATTGCCTTAAAAATTTCCTGGCTTGGCGCCGTGCGATAGTTAAGTCCTGCATTCGTAATTGGATCTACAGATTCCATGGATCTTACAGTAAGGACGACCTCAAAGAGGAGAAGGATGTGTTACCAATGTGCATGCACATTCGGACAAAGGGAAGAGATTGTAATTGTAATCAGAAATTTGTAAAGCACCGCTTAAAGGTAGCCTCATCAGAGGCGCTCCCGGCACGTCGTCCCAGAACTGGGGAATAATATGGTCTTCAAGCGCTTGTGGAAGAGGAACGGGGAGAGGGAGAAAAGCTCCCTTCGAAGGTCGGCAGGTAAGTCATTCCAGGAAGCAGGGCCAGCACTAGCAAAGCTACGGTGCTGAGCGGTGGCAGTTCGAGCTAGAGGGACGGCAAGATCGCCCTGAACCGACGAACGCGGTGTTCTGCGACCAGAAATAGAAGAAGGGGTGCAGAGCCCCCTTGGAGAAAGCGGAGCACAGCCAACAAGGACATTTCCGTACGATGGTCAAGATTTTGAAGAGAATACGCTCCCGTATTGGGAACCAATGCGGACATCCGTATCTAAGTTTGGTATGTAGGGGCCTATTGCTGTTATTTCAGTACAGCAGCCAGTTTGTATTGCATTTGGTTTAATTAGAGTCCCTAAAGTGGCGTTATATGAATGTGCGATTACAATTACTTTGTGGCATTGTACTCGTAGGTCACTATCCGTGCCTTAGCATCGTGTTCACTCTGAAGCGTAACATCGGGTACTACATGATTCAGCTGTACGTGCCGAGCATCCTCATCGTCATCCTGTCCTGGGTCTCCTTCTGGCTAAACGTCGACGCGGCCCCTGCCCGAGTCTCGATCGGTCTCCTGACCGTCCTCACGACAACGACGATGAGCACGGCCGCCCGCGACCAGCTGCCTCGCGTCTCCTACATCAAGGCCATCGACGTCTGGATGTCCGCCTGTCTGCTCTTCGTATTCGCCTCGTTTCTCGAATACGCTGTCGTCAGCGTGCTCAGTCGCAAGCGATCTACGTCATCGATGACGTCGACGATGACGTCGACGACGACGACGATGACAGCGACGGCATCTGCTAGTAGCGCCAACTTCAAGACGCCGACTAAAGCGCTGGCAAGGTTTACGCAGAAGGATGTCCAGCTGGAAATGGTTAGTGTTTACGATATTTTTTACACTAAGCTTAACCATCTGTACGTAATCATTAGCCTACGCTAATATACGTAAGCTACGGATTAAGTTATAAGCTTATTCATAATTTCCGTCACGAAGTATGGATATGTAATTAGTAGTGCTTGTTATTATTAGGCGCATAAGAGTAGCGGTTGAGAATGACCGAAATCTTTCAACATTGCTACCCTATGCTCCTCATCAATTTCTTCACAGTTAGATATTTACAGTAGATTAACTTAAAATTACTGTTGATTGTTACCTTACAGTGAAATAGCAAGCGGTAACACCTCTTTAACTCTTTCTTCGGGGGCACGGTGGCATATTGGATAGAGCGCTGGGCTTGTAACGCGGAGAATACGGGTTCGAACCTCTTCCGAGACGGTCACTGTGTAGGGACCTTGAGCAAGTTCCTCACTCACAATTGCTCGGCGCCATCGGTTGATGCTAAGTCATTAGATAGTGGCGCCTAATAAATGCAGAATTAATAATCTTGAGAACTTAATTTCAAAATCAAAACTGAACATTTCCTAATCCAGTTTTTCGCCGTCTTGCAGATGTTCGGGTCGATTTTTCAACCCCATAAATAATTAACGCCATTGAATCACAGTTACGGTCTCTCTTGACTTCACCTGCTCATAATTTGACCAGGCATTGCAAGTGACCCAGCATCCGGGCTCTTCGAATTTGATTGGATTAAGCGGTAGTGAATAAGCTGATCCTTCTGACGCAGGTTTTGTTTGTTGCTGAGAAATGTCGGCAATTTAAGCAGCCTGCATAGGCCTACGTTACGCCATTCTTCGTTATGTTGATGTCTAGTCGCAAGCAGTTAGGCTTATATATTGTCTTTAAACTGATTACAGGAACAACATCTAGGTTAAAATGCGTTTTTACGTAGGCATAATCTGTTTGGGTGTGCGGGGGACATGGAGTCGATCCGCATAGTTTGGAGAGTGATCTTGGAGAGGCAAGCTTAGAGCAGAAATCAGTCACTAAAAGAAAGTTTAGAGCAGAAATCAGTCACTAAATGAAAGTTTAGTGCAGAAATCAGTCACTAAATAAATGCAGCCCTGGAAAAATAAAAAGTTCGCAGGACCCTTAAAAGTGTAAAAGTTTTTGAAATTCTAAACTATCATTGGGGGTGCAGAGCTCGGCTGTTAAGATTTTGTGTGAAACTAATGTCAAACAGTACTTAGTCTTATAAAGAGGCGTTGTTGAGCAGCATGCAACAATCTTCGCCCCAAGTGAGGCGCATTACTTGTTAAATTGGTATTATATCTGCAGTGGTAATTCTAGGCAACATAGCAAATTATCAACAATGTGTCCATTGTTTTCAAAGCAAGCAAAAGCAACAAGTGGGTTTACATAGAAAATTTATAAATGTAGATTTATAAAGATGAATGGCGAAACAAGAAAATCTTTGTCCTTTTTCAAACCGTTGTTTTAAATGTCGTCTGCTAATTTCTTCAGTGACTAGGGCCAAAGTATAGGCCTTCAGTTTAAAAGAGATAAGCTTACTTTTGCTATGAAACTGGAGATGATCTCTCTCACTGTGGCATAAATTTGTGGACTAAGGAGAAACTTGGCCAGTTAGGTCTTCTCCAAACGTGAAAGATTTTGTCATTTGCGATCTTAGGGGAATTTATAAAAGACGCATATCTGTGGTTCTTATGAACACATGCTGCTGTTGAATTCATTAGGCAACGCTTTCTTTCGACGTCTTCGTTGTTGGTCCTATGAACTTGACGAACTGAGCTGTTCTAATTCCTGTACATGAATTCATCCGTTTATAAGGATCACTGATGCGTCACTGCATGTCTACACATTTATCCGTAACGTAACGTGCTTCGCTCAGATCTTTCACTCAAAACTCCTCTTCCGCAGATCCTATCCTGACTCCTCTTCTTCCTCTTATCTATCCTGCAGTTCCAAACATCACTCGCCGTAGCCGTCTGACTATCTGCCTGCCTGACTCTTCAATCCTGACCTGGAACCCAACCCTTCTCACCTATCGATTTTGTTTTGACTGAACACTTGTGAATAAGCTGATTCCCTCGACTTCGCTTTCATTTGGATCTGTAGAAATCTCGAGTTTACGATTACAAGTCACTTAGGCCTTGAACACGTTAGCATTTAAGGGTTAAGCAGAACAACGCCACGCCGCTGACTGTTTTTTTTTCACGGGGCAATTGCTCCTCTTATTATATGTTGTTGTTATTATTAATTAGCATTTTCTACAGCGCCGGTGTATAATGCACAAGGTTTCAAGAGATGGAGCGACTAAACCGAGCCGCAATTAGGTCAAAAGCAGATTGTCGTGTGAAGCTGAATCCTACTTCTCTCTGCCCGCAGGTGCAGCTGAGAAGCGAGACAACGAGCAGCATCGACGCCTTCGTGTTGAACAAACGGACATCTCCAACGGTCGTCCAAATCACGAGAAGCAACGACGGAATGGGAATCGCTCGAAAGGTCGACCAGATCTCGCGAAGAGCGTTTCCAATCACCTTCATATCCTTCAACGTCATCTATTGGCTCGTCTACAACTGTGACTTCACGACGACATCGACGTAACTTAGGCTGATGCACGCCCTGGGTCGGCCTAATACTGCCACCCACGGGTTCCATTCCCGATATTTATAAATCTCGCTACCTGCCCTGCTATCATTATGTCTAGTTCTAAGGAATTCCAAGTTTTGGTGTTTTCTGGTGTTTCTTCACAATATCCCTCGCGTGCAGTCAGATATTTTGTCCGAATCCGCTTTCTGTGGAGTTTTCAGGTCTGCCTTGGATTTTGAGCCTTTGGAGTGAATTTCTGGGCTCATATTGGCTTGATGTCCACCAAATATTCTACACGCATCGCTATTAACCTAGCTAGCCATTTAGACACTGCCGCACCGTAATTTGTAGACCATGGCCTACAGATGCTCTCTACCAGAAAATAACGGGTTCGGTAGGGCAAGTAAACCTTAAATTAGGGTTCTCATGGGCAGCAATTACATAGGGGGTTGAGTCTGTCGGCTCCTGCATGCTGGGTTGGGCCGTCTAAGAATTCTGTAGGCAGGTAAGGGCGCGCAAGAAATGCGGTGATATATTATTAGGCCTATTTGGCAGGTCGTGAAACTGACGACTCGTCGATCCACGTAATCCGTCAGGGAAAGTTGTCCAGTCACGAGATTAGGCCTAGGTGAGAATGGCCTGCATTGGGTCAATTTTTTGGATTTTACCTCATAAATTAGGATTTAGCTGTCTTAAGTACATTTTGTTTTTATTATCTGAAAAAGCAATATTTTAGGAACCTCATATGAGCATATTGCAATACTATCTCAATAGTAAAATATAAAAAAAATAAATTTTCCTTGCTGATAAAAAACGTCCCAGTGCAGGCCACCATGTGGATTACTGGGACAACGTACATTGTATACTGATATAATACATGTTAATGCAGTGATACTGTCTTAGTCTCAGCATATGATGTGTTTCAAAGCCGCCTATTTTTAACAATCCAGGCAGCCGAAGCCAATATATCAGTCAGGCATGTGAAGACATTGTTAAAAAATCGAACAGAAGGCCCCGACCGGGGGCAGAAAAAGACAGTCAAGCAGTAGAGAACAATGGTGTAAACGTATGTAAATTATTGGACAGGCCCAGCTAATTCTTCCTACTTTCTCAACGCACTGGCGGTAACTGGTGTAAGAGGCATGTACGTGCAAAGTTCATTGAATATATCAATAACTGCATATTGTTCAGAGCTGAATTGTATTTGTTTTAGGGATCTAATCTAACCCCCATATTCGTAAAGCGTCTGAAGACCTGTTTGTATCATCTTGCTTTTGCTGTCTGACTGCTGTGACTCATCCACGAATACGATTCCTTGCTCAGCCAATGGACACATCATGTGTTAACAAATGTCATACTTACTTACTACTTACTTAATCTGAGAATTTCTATTACATCACTATAATGACGCTCAAGCGAATCTATCCAATCTAGTAACTTTCACAGCACCACAGTAACAATGCACCGGGCATCAATCACAGGTTACTTTTACAGCAACTGGTGGGCAAAATGCAGTCTGGGACGTTTGGTTAAAATCCAAAGGAGCGACCACTCCCAGTTAACCTTCTTACCATTCCTACTTCTTTCCCTCCAAACTCCTTTCCTTCAGGACTGCTCTGGAGACATGAGTTCTTTGATGACCAAAGCCGTTCAGTCAATCAACCACGCGACTCATTTATGAAGTCAATTGATGAAAATATTGGAGTAGTTCAAACCATGAGCCAGACACCTAAATTATTTTTAGGGCTCTAATGAAGGTTTACGCTTATGTATACAAGCAAAATGAATTAAAAGACAAACTCAAGGCATTTTGAAGGCAGGCTAAAGACAAATAGAAGGCAATTTGCAGACAAATGGAAGGCAATTTGCAGACAAATGGAAGGCAATTTGCAGACAAATGGAAGGCAATTTGCAGACAAATGGAAGGCAATTTGCAGACAAATGGAAGGCAATTTGCAGGCTGGTAGGCAGAAAATCAAAGAATAGGGGATTACAAGATGGAACCAAAAAATCAATATGAATATTAACGTGCTGTAGTTTGCTTGTGCTGTATGGTAAAATTTTACCATTACTTGCATTTTCCAGACAACCATTACCTCTTGTGCACAGTCAACGCATCCCGGTCGGGGCTAATCCATAAACTGTCCATTAATTAAGAGATTTGAATCTCGGGCCAGGACGGTCCGCGCACGGGAACCTTAAATGGCGTGTAGCGGCGGTGAAGGATCTCACCCGATAAGGTCGAGGCCATACGGTCGCTACAGAAAATCGTGCACAATTTACAAGTTCACAGGCATAATGTTAAGCTCGTTAAAGCAACAGCGCTTAGCACCGTAACTTGAACACGATGGAACTAACAGTAGTTGCATAGCCTTACAATGTAGATACTGTATATTTATCCAGGTGGCGGGCAGGGTAGTTTGCAAAAACCTGGCCAGGAACACATCCGTCAGTTTAAACTTTCTCCAATTTCAAACATCTTCGTGGGTTAAAAGCTAGGGGATCCGATTTCTTGGGTCAAAATACCACCAGTCATAAGTTTCCCAACCTTTCTATAAGAGTGCAGTTAAGGCCGAAGGGTTTTCTTTAAACTGCTCAAAGGGAAAATGAGAGCAGTTGCTTTCAAATAAGGCCATATGGAATCAATTCCAAACCCACTGCAGGTAAGGGATCTATTAATCCAACTGGGGGATGGCAAGGCCATAAACTGGGTAAGTCAATGTGACTCAAAATTTACATAACCCGTTTTATTTTAAACTAATTTATCTGATTTACATGAATTTGTCTGCAACTGTAATGTCTGATTACTTAACATCACCATCAAAAGACAGTATTACAAAATTATAATCAGTTATTAAAACTTTCTTCAGTTATTAAAACTCTCTGTTTATAATTTAATTAACATTTCTAAATACATACTGGTAGATAACCAATTATTCAAAGGTTAAGAACAGGTAACAGATAACTCTACTGGCAAAAATACATTTTCCATAAACTGTCCACTTTCAACACGTCTTGGAGTAAAATGTTAAAGAACTGTTATCAAGGATTTCATGCATATTCAATCTGTAAATGAACATTAGTCGGGCTGCAAGTATCCATGGCTACAGTTGCCATAGCTGAAAACACCGATAGCAACATCAGTTATAAACCAAATCATCTGTAGCAATTCAACTAAAATCAGTTGAATTTTATATTAAACGGCCTCTTCAGACAGCTATAATTTCATACATTATTGTTGTTATTGAATTATTATTTCTGCATTTATTAAGCACCAGCATTTAATGACATAGCATCAATCACTGGTGCTCAAGCTCCCTACACAGTAACCGTATTAGGGGAGGCTCGAACCCATACTCTCCTCGTTACAAGCCAAGCACTCAAACCAACTGGCTACCATGTCACACTAAAAGATTGATTACTCGATAACAAATGACCAACTATAGAAAAATATCCAATCGAAATCAAATTGTATTAAATAGAATCAGTTTAAATCTGCAGTTACAATTCGCTAACTTACTTAGTTACATTTAGCTGCCTCAATAGCTGCCTGCAGCTTAATAAGCAGATGCATAGTTGGCTTTGTCAACACCCATAACACTACAACAGCCAGTGCCAGCATTTTAATGCCATTCAGTTTCAGCCTATCAACAGCTGGCTTCTTTAACTCATTTACTGAAACCGACCAATTGGCAATCTTCTTCTGGTTTTATAATGTAAAACTGTTGGTAATTGGCCAGACAGATCCAGGATTGCAGCCTGTCTGTTAGTTTTGCCAACCAACAGCCTCACTTGCTAATCAATACGTGGTGGATTATTGCAGTATTTCCACAGAAATTCTAAGATCAGATTAGATTAAAACAATAAGTGACAAAGGGATTCTACAACAAGGTAGAATCTTCTTTACCTATAACTTTAGCAAGCAGCAGCCAAGAGAATGAAAACAATGTTAGAATTTTAATTTCTTTTTCTTTTTCTTTTGTTCTTTTTCCTCACGATCTGCAAGCCTTGCCTCAAGCTCTTGTCTCCTCAGTAATTCTACATCCTACATAAAACAATGACATAAAATTCAGAATTTCATGCTCATTTCTTCATACAAAATCAGTCTATCTGAAATATGCCTCTCTCTCTGTCTCTCTCTGTCTGTCTTCTGTCTGTCTGTCTATCTCTCTTCATACTCCTTCTTCTCTGTCGTTTGTTTTCTACCTTCCTTCCATCCCCTCATTTACTGTGCCATCACCTGTTGTTAAATCACAAACTATTTTTAGTGTGCAAACCATAGCTACATTAGCTTATATATATCACTGGGAAGGAGATCAAGTGCCTTATAGAAAAGCTACATTAGCTTAGCATATGTATGACTGGGAAGGAGATCAAGTGCCTTACAGAAATTCACACTCACTATGGACACCTATTGGAATTTGACCCAGCTTCTTTAATGGATTATGATTATTGATTGCGATTCTGACTTGAAGCAACCATCGACTGATGCCTTGGGCATTATGATAATGGCGCTATAGAAGTCTTTAGATAGATTAGACAACATAATAAAATAAGAAATTAAGTACTAACAAAAATACAGTATTGCAGAACCTATCAAAGCCTCTTAAAATTAAGCAGCTAACCTTTGGACTTTCCTGCTTTGATGGAGATTTACTCGGACTGACATTTGCGCTTCCTACAGAGAGAGATGGTGGAACTCTGTTAGACGCCCATGAGGATCTACCCTCTACTGAAGGAAGCGTAACAACAGATGGCCCATCAAACGTCTGCTCCTCTTTCGTCGTTTCTCCTGAAAACCAGATTGCATCAATCATAAAATCAATTCCCATGTTTGTTTGATCACTTGTCTACAAATTAATACAAAACAGTTTGAGAAACATCTTCTGCAACCAGAAACTCCCAAGAAGATCTAATAACACAAAAATAGACTATTAAATTGATTATAAGCCTTGGAATAAAGATCAAACAACATGATCAACGTTCAGTTGTTAAATCAGATTTTTAAATAAGTTATTTCATTATAATAAACTTTCGAAGCAGATAATATATTACTAAATTGATGCCTGAAAATGTCTAGGAACAGTTTTGATTGGAAATTGGTGCAGTTAGCATTGCCTGAACTAATATACACAGAGTTGGTTTCAAAGCCTTCGTTACTGCTAACCCCTTTTGACTAGCCGCGATGAAATGCAGACAGTGGTTTAAATAAGGTACATAAGTTTAACAACACAAAAAAATTAATTAGTTAAGTAATCTTTACTGGTTTCTGTGCTGTCTGTTAGCCACTCTGACTTCATCATCACTGCACTGTACAGCTGTTGTCCTCGATCATCGAAAACATTTCTTCCACTGATCCTGACTTCATCTTCAAACTCCTGTGTGGGACAGTCATGTGAAATCAACTAATCTCTGAGGCTAAGCAAAAACGTCTATACTTCAACATCAGCTACAGAACGTTAATAATGTGACATCAAAGAAATACATTATTCATCAACTCGTTGTTTCATACAGTAATTTTTGCAACATTTAACCACAGCAAGAAGTGAATGAAATGTGTATAACTCTAACAAGAGTGTTGTTACAATGTTATTTTGATCAAATCTCTTTGCAATATTTTTGGTTCAAATATTAACTATCAAACTAAATAAATCTCTTTAAAATTTAAGTTCTGTTACCTTTGAAGTCAGCATTTCGTTTACAAAGGAAGTTTCGTCAAACGTCTTTGTCTCCAAATTCTCTTAAATAAGTTCAATAGGCAACAGTTTTAAAACCCACTATTACCAGATAACAGTTGAAAAGAACAATTCAAAGGTATTGCAGATAATGATGACAGATGATGAAGAAGATGATGAAAAATATGATGCAAGCCATAAAAGTAATGACAAAAAACAAAGATGACGTGGAAAATCATGGGTTCAGCCAATAATGATTATAAAGATTAAGTAGAAAGAGCAGAAAGAGTACTATTTCTACAGTTATGACAGAAAAATTATAAAAAGATAATGCAGAAATTACAGAGATTAATAATTAAAACATTGGGTAATGAGAATGAGGTCGATTATTTGAAAGAGTATGATAACAGTGGCAAAAATCAGATGGCACTTTCTCTCAAGCTATTTAAACAAATTGCAGAAAAGAGAGGGTATTTTGACTCACTTCGGGACGTCTGAATGCCTTGTGACTTTAGGTCAAAGATTTCTTTATCTTTGTTTCGCAGAAGACGAAACAACTGGTCTCGTTGGTAAGTAAGGTGACAGATCATTGTCATCATTGGTTCCGTTAAGTGCTCAGACACCTCACACAAAACAATGACAGATAACTGGATAAAACTTTACATATCTGCTTTAACGGTAAGACTTAAGACTTAACTATTTCAGCTGGCTTATGTACTCCCATAGGTTGCCTCTCTGTTTCTTCGGGCTGGCTTTTTCTGGATGTTGACCGGACTGCAGGTTGATTTTTGGTGCGCTATCGATTGATGCCTCGTGCGTTATACGCCAGTGCTACAGAACTTGCAAAATTACAATGCCAATCAAATGAGCTACTCAAAAAACACTTAGACAGTTGGTCATAAACACTAAACCTTGAAGCATTCATTCGACATCTGTGTTAAAAAGCTAGGCACAAATATATTTTGAAATGCAATTTATGCAGGCCATTGGTCCTCGTAGATTTCATTCCTCCTGTCCCGCCCTGTGGAATGCTCTGTCAACTGAGATTAAAGATAACACAAAATACCTTGTTATAAAAAGAAGCTTAAGACTCATTCTGTTCACTAGACCTGCTGCTTTTCTTCTTTCCACTAACAATGACACTTCTTGCCAAGAAAATTATAGTTCATACTAAGAGCAAAGCAATAAAAATTGGAACTAACAAACATCAACTCAGTGCTTGCAGCTTAATGAGGGATAAAAATTTTGAGAAAACATTGCTTTTCATTCACTTACTACTCTTTGATCAACTGGCTCTCCAAAAAATTTCCAGACGAAAGGAAGGCCAACAAAACTGAAAGACGCTGTCAGAACAATGCCATCTGTTGGTGAGCCTTCTGAGCAGGGTGCCAGTGAGTAGCTGGTTCCATGATTACTGTTTTGTAGCACTTCTTCTAAGTGTCGTAACAATTTAGCCAGTGGCACTTCTACTGTAGGATTTATTTCCTAAACAGAAGGAACAGGCATTGAAAGATACACCATACACATATACTGCATATCCAGATATAAATAGGTCTTGTATGGTAATACCATACACATGTATCCAGATGTATGTATGTATGTATGTATCTGAACTTTTATACGGTGCATTTTAGGAACCCCTCAAAAGCACTGGGAACATAGATGCCCACAGGAATTAAATGAGCTGGCAGCTATTTGTGTTTACAAGCCAGCAGCGCCACATGAAGAAATATATATTAAATTCATTTTAAAAGCCTCTTAAAGGCACCAAAGGAGTTTAATAAATGAACAAGCTCATCAACATAACCAGTGTTTTAACACCTTAGCATTTTACAGCATCAACAGCTTGAGCCAAGTGTCATATAATTTTTGTAAGTTGTGTTGGAGTAAGCTAGGGTAATAATATTATGTCACGTGAAAAGCATAATTCATTGGTAAATCACATGAATTGTAATTAAAAGTTGTTCCTACTGCTGCCATTGTTTTGTGCTAAAACTGCTTTAAAACCAATAGGATGCGCATAAAACCCAGATGATTACCTAAATTTACTTAAAACTAATCCCAAAATTGATATTTTATATTCAAATAAAATAATCAAACAGCTATCTATCATATCATATCTATCATGTCTATCATATAGAACTACCGGAATTTTGTTGTCGTGGAGAACATGTGGATGCATACCAAAAACAAACTGAAGACCCTTTGGCACAAGTCACAATTGGTTTCCCATGTATCGTCAGGATTCTGTCTGGCAAAATGCATTTTGTTTCAACTTCTCAAACATTTTATATGCTTCACAGAAACTTACCCCATTTCTTAATATGCTGATCAATTTATTTACTGATGTCAATAAAAGTATTTTGAACAACTCTGTGTTACCCATTACTTAATAAATAATTACTCACTTATTTTGTCAATAGTCCTTTGGGCAGCTTGCAGTGCTCTAATTTCTCTCTGGGGTAGCCACATTGCTTAGAAGTAGGGCAATCGCAAATGGCCATATCTTTCAGATCATCTTATAACCTACTTCCATCCTTCCATGTGCTTTTCACAAGGATGGAAAATTTCAAACTTTTGGGTCCAAAACTTAATTAATATCATTTCTGATGTTAGCAAGTGTTAGAGAAGGCCTGGCTGAAGGTCCCTACACAGTAACCGTCTAAGGGGAGGTTTGAACCCGTACTCTTCGCTTTACAAGCCGAGCGCTCTAACCAATCGGCTACCGTGCCCCACAAAATTAAGGGCAAAAAGGAACTCTACCCTCGGGTTTCCAAGTGGGGAATGCCTTGGGTTTCCGAGTGAGGAATGCCTCATGACCCTTCAACACCCTCGTATACATACATTCAAGCATTTGTACATACCTACCTACATACTGAAGTCACTAATTTAATCCATTAAACGCTAAAGAAATGGCGAGACATTACATAAATTTACAAAAGCCCGATGCCAACAGACCTTATTTCGGCGTTCAACATTCTGTCCCTCTAATCGTTCACACCAAGTGTTTGTTAGGTTGGAAAACAGTATTTCATATCGATCATCTATGAAAAGAAACTTCAGAAACAGCGGAGAACTGTCAACCACGTTAATGCTTTGCCATGCGCAACTTTTTAATGTTTTCTTCCATCTCCTTCGCCACTCCAACTCCGACATTTTTTGGTCACCACTGTAAACACGCTTTTCACGTCCGAATAATACTTGATTCTGCACATGGTGTTAATAATATTATAGCGCAAGATCATGATGAGAAAATCAATTTTAACTGCACATTTACAAACTCTGACAGTTATGTCGGATTCCAACAAGTAGGCCTAAGCTTAGCGAACTAGTTTAATCACACAACTGTTCTGAATAATAGGGCAAGGAATTGATACGGTTCAGTTTCGAGTCACGATTATGATGTAGGCCGACCGTTTGTAGTTTACCAGTATTAACAGTGTTCATCGTATGATTTAAAACCTCTAGAAGCCATTGACGTTGACCTTAACTTATTTTAACTTTGTCTATTGGGCGTCCTTGACAAGCTTCGCTGTATAGCACCTTTGTAGCCTACATCTCGGGCTAGTACGGTTCGTTCACAGGAAGCTTAACATATACGAAGTGGCGTCCCATTAAAACGGTGAAGGATCTCACCCGATAAATTTATTGAAAAATTAGCAGGGTCGAGGCCATAAGGTCGCTATAGAAAAACATATATATTTACATCTACGATGATGATGCTGAGGTATGATATGATGATGATGACGATGACGACGACATTGACGATGACGATGATGATGAGGTCGACGACGTATCCCTTACTTGGAGAGAACGAACACTATGGCCGTTTGAAACGGCCATATTCTACTTCAGAAGCTGCAGTGATGTGGGTGGCTCTGAGAGTAGAATTGGGCCGGAGTCACCCCTACTCCACGAAGTTATTAGGCCTACAGACCGCGACAGTCACAAGGTAATAAAACCAGAAATTCTTTGCATAATATTACAATAGACCTACAAATGTAGGGTAGGCTGCGTATCTTACGATTCATGTAACGCTTTTAGGAACATCTCACATGGCTGTCTAAATATGTGTATCTAAAGATAGACTACGGAGAATAGAACGTGGGATGAGTGTAAAGGATAGGATATACATTTCAAAACCAAAAAGACGTGTAATTCGTTTATATTTTTTATTTATTACGCCCTAATATTAGACTAGCATGAATACTTTATAAAAAATATTGTCTATAGATACATGCCTATATAGACAGACCGATCGTGTCCTTATAACCTAGCTCATATTACAACTCAATCACAATTTGCAATAGGCCTATAACTTCTGTTTTTTTTTTATTAAGGTTAGTTTCAAATTATATCACAATTACCATAAATGTACATAAATAACAGTTTTTGACTTGCAGTAAGCCACATTGTGTCCTATACAGATCCTTGGCGAAAAATTGAGAACCTCAATATATAAAGCTGTCTGGTCTTGACACATATCCTACTGTTATAATTATAACAGAGAAATAGGCGAACACTTCATCGAAGGCGAAGCAGACAAAGACGATTGACCGTAGGTCCGGGTATTGTCTTCTCAGTTCTTGAATTGATTCTGAGGTTGATCTCTGTCCAAAGCAACAGCAAGACACAATTCTCACAACATCAACACAGAACAATACATTTGATTTATGGCTCATAACAATATAAAGTAGCAAATATCCCAAGACACATAGCAACACATTTCGTAGGCTAATTCTAAAAGTGCGACACTTGGTACTTATCACATCGCAAATAAAAAGAACATAACCAAACTAAATTTTATATAAAGAACTACAAATCTGTAAGTCTTCTTTCGATTTAGGCTACAGTTCAGCATAGGCCTACTGAAATGACACTGCTTAGCCTATGGGCAGTGCTGATGCAGACCTACAGTGAAACTTCTAAGTTCTATAGTCTAGGCCTATATATAGTCCAGTATTTTGCAAGCGCTATGCCCTTGGCCCATTTCACACTTTGCGAAACCGTCTTCACGCTGCTTGCCTATTCTTTCAACTTGCTCTACCGATCAGTCAGGATCAAGATCCAAGTTATATATAATTATATTTTTGATCTTGACCTGGAACCGAACCCCTTTTGCCAATCGATTTTGTTTTGACTGAGCGCCTGTGAATAAGCTGGTTCCCGTGACGTGGCTTTCGTTGGGCGCTGTAGAAATCTCGAGATTACGATTACTATATGAATTGTCGTTATTACAAATACAAAGCTCTCTGTCTATTGAAGCATACGCAGCTGTCCTGCAGCACATGGAACATTTTCCTCAAGCAGCCAACCACTATCACACTGCGTCTTCATCGTCACAGTAATAATGACGACTCTTTTTCCCCTTCTCGCTGGAATTAATCCCTCCTAGGGGATGGTTCAGTCCTGACGACCATCAATATTATGGTTCAAAATCCATCAGGAATAATGTTTCGATATTAGCATACCGTGCAACAAGTCTAAACTACCACCGCTACCTCTACCTCCTCTCTTTCTACCGCTAGTCGGTAATGGACGTGGCAGCTGCGAAGAGTCTCATAAACACATCATAAGCGGGAAACAGACTCAATTTCGGCATACACATCAGAAACACTCACATCTGGCAGCGTTGCCCTGATTAGCTATAATATTATAAAGAGACCCGTCATATGCATGTGTGCAGGTACATGTGAATGCGTATGCGTATGTCCATAATTATGTAGGCATATTTATGCATATGTAGCCTAAAAACCACCTTGTGTACAATGTATGTGTATATGTATGCGTATGTAAATATTTATATCTGTGTATATGTACATGTATATTTATACATATACGTGTATGTATATATTTATATCTATGTGTATATGTATATGAATATTTATACATATATGTGTATGTATATATTTATATATGTGTGTATATGTATATTTATGCATGTATATGTGCATGCATATACGCACATGTGTATATATAATAGGCCTAGGCCTAAAAACCTCTTCAATCTACCAATGTTTACATGGAAAATCCTTGGAAGTGGATATGCGGCCCGTTTCGAGGCACTGTCTGACAGCCAGTCAGATTTCCTCGAGTCAGCGAACGTTCACCTTCCTAAAAATCGGCTGACGAATATGGGCCAAGATTTATATCCGACTGCACGCACCTCTTGACACACACGGCCACTCACAAGTGCTACAGCTACCCTGACAAACGAGACAATAATATCCTTGTCCGAATCTAATTCTGAAGTCTAGATTTCTCTGTATTACGTTCTTTCATCTGTGTCATATCTAGGCCTACTTTCACTCTACCCTTCTGTCACTGTCTCTGTCTTTCTCTGAATGTATCAGAACATTTATATAACGCCTTTGAAAACGTCTCAAAAGCGCTGCCTCCGTGGCTGTTTACCTGATCCAAACAACTGCGACTTTAGGTAAACAGAGTAAGTATGTTGGACTGAATCACATGAATCGCTGCGTTGGCTAAAACAACTTACTTAGTGGAAGACTGTTCCCAAGTAAGTCTGAAAACCGGTGCTTATATATACGTGTGTGTTTATTTCCTCTCTCCGTCCCTCCCTCCTTCCCTTCTCTGTCTCTATCTCTGTCTCTGTATCACATACACACACACACACACACACACACACACACACACACACACACACACACACACACACACACACACACACACACACACACAAACAGACACTTTTTGTCTTTCCTTTATCAATTCGGCATTACGTCTTAGAACTCTCTAATTACTCTCTCAGTTCTTTCTGTTTTGTTTATTCATTTTTTATTACTTAATTACTTTTCGTTCGTTCTTTACTTCTCTTTCTTAATGCCCTTCTTCCTTTTATTCCTTTTTCTCTTTCTTTAATCTTTTCTTGTCACTCATTAGCATCTTTCTAACCTACGCTTTTTATACACACCTATGTAGTCATTCCAGGGAATTCTATATACGTGTCTGCGAGCTGCTAACCGGCGCTAAAACTATACCGCTCCAGATGTAGCGAAATAGTGCAAATATATACGTACTCTATAAACTGTCGATATGCTGGAGATCTGGTGTTTATGCGCAGGGGATTGGTCTGATCTTTCTGCTTTTCCAGGCACAGACGATACAGTTCGGCTGCAAGGAAACATAACAACACTTACCAATCGAAAAGTAGATTGAAACTGGCGCAAAAAACTGAGATACCAGAAGCAAAACTTCCAATTTTTTCCTAAGACAATGAACATAAAATACTACTAGGCTTCTTAAACTAGTGTATACCCAGAATGCTCAATTGTCTAGTAACAAAGCACAGTCACTGAGACCCACCGCTAGACATTTTCTGTCTGATTACCATAAACCCACATTCGCTGCTTGGTAGTACAGACCAATGTGGAGGTACTTTATTGCCAAGGAACGCATATATGTGAGCAATCTAGCAACATTAGTGTTACGTGTTCGCAGACGAAAGCACTTTTAGTAGCAGCTAGACCGACCTTTATGGCTTTTCCTGCTTAAAAATATATTGTAATGCGCTTCTGACCACTTAAGGTGTAAGTGGCACTTTAGAAAGCTGTGTCGTGTTAGTACTTGTTAGTAATTGACACTACTTTTGAGATAGTATGTCGGTTACCTCGAATGGTAGTCAAAGAAGGTGAACACTCGAGATCTTCCTCGAGTCTCTGTAGTTGGAAGGAGAACGGAAACGGGATGATCGGTTCGAATTCATTGGAAGAGTCTGGAAAAATGGACGAAAGATCGTCCTGCGTGGAAGCCAGTTTCCGGGGATGGAAGGCACGCGATGGGTGACAGGAGCAGATCGTCGAGTGGTAACAGTCGCGACCTTGGCGGATGTAATTGCTCTGCAAGGCCTTCGATGCTGTCCACCGCTTCTCCTGTAGAAAAAAATTCATTGCATTTGATGTGATCCTGGCCTATCAGAGGGGAGTAACAGGGCCCTTTGGCCCAGGTCTCACATAGAGAAGAGGCCTCAGATTTTGAAAAAGTTTGCATGTAATAATTATTAATGTTTATTTCTACTTTTTGTATTATAATTCACAACTGCGATTTAGTAGGCTTATGATGTGCATGCTTCGATATTGGGGCCTTGTATTTGCATTGGCCCGGGCCTCTCTGAATCTCTGAAGGGCTCTGGATGCGATGCACTGTGAGCTGCACTGTACTCTTCTGATTATATGCCCAATGTAGTGTAAATCTCTAAAATTTCTCGGCGCCACACAAAATCTGCGTCAGGGCGACGGCGCTATATCAAATCAAGTCTGCATGAACTAGGCTGCTGTGTCAGATTCTGTGCCAGGTCTGGGGAACGCTATGAAGCTCCTAAGGTGATATTGGGTCTGACGATATAGGTTCTTAGTCGTGATCTTAGCCCAACGAATATGCATCGAAAGAGAGTAAAACACGTATTGACGGAGCTCATCATAATTATCTGTCACCTCTCTCCACGTCCCAGGCATCAATGCAATCCCTACGAACAGCAGTTACTGAGACTGATGTTGGGGATAACGCAGGTTCTCCGTTATGAAGGATAGACTGATTAGAATCTTCCACATAAACAGTATTACCTCCAGAAGCCAACCTACACTGAATTGTTTTAAGAGCTTGTTCCCAATGAACTTTCCTGATTATCAGAGTAGTATGCTGTTGTTCACTGTAAGGGGCACAGCATGTATCTCTAGGGCTATCTGTACCTATGTCTGCATCTGTGTTTGATAGTGTCGTGCAATACATATGTATTTCTCTGTGTAGTGCAATGCAGACATTAGAGAACGAAACATGGCATACTGGATTAAAGACGAGCAGACGGCGTAGCAGTAGCACGGCATCCTCGGAGCAGAAATCCGGCGACGAGAGACTGTGGAGGATCTGCAAATTGACTTCCGGTTTTCGAGGCGCCTGCCGCAAGATATAATTCCTAGCTGCCTCGCAGGCGTACTTCATGTCATCCATCAGCGGCGTTCCAACGACCTCCATGATCAAGTCTAACTATACATAAATATGTACATACATACATATGTACGCTAAACATAGCCATATAAGTTATAGGCATATAGTCTCTTGATGAGTTCTCTGCCGAAACAGGTCCATTGGCTTTATGCCACTCGGGGATGAGATGAGTGAGGTGGTTTTCCGTTGCCTTCCTCACAGGCAAGGTCGCTACACAGTGGCTTGAGGCAGATTCGAACCCTCGAGCCGCCGTTTACGAGGCACAGACCATACCAATACACCACCGCGTCCTCAATAGTCTCTTAATACATGAGAAACAAGACAACAACAAGGATGCCAGCGAGACCTTTGGGACGAAGACGAGACCCGAGACGCCCACCCAGAGACCGAGACAAGGCCGAGACGTTCATCTAACAGTCCGACACGTAACCGAAACCCGAGACCTAAAGACTTCGAGACCGAGACCTAGAGACTCCGAGACCGTGACCTAAAGACTCCGAGACCGAGACCTAGAGACTCCGAGACTGAGATGAGACTGAGTCCGAGACGTCCCTGAAAGCTGGGCGAGATTAACCAGTCGGGAGCACCATACGAACTATACACGGGGCCCCTGTCGAGTTGGACGTGTGATGATGGGTTGTCTCGTAAAGACACGCTTTAATCAAAGTTTAGAAAAGCATGTAAAGGCATCTATTTTGCACGGTTGACTTCAAGGAGAAGAAGGAGAATGACAAGAAGAAGGAGGAGGAAAAGAAAAAGGAGAAGAAGGAACAAGAGGAGGAGAAGAAGAAGAAGAATACGAGCAGGTTCGATCGGTGGGACCATCAAACGGACCATGCATCGAACCTTTTGGACCGTTTAGCCGAGGTTAACCTAAAGCTATGTGGCCTATCTGTACTTGTATACAGTTAGTATATACGAAATGAGATTGTAAACAGTTTACAAAGAGTTAGTAGGCCTATCAGTTACCTCGAATAAATGACGAGGTCTGTAGCATAGAAGGGCCATATTATCTTCTAATGAATGCCGATGTCCGTCGATGAGTGTACCTCTGCGCCCTTTAGCGATATCTTTACTTATAGACCACATAAATACAATTTATGAGGCTATAACGATCTGTAGTGAATGTTGATGGACTGGATGGATGCAACTGAGTACAGTGCTCTGCTTCCAATCACATATTCATTTACGAAGATATCCAGCCAAAAACAAAGAGAGCCACGAACATGCAGAGATACATGCAACAAGACACAAAGAGACAGAGACAAAAAGCGAAAGATAGAACCCTTCAGCTACGCCTGTGCTTCAGCCGAAAGATCATAAACTTCAAGATCACTAATAATGCAGCCACGATTATCTATCATTAAAGCCCGACATTATGCCTGACGACAAGACGCACAGAAATCCATTCATCTAGATCCATGCAACATGAATTTAGATGAGCTTTCTAGAGAAAATGGCCTCTGCTTTCAGTGCCTTAATCGTATTGTCTACTTTGAATCGCTACTGATAGCAGAGAATAGCTTGCAGTAGAACGGTAATGCGGTAAATGCAAGGCACTCTCTTGAAAGTTACATTACCTTTACCTTACTCACGTACTCTTATCAGCTCTTTTCTACTGTTAATAATTTACATAACATAACATAACATAACATTCTTTTTATTGATCCAAAAACAGAAATATAACAGCGAAAAGCATAATATTCACAATTGTTTTAGGAAACAAAAGGAGAACCCAGAAGGGACCAAAGTCCCGCTTATTAGGGTCCCCTCTGTACCAACAGCTAATGCTAAATGACGAATGATTGACAGCATCATTAACTGAAAAACATAGTAGAATCTGAACGAGTTATAATACAAAAAAATGAACCAAACAAGAATAAACCTTAACTAGTGAAAAACTAATTTACGTTACCTTATCTCAAAGGCACTTACGTCTGAGGCTGCCTCTCTGTCTTAATGGACTGGCTTTCTCGTAATGATCTGATTTGGTTTTGGTTCGTCATTGGTTGATGCCTTGTGCTTTATACCCTGGCGCTATAGAAGTTGCTAATTAATAACAATAATTAGTGCAGCTCTTCTGCTCTGAGCTTCTTTGCATTAATTTGATGCATGAGAAGCGAACCTGTTGGATGGGACTGTTGGCCTGGAAGAGAATCCTACGGCTGAGGAGCTCAGCGAAGACACAGCCCACAGCCCACATGTCGACCGAGGTCGTGTAATGTTTGGCGCCCATCAGCATCTCAGGAGCTCGGTAGTACTGCGTCGAAACATCTTGCGTCATCGCTGACGTCACGTCGTCGTCACGCACTAGACCGAAGTCGCAGATCTGCAACGAAAGAAAGAGGATCTAAGCTTAACCACGTAGGCCTACTACTGATATAAGAGAGGTTGTAAAAAAGGCGCTATACAAAGAACCATATGTAGACATGCATAGGGCTATAGATTCCGCGTTGAAATGTGTCCCATAAGTAATTCGATGCCTCTCTTAATTCTCCAGTGGCAGTAACTTTGGAAATCTTGGCAATCGCCTTTGCTATTTTGTTTCTGAGATTCCACATCTTTCATTGAGACTGTTGTCAGCTTATATATATATATATATATATATATATATATATATATATATATATATATATATATATATATATATATATATATAGCACCTAGTTGTGTAAATTTGTCAATTCTTTTTTTAGCCCATCGATTCCTATGCAAACACGACCCGCTTTCAACCTACCATCTTACTTCTGCGCACAGAGAAGATGGAAAGCAATGATCAAGCAACAATAGAAAGCGGTAAGACGGACCTTAAGACTGCAATTGGCGTTGACAAGCAGATTGGCCGGCTTGATGTCGCGATGAATGATCTTTCCCGAATGCAAATACTTCAAACCTATAGAAGTCAACAGGAAGGAAATGGAACTCGAAACGACCAATTTAGTCTTTCTTCCATAATTAATCGTTCATGTGCTAATAATAATAATGATAATAAAAATATGATAGGTAGAAGTGCTCTTTATCATCCACTTGGATTAGCTGTCGACGATTTGTGCAAACAGCTGCTTGTCTCCGTCTCTTTCTCAAAGCAGGTTTAGTTGTGTCCCTGTCTTCCTGTTCATCTGTTTGTGTTCACCTGTTGTCAGAACTAGGTGTAACATATTATAAACAATTTAGGCAATATGTGAGGTTACGGAATAACTGAACCCTCTTCAGCGAACTATACATGACTTTCAGCACGTTTGCTATAATCAAGCAGTTGCTAATAAAAACGAGTACTTCTCCTCCATATCCTGGAACATAATCCAACACCTCTTCATAAGTGTATCCCCTACCAAACACAAGACAGGCTTATTTACGACGCTATGCATGCGCGTATTGGTTTGCGCCGTCCAATATGAAGCTTTCCTTAAATGATGTGTAACTATACGAACATTAAAAATAATTATGTTTACCCAACGTCCATGTAACTTGGGCTGATGTTTTTTCATAAGCAGGCTTCAGTTGTTGTCGCTCAAATTAGATTATTCGAGAATAGTTGCTCAGAAAAGAATGTTATTATGAATACCAAAGCAATTGTTGATTTTCCCTAAAGCAGTTTACACCAGATCCGCTGGTCCTACTAATCATAATGTCAAATGCCCCTTTATGAGTTTATTCTTGAAGTGGCGCTTTATAAATGACGAAATATAATTACAATTGACATACCTCGTAAAACTTGGTACAGAAAGATCTTGATATGAGTTATTGAAAGTCGCTGGTTGGAAATAATAATCCTATAGAGATCAGAGTCCATCAGGTGAGTCAAAACGAACCTATAAATTCATGGAAACAACATCAACAATAACAAGAAAATGGAAAAATGAACCTATAAATTCATGGTTGGAAATAATAATCCTAAATAGATCAGAGTCCATTGTGTGAGTCAAAATGAACCTATAAATTCATGGAAACAACAACAACAATAACAAGAAAATGGAAAACAACAGCTGCTGTCAAACATAAGTAAACCAGCAGCTTTGGATATCTGATCAGCAGCGAATTCAAAGGCAAGAGGATGTATATGTCCTGCCATTAACCCGACCGCTTGCCTACATGTATTTTGGTCTCTGACCCATGATGCTGCCTATGTTCCTTGTCCGTTCACTTGCCTTATTATGTCTGGACTAATGCAATTCAATGCTCATTTCTCTTCCTCGTCGCTTTTATGACTCCACAATAATCAGGATAATGATTATGATTGCGATTACATTAGATCAAGAAGTTGTGCATTAATATGGGTTAGATATTGTAATGTAAAGTGGTGCAATTTTCAAGATTCACGTACACGTCTTGAAACTCGTCAATCGGTGGCAGCTGTAGTATATCGAGAGCTCCAAGAATCTGTCAAAATAAAAGTATCAAACGTTCATACGTAAAACTGAGTTATGCGCTTGAATGGATTGCATTTGCAAGGTAAAGATGCTTCCAGGGCCGGAGGGGGAGTTCGGACTCAACGGCGAATGCCAATGATAGAGACACCAGGCAACGACTTATGATTATCATCATCACCACGATGATGATGATGAATCGTGACCATACAACAACAACTACTTTTACTACTTTTACTGTTACTACTACTATTACTAGGCCTACTACTTATAATAATAGTAATAAATTATTAATAATAATAACAATAATCAGGATTATGAAGATGATAGTACTAACGAAGTAGTATTAACCATTTGAACCCGACAGGTTGGAAAACCGGCTTGTAAATTAGTGGTATATACCCGAATGGTCGAAAAACCGGCCTCATCATCTACCGTCATTTCTCGACGCGCCTGTAAGCAGACCTTTACGTAATTATTGCTCACACGGTGCACACTTCTACTGGATGATGGTTGTTTGATATATGTCTATAGAAATCATGGATATTTCCGACATAGATAATATACATTGTGACTGCGTTTACTGTAAGTGAAAGTAATAATTCATAGTATGTCTTAGCATTGTTTATCATAGTTTATAATGCCGAAAGATAAAAAGCAAATAAACAATCTTTCAGTATGAAATATAAAAGTAAGAAAACCAATACTGGTTGTGAGAAACAGCGAAAAAGTGGAAGTAAACAAACATTTACGGCCGAGGAAGTTCGTGAGATGCTCCTGGCATCAGATAAGGAGTCTATTGTGGCAAGTGACTATACGCAAGCCCCGATGTCGTGTCGTAAGTCTGGTACAGATGAAACCACATTATTCAATGAAACCAATGTTCCAGTACATTTACCTGAATGTCCAGAAGGTCCAGCCTGAAACAACAGATGTGTTGTCTGCACAGAGAAGTACAAGGTGGCCAAGCAAAGTGATCCAGAGGCCAAGGAAAAGGACTACCCAAACGTTGTAAAACTGTGTATTGGTGTAAAGCCTGCGAAGTTTTCCTGTGCATTGGCACTGGTAGCAATAACTGTTTTGAGAATTATCATTCGAAAGTTGAATTCTGCCGATAGCCTAATTCACCCAGCTGTACAAGCTGTACAACAACGAGCTGTTGTTCAAGGAAAGTTATGTTGCGAGAAACTGTGCGTAAGTAATACATAAATAAACTCATTATTTTGTATTCATGGTCATGAATTATTTGTTTTGACGTGTTTGGGGGTCAAATTATAAGATTTTATAACTTTTCAAAGTAGAAATTTAAAAAATATTTTGGGATCCAAAAATCCTCAGGAGCCTCAGGTATATGGGCCGAATGGCTGGGGAACTCCGGGTTCAAAGGGTTAATAATAACAATAATAATCAGGATAATGATGATGATAGTGATTACAAGTACGATGACATTGGCAAGTTGTTCATTAGATCGCAAAGATGATTAGCGATAGGTAAGAATACACAAGATGATGTTTCAGAAAATATGCAGGTAGGAAAAGTAAAGATAGCGCCTCCATTGAAACCCTCATCAAATCAGCGTTGTCTCAGGTTTTCAGAATCTGCCCTACAGGCAACAAAGGAACGAAAATGATATCAGGTGGACGTAGTTTGTAGTTGTGTGTATACGACGGTTTTAATTAGGAGTGAAGGAGGAGGAGGAGGAGGAGGAGGAGGAGGAGGAGGGGCTGATGGTCAAAGTGGCTATCAATATATCACTGACGTTGGCATGTCGAAGCCCCGTGAGGCACGTGATCTCTCGAAAGACCCGGATGGCAAATTGTCTACTGGAGAAGATGTTGGCCAGTCGCTTGAGAGCCACACGCTGGCCACACCTCGGATCGATCACCGCCCTACACGTCGTCATCATCATTGTAATCAACATCATTATTATCGTCCTCGTCGTCATCATCGTTGTCATCATCATCGTCATCATTATGATTATCATAATCATCACCATAATCGACGTCACCATCGTTATCATCATCATCGTCATCAACATCATCATTGTTATCATCATCACTGTTATCATCATCATCGTTATTATTATCACTCTTGTCGTTGCCAAGATCATCATACATTTTCTGCAGCTGCCCTTAAGAATTTCATCAATCAACTCCCAAAAGAGGGATGAGGCTTGATTTTCCCACTTCCTCCTAAACTATTTTTTTATTCCTGTGGTAATAATAATTCCTCGGGTAATAATAATAATAATAATAATAATAATAATAATAATAATAATAACAACAACAACAACAACAATGATAGTAAATGCAGCAAAAACAATAAAAACAACACTGTGAACGACCTATAATGAAAACAATAACTTTTGGTGAAGACAATGATGATGCAGATTCTAATTCTCATACTGATGTTGTTGCTGATGATGATGATAGCGACGATGACGAAGAAGAAGAAGAAGAAGAAGAAGAAGAAGAAGAAGTAAGGAGGAAGGTGAAGTAGAAGAAGAGAAAGAAGAATAAGAAGATGATGATGAGGCTGATGATGAGACTGATGATGACGTCAAAATAAACTGTAGGTGAATAAGTGAACTTTGAACTTACCAAACTTCTCCGAAAGCACCCCGCCCAAGAGGTCCTTCAGCGCACTGTTGGTCGATGTTCGATGGTTCGATGCATTTGACCGTTTTCTCATCTCTGCCTGCTGTCACGAGTAAGCGTTCGAACCGTCGATCCAATCCATTAATATGGAAACTCTCTGGCTTATCTGAATCTTGCACTTTTCCTTGACCCCGAGGCTGACCTAGACATTGGGGTGCCCGTTTAATCTGTACCTGACCTTCGCGTTGGGGTTGCTCTTGATCACGCAGCTGATCTTGAGAATTCACCCGAGTCAAGTTCGACATATCTGCGAATCTCTAAATATATAACGGCACATATCATCATAATCATAATCTTCATTATCATCCTCTTTATAGTTCATGCAAAGCGTTTACAGTTGAAGTAAGACTGCAATAAGAAGGCGAAAACAGTAAGCCTGATCTTACGCCATCAAGCTATAGCCCTACTTCTACTACAGAGTCTTTGGCTTCCGGATAGAGCTACACAAGCGCGCGCGCACCATGCACAAGCACGCATGTCGGCGTGTATATATGTACACTCGAGTCGTACTAAACAATCTGCGCTTCGTACAACACGAGTGCATGTACAGTATAACTCAATATACATTGGGCACTCGTGTTTTACAGATTACCATTAGAAATGTATTCATGTAGTATGTATGCATGCTATACATGCTTATAGTTCTAAGTGATCAGATCAAGAAAATTTCCTACCCTTCTGTCTCCCTTAGTCTGTTCTTTGCCTCCACCCACTCCTTGCTACTAATTCTCCTGGCTGCAACGTAGATGTAAACTTCGACCATATAACCTCAGCTTATCTGATCATATCTCCCGCTCGTGCTTTATGCATATCCGTGACCTTCGCAGAATCCGCCATGTGCTTTACTTCAAAACCGTATCTACCATAGCCACTTCCATAGTCCATGCCAAAGTAGACAACTGCAATTCACTTTTTCTGAATAAGCACACCACCCAAATAAACCGCCTTCAAGCTCTCCAGAATACTCTTGCTCGTGCTGTTATCAAAACCCCCAAACACCATCACATCACTTCTGTTCTGAAATCACTTGCCTGTTCTTGAACTTGTTCCTTTTTTGGCCTGTTCTTGAACTTGTTCCTTTTTTGGCCTGTTCTTGATCTTGTTCCTTTTTTGCCTGTTTTGAAAAATAGAACAACATCAAGAACAGGTAAAAAGCCAGAAGATCAAGTATAAGCAAACAAGGGAGAAAATCAAGAACAAGCAAAAAAGAACAAGATCAAGAACCGTCAAAAAAGGAACTGGGGCAAACACAAGCAAAACAGGAACAAGATCAAAGACAAGCAAAAGAGGAACAAGATCAAGAATAGGCAGAAAAGGAACAAGATCAAGAACAGGCAAGAAAGAACAAGATCAAGAGCAGGCAAACATGAACAAAATCAAAAAGGCAAAACAGGAACAAGTTCAAGAACAGGCAAAAAAGAACAAGAACAGGCAAGAAATGTTCAAAATAAACAACAGGCAATCACTCCATAGCCATAGCTGCCCAATCCATCTGGAATAAACTTCCACCGGAGTCGGTGGGAGTAGGTTATTTTACGATAATTGCGAAAATTACCTAATGCGTCATACGAAACTCACAAACACTTCACCCCTTGCAATCTCTGTGCAGGTCTTTCACTAAAAACAGAAAACACTCCTCTTCCACAATCCTATACTGATTCCGCCTCTTCTTATACTCTTCTTCTTATCTCTATCACCGCTCCAATTCCACCCACCATCCACCACAATAGCCTTCTGACTGTCTGGCTGCCTGGCTGCCTGCCTGCCTGACCCTTGGCTTTTGACCTGGAACTGAATCTGACCCCACCTGTTTTTTGTTTGACTGAAAGCAGCGAATTAGCTTTCTTTTGAAATCTCGAGTTTACGATTACGATTACGATACCAAGTTGTTCAATCAAAAATACACAGCGACCAACTGAAATTGGCGTAATCTGTACACTTGGAATAGCAAATAGAAAAGTACTCGTGTAGTATGTACATACCAGCTTGTGCAGTCAAAATACACATCGACCAACTGAAGCTGGCATAATCTGTACACTTGGAATAGGCGAACGATGTAGTCCTAGTGATGAGAAGAACCCTGCAGAGTGAGTCTTCTATCGCCGCCACACAGACGTTCAGTTTCACTCGTCCCGCCGAGTCTAAGCGAGTATTCTTGGCACTGATGGGCGACCACCTTCCTTCTGAGAACAGATAGCAAATATTTAGGATTCGACGCAGGCAGAGCCAGATATATAAGCCAGCATTCCAAAACAATAACATTCAGGTTGAGAATAATGTTAATAACAATGCCTGGATCTTTTCGAAGAATAGTCTGTCACTCTGGTGTCTTTTTGTCTGACTCAGTCTTTCGATGTCTCTCTATGTCTGTCTGCCCGTGTGTGTATCTATACGTGGAAGCCAATTTCGCCACATCGGCATAAATCTCATCGAGGCCTAGTTCTCCGCAGTTTTGATTCTGGGTGCCTAACACAGTTTCGCTTGCTATAAGTTTATATCCTTCCACCAACTGCGATTTCTCAGAAGTATCCACGATATATATATACATATTACATGTATTTATACATACAAATAGCCTATGAATGCATGTACACACACATACACACACAAGCACACACATATGTATATATATATGTATATATATATACATATATATATATATATATGCATGCACATCACCTTCGCAGTTAATTTACTGTGGAGCGCACCTGCTGGTTGCCACTGGCAACGCAGTGCATCATTGCCTGTGAAGGATTGAGCAGGCATCATTAGAAGCAGGTTTGCAAGACATAGGTAGCGCGTCAGCTGTTGATTGAGTGAAACGAGATGAATTCGAACAGGCCTAGCCAACTTGAACTGAACGAACCGAGCAGACAAAACCGACTTGAACTGAACCAAACTGATTTGATCAAATGAAGCGAACTGTGATGGATTCAGCTGTAGACTGCTTCACCGAAATAGTTTTAATCTTCTAGAGTGTACTTTGTATTAATCTAACATAGAAGTTCAGTGGTGTAATACACCGTGTGTGTTACATTACTACTCTTTGCCAGTAATGGCTGACTGATTGATTGAACCGAACTGCACTGAACTGAACTGAACCTAATCGGGCAGAAACTACGCTCTTAACTTAATTCGTTAAGCGATGGGGCCCTTGGCCATTCGAAAGTGCTACCGTTCGCAAATCACCGTTCATAATAATAATAATAATAATAATAATAATAATAATAATAATAATTATTATTATTATTATTATTATTATTATTATTATTATAATTACTATATTATTATTATTATTATTATTATTATTATTATTATTATTATTATTATTATTATTATTATTATTATTATTATTATTATTATATCAAAATAATTATTGCGTATTGGTATGAGTTATTTAAACCTACAATTTGCATACTACTTCTGATATTATGATGGCGTATGGAAATTACAGACACGACGACACCGATAATGTATATCATCATCATCGTCGTCGTCGTCGTCATTGATTTCTTACTTTAGTCCTAACTGAACTGTTCCACAAGCAACTCTTGGTTGCTCGGCTGCTGCTGCTGCTGCTTCTGCTGCTGCTGCTGCTGCTGCTGCTGCTGCTGCTGCTGCTGCATTGGATTCTCCGCCTTGTTCGTTGTTTCCAGCAGCAGCCGAGCCGCATCTAGCACGGTGTCAGATCCGTCAGTGGCACCAGACAACGAACGGAAAAGAACGGATAAGAAACGAGTAAACCTCACCGCGTGTAGGAAGATCCATTGCACTTTGGTACTTTCTCAGATCAACAAGAATTCTGCTATTACCTCATTTTGCAGTTTCGTGGCCAGCAATGGTTCTAGATGAAAGAGCTTTCAATGTTTATAATATAAGATTCGAAATTAGGATCTGATGCAAACCAATCCACTGTAAAATACACATGCATGAAAATACCCTCTATTAGTTCCATGGTGCATTTTCACCGCATGCTGCCCCTCCCCCCGTAAGAAGTTTGACGTACTGATTATGAAGTGTGCTCAGAAAAGCTTCCATATCCATTGATGATGTCCTAGTTGTTATCAGAACTGAGGCAGGTTATATATAACTTATGCCTACTACAGCTCACCATAGTTAAAATCAGAGACTAGCGGCCATGCTGCGTGACTGCGTCGTTCGACATGGATCTGCTGAGATACAGAATGCTCAGGTCCTCTTACTTACACTCGATGCGCAACTCAATGTCGCTTGGAATGGTTTGGCAAGATGACCGACGTAGAGAAACGTGTTCGCTGGACCACTGTAATTCTGACCTTCCTCTATCAAAGCATTGCCGATAATCTGCTTCAATTTCTTGAGCAGCACTGCAATGCTTCATTCATTTATAGATATATTATGCAAAAGCATAACAACCGTTTTCATCATCATCATCATCATCATCATCATCATCATCATAAACCATGGGCTCAACGCCCGTAGGTGTCCGATGCCGTTCTGCCGTTATTCTATCTTCCGAAAAGATAGTTGTTAATAAATGTTGCGCTATTTGGTATTTGCATTCTCATGCCAAAACTAGTCTTGTGTCCGAACAGACATTTCCTGCGAAGCAGTTCTTCTAAGGCTACTATATGACATCTATCACTGAACCTAGGCTTGTTACGCTTCTCTTGATGCAAGCGTGGACTATGGCATCTGCTTTCCGATTCAGCAACTCAGTTTCAGTCATCGGACAGACTTTGGAGTGGTTGTGTGGTTGTGGATCAAAGGCACAGGTAATCGTGGCATAAGGATAAGATAAGGCAGGAAAGGATAGGCCTAGATGCATACGGATCAGCAGAGTTTGAATCAGTCCACATGGCTGGGTACGCGACAAGTAGCGATGGACAAGAAGACAATGTCGGCGGTTTTTTATGATCTGGAAAGCATAAGGTGTCGTTGTGCTCCTGTACGAAGTACCAGCCATGATGGGACATACTAACTCCCTCTGCAGGTCGTGCGTTTACCGTCATGCATAAGATTAGAGTGAAATGGTGAATATTGTCCATCCACGACGCGATGGTTCTTGTCAATTCCTTCATCCTGACTATTGCAAAGTTCTTCCACGAAGCTGCCGAGTCCTGCATGCGTTAGGCCTACTTACAATTCGTCAGTTGCAAAGTCCGAATCCCTGCCAATCGGCGAACAAGTCAGTAACCTAGTGATGTCACATAAAAATTCTGCCTTAGCGCGGGATCCCGCCAGCCAATCACAAACAAGTCAACAACACGATAACACATCGTCCTTATGTCGTGGAAATTTTCTATGCAAACGCGCACCTAAAACTTACTGACTAATCAGCGTAATATTACTTTCACAGGGCCTGTTCATCCCCAGGATAAGGATAAGAAGCGAAGATATGAGATGATGTAATACAAGGTGAGATAATACATGGTAAATATAAAATGCAAATATACACCGTTTTCTATAGCGACCGTAAGACCTCGACCACCCTGTTCATTTTGCAATGTATTGATCGGGTGAGATCCTTCACCACCGCTCCCCGTTTGAATGGGCGCCGCGTCATTTAAGGCCCCCCCGTGCATGGACCGTTCTAGCCCGAGATGCAAGTCTCAAATATGTCATGATCAGGTTGCGAACCGGGATCCTCACGCACAGAGGCTCCTTGACATAGGCCTACTCGTTTACCGATGTAGCTAAGGATTGGACTGATTATTATAAGGTTGAATATAACAGTATAGAGCATGATTGATACATCAGATAATATAATAAGATAGGAGAGGATAGGATGGAATGAGATGGAATGAGATGGAATGGACTGGTATAGGAATTGATCGCATCAGATGAGGTCGAATGAGGAATGCTGACGGTTGTGATGAAAGCCTATGGTAAGCAGTCACTATTAGAAGAACACAATCATTTGACAGACGGCAGTTAATCATTTGGGCAATCTTTCAGAGATGATAAATCGCAAATGCGAAATCAAACCTCAACATTCTATCAATTACCCTTATCCTACGCTAGGGTAATGGTAACTTGTAGAATGTTACCGAATATCGTGATGAAAAACCGACTGGCTGGGAATTTGTCATGTGTTTGAGTCTACAGGAACTGTGTCGTTGCTTCACCTGAGACAGATATTTACTTACTTCACCCGGTGCCGTTTACCTTTCTGGCGAGAGCTTTGGTGGCAGGGGGCGGTACTGTGAGGCGGAAGTGTATTAAAACACAGATATCGTATAGCGGATTAATTTCTCCAGAGACGTAATCGACGTCGTGTATGTATCGCTTCGCCGCCATTTACGAGCTCTATCGAGAGAAAGGTAAACACTGGAAAACGTAGACGGGCCAAGCCCCTACTGCTCAGGACGCTATGTAATTTGCCACACCGAAGGCTCGGAACAATAAATTTGAATCGTCGCGTCGCCCAATTTGGTTGGGCCCATGCTTACCGATATGCATCGTCAGTCAATAGCCAATCCAATTCTGAATTTATGTACACTCTCATCACCCATCGATCTTACTGAATACATAATTGTTCTAACAACCAATCGATCGCTTTTCAAATCTGCCGAAATGCATATTTATCATAAATTCTCAGTGTGGAAACTGTTCTTGATACCTGAAACTACTCGTTTACCCTTACATTTAGGTCCTCAAACTTTGCAAGAGAGGGAGTTGGGTTGCAAGTTAACCCTCATCACTGAACCCATGCAAACCTTTTATCTGTTTAAAAGTTGAATTATTTTTAACGGGGATGCCTCAAGGAGTATAAAGAATTCGTGAATAAGTCAGTACAACATAAAATGACACGGTCGACTGCCAAGATATCTTCACCGCCAAACTTCGTACAGGGCTACTCGAACAAATAAAGATCAAGTTTCATAGGCAGGTAATTAATTGGTAGACTTGATATGGTTTCAGCAGAGCAGGCGTCACGATTCTAACAGCAACGTCACATGTTGAAGGTGAGAATATGACAGTACTATCAACTCCCCCACAGAGCATAATTTGCGCGCTAGTTCGGTTCATTGTATCTTCTGGGGAAATTCTCTGTTGCGACCAGTTAGTAACCCTTCGCTGAAGCTATCTCAGCCACCGTTCGTCCCTCCCATCCTCCGTCCCTCCGTCCCTCCTTCCTTCCCTCCGTCCCTCCTTCCTTCCCTCCGTCCCTCACTCCGTCCCTTCCTCCGTCCGTCCATCCCTCCCACACTCCGTCCCTTCCTCCCTCCCTCTTGCTCTCTCTCTGCCTCCGTTCCTCCATCCATACATCCCTGCCTCCATTCCTGCCTCCCTTTCTGTCTTTGTACCTTCCTCTCTCGTTCCCTTCCTACCTACCTGCCTCCATTCCTGCCTCCCTTCCTGTCTTCGTACCTCCCTCTCTCGTTCCCTTCCTGCCTCCATTCCTGCCTCCTTGTCTACCTTGCTCGCTCCCTATCTTCCTCATTTTCTCCCAGATTAGATTACTTATGAAGTTGTTTGCTGATGACGCCACTACTCCGACGAGAACCAAATTTGATTGTAACTTCTTAGTCCCCGAGTTGATTGGCTAAGGTCAAGGCTCCCTGGCTCCCATCTGGCGCCGGCGTTGGATTTCAGCTGCTTCTTAAGCCTGTGGTCATCGGTTAACTACACAAACGAGGTGGATGCTTGAACTCATTTGGTGAGCCATTGGACCTATGCAATGGAAGTCCAAGGAATCGCAAAGTCCTACCAGACATCCAAACAAGTGAGATACTTAAGTAGACGTCAAGTTTGCAAAAATACTGGTTGACTATAATCAACTCCTTTTCTCAGCCTCGGCCGCTGAAAGCTGTTGCCTCAGAGAACTAATACCGAATGTTTCAATTTTCTCGACCTTAATCGACCTCATAGAATACTCTCAGTCAAGTCTGTCAGTTCTCGCATTCTCCATCGACTGCTTTACAGCTCTTCTGAAACGCCGACATCTTCTTGAGTGATTGTGCAGAGAGTTATAAACACTAGGAGGCAATACCACGTCATGTTTATATAGTTGCCGCGCAGAGCATGTCTGCTGGCAATAAAGATGTTATGATGCAGATAGATCGATGATGTGCGTAGATTAAAATCCATAGGATTTCTCCGCCCCTACAGCTCAACTCAATCGACAGAGATGTACGCATTGTACACCGTTGACGTATTATAATATAGGCCAACTCTTGCTTTCACTCAAAAGTGAAAACACCTCATCCACAGATCCTGTTCTGCTTCCTGTTCTTCCCCTTATCTATCTTGCCGATCCAATTCCAAGTACCATCCACCGTAACCGTCTGACTCTTCGATCTTGACCTGGAACCGATTCTGACCCTACCTACCTACCGATTGTGTATTGACTGAGCGCCTGCGATTAAGCTGGTTCCCGCGACTTCGCTTTCGTTGGACGCTGTATAAATCTCGAGTTTGCGATTACGATTACGATTGCATTTATGGTAAGTAACATAATGTTATGCAGTACAGGATGTAGAGTACGATAGGATGGGATTGACTGGAATTACTGAGAATAATTATTATAGCCGGAATAAGAATGACCTTCAAGTTAAGACTTGGGAAAAGAAAAAGTCAGAAAAGGCGCACAGCATGTTTTGAACTCTCAGAGAGACAGATACTCGGGCGCAACCACAGATAGCCCCAATGCGCATCTTTACAGCACCTTTTCTTATTTACTGCGCTTCAGTCTCTTCCTTCTTTTCCCCTTCCCCATCCCCTTCCACTTCCCTTTCCCCTAGCCCTTGCCCTTGCCCTTCCGCGTTCCATCCCCGTCCCCTTGCCCTTCCCTTTCCCCTAGCCCTTGCCCTTGCCCTTTCCCTTGCCCTTTCCCTTGCCCTTTCACTTGCCCTTGCCCTTGCCCATCCTCTTCCACTTCTTCTTTTTCTTCTCCTTCTTCTCCTTCTCCTTCTCCTTCTTCTGTTCTTTCTCCTCCTTTACCTCCTCTTCTTCTTTTCTCTGCTTTCTGCTACACGATCTGCTCCTTCTACCCCTCAACATTATCTTCCTCTTCTTCCTCTTCCGCTTTCCTTCACTCTTCTCTCTGCTTCTGTTCGTCCTTCTGCATCGTACCCCATATCCCAAAGCATTGGTACCTATATTCTGCGGCGTGCTCAGCAGCCTTCTCTTAAGCCGGTCGTGCTTCAAACGCAGGCGGTGGCTGTAGGATTACAAGCTCCAATGCCCGCCTCGCCCATTCACCCATCTAGCTACGGATCATGGACTCATTTATAACAGCAATTGAACCGAAAACTCGATACACACAATTTATGATCGACCAGCGATGCGGCCGGCAACACAATTGCTGACCTCAGTATTCTTATCCATGTTATAACCACGAATTTAGCAATCAACGCTTGCATCCGGCTGGACTGCATCCAAAGCACCTAAAAGCAGCGTCGACTAAAAGCGTAGACTAATGCTGCTAGAAGGCTTTTAGACGAAAACCTTCCCGCTGTAGGTAACAGTGGCCTTACATTATTTTTAAACCGCATTGTGGTAGGCCTAACTATTTCAGAAATAGAATACTCACGGATCGGTAAAATTTGATCGCATAACCTCTCGCCCATTACTGTTTAAGAGACGTCCAACCGGATCCGCGCAATCGCCGGTTACTATACGCACTTCGCGCCTATAAATAAGCTGACATCAGGCGAACAGACTGATGGACGGAAGAACGGAAGGACCCTTCTAATCATAACGTCGGCTGTCTAGCTCGTCTGAAAGGCAGCGCCGGTCGGTCGGTGGGTGGGTCGGCTCCGCGGATCCAATCGTCTTTAGTATAAAGGGAGCCATTTCCTAGAGTCGGTCTATACCACTTGGTGCGCTGACCGGGACGAAAACTACCTCCGCCGCAGACCTATATTTGCAGCGCCTTGATGTAGGCCTACAGAGGCGAAAACGCATTCGGTCAGGTAAGTTTTGACATTGTTATTTATACGCACAGTTATAACTTCGGCGCTTGACTTTATGCTGGATACCGAAATGCGATTCTAAGAGGATCCATGGCAGAGATGATTCGGTATTTAATTGAAAGCCTTTTAGTGCTTTCAGAACTACATTGCTATTCTGCCACCACCACCACCGCCGCCGCCACCATGGCACCTACCACCACAACCAACAACCAAAACCTTCACAACAACAACCACCACCTGCCTGCACCAGTAACTGCGACCACCACTACGATTTTGATCACGAAGGAATAGTGACGACAATGATGTCGCAACCACCCACCCCCTGCCACCACCCACCACCTGCCACCACCCACCACCTGCCACCACCATTTGAAATCACCACCACCGCTTGCTACCATAACCAACACCACGGCGTCGACGAATCCGGTGATGATGACGATGGTGTTAAGGTCGATGACGACGATGTAGTCACGGCTGAATGCGCCTTTCATCTCGGCTGACAGGATTATTAGAGAAGCAACAGATTTATTGTTGAGTGTTGACCTGCAGTCGTGCGGTGTTGCGCTGTAGACAAATCATCGACTGTTTTGATTCACATGCGAACTCCTGTTCAAGAGAACCAGATAACTGCCGTAGCCAGAGCCACGATGACCCACTCCGGATATACTGTAGATGTCTAAGCCATTTCCCGAGTGGGGCGTTTCGAACAAGTCTGTTGATGAATGGGTGGATGGCTGGATGGATGGATGGATGGATGGCTGGATGGATGGATGGATTGATCGATGGATGGAACAATGGATGGATGGATCGATGGCTACATGGATATATGGCTAGATGGATGGATGGATGGATTAATGAATGGGCGAATGAATGGATGAATGGATGGATGCGTGGAAGGATGAATGGATGGATGGGTGGGTTGGTGGATGGATTGATGGATGGATGGATGGATGGATCGATGGATGGATCGATGGATCGATGGCTATATGGATATATGGCTAGATGGATGGATGGATGGATGGATGGATGATGGATGGATGGATAGATGGACGGATAGATGGATGGATGGATGGATGGATGGACGGACGGACGGATGGATAGATTAAAGGATGGATAAATGAATGAATGGATGGATGGTTGAATTGATGAATGGATGGATATGATAGATCGAGAGAGAATAATACGGACGGAGGGACGGACGGACGGATAGCTATATGGATATATGGCTAGATGGATGGATGCATGCATGCATGCATTAATGAAGCAGTAGCGCATAAATGTTCGATTTGAATCTGTGTAAGACTTATGAAACCTATATTACATTATTTCATATCATTTTCATATGCCAATATATTCTGAGTATATGCTAAACCAAGCAACATTTATACAGCGCTATTTGGAAATTTTGTTGCTTCTGCTAACTCCTGGTTTGATTGAGGTCATCATAAGGTCATCGTTGAATCAAGAAAGCGTCTCGATATTATCTAAGCGTCGCCAATCGGAGTTGAACCCTGACCTTCGCGTCTAGAAGAAGCCTAAGCGTTTTGCCTGCTAGCACAAGCCAGGATCGATAAATCGTTATCGATTCCGACTCGACCAATCGCCGGAGATGAGTTGTGTTGTAATTCAGGCGAAAGAGGAATACTGGATAAATTCGAAAGTATGACGTCGTACCCGATCCGGCGATGGATCGAAATATTTTAGCCTGAGATGCACCAGAGGCCGTATTTAGGTCTGCTTCGTTTGTTGCAGATGACGCGTTTAATTTAGAAATTTTACTAACAACGCCTATCAACATTTCTTTCAACATTAATCAGTTTGCAATTTCACCCTTTGTGAAAACCAGGTGACTAATGAACACTTGGATTGGTATGCAGTGCAGACTCTGAGGCTTATGCGCTGACATAAGCCTAATTCAGTCATGTTATTACATTACCACAATGACTGTTCTCTCAACAAACACAGCAGAAGCAGATTACTCAATGACGCCCCAACCACCACCATTTCATCTTCCTTGATCGTCGTCAAACACTGGCCCCACTCTCATCACTAACTCACTACCCACTGGCCTAGTTAGCTACATCGGTAAGAGCGTACGCCAAGGAGCCTCTGTGCGTGAGGATCCCAGGTTCACGTCCCGGTCGTGGCTGTATTTCAGAGATTTAAATCTCGGGCTAGTACGGTCCGTGCACGGGGACCTTAAATGGCGTGGCGCCCATTCAAACGGGCAGCGGTGGTGAAGGATCTCATCCGATAAATTCATTGCAAAATGAGCAGAGTCGAGGCCATACGCTCGCTATATAAAAACTTATACATTTACATTTACCTCTTCTATTCAAACCATACTACTCCAACTACAACTTCCCTTCCAACTTCTACGATGTCACTACCATTGCTAGTAGTAGTTCTATTTGTTTTAAACGAGGTAGACGTGATCTTCAGGAACAAAAGGAGTGCAGATTCAAATAAGGTATTTGGAACCACATGCCCTCGTCCCCACTGGGGCCTGCAAGTGTGCCTCTGATTGCAACGAAATTATTTTATGTGGGTCAACGGAATTGCAGTCATCAGAGTTAGATGACGACTCAGTTCACAGATAAACTCAAATCCTATGATGTTCATTTGTCGCTGTGACTCAAACGCAGAACAAAGAACAAAGATCTCAGATGAAGGGAGACCTGACTATTTTGTGCATTCGCGAGTGCGGTTTGTTCTGTTGCACTCCTGGATGATGTAGATGTCGGGTGAACGTGCGAAACTGAATAAGCACGAACAACGGTCACGTCCCAAACGACATATTTATTAGTTGACCAGGGCAACAGCATTGTATCGTCAGTTCGTTTCCAGATAGTGCTGAGAAGACCAGCCAGGAACACGTCTTTTGTAGAAGTCTCTAGACATTTTTGTGCGTGACTAAGTGACACCCATTGACCAGCTTTCATCTTTGAATCACTTGTCAAGACCATACAATATTTACTTCGGAATTTGCATGACATCGTCTTGGCCCCTCTAGTGAATGTTCATTCGCCCTTCAGATTCAGATTTGCTGAAGACGCGTGCTTAATTAATGATTTAATGATGATGATGATGATGATGATGATGATGATGATGACGACGATAATGATGATGATGATGATGATAATAATAATAATAATAATAATAATAATAATAATAATAATAATAATAATAATAATAATAATAAATACTTAAATAAAGCAGTACACTGTCAGTAGGAAGATCATGCGGCGATGGAGAGGCTACCCTAGCGTGGTTAAGCTGGTCGCTAAACGACGCCCAGACGGGTTCCTTGTCCAGTTCAACCAGTGACTCCATGCATGACTGCACGAAGCTATGAATTACGAGCAGCAAATCTTTCGCTCTGGCAGACTTCCGGTGAGTTTGACATCACCCAAGTATAGCTGACCGCAGCGTCAGATCTTGGATGCAGCTGAAGCCAAATAATCGGAAGAAGCAGTCATGGACCCCGGTCTGACTGACACCAAGGCCGTCATTTTTAATCGGAAGAGTGATCTGCTTCCGTTCAGCTGGGTCTCATTGAGGTCGACATTCCAATCGATGGACCGTAATTATGATTGTCAATTAGCTTAACAAGGTTTGAATGCATTAGCGAAGTACAGTCAGATGAAGACAGGATTTTGGGACATGTTAGTCAAGAACCCTCTGGCACTGTTGATTGCTGACTTGCAACTGCTGGTAGTAGCATTGAAAGCAGGAAGCAAGTTTCTCTACTGTGAATTTATTAGCGCTATTTACTAAAGGTTTCCTCCAGGTGTCGCCAATTCAATTTGGCCTAGCGTCTGGTCTCCCAGAGTTTTCGGACAAGGGAGCCCCAAACAGTACAGTGTGCACAGTCTGAGGACACTGAAAAAGCAGTAGAAATCGAAAACCCCAGCCACTGCTTGGAGAAACACAGACAAAGTCTCTGGGCTATTCAGTAGATCAAGATGTTGTGACCCCAATCGATCTTATGGGAAAAGAAAGTAAAGATATTGCCATCTCATTCTCTGCAAGCTGCTAAGAAGAGGTGGAGAGTGGATCAAGCACTGAGATGTCATTAGCCCTGACGTCATTCTCTTTCTCCTTCTATCCCTTCTCCTACCCTTCCTCCGCATCATCATCATCATCGCCACCGTCATCATTTTTGTTAACAATAATTTCCTGAGGGATATCATTATTTTTAGAATTAATGTGTAATTTGACAGATCGATGTCCTCCTCGCTGAAGTGAGACCATGTCTGCTTTTAAGCTGTCCAGTTACTACTCAGCCGTTCAGAATATTCTTTCCCTGATCGAGACCTCGACGTTGCGCCACTTCCAGTCGCTGTCAACAGACGAGGCTCGGGTGTCCTACCTCTCATCCCTCGACTACGTCCAGTCGGCCTTCCGGGTCAACCTCCCTTCGTCATCGGAGAAGGCTGCCGCAGAGGCCAAGCGTTTCCGGCAGAGGGGAAACGAGTTGTACAAGGAAGGAAACCTCAAGGAGGCTCTCGCTTGCTACAACAGTAGCGTCGTTTTTGCACCTTTCAATGGGCAGCAGCCGGAGACCGGAAACGGAAAGTCATCGCAAAAGTCATCAGAGGGGTCAGAGTTGGCTCTGGCCTATGGAAACCGTTCGGCCACTCTGCTCCAGATGAAACTATACCAAGAGTGTCTGGAGGACATAGATCGAGCCATAGACTGCAGGTACCCGGAACATCTGTTGTATAAACTGCTCGATCGAAAAGGACGCTGTCTCATGCAGCTCAACCGGAAGAAAGAGGCTGAAGAGGCGTATTGTCGCCTGCTCGAGGTGGTGGACCTAGCAGAACTAGAACCGACACAGAAGGAATCGGTCGTGTCCAGTGCCAAGAAGAAGATTCAGCAGTGTATTTCAGACGACCAGGCGACAGGAAATGAGACGAACAACGGAAAGACATCGGTCACGGAATTCCCGAGCATCACGGGAAACCCCAGTGAGCGCTACCCAGGCGCGTCGGAGGCCTTCGACGTCAGGTACAATCCGGACAACGGTCGTTACGGAGTGGCGGTCAAGGACGTAGCCGTCGGTGACGTAATCCTTGTAGAATCTCCGTACGTCAGCGTGCTAAGCGCGGAGCTGTTTGCCGTGAGATGCTTCCACTGTTTCCGCAGCCTGTCCGTTCCGGTTCCGTGCATCCGGTGCACCCGAGCGCGCTACTGCTCGGACAAATGTCGCTCCGTGTCGTGGGAAACATACCACGAGGTCGAATGCCCTACGCTTGAAGTCCTGATAGCATCGCGCACGGGAGCGATGTCGCATCTGGCCTTGCGCGTTGCCATCGTTACGGGGCTGCAGCGGATGCTTAAGTACAAGCGCAATCCCAAGTCGGATATGGTGGAGGCCCAGCAGTCTCTCTTCACCAACTCTGACGGTGTCTACCTCGGCGGATACATGGCCGTCTACTCGCTGCTGTCGCACGCAGAGACTCGCACGACGACCGATCTCCTGCAGTACACGATCCTCGCAGTCTACCTGACGAAGATCCTCCGCCAGACGGCGCTCTTTACCAGGTGCCCGGAAGTTAAGGACGACGAGAAGTCGATCGGGGTCGTTGGCGGCATCCTTCTGCGCTTCCTGCAAATCATCGCTTGCAACGGGATCGAAGTGATGGAGATGATCATCGGAGATAACCTCCAGAAGTCGCATCCAACGACCGTCGGTCTGGCTCTGTATCCGACCGTCAGTCTCCTCAACCACTCCTGCGACCCAGTTCTCGAGCTCAACTTCTACGGGAACGCCTGCGTCATCCGCGCCATCCAGAACATCGGGTGCGGTCAGGAGCTGGCAATTGACTACGGCTACCTCTACTACACGTCGCCGAAGGAGGAGCGCCAACAGTCGCTGCGGTCACAGTACTTCTTCGATTGCCAGTGCGTGGCCTGTGTCCTCGACTGGGGTCTTCGAACACACCTGAGGGCCGACATTCCCATCCTCAAGTGCGAGTACTGCTGCGAGGCTCTGATGGGAACAGCGACCGAGGAGCCGGGTTCTCCAGCGCCTTCTCTGTGTCCCGGGTGTGGGACGGCTTACAGTGCTGTGGACATCCTCGAGGCGCTCTATCAGTCGCAGTCGAAGGCAGACGAAGCAATCCAGGAGGCGCGCAAGTATCGCATCAATCGCGCCATACCCGTTCTTGAGGAGCACCTGACATTCATGAGCAAGCACCTGCTCCAGCCTTGGCGGGACTATGTCACGTGCCTGTCTGTACTGAAGCAGTGCTACCGAATGCTAGGAAATCGGAGAAGGAAGTAGTAAAGAACAATTAACTACTAACTTCTGCCGATCCATCCAATGGGTACTTACTGGCCATCTGCCTTGCTCGTCTGTCATGAACATTGGCTCTACTGATCCATCTGATTTCGACTGAGTTTTGCGTTTACAGTTTTTTGTGATCATTCGTTAATACTTTTGTGTACTTCCATTTGACGCTATAGAAGTTTACGTACGGATAGTTTTCTACTGTGCCTGTATCATAATTAAAAGAGACGAAGCCTTAATGTGAGTCAACTTTGCCCGAGAAACATTTGCATGTAAGTTTAAGGCATGCAACATCGATGTGATTCCGAAACGTCTGCCTTGCTCTTGCAATTAATGCAAGGTCACAGGAACCGTATTTAAATAATTATCGCCAGTATTGTGTACATAGACAAGCCCCAAAGTCGGTTGTGTAGCCAACAGTTCAAATTTAGTCAGCAATTATTTCGCTTAACAATAACACGTCTAAACGTCTAAATAAATACGTCTAAAATTCAAAATGGCCATCAACAGCTAGTGAATGGTTTCACAACAGCCGTTGACAGCCGTTGATCAATTCTCTTTGTACCATGAAATAAATAACTGAGATCAGATTTGTTATACATATGTAGTATAAATTCTCAGCGACTAGCAGCAATTTGAATAGTTTCGTAGTTCGAATTTTGCAGATATTCCTAAAAGCCAGGTAATGCTGAGGCATCCATTAGACTCCATAATATAGGCCTAGCTCCCACAGGCTTATAGAAAGACTACATTTTACAAACAGTTGGGTCATTGCATCACGCTATTCATCACCATAATGGGTTATAAAAGCATAAATGTCTAAAAGCATGGAGTGTGTCAGTGTGTTATAATTGCTAAATGTGCTGATGCATAAAATTTTCAATAATATGAAATGCAGATGCCACTGTTAGAAAAAGAAGAGCAGTTTTTAAAGCTGAACACAACAAGTATGACTATGACTTTTTTCTTGACTTCGGCTTATGATGGTGGATAGCCAACCCTCTCCATCGCCGCATGATCTTCCTACTGACAGTGTACTGTCAGTGTACTCATTAAAGCTGAGTTCGCTAGTGGATGCAATAAACAAGCCTCATCTAGATAGGACCAACTAATTACTGTATATACCTATTTCGAATCTGAATCTCTAACCTGCTTGAACGCCTATTTCTAGTACCTGGTCGGGGGCATGTAACTTTATATCTGAGTTTTAGTCCTTTCCAGTCCACTTGTCGTAAACATCATTCAACACAGACTGCTCTCACACACTTAATAACATATTTCATAAATAGATTCTGGCAAATCACTTCCTATATATCGTTAAGAAGTGCTGTATTTGATACTGTTGATCATGGTATTTTTGTCTCGACTCTACACAGTTTGAAACCTCTCCTTATCTTTATTTTGGTGCCTCTGGTTTCAGTTTTGGAACTTCTCCTTTTCCTAGCTTTATTCAGCCTACTGTAGCTCCACAAATATTGGCGGCCGCTAGTTTGCGAATTTGAATAAAAACTTATTTTTGCGCCAGAAAAGTTTGCGTTTTGAAGAAGTTGAGAACCTGTAAGAACGGTGTCGCTAAATGACGCGTTGTACCGAAATATGTTGGCGGCCAGAAGTTTGCGATTTTTAGCCGCTAGCGAAATTCGCTAAACAAAATGGCGCACAAACATGTGTGGATTTACAGTATTTGTCATACTGCAGACATGCATAATACAACGGTCCAACATTATGCTGATGAGACTTAACTCTACGTCGCTCTCTGCTACGGGTCCCTAAGCTAAAATTCAACTCGAACTGTTCTCTCTTCACATTTGGTACGGCTTTAATGACCTCGTGGTCACTCTAGGTAAGTCAGAAGCAATTCTTTTTACAACCCACTAGCATAGGCCTATGCAGTCTTTCTTTTCACATTCACCTGGTCACAATGCAGGAACCAGAATCACATTATCTGACCAACTTAAAACTGTTGGTGTCACCGCTGCTAACTCGCTCGCCATAACTTCACGTTTATCTTCTATTTGCAAGTCATGTTTCTACCACATCAAGATATTTCATCACATCAGGCATTCTCTAAATGATGTCATAGCTAAAACAGATGCTAGTTGGTTCTTGAATAGACTATGCAAACACGATGTTACACGGTATATCCTCTAAGCTAAAAGAACTGCAGAATGTTCTAAACCCAATTTCTACGGTTGTTACATGTTCTTATTCAAAAAGAATTAGATCACCTTCGTGAACTTTATTGGTTTCCTGTTGAATGGCTTATAAAGTTTAAGATTGCATGCTTGACCTTTATGACCCAGAACACCAGCCTTTGATCAAACATTAATGCATTGTTAATGTGGAGGTTGTGGCCTATGCATAACTTCACGGGATGAGGCGACTCCAGCCCAGTTCTACACCCAGAGTCACTGCCCCTCTACCGTTAACGTAAAGTCGCTGACAAATAGCGTCGTCCATACCAGCTAACAAGGTACAGACATAGCGAAATGGACTGAATAACAGCTACCACACCATGCACTGCTTAGATGCAGAATGGTGAAGTTGCATCCTGCATATAGTCAAAGAATTTGCACACAGATGGCTCATCACGTTATAAAGAGAAAAAGGTAAAGTTTCTGTTCCAGTCATGTCGTCTGGTGGTGGATCATGTGAAAGTGACTGGTTTTGAAAAGGTTTCATCTCTTCCATCTGCATCTGTGCACAAATAATTTGAAAACTATATGCAGAACGCAGCTTAGCTATTCTACATCTAGAGCAAAGTGCCGTAAACACCAACTTCAGTCTGACAGCAGAATTTTATACTGCACTGGATCTAATTAGTCCCTTGCTGGATGCGGCAATATCGCAGTACTCCACCCTGTAGCACAGTTAGCCCTGCTAGATCAACAGGGTAGCCTAATCTAGGCCTTTATACTCCAATGGAGTGCAGACGTCTGCAAATCGGGATGGGGAGGCAAATGCCAGATGCAGACAAATTTGGACAAGGAAAGGGGTCACTGTGGATGTCTTCTAAGGACAACCTCATATTATTATTTACTTAATGATAACTATATGCATTCTACTCTGGCAATTCCTTTTGGCTGGAAAGAACTTAAAAATAAAGATGCAAATAATCTTGCTGAACTTTTACCAACAGACATAATGAAAATAAACTTGAATAATAGCCAAAATGGGTAATCATAGCAAAAGGTCAAAGAAGTCCAATTTCCCCTTCTCTAAAGTCTCAAATTTGTCAATATAATTTATAAATTGCACACAGTTTTTATCCACCTTTCTACCCAGACTCAATGGAGATTTTTGGCTTTCTTATCCAAGTTGCCCAAGCCAAGCAAAACTCTATGTAATACATGTACTCTCAAATGGGTACTCATACAATGCATTTTGGGAAAACTTACTATCAAACTCAGGGAAAAGTTATACTTTGTAAGGAGCTATGGTGCAACTGGGCTTGGCCCTATAACATGTTGTAGTTTAACAAAATTACATTTACCGTTATTGAAGAAAGTAACAAAATTACGACACAACTCAGTTCATAATTTTATGTGTTTAATGAACAATTGTCTTTACTTAAGGCTTTAACTCTTTAAACTACAAGTAGGTTCACTTGTAGTTGACTCAAGGTTCAACCTCCAGATTCCATTCCCAAAAATTTAGGGCTTAGTGGATTAAGTCCAAAAACCTACAAGATACCTTTTTTATGAGCTGTTGTACCATTCTGCCACCTGTCTAGCTTGGCAGATCAACCTAGGCTACATTTTTGGCTAATGTACTTCTTTCCAGTTTAGGTTATTAAATGTCACAACTGCTCAGTGAGATGGTGACTTATATTTTGCCTGCGAAAGCACCATTTTCTCTCTGTTCATCCCAAGAACTCACCTTAAAATAAAAAAAACATTTCTGTGAAAAATGCAAGCAAACAAATCACTAGAGAAAATTTATAGTACAGTAGACTGTAAGTAGCTAAACTCCAAGAAAAACCAAAAAGACAAATGAACTTTAAAAAAGTAGATTGGTATGAAACGTACAAGCAAATATATCTCCTGGGCAAAGTTATAGTTCCACTAATAATGACAGTATAATGTAAGTAATCCTAGAAAAATCAAAAGGATAGTCTGCAATTTCAGTGCTATATCAAAACCACATTGGCATTGAAAAAGCCGCCAACTTGCTTAGATCCATAATTCAATTTTAGCACTCATTCCAGTCATTGGAATTTATTAAACACGTTTAAACTTCCCGAACGTTTAGCGTCAGTCAAACTGCGATTTCCAAACTCAATTACCACTGAAGAATTTATTCATCGAATCTGAACTCAGTACATCACTTCAAAGTCTAATTTGTCTAACGGTTTCACAAGTCAGCAACTCACCCATTCATTGGGGCACAGTGACTTGAAGACCTTCTGAAAGTACTCGCAGGGTGCATAGTCTTCGCCCTTGATCTTCTTACAACGGTAGTAGTCTACATAATTCTGCCAACAGTTCCTGCAGCAAAAAATGTTCCTAACTGAGAAATTAATGAGCCACATTTTAATATCATGTCCTACAACAATCATACACAAAGCAAAATATACTAGGCATAACCATTTACCTTTAGACACTATTCATGTTAAGTTTCTGTCATTTAATGCCAGATTTCAGTCACTTCTGGTCACACAACAATTAATGTGTATCTTACTACAAACCCATCACAATCTGTAAAGAAAATATAAATTTAAGATATTTTCTTACCCAACTTATAACAGTATTAAATTTAAACTTGGGAGGACAAGTGGCACGCATATAATCTTTCCCGCAACTCTAGTGCAGTTTAAGCTTAACACAACCTCCTTAGTTCTGGGAGTTTAATCTTATGTAATGCAAATCGTTTAACATGAAAAAAAACACTTTTCATTCCACATGAGCAAAGCCATATGTTGCAAATATATCACCAATTTGTGTTATCCAAGGTTTTGTATTGCATTTTCTTCTGCGAGTCTGACACATTTTTCATGTTAAGCGATATTTTCATGTTTTAAGTTTTGTGATATTGAAGGAACTAATACACACTTAAAACCAATGGTGCTAAAAGGATTAAACACTTCCTCATATTAGCCAGTTTTATGTTAAACTTTGATGTGCATGTACTCAGTTTTTACTGAGCTGTGTATGTCATTCGGAATGACTCAGTTATTAACTGGGAGTGCATCCAGTATGTGGCAGCACACTTTTTCTTACAATATGTGGTGGCCACATTGTTTTTAACTAAGCGATCGCAAGCGGCCAATTCTAAATGTTTATCCGATATTAATATATCAAATTAAACAAACAATTCATTAACTAATTAGCTATATAAAAGCTGCAGTATAAAATATTATACCTTGTCTGATTCTGGTTAGGAAACCTTGTGTCAAAAGGAGCTGTCCTTGGGGTATCAATTGCAGCCATGATTCTATAAACAGATTTTACCTTTATACATGTCTGTGATCAAGCACAACAAAATGATATTCACATATGTCTTAACATAAGAACCATACAGAAACTACCATGCAAGCCCATTGAAATTCAAGTTCATTTCTGCAAAAAGTCATGTTAAGTAATAATGCATAATACAATGTCTCAAATTGATATATGACCAATTTTCTGATATTACTGGTAATGTAACACAAATTAACAGTTCAGTTACAGGTTTGGGCAATCAATTTACGGGCACAAAACAATTGATTAATGCCAAAGCCCTGCTCCTCATATCAATCGTATGAGCTTCGAATTCACATCAAACATATCGTTCACTGGATCTAATCATAGACAGTGTTGCAAACTGTAATAAAATGCCCTGAATAGTCGCTGTTTCGACTGAAACGGTATTTCTCTTATTTTTGGCTTTCCCTTCTCGACATTAGGACCACGATGTTGCGGTAGGAAAATTGCAATAAGCGCACAAACAGATTCAGTGTAACGCTCAAGCTTAAACGTTTACCCAGAGAAGCGTTTCACAAATGATTTAATTTTGCTAAGGAATAAATTTTCACCTTTCCAGCAGTAAAAGACAATTATCTCAGCACACAAATCTAGAGGGCAACTTCGTTCTCACTTCTGGGTCACCTCCAGCTTAACAATAGACATCTGTGAGCTTAACTCAGTGATGTGTGCCGTGTTAAATTCTATGTTAGATTTCTAGCGCCTTTTTATATTGTAAAATCGTAAATCGTAAACTCGACAATATCTAAGGCGCAACTTAGGGCAGAGCACCGACTTATTCAAGAGCGCTGTATCGTTACACCCTTCAGTTCAAAGACTATAATCTGTAAAAACTCTGAAATAGTCAACCGGTAGTTTATTGGCTTTATAAGATATTTCAGTCATCTGAATCGCTAATTTGCCGGATCTGATTAATTTTGTCCTCTGGCTGCGCAGATTTGGTTCCAGAAGGGCCGTTAAGTGGATTGTGTTTAGGCATGGGAAGGTGTTATATGGGGTGGATCACGGTAAGATTTCTCTAATAGGTGGAACTTAAGCTTTTGAATGGAAGACCTTATCGAGGAGTGTTAAAATAGAGGGTTTGAGGACACTGACGATGCTGGTTGAACGACAAGAGAGGTGGAGGAAAGTAAAATTTGCAGACCAGATCGGAGTTACTTGAGGGAGATCGTCGAACAACCATAGAAAACAGTCTGCTAAAATGGTTTCCATGTTTAACTACATGGTTAAGTTATATCATTGCAACTGCGTTACTATTCTCCATTACGCAATTTCGGAATCATCTTCGACAACAATGTTTACCTTTACCGACCACATCGCTCAGCTATCTTGCACTTGTTACGTGCATTATTCGTGACCTCCGCCGATTTCGCTCCATGCATGACTATACAACTGCCTGCTCAATAGCCATTTCAGTTGTTCACTGCCAAATAAAACGTCTGCAACTCCTCTTCTGTAACATCGGATCATATCTTAAACGTCTTCAAACAATCCAGAATACTCTTGGCCGTGCAGTTACCAAAACTCACAAACACCACCACATAACATCAGCGCTCGAATCTCTTCATTGCCTCAATGTCCTTCGGAGCATCCACTACAAAATTGTATCTTTTACCTACAGTGCCCTTCAAACTGCTCAGCTGTCCTACATTCGCCAGCTAGTCACTATCCAACCGTCCAGATCTACTCGTTCTTCCTCAAACTTTTCTATGTATCTGCCTTGAGTCTCCTCCTCTCTCAAATTGCTGAAACCGCTGCTTAATCTATGCGGCGTCGGCTGTTGAACGAATCTGCGAAAGACCATAGCAGTTCGATCACCCCCTTTCTCGCCTAAACACTAATCCGCTTGTCCTCTCTTCTGCAGACTTCCGCTAAAGACTGAAAGCAACACTTTTCAAACAAAATCAGTGCTCGAATTTCTTCATTGGCTCAAGGTACTTCGGCGTATCCACTACAGAATTGTATCTCTTACCTACAGTGCCCTTCAAACTTCTCAACTCTCCTACATTCGCCAGCTATTCACTATCCAACCGCCAAGATCTACGTGTACTCGTTCTTCCTTACAGGCCTAACTTTCTCTATCTCTGCCTCCGGTCTTCTTGTCTCTCAAATCTCTGAAACCGCTCCTTAATCTACACGGCGCCAGTTCTTTGGAATGAACCCCAGAAAAAACCCACCAGGTCGCTCATCCCCTTTCTCGCCTATCAATACGAGCTCTAATCCTCTTGTCCTCTCTTTTGCAGCTTTCCACTAAAGACTGAAAACAACACTTTTCAAACAAAATCAAACTATCATACCCTGCTTGCCCTCTTGTACCATCCCATGACCACTATCACCGACGATTTCCACCGCAGCACGACATACAGTAGCTTGAACCTCCACCGAATTCTGATCTGGCACCGATACTGATATAACGCCGGTACAGAAGCATGTCTTTCTGACGTGGCTTTTGTGTGGCGCTGAGAAAGTTCGGAGAATAACATTTACATTTACAAGGCGGCGCACTGAAAGTGCCCTCATTCCCCAGGCTACGAACAATTTCTTACTGAATTCATCCAAAATTTTTACCGCTAATATTTTAATGGAAAGAAAGTTTGAGGTTTGGTCGTGGCGAACAAAACTAACTACGTGCTAGCTCATTGCGCACTGAATGCATAAACAGGATGGCCTAGGTGACAGACTTCACATTATATTGTGCATATTTAAATTTGAGAATTTTAGGAAATTAGTTGTTTCTTCATTGCTGATTGTTATAAATATTGAGTAAGACATAATTATTACCTGTAGCATTTTTCAATACCAAGTCATATCGTTATATAGCTTTTAAATAATTTAGCCACCAGATAGTGCTAGTGCTTAATTGACGTCATCATGAAGTGTTGAATTTGGTCAAGCTACGTCCTTTTTCTTAAAGCGAGTAAACATTTTCAGGTTGTTGTACACGTGTTTATATTAGAGCTGTTTTATGCAGCTGAGCACGTATTTAATTCGATTTTAGTGCTTTGCGTGTGATTCTCCATCATTCAAGAGGTGTCGGTTATATATCTTTTAAAACACGTTAAATGGCAGGTGTGAAAATGCTTGAGTTTGGTTACTGGGCCAATTTAGTGCGATTAAATCTCGCTGGTCCTAGTTTAGTTTCTACAGTAGTACTTTTCCATTTACTCGGACATGTACAATGCCAATTAAATTTCAACGAAGCCGTCAGCGATTTCGCTACTATCGTCGAAAAAGTCGGAGGACTGTACAACTCAGCGAGAGACTGCGAGTTTACTTGTCCAGAAGGTTTGATGCGAATTTTTAAACAGTTCTAGATTAATCGTCGACAGCTCCTCGAATTGGAGTTGAAGACCAGGTGTGGTGGACGTAGCATGAGATCCGTGGTGAGTAAGTAGGGCATTGTTCTTGTTTTTCGTAGAAGTCATAGGATGTGTTAGACATTCTAGTAAAGTCGTGCGTAATATGATACTGCAAATCAAGACAGTTAGGGTAATTTACTTAACGGGCGCTTGCTATCGCCCTGCTTGTAAACAATATGGCTACCACAGATTGCATGAGAAAGTAGAACAATGCACACTGCTGGATGGACTCTCAATAAATAAATAAGTAGGTGAGTAATTGGTAAATAACAGAATAACACAGAAATTTTCAAAATACATTTGTTGGTGTGAACAAATCATGAAATTGGGTAAGTTTCTATGGTGCTTATAAGAATGTTTGAGAAAAAGTTCTCATGCTTTGCGCTTCGCCAGACGAACTTTTGTAGATAATTAGGAAACAAATTGCGACTTTTGCCAAATTGTCTGTTCAGTTGGCGTTTGGCATACATGTCCACTTGTTCTCCAGATTCCATGTGTATACCTCAACATCATTCAGATGTATGAAGTTGCATTCACACAACAGCAAAATGCATGAAAATAGTTTTCTAAGTTCTCATGATTCTAATAAGCTCTCGAAGTCATGACAGAAACCTCTTACCAATAACTTAATTATTAAGAGACCATCTGGGATCATGCAGCTCTGTACTTTCTCTTTCAATCTGGGTTGGGCACATTGTTTACAAGTAGGGTGATAGCAAATGGCTGTTTAAGTTAAATTATAGAGAATTAGATTTAAAGTAGTCTTTGAGAAAAACAGGAAAGTTTTTGCAGTAAATGTGCTGTAAAGATATTATTAACTATTATTATTATAAAAGTAGACGCACAGACAAAAGGAAGCAGACACAGAGAGACAGATAGACAGACGGACAGACAGATACAAAGAAGTCAGAGAGTGAAAATGTTCTCTAGCGAAACACTGATGGCAGGCAAGATTTATTAATTGATACTGCATGAAATTTGTGTGTGATGAGGTGCTGGCACTTAGAATTGTTTGAACATTGTGTCCTTTTTGAAATTCACAATGGTTTCACATGCAGTTATAGAATACAGTATAATCCCATAGCAGATCTGTTTATCCTATGGTTAAGGCGAAGCTCTAATCTAGTGACTTCTATAGTGCCGTTATCGCAGTTCACAAGTTATCAGTCAATGGTCCCTTCAAGTGACACTGTAGTAAAAAATCATAATCCACTGCAAAAACCAAGACAATATCCAATAATACAGGGAATCCTGAGGTCAGGGATGATGGATAAGCAAGTTGACAGACGAGTTTGAAGTTTGAAGTCTGATCTGAATGACTTTATAGAACTGAGACGAAGTGCAGGAGTGGGAATAGTACTGTATGTAACTGATGGTGATTTTCTTCTGCTTTGCATTTTTATTTATAGTCCATTTTTTGTAGGATACCAAAGGGTCAAGAAACCAGGTTATGTCTCATCACGAAATGGATGTGGTTCCTATGGAGTCCAGGTAGGCACACATTCCTTAATAGCACTGGATAGGGTAGGGTTGAAACTAAATTTGTAGATAATATGGGGAGATTTTTATTTGTACAACAACTAACAATGAACAGTATATTTATGTGCATTACATGTACACTATGTCTCTTTGATCACTGAGCTAAAAGCCACAATTAAAATGTTCAATTTCCAGTCCTTCCACAGAAAAATAGCAGATGCAAAGAAGAATTTCAGTTGAAAACGGCCATGGAATTGTTTTGCTTTCCTTGACAATTTATTCCAATTGCATGAAATTTATGAATACCCACAGATAGGTTACGGGCACATCTATAAATTTATGGACTAATGGCCGAGTGTGTTCCAACTAATTTTATGGGCTGTTTATGCAAAAGGTTCTGATGGACCAGCAGAATCGAGATAAGATAGTTTGAAGACTTCGGTTTATAGAGTGGGATGAAATGTTCCAAGAGAGAGGAGTAAATTCCAAGACAACCACAAGCACATGGATATTTCTATAGCAGGGCTCCAGAGTTTCCTAAGTAAGGACAAATTCATATCTTCTTGTATTCCATTTCCCACCTTTATTCTCTTCTTCTGATCTTTTACTTTCCACTGACATTTTCGGTGAGAATGGTCCAGACGCAGTTGCTGGCCAGCTGTGTCTGGAACAGTCTGACCAGAAATGTCTCACGTCTGGTACAGCAACTAGTACTATGTGCAGCTGTTGGCAAGATGATCTGAAACAATACAAGTTGCAAAATAATAGGTATGTATGAATTTTCATATGGTAAATTCTTTCAGAGGCCTTGTTGTGTTTGAGACAGGTGATAAGAACTATCACAGTTAGTTTTATCAAGGTCTTACTGTGTATTTGATTGTGGTACTCTGTTTTCAGATCAGTCTGGATAAGTTTCCAGCAATCACAGACTGCTGCAACAACCATGACTCCTGTTATGACACCTGTGGCTCTGAGAAAGTCTTGTGCGATGAGAAACTGAAGAAGTGTGTGAAAGGGATCTGTGATAGCGTGACCTCTACCTCTCTAGAGCAAAGTTTGTCCAAATTCATCTAATCTAATCATTTATATGGAGCATAAATTTAACCAGTGTTAGCAGATTGCATGTTTTCCAGCTAGTCATGTCAATTCTATGTTGGTTAGGCAATGTCACAAATAAGCCAGCTGCAGCAGCTCGGCTGCATAGTTAGAGATGAAGAGCAAGCAGCCCCCTAGGCTAACAATAGTAGTCGCTGTGGTATAATCATTAACGACTTAAGTTTCTTTAGCCTCTTCACGCAAGTGCTGGTGGCTAGTCCTTGATCTCCAACACTACTCAATCTTCCCACCAACAGTGTACAGTCAGTGTACTCATTTTATAGTAGAGTTCACTACTGGTACAAGTGGAACAGAAATCGTAAAACATTTTCTGCCTAGGTGGGATTTGAATTTCAGGCTTCTGGGTCGACAGTTAAGCACCTTAACTACTGGACTGTTGTGACCCCCCCAGCAGAGTGGTTAAAAGCATATTTCCCTGCAAAGTTACCAAGTTAAATTTCCACAAAGCTCTACTGGATGTGAAGGAGTAATAAAGCTGTATCAGATTGCAAATGCCTTTGATGTTGATTATAAACTAGTGTGCAATCGATGCCTTGTTAACTAATGTTGCAGATTAATGTAACAGGTTAATATCTCTGTCAGGTCTAATGACATGTGATCTGAACTTTAAAGCAGTGTGAGTTCAAGGACTAGTCAAATTTGCTTTGCTAATTTCTATGCCCATTTGTAATTAATTAAGCAGAGCATTTAATAAACAATGTAGATTAGGTATCAGCATATTTTGACCATTATATCAGTTATGTCAAAGATTTCAATATAAATCATAAATCAAAGTTACCCTATTCGTAGCTTGAATTTAAGATTAAAAGTTAGACTAAGATTAATTATTTTCATCATTAGATTTATCATGATTAAAGTTGTTAATTGTTCTCAGTATTTATAGTATTCACGTTTAGTGATAATAAGCTGCTTTGTATGAATCAATACCATCTGAACTTGTCCATATCACAGATTAGTTCTGATTTTAGATTTCTGTTTATCTCAACTAATGGCCTGAAAGAAAATTCCTAATTTGTTAGGCTTGCTGGTTTCGTTGTGTAATAATAATTATTGCAAACCTCTTTACTAATTACGACTGTCATTGTTTCTGTACAAATGCAGCTTGTCAGCTTCTTTCTAAAGTCATCTATGGAGGGACAGCAGTTCTAGGTTGCCCTGCATTTCGCGATGCGCAAAAGAAGGCTTGTCTTTGCCAACCAAAGAAACGCACATCCAAAAAATATAATGAACTTTAGCTACTATCACTGCCTGTCTTTGAAGAAACTCAGAATAAGTTGTTGAAAACCAAAGGCTGCCAGCAATTTTAAGATTATTTATACACAATATTGTGTTTATTGTTTGGCTTTTAGTACTGGCACAGACAATTGACATTGTAACGCAGCCTAGAAGTAGCTTGTAACTGATGATGTTATGTAAATTATCATTCTGTTACATAACGTTACAATATTCTGTGTAGTTTTTCTTGCCATGCTTGCTTCTGGTGTCTGTGCAGTGGCTCATGCTTAAACCTTTATACTAAATGAAAACGAGGTAAACTAAACTGTCGAACTAATTGCAATGTTAAATTAAACGCTACGAAATAGTATGCCTGTGAAATTTCGGTTTTTGTGATTATTGAGCATACACGTGATCAAGGTTTATTTTGTACCAGAAATTTAGAAAATTCTTTAGAGGTGGCCAGTCTGAATTGGTTACTCATTTTTGTCTTTTCATTGTTTTCATCTAACTGAAGTTGTGTTTTCTACAGCGAGTCGATGGATACATTTGTATAGATAAATGTATATATATGTATGTATATTTATATATTTATACCAATACTTACTCATGATTTCAACAAATTTTTATTCAGCTAAATCCTCTAATTTTCATTCAGAAATGTCATGAAATTTCAAGAAGTGTAAATGCTTGCATGAAACTTTATAAAATTAAAAGCTGGTAACTTTTCACGTGCAAATGTACTTCATGTGGAAATAACCCCAGTGCTCGAATCTCTTCATTGACCAGATGTAGGCCTACTCTGCGCATCCACTACAAAAGTGTATCAAGAGCTTACCTACAGTGCCCTTCAAACTTCTCAACCCTCAGGCATTCGCCAGCTAGTCACTAATCCAATCGCCCGGATCTACATGTTCTTCCACAGTCTTCTATGTCTTTGCCTCCAGTCTCCTCGCTGAAACCGCCCCTTTAGCTACAGGGCGCCAGATTTTGAACGAACCCGCGAAAGACCACCGCAGTTTGATCATCCCCTTTCTCGCCTGAGCACTAGTCCGCTTATCCAGTCTTCTGCAGACTTCCACTTGAGACTGAAAACAACACGTCAAATTATCCTATCCTGCTTCTCCTGTACCTTCCCATGACCACCATCACCGACGATTTCCACAGTAGTACCATATTATCTTCCCAGCTTGACCCTCCTCCAAATTCTGATCTGACACCGACACTGAGCAGCCAACCTCCAACATTCCTCTTTCACATATCCTATTCTGACTCCCCATCGTCCTCTTATCTATCTTTCCGCTCAACTCCTAAACATCACCCGCCGTAGTTGCCACTGTCTTTATGCTGGACTTTTGGATCTTGACCTGGAATCGGCCCTTTTTGCCTGTCGATTTTGTTCTGACTGAGCGCCTATGAATAAACTGGTCCCCGTGACGTGACTTTCTTTGGGAGCTGTAGAAATCTCGGAATTACGATAACCTAACCTGATTAGATATAGTTCCGGTGTAGAAGCTTGTATCTCGGACACGGCTTTGTGTAGTGCCGAGAAATTTCGGAGATTGGCATTCACATTTGCAAAGCTGCGTACTAAAAGTGCCCTCATTCGCCCAGGCTTAGACGAATTTCTGACTGAATTCGTTCGAAGTTTTTTTTGTAACCGCTAATATTTTCATGGAAAACGAGTTTGTACTAGTTTGTTCGTGGCGCACAACACTGTACTTACTACCTCATCGAATATATACTTAACGGCGCAGGTGACAGACGTCACATTTTCTTGTGCATATTTCAATTTGAGAATTTTACGATGTATTGTGAAAATTAGTTGTTTCTTCGTTGCTGCTTGTTATAAATGTAATATTAAGTAATTTACAGTTATTATCTGTTGCATTTTTCATTAGCAATTCATGTCGTTTTATATATGGGAAGTGGTGGTGTGTAGTGGTATGGTCGGTGCCTCGTAACCGGAGGGTCGCGGGTTCGAATCTGCCTAAAGCCACTGCGTAGCGACCTTGGACAAGTTGCTGGCCTACAATTGTCTGTAATGAAGACAACGGGAAGCCAGGTCATTCATCTAATCCCCGAGTGGCAAAAATCCTTTGGGCAGAGAACGCTTCATCATTATCATCATCGTTATATAGCTTTTCAAAAATAATTTAGGCACCTGATAGTCCTAGTGCTTAAATGAGGCCTTCACGCAATGCTGAATATGGACAAGGCCTCTTTCGTATAGTAGGTAAACACTTTGAAGTTTTTGCACACGTCTTTATGTTAGAACTTTTTTGTGTAGGTGAGCGCGTATTTCATTAGATTTTACTGCTGAACGTGTGATTCTCCTTATTTGCACGCGGTGTCGGTTATATAACTTTTAAAACACGCTAAATGGCGGGTGTCAAAATGCTCGAGTCTGGTTACTGGGTCATTTCGCTGAGATTAAATCTCGCTGGTCCTACTTTCATTTCTACCGTAGTAGGCATAGGCCTACTTTTCCTTTTACTCGCACCTGTACAGTGCCAATTAAATGTCAACGGCAGGGATTTCGCTACTACCGTCGAAGAAGGTGGTGGACTACACGACGCAGTGAAAGTCTGCGAGTATACTTGTCCAGAAGGTTTGATGTGAACTTTTAAGCATTTTTTTCATTAATCGATGACAGCGACTCGAATTGGAGCTGAACACCACGCCTTTCTAAATAGGACCAGGCAAGCTACAATAAGCTGTGACGTCAGCAGCAGAGGCTCACTCAGAAGGCCGTGGCTCATTGCTGTGTTTACAATTAACTGTTAGATAGCAGTTACCGTTATTTTTATTTATTTCTTTATTGGTGTAAACAGTTAAATCTGACAGTGACATTTAAATAATTGCGTATTCAAAGAATCAGTAATCTAAAAAAGACTAACTAATTGGATAATGTACACAGACAAGTACATTAGAAGAATTTAAAGGTATCACAAAATGTAATAAGATTAACGATAATCCAGAGAGAGTGATAGGAAGCTAACAAACAGATTTCGTGATCAAATGAGTATATTTAGAACATAAGAATTTAATTATAAGCAGGGACATGTACATTAATTTTCAAAAGCACCCTTTACTATAATGACAAAAATTATGTAATATTCACTCATCCCGAACATAATGTTGAATAACTGTCATAAATATAGTGTTACACAGAAATGTCTAATTTAACTCCAGCTTCTTAGTATAGATCATTTTCCAACAAGTGTTCCCAATTTCCTTTTACTTTTTCCCACTTTTCAGGCTTTGTGTCATTCACAAGTTTTGTGTAGTTACTCAACATTGTTTGCAGCAATGAAAACAGGTCTTTTGATGTTGCATTACCACATTCGCAGGTGTTACCCGAATGATAAATAAAGTCCAAGCTATTACGGACCACTAAATCTCTGATTTGTTACAGATAAAACTCAGTCTCATATTTCTTGGAAATAAGACAAATTAAATACAATCAAAACATCGGAAACAATATCAGCTAGAAACTGGGTCCGCCATTTAAGACCCCTTCATTCAAAATTTCAATATATAAGAATTTGTCATTCAGGTTTTCACTGAATTCACAGCAGCTCTGTACCAGTAGAGAGTTCAGCAACAATGATTGTGTACACTGCCTTGTTAACAGTATATACTATTATATGTCAAAAACAATGATAATGTGTTTGTAGCGATTCCTCTGTAGGCACACATCCCGTCTTACAGAAGTGAGTGACTCACTGAGGGGATACAGATATGTGTATAGATAGTAGTATAGATGTACTGAGTGGCCAGCATTGTAGATATATATTTGTCTAGCCACGGCCAGCATTGCAAGTGTATATATATATGTATGTAAATGTGGGAAAGGGGAACGCTAAACTGGCGTGGGCTTTGTGATGGGGCTGTACTGAGCCAGGGTAGGGCAGGACTGATCTACCCTACAGGCGGAAGAATTTCTGAGGACGCTACTCTTCGCGCCCGAAAGAGGAGTTCTGCCGAGGACGTTGATCGTGGGGACGTTCGTTTCGTCGCGGGAGGCAAACTCCGAGTCTTGGACGAAACTGTGTGGTCTTGAGAGTTGTTTCTTCCGACTCGTTAAAGAAAGTGGATGGCAAAGTTGGTTGGCTCGATGAGCAAATGCCTGAGCGGCCTGGACAACATAAACTCTGCACTGTTCAGTCGATTCTGTCGTGACACGACCTCTTCAGACGAATTGAAATCACCCGCTTGGCCGGGTGAAAATTGAGCTGCGAGTGTATCAACCAGTGCGAGGAGAGATTGCTATCTGGTGGCGCGTGAGTGCCTCCCATGCTGGACTGAGCGATCACTCGAATCAAACACCTGCCGGCCATCGTGGGAGGTTCATTTTATCTATTATTATTATTATCCTCTGAATTAGTAATGTCAATAACCGTTTTGCAATTGGTAGAACAATGCTGGCCTAGGTAGGTAGGTTAAGGTGAACTTTGATATCGTTTTAGTATATATATGTATAGTATTATCATTTGTTATCGTTTGTTTTCTTTGTCTTTTAACACACATTAAAACTGTTAATTAGAAACAAATGAACTCTTGTTTGATGTATAGATATATACATGTTTGATTTACGCAAGTCCAGCAGTAGATCCCTGCTAGGCGCCGTGACGTCCTCTCCACTGAACAAATTGAAGTGAGTGAGTAAGAGCACAGAGCTGAGGACACGGTGGGAGGGGAGTCGCTACAGTGTTCTACATTATAACCATAATAAATTAATTAAAATACACATAAATCGAACTTTAATTCAAATCTCCTTCCTTGCTAACTCAGATTTGCAGTCTCACTTCAAGGGTTCTAATATCTTCTATTATAGCCCTCAACTCGCCCAGAACACAATATTTATCTTAATTTACCGCCTATCTGCTTCAAAAAATTATCTCCCTCCTTGATGCAGAAATGTAGTCGGCACACTCCACGGTAATCCCATACAATTTCTAACTTTGAAATCAACTTTTAGAACATAACTGCACTTATACGAGCATTCGACCGTCTTGCGCAACTTCCACAATTTTTGGAATATCGAACTGTTTCGTTTAATAATATGAATATATTAAACAATTCTTAAGCCAGCTAACAAAAAAGGCAATAATAGACCTAATAAAATTTATAACAAACAAAGGTACTTACCACAAGTATTTAAAATATAGCGCGTTTTCTCTTGTAAGTCTTGTTGAATGTCTAGGACTCTAGGGTAACTTTTGTACAGGCAAGCTGCCTGCAAGGGTCTCCGTTTGACACGTCACAACAGAGTTTGAATCTAGTAGCTGGTCTGCTTCTGATTAGAAGGCCGTGGGTGGACATAGCATGAAATCAGTGATGAGTGAGTAGGGCATTGTTCTCGTTTTTCGTAGAAGATGTCTCGGAGGTGGTGGCAGGAAAGATACTGCATGGAATTTTGTGTGTAATGAGGTCCTGGCACTTAGAATTTTTTGAATGTTATGCCCTTTTTGAAATGTGTAAATGTTTCTCATGCAGTTATGAAATACAGTATAATCCCATAGTTAAAACTTAGCAAATGATGGGTGTTGCACCCATTTTGCTAGATCTGCTTATTCTATGGTCAAGGTTAAGCTCTAATCTAATTACTTCTATTGTGCCGTTATCACAGTTCAGAAGTCACCAGTCAACATTTGGTCCCTTCAAGTGAAACTGTAATAAAACATCACAATCCACTACAAAAACCAAGACAATATCCAATAGTACAGGGAATCCTGAAGTCTGGGGATGATGGATAAGCAAGTTGACAGACGAGTTTGAAGTTTGAAGTCTGATCTGAATGACTTTAAAGAACTGACACAGCGTGCAGGACTGGGAAGAGTACTGTATGTAACTGATGGTGATTTTCTTAGAACTGCTTTGCATTTTTATTTATAGTCAAGTTTTGTAGGAAACCAGAGAGTCAAGAAACCAGGTTATGTTTCATCAACAAATGGATGTGGTGCCTATGGATTCCAGGTAGGCACACATTCGTCAACTAATAACACAGTAACAATGAAAATTACATTTATGTGGATTGCATGTACATTATGTCTCCTTAATCACTGAGCTAAATATAGGAGCCACAATTAAAATGTTTAATTTCCGGCCCTTCCACAGAAAACCATCTCACCTCCATGATGAGATGAGTGAGGTAGGAAACCACCTCACTCGAGTCACTTATGTCATCCTTGGCATAAAGCCAATGGACCTTTCTTCAGGCGGAAAACTCATCATCGTCGTCGTCGTCGTTGTCATCCACAGAAAGATAGCAGGTGCAAAGAAGAATTTCAGTTGAAAATGACTATAAAATTGTTTTGCTTCCCACGACAATTTATTGCACTTGCATGAAATTTACAGATACCCACAGATTTGTTATGGAGACATCCATAAATTTATGGACCAGTGGCATAGTGTGTTCCCACTGATTTTTTTGGGTTGTTTATGCAGGAAAGTTCTGATGATGGTGTTTCTAGAATCAAGATAAGATAGTTTTAACACTGTTTTATAGTCTGGGGCAAAATATTCCAAGAGACAGGGCAAGGGTAGGGTTGAATCCCAAGACATTTACACATGGATATTTCGATAGCAGGGCACCAGAGTTACCTGAATAAGGAGAAATTTATGTCTGATTGTATTCCATTTCCAACCTTTGTTCTTCTGATCTTTTACTGACCTCGGAGATTTTTGATGAGGCTGTTCCAGATACAGCTGGTCCAGCAACTGTGAATGCATTGTACAAATTTCTGGTATTTCTTGTATACCATACAGGTAACTTTTCATGGGTGATTGTAGTTAAACTACTGTTGACCTAATGCTATGGGCAGTTGCTGGCACGATGATCTGAAACAATACAAGTTGCAGGATAGTTGGTATGTGTGGATTTTCGTATAGTACATTTTTTTCAAAGGCCTTGGTGGATTCAATTTAAAAGTGGTTTTGTCTGAGGCTGGTGATAAGAACCACAGATCAGTTTTATCAAGGTTTCACTGTATGTTTGATTATGCTGCTCTGTTTTTAGCTCAGTGTGGAGGAGTATCCAGCAATCACAGTCTGCTGCAACGAGCATGACAACTGCTATGGCACCTGTGGCTCTGACAAAGACTTGTGTGATGAGCAACTCAAGAATTGTGTGAACGTCGTCTGTGCCAGTGTGACAGATAACTCTTTTGAGCCAAGTATATCCAACTTCATCTAATCTAATTGTTTATATGAAGCAGGAATTTAACCCCTGTTAGCATATTGCATGTTTCCAGCTAGTTTTGTCAATTCTATGTCAGTCAGGATAGTTTACAAATAAACCAGATGCCCCTTGTTTGGCAGAATAGTTAAAGAAGAGCACCTCTTTAAGTTACCTCAAGAGTCAGCCATGGTATAAATATCAATTACTTCATTTTCCTTAGCCTCAGCATGCAGGTGCTGGTGGCCTCACCACCCGAACTTCCCACCATCAGTATACAGTAAATACTCGTTTTATAGCTGAGTCTACTAGGGTCACAAGTGGAACAGAAATCGTAAAAAGGTTTTTCTGCCTAGGTGGGGATTTGAACTTCTGACCTCTGGGTCGACAGTTGAGCACATTTACTACTAGACTATTGTGCACCCCCAGCTGAGTGGTTTAGAACATATGTCCCTGCAAAGTTACCAAGTTAACTTTCCAGCAAGATCTCCTGGATGAGAAAGTGATAAATAAATTTAAGTTACCATATTCATTACTTTAAATTTAAGATTAAAAGTTAGACTAAGATTAATTATTTTCATCTTTATATTTATCATGATTAAACTTGTTAATATTTATAGTATTGATGTTTTGGTGATAATAAGCACAGAAATCTAGACAGACCTGTTAAACATGTAAGTTTTAAGCTTCTTTTTAAAAATAGTTGTTGGAAGAGTGTTATCACTGATTCTAGTTGCTAAGGCATTCCACACTGGGGCAAGACTAATAAAATCCACAAGAGCCAAAAATATTAATCAATCCCATTTGGCCATGTCCATCACAGCTTAATTCCAACTATAGCTTTCTGTGTATCTCATCTGGCAAGAAAGAGAATTCTTAGTTTAATAGGCTTGCTGTTTTCATTATGTAATAATAATACAAAACTTTTAACTAATTAGGAGTGTTTCTGTATTATTGCAGTTTGTCATCTTCTTTCTCTGGCCATGTATGGAGCAACAGAAGTTCTAGGTTGCCCTGCATTTCTCACTGCACAACAGAAGGCTTGTCTTTGCCAGCCATAGAAACGAACCTTCGAGAAATATAATGACTTAACTACTGTCATTGCCTGTCTTTGAAGAAACGCATAAGTTGTTAAAACCAAAAGCTACCAACAGTTTTAAGATCACTTATGCACAATATTCTGTTTATTGTTTAGCTCTTAGTACTGATGATGCTATATAAATTATCATTCCGTTACATAGCATTACAATATTCTCTGTAATTTTTCTCGCTATGCTTTCACTGACTTATTGTATCAGCATTGACATCTGGGTTCTGTGGCTCATGCTTAAACCTTTGTACTAAATTAAAAAGAGGTAAATTAACCTGTTGAACTAACTGAAATGTTAAATTAAATGCTACAAAATAGTATGCCTGTGAAATTTCTGTTTTTGTGATTATTGAGCATACACGTGATCAAGGTTTATTTTGTACCAGAAATTTAGAAAATTCTTTTGAGGTAATGTAATGTAACCGAAAATTTATAAAGCGCCACTTCAAGATAGACTCCTCAGAGGCGTTCCCGGTCAGATAACCCAGAAGCACTGGGAAATAAGGTCTTAAGCGCTTGCGGAAAAGAGGGGACAGAGACTAAGCGGTGGCTAGCCTGAATTGGTTATTCATTTGTCTTTTCATTGTTTTCGTCTGAATAAAGTTGTCTTCTACAGCAAGTGTAGAAATACATTTATATTTATAAATGTGTATATATATATCTATGTTTATACCTATACTTACTGATGATTTCAACAAATTTCCATTCAGTTCAATCTTCTAATTTTCATTGAGCGATGTCAACTGGTATTGTAATATCTGTAAATATAATTCCTATATTAATCTTTCTTGAGGGTATTCGAAGGTGGAAGCCTTCAGCTAGGGCAGTCACTAAAAGAAATATAGGGAGATTCGAAGTTTTGAACCCAGAAAGAAACTAAGGGGTTTTGAGACAGAAATGCACACCGTTTAAAATGCAAATAAAACTAAAAAATTAAGTGATGGTATGCATGACATTTTTATAAGAGCTGGGCAAGATTATTTAACTGTATAAATTGGAATGCATGGGTGTAAAATTTACAATCATTGGCAGAGGGGCAATTATCCTTCCAACCCTTCCTATTAACTCTTCTCTCATTACAGTATTTCTAAACTGTTGCATGGATTTGCTGGATGAGGAAAGCTGCTCCCTATGCTAACCACACACTGGTCATGGAGTTTATTGAAACTACATGTATTGGGGTAACTCAAACTATGGCATGCCCAGCACCTTAACTATTTTGGGACCAAGCTTACGGTTATACACTGATTTGACATTGCATCAATGTTCAATTCCACAATATGCAAGCTACAATTTGTAAATTTTAAAACTTGCAAGGAAGGACAATTTTTGTGATGTTACTAATGCTGAAGAATTCAATACCAAGTGTAGAAGTGATATTTTTAAGAAGTGTAATTTCAGACACACAGAACATTTACATAGAGCTTGTAAAGTTGAAATTTCTAACCTCAATCCTTGTCATTTAACATTTGTCTCATGAAACATACGATACTTTACAAATCATCCACAAACTAATGAAGGGGCACACTCCAAGTTTGTCTGAGTGAAATAGAATTCCAGAAAAGTACATCAAATCCACTGTCTTCAAGAGGTGTATTACAAATGCCGAGCATTTATGCTGCGCCTGACAACTACTTGTGCAGTTATCACATTGCATTAATTACTAGTCACATGACATCTGAACTCTTCGACAAAACAAGTGCATATCACATATTCAGTTATGTTTCATTAACTAATAAAACCTGTAAACATCACTGAGCTGGGTTTTCATCATTTGTAAAGTAATAATATTCAGTGTATATCTATACTGAATTAATAAAATTAAGTGTATCTTTTTCCAAGAGCCAGCTTATTGCTACTGGGACATTTGAAGTCTAGTAACGTCTTTCCAATTTTCCAATCAAGTGATTTCCACAGGTTGGCTGGACACCAAAGACAAACTTCTGACGTTCCTTCTGCTCTCATTCCATCAGTGGTTCAAGGTTGTTTTTTCTAATGGCAGTTTGATGTCCCGTCAAGAGCACCTCATAAATTACCTTGAGCTGTTGCCATATAAATGTCCCACTAAATTACATGAGGACAACACGACAAAAAGATCAGCCTGGGACATTTAGGTATAACTGATAAATATAAACCCTTCTGAAAGAAATTGTTTGCTCAAAAGGAAATTCTAGTTTATAAAATACAATATACAATAATATTACATATCAGCCCAAGCCTGGAACAAAGCCTGTGTTTTACTGTAGCAGTTGTGCAGTAAGGTTAAAAAATTAACCATGTCTTTCCTAAAAATCAACTACACTCTAGCACCCAACTGCCAACAGTGTAGCTTCACTTCATTTTTTTAATAGCAAATGCAACTGCTGAGCCTACAAGGACAATCATATAAAGAAGAGCATTCCTACGTTCATACGCATGCCTTCTCTGTAGCTCTTCTTCGTATTTTGCATAGTCCTGCTTGTCCTTGTAGCTCTGCCTAAAGGAGTCGCCATAGTGTTGTCGGTAAAACTCGTCAAAATTGTAAATTGATGTCCTTCCAGTTGGGATGTCAGATTTCTTCCTGAATGCCGAACTCTTTTTGAGGAAGTCTGCGTACTCCTTGTCTATTTCTTCAGATGGCGGTTGGTGTGAGATGCTGATGTTGTTTGGGGTAAGCATTCCATGATCATAAAGGGCTCGGTTCTTCTTGTTTCCGAGGATTTCGTATGCCTCTGACAGCAAGGCAAACTTGTTCTTTGCATTGCTGTCCATGTTGACATCTGGATGGTACTTCTTTGACAGTCGGTAATAGGCAGCTTTTATTTGTGCCGCAGATGCTTTAGGGGTCACTTCAAGCAGGTCATAATAACTGGAAGGGGATGTACTGTAATGGGCGCAGGCAATTGCTGGACCTACGAAAAGAGGATGATCTTGTGACCGTACATGTCGCAGTTGTTGGATGAAAAGGGTACGAAAAAGGACTTTTGATTCCATTATCACTCTCAGTTCTGTCTAGAGGTGTAGATTCAAATGCCTGATTGGGTACATAGTGAGTACCAGAACGTGAAGTGTTCAGCCTGAAAATAAAAACATAGGTTATAATATAACATGTTATTTAATGATCTTTCTAATGCCAAGATCATTATGAAGTGCCTAAATCAGCTAACTTGCTCATAGTCCTAGTTACAGAAATGATTTTTGGTTGAAGGACATGGATGCAAATGTAGCAACTGGAAAAGGGATAACCTCTTAGGTGGTGTGATGGCCGCCTCAACATCTGACATATCAATTCCTGTGTTTTAACGGAATCTGGTCAATTTTGGTTCAACAGTGCAACATGTAAAGACAGGCAGTCCTATTGTTTACTTGTTATTGCCATGTTTCCATTTCAATCAAAAGCCCTAACAACTCCAGCATAACTGAGACGAACCAGTTTTAGGCGGATCCACCGCCTATAAGAAAATAGTAGTATATCCATTACTGGAGCTCGAATATGTGATCAAAAACTGACACAAGAAATAGCCAAGTCAAATCTGCTAGTTTTCTGATACTGTTAGGTCTGGACAAAGATCTCATCTTTTATGGATTGCGTATCTTCCGCCCCAGTCTTCTGGTTTTTATCACCTGATGGGCCCACTAGTTCTCTCCAAACGATTATTACTACAAAATACATTTTTACATTTAAGCGACCATTGAATTGACGCCTTATCATAATAGCTCACAAAAGTCTCCATATTAGATTTAGATCTCATTAAATAAAACACCACCCGCGTGCGAAACATTGCATAATAAATCCAAACAAGTGGGCCAAAAATGAACTATACGTGCATATCAAAAGGTTTACAGTAAACTGCAATTCTTTGTAGTTGGACGACGTTATTTGAAGACGACCACTAATAAGGGCCATTTTATCGTATTTTAAATATACTGATTTAGTTTATGCCTCTTTTACTATAAAAACTGTTTCTCAGTACCCTTCGAACAACCTTTTCCCTGTGTTCCCATTACGTTAACCTCCATGTTGAGACATAGAAACGCGAATCAGTCAACTTTTGTAGCGCTTTGATTTTCCTTGTTATTCGTTTCAATCTATGATTTTAAGTTTTAGAGTTTCTATAAATCTCTCTGAAGGAGATTAAAAGAAAGCTAGATCAGTTGCAGTTTGATTGATTGACTATATTAATAAAAGTACAAAGTCCTATCACTTCCCTAAAACACGCTTCAATCCTCCATATCCTATTTTCGTCAGTTATTTACAATCCCACCATTCCGTTTAACCCGTCCGTCACCTCATCCTTAAAATTTGGGAATCGCTTCGTAGCCACAGCTGCTTCACCCCTCTGGAATAAACTCCTCCCAGAATTACAACAATTCACATGAATTCACCAACACAATTTCTGCGTAGGGCTTTCACTCAAAACTGAAAACATTCCTCTTCCACAAATCCACCCTAATTCTTCCTCTTATCTCTCTTGGATCTTGATCTGGAACCCTACCAGCCTATCGATTGTATTTTGACTGAGAGCCTGTGAATAAGCTGGTTTCCGCAACTTAGCGATCGTTGGGCGATGCAGAAACAGCACGAGCAACAGCACAGGCTACAGGATTCTGGATAGATGATCTGACACAGTACAGACCTTTCAGCGAAATTAACGTTGACGTTTCAGAGATGGATAATGTCGTCTTTTCAGAATAAAATTAGTATTTTCAGTTGAAATATCGAAGCGTTATCCTTTCATCCGTCCACGCACAAAAACAATGCTTCGTGATCACGCTGCGGCTGCTATCGCCACCTGGCGAAACCAATAGCAACAAATTCGTCCTTACCTTAAAAGCAGACTATCTCGGCAAACTCTCGTATTTAGGCCTACAGAACCATTGTAGTAGTAGGTCGCTAATGCTTTCTTAGGAGCTTAGCGCGATTAAATTAAAGAACATGCAACAGACTGTAAGCGTTCATTTGTGTTTTTACAAGCATTTTTTCAAACTAAACAACTCATTGTGGTCTCCATTAATTAATGTGCAAATTATTTACATGCACAAATTTACACACCTGTTTTTCGCCTAGCCTATACTGAGTACTTCATAAGCATGGCAGCACACACCTTGTTAACGGATGGTACGCTACTACTCAGGAAAGAGCAAATAACGGGTGGACTCTGTGTGCCTGTTCCAGCAGCAAAGCTTCTGCAACGGATATGGAGTAACCCAGTGGATGAGTTGCTTTGATTTCAGCCCTGCTCGGGCTCTGAGTAGCCATAATATACCTCCGTTTTGTGGTTATTCTAGTTACATCATATAGACTCAGATGCTCTTTCGTTAAGCCTATTTGGGAAAGTCTCGTCTCGTTAGCCTCAACAGGTATTTAGCAAACGGTGCGTGAGGTTGGTCATTTGTCTTTCACAACACGATCCCTTAACCTATTTGCACTCACATTACCGCAAACACTCCACGCAGCGGCGCCGCCAGAATGGTTCGAGGCGGCTGGAGGCTCAATCACTAAATAAATGTTCGGGATCATTAATCATTCAATGATCTGGGTCCAATTCTTCCATCACCAGCGATCATCGTACCTTTGAAAATTTCGCCCGCAAACCAGACTCCACGTTCAAATGGTCTCTGACGTCACATCTTCATAGCAATGCATGGATTTTTAAGGGCCGATCATATGAGCAGTTTGAACAGTCAAACTGTGATAGAAGCACAAAAATAAACGGGAGGCTTACCAAGGTAAATGGGACTTGCCGTGTAAGCTGGGAACAATTCAAAACACGTGCATCGTCATGGACCCAGGCCCGATCCATGCCCTGGATCTAGCCATCCACAAGCGCGCCATCCATACCACCCAGTGCGATGTTGTCACTTTCGTCTGCAGCCAATCCTTCAAATCAAGATTCCGCTTTAATGCAACCAGATTCAGACGGACACTGGCCAAACTGGATTTCGCCAAAGCCTTCAAGACTCTCTCTGTGTGTCTCTGTCTCTCTGTCTCCGTCTCTCTCTCTCTCTGTTGGAAGCGATTGCATATTTCGCACAGCCGTTTGCACCGACCTAGCCAGATTCTCTACTAAGCAAAATCAGTGTTTCGCCAGATTCGACAGGGAGTTCGTGGGAAGTCAAGAGAGGATCTCCGAGAAGATACGGAAACAGTCTACGAAGAAAATGGAATATTTATCACGAAAATTGTTAGTACCACTCAAAAGTGAAAGTAATCGTATTCAAAGTTTTTGGTAGCTTTTATACTGAAGTGTTATGTTGCTTTGGTCTCGGTTGTTGCGCTGTTTTCACATAATAACGGCGCTATAAAACTCTTTAACGTCTGCAATAGAGAACTAGGATACAAAGAACTGAAATAAGCTTCCGGAAATAATTTGGTCTAGCCCTTTCATGTTAATACGAAGTCCGAAGTAGGTTTATCGGAATTTAATCTAAATTATTTTTGCTCCTAGTCGATCATCCAGTTCTCTTAACAGGTCTTTCATTTTAGCGAAGACGTCTGTAATATGCATGATAGCGTTTTTTATGAAACAGCGTGCATGCAATCTTTAGTTATAGTAAAAAGCTTGGCACGAATTTTGTAAAGAACATGGCTGGTGTCGAGTTTAGAGCGAATACGAAGGTTTATCATGAACTACTTTATCTTTTGCCACAACGGATCCACGAATCGTTGAATTAAACGTGCCAAAATGTGACGGGAGTTTTAACTTTGAAGTATCTAATAACGGACGTATCGGTGCTGGGTTGTTAACACGTGCCGTTGTGTGACTAGATCTGTGCCTGTGTTGTCAATAGATATTTTACATCGCTAAATGAAGAAATACAAAAATTACTAATAGATGGGTGACCATTTTATCTTTCCCAGTAAGTTTTATTGAAATACACTTCCTCTTAAAACTGAAGAGTTAATCAGCTTTACTTGTAGCCAGTTAACTTTCAGTGACAGTCATAAGCTCTAGTAAACAATTGTAAAGTGTGCAGAGAAAACTGAATTACTTTGGGTATAAAAACAAGTACATGACACTAATAATTATTTCAGATGGCTCCGACTGTAGAGGTTAAGAAAAAAGCCAAGGCCGAAAAGAAAAAGCCAGCTCCTCGTTTCATTGAAAAGCAGATCGACGGAGAAAAAAATGGAGGAACAAGGCGAGTGCCGGTGAAGCGGGCATCGAAGTATTATCCGACCCAGGAGAAGTCGTGGAAACTGAGAACTCACAAGAAGCCTTTTAGCCAGCACAAGCGATACCTGAGAGACTCCATCTCCCCAGGAACTGTTCTGATCCTTCTGGCTGGAAAGCACAAGGGAAAGGTAATGGCTTTTTTGAATTGCAACTTCCAAGCTGTTGGTTAAATTGCACTGCTGAACTTTGAACTGCTGGTTAGCAAAAGTTTAAACAGCTCAAAATTTGGTGTCTTTTGTTGTCATAGAAAATATTCAGAAATGAAAGACAAATTATAACTAAAACTTGATATCTAAAAATTCCTACAAATCGATTGTGCAAAACTGCTAAATGGTTTAAATAATTGGTTGAATTCTACAGGGGTCTGATTTTGGAATATGTGAGCAACAGTACTAAGCAGTGTTTTATTATTCCTATTTTTATCATCAAAACCTTGGAATTTTTATGTTTATGTCATTAATTATATTTTTTTCAGAGAGTTGTTTTCCTGAAGCAGCTTGCATCTGGTCTTCTTCTGGTAACAGGTATAAACAAATTCCTTTGACAACTTTTAAAAAACAAATAACCGGTCCGAAGATAGTGGATTCTGGATATTCATAACGTGCAACTAAGTGGCATAGTCAGGGTGTCTGGAGCCACCCTGCCACTACTATGCCTTCCACTTCACATTGTCAAATCTTCCTTTTGCAGCATTCTTATAGTATCGGGGACCGCTCTGTTTTGGGCGTGGCTTTCGGCCTGGCTCTGCCTCCTGTGGTTGGTTGTAGTTGCTGCTAAGATGAATCTCTGAGCTAACCACTTTGCAAACATCAATGAAGCATTGTTCAGTATTTAAAAAGCTGAACAAACCCTAACTGTAACACTAACCTTTATTTAACAGCAGGCATTAGAATCCATGTTTATTTACTACAATCAATGATGGGACGCTTACAGAAGCCACGCCTGTAATTAATGCCACTGAGGCGGGCGATGCCGAAAAGCAACAGCCAAAACAGTGGTCCCCGATACTATAAGTATGCCTCTGATGCTGTAGTTTATTGCAGGTTGTGGCATGCAGTTGCTTTATCATTGCCTCACTGTATATGTTTTCCCATGAACTGGTTGCCAGTCTGTTGGCAGTGATTATAACTTGGCTGATACTTATTCCTCCTCCCTGTTCCTCAAATGCGCTTGCATGTCATATTTCTGGTCTTCACTAGTAAGTTTGGGCACATTTAACAAAATGGTTTGAGAAACCATCCATGCCAAAATGACTGCGTCTTTCTAAAAATGTAAGGCCCTTAAGTTGCTAGTAATACCAAAATGATGCACTTCTCACACCTGTGTGTGTATCAGCAGTACCACTGTTAAATGTCTTGTTTGGTTGAAAGGCTGGAGATCCTTGGACAATTTATCTGTGGGCTTTTTTGCCATGGCCTTGTGTATCAGCATATATGTAGTTGCTTACTTGAGTTAAGACATAATTAGATAAAATTAAGTGCTATAATCTGCATTTTACACCATATTCCAAGGTTTATCACAGTGTATTCCATGTTGAATACAACTTTTTAAAAATTTGTTCACATATGTTATTTGTCAAATATTGTCAACTCTTGTTCTGAAATATGGTAATTACATTATGCCAGAAATGTTCAGTGAAAAAGGGTGGCAGTTCAGATTTCATCTATGTTTGTATTTGTCTATTGTTTAGGTCCATACCACCTGAATGGTTGCCCTCTGCGAAGAATCAATGCCATATATGTCATTGCGACCAAGACCAAGTTGGACATCAGTGACGTGAAGCTCCCAGAGAGGGTTAACGATGCTTACTTCAAGCGAAAGGAACTGAAGAGGCCTAAACACACAGAGGGCGAAATCTTTGCCACCAAGAAGGAGGTTTGTGTTTGTAGAAATTTCCTCTGTGCTTAAATAGAAATCCTCACCACTTTAATATATCTTAACTTGTCCTTTTCATTTTCAGTAAAAATGTGGTGCACATTTATGCCTTTGCCTATTGCTGAAAGTTGTTGGTAGTAATAATGTTGATATCGGTTCTTAATTTGCATAAAAATGTTTTTGGTTCTGCAGGAATACACCCCAAGTAACGAGCGCAAAGAGGATCAGGATGTTGTCGACAAGCAGATCCTGGGTGTAATTCGCCAACACCCAGAGAAGAAGTATCTCTTTGGTTACCTGGGAGCGATGTTCTCGCTCAAGAATGGAGATTGCCCACACAGGATGATCTTCTAAGAACATTTGTGGAACAAGTTCAAAATATCCAAAGAGAAACTGAAATCTGTTTCTTGGAATAAAATTAAAAACAGTTTAGAATGTTCCAGTTAGTCTGTTTTTGTTCATTCTGTTAAATGGTACCTAGACAAGTACCATTTTGATGATGGCTTCTAGTTAATGTGCCATGATGAAGTACCATATTGAAAACTAAGTAACTGAATTGAATAGGCCATCTTCTGCGTAGCTAAACAAGAAATATTTATTTAGCATTGTAACTACATTTCACAATGTAGGTGTTATGATGGCAAGCAACCACGTGGCACTTCACTAATACCTTTGATTGGCCTGAGGTGGTCCATACTTTTGCTGTTTCTGACTCATCACAGACCTCTGCTACTAGAAGTTGCAGCTGAGCAATTGCTGCCATGTTTGTTCCCAGTTATCTGAGGGAGCAAAATTTGTCTTACGAGTTTGCTGTAAGAAGATGAATATCAAGTACACCTCGTTTAAATCCGTTTCCAGTGCTATTATCTTTAAAGCTTTTCAGATGGTCTCTAAGACAGGACTGCATAGTACTTAAATTGGTGTGAACATGTCAAATTAACACTGTTAAATGCCAAAATGCTGGCTCCTATGTCCCCTACAACTAGGTATTGGTATATCCAACCTTCCAAAACAAGTTGGCTGTGGTTTGTGCCATTGAACCTTTCTGTGATGCCAATAAGAACTGATTTCTAGTAGTTATGCCTACTGGAAACCAGTGCACTGCTGGTGTGGTCAAGACAGTACAAGGCCAGAAATCCGTTCCTATGAATATCACGTGAAATTGAACTGATCTGCTTGCAGCGCCAACATGACTAAAAACCCAGCTTTCAGGATGCGAAAATAAAACAGGATGGCTTACGTAAATGTACACTTCCACAGCGACGATATGGCCTCGACCCTGCTTATTTTTTCAATGTTGTATGATGGATAATGTTACCTAACGATACATGACATAATTTGTCCGAACATTGCCATAAAGCTTCAGCAGTAATATTTTACACCAAGTATCAATGGTGCAACAAATCAGAACCATTAGGCCAGGCAGCAAACCAGTGGGTAAACAAGTTTAAAGAGAAATCTGTCTCAACGTTAGTAAATTTAAGTCTGTAAATTCAGAAAACTTGTTCAGTGTCATAGTAAAAAAAGGTATTTAAATCAATCTATTCAAATATCCCATAATTATAAAAACTGTCAAAATGTCTGTACATATCAGTTTGTGGCCTTTCATCAGGACTTAAAACCTAAAACAGATGACAGTTTCAAGATACAGTGATCACGTGTCAAGCCTAGCATGTTAACTTTGCACCATAAACTTTTAAATCTAATAATAATATCTATGGCAATGTTATCGTAATGCCAAAGGCATCAGTCGATGGTCGCTTCAAGTGAAATCATAACCCAATGGACAAAGTTGAATTCCTATAGGTCAGAAACCAGAATTTAGGCAACTGGGTAAGCAACTTGAAAGAGATGTGTCTTAAATGCTTAGATCTGAATGATATCAAAGAACTGACAGAACAAGCAGAACTTGGCAGCAAATTCTAAAGCCGTGACCAGCACCCAAGAATGCTATACCTAGGTTTTTTGATGTGGCTCTGACCAGAGTTTTTGAACCATTGGTAGTTTGTGCAGATCTCTGTGATGCCAATAAGAAGTGAGTTAATTAGTCAACACTGCTGGAATTAGCCAGTGGGATCTGATTCTACAAATATCGATTATGGGAAATTCAGCAGATTAGCACATGCCAACATGATTAGAAAACCAGCAGAAACAATGCTACAGTTGTGGCTTTTGTTTTAGAAATTTAGGAGATTTACATCTACATAAAATTTATCGAAAGCAGGGCCTTGAAGTCACCATGTTGCCTGTCAGATTTTAGATAGAGCCTGGCCTATAAATCATATGTTAACAAGCAAGCCATCTCTTGATCTTTCACCTATCTCTGTTGTTCTAGGTCTCACAAACACAGATTGCATTTGAATTTTTAAAGCTACTGATGTCAAAAGCATAACACCACTCCACTCTGCTTCAGCTCTGTCTTGAAAAGTTAACTATGAGGTCACAGTTCACACCAGATCCTATTCGAGTGGATTTTTGTTGGCAGCTGCCTGGTGTCATCCAAGTATCGCCTCTTGGTCGTACCACTGCTCATCCAAGAATTTGCTGCTGAAATTACTCTGAAATTTTCTCTAGAAGCTTCTGCCAATAAACATTTGCAAGTAGTACCAACAGATGTATCATTACTTGAATGCTGGTTGTTTGTTCCTCCTAGTGCATTTGCAATGGAACAAATTTGATCCTCAGACATTACTGCCAGGGTGTTTTTCATCGTCTCAGATGTTCCTTCAAGTGTATTAACATCTGAACATGTCCTTTCCTTAGTTGTAGGCATGTGTGACTGGATTCTTCTTGTTTCTCCAAATGTTCCTGAATAGGCCAAAGCGACCGTCACCCTGCTTGTTTCCAGGCTATTTCCATTTGAGTCGTCGACTTTTCTAGAAATTTTTCCCATGTTAAGATTCTCTCTCAGAATCTGTGATGTGTGAGAACCGTTATCAAGAACTGTCACAAACGATTGCAGCACACAAGTCTCTGAAGGAACCTTTGCTCTGGGTGAAGCAACATGTTCACACAGAGATTGTGACATGTTGCCAAGATTAGACGCACTTCTTCTTCCTTCAATCATTTCTCTATCTTCAATGGTAACATTCTCTAATATGCCCTCTGAAGCTGGTCGAGTCATGCAAGAATCTGTAGAACTTGCGCTTAGAAAGGATCTCGATAAACTCTGGAGTGGAAAGGCCGCCGTTCCATCTCTTCTAGTATTTGTCAGCCTCCACGGCAGTGTTGCTTCATTTGCCTGGATGATGCCGTCACTGGGTTCATATGGTGGAGGTGATTCCTCGGATATGTCCCATGGCTTTGCAGGTGAGTATGGCGGAGGCAGGTCCTCGTATGGCGGAAGCTCAAAGCCAATGTCAACTGTGTCGGCGGCATTTGTCATGTACACGAGATCGTCATTTTCGCTCCGCCTTTCATCGTTTAGACCTGCAAAGAATTTATTTATTTTAAATAATTTCATCTACTACGTTACCCATCTACCAGTAAATACCGGTGTCATCAGCTTAAGACATTTACTTTATGCCATATACCAACTAATCATCACCTGGTGGCATCTAAATACTGTGGATACAATGCTGACCAGCATAGCAAATTTAAGCAATCTCCCGATATTCCACAGAATACCAGGACATTTGAGCCAAGTCATATCTTCATGTGCACTAAGTGATCATCAGTGTAAGTTGTGGTAAAAAAGTATCTAGTTATTAGAGTCGAATGCCTGTGTTTGTGCTCCCATCATAAGATCCTTCATCTAAGACGTTCCACTGGGATGTCAAGTTGTTATCTAGTTACCTATCAATCTCTACCTAAATACCAATATTTCTCTTTTTTCTGTGTTTTCCTGGTGATTTTTCTCTCAATTTCATTTTCTCTTCCTTATTCTCTTGCTCCCTTCTGTTGCCATTGTTCTGCAGCTACATTTCTCTCTGATTCTGTAACTCACCTTAAAATATCAGCATTCCAATGTCTGGAAACTTACGTCGAATATTGATCATCGTTCTCCGCCTCCTTCTTAGGCGATGAACCATGAAGACCAGGAGAAAAATTATGATCAGTGATGTCACAATACTGGCCACCAGTCGAACTCCAAAACTTGCACGATTCGTGTCTCCTGAAAAAAATCATCACCAGCCCAGTCAACTTTAATGGCTGCTGGTCCCAAACCACACTTGAATTAAATGCACTCCATGGACCAAATACAACAGTTTCATAGCAACATAAGCATCAGCCATTGATATTTGAAAGTGTAATAACATCACATACATTACAAATAATCCGAGAAGCTGATGAACAGCTTTTGGCAGCACTTCTACCCCAACTTTATGCCATACATCCATGACTATGCAGAACCAAATTACTTTTGTCAAGGGTCATCCTTTAGTCTAAGTGGTTATCTGAAAGAAATAACTCATTTAAAGGCCTTAGCTAAAGTAAAAGCAACCTAATGTAAAAAGATGTGGTGTGCAGCAATTAAGTGGTTACCATATATGATTGGCAATCCCAATGTTGTGAGACAAAACCACATCCTGGACGGAAAGAGATTTTAGCATTTTTGCTTCCAGACAAGCTTGGTAGTCACCTCACACTAAATGAGGAATTAATGCTTGCCCTAGAACACCGTAGTCAAGAAATAAAACATTCTGGTAACAAGACAGCCTAGTCAAAATTACCAATACATTAGTTGCAAATGTTTTAAAACTTTTAATATTTGCTATGAGTCAAAGACTTTACAAAAAACTTTGTAAACTAAGTAAAGGTCAAGTAGCAATACGAGAGCAATAAATTACAATTTTTGACTCCCAGAATATCTTGCCAACCATACAACTACAGTATCCTCACAAACATAATAAGTCACTGACTAAACCACTTCATGACCGACGGCACAAACAATAATGACCTGCAAAACCATTTGGAAACAGAGTTTAATTTGCTTCATGTTCAACACCATATCAACAGAACTTACCTAGAAAAATTATGAAAACAACATCAAAACACACCGTACATAAATTCCTGATTTTGTAAGACCAAAATACAAACTGAATGTAAATAACTCATAAACCATGTAACTGGAATCTGATGAAGCCTTTCACAGGTTTGATGGAAAATCTAGACACAGAAAGGCTACTTAATGAGAGTTGAAGAAAACAAGGGTAACAAAACATTCGAAACCACATTACACACCGACTATAACTCACTGAATACAGGCTCTAAAAACCTGGTACCGTTTCGGAAGTTCTCCGTGTCGTTTGGCAGATCGATGCAGACGAATTTACAGCATTCTGTGTTGATAACCTTTACAATGCGACACGTAGGAGGCGAACACTGAACTGATTTGCACATGACAGCTGCACCATTCTGACAGTGACACGTCCAGCATGGGTCGACATTTGGAACAAATTGTGCTCCGTCCATGACGATATTGCCAAAAACGTCTGTGCAATTCAGGTTCTCTGGTGACTGAAGAACTGGAACATGCAAGAAAGGGAGTAACCTATTTTATTAGAATCAGATTAAATGAACAATAATTAAACTGACTTTGGTTTAATTACACTGGTATATAGTTCACGAAGTAAATACTTCAACTGTGTAACTTATTAATATTGTATTCATAGATACAGAAATTTACTATCATGACAACTCAGTTAAGTGTGGTACACATGAAATGCAGGTATAGACACACAGCATACAATTATGGAAACAGGCAGAAGCAGAAGTAATGCACCTGTTAGGCAGAAACTACTACAAGGCACCAAAATTCTGTCTTTCACAGTTGTTAGTCTTTGTTCTTGCATAATTCATTGCATTTTCTTCTTTATATTTTACATACACCAAACTCACCATTCTCACTCCACAGAGTTTTTTATTCCAATAACTGCAGTTCTTTCACTAAACAACTAGGATTTAACCTTCTAGGTATGTATGTATCACTAAATTTATAAAGCACCTTTTAAGTAACTCACAAAGGCGCTGCAGCATGGCTACCTAACAGTCTCTAGAGATACATGATCATTTACATTCCAATTCCAATAAAGTGTTTCCATCTGTTTCTGCATATGGCAAGCAGATGTATTCAGGGCCAGCCTTAGCCTCCCCACAGCCCTGTTTCACCCAAATTTGGCAGTCTCATTCCTTCCTTCCCCTCCCTTTTCACTCACAACTGACCAAAATAGTAAATAACTAAACAACTCAGAATTATAACCCATTAAGTGCTCTACACCAGGATAACTTAGTTGTTCCGAATGGTGGGAGTTTAATAAGCCCAGCTGGGTAGCGGGTTATCCACTGTGGCGGGCCATGGATGCCATTCCTGCCAAATTAAATTAAACACAAATATGCAGACAAGGGGGAAGAAGTGGCCCAAAGTAGGTCATTTAATTCCACTACCAACCTGACAGACCTTGAATAATTTAACATGTAAAAGTACATGTGATCTTGACCTGCAAGAAGCAGAACTCTGCCCTACTTTGAACACAATTTGTTAACTTCTCTTGCACTTGAGTGTTTCCATGGCATAATGCAAATTAACAACAGAAGAATGCTTCAACTCCACGCTCTATATTCAAAGCCCAATGCCACACATCGTAAGGCTAAGCCCAGAAACCACCAGGCATCACAAAGCCAAGAGTGCCACATTTGGCCAGGATGCATGAAAACTAGGTTTCAGCTCTAAGCAAAACTAACTCTTTTCGTGACCATTCTGGATGTTCTCTGGCACTAAAACTGAACATCGAACTGACTCCTGTAATTTAATTTCATTAGTCCAATAATAAGCTAGTTCTGGGCCCATATGCATGAGCAGGGCTTAAGTTAGTCGCCGACTGGTGCCTATATCTGGACTAAATAGTCGGACTAGCTAGTCTTAGCATTAAGATTCACAGAGATTCTTATGCATGGCTCTAAAAATATTAATGTGGTTTTGTTGATAGTGTATGCACAAATTATCTTCTAGAGACAGCATAAATATGTTGATGTTCTCTATATTGATATCCAATATGTCTATAAGATGGTTGTTTCAAACAAGAATGACATTGATTTAAATTTTATTCATAGTATTTTTCATTAAATTAAGTTCAAAAAAGTATTTATGTTATGAGTTTTATTGTTAACATTATTGCTAGGACAGACTCAAGTGGATTAAGATGGTACCTGAACACTCATTGGCGTCAAAAACTTCGTCAAACTGACAAATTTTGACACCTGCAATTTTTTTGTTTTCATTATTCTTGAACTAAGTCCACTTATGCCTGGTTGCGAGGTGAACTAGCATTAGTCTAGTTGTAATGCGCAAACACCTCGCTGTGCATAACGATTTTATTGGCTGGTCAAACATAAGACAGAGCTAGTCTGGGACTAGCAGTTACACCATTCGTGGTTACGGGCCCAGATTTGCAGCTTTTGAGTAGCAGTGAGAAATTTGGTTATGCAGATGAAAAACTAGTGCAAGTTGCCCCGACATTTACAGAACAAATCATTTAACTTACACAAAACAAACGCATCCTGGCTGTTATGGTTAGTAATGTTCAATTTGGTTGAACAGAAATGCAAGTCAAACACACTGCTAGAGCTTTCGCCAAAAAACGTGTCCCTCATTATAAACGCTACCAATCTCTGACCAAGTTTAATCAAGCACACACTTAGTGGACAAGCCTTTACACCTGTCTCAAAAGCTATTAATTAATTAGTTATTACGGATTTCTGTTGTGTATGATAGAATGTCGATTGGCCCATCCGATACAGCATTGCCGTCAACGCCCATAATTCATTGATCAGTGCACCGAACACAATAAGAAATAAGCCTTCCGTTGAAAACCATGTAGTTCAAATTCAAACGGATAATACACATTAACTATCGTCAATTATTATAATAGTTAAGTATCCATCTTCTGCGACTGGAACGTCGAGTACGAGTCTGCGACTGAAACTGAAACTACATATCAAAGCAAGCTTGATACTCGACTATGACGTCATTTAGATAGAAAATAAGCTCCATTATTATTATTATTATTATTTGCATTAACTTGAAATGCAGACAGCAGTTCCTCCTTGTTCTAACCAGATGCTTTTAAACATATGAGGGCCATTCTGGGTAAGGTGAGATCAGCTTAACGTTAATTATAATATAATAATAATAATTATAATAATTATTATTATTATCACCAGACATCTTCTGGGTTGACGGTACTGTTCAGGTAGCACAGCCAGTATCAGACACACGTGCACCCATCGAGGGCCCTTCCTTCGTTCCTAGAGGATGACGTCGACAGCGGAATAAACAACACGTACCATGGTCGTGGGGGCCGCGCAGTGGTGCCCGTTTGGGGATCGGTGCCTGGTGGCCCCTGGTCGAAGTGGATGGTGGGGGAGCGACCGCCTGTAAAGCAAGTGATTGGCTCGAAGTGTGTCGCCCTGTTGCGTGCGGGGTTGATGGGAAAAGTCAAGTGCCCATTCCAGGTCAGAGAGTTCAAGGTCAGACAGAGGACGGTTGTGGTGAACTTCCGCCCAGACGCCACCTTCGATGGACCGTGACCGGTGCGGATCGGACGAACATCCTGCTCCTCCAATTCCCTCCTCTTCGTCGCCGCCGTCTTCTGCTTCGATGGCGGATGCTTCGTGGGCTTCGCTGGTCAGAGCGTCGGCGTCTCTTCGACCTTGACTCGCCGGCTGACCTAGGTCAGGCGTTGCGGCTCCTTGAACTTGAGGACCGGTTGGGACCCGTCGGCAGGGTCTCGTCGAACAGCTCCAGGCTCGCTCCGTTTCTTTAATCTTGGTTACAGGCACCGCCTTCTCTCCTTCTTTAATTTCGGCTGTAGACGCCTTCTTCATTTTATTCCTATCGATGAAGACCTTAATTTGCGACTGGATACGCTCGCTGGTTGCATTGAGTGCTACTTCTAACATCGTGAATTCGTCTGACTGCCTCTTCTGCACTAAATCCTCCAGGTCTCGTCCATGTTTTCTACTGCTAACCTTTGTTAATGCTTCGTCCTGCCTGAAGTTGTGCCGTTGAAAGCGACTGCATTAAAGCGCTGGATAGCGATGGAGAGGCGCTGGAACAGGAAAGAAGTCTTCCTTTTTTCTCCCGTCACTTGAGATAAGTAACGACCAAGTTTTTTATGAGGCTAATGTCTTCCTGATTTGTGGTGCCGAGAGTCTCGATGCCAGAGGGACAAAGCAGTGTGTCGAGAGAACATCGAAGTATTTTGCAATTTTTCGTTCTGCTGCAGTCTGCGCAGCAGCACCTGCGATCATGGTGGTTCTGGATCGGTACGAGTCTGCAAGAGTGTCAATTATTGTAACGTCCCAGGTCAAGCATTTACCCCCTCCCAAGGAATGAGGGTTGCTCCATCATGTCGCCGGCCGTCGGAACTAACCAATCCTGCTGGTTCTTTAGTTGATGGAAAAGCAGCCTTCGCAAGGGCGCGCCAGACGATGTCATTGATCCAGGCGTGTCTTGCTTTTCTACCGGGGCCCAAAGGGCAAGCTAGACCGTGAGAGCTTTCCGCTGTGACCAGAACCCCGCAGGGGCATGCGTGGGGGCGCACAAGTCTTTCCCAAGTCTTAGGCCTGTTACGATGCGTACAGCCTCGTTGCCTAGCCTCAAGCCGCAGGCACTTATGGGCAGCGCCAAAAGCCAGTCGCCAGAGTGTGGTGAAGAAACTGCCTTAAATCTGGCTTCGTGGTACTCGGATGTTATTGAGGTTCTGAGGGTTGCCAGGCTCTTTTGGATAAGTGGGCGGTCCCAAGTTGCCTGTTTATGGAATATTGGGATTGGGGGCATTTAATTCGGCTGACCAGCGGGTCCAGGCTTGTTTCAAAGAGCCATACGGGGCAGGTCGCAAGAGGAAAGAATGGAATCCTGTAACGTCGTGGTGCCTGCGGTTTAAGCCAAGAAGGCGGGAAGTGCCAGCGAGGACGCGCGATGTATACCAAGACCTCCGTCTCGGACAGGTAAAGATGCCTGATCCCAGCTCTGATCATTCAGAGCCAAGTTGAGCATATTGGTGAGGCATTTGAGCAGCAGTTGGTCGAATGTGTCAAGAGCCGGGTTGTCCATGCATGAATAATGAATTACTATTATTATTACTACCACTACTACTACTACCACCACTACTACTACTACCACCACCACTACTAATACTACTACTATTGTTGTTATTATTATTATCATCATTATTATTGTTAAAAACCTCAACTTGTCAGTTTAATGTGAAAAGGGTATGGAAAAGCAGATGGCATTCCCACACCGGATAGCCACCGAGAGCCTCTGGAGCAGGTAGCTGGTCTCCAGTGGATCGTAGGTTGCATCAGTCAACCTTCGTCCTAACTCAGACTCAAAATCCAACCCTTCCTTACTCCATGCGCCGCTGGTCTCCAGTGCGACCGCCACAAAAAGCGTGCCTTTGGGCTATAGTGGCGTATTTTAACCTCTTGGCTGAGGCAAAAGAGTCAGGTTCGCAAACATTATTAATATTATTATTATTATCACTCCTGTTCTGAAATCACTTCACTGGCTTAAAATACCAGAACGGATGGAATAGGCCTGTAAAGTCTTATTCCTCACCTACAACACACTTCAGTCCTCCCAACCCTCTTATCTTCGTCAATAATATTTACAATCCAACCACTCCGTTCAACCCGATCCTCGTCTGTCCTAATACTTCTTCGCCCTGCCGTCACCGCATCCTTAAAATTTGGTAATCGCCCCATAGCCGTAGCAGCACCATCCCTCTGGAATAAACTCCCGCCAGAATTACGACAATTAACTGATCCATCAAACGAACTCACCAACACTTCACCTCTTTCAGTTTCTGCGCTCGTCTTTCACTCAAGAATGAAAACATTTCTTTTTCAGAAATCTTAGCCTGATTCTTCCTCTCCCCCTTGTCTCTCTTCTCGCTCCAATTCAAACATCATCCACCGTAGCCATCCGACTGTCTGGCTGCCTGACTCCTGGATCTTGACCTGGAACCGAAACCTTTTGCCTATCGATTTTGTTTTGACTGAGCGCTGGTTATAAGCTGGTTCTCGTGACTTAGCTTTCGTTGGGCGCTGTAGAAATCTCGAGATTACGATTACTATTCACCACCGCTGCCCGTTTGAATGTCGCTATACAAAATTATTGTGCATTTGTAGGCTACACATTTCGGGCCTACCGGTTGACACCAATGTATTAATATGAATGAACGCATTCTGGATTTCGGTGATCAATAGACTCGAAAAATATCTGAAAACCTGAAATTTAGAAGAAATAGAAACCGAGTTCGTCAGTTAACTGTAAACGAATTCGTGACAGGCATAAACATTGGGACATTCCAAAGAGGTTATACTACTTAGAGTATATATCATTGGGACATTCATATGTCTACGTTGGCGTCTACGTTTACGATTACACGTTATGACGTCACAGTAGGGTTTTTAGTAACATTGGAAACCCGTTGGTTTTAATAAAATTCAATTTCGACAGTATATTATTAGCTCGGAATTCTAGGGTTAGGATTAGGTTTAACCTGTAGAATTAATGGCCCAAGCAAACCCGTTCGATATCGACGGAATAATCGCTAAACTCCTTGAAGGTGAGACGCAATGCGCTAAAGTAATATGGTCTGCCGCTATTTTTAAAATCGTAATCGTAATCTCGAAATTTCTACAGCGCCCAACGAAAGCTAAGTCACGGGAACCAGCTTGTTCACAGGCGCTCAGTCAAAACAAAATCGATAGGCAGAAGGGTTTGGTTCCAGATGAAGTTCCAGAAGTCAGCCAGACAGACAGCCGGACGGCTAATGGTGTCTTAAAATGGCCGACTTGCAGTGGTGGCGGACATCTTAGATTCGAACACGTCTATATAAATTCATTGAATCACTATCATCGGTCTATGTAAACAAGCTAATTCGCGGTTTCTAAAGATAGGCTGAATTTATTAAAATAATTGAAAACCTTGCATATCGAGAATATACGGTGGTCTTAACGCAGCATTTTGCATATTCACTGAGTAAGATATTGCATAACTTTTTGAGTGATGTCAGTTGTTTATTATTTAATGTCCATGGCTTCAGTCGGATTTGCTAAGAAATTAAATTCAAATTTGCATAACCATGTAACTCAGAGAATGTAAAGTAAAAATCTAACCTAGTCTGCATAAGGCATCAAGCGACGATTCCCGTAAAGTTAAGTTAAACCACAGTTTGTAATCATAACAAATGGATTGGAGGCAGATCCATTTGAGCTCGACGAGGTTGAGATTTGAAGATTTGTGTTGACATCTGAAGGAATTCAGAGCTCTGGTACAGTGGACAAAAGCGAGCAGCAAATTCAAAAAATTTCACAATTCAGTCACTTCAAGTCGAAATAATATGCTGTTTGACAGTTACTGAGTAGCAAGAATGCAGGAACAGTTTGTTGCACTGGTTAGGAATGTCCTATCCCTTCCGAAATGATAGATTTGATTTGAGGCATAAGTTTAATTAGGTAATACTCTACTGCACTCAGCTTTGATGCTGATAGAAATCTAATATTTGTCTGCGTTTTATCAAATGACAATAGTAATACTGTAATACTTTATTGAATTGCTATTACATTCGGAGTAGGTTTGCTGATCAGGAAGAGGATGAGGCTTGAATTCCCAATTGTAAATTTACAGTACCTGGTGTACTTTTTCACAAAGGATTCCTATTTCCGTTGGTATTGATAAAATAAAAATAATAATGGTATGTTTTTGTCTGGTGTCTTTAATAGGAGGATCTAAGGATAGGCCTGACGTGCATCTTAGTGAAAATGAGATTTTAGAACTTTGTCTAAGGTCGCAAGAGATATTCCTCAGGCAACCTGTACTTCTTGAATTGAAAGCACCTCTCAATATCTGCGGTTAGAAAAATTCCTTTCACGGTTTTAATCTTGTCTCTAGTGGATTACTTAAGATTTTTAATACTGTTTCGAGGCATTTTTGGTATAATTCTTCTGAAACCAAACTACAAGATTTACAGATGGCCATTTATTTGACTTTTGTTGTATTAGGTCACGGATAATCATAAAGCAAAAGCAGAAAAGATGGGTGATATGATAAGAAAAGCTGAGGTTTTGGTTGAGTATTACAGTTAAATTGCAGATAGGAGTATTACAGGTGTGGGTGGAGGCAGAGTCCAGGCTGTATTAAGATTCACAGGGATTCTTATGCAGGTTTTAAAAATATTTATATGGTTTTGTTGAGTGTATGCACAAATTATCTTCTGGAGACAACATAAATATGTTGATGTTATCTATATTGATATTCAATATGTCTATAAGATGGTTGTTTCAAATGCGGTTATTGATAGTGTGTATCAATTTGTTTAGAAAAGGTGACACTGATAACCACTTCTGTATTACACAAGTATCACATCTAATGTTTTTAGCAGTTTGCACCAATACCTAAACATACAAGTGTGTTATTGACAGTGTGTTTAATTTGCTTCTTAAAGGTGACATTCATGGGCAGTATTATGACCTCTTGAGAATATTTGAGGGTTCTGGATTTCCACCGGATCACAACTACCTTTTCCTTGGTGATTACGTTGACCGAGGCACACACTCTATTGAGACCATTTGCCTACTGCTTGCATACAAAGTCAGGTATCCTGAGAAGTTCTTTTTGCTGCGTGGAAACCACGAGTGTGCAGAACTCAACAAGATCTATGGATTCTATAATGAATGTAAGAACCCATATATTTTTTAAAATATTTATTTTGTATATTTGTGAAGTTGAGAGAACAAAATTGCCCAGGAAAAAATCTGTCCAAAGACTATTAATGGCTTATACTTATTTAGCTGCATTTTTGTGACTAGACATCAGTCGGTCATGTCAAGAAATTGCGAATGACTAGAGGCCTGTACACAGCTGCTAAATTGCAGGTAATGGGCAGCCAGTCACCTACCCTTCTGCTTTGTATTTTATACATATTTCTGCTGGTTTTCTTTTGTTTTTTACATTCTGGTGTTTTTTGCATATTTCTGACTTTCACACAGTATCTTTTGGTTTTCACTTTTTCAGTTGTTTTTCACACTATTATATTTTTCTTATCTGCATGCATTTCTCTGCTGGTTTTCAAATTTTCAGCTGCTTTTTTCAAGTTGTCTACTGTTTTTCTGTTGGATTCAGGCAAACAGCGTTCCACTCTCAATGCGTGGCAAGCATTCACAGATTGTTTCAACTGTCTGCCAATTGCAGCAATCATCGATGATAAGCTCTTCTGCTGTCACGGAGGTCAGAATAAGGGAATAAATTTTAAAATTCAGTCAGTTAATCCATGTCATTTGTTGTCAGAACTGTTAGAAATGTATTTCTAAAGAACCTATAGTAAATTCGATGTACGTTGTTTTGCGTTTGCTGATATGGCAGCCTTTGATGTATAAGCCAACTGTGAGATAAGTTGAGACTGAATGACATAAGCGACTGAGCAGAACCAAGAGATGAGAAAAAGAGTTCCAAAATTTAGGTCCAGCAAACAAAAAAGCTTGTTCACCAAGAAGAGAAATAAGATATTACTCCTTGGATATCTTGTATAGAAGGTGAACATGAATATATATTACAGTTTGTTCAAGTATATTGTGAGAAAGACATATTAGAATCAAATATGGAACAAAAGTACATGATGATCCATCAATATTAGTAACAACTGATCCTCCCAAGTAAGTACAAGTAAGCCGGTTGAACATGTACAGCTGTTGGTTTGAGCTCAAAACAAGTTTTGTTTGGGTTTAAAAAAAAGAAAGCCATCGAAGTCTCTGTGTTTCAACAAAAAAACAACGACAAGGGTAGCTGGAGAGGAGTCCAGATCTAAATGTGTGTGATGTGACCATATGCATCTGAAATTTAACACAACATCATCCTAGTGCACCCTCATTATGAAGTGTTTATTTTTATAATTTACAAAGGTAGTATTATAGAAAGTTCTAGTGTACTTTGTTTCTTTGATGTTTCAGGGCTAAGCCCAGACCTGATCTCCATGAACCAAATTCGCGAAATAAAAAGGCCAGTTGAAATTCCTGAAAAAGGGATTTTGTGCGATTTACTCTGGTCTGACCCAAAACCAAGACAAATTGGTTGGGGCGAAAACACCCGAGGTGTATCTTTCACATTTGGAGCGGATGTAGTTCGCAAGTTCATCAAAATACACAACTTTGACATGGTCTGTCGGGCCCATGAGGTTTGTAGTCGAGAAAAGGCTTCATCATTTTTAAATAGCTCCTGTGTGTGTGACTAAGCCCTGAATTGTTGGCATTTCATCTTTGTGACTTGGTTAGGTTCTTTGTCTATGCGTGGAATTGATGTTTTGTTTGAACCATGTTGTAAGGTTGACCAGCTGTTGAATTGCTGTCATCATAAGATTGTTGTCCTTGTTGAGTGATTGCTTAAACTTAGTATATTTTGAAATAATAATTCAACTTTGCTGTATAGAAATTCAGGTACATACCTGGCATTTTCTAATGTTACTTATGCTGAGGTCATAGTTCTAACTGAGTTTTTGTACTTGCCCTTCATAGAGTTTTGTTGAAACTCAGTTTTAATATCTGTCCATAAAGTATGATGCAGTAACTGGGTGTTTTCCTATATGCTATTTGTGTTTTGGAGAATATGCATAGTGTTATGTGCAGCTTTAGAATTGACTTTAAAGATAATCTTCTCATTTTCTAGGTTGTTGAGGGTGGTTTTCAGTACTTCGCATGGAAAAAGTTAGTCACTGTATTTTCTGCACCAAATTATTGTGCTATGGGTAATGTGGCAGCGGTGATGAAGATTGATGAAGAATTAAGAATAAGGTACCAGGTAAGTGTCAGCTCATTTTGGTTCAATTAAGGCCATTCTTGGTCAGTTACCACACATTCTAGTGGCTATGGAGTGTTTACTTAGCTCAGAATTCTGAGTTTCATTATGCCCATTATGGATCAGTTTCTGATTTCACACTAATTATAGCAGACAAACTTGATGTAGTTGACACTAATGATGCCTATAAATTACAGTTTCACCACACATGTCTGAGTTTTCTCATGATTATTTCAGAAATTACATTAGATTGCATTAATAAGTTAAAAAATTATTTTCCTAGCTCTAGTAGTTTCCCAGTTTCCTTATGTTCTTCCATGTTGAGTTGGCATCCTATCGGCACATGTAGTTGAAAGGATCAACACGTTTTCGTGTCTGGCTCAGTTGCTGCGTTCTAACTACTGAAGGCCACACATAATGCTTGCCGTATTTTAAGTGTGCGATATTGCTCACAAGATCAATCTTGGATTTAGTGACCTTGCATGTGCCAACTGGCAGGATCACTAAATCCAGTCACATTGCCAGGTATATTTGGAACAGTCGTCTGGTGCCTTGACGAAGCTCACGACAGGATTCATGAAACCGTGGAGTGAGAAGTCTGGCGGGTCTTCACAGTCTTAAGGGCAGGATACTGTCAGTCAGAGTTGGGCGTAGATTTGTATTTGACAGAGCTTTTCCGAGGAATAGACTTCCTTGGTCGAAAGGTCCTTACAGAGTGAACGGTCCATTAAGACATCTTGGATGGTGTTGAAATTTATGTTGTTCCAGTCCCGCATATCCCCTACTATACAGATTGGCTGCCATGCAGATGAGGAGTGGTAAAGAGTAGAAGGTCCGAGAGGGATGGTGGCTCCATCCTAGATCGTAGTCGTCTTTTGCTTCAGAAATTTCTAATGTTAATTTTAGAAACTAGATTAGAATACATTAATTCGTATTTTCATGCTGTTAATTTCAGACGTTAAACTAGCTTGCACTGATTCAGATATTCATAATATGCAATGATTCAGAATTCTGAATGCCTGTTGAACTGTAGATTCTCAAGCCTGAAGACACTTAGCTGGCTTCTAGTGCAATTCAGACCGGGCGATGGGTCGTGTTGCTTCATTTCCACCTAGTAGCTGCTGGGGACTGCATGTGATCGACGTCTCTGCTTTTGACGTGGACGTATAGAAAGGTGTTTTTCTGACTAGAATGATCCTATCCACTCATAATAATTTTCCAAAGAGTAGATCTGAATAATTTGTGCTGAGACATAATTCTGGTTTTCTCGTCAGACATGGGCGTCAAAGGAGTCATTAGCTTCGAATGTGATTAACGTTCTAATCTTGTATGCTGTTTTCCTGTTATTTACCTATCCTGCGATTCATTGCATTGGCCAATCAGTTCTTGTTTATCAATTAATTTGTCTTATTTTTCATTTGGCATTAGGTTCCTTTAGTCCATAAAATGATTCACAAAGGAGCGAAAACAACGATATAGTTCTGTGTAGTCCTATGTATTAAAGCTCATGTAGACACCTATACATAGGGATACATCGACTTATGTTATTCATACATCTATGTCGATACATCCACACATGCATTGAATGAAAGATCAGACAGACAGACAGAGAAATATGAAAGTAGGTCGCCCAAGCGGAATTGCATTTCTTTGGATGTGTGTTGTAGTTTAGGGAAACAGCCTGTACTTGAATAATTATTAAATTTGTGGCTTTTATTGAAGTAGTATTGTCATTTGATAGACCTACAATATAATTGGTTTTCTTAATATTTATTGATAATATGTTTGCTTTAAACCAAGATGTAAGTCTGAGCAGGTTTGAATTTAGCATGTTTACAACTTCGTTATATTCAGACCTAAAATGAAATACAGTAGTATCATCAGATAAGATAATAAATCTTAAGTTATTTAACAACTAACAGCATCGTTTATTTACATAAAAATCAAAGGGGTGCAAGAACCGAGGTCTGAAAAACGCCACAGTTGACAAGTCTGTTGTTTGAAAATTGCACCTATTTACCATTATATGCTGACAATGACCAGAAAAGTAATTCTTCTTCATCCAATCACGTGCAACCCTTTGAAATTTTCCCACCAGAATGTTAGGATCAACCATGTCAGAGCCTTACAAAGATCAAAAACACCTATGGTGAGGTCACCGCCATCACCTGCAATGATCAATTTGCTGTCAACAAGTTGCAAGTTTCATTACCTGTGGAACAACTCCTGCGCAGAGTGATCGCTTAACAATATGCACTACTGGCTCATCAGGTTCAGTCGAGCCGCAGCTTTTAAAACGAATTGTAGGCCTAGTAGAGTAGCGCAGGTAAAGGTTATTTGAACACCCCTAGTCATTGTAGGCCTATATCTAAGGGATCTGTCCACAACACTCAGTCATGTAGGCCTACATATTTTCTGATGTTCAGACAGATTTAATAAGAATTGGAAGAAAAAACTGAACGAGCAAGAAGAGAATCCTTGGGAGTAACTTTTCTAAATCCGCTTATGTTCTTCACGAGTAAACAGATTTGAAAGTCTCGTTCTACAAATTCTACCCGACAGTTAATCCTAGTAGGTCCTCACTATGAAAGACCGCCCCTATACACTACGTGTCTGCAATACATCAAAGGTCTCACAGGATCTAGGCACCTGTTGGATGCAAGTCTTTATAGCTCATTTTTATACCTCCGAGTAAAACATGAGACTTCTTTTAGGCCTCTTGTAGGCCTGTATATCCAGTTATTTGTTCTTGGGGGAAAAGACATGAAAGAATGTCGATTCGCCTAGATCCTCAAATACATGTTTCGACGAGGTTATTGATACACCCCTAGTTCACATCCCACGAATACTATCTCACCTGGCCTAGTCAAATTAAGCGCTAAGCCGCTTAACCCGCATGCATCTCACACGCGTTTGAGGTAAGTCATTGTGTGGCAAATCTGTTCGAATTTCAGATGCCTTGGCAATCAATCTATCGGCTGTTTTATACAGTCCTGAACTTAGCAAAGTGGTTTCGCCTTTGTCGTTGCTTAGAGACACTCTTGCCATGACTCACATCAGCAGACACTATCATCATCATTATCATTATTATTATTATTAAGATTTGTAACGCGCGCAATCGCACAGAAATGTGAATCTGAGGCTCGTATAGTCAGCCACCAGATGAAAAGCAATAAGATATCCAGGTCTTTGAAAGCCTTTCTTGAGGAAAGAAAATGAATTCGAGCTTCGGAGTTATATACAGTGGTATTCGGTTCCATTCCTTCGGGGCGGCGGTATGGAATGCATGAGAGCCCAGACAGTTTTGCATCGTGGCTCAGCCAAGAGACCCAAAGTCACAGTCAGGATATTTTTGTGTGGCAATAATGTTTACGCTTAATGCGCTTTGTTTACAGACGTGTTTGAACAGTGTGACCACATTAGCACCGTAAACTACAGAAACTACTATCAAAGAGTGTAGAGAACAATCGTTGAGGAACAATCGTTTCTAAAACGTAACAAAGCGTCGTCAGACTGATTTCCGAGTTTGAAAAAATACAATCGCTTCGTATTATGACGTTATGTGTATTTCTGAGAATTTAAAGCTACTATAGTGCCTTTAGGCTATATGCTGTCTTATATGTAGGCCTACGGTTCAGTAGTTCGAACACCCATCACCACCATCCGGCAGCCTGTTGTGTAGAACACCCATGTATTATTTGTCTCCAAACTCCCTCCCATATTGTACGTGTGTATGTATCTGTGTATGTATTCATGCATGTATGCATGCATGCACAGGTGTATGTATGTAGGTGTGTATGTAGCATGTGCTGTATGTATACATGTGCCTATGTAATGTGTGCATGCAGCATGTATACGTAAGTGTGTAAGAATGTACGCATGTGTGTATCTGTGTGTATGTTTACATAGGTATGTAATTTCAAGTGGCGCTCATATAGTTTCCTGTATAGCTCGGTGAAATGAGCCTCAGATCCGAGGTCTTCTTCCCATCGAGTGCAAATGCAGAGATGTATAACGACAGACAGATAGACAGATAGCCATGTAGACACACAGACCTGTACAGATAACTAGACACACCGACAGAGGGATAAAAGTACATTGTCTTCTGGTATTGTGGTTTTCCAATGACGTGTTGTGTGAACAGCTGCCTCAGCTGTAAACCGTAAATTTTTAAAACGCGATGTAAAAGATAGGCGCAGGATTCCAACTTATTCAAGAGCTATGCAGAGGGGTTGTCTACTTGTCCACTTGACCTTAGATTCGTAGGCCTACCGTATGAAAAACAATAACCAGTTGCCGGGAAGACCCGAGAGGGAAGGAAAGTCATAGCAGATAGTGGCTCCAACTTGTGTGAAAGAGAGCTAAGCGCAGATATTTCTGAGCATGAAATATAATTGCAAACATTACATAAAGTAAAGTAATGTTATGTAACATAGTTTAGTGCGATTTACGTTGCATTATAAAATCCAAATTTTGGAGTAGGCCTATTTGAAATCTTTCTGAGATCATATGTAGACTATATACTTTTATGTGTCAAATCGCGTCTTTGCATGATGACGCTTCTATTATTTTAGTAATCCTGGAACCAGCGTAGTAATTTGGTTTGAGTTCCGGTAAATTCTGTCAAGTCAGTAGCGATAGAAAATACGAGAGAAGAAGATGGCTGCTGTTAAGGTTCTTAATCCAAAAGCCGAAGTTGCACGGGCAGCTCAGGCTCTCGCTATTAACATCTCGGCTGCTATCGGGCTTCAAGATGTTCTTCGAAGCAATCTCGGTCCAAAAGGAACGATGAAAATGTACGTATTTGGGTTTCATCGCAGTTACTGAGGGGTGTCTGACGTGCTTAAACACGTGCAGGGCATAATGGTAGCGGCTCTATGTATGATTATGGGCCAGAAACACAGCATCCTGGTGGTTAACGCGCAATCGTTTAAAAACGAGATGCATGGAGGAGTTTAGCCAGTTTGGCGTCGAGAAAAAAATTAGAATCCTGTCGCATTCAGCGTCCTATACAGCGATGGCGCTATATATTTTTATTTATGTTACACTTCGATTTCGTTTTAAAAGTGGCGTCTACATTTCAGAAGATTGAGAGCATCGTTAACATGCCGAGGAGATAGTGGGATTACCTGATTTGCATTTGTTGAACCTCAAAGTTGAAAGAAGACTGGCTGCGTGGCTCAGTATGCTGACGCCAAACCTGAAGTTGCCCACACTTAAGATCCATCTGCCCACTGCTGAGTTGGCTAGAAATGGCTGGTTGTTACATACTTTTATTACTGTTTCTGCATTTTATAAGCACCACTTTCAAATGACTAATGATCAGTCGATGGTGCTGAGCAACTGTGAGTGTCTTGCTAAGGGTCCATACACAGTAACCGTCTAAGAGGAGGCTCGAACCCATACTCTCTGAATTACAAGCTGAGATCTTTAACCAGTAGGCTACCCTGCCCCACATACAAAGGTTATTCAGTTGATGATGGCAAATGTGTTTAATGGGAGACTGGCATTTCTCAAAACTGGGGCTAAGCGTATGCAGTGAGGCCCAAAGAGAGATTTATTTAGCCAGGACTGCTTTTTTGCATAACTTCTGCCTAAGTTCTGGTGAAGTTTATTCTGTAAGAACAAATGTGATAACTTTGCTTGCCTACTTGCAGTGAATCGAATTTAAGTTTTCAGGGTTAATTAATTTATTATCTAGACACTTTCAAAATAGTGTCATTTACTTTTAATACGTAGGTGTAATACCTAGGTGACACTGGTCATGTCACCTAGGCATTGAACTTGACTTCTTTTATAAGCTCTGTCATCCTGTCTTAGGTTAGTCGCAGATCCCTTGTTTTCATGACCAATGAAATGGTTGTGTCATTCGCACACACCCTGCCAGTGGTTCATTCCATGTCAGATCAAAAAAAGACAATAAGACAATTTTACACTTCATAAGCTTTATACTTAAGAAAATTTTATCTTGGCTTACATAACAGGGGTATCTGGAAAAGTGTCACCTTTCACCATGTCTTAGTGATTATTATTATTTGGGAAAAATTAATTAAAGATCTGAGAAGTGTGGGGTATAGTTCTGTGTGATTTGACATTGAAGGGCTCCCCAGTGTCTTTTTGTTGCATGGACCATTTACCTGGAATGGCTTTCCTCTTGCTGTGGAATTTGGAATTCAGTATTCTGTTCCGTCATGCATTTTGTGCATTTCTTAACTATGTTATTTGTTGGGCCAATGCTAACAGTTTTTCAGATGAAGGTGTTTCTGCAATGCTTTAGTCTTTTTTAAGCTGTCAAAAGGAATTAATTGTCACAAGTAAAAAAATAAGTGGATGAAGACTTTTCACATTAAATTAGGTTTTGAAATCAGATTGGACAAAGAACATTGTTTTAATTTGGTTTTCATTTTGTGGCTGAGCTGAGACTGTGTTCTGATTGTAGGCTTGTTTCTGGCTCTGGAGACATCAAGCTCACAAAAGATGGAAATGTGCTTCTACATGAAATGGTTTGATCTTTTGCCATTAGGAAATCTAATTGTATCCAGCATTTTCTAGAGAAGACCTGAATTAGTTTTTAAGGGATGAAGCATAGGTTTAACTGATTGAACATTCACGAAGAATTATGACAGTCAGTCTATCAGATAAATTTCCATTGTCCTAAAAAGCAGAAGTAGTTTGAGTCAGTGTAATTCAACATACTCTTTTTTAATTTTTGCCCATTTTCAGTTTTATGTTAAAAAATGTACAGAATTAGTACAGTAATGTTTTTGTTCTCCAATATGAGTGCAGATTATTGCATGGGTCTTCAGGCTTCAGGGAAATTACTGGGACCTCATGTGATGCATTACATACTGACTTCAACTTTATTATTTCTATTGAGTTTGATATTTGATATTATAAATAAGAATTTTAATTATGTTATTATTGATAATTTTACCAGTTGTGCCAGTTTTGTCTAGAAGTTAGAAATTTCCTAAAACGAACTTGTTGCAGCAAATTCAACATCCCACCGCATCACTTATTGCCAAGGTGGCAACTGCTCAGGATGATATAACGGGTGATGGTACAACTTCCAATGTCCTCATTATTGGTGAACTTCTGAAGCAGGCGAATCGATATATATCTGAGGTGAGGACTGATTTAATCCTGTCTTGTGTTAAGTTTTTAAATCTGTGCTATTTTAAAGGGAAAAAATTATTTTATTACTATTATTTATGCATTTATTAGGCGCCACTATCTAATGCCGTAGCCTCAGTCAATGGCGCCAAGCAGTTGTGAGTTAAGGACTTGCTCTAGATCCCTACACAGCAACCGTCTCAGAGTAGGCCGAACCCATACTTTATCCAATATGCTACCATGCCGCGCTGGTGCTTGACCATCATCATCAGTTCCTTTTGGTGTGAATAAATTATCTTTACTTTTGATCATTTGTGATATTAAGTGCTGTTCTCATGTTTAGTCCAAGTTTTGTTATGTCCTCGTTTATATTGTCTATCCAGCATGGTCATGGTCTTCCTTTGGTTCTTTTTCCTTCAAAACTAGCATGTTTTGCACTATGTCAGATTCTCTCACTTGGCCATTTTCCACTTGACCAAATGATCGGAGTCTTCGCTGAATGACTTCATCTAACAGAGTTGTCTGTATATCCAAGGATTTTTGTATTTCATCATTTCTGATTTTTGTAGTCGTGAGATTCCTGTGATTTTCCATAGTCAGGTCATTTCTGTTTTGAGGATTCTTGTTCATCATGCTTACTCATTGTTCAGCATTCTGACCCATATAGAAAAATGGGTTGTATCACCATCTCGTTTAGCCTTGCTTTTGTTTTCTTTGTTATTTCCCACCTTCTTCATATTTTGGCCATTCTTCTTAATGCTTCGGATGTATGTAAAATTCTCCTCATTATGTCTTTTTTGCTACTACCATCTGTGGTTATTAGTCATCTGAGAAAGATGAATTTATTTGGCAGTTCATTCCATGTTAATTGGTGTCAATAAATATCAGAATTTACATCGATAATAAGTTATATAAATAAATAGCATGACAATACATTGCTATATTTTGTATGTGGAATAATGATACTTTTTCTATTTTTTTGTTTAGGGCCTTCATCCACGTCTGATAACAGAGGGCTTTGAAATGGCCAAAACGAAGGCACTGGAGGTAAATTTTATATTGGCTATAAATTTTTAGTTTAGTGTTTTGATTTTCTAGCACTAGATTTCTTTTCCCTAAACACATCTGTTCCAGTCAAAAGGCTTGTTTGTTGAATTTGATTTTTTACTCGTTGATTAACATCTTGAGCATTTTGTGGTTCACGGGTTATCTTAATCATTTTTGTGTTCATGCACCTTAAAGTGTAACTAGCCTTCCAGATTGTTGTGATCAACTATGCAGAACCATTTATCTGTTCCTGATATGGAGGCTATCTTTTTGAATTCTCCGACTGCAAATTCAGTACTAGCCATCTGGAGGGGTCTACCTGTTGACATTGCTCACAAACATCTTGCTAGCTGCATTCCCCAAGTGGTGTAAGACTTATTTGTACTGACTTGCTTTTGTCAACTGGCCACTGTGACACACCCACGCCTACGATTCCTCGCTCAGCTGACAGTCATATGGTGTGTTTACAAATTTGTTACATACTTACTTACTTTGCTTACTTTCTTTTGGTCTGCTCAATGTTTTGATCAGGTGACTTCATTGTGGTCTTGGTGAAGTTACTGGTTGACTTGATTTTGTTCAGGTCCTGGAAGGAATCAAAGTTGTGAAGGATATTGATCGTGAGACGTTGATAAACATATCTCAAACTTCACTTCGCACAAAAGTCCATCCAGATCTGGCTGACCTGCTGACTGAGGTAAACATTCATATTTTTATTTACTAACTGAAAACAATTCTGGACACGAAGCTGAATTGTGTGCTATTTTGCTTAAGATCTCACAGTAGAGTATACTGCTACACTGTTATATTCAATAATTTGCTCTTTCATTTGGTTTATTTATTGCTCCAAATAAAGACTTCTTAACAGCAATGCACAAACTTATGTCTGGGGCACAAATGAAGACTCAGAAAGGACCAAGGCCGTGCTTTGTAGGGTCAACTGTTAACATTGTCATGCAGTGACTAAAGATAATCACATTACCTTAACTAACCTCTCTTGTTGCAGTATATAACATGAAAACCATATACAACAGTACATTTACACTGTATTAGTTTGCATTACTAGAAAATTTTGCTTAAAATATTTGTTTATAAATATTGTTAAAATTTAAAAAAATTTGGACTATTTTGTTAACTGCTATCTTAGACTGGATTATATTTCTTTGATTGAATTTTATGGTTTTAACTGTATAAATTGTTGTTATTGTTGTTTTTAAAGCACTAACTCAATCACTAAAATGGAGGAATGGTGTATTTGCTAGTAACCTGTTCTGCGTTTTTATTTGTATTTTATGTGTTGCCAACTGATTTATGGCTATTTTAAATTAAGTTGTCACTACTTTGCTTTTTTGTCTCTTGGCTTCGTTGTAGCATGTGGTGGATGCTGTTCTTGCAGTCCAGCGACCCAACGAACCGATTGACCTTCATATGGTTGAGATCATGGAAATGCAACACAAGCTGGATATGGATACAGCGTCAGTGGATTAACTATATTTAACCCTATGAACATTATACCTCCACAAGAACACACTGTCCGTCCCAAGCACCCGTCGGGAAGAGCCATAATTTTACTAACTTTTAACTGAATTTTTAATTTCACTAACATCTGAAGACTTATGTTTTAGCAGCATTTTCATTAAATGGTAGTCAACTGACTTCCTTTATTTGACTCACTAACACGCACGACCTTATTTTGTGAAAGGGTTATAAACATGTAAATATTGGTCATACATACTCTGGTAACAAGGCTCAGTTGAGCCTGTACTTGTTTTCATGCTCACTGTCACTAGGTAAGACTGGACTAAAGTTGATCAGTCGTCTGTCAGTTTAAATTTGGTCTGGTGTTTGTTTCAGTCTTGTTCGTGGTATCGTCCTTGACCACGGTGGACGTCATCCAGATATGCCAAAGCGCTTGGAGAATGCTTACATACTGACGTGCAACGTTTCTTTGGAATACGAGAAAAGGTAAACTTATGAATGTCCTACATGTAGCTGTCAGTTGTCTTTAAATATGTAGTGTTGCATTTTAAAGATCTCTGGCTCTATTCTCACGCTCAGCATTTTTTATAGAGATTTTTGGTATCATTTGTTGAAATCGGGTTGGTATGTATATAAATATGTTGTGATCTGTTATTTTGTTGATTGCATAATGTCCGAGACAGAACACGAGCTTTTTAGTGAGATTTGAACTCCATTGCATTATCCAAAAGTTGGCAGTTTCTTGTTAAGCCTTGCAATGTACGAAAGAGGAAATTGTTGTCATTCAATTCAGCAGCAGTTGAGGACCATTCTCTGCGATGGTGTTTTTATGTAGTCAATTCAGGATTTTTCATAATGTGGAACCACATGAATTTTGGATTGCAGTGGACTGCGTTACCTAGACAGACACCCTATGCATTATGACTAAGTTTGCTCCAAAGGACAGACAAAGAAAAATGGAGGCAGGGAAGATAAATTATATTCTGCAATAAATATATAATTGCCCTGTCATTATGTCTTTTTTGCAGTGAAGTGAATTCTGGCTTCTTCTACAAGAGTGCAGCTGAGCGTGAAAAGCTCGTTGAAGCAGAACGTGCGTTCACCAACCAGAGAGTGAAGAAGATCATTGACTTCAAGAACAAAGTCTGCGAGGGAACTGACAAGTCATTTGTCATCATCAACCAGAAGGTAGAGGTGCTGCTTAGTCCATTGTCAACAGGCATCAGTCGAGCAAAATCCATTAAATCTAATCAACAAACATGTACTATTATTTCATAAGACAATCTTGCATTTGCAGAATGTATTTCATTTTAGGTGCTAGGTATATGGTGAGGGTGATCTTAAGCGAACAATTTGTTTTTTCACTGCAAAACAAGTTTAAAAAAAAAACAGCTTGCAAACTTTGAAGTTGTGTTTTAAAAAGAATTTTCTAAGGCTGCCTTGTTAGATTTAGATATTCGGTTTCTGTAAAGCTTTATCGTATTTTTGTATTTGAAATGGATTTTTATTCTGTTACACTGTAGAATCGTTGAAACACGCTTCATTATGACACTCATTCTGATATCATGCAGTCAGGACTCCAAAATGAATTTACTTATAGAAGCCTCTCTACCTCAGTGTAATGCATTTATTGATATGGCTTCTAAAGACAGCATAAAGAGTTTCTGATGTATTATATTTGACCAGGTACATAGTTTTCAGGTCAAAATCTATATTGTCCATGATGTGAACTTCACAGGGTATTGATCCCTTGTCCTTGGACATGCTAGCCAAGGCTGGTATCCTGGCCTTACGTCGTGCCAAGAGGAGGAACATGGAGCGCATTCCATTGGCCTGTGGTGGATCAGCCATGAACTCCATTGATGACCTTACTCCGGATTGTCTTGGATATGCTGGGCTTGTCTATGAGCACGTTTTGGTGAGTTAAAGGTTTTGCTATGAATTCTGGCACATCATGTACTTTTCTTACAAATTGGTTCCATGTGCCATAGAGAATGTTACATAGTTTGCATTTCAGCTATGGCTTTCTTCAGTACCCAAACCATGCTTTTGAGATCCGTTGTGAACAGTGTCGGGGTTTTCTGGCCTGGCTACCTGAGGGCAGTCATAGATCTATCTCGTGTGAAGACGATTTACGTTGCTTTTTTTAAGTATGTGACAAGAGTGCTGCACACATGGGTATCGATCGAACTGGTCTAAACTAATGCAACTGGGTGGGATGAAATCATATGTTGAGCAGTAAAGTGAAACAGTACGCATGTGGAAAATAAGTATATACCAAAAGGATGGTCCAACATGAGTATGCACAGTGGGATTGAGTTGATGTGTGGAAGCACAGTGCCTGATAATCCCTGCTGGAAGCAGAGCACAACAGTCTCAGAACTGGCTGACTTGAGAATGGAATGCAGCAGCCTGATGTAAGCCAGAATAATGGTGACAAGCAAGGCCCATAATAGCAAGAGGATCGTGAATGTTATTTTGGGTTTTGACATGAAAGCAATTGTGATAATCAAGGCATGTCTTGATGAATGAATGGATGCTTGTTGCTGTGACACAAGCCAAAAGGTTATGCTATACATGATGTGTGGAGTTGATTAGAGGAAGTTCACATGATCAGCCAACTTTCTATACTGTAGTTCTCCATCCAGAAGCACACCCAGATCACGGCTGTGAATTCAGGCCAGGGAAACAGGACTACTGATTGTTGGCTAGTCTTTGACCATACCTGACTGAACCTTCCATACTGCACGAGATTCAGTTGAAGCCTACTTGAAGACATCAGTGATGATCCGAGTCGGCTCAGCTGCATGAAGGATGTAAATTTGTGGCCCAAGCATTAAGTCCTGTGGGATGCTGAATAGAACTGGAGTCCAAGCCTTGCAATCAGAACCCATGGTTGCTATGGTTGTCTGTCCATTGAGGAAGGAGTGAAGCCAGCCCAGAGATTGACTACTGATTTTGTGTGAGGTGCTAAGCCATGTAAGTAGGACGTAATGGTTGACCATTGTTGTTTAACACAACACTGCTCATAATTCCACAAATATGCACCGTCTTCCATATCAGAAGCACCATCTTTGCACATTTCTTTATCATGATGCAATGAGTTACAAGCACATTATTGACCAGTCACAGCTTTGATGCCGACATTACAGTCTTTAAAATTTGTGAATCTGAAAAGAAGATTTTGAAAGTTACAATGCCATTGCAATTTCACGAGCAATAGCATGAATTTGTTTAAAAATCCACTGTTTCAGTACCAGTTGGAAACATCTTAACTATATTGTGAATACTTTAAAAAAAATTTCTTTGTCACCATCATTGGTGTAGGAGTAATTTTTTAAAGTGTTGTGTAGTGTCATAAGATGAGGGATGCAATGTCAGTAAATATGAAATCTCCGTAAACTAAAATGGAGAGATTCTTAGAAGCATTGGATTTCATCAAAATTTTCATAAAATTTACATCTAACTTGCTGCATTAATTGCTTTATAGGTGACCATAACTTATTTTTTATAATTTTAAGACAATTTTTAAGAAACCTAGACTGGCAAAATTGAATTCATATATTTTTCCTAGAATTACCGATATTCCCATTATGTTAATTTCATTATGTTAATTTCCAGGTGTGCATTAGATACATGTGCATATTATGTTTGAGATTCTGTAATACCCAAATAACAAATTAAATACGGTTTATCTTTCTCATTTTGTGGCATTTGGATTGCCTGTGTTTACCTGTAGGGAGAAGAGAAGTTCACTTTTATCGAGGAGTGCAAGAATCCTCTGAGTGTGACCCTTTTGCTGAAAGGTGCAAACAAGCACACTCTGGCACAGATCAAAGATGCCATCCATGATGGGTTGAGGGCTGTGAAGAATGCTATTGAGGATGGTGAGTTATATTGATTTTTTGGTAGCAATTAAAAGGCCTAAAGTTCTCCATGTGTCATCTGTTGTTCATATTTGAAGTTGGGAATTAGTTATTAACACCTATCAGAATCAGATAGTTAACTAGTTCTAGGTAACAAATTAGGTCGATTTAAGTAATAGATCTGTTTAATGTTGAATTAAAGCGTCTAAAGAGGCCAACTGAAATACCTATTGTGTTACATTATTATATCTTTCAGTGGAATGCAGTGGACAAACAGACTTACTGCATTTGCTAGCATGGAGTTTTAATGCATCTATTCTCTTGTGACTGTTTTGACTTGTGAACAGAAATTATCTCACCTTGTCACCTTGTGCTGTCAGCTCTTTGAGCTCTAGCGACCGTCATGATCAATCCTCTCCATTTCTTTCTTTCCAATGTCGCGTCCCTTAGCTGTGCCAAGTTCATTCCAGTTGCTTCGTGTATCTTGTCCATCCATTTTTTCCTTGGCCTCCCTTGTTTTCTCTTTCCCTCTCCACAAGCCAGCATCGTTTCCTTTTCCAATCCATCTGATCTCATAATATGACCAAAGAATCTCAGCTTTGATTTTAGCATTGTTTGTTGTAACGTCTCATCTTGCTCAATTCCGATCGTCATGCGTACCCATTCATTTGTCCTTTTCTCCGTCCATGATGTTCTCAGCATCTTCCTCCATATCCACATTTCACAAGCATTATCTAAGCTTCTTAAATATGTTTTGAGTGCAACTTGTTTGTTTTCCCTTTAACTGATTACTTGCTTTAATTTTTACCAACGGTGGTCTGTTGGTATCACGTTTGGTCAGTGATCATGCCTTTGTGGATTCGACTCCGTGTAATGACTCTGGGCAAGTTGTTTATGCACACCGTATCTCTGTCAGCAAGTAGTATAATTTGGTACTGGCATAAGCTGAAAAGTAAACAGTAAAAGTCCTGTGATACACTGATCCTGTGTCCAGGACTTTGGTATACATCCATTGTCAGCTCAGGGGTCTAAAGAAAAGGAAATGAGCGCCTCCCCTACATCTCACCTGAGGGATGTGGAATGATACTTTACTTTCTAATGATTTGCAGGGTCTGTTGTGCCTGGTGCCGGTGCTTTTGAGGTTGCCGCTCATGATGCCCTGATGAAGTACAAAGACACAGTCAAAGGACGTGCTCGACTGGGTATGTCATCAGGATCAAGTGCTTTTCCAATGCCCATCATCTTAGATAAAAAGACTTTGCTAAATGAACTAACATGTCAGATGCTTGAGGCATTGCACGAAGAAATACAGCTGCTTGAGGACGTGTAAACAGTTTAATGTTTATGGTGCTTTTGCAGACCAGCAACAGAAAGAACAAGTCAGTAGTATATTCAACATATTTACATTTGTAAAGTTTTTTTATCCCTTTGGTTCCAGAAACCGGAACTGAGTTCTTTTGTCTTCTGTAAAGCTAGTCATCCTAAGTAACACTAGAAAATATAAGTCGTTTATCTATATGAATGTAATTTGTAATTGTAATTTCACATTTATAAAGTGCCACTTCAAAAATAAACTCATCAGGGACACTCCCAACTCAGACCAGTGAAACCATTGTCAAATAAGTAAGTCAGACTTCAGGTGCCTGCGAAACTGGCCTGTACATATATAGATAAATGAGTGCATCGGTATGGAAGTATGTTAGGTCTTACATTGATGCAGAAGTATATTAGGTGTATGTTTACATCAATGTGCATATGTTTTTTGTTTGAATAGGTGTCCAGGCATTTGCAGATGCCCTTCTGGTAATTCCAAAAGTTTTGGCGCAGAACTCTGGAATGGATCAACAAGATACAATCGTGAAGCTGCAGGAAGAATACGCAGCCATTGGAAAACCAGTTGGTCTGGACATAACCACCGGTACGTGCCTGACGTGTATGACCTGTTGTTAAAAGACTTTTATGTCTCCTTTCTTTGCTGCTTGACACTTTCTTTTAAGGTTCTGCTTTAGAATGTGGTGTGTTTTCTTCTTTAACTTTGCAGCAAAGGTGACGATAAATCACTTGTTTGCTGTCATCTGTGGAAACTCCTGACAAGCATAGCCCGAGGTCAAATGAGCAGACAGCTGATATGCAAGCATGATCACAGTAATCCAAATGACAGGACCTTCCTTGCATTGTGGCTCATTTACTGACCCAGAATGGACAAAAGGGTTGAGTTGGCACTGTTACTCTACTACTAGTGAAGTGTTATTGTAGTATCTTGGCACTGTTTTTCTGACGATTTCTTGTGTTGCTAGGAGAAGCACTGCTTCCAATGGAAGTTGGCATACTGGATAACTACAGAGTCAAGAGACAACTGCTGTACTCTTGGTAAGTTCAGGTGACACATTTGTTGTCACTCATTGTAATTCAATTTTCTCCAAATTAGGTTCAATCAAGGGCGTCTGCAAAGAGAGGGAGGGAGGGAGGGGTCACCCAAATGCAGACAAGGGGAGACGGTTATGCCTTGTGCAGACATCCACACCTAAATTTGGTGCATATACTGGTAGTTATTTCAGTACAGCCTGTCCTAAAACACCAACTTCACTCAGACAGCAGTCTTTACTGCATTGGATTTAATAGTCCCTTTCCTGGACAGGGTAATATCAAAGAAGCCTACATCATAGCACAGTAAGCCCTGCAAGATCACCAAGGTAGACTAATCTAGATTTTTTACCTGTTGGAATTTAAAAATGATTAAGACGAAAATTCAGTTAACACAAATTTCTTACACTAGTCTTCTGTAATTCGTTTTTAACGATTTTCACTGTATGTATATTGAGATTTTGTTTGTGTGACACTTGTGAAGCATTGTATTTTCATTTTCTTAGTATAAAAACCTCTATGGGCCTATAAACAAACTGTGATGTGGTTAGAGTGTTCAGGTTTCAGTTTTATACTCATGTCATAAAGGGACTGTCTTTTGCAGCGGAATTATAACCTGTTCTTTCGATTGTTTTAGCACCGTTATTGCGACCAACTTGCTTCTTGTTGACGAAATGATGCGAGCCGGCATGTCGTCTCTTAAAGGTTAAAAGACTTGAGGCGGAAGTTCCAAACGAACAAGTTTACCGGATGCTGATGTGTCTAGACAACTAGTTAAATGCACTTTGAGTGTCTCGTGTGTCCTAAATGACTGGAGTTTGTGTCTTGTTCCTTCTGTGTTTTGCCGATCTCTTTTGGCTTCTGAAATAAAGTCTTTTTATTATGTTTTTATTTGAAAGTGTCTTGGCTTTGTTTTTGTCTGTTTACAAGAATGAGTCTGAAAAAACAGCTCAGAGGCTTCTTTTGTTTCAGTAATTAATCTATTAAATACAATTAGAATGGTGAAATTTCATTTCCTATTACAGCATAGTGACTGTTTTTTAGTGGGAGGAAACACTCTGATTTTAATAAAAATGTGCGACCATTATTGGCTTCATCAGTTTCAAGGTGACCTCTTAGAACTTTTGATTTTGTTGCTGTTGAATTAGCTGTTCTAAACACTTGTTCGGACATCTGACGGGTAAGCACTACATAATTGTCAAGATACGTGTACTGTACTTGTTATCTGTAACCAACACAGTATTTACTATATTACATTACCTAATGTAGCACAAGGTCTTTCATGCCAGATGGAGTGTAATCAAAATTGGCTGCTGCTTTTCAAGAACCTCTCATAAGTGAATTTGTTGAAATAGGGTACTCTGTGGCATATTCTCAATAAAACAGAATGTAACAAAAACTTGGAATTTTTTTATACCTATAGTTGTGAAGTACCATGGCAGTGTTTTAATTTACTGAAGAAACCGAGATGCACTGAAGGTTAGGTCACTGTCCTGCCCATCTAACAACAGACCTTTGAAGCGTTGTGGGGTCGTCCATAAAGGACGTCCGCAAAGAGGGAGGGAGGGAGGGTCATGCAAATGCGGACAATTGCGACAAGGGGGAGGGAGGGTTTTGGCCTATGCAGACGTCCGCTTATAAATTTGGTAGATGTACACAGCTTTAAATGCAACCCATGTTTTAAACACCAACTTCAGTCAGTTGGCAGACGCTCTGTACTGCACTGGTTCATCAGTAGTAATGTTCCGTTGAAGACGGCTAAAGGAACGTTTCAAGTTCTTAATCTATCTTAAGTCGCATCTGTGTAGATCTGTTAGATAGCCATGTATGGTGCCATTGTGAGGTTTTCTTAAATAAGATAGAATGAGTAGTTTATTAATGACGTTTTGCACGATGCGGTCTTTAATTGTTCACTGGCTTTGGAGTGCGGACGTCTGCAAAGGGTGGGAGCGGGAGGGTAAGGCCAAATGCGGACAAGAGGGAGGGAGGGGTCCAAAGTAGGTAATTTTTTGCGTACGTCCTTTATGGACGACCCCTGTGCCTTCGATTGCTGCTCATGGGCATATGCCTATGGGTTAATGACAATGCTCAATTTTATATCACCCCCTATGCCGGCGTTCTTCGCCGACCAGCTCATTCTTGGAGGGCATTGCAACCTTTAATTAGCAACTGGCCATTGCTGGTGACTTAAATGTTCCTTTCAGGATGCCTGCTCTTGGGTACAATCCACCTTCAAGATTGGCTTCAGCAGTTTGGTTACAGGCGTATGCTTGGTGCTGAGGACCTTGCTGCCTGGATCCGACATATGCCAAGTGCTTCCTCTACTTCTGTGCATGAGTTGGGTGTCACATTAGACTAGTAGGAATTGACCTCTGAGCATGTGAAGACAATGTGTCGTGCGTGCTTTTGTCATATGCTTCAGACCAGCACTACATGCCACTCGCTGTCTGACAGTGTTGTAAGCAAGACCAAAATTCCAAGATCAAGACCATGGGGTTCAATGCCCAATGCAGAATTTGGTACATGCGGTTATTTCCGTCGTGCTTGTGCCGTAAACACCAACTTAAGTCCAACAACAGACAATCTGTATTATGTTGGATATATTTAGAATTCCTTTGCTGGATGCAGCAGTATAAAAATACCTCACCCCGTATCACCGTTATCCGCGCAAGATCAACAAGATAGCCTACCAAAAATCGATATCCTACTATATATATAATCACGCGTTGGAATATGATGGTAATAAAGACGTCTAATGAATGCGTCATTATCATCAACCTCCAGCTTCTTTACTCTACACTTTCTGTTAAGTTAGTTATCTTTCTTTAACTTACTTACTTTATGCCGTCGCTCTATTCTGTTCAGCTCATCGAACTTCATAATAAATTCGAGAATTAATTAGGGAAGGGGCGTGAAGAAAATTCGCAAATTTTAATTTTCTCTGTAAAATACTCAACTTAAGCTGTCAAGGTACTTTATTTTATGTGACTAACGATACAAAACTGCGATGAGCAGCATACAAGTTTATGTTATTATTGCATACTTTTAATATAAATGTGTTTAAAGTGGGTCGTCCATATTTACCATGTCGATACTGCATACGCATAGGCTTAGCGGCATTTGGCCGATTCCATATTCTATTCGATATTTCTGTTATGTCATTCACGTCAAGAGTTCGTTTCTGCATATTGCTGTCAGGTCCTGGCCTCTGATTGTCAGTCGAAATGCAAGATGCACCATTTCAGAACTCTGGTTCACCATGACCGCTGTAGTTTGTCACACTCGTGTTTTTAATGAAAAAGCGGGTACGAGTCGGATACTTTCATTGGGCTGTCATTGGACCTATATTTGGCCACCAGGGGCACAGTTCGGGGCTTCTGTGGGCCCAACGAGTGTGGCTGTCTGAGTCATACCTGTTCTAGAAGATCAACGACGACAACACCCCAGACCTTGTTCGTAGGTGACATAAAACTGACTTCTGGTGTAGGTCAGAAAGCGATACATTATCCCATTGATAAACAGTGAGCACAGTGCCCATTTTGTGAAACTAAATCTGCTGCCCTCTTGTGTACAGCTTAGCAAATCGTTGGCCCTAATACAATATCATGCTTTCATCAGCTGAAAGTATCTTCTTCCTGAACCTGTGTTAGAACTTCAACCAGTGGCGGTTGGACAGCATTAGAGAAGCAGAAAGTATGAAATCATTGTATCAGTGGCAATAAACAAGGCCATAGACTGTTTGGACTATTTGTACTTCCCTATTTCTACTTTTCCCTATTAATAGGGTTTAGGAGGTTAGGCTGCAAATAGTGTGCCGATAGTTCTTATATTCTGTGGTACTACAAAATAGTCAGTAGCTAGTCTGTATAGATTTCTTGGTAACATTTACTTTACGCTGCAAGTAATGTAAGGACAGACATAATTGTTGGGATGAGTTGATGGAGAACCAGAGGCATCGGAACCAGGGTGGCAGAGATGGGACTTGCCACCCATAAAATCAAGAAGGGGTGGCAAACGTGTATTTATGCCACCCTGAAATCATCAGACAAGCTGTTACATTTGTATGTGAGTATGCGTAACCAGCAAGGCTAGAGCATACAATGTATCAACATCTTTCTCAGAGAAACATGATGTTGACATACAGGGTAGTGTCCAATATACATTAAAATGGGCTCTTACATTCCAGTGGATATTTCCATTGTAAAAAAAGCAGTGATTGTTATAGTATTCAGTAAAGATATGGAGCCATATGCTTCAATAAACGACAATTTCAGTTTCGTGAACTGACGTTTCCTTCATTACAAAATGGAAATGTATTTACTAGCAGTAATTAAGTTTTTCAACATTTCTAGCACAAGAAAACCAGAAATGACAGCTGTCTCAGACTAACATAATCCATCAAAAACAGCAGTGGAATTTACAGCCTAGCATCTTAACATTAAAAAATCAGTGTAGAGCATATCACACTGCTGCATGTATTTTGGGCAATATGTTTCCTAGGCATCTGTTATAATGGATGCCGGGCACTAATGGGTTAAACTTCAGTAATGTAAACAATGTAATCAGAGAAGGAGAATTTGGGAGGAAGAGAAATTTAATGCCTAATAACAGTGCCAACTATGGGTCTTAGGGACTTATGTTCCACAACAAATGTTCTGACTTTTTTATGAACAAGTCACTTATACCAGTAGAATTTAAGGATGTACACTGACTTGCTGAAAATTATGGAGATATTGTAGAGGATGGATTCATGAAATATTGTAGCATCTGCTGTGTTTGACACTTGCAGCTGAATTGGCTACAAGGGAACACGTCGAAGATGACGGACTCAAAGTATTTCACTACCACCAAGAAGGGTTTGTTTCTTCTGTTATGCAATGCCACATATTTATCTAGATACACCCATATATGTCTTTGTTTATTTAAATATACACCCATGTATGTCTTTGTTTATTTAAACATTAAGATTCAGTTAAGGGGAACACCGTTGCATGCATATTTCCAAGATTATGATAATAAAGGACACTGAAGATAAAGTTGACTCGGGCTTTTACAAATTATGTTAACTTATGATTTCGCAAATTGTTACTTATAGAAATAGGCACAATGCCGGCATTGTGGCTGATTGATAATGTAACACTTTGCTCTTCACCACTGCTTTAGGAGTTTGATTCTTTGAACTTGCTGACAATGCTTTGTTGAGCCAAGTCAACTGTGAAAATGACCGTGAAGTTACTGTATTGACTGTACTGTTGCCAATAGAATCTTAAAACTTGGAAACATCTGTGAGGACTGCTGTTATGCGTTTATGTACGTATCTGGTGCATTTTAAGAACCTCTAGACAACAATACATGAATGATTATAATAAGTGAATGATTATCTTATGTTGCCAAGCTTAAATATTGCTTTTTCAAATGTTACCAGAGAAGTGATACAGAGAAATATGAGTATTATTATGGTAATGAGTAAAATTGTTGCATTTAATGACTATTTGTAGGTGAAATATTTGAGTTGAAGGCTGAGCTGAACAGCGATAAAAAGGACAGGAAGAAAGAGGCAGTCAAAAAGGTCATTGCCAGCATGACAGTTGGAAAAGATGTCAGGTGACAAAAATTTATAACCTTCTTTACAGATTTACTAATTTTATGTCTCTTTCAATAATTATTCTCAAGTGGCCTATTGAGTGACTTTGCCTTTGTTCCACTCTAAATATTGTACTTGTTATAATTTCTACATGTTCAACAGTTAATCTTGTGTGACAGTGCATAATAAAATTTTATGATGGTAATGTTATCAGTGAGTGAAATTGTAGTCTTTTGAAGTCATGTATAATTATTTAAATATTTGTAGTTAGCTAGGATTTTTGGCTTTGTGTCAGTCTGTCTTGATTTACTTTTCCATTGCAATGCATGTGAGACCAAACAGTACCAGATCTGGTGGAGTAATTAGTGTGCATCCCCAAAATTGGCATATTGACCTTTGACATAATTCAGCACTACACCCAGACTTCTCTGACGCAATCCCCAGACTCACCACGACTAGAACACATTATGTAAATGAGTTATAAATCAGCAACAGTCGAGTTTTATGGTCGCTCACAACAATGTGCAAAGATGACAACAGTTTTTCTTCTAGCATATGAGGCCAGTTGTGACAGAACAACCAAGCTTTTAATATTGAAGTTGTACAACTGTGAATTATTTACATCGATGTTGCTGTTGCAGTGCCCTCTTTCCTGATGTTGTAAACTGCATGCAGACGGACAACCTGGAGCTGAAGAAGCTTGTCTATCTCTACCTGATGAACTATGCGAAAAGCCAACCTGATATGGCTATCATGGCCGTCAATACCTTCGTCAAGGTAGGACTTATTATTTTAATTCTTGTAATATCATCATCATCTTCATTTACTAATCACAAACATTGACAAAGATACAAGTTTGACAGGAAGTAAACATGTTATTAGGGAATAAATGATAGGCCCAGAATGGACAGTAGTCCTGCTGAGTTAGGGCGGCCAAAATAACAGGCAATACTAATAGCAACAAAGAACTTATGCATATATTATTGAATAGTAAAATCTTGACTTAATGAAAGATTGTTGGTTATACACTTGACCTACTATACAACAGAACTTTACTAACTAAGAAATATACAACGTAGCTCAAAATAAAATCGTTTGTCATCATTTAGAAAATAATACAATTGTTTTTTAAATGACTGCAACTTAGGCAGATTAAAATTGCATAGGTATTATATCCCATATTGACGATCCAGTGCATTTAATGTTAAAATACCTGGTATTTGCTCACACATACGTGCTACAGAAGTTGCTCTGTGGTCAGGCTGTTGGTTTCCTTGACCAGTGACTGCCTCATGTCTTTCAGAGGCTTACACAGACCCTTGACCAATCCTTTGTCATTTCTGTTAATTGACCAATGATTTATGCACATTCAGTCAACTACAAAACTGCCTGAACAATTTACATTAGAATGCTGTGTTGATGAAGAAATAACTGAGTGTGAAAACCTTACAAATTTAAACTCTATAATGAAAGCAACTCACTTATTTTGAAGATATAAAGCTAAATAAGAAATGAGTAATGTAGAGTAACATGACTTATTTGTCAACTGTTTCATGTCATTTAATTTACTCGGCTTTTCATTTGATAGGATTGTGATGATAGCAATCCTCTGATTCGTGCACTGGCCGTGAGGACAATGGGTTGCATCCGTGTTGACAAAATCACAGAGTATCTGTGTGAGCCACTTCGCAAGTGTCTCAAGGATGAGGATCCTTACGTGCGCAAGACAGCCGCAGTTTCTGTGGCAAAGCTCCATGACATCAGTCCACAGCTTGTAGAGGATCAGGGCTTCCTCGACAGCCTTCGGGAGCTACTGTCTGACTCCAACCCCATGGTAAGCAGCCTGTAAACCCTTACTACGCTGCCTCTAAGCCCGTGATAGTTACTTACTTTTTATTCTATATACGGCTGACCTGGGCTTTATTCTGTCTCCAACCGATGTAGTGTCTCACCAGTATGCCGATGACACCCAGGCATATATTCATGGCCCAGCAGGTGAATCTGTCGCCTTGGTTCATCAAGTGCTTCGGGCATCAGAAGCACTTGAGGACTGGTTGAACTCAAACCGTCTGCGTCTGAACCCTGGTAAGACCCAGTTCATCTGGTTTGGCAGCCGCACCCAGCTTTCTAAGACTGATCTGGCCAGATTACTTAGGCTCTTCCCTGATATCTCCTTCTCTTCCTCTGTGCGTGATCTAGGAGTAATTTTGGATCAGGAACTTACTCTGAAGGAGCATGTGAATGATGTCTGTCGAACGTGTTTCTACCATCTGCGTCAACTGCGCACTATCCGCCACTCTCTTACGACCCAGGCTGCTACCATTCTGGTCCATGCGTTTATTTGTTCCAGGATTGACTATGGCATTGCTGTCTTTGCTGGCTTGAGTCTTTCCTGCATCTCGCAACTACAGTCTGTCTTGCACGCTGCTGCTCGTCTGATCGGAGGTATCCCTAAGTTTGGTCACATCTCTGCTTACACTTCGGAGGAGCTTCGCTGGCTGCCTATCCAGGAGCGTATAAAATTTAAAATCCTGGCTGTTGTACGTAATTGCCTCTTAGGTTGCACCCCATTTTATCTTAGAGAGCTCTGTGTTTGGCCTCCTCCATTCCGGGCCATAGACTACTTCGTTCGGCGGTACGGGGTGACTGGCTTGTCCCTTCGGTCCGAACAGCTGCGGCCCAGCGCAGAAGTTTTGCTGTGGTTGGTCCTGCTTTTTGGAATGGGCTTCCTAATGATCTACGCCAGGAACCTCTTAGTCTATCTCCCCCTCTTTTCCGCAAGCGCTTGAAGACCTTCTTATTTCCCAGTGCTTCTGGGTTGTAGGGCCAGGAGCGCCTCTGAGGAGTTTACCTTGAAGTGGCGCTTTATAAATTTTTGATTACATTACATACAGTAGGCTATAATTGTGTAATAAGCAACCTCTTACTTTTGGTAAGCAACCTTAGGCTTCATGATAAGCAGCTTATATAACTCTATAGTAAGCACTGTAGTATGCTCCATAGTTTTCTGGGTAAGCAGCTTTAACCCCCTTGGTAAGCAGCCTATAACTTTGTAAACTCCATAAACTTATAAGTAGTATATGAAGTGCAGGACTAAACAAGCTGGCCCTTGGTAAGGTATATTAGATGACTGTGATGCATTTGTTCTATGCCTTGTAATCTGTATAGCTGAATATTATTATATAGTATAGCAAAGATTATTAAGTAAGTAAGTAAGTACTTACTTACTTACTTACTTTAATCTTTGCTATTGGATTACACAGTATAATAAAAAGGGGGTTTTTCTGTGAAGGTGGTTGCCAATGCTGTTGCCGCCATTTCCGAGATAATGGAGACTTCGCCAACTGCAAGCCAGATTGTTGATCTCAACACTCAGATCATTAATAAGCTTTTGACTGCACTTAACGAGTGCACTGAGTAAGGAAAACAGCATTCTTTATTAACAGCCTGACATACTTAGAATTGTTTGGAACTTGTAAAACAGGTTTACTGTTAGATAGGAAGAGTTTGATGTACAAGGATAATTCTTTTTAAATATATACAATACATTTATAAATGTGCTTTTGAAATTTCGGGATAGTTAGAACTGCAAGTGATAGTTAGAATATATTTGGCATTACGAGATGCTTTAAGCTGCACAATAGCTTTCAGTATTTTGATAAGACACTTGCTACAGCAGTTTATTTGTCATATGGTAAACCTTAATTTTACTTTGATGTTCATTAAACTGATTGACGCTGGCTTTGAATGTGGGTTTGAATGTATTGTGGTATTCACTGAGAGATGAGCCAGTTGCTAATCTAGCTTCTTTGTCTGTTTAAGGTGGGGCCAAGTGTTCATACTTGACTCTGTCTCCAATTACATACCAAAGGATGAACGTGAGGCACAGAGCATCTGTGAAAGAGTGACTCCGAGACTAGCACATGCTAATTCAGCCATTGTTCTGTCAGCCGTGAAGGTTTGTCTTGTATATGCATAGGTATTGTTAATTATGAAATTTAAAGGTTTGGACATTAAAAAATTGGGCAAAGAAGTTTAAGGGCAAAATAAATGTTTTCGTTTGAATGTGATCATTCGAATGAGAAAACATATGTTTTGGCATTTTAGTTGATTTGTGTGATACCTGGTCTATGATGATCTCGTTCACTTAATGACACATGACAGACCACAAGTTGAGCATCGCTGTTGATATCGCTGATATGCAATCTGACTTTGAGATTTAAAAAGGGACAAACAGAATGCTGTGTTTATGTTAATGTGATATGGAAAATTATTTGTAAGATTGTGTAGAACTGATTCTCTTATTATAATGTAATCAGACTATTAAATGAAATGATTTGTATTGTTGCCTTCTTGCCAGATGAATTATCTGTTGCTACCTTTGACCTGTGCTTGAGACTCTGTGACACTTGAGTGAATGGCCTTTCTTCATTCTGATCAGGTTATAATGAAGCTGATGGAGATGATGGACCAGAGCTCCGATTTCTTTGGGTTGATGATAAAGAAGCTCTCACCTCCTCTGGTGACTCTTCTGTCTGCTGAACCAGAGACGCAGTATGTTGCTCTCCGAAACATCAACCTTATCGTTCAGAAAAGGCAAGGCTTATTTGATTCCTTGATACTTTGCATTTTTGTTTTCCTGGTTCAAACCCAAACACTCCACATCACAAGTCGAGTGCCCATCCACTTTGCTGCAGTGTTCCACCAGCTGCCACCATTGGCACAATGTGGATTTATTGTAGAGTGTTGGCATCGATTTTCACTTTAATTCACTGCTAAGCTTAGACAAATGCCTTATGTTTGAGTAAATCCTTGTCTTCTAGTGGTTGATTATTAAAACTAAATTCTTTGCTTTTAGGCCTGATGTCTTGAAGAATGAAATGAAGGTTTTCTTCGTCAAATACAATGACCCAATCTACGTAAAGCTTGAGAAACTGGACATCATGATCCGTCTTACAAATCAGTCAAACATTGCACAGGTTTTGGCAGAACTCAAAGAGTAAGTCATCTTCTCATCAGATGTCTTTTTAGCTTTAATAATAACAGTAATACAGAACTGGCCATTCTCCTGGTTGCGTAGCACTGAGCAGCATTTCACAGACAGTTGTCACTGTTCCCCAAGCATCTCTTTTTTTCATGCTGTAGAGACTCCAGTGAATATGGATTGCAAGTATAAGATCAAGATGCTAATCAAGGTAGCCAACAAGATAATAGAATTGATGAGAACGGCGGTGATGAGTATTAGACTGACGATAAGGAAATTAATGATTTAGACTTGTGTACGAATAATAGTTCTTTTCTATTAAAGTGTGGAACTCTCAGATTTTGTTGTTGCATTCTTTAAGTGGTTTTCGCTTTTTATGATGCATAAAGGTATGCAACTGAAGTGGATGTGGACTTTGTGCGGAAGTCCGTGCGAGCAATCGGTCGATGTGCCATAAAAGTGGAGCAGGCAGCCGAACGTTGTGTGAGCACACTCCTGGACCTCATTCAGACAAAAGTTAATTACGTCGTACAGGAGGCAATTGTCGTAATTAAAGTAAGTTTTGGATGCTTCTGTAATCAGAATTGGGTTGGTACTTGATTATAATTAGTCAGTTCACTATTATGTATGACCTTCTATAAGCTGGCATAAGTTGGTGGCTGTCTGAGGCTAAAATGGTGAGAGTTTAAAAATTGGTAGAATGATGGTAGAAATGTGCAGGTGTGTTTAAACTACATGGTAACAGTCTTTCTGCCTGGAAGATAACCTTAGAACTGTGGTAGACATTGCCTTTGGCATCCATGACATCTTTGGTGTTAGCACTATCTGCAGTTTTATTCTTTGTCTTCTTTACTTATTTATATTTTCTACTGCATATTAAGTCTTTGATGTTTAGTTAGTATTTGTTAGTTTTTGGGTTACAGGTAGAAGTGCTTGAGGAATGTATGTTTTGTAAAAATATTATTGAAGAGTGTCTTCAGCACACTGTCATTAGTTCTTGTTAAGTAGATGATCTTATGCATGATAAATGATTTTAATCATCATGTATCTTTCAGGATATCTTCCGGAAGTATCCAAACAAGTATGAGAGCATCATTGCAACACTGTGTGAAAACCTGGATACATTGGATGAACCGGAGGCCAGGTAAACAGTTCTTTCGCTTAGTTTACATAAAATTATCATCTTTTGAAATATTAAGTGTGATGTGTGAATATTTTGCAGTTTCTCTTGTTTCTAGTGTACTGTTCGTAATGTGATGCCTTAGGATCTGTGAGACTAATAACATTTAAATCAGTTGGTAAAATCAAAATAGGAAAGTATCCTGTTAGTTCAAGGATCTGTAGGTCATCATGAACTTGAAAACACTTTTGTATGAGGCACAGTTGCACAGACCAAAGGAGCTGATACAGCTGTCTTGGCTTCCTGTCTAGCTCTGTCTGTACACACTGCCTGGCTTACATTGTGGGGTTGAAAGATCTTTTAGCCAAAGTGCAGATAAGCCTATAACTGGACACGCTGTACTTAACTGATTGAATGGCTCAGAAATGAAGTAATGATTTCACTTGATACGTTGAAACTTGAAATGCAGTTGTAAATGCTTTTGCACTGGGCCCCTTTGCCAACAATAAGAATTGGTTTTTGATTATGTTAGAAACAAATGTCTATGGTGTATGTTACATTGTTGATCAATTGATGCAATTTGTCCAATCAGCTGAATGAAGTTGCTGAAGAGTGACTGCTAATATTAGTATTTTCTAATTGCTTTGCAGAGCTTCGATGATTTGGATTATTGGTGAATATGCAGAAAGAATCGACAATGCTGATGAGCTGCTGGAAAGTTTTCTGGATGGTTTTCAAGATGAGAATACACAGGTCTCCACTTGTACACATCATATTTTCCTTTCCTTTTCTTGTCATCTGTTGGATTCAGCAGTTGGGTTTTTACTTGAAAGTTTCTTATTTTCAGTCCACTTAAAGGATAATTGATTCTGTCTACTGCTTACAAGGAAGCCCACACGAAAGAAAAGAATATCCACTGAATGAGATCACGCTTGATCAACAGTCAGGGCAAAATTGCAAACCTGAGATAGGATCAGGTTTTGTAACTTGTCCATATTCATAATTTATGTCAGGAAGACAGATAGATTCTGCAGGTGATGTTTGAAATTGCCAGAGCACAAGATATGGGAATGAAAGGAGGACAAAGACCTACCAAAATGTTTCATCCAGCAGTACTTACAAATAGCACAGTAAATACGAGTACCATCTGGGGAAGACAGTTTTACAAGAGTCCCTCACTTGGCAATACTCGTCAGAACAGTTTAGTACAGTTTATCAATTAACTATGAATGACTCCGTAGGTGACTGTTTTCTGTTTGTTAACAGGTGCAGCTGCAACTTCTGACAGCTATTGTGAAGCTGTTTCTTAAGAGACCAACAGACACACAGGAGCTCGTACAACAGGTTCTTAGCCTTGCCACCCAGGTATGCATGTGTCTTATCGACATGCTGATCTTTTCAAAACCAACTATTATTCCTAGCTTTGAATAAAAGTTTTAATTTTACACTTTTGTGTTAATGTGTACCAACAGTCACTAACGTTTTAAAATAACAGTTCAATAATTAATATACCTCTAATTATATTTCTTGATGCTAAATGATTTAATAACTATGTATTAGACATAAAATTAGCAACAATTTATTATTAATATATAAATTATACCAAACATATACCGTATATACCCGCGTATTAGTCCGTCCGCGTATAAGTCGAAGTCGGATTTTAGACCGAAAATTTAGTACAAAATTCAAGACCCGCGTATAAGTCGATTTTTTATTAACGGTATTGAATATAAATGCAATAAAAATTTTAGCAGGAAAACTATTATTCAATTTGTAAACTACGTAGCTCTATAGTCTTCGAAATACGGAATTATGATTCATGTTAAATCTGGATTGCTTTATATACCTTTACTTCTAAAGAAGCAAAAGCCTTTGATTTTTCGTTCTTTCTTTGATGTACCGTATTTTCCGGGTTATTATGCGCACTTGTGTATAACGCGCAATAGCATTATTTTGCCTGATTTTTACTTTGATCCACATATAATGCGCACCGCAGCATAGTGCGCAAGCACTATACCCAGGACATACATTTTGACTGCACCTAGCGCATTATCCTTCATCTTATAAAATATACGCGAAACCCGACGCTTTAATAGCAAAATCTATAGACCGTAGGTTGTGTTTATTTAGAGGTTCTTTGTGACCAACTTCTAAGGACTGGGTGCGAATTTCAGCCATGTTGACCGACTCATACCGGTACTTTGATGTGCATCGGGGTTCCGTAATCTGCCTGACTTACCAGCCTGTCAATTATGATGTTTACTAATCGCTTTTGGAAACGCTGGTTCCAACGACTTTGCTTTTTAGGGCACTGAAGACGATTATGGTTGTGTATTGGTTGCGAGACATTACACACTATTCACGTTGTTTATCAAGGAGTTCAAAATCGAGTTTGCTCTATACGCAATAGACTGCATTGCATTCATTTAAAAGTTCGTTATGAACAACTTCTAAGGACGGAGCGAATTTTAGCCACATAATACTTTGATTTGTACTGGAATTTCGCACTCTGATGTTACCCGGTAGGTTATTTGTTTCCGTACTCCGATTATGAGACTAAGCCAGTGCTGAAGTTGGTTTCATGGCTTTTGGCACTATAGAAATCGTGATGTAACGATTAGGAATAAGGTATGCATACCTTGATAATATTTCATTTCTTCGGGCGGAGGTCTCAGCAGGCGATAATAAAGGAATTCGCTTTTGACGCATGATATATACAATAACATTATTATAAGTGAAGTATATTTCGTTTTGACCAATATTTATTCAGAAAGCATATAAAATGTCATTTCTCTTGAAAAATGATGTAAAAAGCAGACAACTGAAACAAACGTAATTTTAGGTCCGCTTTTTGCATTGTTTAAATTTCAGTCCGAAAATCGGTCCGAAAATCATCTGTCTATTTAGCGTCGCGCGTATAAGTCGAAGAGCTTTTTCGTCAACCTGAAATAGTCTAAAATTTCTCGACTTATACGCGAGTATATACGGTATAACATACAGTATAATATGTATTGTACATATGATACTTTTACTATTTTTGTGTAGGTATTTATGATATAATAAATATATTATGTATTTATAAGAACTATAATTCATGTTTTGCAAAGTTATGTAAATGTATATTTTCATGAAAAGGAAATTATTATTACAGTTGTGTTGCTAATTGTACTGTGGTGAACTTTTGGCCATGTGTAGGACAGTGATAATCCAGACTTGCGTGATCGTGGCTACATCTACTGGCGGCTTTTGTCAACTGATCCTGCAGCTGCCAAGGAAGTTGTCCTTGCGGAGAAGCCTCTTATCTCTGAGGAAACGGACCTGATTGAGCCAACCTTGCTCGATGAGCTCATCTGTCATATATCGAGCCTTGCCTCTGTCTATCACAAACCTCCCAATGCGTTTGTTGAAGGGCGTGGGGGTGTACCGGCCCGGAGGGTTCTGCCTCCCAGGTCGACATCGTTAGTTTCTGTTATCTGTCTGTTATACATGACATTTCATAATTTATTGGTAGGCTATGCTGTTGTATATAATTATTATTTTTAGTTTCACTTTATGTACAGTTTGTACACTGTTTATTTCAGTTTTTTTCACACACGGAAAAGTGCTCAGTTACGTTTCAATTACCATCACACATTAACAAGGTTAATGGGTGACCCTGGTCAAGCAGGCTTCAGGTCCTTTCTTGGTTTGTCGTTTGTATCCCGGCAATTTGTAAAATTCCTATGAAACCTGATATGTTGCATTTGTGATCACTAAAAAAGTTGATTGATAGGTTGTGATGTAAATCCTCGTTTTATATTATGGCTAAAGCTTTCTATGTATTCGAATTTGTACAAGTTTGATGTGGTGTTGATATTTAAAGAAGAAAATGGCTTGTGAGACCTTAATGTTAATTTGTTTCAAAAACTGTTGGTGTTTTAGTGTGAATTTTCCAGCTGAGCCATGGTTTTTGAGTGCTTGCTTTAGGAGCTACAGTGAAGAGGTCCTTCAGCCACAGGGTCTTGATGCTAAGAACTACAGTTGACAAAGCCCTGTAATAGATAAATATTGAGGAGTTAATGCACATGACCGAATAACCTGATCTTGTCGCTTCCAGGGTTGGGTCGCCTGAGGAGATGACGCAAGAAGTGCAGCAGACCGTGCCACAGGTGACCGTCATACCTGGAGTTGATTCGCTCATCGGTGACCTTCTTGACATGGACATAAATCCGCCAATTACTCAGCAGTTCCAGCCTTCCATGGCTCAACCACTTGGTGGAGCTGGAGTGATGGATCTGCTTGGAGAAGGACTTGATAGTCTGGTAACAGCTCTCTCTCTCAGCTTTTATTGTCTTGTAGTGTTGATTTGAATACTGTATATAAGTAAAGTGTGTTCCATATCTCGCAAGTGAGATGTAGTTAGGTGCTCATCTCCTTTTCTAGGCCTTTGAGCGGGCAGTGGACAAATCCCAAGGTCTTGGACATGGGGCCAGTGTATCGCAGGACTTAGTGTTTACTTCCCAACTTATGCCGGTACCAAATTATACTGCTTGGTGACAGGGTCACTGTCTGCGCAAACAGCTTGCCCAGGGTCATTACACGGAGTTGAACCCGTGACCGCATGATCATTGACCAAACACATTACCAATAGACAACCATGCTGCACTGAATCCTGTATAAATTCAAGAAATTTTGAGAGACCAGACTGGGAGTTCGCCTTATACGAGATGATGATGATGATGAGTTTTCTGCCCGAAGACAGGTCCATTGGCCTTATGCCACCCGGGGACGAGATGTGTGAGGTGGTTTCCCGTTGCCTTCCTCACAGACAATTGTGGGTGAGCAACTTGTCCAAGGTCGCTACGCAGTGGCTTAAGGCAGATTCGAACCCGTGACCCTCTGGTTACGAGGCAACGACCATACCACTACACCACCGCGTCCCTTATACGAGAGTCGAGCCAAAATCACACGACACATCCTTAGGAGATGTAGCAAAATATTTTTTCAATCTGCCTTATACAAAATACGGTTTAAGAAGCTTCAGAAATGCTGTGTCAATGTTTGGTACAGTCGGTTGCGTTAATTTTCCCAGACAGTCATTCAGACTTTTCAGTTGTCGCTTCAATCTGTGGACTTGCCCATGAAGGACCTTGCCTGATCAAATGAGGCAGAATTGCTTGGGGATGTTCTGAAAAGTCTTTTAGACTTATTTGTTTAAATCCCCCACCAACTTCTGAGCACTTCTAATGGGGAGCTTGGTAGTTTTTACTCACCTCCTTAAGGCTGGCATTAACCCTTGTTTCCCAAGACCCATATGCTAAAGGATCAGGGCTTTATGTAACTCCTTTTAGAGAAACTTTAGGAATGAACGCAGCATCAGTTCATACCTGGATCAGCGACCTGATAAAAATCCTGCAGTAATACATGTAGTTGTTTACACTGTAAGTCTGATTATGAGAAAGCCTGCAAAGGTGCAAAATTATGATAACAGAATTAATTTGTGATTTGTTTGTGAATTGACTGTTTTTATACACAGCTTGGTGGCCCCCAGCAGGGTGGATTTGAATATCTTGGAACATCGAGTAACCTAGGAGGTCTTAGTGATATCTTTGGCTTTGCCCAGTCTTCGGTTTACGTCCCACCGCAAGAGGTAAGCTGGGACTGACTGAAATAATGCATATTAAGTATGGTTGTCATTAGCTTGTACAATGAAATACCGTATATACTCGCGTATAAGTCGAGAAATTTTAGACTATTTCAGGTTGACGAAAAAGCTCTTCGACTTATACGCGCGACGCTAAATAGACAGATGATTTTCGGACCGATTTTCGGACTGAAATTTAAACAATGCAAAAAGCGGACCTAAAATTACGTTTGTTTCAGTTGTCTGCTTTTTACATCATTTTTCAAGAGAAATGACATTTTATATGCTTTCTGAATAAATATTGGTCAAAACGAAATATACTTCACTTATAATAATGTTATTGTATATATCATGCGTCAAAAGCGAATTCCTTTATTATCGCCTGCTGAGACCTCCGCCCGAAGAAATGAAATATTATCAAGGTATGCATACCTTATTCCTAATCGTTACATCACGATTTCTATAGTGCCAAAAGCCATGAAACCAACTTCAGCACTGGCTTAGTCTCATAATCGGAGTACGGAAACAAATAACCTACCGGGTAACATCAGAGTGCGAAATTCCAGTACAAATCAAAGTATTATGTGGCTAAAATTCGCTCCGTCCTTAGAAGTTGTTCATAACGAACTTTTAAATGAATGCAATGCAGTCTATTGCGTATAGAGCAAACTCGATTTTGAACTCCTTGATAAACAACGTGAATAGTGTGTAATGTCTCGCAACCAATACACAACCATAATCGTCTTCAGTGCCCTAAAAAGCAAAGTCGTTGGAACCAGCGTTTCCAAAAGCGATTAGTAAACATCATAATTGACAGGCTGGTAAGTCAGGCAGATTACGGAACCCCGATGCACATCAAAGTACCGGTATGAGTCGGTCAACATGGCTGAAATTCGCACCCAGTCCTTAGAAGTTGGTCACAAAGAACCTCTAAATAAACACAACCTACGGTCTATAGATTTTGCTATTAAAGCGTCGGGTTTCGCGTATATTTTATAAGATGAAGGATAATGCGCTAGGTGCAGTCAAAATGTATGTCCTGGGTATAGTGCTTGCGCACTATGCTGCGGTGCGCATTATATGTGGATCAAAGTAAAAATCAGGCAAAATAATGCTATTGCGCGTTATACACAAGTGCGCATAATAACCCGGAAAATACGGTACATCAAAGAAAGAACGAAAAATCAAAGGCTTTTGCTTCTTTAGAAGTAAAGGTATATAAAGCAATCCAGATTTAACATGAATCATAATTCCGTATTTCGAAGACTATAGAGCTACGTAGTTTACAAATTGAATAATAGTTTTCCTGCTAAAATTTTTATTGCATTTATATTCAATACCGTTAATAAAAAATCGACTTATACGCGGGTCTTGAATTTTGTACTAAATTTTCGGTCTAAAATCCGACTTCGACTTATACGCGGACGGACTAATACGCGGGTATATACGGTACATTGTCATTATCGTTATATGCTTCACTAGCATGTATGCTGATTCTGGAAGAATGAATTTTTGCTTTCTTGAACATTTAAATCTATTTAACAAATCTTGAAAATTTGAATTTATTGCATAAATCTGAGTTCATTTTGGTAGGGTGGCTGGTTCTGATTGTGTAAGGTGCTACACTAGTCTAGTGGTTAACATGCTGAATTGACAACCTAGACTTTGGGATTTAAATCCTTTGCCAGGGCAGCAATTTGTTTTGAGATTTCGGCTCAACATGTGCCCCAACGAACTTACTGTAATAACTGCACTGACCCTACAATATCAGTGGGAAGATGAAACAGCGAAGAAGAGGCTGGTCACCCACCCTCGTATGCAGTTTTGTGAGGCACAGCAGCCAGTTGGATCAAGTGCTCAGCTTGTAACGCAGAGAGTACGGGTTTGAGCCTACTCTGAGAGAGTTACTGTGAAGGGACATGGAGCAAGTCCTTCACTAACAGTTGCTCAGTGCTATTGACTGATGCTTAGTCATTGGAGAGTGGTGCTTAATAAGTTTAGAAATAATAAGTAATAATTCTTTGAGGCTAAGTAAATTGAATCAATTAACACTTCATGCTCATAGCTGCCTCTCGGGCTAGCTTAAGGGAACTGCTGTTCTTCCTCTCATTTTCTTATGATTGCCAAAATAATTGACCTTATATATTTAGGGTTTTATCAGTAATTGGTGGTGGTAGTCTCCAGTGTTTAACAACATCCTATAGGTGCAAGAGCCATTGATGTTGACTTTACCTGATATTAAGTTTTTTCTAACCCTGTAACTTTGGATAATAATTGATGAATTAATTATCTGATACTTGATTTGATTTATGATGGAGTGTTATTTTAAGCTTAATTTGCTTTTGTTACTGAAAAATTTTTCATTCATTGTTTGAGGGTAGATGTCATCAGTGGTTGCTGACTATGATTTCTTATTTTATTGTTTTCGACTATTATTAATTGATACCATGTTTGACCGTCTGCTGCCAAATGAATTTAACTTGTTCAATTTTGAAATCTTGTTTATTTAAGAAATTTGGCTGATTTTTATTGACTTAAATTTTAATTGACTGGTGCCAGACATGGTTGCCTGCTGCCAAAGGAAAGGGTCTTGAAATTTCTGGAACATTCTCTCGAAAATCCAACCAAATTTTCATGGAACTAACACTCACAAATCGTGCTCTGCAGGCAATGATGGGGTTCGCCATTCAGTTCAACAAGAACAGGTAATGTGCGTGCGTGTGTGTGTGTGCTTTTGATGATGGTCTAATCTATATGGTGGCTCACGGCACTTTTTAGGGTTATAAATTATTTAATCTATATGGTAACCCGCTGCAATTATAGACATAAGTGGAGTGAATTAATAGAAACACTATCAGTGTCACGGTGTGAAAGCTTTTTGTGAAAGTATTTGTGTATGAAGTCGGTTATGAAAACTGGTTAACTGATGTTTAAAATGGTTCAGTAAGTTATTTTACAACTGCTGACCTAATGTTGCCTATTTAAATTGCCAGTATTTCTTTGTTTAAGTCTGCTTCTGAGTTTTGTGAATTGCTTCTAAAGGATAAAATATTCATTACAGTTTGATAGCCTGAGTTTGTTTCTACATAAATAAATTCTTATGTTCTTCCAGTTTGTGTTGACAGACAAACTGAAGAATTTACTATGTGGAAACAAAGTCTGGTTAGCAAGTAAATACTAGGGCATTGTAACTGTTATCTCAATATTTTACTGTAACTTATAAACTGCTAAACAGGCATGTGGGACATAACCGAGAGATTATGTCACTTAAATCATTTCTTTTACCTTAGTTTACCATTTTGACCAGTGAAAAATCCGGATACTACTATGCAGAAATATTTTACCAGTAAATTTACATTAATATTTAGGAGTTGTGTTTCAAAAAGAACTAAAAACTTCATTAGTTTGGTCTTGAATAAAACAGTATAGTTCATTCTTAGTACATTCATTGGTTCATTTACTGACTTTCCTGTTCACTTCTTTCTTATTTGTTGCAATTTGTTCCTTGCAGCTTCGGACTGGTTCCAAGCCAGCCACTGAATGTGGCGGCACCACTGATGCCGAACCAGAGCATCAACGTTTCCCTGCCTCTGGCTCCAAACAGTGGTCCAGTTCAGCGAATGAATCCACTCACCAACCTGCAGGTACATGGTCGCTTGCCACCCTTTCTCTGACCGTTAAACAATTAATGCCTTATATATATTTTGCACCATTGCTCAAAATTTTCAGAGAGAATATGGAAAAAATTAGAAATCTAAGGTGACCCTGAATGACCAGACTTCTCCTTTGGATTATGCTTTTTGACTGGTCTCACTTGAATTTATGCTGCAGAAGTCATTAGAATAGAATAGATTAAATTAAATTCAACGGTCATTGTGTTTGGTTCATTACTTTGCATTGTTATGTTATGTTGCATTGTTACCAAGTTTTGCAAGAAATTGAGTCGTGTTTTCTTGCTGTCAAAGTATTCACTGATTATGTGCTTGTTTGAACAGTTCTCTTCAGAATTCATCATGGTGTCATGCTGTTGAAGGCACTAATAGTTTTTGCCTTTATATCATACTTTGCCTCTTCTTTTGGTCTTTGATGTGGCTGTTTGGCTCTTTTTATTTGTTTTTAGGTGATTGTTTTGTATTAAGAGGTGAGTGTCAATCAAGAAGTCTTGGGTTCAAATTCCCCAGGGCTGAAATTTGTTTCAAGATTTCAGCTCCACTTGTACTCCCTAGCCAACTCGGCTATAATGAGTACACTGACCGTACACTGTTAGTGGGAAGATCAGGTGGCGAGGGAAAGGGTTGGGTACCCACAGTTGTATGCTGAGGGTAAGAAAAACGAAGTTGCTAACGCTCATACCCTTGCTGCCTCAGGGCTAGCCTAAAGGACTGTTCTTCTTATTTGTATTACAGGAGATTCATCTATTTGCCTTTACACATTAACAATGAATTATGCATTTCTTTTTTCCAAGTAAAACAGACTTAAAGTCCTACCCTCTACCTGTCTGTCTTTCACTGCCATCTGTATATCTTTCGATCGGTGCTTGCCTTTCACTGTTTGTCCATCTGTTGGTTTTGTGTTTTATAGGTGGCAGTCAAGAACAATGTGGATGTCTTCTACTTCAGCTGTGCTGTTCCAATGCACGTTCTGTTTGCGGAGGATGGAGAGATGGAGAAACGAACATTCCTCGCCACTTGGCTGGACATTCCTGTTCAGAATGAAGTCCAGTACGAGATCAACGATGTTCAGCACAATGCCGGTCAGTTGTTGTTACACATGCACTTTCCATTTCCACCTCAGTGTCGTCCAAAATGCCATGGAAACGTTTTATATCTTGTCCTGAGGGTCTTAGGAAGTGGGATGTGGTGGTCTAGTGGTATGGTCTGTGCCTTGTAACCGGAGGGTTGCGGGTTTGAATCTGCGTCAAGCCACTGCGTAGCGACCTAGGACAGGTTGCTCACTCGCAATTGTCTGTGAGGAAGGCAACAGGAAACCACCTCACTCATCTCATCCTTGGGTGGCATAAAGCCTATGGACCTGCTTTTGGGCAGAGAACTCATCATCATCAGGGTCTTAGAGTCGTTTTTCAGTGTGTCTGTCTTTCATTTTTGCATCTTTGGTTCAAATCCTGGTCTGTTTGAGTTTTGGACAGCTAGTTGAGTTTTGGAACATCCATGGAAAGGCTGTTGTAATGTCCAGTAGTCAACCAGTCAATAAATAAATTCAAACATATATAGGCAACAAACACAGTTCATATATATTTCAAACATGAAGTTCACTGCTGACTCGGGTGTGTTTTAGTTACAGTAAATGGCAGAGTATGTACTAGTTAAGCTTCCATGTGGTCATTTGGCACTCAGTGCTTGTGCTTAGCAGTGTATGATCGTGTCTTGTGGTGCTTTGTGAACCGTAGACACAGTATCACAGAAGCTTCGCAACAACAACATCTTCACAGTCGCCAAGCGGAACGTTGAGGGCCAGTTTATGCTTTACCAGTCACTGAAACTGACCAATGGCATCTGGGTTCTAGCTGAACTCAAGATTCAGCCAGGCAACCCCAACTTTACAGTAAGCACCTTATGTAGCGCTAAACGGTTTCAGTAGCCCATTGTTAGATGCGAATTTTTTATTTGTGCATTTGTAAAAGTTTCTATCGTCGTCATAATCTCTGCCTTCGTTTTCTTCCTTGCTGCCTTGTTTCTTTATTTATGGCACTTGTGCCGTTATGCAAGTTTCACTGTAGCAGAGTCGCGCTTGACTCGCATTATTGCAACAATTTGGTATGTTGGAGCCCTGACAAGTAAAACATTTGAATATGATGGTTTTACAGTTAATTGGTTCAGCATTAAGTGCAGCCACTGTGGAAGTTGTAGAGAATAGACATGTTAGATTAATTAACATCATGTGTGTTGTTGCCTTTGCCTCTGTCATCCTCCATCAGATTTTTCCTCTTCAACAATCTGTTGATCCCCTCTTTTTTATATAGAAACATTGGACTTCTTCCGTTTTATCTTCTTCCCTCGCTTTGTGCTTTTCTTAACATCTCTGCTTTGCTATGATGCTTTCATCACCTTACTCTGCATTCCTTATGATGCATTTATTGTATTTATTTGTCTTCCTTGTAACACACATTTATAAACTTTCTTTGCTTTATTTACTCTTTCCTTCAAAGAAAAGTATATTTCACCAGCTGTCAAAATTTAAGCCTCAATTCTGTGGCTCTGTCCTCAACTATTGTTTTGCCTTTCTTTCTCAACTCGTATTATTGTCCAGTGTCCTGTCATCCTTTGTGTCCTGTCATCCTTGTCTGTGTTTTGTCAGCTTCATCCTCTTTCCAATTTATTGCTCTCTGTTATTGCCTTCTTTCTGTTGCAGCTATCTCTGAAGTCACGTGCCAACGATGTCTACCCAGGAGTCTTCAGTTTTTATGAAACCATCCTCCATCTGTGAACTCAGTGACCTGTTACCGATGTGTCACCTTTGACCTCTGACCAATTGTGGAGAATTGAAATGTTGTTCTGCAGTCACAATATACTAACTTGGAAAGACTGTCATTAACCCTGGCATACTACATTAGAATTGGATGCCACTTATGTCTGCTGACAAGACAGAGAACTCGTATAAATTTGGTGTTTTCTGTAGGACTTTAAAGCAATCAGATTTCAGTTGTTTTTATAAAATGTATCATTATATCTTTAGGTATTTGATAGAAAAGAATATTTAGTTGCTTAGTTATGCTATGGGCGGAGGCTGAATGATTGATCAGAATTAATGCCGGAAGACAGAATTAATTATTATACATGCATATTCTCTTACTTTGTCAAGCCTTGAGCTTTAGCTGCTCTACTTTAGATTTATGGATGATGTCCCCATCGCTGTCCTGTTATAGCGAGGTCCTGTTTTAATGAGTTAATTCTTTTAGGTGACAATTTTGGGATCCACGTCCCTGACTGTTCTGTAGCGGAATTCGTGTTATAATGAAGCATGTTATGTCTCTGGTGTATTGTACATCAGATTTAAAAAATCAGATTATTTGTTGATTGATGTCTGGGCTATGCAAATCAGTGCTGGTCCGTTAACTACTACTGATCAAAACCACTTCTGTAGGCCACTTAATAACTACGCATTAATGTCTGTAGATGCTTTTGCGTTATTAATGTCTACAGTTAGTAGATATTGCTTTTCTACAATTCAGCCCTTGCTACATTTTTGTAGTGTCAGTTCATGGCAGCACTTGTGCCATTATGCAAGTTTCATTGTAGCAGAGTTGCACGTGACTCACTATATAGCAACAGTTTGGTATGTTGGAACCCTGACAGGTGAAACATTTGAATGTGATTATTTTTCAGTTAATTGGTTCAGCATTAAGTGCAGCCACTGTAGAAGTTGTAGAGAATAGACATGTTAGATTAAGTAACATTGCTTGTGATGTTGCCCCTGTGTCTGTTTGATGTTCGGCAATTTCTGTTGTTTGTGGTCGTTGATATGGGCCGAGATAGCAACCACTGGAAGTTAGAATCTGGTAATGTCTCCTGTTTCACATGTGATGCATATATTATAAGTATCTTGAATATATACAGGTTATCTTGCACCTTCTCAACGGCTTCTGTTATTTCTGCATTTATTTTTTTCATTTATGATACGACCATGCCTCGCCTTCTTGGTTCATTAAATATGTGCTTTTACTGTCTGATTCGCTTGGTTGATTTTTATATTTATGTCCCAGTTCTAAAAATATCTTCCACTTATTTCTATGCAGAATTATATTATCCTGGCCTAAATGATGCAAAGTTAAAAAAATATACATGTAATGTGTATGCTAGGCTGAGAGCTGTCTAGACAACAGTTGGCCGACTCGCCCACTGATCTCTGATGCCAGTTCGTTGGCATCCTGGTGTTGGCTTCCACTGTCTGCTCTATTGTCTTGGGTTAAGAACTTAACGCCTTTGGCACTTGCTATCCCATAATTTTCAACCAAGTAATGGACCCCAGTTAAAAAAGTTGCTTACGGCGCTGCATTATTCTTTGTAGCCAGTCTTGTCTGCCTTCTGATTGGATTCCACCTGATCTGTCGGATTACTGAAACGGACTATCTCACCTCAAAGCGACGACCATTGATCGACACCTCGTGTTTTAAAATAGCGGCGCTATAGAAGACTACGACTAGCTGAAGTTCAAGTAGAATGGTGTGTCCAGGCTTGAACATGGCATCCCTAATCAGATTTTTGAATGTGTACACGATGTCCAGATATATATTTTCTTCGAGCATAAGTTCTTGCCGCAGGGACCGCATCGATTTAAAGAAAAATTGCTATTAGGCGTATTATTTATTTAGTACAAACTCGGGGTAGAAATGATTCCCAAGATTAAAAAAGGCCAACGGACAAGCAATAACACCAAGCTATTATTTACTAGCCTGTCTGGAACGAGCGAGAGTTTGGGGTTTCCCACAGCAATACGTTGCATATTTATCCGATGTGACTGCAGAAACCGAAAGGACAAATCAACTCCGCTGCAGTGATAGGCCTACAACTGCGCGATGTAGTAATTTGAGGCGAACTTCGCTCACTCCCAACCCGTACACGCGTGCTTGATTGCAAGCGCACGCGCGCGCGGTAATAGCACACATTTCTAACCTGGTGGTGAATAATAATTTTCAGCAACCAGATCGTGGAGGTGTAGGTGAATAATTTGTTTAGCAACAATTTTCCAAACTCAGGCCTATTACGGTAAAGTAATCGTTCGCATTTAAACACAACCAATTATCTTTAGAGGTTGTAATCACCAGAAGTTGTACAGGTGGACAATGCCGTAGGCGTCAGTTTCATCTGACTGTCGGGATTCGAACACCGGCTGCAGAGGCGAAAGAATGGCGCCTAACCGAACACCACAATGCAGAAATAATGTATGTTTCAACATATTAGGCCTATAGACAGACCAAAAGGGCACAGACAGACATAAACTAGTTTTACAGGTGGTCTTTGAATTTCAGTTCTATTATCGTTTTGCTAAAAACACTTCTTACTTGTGAGAAGTAGCCTACAGCCGATAGGCCTTCACTGTATGTATGGCTGAGCGCAACAAGTATAGGTAAGAATATTATTGAGTGGCCTGTGTTGGCCCGTATCGCTTTGCGAGGCATAAGCGTGGACTAGGCACATTAAGTGCTCGTGTGTATGTGGGCTTAAACAGTGTATACAGTCTACAGGAAGAGTGTGTGTAGGCCTGCTTTGACAGTTATCCTATGTCGACAAAAGGGAAAATGAAGTGAAAATGTGTATAAAGCTGGATAAGAAGTCATGCCTTTCAACAAAGATTTCGACGGAATGTCTTCTACGGCGTTCTTAGGACTAAGAACTCCGTTTGAAGGACTATAGTCCAATCGACAACGCATTCATATCAACGCGTGGGTAAGTCGGACGAGCTTTCGTACTTCAGAGTCTACAGGTCAATCAGTTTACCTGTCTGCCTTATGCTTGGCCCAACGAGGCAACAGAAGGAGTGCTCGTGTGAGGTCGTAGAGTGCCCAGATAGCACGCGCTTAGCTCGATAAGTCTATCGCCTAAAGGATTTTGTGGAGGCGCTTAGGATTGCATTAAATGTAAATGTACACGGTTTTATATAGCGACCGTACGGCCGGGACTGCTCATTTTTCAATGAGTTGATCGGGTGAGACCCTTGAATGGCATTAGGTAATAGGCTTTATAGATAGGTATGATAGCCTTTATTGCCTATGGGGTTGTCTCCAACGAGAATTCAAATCCTCTTGAGGAGTAACCCCAAAAGCATCGTCATATGCCTAAGGCATATGATGCCCATATGAAAATATTCCTATATGGACTTCATATGTCCTACCCAGTGGGACCATATATAGGACACTTGAAGCCAATATGGGAGTATTGTCATATGGGATTCATATGTCTTGCATACGACGTTATTGTTATGGTATCTTTTTCGTCATTGTTTCAATCTTCATCTCTGCGTGTCTTGATTTAGATAGTGTTTTATTCCAGTGCTTCTTTAGTAGTAGTAGTAGTAGTAGTAGTAGTAGTAGTAGTAGTAGTAGTAGTAGTAGTAGTAGTAGTAGTAGTAGTAGTAGTGGTGGTGGTGGTGGTGGTGGTGGTAGTAGTAGTAGTGGTAGTGGTAGTAGTAGTAGTAACAGCAGCACCTGCACATCGGTAATATATACGGGGTAAGGATACTTTCAGTGTTTAAAACATCTTATGGCTGTCTGGGCTGTTGACGTCGGCGGTGTTATACATGTAAGTGATTTTTCATAACTCTAGATTGCGGTCTGTCTATATCTATAGGCCTAAAGACTGTATAATACGTTTTGAATACATTATTTGTTCTAATACAATATTAAAACTTAATTCACACACAGGCAATCGTTCATGTTGTGCATATGCACTTGTATAGCGATATGCATATGTCCAGCAGCTATTTTTCAGTGGGACAAAAGATTCATTTGACTTTGGCCCTTATCATTAACCAGCAGGTTCCTGTTTGCGAGGTGGGGCCCAGATGCTGGTGGCCCATCCACCCTTATATATATATGGAACACATCGTCTGTCGCAGTTAGACAAATGCAGGGTGCCTTGCGGATGCCCTCATGGGGAGCGCGTGCGTCTGTCAGGCGGGAAGCAGATGAACGAACATACCAGTATGGCTATTAAAGGAAATAATTATCGTCATTTTAATCACTACCTTTCGACAATGATTAATCCTTGTGTCCTCACTTGAGTAATTAATTCAATACCGTGTCTTCCCTCATCATAATTTCGAAGTATTTCCTTTCCCATTATCAGCTTCCCTAACTGCTCCACGCAGTGACGGTTCCAGGATTGTTGAGTACGGGGGCAAGAGCATTTTCAGAAGGGCGGCATATTCTGTCTGAGGGGCGCCGGCGTATAACCAAGAGGGGCGCAGGGGGTGAACCGTCCACATGCCTATAGCTAAATCCGCCACTGGCTCCACGCGCCTATTTTATCCATCCACCTATCTTTCTTCACTCTCTATTTTCATTCTTCTAAATCCTGTTTCTAATTCTGGTTCTTCTTTATCGTTTTTTCCAGCTCTTTCTATTCCTCTTCAGCTTCCATCTTTCTTTTCCTCGTCCAACTGTCACAGCGTCTTCCACACTTCTGTTCTTCCTCTTTCTACACTACCACTACTTCTGATCTGCCTAAGGAGGCCTCACAAACTGTCTTCGTCCTAATTCATGCACTTCTCATTAAACTAAGGAAAACACCTTCAGTTTCAAAACTTCCGTTTAGCGATTTTCCTTCCTCAACCAAAAATTACACCGGTCATCATCATTTATAGCTCGAAGCGAGTAAACATGATGTGAAGCAGTGAGGGACCCTTTCCCCGTTCTTGATTTTAGTTGCACGCTCGGGCGGACGTGACTGCAATAAAGGGCATAGGGGTATAGAGGCCGACCAACCCACCCACCAACTGACCAGGGCATAGGTGGCTGCGATTACCTAGTAATTGCAACAGAACACTGTAACATATGATTCTTAAGCATCTCTAAGAGCATTGAACATGAAGACTTCATATTTTCAACCTGAATCTCATGAAAACTATGGACATAGAATAGAATTATAGGCCTATTCTGTCACAACCGCATCAAATGAATGTCACTTGTAGATATAGGTTCAGGTTGAAAATATGAAATCATCATGTCAGTTTTGAAACTTGCATACATATAGCCTCTAAAAATTTATATTAACAAGGTTATTGTTATTTGTCAGAATATAGTAATATTAATATTACTATACGACAATTTAATAATAATAATAATATACAATAATAATGATGATGATGATGATGGTGGTGGTGGTGGTGCTGCTGCTGCTGATGATGATGATGATGATGATGATGATGATGATGATGATGATGATGATGATGATTGATGAGTTCTCTGCCCGAAGGCTGGTCCATTGGCTTTATGCCATCCGGGATGACATGAGTGAGGTGATTTCCGTTGCCAGACCCTTTCCCCGTTCTTGATTTTAGTTGCATGTCCTGGCGGACGTCTTCAATTTCAAAACTTCAGCGATTTTCCTTCCTCGACCAAAAATAGCCTTCTACCACCTACGAGGAGGGATTGCGTTGAACGATGATACCCATGTGTATTGGGGACTTTCTCGCCAGTCGTCGATTGTCATCTCAGACGCAATTTGATCCATGAACTGTTGAAAATTATTAACTCTGAATGAAAGTCCATCGGTTGAGTACTTCCTCAGTTTGTCTCTTCCGCAGTTTCGCAAGCGCCTGAAGTCTATTATTTGCCAGTGGTCTCACTGGTTCGGGTCGGGAGCGCTTCTGATGAGTCTTTTCTTCAAGTGGCGCTTTATAAATGTCAGATTACAATTGCAATTACAATGGCCAGTTAGAGGAGACGCTTCTAGTTATCGCAGCATTATTTGCTTAATGACGAACGGTTTATTCTCCGAGCGTCATTCAGGCAAGAGTAGGCGGCGGTACTTAAAGGGTGCAATATCAACTGTCTGAATAACTAAGGGTCTTGATATATGATATGTGGCCTATAATAAAATAAATAGTAACCAGTTTCTTCCTCAATCTTATTTCTTTAGCGATAGTAATCCTCCTGTCAGGTCTTGCCTGCTTATGTAGGTTACATATTCAGTAAATAGAAGCGAAAGTTATTCAAAGCACAATCCTTACAAAGTGAAGCTCTGAATGAATCATTAGACTGCTCATGCTTTCTTAGACTGTACAATCCCACCTGGATAGCTATGGTACGGAAGCTCATAGGGGACATGCGATTATTTTTATTTTTCTAGTGCGTACTATATACTGTCTAGATACTAGTAGATAAATAAAAATGATCGCATGTCCTGCCATTGTATGGTAATTCTGGATCAATTAAATGCTAAAAAGTTCCGGCCCCACATAAGAAAAAGCATGTTTAATAAGAAAAAATTAAGCGGGTCCTGACAACTTGTAATTTTAATGACTATGATAATTTTTAGCCGATCGCATGGACTCTAGCCGAAGACATATCTGTCAAAGCACCTATTAACTTTCAGTGGTTAAGTTGTACGAGTTATATTATACTATCAGGAACATTTCACTGCGTATAGGTTACACACAGGTTTACTGTTTCACTTAACTCTGCTCAACAAACATCTTCAAACAACTTTTAAACGGACTTGCTTAGATCAGTGAGATGATAACGCATGCAACAATTTTTTTAAAGTTAGTACTTAAAAGGCACTATATTAAGTGCCTTAATACATAACATATTTACATGCATAGTAATAGTGAACGTAATAGTAACATTGGTAGTGGAATGTTGATAATAGTAGTTTGGAAGTAACAGTAATGTTGTTAGTATTATTAGTGGAAGGTGGGGGTTGTAACAGTTGTGAAAGTAATAGTAATATTAGGCTAGTATTAGTAGTAGAAGAATGGAAGTAGAAGTAGTAGTAGTAGTAGTAGTAGTAGTAGTAGTAGTAGTAGTAGTAGTAGTAGTAGTAGTAGTAGTAGTGGTAGTGGTAGTGGTAGTAGTATGGTAGTAGTAGTAGTAGTAGTAGTAGTAGTAGTGGTAGTGGTAGTAGTATGGTAGTAGTAGTAGTAGTAGTAGTAGTAGTAGTAGTAGTAGTAGTAGTAGTAGTAGTAGTAGTAGTGGTAGTGGTAGTAGTATGGTAGTAGTAGTAGTAGTAGTAGTAGTAGTAGTAGTGGTAGTGGTAGTAGTATGGTAGTAGTAGTAGTAGTGGTAGTAGTAGTAGTAGTAGCAGCAGTAGATGTAGGATTTATAGTAGGGGCAGTCGTAATAGTAACAGTAGGAGTAATAGTATAGTAACAGCAATGTCAACGGTAATAATGGTTGTGTAAATTTGCAAACGTTTATGCAAATCACGTCAGCAAAGAGTAACAAGTGCATTCGGCCGACTCACACACGCACACACACACATTTTCTCCCACACATGCATGCACAGTCCCATATTTTGCTTCTATAATTTATTTGGATGCTTATAAAAGTGATATATTAGTAATAATGAGCAATGGAGGATTAATTAGGTCAGCTGTTGCGCTTTGCTAATGAGAATAATTACTAAGGTACTCGGAAACCAATACTTTCGCCAGATACAGCATCATGTCCTGTTTCGAGTTGGGAAGAGTCACGAGGTATAAGTGCGTAATTGTAATCTCAAGATTTCTATAGCGCCCAGCGAAAGCTAAGTCACAGGCGCTCAGTCAAAACAAAATCGATAGACAGAAAGGCTTCCGTTCCAGGTCAAGATCCAGGAATCAGGCAGACAGACAGTGGAACGGCTACGGTGGATGGTTTGAAATTGGAAAGTGCGTGGACAAGGCTGAGGCAAGTGTGGCGCAAACTCTCAAATTGATGAATAAAATGTCTTATTAAATTTATTAACATGCAAATTGTGTTATTGTAAAGATGGAAAACCTGAGCTTTCATAAACTCGCTTTAATTGCTACCTGATATGATTGTTTCATCAAAATTTGGCTCGGAGCAGAGGTACCTAAAAGTCCACTCGTCCCATCGCATGGGGCATAAATAATATGCCAGTCAAACATTATTATTGTAGAGCAATAATTAGAATGTCTGTCTGTCTGTCTGTCTGTCTGTCTGTCTGTCTGTCTGTCTGTCTGTCTGCAATGACGCGGCGCCAAGCTATCATGGGCTATTTGTCGCACACACAAACAGATATATATATATATATATCTCGATCTATGCTGGCCTTTTGTTTTATGATATGTGGTCGATGTTGGACGACTTGGACTACAGTTGTCGGTCTTTTCATGCGGTTTGAAGGCCGACATTCTTGCCTGTTAAATCTGTCTCAACGACTCTAGTTCACGTGTACGTTCTACTTAGACCGTATATTCGACACGAAATGACCAGGGAATCTAGTCAGTTATTGTTTCCAGGACCACCACTCTAGTCAATAATTCTTTCCAGGACCACCACTCTAGTCAGTTATTCCTTCCAGGACCACCACTCTAGTCAGTTATTCTTTCCAGGACCACCACTCTAGTCAGTTATTCTTTCCAGGAACACCACTCTAGTCAGTTATTCTTTCCAGGACCACCACTCTAGTCAGTTATTATTTCCAGGACCACCGCTCTAGTCAGTTATTCTTTCCAGGACCACCACTCTAGTCAGTTATTCTTTCCAGGACCACCACTTTAGTCAATTATTCCTTCCAGGACCACCACTCTAGTCAATTATTCTTTCCAGGACCACCGCTCTAGTCAGTTATTCTTTCCAGGACCACCACTGTAGTCAGTTATTCTTTCCAGGACCACCACTCTAGTCAGTTATTCTTTCCATGACCACCGCTCTAGTCAGTTATTCTTTCCAGGACCACCGCTCTAGTCAGTTATTCTTTCCAGGACCACCGCTCTAGTCAGTTATTCTTTCCAGGACCACCGCTCTAGTCAGTTATTCTTTCCAGGACCACCACTCTAGTCAGTTATTCTTTCCATGACCACCGCTCTAGTCAGTTATTCTTTCCAGGACCACCGCTCTAGTCAGTTATTCTTTCCAGGACCACCACTCTAGTCAGTTATTCTTTCCAGGACCACCGCTCTAGTCAGTTATTCTTTCCAGGACCACCACTCTAGTCAGTTATTCTTTCCAGGACCACAGCTCTAGTCAGTTATTCTTTCCAGGACCACCGCTCTAGTCAGTTATTCTTTCCAGGACCACCACTCTAGTCAGTTATTCTTTCCATGACCACCGCTCTAGTCAGTTATTCTTTCCATGACCACCGCTCTAGTCAGTTATTCTTTCCAGGACCACCACTCTAGTCAGTTATTCTTTCCAGGACCACCGCTCTAGTCAGTTATTTTTTCCAGGACCACCACTCTAGTCAGTTATTCTTTCCATGACCACCACTCTAGTCAGTTATTCTTTCCATGACCACCGCTCTAGTCAGTTATTCTTTCCAGGACCACCACTCTAGTCAGTTATTCTTTCCAGGACCACCGCTCTAGTCAGTTATTCTTTCCAGGACCACCGCTCTAGTCAGTTATTCTTTCCATGACCACCGCTCTAGTCAGTTATTCTTTCCAGGACCACCACTGTAGTCAGTTATTCTTTCCAGGACCACCGCTCTAGTCAGTTATTCTTTCCATGACCACCGCTCTAGTCAGTTATTCTTTCCAGGACCACCACTCTAGTCAGTTATTCTTTCCATGACCACCGCTCTAGTCAGTTATTCTTTCCAGGACCACCACTGTAGTCAGTTATTCTTTCCAGGACCACCGCTCTAGTCAGTTATTCTTTCCATGACCACCGCTCTAGTCAGTTATTCTTTCCAGGACCACCGCTCTAGTCAGTTATTCTTTCCAGGACCACCACTCTAGTCAGTTATTCTTTCCAGGACCACCGCTCTAGTCAGTTATTCTTTCCAGGACCACCGCTCTAGTCAGTTATTCTTTCCATGACCACCGCTCTAGTCAGTTATTCTTTCCATGACTACCGCTCTAGTCAGTTATTCTTTCCAGGACCACCACTCTAGTCAGTTATTCTTTCCATGACCACCGCTCTAGTCAGTTATTCTTTCCAGGACCACCACTGTAGTCAGTTATTCTTTCCAGGACCACCACTCTAGTCAGTTATTCTTTCCATGACCACCGCTCTAGTCAGTTATTCTTTCCAGGACCACCGCTCTAGTCAGTTATTCTTTCCAGGACCACCGCTCTAGTCAGTTATTCTTTCCAGGACCACCGCTCTAGTCAGTTATTCTTTCCAGGACCACCACTCTAGTCAGTTATTCTTTCCATGACCACCGCTCTAGTCAGTTATTCTTTCCAGGACCACCGCTCTAGTCAGTTATTCTTTCCAGGACCACCACTCTAGTCAGTTATTCTTTCCAGGACCACCGCTCTAGTCAGTTATTCTTTCCATGACCACCGCTCTAGTCAGTTATTCTTTCCAGGACCACCACTCTAGTCAGTTATTCTTTCCATGACCACCGCTCTAGTCAGTTATTCTTTCCAGGACCACCACTGTAGTCAGTTATTCTTTCCAGGACCACCGCTCTAGTCAGTTATTCTTTCCAGGACCACCGCTCTAGTCAGTTATTCTTTCCAGGACCACCGCTCTAGTCAGTTATTCTTTCCAGGACCACCACTGTAGTCAGTTATTCTTTCCAGGACCACCGCTCTAGTCAGTTATTCTTTCCAGGACCACCGCTCTAGTCAGTTATTCTTTCCATGACCACCGCTCTAGTCAGTTATTCTTTCCAGGACCACCGCTCTAGTCAGTTATTCTTTCCAGGACCACCACTCTAGTCAGTTATTCTTTCCATGACCACCGCTCTAGTCAGTTATTCTTTCCAGGACCACCACTGTAGTCAGTTATTCTTTCCAGGACCACCACTCTAGTCAGTTATTCTTTCCATGACCACCGCTCTAGTCAGTTATTCTTTCCAGGACCACCACTGTAGTCAGTTATTCTTTCCAGGACCACCGCTCTAGTCAGTTATTCTTTCCATGACCACCGCTCTAGTCAGTTATTCTTTCCAGGACCACCACTCTAGTCAGTTATTCTTTCCATGACCACCGCTCTAGTCAGTTATTCTTTCCAGGACCACCACTGTAGTCAGTTATTCTTTCCAGGACCACCGCTCTAGTCAGTTATTCTTTCCATGACCACCGCTCTAGTCAGTTATTCTTTCCAGGACCACCGCTCTAGTCAGTTATTCTTTCCAGGACCACCACTCTAGTCAGTTATTCTTTCCAGGACCACCGCTCTAGTCAGTTATTCTTTCCAGGACCACCACTCTAGTCAGTTATTCTTTCCATGACCACCGCTCTAGTCAGTTATTCTTTCCAGGACCACCACTGTAGTCAGTTATTCTTTCCAGGACCACCGCTCTAGTCAGTTATTCTTTCCAGGACCACCGCTCTAGTCAGTTATTCTTTCCAGGACCACCACTCTAGTCAGTTATTCTTTCCATGACCACCGCTCTAGTCAGTTATTCTTTCCAGGACCACCACTCTAGTCAGTTATTCTTTCCATGACCACCGCTCTAGTCAGTTATTCTTTCCAGGACCACCACTGTAGTCAGTTATTCTTTCCAGGACCACCGCTCTAGTCAGTTATTCTTTCCATGACCACCGCTCTAGTCAGTTATTCTTTCCAGGACCACCGCTCTAGTCAGTTATTCTTTCCAGGACCACCACTCTAGTCAGTTATTCTTTCCAGGACCACCGCTCTAGTCAGTTATTCTTTCCAGGACCACCGCTCTAGTCAGTTATTCTTTCCAGGACCATGTGGTGGACTTCGATTGTCTCGCTTGGAGTTGATCTGGGACGTCATCGACCGAAAATGCTTGAGAGCAAACTTTCCAGTGGATTTTCAGATCCCAACTAATTCCATTCCAATAAACATGTTTAGTTCCATTGAGTTTAAGCCTAACAAAGTTGCAGGACCAACAAAACTTGAACTCCGAAAAGCAAAATACTCTTGTTCCTGGACTGCGGCTCTGAAATCTATGTATGCGTCAGTCACGAGTTTTTCCAGAATTTGTGGTTTACGTCAGGTCGACGACCGTTCTTGGAAACCGATCACACAACAGTGAAATCTAAATTGTCATTATGTGATTACTGTGCACTCAGTTAGCAACTGAAAGCAAGTTTGAGTTAAAGGAAACAGAAACCGTGTATCTGCTAAATAATGTTACTTCTCTGTCACTGTCTCTGTCACCGTCTCGCCGTCTCGCTGTCTCTGTTTCTGCCTGTTTGTCTGTCTGTCTGTCTGGCCACGCGCTATAATCGAGAGCATCGCTCACGTAGTATTCTCGAAATATCCCTCTTGAAAAGTTAAGTCATGACTACATTAGTTGGACTGTAGTGTAGCCATGACAGAATTACTGTCATAGGGACATAGGGACACTAGTACTTATAGAAAGTATTCATGTCCTAATTGACTCTTGATTTCTGACACACCAGATAACATGGCGTATCAACATGTAGGTAGAATATTGTTGATCTTCGTGACAGCTTATGCAAACAACTTGGCATGCGTAATAAAAGCTTTAAACGATTAATAATAATCAACATGATGTCGCATATATACACAATCTGAATATGGCTGTTAAATTTGTGATGCAGGCATGTTGTCTGCATGCTATAACACGGCTATCTAAAAACTAACATCAACCAATTATCGTGCACGAAAGACTTGCTGGGCTGGTTAGCTGCATTGGTTCAAGCGTACATCAAGACGCCTAAGTGCTTGAGGATGCCGGTTCGCATACCGATCGTGGCTATTTTAAGATTTAATCTCGGGCTAGCACGGTCTGTACACGGGGACCTTAATTGGCGTGGCACCCATTAAAACGGGCAGAAAAATGAGCAGGGTCGCAGCCATGCAGTCGCTATAGAAAACGTGTTCATTTAGCCCCTCCCATGTACACTCACTTGCGTCAGATAAAATAGATATAGGAATGCTTGAACCCGGACGTCCGTTTTTCGAGAAGAGTACTGAATCAATCGTTCGCCGAGTCACAAGTCTGTATACTTGGAGGTACAATGTATAACGTCTTGTCCCGTCCACGGAAGTTTGGCTTTCTGTCTAGAGTGAAATAGAACTAAACCACTGGATAGTTTGAAGAAGCCCGAATGGAAATAACACTTGAATTGGTTTGTTTAGATTAAGCAACGGATTTATTAGCATTTGTTATAAAATCGACTTTATAATATTTGATTCAGATCATTTTAGATTTATAAGGTAATAATTATAGCGACTGTAAATATAAAATGTACACGTTTTTCTATAGCGACCGTATGGCCTCGACCCTGCTAATTTTTTCAATGAAATAATCGGGTGAGAATCCTTACCACAGCTTCCCGTTTGAATGGGCGCCACGCCAGTTAATATCCCCGTGCACGGACCGTGCTAGCCGAGATTCAAATCTCTGAAATAACTATCACCCGATCCGAGCATATATACCTTCTGAAATGAAACAGTGGTAAAGTGGTACTGTCATGCAGCTGAGCCCAGGATTTGACTCATGGCCAGTAACGACAGTTGAAGCTACCTTACAACTTTTGTACAAACGTTTCCGACACCTGTTGCATCGATCAAGAGAATCACGCGTTGATTACGGATCATATCAGACGTCGTCTTATTAACGTTCTTTACCTTATTTTAACTGATCACAGGTGATGCTGGCGTCCAAATCTTCGTCTGAAGGACTCCATCCGTTGTCATAGAAACCGAATGAAGACCTCCGTCGCTCTGTACTTCTGCAGTCGTTGTCTCTTCGCGGGAGCATGTCTGGTTGTCGCTTTTTCTGCGCTGGGAGAGAGCAGAGACTTCCTAAGTACGTGGTAAAATATTGTCGGGCTCCGAAGTGCTCTAATGTAATGTTAATTGAGATAAGTTGAAGGGAAGTCATATTAAGTGGCTTAAGATAGCTTCTCTTCAGCTTATCTAAAGTGCGTTTCTAGATCTAGGAGGAACGGCTTAGACCTGCAGATATCAAGAAGAATGGGTCAGTTCGTGAATAGGCCGGATGCTGCAGTTGACCTGAGGGAGCGAAAGACCAGCAGATTCCCACGGGCGTAAGATATAGCTATCATTTTCGCGGCTCAAAAACATGAACACGTTGTTCTATGATATACATACCCAATTGCCCAATTCTTTACCACTTCAGTTGGCTAAAATGTTTATGACATTATACGATATCTATATTCCACTTTTCTCATTAATACTAAATCGTTGTATAGCAAACATCACGATATTGAATTATAGTGTGATATGTTCTACTCTATAGATAATAAATAACCTGACCTTTCTACTGTACATGATTATTTATAACTCTAATCCTTAATAAACTACAATTTACTACAGAAACTCTAACTTACCCTACAACCTTCTTTTATTCCTCGGATTAATTCATGGACAACTGGCGAAAATTATGGGTTCGTATAACGCGCGCCATTGATGCTTTTAAATATAAGTATCAGTTTTAATAATACTCTAGTATAGTCTACTAAGTTTTATTATTCGTGCTTCTTTCACTATATATCTAATCTAATCTAAACATTTTTATAGCGCCTTTATAATAATGAATTAGGCATCAATTCTAAGGGACAGTCCGATGAAAATGGAAGTTTATTAGATAGATTAGAAAGTATTAGAAAGGCAGGCGTAGATTAAAAAGGGATCTTAACGCGGATAAACATGGTGAAATAAAACCGTGTTAGGTCGCGAAAGGAAAAGTGCCACATGAATCCATCCAGGCAGGCATTGTACCGATCTGCCGTTCTTTTTACGATCCCACGAACCGTTTTGCTCTATGTCTGTTCAGCTCTTCTCCCTGACAACCCGTCGGGACAAGTGGGCGAGGATATGCGCCTCAGTTGCACACTGACAAACAAGAGCCTACGCTGGCAGGATCTCATCTTCACGATGGCTTACTACAGCAAGCTAAAACACCATCGGATCCCTGCCACAGACGTCCGCAATTTAAGTGACTGGAGCGCTGAAGTGACCCTGCATAACCTCACCGACGATCACCACCTGGCGATCATCTTCTGTCGATATCCTGATCAGGATGTAGACTCTCAGATCATCACCGTTGGACGTAAGTCTTAACCGCAACCCATTCTCACAAAAGAATGTAATGCAAGTACTATGTAATCTAGTCGGATCCATTCCAATTTCCACGACGTAACGTTGATGAGTCATCGTGTTGTTGACTTGTTTGTGATTGGCTGACAGGTCTCTCGAGCTAAGGCGGAATTTTCCGTAACGTTATTGGGTTGTTGACTTGTTTGTTCACGCGCTGAGCACGAGCTTGCGGTTTTTGCTTGCGTCTATCTGACACGCAGCGATCAGTTTAATTGTATTTAGTATAGACCCAATTCAATAATAGTTTAACGAAGTCTATATCGCCGGTATTGAAGAATGATCAAAACAGGAAGTATAGCATTGCAGTCGAGCCTACCTTCCAGGAAGTTTACCCCATGGATGGCGTGAACGTATTAGTACACTGATTAGCCAGCATGTTTAAAGCTGTATGTCTTCTCTTGGCTTAACGCTATGTTACAAATCGGGTGTGTCGACAGTTCAAAGCCCGATCGGAGGTCGTAGTCAGATAGACGATAGATAGTGCAGTAAACTTATATAAACAGATGATAGTTGAACACTTAAATAGGCAAATAGACATACAGACGTGCAACGGACGGACCCAAACTGTCACGTTCACTGGGCCCATAGCTTGCCATTAGTGTGCCACTTATGGCAATTGGTGGCCGACTTGGCCCCAGTGTGGGCCAAACAATCGTGGCTGTCATGGGAGAAGTAGACTATTTATGGCAAGACCAAAACAGTGGGGTGCCAAGACTGAGACCAAGATATAATCTGTGGCGTAGCAAGACAGAGACCGAGACCAAGGCACAGGGCCCAAGATAGTCCTAGGCTGAAGCTTTTCGGCCTTACACCTAATATTTTATAAATACAAGATTCCCAAGCATAGTGTACGAAAAGGATACATTAAAGTCCACTATCGCTAAAAACTCTTTCTAGTAATGTTATTTAACCTACGTAAGAGAGGCACGTGGGTTTTAATCATCAAAATTATATATTCGTAGGCAGGGCCTATCAAAAGGGGAGCAGGGCCATTTGGTAAGGGGCCTTATCTTTATATGCTGTTTTCGTCTATAATAAAATAAGAAAGAAATGTTCTTATTCGAACCAAAGATTTTCTATTTATGATTCGGTAACTGGCAATAAATCTGTCAAATTCTTTTAATTTATTTTATTATTTACTATTAATTTTTATTTCTCCTTTTTTGTATTCTAATTCTCAACCACGATTTAATAGGCTTATAATGTACATGTTTCGAGATTGGGGTCTCGTATTTGCAGCGGCCCTGGCCTCTCTGAATCTCTTAAAGACCCTATTCTTAGGCCTACACTTTAAATAAATATAAAAATGACAAACTATAATGATACTTACGGTTGCTTCATTATTACTGCTTTCATTATTGTGTTTGTTTAACTATATTATTTTTGCTACAGTGAGGAATCATTTCATTGTAATTATAATAATACTAATTGTTATTGTTCTATTTGCAAAGCTGTTGTGTGTATTAGGCTATTCATCAACTGTGCTCATGTATTCAATAAGGATTACTTCATCGATTATTGTATTTATTTACTTCATCGATTATTTTATTTATTTACTTCATAGATTAATTAATTTATTTACTTCATCGATTATTGTATTTGTTTACTTCATCGATTATTGTATTTGCCCAGTTGTCGTGAACGCATGACATGTAATTGTTCCTCAAAGACCAATATAAAGTTTTTGAATTAGTAAAGCTCAATTTAAAAGCCTTCATTATTCTTAGGTCCGCCTGCCATTCCGAAAATTTACTATTACCGGTATCTAGACTGGAAAGAATTTGTGTTTCGATGGAAAATCACACCACCAACCAATGGATTCCAAACTAATTATATGGCTTGGTTCAAAAGCAGGTAAACTCACAATAAAATTAAAAACAAATATAACAGACCTAACATTGTTAATATTATTATTTGTTTTACGAGAGGTAAATGTAATCTCTCAGAAAAAATTACAAATTACGCTAGTACTACTACTACTACTACTACTACTACTACTACTACTACTACTACCACTACTACTATTATTATTATTATTATTATTATTATTATTATTATTATTATTATTATTCAGCAACACTAAAACTAGTGCTAATGTTATCACCCACTACGACTAGTTTCTTGGAAGTAATATGACATATGACCTAGATTGCAAAAGTGAAATAAAGATACGAATAGCGAGGGGAATAGCAGTGTTGAAAGCAATGGATAAAACTTGGAAGAGCAGAGCAATCAGCATGAAAACAAAACTGGAGGTATTAAAGACATGTGTATTTAGCACCATGATGTATGGATGTGAGACATGGGTCCTGACAAAAGACTCACGACGGAGAGTCTTGGCATTTGAGAGAAAATGTTACAGAAAAATCCTAAGGATCGGATGGACTCAGAAGATTAGGAATGAAGAGGTTTACGAAAGAGTGGCTATAACCGAGAATCTACTGCAGAAGGTTATTCAGCGAAAACTTGGATTGTTTGGACATATCTGTAGAATGAAGGATGACAGAAATATTAAGACTCTGATGTTTGGAATTATGGAAGGTACGAACAAGAGAGGCAGACCACATCGAGAGTGGGTGGATGACATTGAGGAGTGGTGTGGCGCGGACTTGCAGAGACTGGGACATGCGGCTCAAAACAGAATCGAGTGGAGACACATTGTGAAACGGGCATCGGACACCTACGGGCATTGAGCCCACGGTTGTTGATGATGATGATGACGACTAGTTTTAAAATATTACGACTAAGATTAACATTTACACCAACACTAAAAACACCAACACCTACAATAAAACACAAAAACTGTTAGAGCTGTTATGTTTCTTCAACGGTTCTCATCTAAGGTCAGAGCCGAATAAATCAGTTGTTTAGATTGGGAGTTTATTCTTGAAATAAAAGACGGCGTCACAGGTGACAGCTGGAGAAATCTCGTAGCCTCAACCTTAGACTCATAGATAATTAATCCTCGTCTATGCCTCAACTCAAAGCGGCAAGTACTACGACCTGCAATCTTTGGCGAATTTTCCCTTTCGTTAAAGCAACCGATTGGCTAAGTGTAATTTATCGAGCAGTCGGACTCTTATCTGTGGTAAAAATGTTGGCCCTCATTGCAGCCATAGTAGGCTACGTAGACCAAGACGTAATCGCATACAGATTTAATTGATCGAATGTGAAATTGACCTTTAAGAAGTGGTACGTGTTGTATATCAGGAGACGTGTTCCTCCCCTGAACATACTTTCTCGTATATTCGTGTGCGCAGTAGTATAGTTAGCATGCTGGACTTTCAACCCAGAAATCGAGGTTCTAATCCCGGTCAGAGCAGATATATGTTGCAAGATTTCTGCTGCCCTAGCGAACTCAACTATAATGAGTAGCCTACACTGACGGTACAGTATCGGTGTAAATATAAAGAAAGGTCAAAGAGAGGACCATGGTTATCGCCATCACATTCCGAGGCTAAGAAATGAAGTCACTAAAACTTCATCCCTGTGGCTGGCTCAAAGGGTTGGCTTAAGCGCCTGTACTTATTCTTCTGCTATTTGCTGCAGGTGGAAGTGGATTTTTTGAGAATCGTAGGATTCTAAGGACTTTCTTGGTGTCATTTTGGACTGATATTACTCCAAGATTGAGTTGTGGAACGACCTAACTGGAGTCTGAGCGAGGATGCGACAAATATTAGATAACACGAAAATCAAGTTTGGCAGCGGTGCAAGCAAAACTGTTATGAACAGAACTGTTATGAATTTCATAAACATATTCGCAGTCAAGAAGACTGATAAGGCGAGAAAGACTGATCTCAGCTAGCAAGCTCACGTTAGGCCAATGCTGACCAACGTTGGTTCAATGTTGTCCCAAAGTGGATGTGCTGGCTGGGTTGTTATCAGTAATATTAGCAGAAAGAAACAATGCAAGTAGGCAGACACAAACAGACCTAAGAGTAAGTGACAAAAGTAGGTCAGAAACATAAAGTAGCATAGAAGCAGTATAAGAAAAAACAAGATATGCCATGACTGTAGTAGTAGTAGTTCCAATGTTTAACGACATCTTATGGTATCAAAGGCCGTTGACGTCGCCCTCCTCTTTGATCCAGACTTGGGACTGACACTACCCGACTAAAAACAGTGGATAACTGTAAAAGGGGAGTCACAAACTTAAGCGTATACGGAGACATCAAGAAACATCGAAAGACAGAGACAGAAAAACAGACACAGACATTGAAGACTACCCTTCTCTGTCAGTAGCCCTTTGCCTGATGTACTTCAGCAATCCTCTCGTCGGCGCTTTTCTCAAAACCGTGTAACTTAGTCCTATTTGTGTCGATGGTTTTCGGTTTTCAGTTTTCGGTTTCACGATGACAAACTTGAGGCGTTCGTTATGCATGGCCTACCTCGATGACGAACGCCTCAACTGGCTTACTTCAGAGATTTGAATCTCGGGCTAGCACGGTCCGTAGACGGGGACCTTAAATGGTGCAGCGCCCATTCGAACGGGCAGCGGTAGTGAAGGATCTCACCCAATAAATTCATTGACAAATAAGCAGGGTCGAGGTCAAACGGTTGTTATAGAAAACGTCTACATTTATATTTTATGATAGTAATTAGATGTTGCAATTGATTCCAAGAGGGTTAACACGATCGTGTCGATTCTTCAAACGAAATTAACAGCCAGAAGGTTTTCGTGCAATCTGTTTTTTATTTGGCTGAACCAAAATTCAGATCTGCTTCTCGGATTCAGCACTAATATAAAAATAATTATATAAATAAAAATAAACTATTTAATAAACATAAATAAATATAGAGATTTTGCATTTATATTACTTTTTAAACCCTAAGATGTAATGCGCCCGAGAAAATAACCCATGCGCCATCTATCTAACCCTCCGTGACCTATGCATGCCAGATTTGTTGGCCTACGCTGCAGCTCCGGGACACCTAGTTGTGTTTATTAATTCCGAACACGGCAGCTTAGATGCCAGTGTTAGCCTATCGTAGTTTGACTAGTCTTGCCTTCCTCAACTTAGCATAGTGAATTAACCACAGTTATTAACAACGCATGATGTCGACTTCTTTAGCGGTCAGTTGGACTTCACGCCGTGCCAAGGCGTCAAATGTCATATGGATGAAAAGCCGAATTGCCCCTACCAGGTCGAGAACTCCTGTCATGTAACTGAAAGGTTCCTAAAGCCATCCATGTACGACGGCTACCTCCACTTCAAGGTGAACGCAACCAACATTGCTGGATCAGAAACAAGCGACATCGTCAGCGTCATCTACTACGAATACAGTGAGTCCAGCAGTAATCTAATCTAATCTAATCTGATCTATTCTAGTCTATGAAATTATGGCAATGCTCTAGGCATCAATCGATGGCACTCCAAAACAGACTCGCCATCCAGTCAATTTCAAGTGTCATTCCCATGAGACAGAAAGGTAGCCTTAGAAGGATAAGCAAGCAAAAACAAAAACTTGTGGAGTCGAGATGGAAATAATGGAAGCCCGTAGGGGACATGCGATTATTTTGACACTAGAGACTAAGCAGTGCGAACAGATTGTGAAAATTTACTCAAGAGCCTTGGTCCCGCAACAGAAAAAGCCCTGCTGCCAAGATGGCGTTTCCGTTGACATAGGCTATACAGCACTGACATCGGCCTCTCCGGCCTATAGGCCACTGGGCGTAGTTCTGCATCTTAACATACTTCTCAACGGAGGACTCATCCAACACGACCAAGTGAATTCATTCTGTAGATCAGGATGTTATGTGTTTGAGGCAGATTAGAGTCATGAGAACCCTGTCCTCTGATTCTGCAGCCACTCTGGTGCACTTCTATGTTCTCTGATTCTGCTGCCACTCTGGTGCACTCTATGCTGTCTGATTCTGCTGCCATTCTGGTGCACTAATATCCTCTGATTCTGCTGCCACTCTGGTGCACTTCTGTGCTCTCTAATTCTACTGCCACTCTGGTGCACTTCTATGCTGTCTGATTCTGCTGCCATTCTGGTGCACTAATGTCCTCTGATTCTGCTGCCACTCTTGTGCTCTTCTATGTCCTCTGATTCTGCTGCCATTCTGGTGCACTAATGTCCTCTGATTCTGCTGCCACTCTTGTGTTCTTCTATGTCCTCTGATTCTGCTGCCATTCTGGTGCACTAATGTCCTCTGATTCTGCTGCCACTCTGGTGCACTCCTATATCCTCTGATTCTGCTGCCACTCTGGTGCACTTCTATGTCCTCTGATTCTGCAGCCACTCTTGTGCTCTTCTATGTTCTCTGATTCTACTGCCATTCTGGTGCACTCTATGCTGTCTGATTCTGCTGCCATTCTGGTCCTCTGATTCTGCTGCCACTCTTGTGCTCTTCTATGTCCTCTGATTCTGCTGCCACTCTGGTGCACTCTTATGTCCTCTGATTCTGCTGCCACTCTGGTGCACTCCTATATCCTCTGATTCTGCTGCCACTCTGGTGCACTTCTATGTCCTCTGATTCTGCTGCCACTCTGGTGCACTCCTATATCCTCTGATTCTGCTGCCACTCTGGTGCACTTCTATGCTGTCTGATTCTGCTGCCATTCTGGTGGCCCCTTATGTCCTCTGATTCTGCAGCCACTCTTGTGTACTCTTATCCAGTCAATCCACTCTCATCCAGTCAATTTCAAGTGTCATTCCTATGAGACAGAAAGGTAGCCTTAGAAGGATAAGCAAGCAAAAGCAAAAACGTGTCGAGTCGAGACGGAAATAATGGAAGCCTGTTGGGGACATGCGATTATTTTGACACTAGAGACTAAGCAGTGCGAACAGATTGTGAAAATGTCCATTCTGGTGCACTCTTATGTCCTCTGATTCTGCTGCCACTCTTGTGCTCTTCTATGTCCTCTGATTCTGCTGCCACTCTGGTGCACTCCTATATCCTCTGATTCTGCTGCCACTCTTGTGCTCTTCTATATCCTCTCTTTCTGCTGCCACTCTGGTGCACTCTTATGTCCTCTGATTCTGCAGCCACTCTTGTGCTCTTCTATGTCCTCTGATTCTGCTGCCACTCTGGTGCACTTCTATGCTGTCTGATTCTGCTGCCACTCTTGTGCTCTTCTATATCCTCTCTTTCTGCTGCCACTCTGGTGCACTCCTATATCCTCTCTTTCTGCTGCCACTCTTGTGCTCTTCTATGTCCTCTGATTCTGCTGCCACTCTGGTGCACTCCTATATCCTCTGATTCTGCTGCCACTCTGGTGCACTCTTATGTCCTCTGATTCTGCTGCCACTCTGGTGCACTCCTATATCCTCTCTTTCTGCTGCCACTCTGGTGCACTCTTATGTCCTCTGATTCTGCTGCCACTCTAGTGCACTTCTGTGTTCTCTAATTCTGCTGCCACTCTGGTGCACTCTTATGTCCTCTGATTCTGCTGCCACTCTGGTGCACTCCTATATCCTCTCTTTCTGCTGCCACTCTGGTGCACTCTTATGTCCTCTGATTCTGCTGCCACTCTGGTGCACTTCTGTGTTCTCTAATTCTGCTGCCACTCTGGTGCACTCTTATGTCCTCTGATTCTGCTGCCACTCTGGTGCACTCCTATATCCTCTCTTTCTGCTGCCACTCTGGTGCACTCTTATGTCCTCTGATTCTGCTGCCACTCTGGTGCACTTCTGTGTTCTCTAATTCTGCTGCCACTCTGGTGCACTCTTATGTCCTCTGCATCACTGTAACGTCGTCCCCACTGGCCTTCGATTATGTCTTCCATACCCGGTTTCTGCAGTTAATCTTCAACCCTGCTGCTTGTTCTGTAACCAATCTACTTATACTGGACTATACGCGACATACGTTGCATTGGCGGTCTATTTGTATGCATTACTGGTTTCCGTTGCATGCACGGGCTTCCACGGTTGATGCTCTTCGGAGTAGCCTTCATCAATGAGCTGTGGCGTATATTTTCTCCGTTTAGACGCTGCGTTCTGGGTTGTTGAGTGATCTCGCGGTTCCTGGCCGCTGCACATTGACACGAGCTTCAACTCCGTTGGACGGTCTTTCTCGAACAGTCTTCTCACTGAATTCGCTCTTTTCCACTTGCTGCCCATTGCATGACATACATTAAACACATCATACGTTTTTATCAACACTCGTTTATTTTATCCATGTACAGAGCGTCTATTGTGAGATTTGCACTGCTGTTTGAAGTTTCATATATTTATTATACAAATATAAAAATATAAAAGTGTGAGTGTTCGCTTGTGTCCTTTGCTTTACTCGCCGTGTCGATGTACATGTACAATCTTGTGTCTGCGTGACCCTGAGTAGGCTCTATCTATCGCTAAAGAGTCACTCAGTCTCTGACGTCATGCTATAAACATAATGCTCATGCATAGGCTATATGTGACACTTATGAAAGGTTCTTCAAGGCGTTCTTATGAGGCGCCATACATATAGTTTTGTTAAAATTATAGCACGTTAAAAACACAATAGTGTTAAAGCTATTCTATGACACGTGCTGCTAAGGTGAGTTGTGTTACTTTTGAATCCAGCTGAACCTGGACCAGTCACAGAACTCAAAGTACTGTCGACATACAAAACGGCTTTCAATGGATATGTCGACGTTCTTCATTTCTTTCCACCGAAAGAACAGGAGTCCTTCGTCTACGAAATTCTCCTCGTGTCCACGGAAAATTCGGTAACGTTATTAGTCGTATGTCGCACATAATTTTCTTTCCTAATGCCTTCTTTTCTACTTCTGTGCGTGACCTGGGTGTGGCCCTGGACCAGTAACTGGCCTCTACCGGGCATGTCAACACTTGAGTATGTAGAACATGCTTTTATCATCTGCGCCAAATCCGCACTTGCGAACACCACTCGCTCTCTTCTAAAGTTGCTTCTAATCTGATGCCTGGATTCATAATCACTAGGGTCGACTATGCAGGCTTTTCTCAATTTCGCAATAGCCAACTTCAATCTGTTTTAAAAGCTGCGGCTTGGTTAATCGGGGCTTCCAAAGTTCGGTCATATTTCTACTTAAATACGGGATGAGCTGCATTGGTTGCCCGCGCAAAGGTGCATTGAGTTTAAGATCCTGTTACTGTGCGTAACTGCCTGGCCAGTTGTGCTTCATCCTGTCTTAGGGAGCTATGTGTTTCAGTGTCATCTGTCCCTGGCCGTAGATCTCTTTGGTATTGTGCACAAAGTATTCTGCTTAACTCTCCGTCCGTACTTACACTATGCAACATAATAGCTTCCTCGTGGTTGGCCTTTCAGTCTGGAACCGACTGCCATTCAACCTGCCACATGAGCTTCTTACCCTTTCTTTCTATTTCGCCAGCGATTGAAGACCATTTTATTTGATCGTGGTTTTGTGTTATCAGGTCGAGAGCATTTCTGAGTAGATTTCTTGAAGATGTGCTATATAAACGTGCAATTGCGACTACGGCCACGATCATTACAGTCATAGGATGCTCGTGTTTGGCGATTGTGAAGTCTTTTATTTGCCAAAAGAATTTACTTCAAGTATCAAAATCTAACTGTGTAGGCCTAGAATAAGATGGGTACATAGGAATCCTTTACCTTCTTAGAACTTTCGGGAGAAGATCAGGGCGACTCTATGTGTGAACAGCCTGCACAGGGTTTAACGTGCGCCAGTCGTAGCAGATTCCCCACCCGTAATCCTTCGCTCATGGGGGCAACCAGAGAAATTAATCGCATATTTGTCCATTGACACATGGCCCAGATTCTTTGAATCATGATACTGCGTCTGAGAGATTCTTAAGAGGTGCCGTGCAGATGTTCTTATCGCAAAGCTGTCTCGGCAGTCCTGAACTTAAAATGCAGCTCCTGTTTAAGTATATCTGTGGCAAACAAAAATAGGTACATGTACTTCACCGAAGGTTCATCAGGTTAAACCTATCTCTTTGGTCTTACAGACGCAAAGGAATTCGGCTTTACTCATAGTTTATACACAAATCCATAATAGGCCATGTCTGTGTGGCACGGTGGTGCATCGGTAACGCGTTTGGTCAATGATCATGCGGTTGCGGGTTCGACTCCGTGTAACGACCCTGGACAAGTTGTTTGCGCACACCGTGCCTCCGTCACCAAGCAGTATAACTTGATATCGGCGTAAGCTGGGAAGTAAACGGTAAGTCCTGCGATGCACTGGCCCCGTGTCCAGGACACAGGGATTCGTCCATATCCAGCTCAAGGGCCTAAAGAAAAGGAACTGAGCGCTTCCTCTACGTCTCAATTGTGGGATATGGGATACTTTACTTTTTACTTACTTACTCTCCACATGATCGCGAAGGTTTGGACTGTGATTAGCTATAGAATGTGTATTGCTTGTTTTTGTCACATGGCGTTTTGAGCTACTCATCCACCTCTATTTATGTTATTCAGGCAGATCGGCGTCAAATCTTATGGAATGACCCTTATAAACCGACGCGAAAGATGAGAAGCAGAGTCCTGAAAGGCCTAAATCCCTTTACTGTCTATAACTTGTCAATTCGCAGTAGGGTTAAGCTCGCTGTTGCCGACATCTGGAGCGAATGGAGCAACGTCACGTTCAGGTCACACGAAGAAGGTAAACACAGACGGACAGACGGTCAGACAGGCGCTCAGACAGACGGACAGACAAAAGGAAGGGCCGATAGACGGACAGACATATAGACTACAGGCAGACATGCAGACAGACGGAAGGGCACACAGACAGACATACTGTAGGCAGGCAGGCAGGCAAGCGGATGGGCGGACCGACAGATAAACGGACAAACAGACAGATATCAAGACAACGAAAGACAAACAAACATACAGGTATGAAGGCAGGCAGACAGACGTACAGACATACATATAGGCAGACTTGTAGACAGGCAAACAGACAGAGAGAAGGACTGGCAGACAGACGGGCGGACATACAGACATACAGGCATGCAGTCAGACAGACAGACAGAAGGGCGGACAGAGAGACAGGCAGACTGACAGACAGACAGAGAAGGACGGGCGGACAGGCAGGCAGGCAGACAGACAGAGAAACGGATGGATGAATAGACAGGCAGACACACAGACAAGCATAAAGACAGACAGAAGGACGAGAGGACAGATGGACATACATACAGACAAAGAGACAGAGACATACGGAAGGGCGGACTTACGGACAGAAAGACAAGATTTTTATTTATTTATACAGAACACTTATATAGCGCCCTTCAAGAAAACTACTCAGAAGCGCTTCCAAACCAACCTCGGCGAAAGAGAACAGTCTTAAGAGAAGAATAGAAGATAGAAGTAAAATCCCGGGGCAGAAGACGTAGAGTAACAGGGAGTCCATTCCAGAGGGTTGGGCCAGCAAAAGAGAAAGCACGACGCTGCATGGTCGAGGTGCGAGCGCGAGGCACTAGTAGATTACCACTAGCAGCGGAGCGAAGAGAAGCAGGTCCCAAATTGGACCGGACAGGTAGGCAAAGCTCCCTCAAGTAAGAGGGGGCAATACCCAACAAGGAGTTCCAAACAAAGACGATGACCCTATAGTGGATGCGCTGACTCATAGGAAGCCAGTGCAACTCATCTCGCATGAAATCAGAGATGACCAAACCTAGAGATGCCACCAATAAACCGTGCAGCCGCCCGCAACACACAAGATAATGATAATGGCAACCATGAAATTCTTCCCATGTTTGGTGGGTTGATGTCGGATGGAATCTGTTTTGGGTCAGTCATAATAATTGGTATCGTTTCTGTTTCAGTTCCATCAACGGCTCCCAATGTTTGTCAGTGTTGCTTCGAAGTGGACGAGGACTCAGTCGAACGTACGGCTCTCGTTTATTTTAAAGTGAGTTTTGATCCCTTACCACTCGAGCTACGGTCATCACCGTCGAGATCATCGTATCATTTTGTCATCTTCTCCTGGGCTGATGACCTGATAGGATTTGACCTGACCTGACCTGGTTATGTAATCCAGTAGCGGCAATGCACAACAGCACGAAACTAACCCACTCATACAGTGCTCGAGAAGGCAGCACTCAGCGTGTGAACGTCGATATATTTGCGCCTTTGTGAAGTTTCTAATGGTGCTGTATAAATAGTCAGATACATACTGTCGATACATCTTTCGTAGTTGTCAGTGATCGGACTTTGAACCTTCGACTTGTCCGATTCGTAGCGCAGACACACATTAAAGACACACAGTATTTGATTTTCGAAATTATATATAAACGAACGGTTCAATCGCAACAGTTCTTGAATCGTCACAGTTTCTAAATGTACGAATCAATCAATGATGTTTTAGCTCAAACTTTCAACTTAGCACACGACAGACAAGTGCTACAAATCTTCTTCGCGCTCTCTTCTACAATGCACCTATAATCGCTTTATATTAACTGTTTCCCGTCAAGTCAGCAGACAAGCCTAGACATCTCTCCTGCTATTGCGCAATTGTGGGTTTATTTTAAAAACCCGCTGACCCATCCCAACGCAGGCCTGAAGCTTCCTCGCGCGAGCGCCCACGCGACAAAACGCGTCTACACTTAATCACTGTTAACGCGCCTACACTTAATCACTGTTAACGTCATCCCTCCTGCCTGCAGGGCGCTGCCAGCCAATCACACCACCCCACCACGCATCCGATGCACAGCAGACGCAAGCACCTGATCAGCGCGTGCACAAACAAATCAGTAACCGGATGAGTCATGGAAATCCCAAGTGCAAACGCGCGCTCAAAATTTGCAGAGTGACCAGCGCAATATTACCTTCACGCATAGTGTTCCTCGCTGCTAAGAACCTGCAAATGCAGGGCGTCGGGTTTTCTCTTGTAGTAATTAAATTTTACTTGCCATTGTCACTTTTTCGGTTCAGAAATAATGCGGACAACATTACATTCCCTGGAGTTCTAAAGCAGCATTTACGTCTGTATGCCTGATAGCCATGCAGCCTGAAGAGCGTTTATAAACGAATCTTAAGATGCCTGAGCGAATCGTAAAAGATGCAAAACAAACGCTACAATTACAAATACATTTACTGCTATTACAACTAGAAAGGTAATCCTCTACGTTTTCTAATGTGATCTGCTGTAGCCTCTGACGAAAGCGGAGTCTCGAGGAAAGGTGTCCTACGATGTGAAATACAAGGCCACAACAGTAAAGAGATCCGCCATCTCTTCATACGAAGACAATCAGCGGAACCTTAACGGCTCTGGTGTTGACAGTGAAACTGATTTCAACAAAACCAGCCCAATTGTCAACGAGTCTACGATCGAGAGAACGAAGAAGGTTCCGTGGGACGAGATGGGCGCAGCATTCGTCCGACTGAACTTGTCGAAAAGTGTCCAGTATCAACTGATTCTCTACGCCAAGACTAAGGCAGGCCTTTCCCGCCAGAATCCGACAACCGTTTTCATCCCGACGCAGTCTGAATGTAGGTGGCCAGTCAGGCTAAAGATTACAAATGTAAATGCTCAGATGTGTGTTTGTGTGTTGGTTTTCTAGCTTTATTGGCTGTTACTAGCTCTATAACATCATTTATTCCGTAGAACTCCTCATATTGGACAATGATACGCTCACTTAAGTTGTTGTCTTCGCGTGACTCGTTTTCAGCCTACTGACGAATGAAATGCAGATATAAAAGAAATTCAATAATAAATAATAAAAGTTACAAAATTAAAATTAATGATAATTTAGGCATGCCAGTTTAAGTTAAAATCAGACTACAATGAAGTGCATACTAAAGCTTAAATTACATCCGAACGAATGCGTAAACAAAGGGCAAATTAAAACAGAAACTTCCAAAAGCAGAGGAAAGATGGACAGCCCAGTGAGTGCTACAATAGCTGTGCATGGGTCATCAAAAATATAACTTAATTTCTAGTTTATTATAGAAACGACGATATTTGAATTCACGCAAATGTTTTTCTGCATGTTACTTCTTTTGTGGTATTTTAGTGCTTCAGCCTCCAGCTAACTGTTCCGTTATGTCCGTTGATGGTACTGATGAAAAACGAGTCGTTTTCCGTTGGAACAGCACGACATCTGTCGGTGGGCATGATCTGAAAAAAGTCACAGTGTTCTGGTGCAAGGCTTTCTTGAACAGCATGAGATGTCGAGTAAGCATTGATTGTCTGGAAATGTTTCAGACATTTAACGATGAACCAGTTATAGCATAAGAAGTGTGCTGCGATTTTAAGGAACCGGTTTAGTCATAAATCTATAGATCAGTCCTTGTAAATCTGCCCCATGAAGTAGTAGTGGGTATGAAGTGCTCGTCTAAATCAGTCTGAACAGGTCCGCTGTCGTGACAGGAAAGAGCCTATAAAATGCGCAAGGGCATTGTTAACAAAGCGCAAAAAGATTTAGTAGCAGTAGTCTGTCGTATGCTGGGTTGGTAATTTGAGTTATAAATATCGTTGAAAGACTTGTGTTTAACAGCTGTATATTGGCGTTCATGTACTGTTGTCTTTGAACGGTTCAGCTATTCAGTTGCATATACGAAAATAAAAGACTATGTGTCTTTTCTCGAGTTAACGCTACGCTACAAATCGAGCGAGTCGATAGTTCGAAGCCCGATCGATTGACATTTCGAGAGATCATCGACAGCCTTATTGCGTTATACATTTTAGCAACCTCTGAACTGGAGGGAGTTGCCTTCCGACGTGGCATCCGTTGATGTTAATCTGACCGACAGCTTCGAGGAATATCTCTTTGGCATCGGACAGGTTCTAGAGAATGAACACAACAGTGGAATTCACTGGACATGCTCGTATTTCAAAAAGAATGCAGGTACCATTATATTTATGTTTGTACTCAAATCTTACGCATGTATGTTTATACTCATATCTTATGCAGGTTTGTTTATACTCATATCCTATGCATGTTTGTTTATACTCAAATCTTATGCATGTATGTTTATATTCATATCCTATGCATGTATGTTTACACTCATATCCTATGCATGTATGTTTATACTCATATCCTATGCATGTATGTTTATACTCATATCCTATGCATGTATGTTTACACTCATATCATATGCATGTATGTTTACACTCATATCATATGCATGTATGTTTACACTCATATCCTATGCATGTATATTTACACTCATATCCTATGCATGTATGTTTATGCTCAAATCCTATGCATGTTTGTTTATGCTCATATCCTGTAGTGTACTGGTAATCGTGCATTGAGGCATTGTTCATCTTTCTAGAATAAGTTCCTTAGCAACCTGCGATGTGAGCAGCTTGACCTTTCTTTGCCTCTATTCCGTAACCGTTTGAAAACCATTTTGTTCGATTGTGGTTTTGTGTTGTCACGTCGGGAACACCCCGACGAGTCTCCTTTGAACAGGCGCTATATAAATCTGTGATTACATTTGCAATTATGAATAGCTTTATGTCTAGTTCCGTAAGATCTTCACTTCCACCTCTCTGGAATAAACTCCAGCCAAAACTGCGACAATTATCTGACCAGTCATACGAACTCGCCAACGCTTCCCCTTGCAACCTCTATGCATATCTTTTACTCAAAACTGAAAACGCTCCTCTTCCACAAATCCTATCCTGATTCTTCCCCTTCCCCTTATCCCTCTTTCCGCTCCATTCCCAAAAAACCATCCACCGTAGCGGTCTAACTGTCTGCCTGCCTGACTCTTGTATCTTGACCTGGAACCGAACGCTTCCTGCCTCAATATCGATTTTTTTGACTGAGCGCATGTGAATAAGCTGGTTCCCGTGACTTAGCTTTCTTTGGGCGCTGTATAAATCTCTAGTTTACGATTGCAATAGTTCTGTAAGATCTTCATTAACGCTAAATTTTTCCATCGAATGGTTAAGTGCAGCCACCTTTGATGTATTGCTCCGACCCAGGATACCCATTAGGCAAACCAGGCAGCTGCCTAAGGGCCCCGCAACATCAAAGAGCCCCATCCGACACCGCCTATATTTCTGTGCAGTTTTTATCACCAGTTGTTAGAAGTTGACCTTTTAACAGACACAATAACACTGCGGCGTGCAAGCTAAACGGCGAGTGCGGTATGACCCAATTGATCACTAATTACTCGCTTGCACATAACAAGATGCATCGGTAAACGCGAATGCCTCTGTACGCGAGCATCCTCGGTTCGCAACCCGATCGTGGCTTATAACAAAAATTTGAATCTCGGATAGCACGATCCGTGCACGGGGACCTTAAATGGCGTGGCGCCCATTCAAAAGGACAGCGATGGTGAAGAATCTGACCCGATGAATTTATTGAAAAATGAGCAGGGTCGAGGCCATGCGGTCGCTATAGAAAAACGTGTACATTCACATTTAGCATGTGTGGCAGTATGCAAGCCAACGGCGTAACTGTTAGGCCCGGACTAACTCGTGACAAAAATACCATAATCTTCAGCATCAGTTGCGGCACTCAAATCAAGAGATTTAAGAAGAGATGCTCGCCAGTATCCGTTGAATTAAATATGGACGTTATTAAAACTACCAGTGAGAGCAGTCTCGGTTGATTTATGTAGCGGTAAGAGGACTGAAAAGGATTTAAAATTCGAAGCAACAATTAAGTGTCCCAGAAGACTACGAGAAAATAGGCATTCAGGCAGTTTAGAAATATTATTCAAATTGGAAATAGGTCTGTGATTAGATGGACAATCTTTATCGAGATCAAGCTTTTCGGCAGAAGAGTCACAAAAGCAGGTGTACAGTATAAACAGAGATAAAGCGGCCTTCTCTAAGAGAGAGATTAGCACTTTGGTCACTAGGTGTAAGCGAAGTAACTGACCATGTCCTAATTTTACCCTCTTCGACTCTTGAGCTGCCATGGACGAATCCCAAGGTGGCTTATTTAAAAAATTTGAATCTCGGGAACGTGACTTGCTATTTGCTCTCCAGCTGACGTGGGCACCAAATAATACTGCTTGGAGACAGAGGCACGTGTGCGCCAACAACACGAAATCCGTGTAGAGACGTAGAGCGCAGACGAATAGACCATAGAATTGGCCCACTATGAAAGCGGTGTATTCGCTCAGTCAGGCAATCAGCCGGTCTTTATTAGAACAGAGTGAGAGTTTAACATACATTAATATGTTAATAACTTAATATGTTATGTTAATATGAAAATACATTCACAAACATAAAGCTATTTAATAATGCGGCCTTCAATGTCCCGATGAGGAAATCTCCAACCCGATGTGATACAGGCTGATGGTCATTAGAGGCTAAAGTTGCGCCCTGTAAATGCGGTGTTGCATCTGATATATGTACATATCCGTGGTGTCAACCGGGTGAGATATTGGCTGTATGTTTACACTTGCCGAAGACCCATCTGTTCTCGTCTGGCAGAGTGTTTTGCGTTTAATTTGTTCGTTTCCACGTGGAGATTTTATCTGTTGGACATCGGACGAGATAATTAATTGTCAAGCGTCGGATGAGATAATTAATTGTCCAATCTAATGCAGTCTAATTGATTAATGGTTTCAGTGTCGCCAGACATCAGATGCTCCAATTAAGCATTAAGTTTCAAGGCGCCGTACTTTGTATGTCATTCACAGTCACTTTGCCATGAGTGACACAGTGAGTAAGTAAGAAGCTTTTCACTTCTGCGTACGGGGCTCGGTTCCCGTTATAACGGCGCTATATAAATAGCCACGTGTGATTGACGAATTCGTCATCAGTCTGCATCAATGAAAAGGAAAGGTTGTCCCTTTGTCTGACTCTCGTCGAAGGGCTTCCACCTTTGTGAGGTTCTATAACGGCGCTATATAATTAGCCATATGCATGCATCGGCCGAAAGATCCTTCAGCCTCAGTCTCTGAGGATTGTCGTTGATAAAGGCGCTTAATAAATGATGCCTCACCTTACCATTGTATTACTTTACGCATGATTTCACCCGATAGTCCAACAAAACCGCAAAGTCCACGATTCCATTGGTTCGCGCGTGTGTGGTGTTTAGCCGATGAAGCATTGCACTTACTTATTTACGGCACTTACTGAAAATTACTATGCTTTCACTCGACACACTGTAACAATTACACTGCACAAATCTCCACTGGCTACACTTACGTTATTACCATCGTATAATTACACTCTATTGTTTAATTTAAAATGCATTATTAAACTCGTTTGATATTGTAACTGTAATTTTGCATTTACGAAGCGCCACTTTAAGAACAAACTCACGAGGGGCGCTCCCAACTCAGACCAGTGAAACCACTGTCAAATAAGACAGACTTCAGGTGCCTGCGTAACTGCGAAAGGGGCAAACTGAGGAGCTCGAGCGCAACTCACAAGAAAGGTTATTCCAGCTGGTAGGTCCAACATAGGCAAAGTTTCTGTGTTGAGCCGTAGAAGTACACATACAAGGGACAGTGAAGCACCCATGGACAGCCGACCGGAGAAAGCCACGGCTTGGGACCAAAGAAACCAAGGTACATGTGTATATATGTATATGTCCTGTAATTGTAATTTGAGATTTATAAAGCGCCTGTTAGAGGATAAACTCATCAGAGGTGCTTAGAACACACTATCTAACGAGTCGGCAGTCACACGCCGAAGCGCACACATACGTACCACGAGGTACATAGCGTCGTAGCTTCGTGACGGATTTCATAGGCGCCACATAAATGCACTTAATGTGTTTACGATTTAGTTGCGTCTCCGCCGCATCTGATTCCGTTGGAAATCGATGAGACGCAGGTCGTCATAAAACTGGACAAACCGAATTATAATCCGAAGGAAGGACTTGTTTACGGATTCAATCTCTACTACTCCGAGGTCGATGATGAAGGTCAGTGATCAGTTGCAGTGGTTGCGACTACAAAATAAGTAAAGTAAGTAAGTAATACATTTGTTAACTCGCCTTATGTCCATCGGCTGAGCAAGGAATCGTAGGCGTGGATGGATCACGGCGGTCAGACAACAAAAGCAAAACGGTGCAAAAAGAGTGACACGGGGCAGAAATTTGTCGCAATGTTCACCCCTCATTTTTATTTTTATTTTCACCCCATCCCTTCCATGCCCGCAGTCACCTATCCCAGTCCACTAAACGTCTCCCATCCCTACCCCTCACCATTTTCGCATGATGGATTTTCAACCCACACTGTTACCGCACCATAAAGGGCAGACACAAATCAATGTGTATCGTCATCGTTGAATTAACGTGGCTCTGTCGCAGGTCGACAAAAGTCGAAGAAATACATCGAAGACTGGGATACACGAGGAATCGTTGCTATCGAAGGACTGAAGCGTGGAACATCGTACAAGTTCAAGGCGGAAACATTGACGACGGCTGGTCCGTCATACACCAATGCTTCCGTCATTATCGTCACGAGGCCGTTCCGGTTGGTTGGGCATAGACTCGTCTGGACCATATTTGCAGCCGTCGTGATCGGCATCTTCGCTGTTGTTGGATTCAGTTGCTGCATACGGTTAGCAGAAAGGATGCTGAAACTAGACTAGGAAGTTAAATTTAGAAAACAAATAGCCGTTGCTTGTTGCTGTGGAACTCTCTTTAATTCCGAATCTTCACTTCTGTCTCCTGTTTTTATTTTCGCAGATCCGATTCCTCATAATCTCCATACTCCTATGTAGTTTGTTTCTCTATTCTTTTGTCTAATACTACGGTTAATCAGTACATACCTTCCCATAGTTATTGTTCTTCCTTCAAATCAGTTTAGTTCCTACGTTTTCCGTTCATTTTCATGAATATTCAGTTGTTTTCAGTGGTCTGTTACTCATAATGTCATCTGCTTACTTTTGTTTATTTATATATATATTTCTGTGTCTATAACCCACCATTTCGTTGTTTACCAAACGTTCCTACATCTCTACTTATTGCTGTATATATCAATTCTATTCCCTAACTAACCTAACGTTCCTATATCTACTTATTGCTGTATATATTTATTCTATTCCGTTACTAACCTAACGTTCCTATATCTCTACTTATTGCTGTATATATTAATTCTATTCCCTAACTAACCTGACATTCCTATATCTACTTATTGGTGTATATATTTATTCTATTCCGTTACTAACCTAACGTTCCTATATCTCTACTTATTGCTGTATATATTAATTCTATTCCCTAACTAACCTGACATTCCTATATCTACTTATTGGTGTATATATTTATTCTATTCCGTTACTAACCTAACGTTCCTATATCTCTACTTATTGCTGTATATATTAATTCTATTCCCTAACTAACCTGACATTCCTATATCTACTTATTGTTGTATGTATTTATTCTATTCCGTTACTAACCTAACGTTCCTGCATCTCTACTTATTGCTGTATATATTCTCTCCAGCGCTGCTTAAGCAACTGCTTGTTACACCGTCGTCTGTTCTTCCTAATAGTTTTCCTCTTTGCTTAATTAACATGTAGATACTAACCCAGTAACAATGTCTTTGTTTAGATGGCCGCACGAAAAATTGATAAAATTCAGGAAATGGATAAAAGAATTTGAACCATGCATGCCAACTGCGGTAATTTCAAAATATCTAACACAGTTATGCAACTAACAACAAGTATTTGTTTTTATCATTTTATTATGATCTGGATTTGTGTGACATAGTTAGCTTTTGAGGTGTTAGAGAATTTATGGTAAAACCCTGCATTTGGTAGACATTCCAGGAGTAAATCCATACTTCCTGCTCCGGTGCTTTGAGAATGTGTACTTCACTCGGTCCAAAACTATTCGAGTAAGAACCTTTCATGCAGTCAGACAAGACAGAAGGGTGAATCCTATGTATGTATTGTGCATGTATGTTTGTGTGTATGTGTCTGTATGTTTATATATCGCATTTTAGGAAACATCAGGAAGGCGCCGATTACTTCTTACAATTCCTTCTCTTACCCTTATCTTTGTAGCGTCGGAGCTTTCTGATTCAGCTTTCAAGCCCTAGCACAGGATTCCCCATTTCCCGTAGGCATGGATTAGTCTTCGCCTGCATGCAGTGCTTGTATCTCCAGCCATAGATGTTTTGCTTAGCTACTTGCATGTGACCCAGCAAATAGTCTGCATGTATTCAGTAAACACTTCAATGAAACTGGTTAACTGCACTTGGCGATTGTCTTGAACCACTTACGTACAGATATACTAGCAAGCCCGTCCTATGAATCCTATATAATTATATACTTAAACAACTGGATGCAAGTGACTTGTATACTGCAATGACTTAAGCGGTCGATAATGTTGTTGCTACTTGACGCGTTAATTTCTACAGGTTCTGGATAAGTCCAAGGAGCAGCGAAATGATTCTTCGTATCCAACATACTATGTCTTGTCAGAATCGACAGCGCGTGACAACGCACTTAACCAGGTATAAATGACACATGCTTAAGCACGCATACACAGTTCGTATTGGCTAAGGCAAAGAGGTTAATGAGGGCTCTGTATGGTCACGCGATTGTCTGCCACACTGTTAAGTACGTGAGTTACTGTTAAGTGATTTCATTTAATTTTTTCATTTTATTGCTCCACAAAAAAGATAACAGCATATAACATATTACATTAAAAAATATACATGTGGAATACAGCAGGCAGACCCAGAAAGCTCCACGTTCTGCTTATTTGGGACGCCTACGTCACATGGAATTCTATTTTAAATGACGAATAATCAACTTAACAGGCCTATAGTCCAAGTGATGCACTTAGACTAGACCAGAGATGAGAGCCTTTTGCGCCGACAACTGATAGCCTTATGTGACAGAGATATTATAGACATATCGTAGAGATATCACATGATGTCGGCGCTATCGCTTACTGTCTTATCACCTTGATAGCCTAGTTAGCTACATCGGTAAGTGCGTACGTCAAGGAGCCTTTGTGCGTGAGGATCCCAGGTTCTCGTCCCGGTCGTGGCTTATTTCAGAGATTTAAATCTCGGGTTAGTAAGGTCCGTGAACGGGGACCTTAAATGGCGTGGCGCCCATTCAAACGGGCAGCGGTGGTGAAGGATCTCACCCGATAAATTCATTGAAAAATGAGCAGGGTCGAGGCCATACGGTCGCTATATAAAACCTACACATTTACATTTACATTTTGCTGTCTCTCCGGCCGCATATAAATAGATCATACGTGGCCTCGCCGCCAGGAGCGGGGCTTCATATGCATATGAGAAAGCGACCAATCGTAGTTACTGAAACAATAACAAATCCACTGCTGCGTTGCACTACGATCTTAGCTAATTGTGATTTAGGAACTTAATAAAAGACCAGTAATATAGTATTATAACAAATTATAAATAATAAAATAATAGTAACTAATAAATGAGATGTAGGTCGTAATATAAAAACTATCAGTAATGGCCTTTACTTTGTGGGCTCTATGTGTACCTGTGGTAGGACTTTTCACAGTAGTAGTTGAAAAATGAATTCAGTCCACAAAAGTTCGTCATTTTGATATATTTCTTGGTCGTGCCTCTGGTGCACTTGGCGACCGCCCTTTCATGCATAGTTGGTTGTGTTTGCATTTTCTGACCAATGCTGCTGAGTCTGAGATCATACAAGTTGCGTGACATCATGTGTGGTCCTGCATTTCTTTTATATACACAAATATCTGTCTTATTTTAAATCTCAGTTATACCGCCGAATTAATTTCGTCGCAGTACACGTGTTCAATCACCGTTAAACAGTTTGAACTGCTGCAGCAGATGGCGGAGCAGCTGGAAGAAGACCAGGGACCACCGGATCGAACACCCACACACTCGGAGGACGCCGTTCAGGCCTACAGTCGGATAGCCGCGCGCCCCGAGGACTCCAGACGAGACAGACGTCTGTCACAAGAGATGGATAAGCTGAAGATCGGCCTCAATCACACCGATACAACCTCGATACATCAACATGTTTTACCGTTACTGGAACGGGCCACCAACATACCAACCCACGACCAATTGCTGCCACTTCTGCCAAATCTTGAGGCAACTTCCGAGCAGTCTGACCCGTCTGTTAATGACTCGAATGTTAGCTCAGATGTCGGCCAAACCTCCTCATCAAACTCCTATTTACCTCTCAAAACTGTTGAAGATGGCATTCTGTGGGTGGCGTCTCATGAACACATCACCACCGACCGCCAACATATGAGAGACAACGCATTACCAACAGCCAGGCAACACATCAACTCTGATATCGCAAACCGTGTAATTCCAAAATATCACACGACAACTAGTCAACCAGCTAAGGAAAACTTTACAAATAATATATTACCATCGCCAAACGAGCTAGACAGCCTAGAAACGACATGTCAAATACTACCGACAACCAGCCGACATGTCAGATTTGAGAGAAATCACTTGCTACCAGAACTAAGTCAAAACGTTAACGAAAGTATGGCAGACCGCATATTGCCAATATCCAGTCAACCACTGAACGCAAATGTAATGGACACAGATCGATCAAGATCTATAAGAACTGGCGAAGTCTTGCGACCGACCGACAGATCAACATTTGACAGATCAGAATTTGAAACAGCAGCTGTTGATATGCTTTCGGATCAGACTACAGCCAGCAACAATGCGAATACCGGAACGCCGTCGCTACAGAGAATCCTACCCAGACTTCTAGAACCTGGCCGTGATCCGAACACGCAAACCGAGTCCGATAACTTCACAAAGCCGCCAAACAAACCGATCCAGACGAAGCAGAAAGACGATGGGCTTTCTACTTCCGGTGCAGTAAGAGGGCCAGACGAACCTCCAATTTCCGGTATTGCGGAAGTACACGGACGATACGGACAATCCCAACACCTGGTGCGAGCTAATTGTTCCTCCTGTGCCTCCTCCTCAAGTACGGAAGAAATATCGTCAAGAACTGATGACAGCATCTTGGTTAGACGAGCACAACCATTTGCTGTCAACGATCTTGAAGACGACGAGGGCATCTACCTATAAGTTAATGACAGTCACAACATCTAAATTTTACAATTTCTGGTATCCTAGTCTTACACGGAAGCACGATTTTAGAATTGTCTCATCTTCGTGAAAAGGAGGGACATCTAATCCAAAGGAATTAGCCGCGTCCAGTGTAAAAGGCAGCATCTAAGTAATTATAATCATAAGTTTGTATAGCGCCTCTTTAAGAGTAACTACTTAGAGGCGCTTTTTGTGGCAGCCTTAACGATGTTAAATGCCATTAAGAACAGAACATACTCTTGATATAGCGTACAGCCTGAGATAGCCTAAGTGTTACACGGAGAGGAAGGAGGGAAGGCGAGGAAGGAAACAGGAACGAGGGAAGTGACGGATGGAAAGCGGGAAGTATGCACTTAAGGCTTGAACGATCCCGCAGTGTCTAACTGCTTCGTAATCGAAATCGTAATCTCGAAACTTTCTAAGGCGCTACTGTAAAGCTAAGCACAGGGCACCAGCTTATTCACGAATGCTGCGTCAAGCCAGAGGGGTTGTCCAAAGATGCCATAAGAAGAACAAGTCCGGTTGCCAGAAGACCAAAAGAAGGGGACAGAAGAGCTGTTACGGTGGGTTGTGTTTAGGTTGAGAGAAATGAGAAGGCGTTGGATTGGATGGATCAGGGTAAGATTTCGTGAAGAGGTAGGACTTCAGTCTTGAATGGAAAGCCTGCGGAGTAACCAGTAGAGGGGCTTGAGACAGTTGATGGTGGGTGGACGACAGAAGGGATGGAAGAAAGAAGAATTTGCGAAATTTAGGAGGGAGATCGTTCCAGCGTTGAGGTGCAGTGTGGTATATGAATTGGTTAGTTAACTTATGATGACTAGTTACAGATGGGCGTGCAAGAATGTGGATGAACGGTTAGAGCTGGATGACTGGATGGCAAAGATTGCGAAAGATAAGTAGGTTGGGAGTATTGCAGAGATAAACAGATCAGAGAAAGAACGTTTCTTTGTCAAGATTTGCGTTTTAGAGGAGGAGTGATAAGAGAATTCTTGAAAGCCAGGGAAAGAAACCAGTAGAGAGGTTGATTTGTTTTTGTTCTGAGGTACAGACTTTGAAAAGTAGGACTAGGATCGTTGGAGTATTCGATTGCTTCTGTTACGGACAAATTGGTACCTCGTTTAAAAAAATCAGGATTTGGTGGCGCTCAATCTTTCGTCTTTGTATGTCTTATGTCTTTGTATTTGGGTTATGATATTATAATGTCTGTCATGTCTTTGTATTTGGGTTATGATATTTCATATGGTGCTACTCTTTGTTTCTCTATCTGCTAGACTGTTACTTTTCTAAATATGCTGGAGTTTAATGACTTGCTTTTCTGGTTTTTAATCCGAGGCTTTCAAATTACAGCACTTGATGTAAGGGTTGAATCGGTCTGTGTGTACATAAAGGCAGGCTCAGCTCGAAAGTGCACACTGTACACGCGTGTGCATGCCTATGTGTATGTATATCTGCTGTTATCTGGACACATAGAACACCTTTCTGGAAGCTATCAAGCTTCGTGGTCGTCTAGAAAATCCAAAAAGACACGCCTTTAGATAAGCTGAAAATGTATGTTGAGCTGAATCTTTCACAGCAACTCGTATGTGACAAAACAGGCCTCTATATTACCCGCATTTATCAGGGTTCGCAGACTGCTACGTACTTACGTTCAGTTCTGGTATGTCTATATCATACGTGCGGCGTTTTTCACGTCTGGAGCTTGTCAATCCCTTCTCATGTGAGCTACTCGGTTTCTGTAAACAGCTGGTTGTCAACAGGCCTTCAACTAGAGTTCTTAACTGGTGTACTGCAGAAAATGGGAGCGGTTGTTTAAGGTATGTTTACCCGCTTTGAGCGTGACAGTAATAGTAGCCTATTGTTTGTATAGCTCTGGTATGTTTCTGTGTTATGCCGATCAAGTGTTCATGCACCCACGGGTCCCAACGTTCGCACTATTGTTGTATTTGTATAGCGCCTTTAAGAACCTATTACACGCACCAGCTTTGAAGACTTTTCACTAAGGCATTTTTAAATGGCACTTTTTATATAATCTGCATTTCATCGACATGCAGGTATAGAAAGTTAAAAACAGAAAATGATAATTAAACTATAAGCAAAATCAGCAAAATAGCACATTCACAGCAACATGACAGTAAGGGTCGGGAGCGGATCTGGTGAGTCTGTCTGATAAGGCTCTATTTACGTTTGTAATTACAATTACTCAGTTCTGTATTGCAGCATATATGCATCGATATCATATTCGTGATCTTAAGACATCTATGCATCAAACGTTGCCTGTTGTCTGCCCAAGTATTGAATACACCGTGTACCATATAATTTTTTAAATATAATTGCATCGCAAAACTTACTCTACGTTTGCTCAATGTTATTTCTGTCTATAGCGCATGAACACAATTACGTCAACCTAGTCACATATTAGTTGTTTTAATTCCAAAGGAAATTTTCTAACTATAGTTAGATTATCGATATGGGAATGATTTATAACAAATTTTGAAGTATCCGCAACTTCTCTTGTAAAGGGCATGCACAACCGCGTATGCTATAGATTTTGCAAACGTTTCTTACAGACTCATTATTTTTTGCATTTTTTACCCGAAGTACATGTGATTCCTTGGGATTTAAAAACTTATTGGAGAAGTGGTACAGCAAAAATAAACGCGTTAATGTCTTGAATAATAAAGCTTAAGCCTTGCGCATTGATAAGACTGCGTAGAATTACTGAGCAATTTAGTGTAATTGATTTAAAAAAAATAAATAATCGATTTTAATAAATAAATAATTGATTTTAATAAATAAATCAGCGTATGAGCGTCTGGTTACAACTGATTGATGTGGCTAATGCTGACGGTCCGCCCTGCGAGCACTTGCCAAATGTCCATTCTGCATCCCACTCCTTCATTGAACCGCACAGCACTCTAAGCGACGGCCAGGGACATTTCGTTCTCCGGCGATTCTGTGGTTCGCTCGCAAGATGTCGCAACGAGGAGGGACGCAGAAAACAATTTTCCCCAACCCGAGACGAAGTCTGGCACCGAAGATTAGGTTTTCATAAAGATTATTACGACCGCGGGCTTCCCGCTGCGGCCGAGACTACCCAGAAACCGATCTAACGGGCGGCCCATAAGTGGTTCAGATCGCTCTAACGCGGGAAATTCGTCACTCTTGGTCGCAATTGTTCGCGCGCAATCTGGACTTGAAAAGGCGAAATTTCCACCGTCTGCGCTGGTGGTCTGCGTTGGGGTATGGCGAGGGTAGAACATGTTGGCGTATATTTTTCGCCTGAAGGAAGGAGGTGTACAGTAACGAAGGCATTTACGCTCTACCCCGCGCCTCCCATGTACCCTCCCTTGCCTTCGGTGAACCCTTCGTCCCCTACGGTGCCCCTCCCATGTCCCCATCTCTTTTGCTCGTCGTCTGGGTCTCTTCCGCTTAATAAAGCGTGTTCTCGCGCCACTGACGAGAGCTCGCGAGAAGGCGGACAAGAACGCCTCCACTGAAGAGGCGGAGTTTGAGAATGGGTTAATGGCACTGGATGTGGTAAGAGATTGAGAAGTAGTATGGTTTCGATATCTTCAGTTACAGGTCACATGAGATTAAGACGTTGACATTTAGATCCTGCAGTGCTTTTACATTAGTCTTGAGACCACGTGTAGAAGATGAAAAGTAAATGTAAATGTACACTATTTTATATAGCGACCATAGGGCCTCGACCCTGCTCATATTTTCCATGAATTTATCGCGTGAGATCCTTCACCACCGCTGCCCGTTTGAGTGGGCGTCACGCCAATTAAGGTCCCCGTGTACGTACTAACAGTCCATTAGGCTATCCAAAAGAGGCAGCTATGGGTGTGAAGAATTAGCAACTGCAATTTTCCTATGGCCTCGGCGTATGAGGTTTGATAGCCAGTCCTGTCCCTCGCTTCATGATCTTCCAATCGAGAGTGTACGGTCGATGTATTCATTTTATAGCTGAGATGGGCAAGTGGAATAGAAGACTCAAAACCTTCTGACGGTGAAGTAATTGCCGCAAGGTGACACAGTGGTCTGTGGACCGGATTACCTCTGGGTTAAGGATTAGGGTTGCTAATTGAAGCTACGAAATGTAATTATAATCATAAATTTGTATAGCGCCTCTTTAAGAGTAACTACTTAGAGGCGCTTTTTGTGGCAGCCTTAACGATGTTAAATGCCATTAAGAACAGAACATTAGTAAACATTGTTCAGATAATTATAACTAGAGTCATTCATCCATTAGTAAACATTGTTCGGATAATTATAACTAGAAGAGTCACCAGTGGCAAGCACACCACACACGCAAAGCCCAACCAACAGATTCCCAACTACATCGAAAGATGACAGCACGTCTAGCGATCAGTGGCGCCCCCTTACAATATATGATTCACAACAGGATTCTATATTCCATTCGTTGGCTAAAATTCCTTGGTGTATCCTTCGCATTCCGATTCATTTTGGGTTCAAGTTTACGTGCAATATTTCTTTAGCACTTGTTGTGTGCAGTTTCAGACGAATATTTTCATTTCTGATATCAAAGTCAGCCAGTTTGGTTGGACTAACGCAGCAATAGGCAGCCATTATTACCTATGGGACTTCATAAGCTGTGGAATACCGTTTTTGTCGGTCAGCGAAAGCCAGGTCAGGACTAATAACACATTAGAAAATGCGTTAAGTTCTTTGAACTGTGATAGTTTCACTTCGTGATTTGCGAACGTTTCACATATGTGTTATCCCCAATTTCAGTGCGCTCAGAGGCTGTCAGGTAATACGTGTGTACGCTGGCCTAATGGGCATTTTCAACCTTCTATGTGCATTGCTTGGATACGAGCAAACCGTGTACTTTCTTTAAATTAAAATTCCATGTATGTACGAATGAATGAATCAATCAATAAATCGATCGGTCGATCAATCAATTAAATATCTTACTGAACACCAAAATTATTTGTAGGTACAGTACAATGAATTACAGCATAATGTTACTGCACATCTGGGGACACCTAATTCTTGCGTATGTAATATTTAAAGTCTACATTGCCAATTCTCTCGATCACTGGTTAGATATACTTCGTTGATCATTCAATCAAGGCCAGATCATCAGTAAATAAGCTGACTACTATCACTACTGCTGGTTTTTCTAAATGAAGAATATCAGCAGACTGTCATCAGTGCTGCATACCTCCTCTAGTATGTCAAGTGACCAATATCCATTCTATTGCGCTGTCGCATAACAAGGAGCAACGATGTTCAGTTCAAACACTGCGAAGAGCTCTCTTTAATCAGTTCAGAAGGGCGCGAGTCAACTTAAAACATGCACGGATTAATTCACTGAAAATGAGCAGGGTCGAGGCCATATGGTCGTTATAGAAAAACGTGAACATTTACATTTACATTGTCACGTTGACTCTGTAACGCGGCAAAGAAGTTGCTTGTTACTGATGCTGGTAAATTTGCTCTACAGAAATCGCATCTTCGAGCCACAGGAAGAGGCTGTTACGCCTTAGTTGTTTATGTTGCTGCTGCCTTAGTTTAGTCGAAGGACCCTACAATGTATGATCTAACTTAAAGACTTTTATAGCGCCGATATATTAACACATTTCGAAGTGAACTGTCAGTCAGTCACCAGACCATTCATTGATCAGTACAGGTCAAACTCCGAGAGGTCAGACAGACCAGAATATTTTGGTAAATGTAGGCTGTGTTAATACACATGGACGTAATGTTGAACCTAATCCTACCAGTGTAAACTGAAAATATTACATTTGTTTTTAAAAAACGTGTATATTTACATTTTACATTTACTTGGTTACATAGTTAGGGCATTGTTTTAGAATGTTCCAGCAGCTAGTCTGGTTGTCGTGTTGCGTCGTACCCTATCCGGTGCCATTTACCTGTTTCAGACTGAGTGTCCGACCCAGCCGCTGGTCATTCGAATGCTAATGATCCTGGCATCGTTAAGCCTTCGATTGTGGGGAAGGGAGGAGGGGTCGAGAAACAAGGGTGGAGGAGGGTGATACTGCACAGAGGAGGAGGAACCAGAGGAGAAAAAGCAGGAGGGGATGCTGTGTATGGAGTCTGGATCCACAATATTTCCTCGCGGTCTTCGATGGACCTCCTGCCGCTAAAAGACCAGCACCCCGCGTGACTAATTTCATGACTGATAAATAGGTTCTAATTATCGATGTTGTTGGTTCTGTGGTCTGCAAAAATAAATTTGACATCGGTTTGACTGCGGTACATCAGGAATCGTTCTTCGGACGACTCATGTAAGGAGTCTTGCTCTAGCAAATATCGTTATCATCAACTGACATCAGCAATTCAAATTAAAATCATTTCATTCACTCATTATTTACTCCCACACTTAGAGCTTTCCTATCTCTGCCATCAATTCGCTGTCTAAATGACTCAACCACTGCGATCAGCCTGTCTTTCTAATCTCTTCAATCCCAAAACATATGTATATATTGAATGCATGCATGCATACACTTTATATAACGTCTTTGAATGCTTCATAAAAGCGCTGTCTACTTTAGCCGCAGGTATTCATCAAGAAGAGAACTTCATCTGCATGGAAATGCATCTAACTAGAAAGTTACCACTGGCAGGCCCTCGCATATACGTAGAACCTAACTAACGGAGTCAGAGCACAACCAACTGCTTGTCTGCTTCTCGTTCTCGTCGCTATGTACAGCTCCAAACACTATAGTGTAGCTGTCTGATTGTCTTCCTGCTTTCCCTGCTGGCCTCGAACACAATCGATCATTACAATTTCTGCTGTATATACTGAACTATCATTAAGTGCCTCTGAATTATCCATAACTCTTGACGTTGCTCTGTGTGTTATGAAGAAGACGAGGCTTGCTTTGCCATTACGATCGCCACTGGAGCTGATCGATTAGAACCAGCCTGTGGTGTCTTTTAGTTGCTTAAGCTTTGTTTCTTCCGACCTACAGCCTGCAGTCGATATATTATTAGCATTTATAGCTGGGTTTGCTGTTAATGCTACAGATGGCGTGGGGCCCATTCAAACGGGCAGCGGTGGTGAAGGATATCACCGATAAATTCATTTACAAATGAACAGGGTCGAGGCCATATGGTCGCTATAGAAAAACATGTAGATTTACATTTACTGACGCAGAATGTTTTAAATGTCTTTCTGTTCTGGCGAGATTTGACCCCCAACCTTTGAGTCAGAGTGCATGTCAGCGGCGCACACAAAAGGCATCAAAATGGACTAATAGTAATCAAATTAGTGAGCGTGCGCATGAATAAAAAATATGTGTTTGCAGCTGTTTTAGCAATCAGTACATTACATCAACGTCTTCCTTTGTGTTAATCATTAACAGACAGTAAATGAAATTAACTAATAATATTTTTGTGAAAGAGAACAACAAAGTCTAAATTTATCACTGTCGATTGAAACAACAATATTTTTGGCTCCGATTTGCACCGACTATATCCATGGCATACCGATTAGCAAAGCCGTTCTTTTGAGAGATTTCTGGAATTCTATAAGCAGCAAGTAATAGTCAACTGGGAATAAAAGAATAGATTGATTAAAAGTCATAAGGAAAAAAGACGACAACAAACGGAGAGGTATATGATATTGTCCGGTCATTCATGACCTAGTTTTGCATATGCAAATAACGTGGCCCGTGTTTCAAGTCATTCGTCGATATTTTAAGGGCTTCTCTCTATCGGCATCGAGTGGACGTATTCTCGACGCAACTCATGCAGTAGCACAGGGCGGTTCTATTTAAGCTGTTCGGAGTAGTATACTCGGTGCGTACTCAAAGCTGATGCGTACTCAAAGCTAATATAGAACACACCTTACGTTTATCTAGGTTACACTTGTCCAAAAGCAGGGATGAGCCGCATGTGTGGTTGGATTATTTAGCACTAGAGAACAATAACGACCTCTTAAAAGACGCATTGCAAATATCGAGATACTTCATTATCCTGAGTGACATGCCTATAGCATGTGTAATGAGTTAAGAGGGTGGAATCCACGAAAATGAATAAAAGCAAAACAGGAAAAAGGTGAAGAAATCAAAGGCGCAAGATGCCAAGTAGGAGTGCAAAGGACGAGGTAAAAGAGGAAGTGGTGGAAGAGTATGGAAAAGGTAGATGATGAAGAGTACGCCGCCTTCATCCGTCATCTGGCGTCTGTTCCGTCGCTGAATCTCCGTCAACAGCAGAACGGTCGCCAGCTTCAGTTGATGAGGCTAAGTCACTGATGCTGAAGCCGATGTATGCTGAAGGATGCTGTGCGCAGTGAAGGCAGCCGTCGCAACCACCTTCAGACGCAGAGGAATGCGACGCAAGATGCTAGGCGTCTCCATGGAAGACCGGTTGTTCGGAAGAGGAATTTCATGGACGATGCTACTCATGATGGCGTCAAAAGCAGGTAACGTTACTATGCTGCAATAATCATGATGATAATGATGATAGAACTCGGAGAAGTTTTAAAATTTAACAAACGTTAGATTAGATTAGATTGGATCGATTCATGTCTTGGACATAATTGCACTATAAAGTTCTAAGAATACTGCAGCTTGTACAAATCCTTTCATTATTGCCATCAGTGGCAACCGCAATGGAGGGCAAGGGTATTGTTCACTTATTACCCACTCTACCAGCAGTAGAACCCTCATAAGTCTGGTCCAGGAGTTGAAGGATTTTTCAACAGAAGCGCAAAAGCGACAAACGGCAACAGGGGTCCACTCTACAAAAAAGTAGTCCTAATTGTTCTGCCAACTGAACTGCCATCCAACCTAGGTTCTTTCCAAGTGTTCGCAATTTTCCAGACAGGACGATTCAATCTATACTAAATCCTCTGAGACTTACACTCTGGCGTTTTCTGTTTCGCTCCTACCTAGTTGACATAAAAATTTAGATACCATTCGCCACAGGCAGCCTATACAGATTTTAAATAGTGGTAACAGAATAAAGGTAAGTGTATAGTATAAACTGGTAACAACTATAAAGGATAAAGGCTGTGTTCCCTGTATTATTGGCTGGGGTAATAATGACAATAAGACTAAAATTACGCCAACTATTTCACTGTATCTTCCTCTTGAAAAGGTCACTTTTTTCTTGCCTTTTCCCTTAATGGCGTAGGACGCACAGACTGTTCTCTAATGAGAGACAATACTGTATATATCTGTCTCATAAGTAGACCTTGCTTCTTATGCGGTTTCCAGGATGCGAAAGTCCTGAGTTTGATCTTTTCCAGGAATAGAATTCGTCCGCTTAATGTTAATGGATGTACTTATCCTTCTTGTGTGGCATTCTCTTCGTAACCATCTTGGTATTTGGGGATTGTTGCCCCAGGATGGCGTTTTTTGCTGGACAAGGAAGTTCTATGATAATCGTAATCTCGAGATTTCTACAGCGCCCAACTAAAGCTACATCGCGGGAACCAGCTTATTCACAGGCGCTTAGTCAAAACAAAATCGATAGGCAAAAGGGTTCGGTTCCAGGTCAAGATCCAGGAGTCAGGCAGTCAGACAGCCGGACGGCTACGGTGGATGGTGTTTGAAATTGAACCGAGAAGAGAGATAAGGGGAAGAGGAAGAATCAGGATAAGATTTTTGGAAAGGAAATGTTTTCAGTCTTGAGTGAAAGATCAGCGCAGAAAATGAAAGAGGTGAAGTGTTGGTGAGTTCGTATGACGGATCAGTTAATTGTCGTAATTCTGGCGGGAGTTTAATCCAGAGGGGTAGGGCTGCTATGGCTAGGAAGCGATTACCAAATTTTAAGGATGAGGTGACGGGAGGGCGAAGAAGTGTTAGGACAGACGAGGACAGGGTTGAACGGAGTGGTTGGATTGTAAATAATTATATAATATGATAAGTTATGTCTGCGCCACTGCGTCAGTGTTTAGCTTATAAAGTACTTTCGGCGTATCTTTGACGGATAATTGGCATTTTTAAGGACCTTTAAGGGAGCAGTGAAAAGGAAAACGAGCGTTTTCTAAAAATACTTCAATAAACAATATAACATATCCGAAAGAAACTGAAATGCTAACCTAACAACTTGCAAATGAAATTATGATGCAGTTTATGTATTAATTAACTAATATCTGTATTTTTACAAAGCCTGTATCTGAGTGGGTATGAGATCACTATAAGTGGACTTGAAAACGTGGATAATAGTGGAAGTGGAGATAGAAATGCAAGTAGGATTAGTGAAAGTAGTACGAGTAGTGCGAGTCGATTAGTAGTAGTAGTTGCTGTAGGAGAAAGTAGTGGGAGTGGTATTAGTGGGAGTCGGGGAGTGAAGCAATAGTAGAAGTAGTACTAGCTGTAGTAGTAATAGTCGTAGTGGTTGTTGCAGCAGTTGTTGCATTAGTAGTGTATATAAGAGAGGAGTGAGGGTAATAATGGTGGGAGCAGTGGGAATAGTGAAGGGCAGGGTGGGAGGATTGTAGTAGATTTTGCATAATTTCTGTCATCGGAGCAATAAAAGGCCTGGAGACAATTGTGTCCGAGTAGAGGCTGTTTAGAAACAGACATATATATATATTATATATAATGTAATTGCACGTGTAGGGTAAAGAAAGATGTATATAAAGGTGAATATTCGAGGAATAGCTGCATGGCAGTTGAGCTGTTGCTTGTAGCTGGACTAATCTAATAGTCTCTAAGCTGGTTTATGTTTATTTCGCAAAAGAAATTTCGACGTCGCCTCGGACTTAAAGGATAAAACGGGCAACAGTTATTCCCTTGTCTTGACAAATGATAATGACTCGACGGGAATTACCCGGCATGGCCTCCCTCCGTCCTCTAAGCCATCCGACTGACTGGGACACATGTATATATATGAATAATATATATATATATATAAGCATATAAACATATATGAGCATATATGTATATATGTAAATAGTGTAAGTGGACACGGGTGGGCAGCATAAAAAAGATGGGATTTTGTTTATGTTGTAGTAACACGCAGTATATCATTTTTATTGTTGTATTATTGTGATTTTTATTGTAATTATAGGCATTAATGTTATTGTCAATAATGTTATTATTTTAAGTACGATTGATGTTGTTAATAATGTAATTTTTGCCCTCATTAATGTGTTTTAGTATTGGTTGATGGTGGTCGTTGGTGTTAAGAGATCATAACCTATGTTAAAGTTAAGATTAAGATTCAGAATTATTGGTTTATGGAGATATTTGATGTGTAAGTACTAGTCTACACAGAAATCTGACACTCAGAAAAGCAATATTCCTGGATGGCCATAGATAGATAGATGGACATATCAAAAGACAGGCTTATAATTAGGAGAATGAATGACGCCTTCCTTTTATCCGCTGTCTCTGGAATAAGATATTTGGCAGAGAATGATGGCTAGACTAAATGCATTTTTACTCTTTCAAATTACCATTGTTGCCGCTGTTGCTGTCATTGTTTTTGTTGTTGTTGCTATTTTATGCGCCTAGGATATATACTTAAATTACGAGCACGAGGTTTAATCATGACATTTAAGAGCCAGTACACTTGAACAAAGGATATGTGTAGTTCAAATTGTATGCTTTTGTGATTACTTAAAACACTATACAAATTGTCTAGATACATACATGCATACATACATATATACATACATACATACACACATACATACACACACATACATACATACATACAGTCAAACGCATAGACAAATGCCTAGAGCATATAGCCTCTTGTTCCTGCTAACTGTTTCTACCTCCTCTGTTGCGCCATGATGAACTGAGATGCAGCTGTTGGGAGAGAATATGATCATATTTTCAGATGGATATTCCTTGTGTAGTGCAAAGTACATGGTTGAAAGAGGCAGAATAGCCTCGGGGTTTTACATACAGTAGCTGCAGTGACCCGCCATTGTCATTTCATTTTACGCTTAGTTGGCTGACAGACAGACAGCAAAGCAATCATGTCTAGTTTGAAGACAAGTAACCTAGATTGGACTGTGACAATCAGTCACTGTGCTTAGAAGGAGGTTGGGATCTGCTTGCTTCATGTTGTGCAGAGCATCATGCGGCGTCTAAGCATGATTATCTATGAATGCGTGTTCAAAGACATAGATCATAAGACGATCACTGCTTAGGGATTTTAATGGACGACTGCTTAGTGACACTATGTACTGCAGTAGACAACGGCGTCCGACTAGGGCTGCCAACCGTCCCGGAATCGCCTGGACAGACCCGGAATCGGCCTTGTGCGTCCCGTGTCCCGGATTGATCCCAAAATGTCCCGGAATTTGGTGTAAATATCCACTTCACCAAATGTTGTTCTTCTTTTCGCACACTAAACTCGAACAGCCGGCAGTAAATAAGTTTTACAGAGTGACCATCGAACAGAGGGTAGTTAGATTAGTAGACCCCATAAATGACATCTGCAAATTGCATGCATCGTGTATGTATATATGAACTTCGCTCGTGCTGGGCCCTGAAGCCTGGTAGGTCACTGGAATTTAATAAACGTTTTGCTCTTGAAGTTGGATCAGATTTTAGATATAAGCCACTTGTCTCTTGATGATTTGAGTCATGCCACTTGACTGTAATTTTAACGGCTATTTGCAGTAGATCCTATATTAGGCTGACGCAACATTCGTTACATACAGTGATGCGGACAGGGTAAATTGGTACTGGTATATCGAGTGACTAAGCGGGTGTCCCGGATTGGTAGAATAAAGTTGGCAGCCCTACGTCGCGCCCATTCAAACGGTCAGCAGTGGTGAAGGATCTCACCCATACAGGGTCGAGGCCATAAGGTTGCTATAGAAAACCGTGGAAATTTTTACATTTAGGCCTACGTTTACTCTTCAAACCAGCGTGGGCACCCGAAACTGAGTCATCTCATCTAATTGCGATCCACTCACGATTTTCTTCAGCGTGGTTATATCTTGTTTCACTTTAATTTTCTAATTAATTTTGATCACTGTCGACCGCCCATTTACCAAGGCGTGGAGCCGGCACCGACTGCCCGTCCGCCAAGGCTTCCGACCTTCGACCGCCCGTCCACCAAGGCGTCCGGACGGCCACCGCCGCCCTTTCGCCGAGGTGTTCGGGGGCCGTCGGCCGCCCGTTAACCAAGACGTCCAGCCAACCGCGACCGCCCGTCCGCCAAGGCGTCCGGCCGGTCGCAACCGCCCGTCCGCCAAGGCTTCCAGGCGGCCACGACCGCCCCTCCGCCGAGTCCTCCAGGTATGAGATTTTTCGCAGTTCTCACTGTGTGGCATAACGTCTATAGCCGGTCACGATCGACCTTCCACAAAGGCCGACCGTCGACCGCCCGTTTGCCAAGGCGTGATGCCTGCACCCACTGCCCGTCCGCCGAGGCTTCCGACCTCCGACCGCCCGCCTACCGAGGCGTCCGGACGGTTACCACCGCCCGTTCGCCGAGGTGTTCAGCCGGCCTTCGACCGTCCGTCTACCAATATGTCTTCTCACAAGCCACGTCCTCCTACCCTTTGGAAAATTTGTACAGTTCTCACTGTCTGGCATAACGTCGACAGAAGAATTTTGTCTTTTCTATTTATAGATTTCTGAACAATGCGTAACCGGTTTCTCTTTTTTGATTCGCGGAAACAGTTTCAGGAAAAGTCCAATGGCTGACATTAATAATTATTGTAATGTGACCATAAGCATTTATACGTGCAAGCGTATGGGGTTTTGTGAACAGGTCAATTTCTTTTCAATGCTTTAATGACGTGTTTGAATAACAGACAATACAAACAAATGGTAGATACATCAGAGTCTGCCGTTCGAGGTCTTACCTACTACTGTTAGGAAAAGACGATCGTTCTCAACAAATTACGTCACGCATATTGTGAATCTGCTATCTTATGTATAAATTTTAAATACGGGAGATTTCATCCAGAGATGTAAATGACGTCATAGATTTGCAAAGATGATAATAATAATATTTATTAGTGATTAGAAACTTCTATAACGCCAGTATCTAATGCATAATTCAAGTCAAACTCAGATCCATCCATTGAACAGAGAGGCAGCATATGGCGGATTAACCAACTGAAAAAGGTTAATCTTAAGCTGAGAACGAAATTATATGAGACACAAAGCATAAAGCACAGATGGGGGAAGAGTTCCAAAAGTTAGGTGCAGGAACGGTTCTAGTTTTTGACATCACCAGAGACAAGCATTCAGATGACCTGTCTGAATAATGATAATGCTCTCACCTACTAAGAACTGCCTTGTGATAGACCTATAGTTTATGTGTATGTATGTCTGTATGTATATTTATGTGTGTGTATAATTATGTATGTATAGGTTACTTCCAATCATTGACGGTAACATTGGTTGTAACAAATATATTTAAAACTTCGTGGATAGGCTGTCAAACGTCCCGGAATCGGCCTTGTGCGTCCCGTGTCCTGGATTGATCTCAAATTGTCCCGGAACTTGGTGTAAATATCCACTTCACCAAATGTTGTTCTTTTCGCGCACTAAACTCGAACAGCCGGCAGTAAATAAGTTTTACAGAGTGACCATCGAACAGAGGGTAGTTAGATTAGTAGAACCCATAAATGACATCTGCAAATTGCATGCATTGTGTACTGTATGTATATACGAACTTCGCTCGTGCTAGGCCCTGAAGCCTGGTAGGTTACTGGAATTTAATAAACGTTTTGCTCTTGAAGTTATTCAGATTTTATATATATATACATGCCCTTGGCTCTTGATGAATTGAGTCAAATCATTTGACTGTAATTTTTAACGACAATTCGCACTAGATCCTACATTAGGCTGACGCAACATTCGTTACATAGTCATGTGGACAGGGTAATTTGGTACTGGGATATCGAGTGACTATGTGGGTGTCCCGGATTGGCAGAATAAAAAGTTGGCAGTCTTACGTCCGAATGGGATGTCAGGTTCAGAATCGAGGTGGACGGTTATGCCGACAAAGGTGAATGGTGGCATGTGATTTGCTTCGACCGTCTAACAGAAAGGGGTTGTACCATCAATCGAAGTGCTATCTATTAATGATCGGCCCGCCTGCTTCGAGCAAACGTCCAGACTTCTACCACCTACGCAGGACGCCATGGATGATAGTTCTTTCGTGTGTGCGACGCTGTCGCTCGAAATCGTCCTACGTCTCCGACGTTGCTTGGTCCAGGGACACTCTGAACGTCGTGTCATCCGTCTACTCTGGATGTGAATCCGTTGGCAGGTCTCTGCGTGTGTTCGCGGGCTTGTTACCAGTGACCTTTCTAGTTCTCCGAACAATGGCTGCTAAGTGATAAACTTTGTGATCTTAATGACATTTTTAACATCATTGCGGTTTGCGTAGAGAGCGCCACTGAGTTGTTTCTTCTTTAAGCGGCGCTATATAAATGCTTGGTAAAACTTAGAAGTACAAACGGCGATATATAAACATAAGATATTAATAAGTAAATGCATACATAAATAGGATTTACATTCGCGATTATACGTAGGCCTACAGTTCTGGCTCAGAGTTCAACAGAGTCAAAGCATCAAAGAAGGAGTGCAATATATTTGAGTCTGAGAGGTGAGCAAGGACGAAAGATAAGTTTGCTGGCCAATGTTTATTACTTTACAATGCTTATTACTCGACAAGTCTTGAATTCCCTGTTCAGTGAGAAGCCATTGCAGTGGTTGCAGCATGCATAGCTATGTGCTGAAAATTGGTTGTTTTCGTTACCGAAATTCGTAATCTTCCACCAATACGTTATGCCACTTAACCTCGTTTTCCCCACCAATCCTCCCTATTTACTCTCTCATTCCTTCCACATATCCTGCCTTCCATCTATCCTTCACACTCCTTCCACCAATCGCCTTTTCCCTGACCGTCCATCCATCCTCAAAGCCTTCTCCTTCCTTCCAGCCCCCGTTTCAGGCCGTCCAACCGCGTCCTCCATCTGTACCTAAGCTCTCCATTTAGCGGCGTTTGCTCTCCGTTCGGAAAACTGCCAATTGCAATAAATATGTGGAAAACCTGGCCTTACGCCGCGCATGCGCGCCGGATAGAGACGGACGGCTTCCGGTCCGGACTGAAGCGAGGCTGGCGGCGACTATCTGACTGAAAATCTGTGCTTCGCAATTTATTTCGAGGCTGCTATTCGGACGCCAGGCTTGACGCCGAGTCGGGCCGTTGCGTGATGTATAAGGGAGATAGTTGACGGAGGGAGGCGCAGACACTGGGAGAGACGCAAAGAAGGACATATGGAGGAACAGACAGACGAAGGGACAGATGGAGAAAGGGACAGATAGATGGACAAACAGAGGGAAGGGCAGTGTTCACTGCTGTATAATGATTGCATTGGTATTATGCTCCCCACCCGCACAGACTTCAGTGACAATGAATACAAGTGTATTTACTGTCTGCATGAAGAATACATGGCAACTACTGTCCGTCCGTCTGTCTTTTTCTTTTCTGTCCATCTGCATCGCATGGACTGGTTCTGTAAGTTCGTGTGTCTGCTTTTCCTGTTTTTGTCCATCATTCAATCTATCGACCAATCGTTTGTCAGTCTATTAGGTCTCAATTAATTCTACCTGTCTTCCTTTGGTTGAGATCGTATTGCGTCACAGTCTCTAAAACTGTAAATATAAATGTACACGGTTTTCTATAGCACCGTATGACCTCGACCCTGCGTGGGTGAGATCCTTCCTGACCTTTACTTGTCTGTCTCAGGCAGAGATCACATAAACTAATGCTTTTACCTTTCTCCGTCCAGTAACGGAAACTCTTTACCCTCTGGGTTTTAACCACGAATCTCTGGTTCGAATCCACTATTATTATTATTATTTCTTGCCTGAGGTAAGTGTAATACCTCAGGAAGTGAAAAATTACTCAATGAGCTGTTGAAGGGTGTCTGCGGAATCAGGCCTCGTCCTTAGCAACAAAATCAGAAAATTATTAGTATTGTTGTTGTTGTTGTTGTTGTTGTTATCCTTATTGCTACATAGGCTGCAAATTTACTGGCAAATCCTCACGTTTAAGTCATCAGATATGTATGTTTTTTTCACCAATAATCCTCATGCTTTTAAAAGATAAACATTTTGAAAAAGGACATTTTTATATATACAGGAAACTTTACTCTTTAAAAGTTTTCGTACCTTATCAGATTTATATATTTTCGTTGTTTGTGACTGATACCACATGACGCCTCGGTTAAATAATCTATTCAAAATTGTTTCATTCAGCTGCACAGACCGAAACAGTGCACCACATGCTACATCATTTACGTAATTACTAGGGTAATGGAGCACCTTTACAGATTACAACCATTAAATCTCAATATGTGATCTCAATATGAGCCCCTTTGGGTATCCCACGGAGTTACAGTGCCATCTGTGTTGATTACATGGTTAGATGAGGGCTTTGATGGGTGCTGTGTGCACACGAGGCGATCCCAGTATAAACCCACATAGGTAGGCCTATCCCACATTGAGACATTGTAATATATGTCGATTTTATAGCTGGACGAGGATTTTGATGAGGGCTGTGTACACGAAGAAGATGACCACTGGCCCAATAACCGTATTTCTGCGAACACAACTGAAAACCATTGATAAACAAAACAAGCGTAGTTACAATGCGACAGATCGCCGTAGGCTTTGTTGGTCTAGAGGCTCAATTAAATTATAGCAGCACCGTCTGCTCAGCCGGTAAACAAGTAATTCATTTCAGTGAAGGTCCTAATAGCTAGATCTATTCAACCATAAAGTTGCGTGCCAAAGATATGCACCATACGGCTAAATTTATTTATAAGAATAGACTTTCATTAAGTTTACTAATAATTCCTGTTGGTTTAGAAAGGCCCTGTTGAAAATAACGTATTTGGCAATCTCCATGAACAATAATGAATATAAAAATTTGCCAAGAACAACTCTTTAAAGAACCGCGCTACCGAATAGACCAGAAAGCTCGAAGCCCCTATCGGTGGATCGCCAACGAAGCGCGCTACCGAATAGACCAGAAAGTTCGAAACCGCAACCGGTGGATCGCCAACGAAGCGCGCTACCGAATAGACCAGAAAGCTCGAAGCCGCAATCGATGGATCGCCGACCAAGCGCGCTACCGAATAGACCGGAAAGCTCGAAGCCGCAATCGTTGGATCGCCGACGAAGCGCGCTACCGAATAGACCAGAAAGCTCGAAGCCGCAATCGATGGATCGCCGACGAAGCCCGCTACCGAATAGACCATAAAGCTCGAAGCCGCAATCGTTTGATCGCCAAAGAAGCGCGCTACCGAATAGACCGGAAAGCTCGAAGTCGCAATCGTTGGATCGCCGACGAAGCGCGCTACCGAATAGACCAGAAAGCTCGAAGACGCAATCGTTGGATCGCCGACGAAGCGCGCTACCGAATAGACCAGAAAGCTCGAAACCGCAATCGTTGGATCGCTGACGAAGCGCGCTACCGAATAGACCGGAAAGCTCGAAGCCGCAATCGTTGGATCGCCGACGATGCGCACTACCGAATAGACCGGAAAGCTCGAAGCCGCAATCATTGGAAGGCCGACGATGCGCGCTACCGAAGAGACCAAAGGGCTCCAGGCCGCAATCGTTGGAAGGCCGACGAAGCGCTCTACCGCACTGACCAAAGGCTCAGATCAGCATTCGAACGATTGGACCACAGGCTGGGACCCGCAATCGGATAGACCGTGTTTTACTTGTACGATATTGAACGCAGCACTTGGTACTTTTTGGGAAGCGCAATCGTGTGCTGACAAATAACGCAGTTAATTTATCTCTTGCCTCCGTGAAAATGTTTAAATTATGCTATTTCTCTTAGAAAATTCCTTTTCTCTCTCAAGTTTTCTTTTCTTACACTCTGAAGTCACTTTTGGGGTTTATTATTGCCCGAATGAATTTCCGATCAAGATGGCGGTCACCGGAATGACCATCGAGCTGTATTATTAGAAAAATTTAGTAAGTAAGATAAACGTCGAACTTTATTATTAGAAGAACAAAAGCAAGTACCAATTTTTATTGACAGAAATTTCAGAAATTCTGATGATCATCGCACAACCCATAAATATGCCTTCTCGGGCTGCGTGTTTTAGACCCCTGCTCTATGGGTACAATGTTTAAAAATTATTTTATCAGCAGTAATCTAACAAAAGTCGCACCAATGGCACTACAATTGAAGAATATTTAGTTTGCTTGAAACCACCATTATGTCGACACGTGGTGTAAAGCAAATCGCGATTTTGTGACTTTCAACTTATCAAAACAGTTATGGAATAATAAGCTTCTTGAAATCGCCATAAAATCGACATCTTTGTTGACCTAATTGTTATTTCTTGCTATTCTTCTGAGTTTGATGATATATGCGATTTCCAGCCCTCCATAGATTTTCACGTGACTATGTATTTCATAATGGCGGACACGTTTTCTAGCGCTAATCTTGATATTATTACGGCTGTGTACAGTGGGCCTATGCTTGTTCGATCGTAGAATATAAAAATTCCGCCAAAATGAAATGGGTTACAGTTTCCTTGATGCGTCAAAATGGGTTAAATATTTTTGTAGTACACCTTTATAATAAGAACGAGAGAGAGAGAGAGAGAGAGAAAAAAAAAATGGATATTACTGATATTACTGACAGGTGATTCCCTTCTGAGAGATGTAACAGAGGGAAGAATGGAGTGAAAGAAAAGAAGAAGAAAAATGCCTAGCCAGATGCTGCTAGACTGGATGATGGTAGATGGATACGGTACGCCGAAGGAGGAGGCCCAACAATGAAATCAGGATTGGCGCAGTAAGGTTCGAACCTGCCCTGATGCGGAGAACTTGAAGAAGACCTAAAACAAAAGTCATCTTTAAAATTACTTTCTAATAGTTTTTAAACTTGTTGGTAGCTCGTGTAAACTTAATTCTCAAGTCTCCTAATGTGAAAACGGGTCTGTGATGTTCCTATTTCGACTAATTTAGAATATTCTGGGATAGCCTTAGCGGCTGGCTTTGTTGAAAGAAACTGGGGGAAATATTTTATGGGGAAATGCACACGTTTTTCTTTAGCGACTGTATGGCCTCGACCCTGCTCGTTTTTCAATGAATTTATCTGATAAAATCTTTCACCACCGCTGCCCGTTTGAATTGGCCCCACGCTAAGCCTTCGAACAGTACTTGCCTAAGATTAAAATCTCTGAAATAATCTCTCACCTTTAGCTCGTGATATTTTACATAAATTTCGTGGCACGACTTGCCTCAATATGTTGTTGACATTATTAACTCCATTTTATAATTTAACCTTAATAACAGATATATGAAGTCGCTTTTAATTAGCAAAGTCTATTACAATACGAAAAGGTAATTATCCTCTATAGATAATTTTGTGAATTAATATTCCAACAACAGCCCCAACGCCGAACTGGATAGGCCATAGCATGGCCTGTTTAATTCTATATGTGACAACGCACGTTACCATTTCTTTGTTAGAAGATATAGTATTTCCGCCGATTTGTAAATTATTGAAGCTATCTGTGACTCCCGAAGCATGTGATTCAGCTATAAACAGATGATAATTTCAGGATTCTAAACCAATGTTCAAAAATTGTAGAAGATAAACTAGTCTTTCGTACTATTTTTATGTGATTCTGACGACTGTTGTTGACAGGCTTCTAATTATAGAAGGAAAAACAAGAACAGTCTACTTAATATTCATAATTATGAGATGCAGATTTTGCGATTGGTCGCCACGACTTAATGAGGTCTTTCATTCACGATTGGCCAATGAAGGGCTCTGTGGGACTGAAGGATCTTTCGTCTGTAGTAGAAACATTATACAGCAAGTTGCAGGTTGTGTTGTTTTAACAGCCAACGGCCAAATCCGTATAAGCGTCGAACCCTAGTCCCAGTGCAAAGAGACAATTCAGCCATAATCAAATGCAATATCAATCTGGCGCTGATTCGTTTCTTGAGTTCAGTCGTTATTGATAAATTTATTATTTTTTTTTATTTATTTATACGAAACATTTATATATAGCGCCCATTCAAGAAAACTACTCAAAAGCGCTCCCAAACCTAACTCGGCGAAAGAGAACAGAGTTTAAGAATGTCGACGATTATTATTAGAGGCGCTAAATAAATTACTTAATATGGCTGTCGGTCGCAAGAAGGCCAAAGCATTTTGGGATATCAATTCCGTCGTAAAGCACGAGCGGAAGTGATATTACTTCCGCTGCCGCCGAATTTTATCAATAACGACTCGTGCTTTGAAAGGACAGAGGAACCCCCAGCAAAATAGAGACAACTGCACCTCGTCGCATTCGTTTTAGGATTATGATTAATCTTAGGATTAGGGTATTGATTACGGTCGTTGTTTCAGTCGTTGTCGCTACCCATTGTTGTGCTGTATTCTTTGACGTTAAACTCGTATGCGAGGGGATGCGATTTAATTACGCAATCGTTGGATCGCCGACGAAGCGCGCTACCGAATAGACCAGAAAGCTCGAAGCCGCAATCGTTGGATCGCCGACGAAGCGCGCTACCGAATAGACCAGAAAGCTCGAAGCCGCAATCGTTGGATCGCCGACGAGGCGCGCTACCGAATAGACCGGAAAGCTCGAAGCCGCAATCGTTGGATCGCCGACGAAGCGCGCTACCGAATAGACCGGAAAGCTCGAAGCCGCAATCGTTGGATCGCCGACGAAGCGCGCTACCGAATACACCGGAAAGCTCGAAGCCGCAATCGTTGGATCGCCGACGAAGCGCGCTACCGAATAGACCAAAAGGCTCGAAGGGGCAATCGTTGGATCGCCGACGAAGCGCGCTACCGAATAGACCGGAAAGCTCGAAGCCGCAATCGGTGGATCGCCGACGAAGCGCGCTACCGAATAGACCGGAAAGCTCGAAGCCGCAATCGTTGGATCGCCGACGAAGCGCGCTACCGAATAGACCAGAAAGCTCGAAGCCGCAATCGATGGATCGCCGACGATGCGCGCTACCGAAAAGACCAAAAGGCTCGAAGCCGCAATCGTTGGATCGCCGACGAAGCGCGCTACCGAATAGACCAGAAAGCTCGAAGTCGCAATCGATGGATCGCCGACGATGCGCGCTACCGAATAGACCAAAAGGCTCGAAGGGGCAATCGTTGGATCGCCGACGAAGCGCGCTACCGAATTGACCAGATAGCTCGAAGCCGCAATCGTTGGATCGCCGACGAGGCGCGCTACCGAATAGACCAGATAGCTCGAAGCCGCAATCGTTGGATCGCCGACGAGGCGCGCTACCGAATAGACCGGAAAGCTCGAAGCCGCAATAGTTGGATCGCCGACGAAGCGCGTTACCGAATAGACCGGAAAGCTCGAAGCCGCAATCGTTGGATCGCCGACGAAGCGCGCTACCGAATAGACCAAAAGGCTCGAAGGGGCAATCGTTGGATCGCCGACGAAGCGCGCTACCGAATAGACCGGAAAGCTCGAAGCCGCAATCGTTGGATCGCCGACGAAGCGCGCTACCGAATAGACCAGAAAGCTCGAAGCCGCAATCGATGGATCGCCGTCGATGCGCGCTACCGAATAGACCAAAAGGCTCGAAGCCGCAATCGTTGGATCGACGACGAAGCGCGCTACCGAATAGACCTAAAGGCTCGAAGCCGCAATCGTTGGATCGCCGACGAAGCGCGCTACCGAATAGACCGTAAAGCTCGAAGCCGCAATCGTTGGATCGCCGACGATGCGCGCTACCGAATAGACCAAAAGGCTCGAAGGGGCAATCGTTGGATCGCCGACGAAGCGCGCTACCGAATAGACCAGAAAGCTCGAAGCCGCAATCGGTGGATCGCCGACGAAGCGCGCTACCGAATAGACCAAAAGGCTCGAAGCCGCAATCGTTGGATCGCCGACGAAGCGTGCTACCGAATAGACCGGAAAGCTCGAAGCAGCAATCGGTGGATCGCCGACGAGGCGCGCTACCGAATAGACCGGAAAGCTCGAAGCCGCAATCGTTGGATCGCCGACGAAGCGCGCTACCGAATAGACCAGAAAGCTCGAAGCCGCAATCGATGGATCGCCGACGATGCGCGCTACCGAATAGACCAAAAGGCTCGAAGCCGCAATCGTTGGATCGCCGACGAAGCGCGCTACCGAATAGACCAAAAGGCTCGAAGCCGCAATCGTTGGATCGCCGACGAAGCGCGCTACCGAATAGACCGTAAAGCTCGAAGCCGCAATCGATGGATCGCCGACGATGCGCGCTACCGAATAGACCAAAAGGCTCGAAGGGGCAATCGTTGGATCGCCGACGAAGCGCGCTACCGAATTGACCAGATAGCTCGAAGCCGCAATTGTTGGATCGCCGACGAGGCGCGCTACCGAATAGACCAGAAAGCTCGAAGCCGCAATCGGTGGATCGCCAACGAAGCGCGCTACCGAATAGACCAGAAAGCTCGAAGGGGCAATCGTTGGATCGCCGACCAGGCGCGCTACCGAATAGACCGGAAAGTTCGAAGCCGCAATCGTTGGATCGCCGACGAAGCGCGCTACCGACTAGACCAGAAAGCTCGAAGTCGCAATCGGTGGATCGCCGACGAAGCGCGCTACCGAATAGACCAAAAGGCTCGAAGCCGCAATCGTTTGATCGCCGACGAAGCGTGCTACCGAATAGACCAGAAAGCTCGAAGCAGCAATCGGTGGATCGCCGACGAGGCGCGCTACCGAATAGACCGGAAAGCTCGAAGCCGCAATCGTCGGATCGCCGACGAAGCGCGCTACCGAATAGACCGGAAAGCTCGAAGCCGCAATCGATGGATCGCCGACGATGCGCGCTACCGAATAGACCAAAAGGCTCGAAGCCGCAATCGTTGGATCGCCGACGAAGCGCGCTACCGAATAGACCAAAAGGCTCGAAGCCGCAATCGTTGGATCGCCGACGAAGCGCGCTACCGAATAGACCAGAAAGCTCGAAGCCGCAATCGGTGGATCGCCGACGAAGCGCGCTACCGAATAGACCAAAAGGCTCGAAGCCGCAATCGTTGGATCGCCGACGAAGCGTGCTACCGAATAGACCGGAAAGCTCGAAGCCGCAATCGGTGGATCGCCGACGAGGCGCGCTACCGAATAGACCGGAAAGCTCGAAGCCGAATCGTTGGATCGCCGACGAAGCGCGCTACCGAATAGACCGGAAAGCTCGAAGCCGCAATCGATGGATCGCCGACGATGCGCGCTACCGAATAGACCAAAAGGCTCGAAGCCGCAATCGTTGGATCGCCGACGAAGCGCGCTACCGAATAGACCAAAAGGCTCGAAGCCGCAATCGTTGGATCGCCGACGAAGCGCGCTACCGAATAGACCGTAAAGCTCGAAGCCGCAATCGATGGATCGCCGACGATGCGCGCTACCGAATAGACCAAAAGGTTCGAAGCCGCAATCGTTGGATCGCCGACGAAGCGCGCTACCGAATTGACCAGATAGCTCGAAGCCGCAATTGTTGGATCGCCGACGAGGCGCGCTACCGAATAGACCAGAAAGCTCGAAGCCGCAATCAGTGGATCGCCAACGAAGCGCGCTACCGAATAGACCAGAAAGCTCGAAGGGGCAATCGTTGGATCGCCGACCAGGCGCGCTACCGAATAGACCGGAAAGTTCGAAGCCGCAATCGTGGGATCGCCGACGAAGCGCGCTACCGACTAGACCAGAAAGCTCGAAGTCGCAATCGGTGGATCGCCGACGAAGCGCGCTACCGAATAGACCAAAAGGCTCGAAGCCGCAATCGTTTGATCGCCGACGAAGCGTGCTACCGAATAGACCGGAAAGCTCGAAGCAGCAATCGGTGGATCGCCGACGAGGCGCGCTACCGAATAGACCGGAAAGCTCGAAGCCGCAATCGTTGGATCGCCGACGAAGCGCGCTACCGAATAGACCGGAAAGCTCGAAGCCGCAATCGATGGATCGCCGACGATGCGCGCTACCGAATAGACCAAAAGGCTCGAAGCCGCAATCGTTGGATCGCCGACGAAGCGCGCTACCGAATAGACCAAAAGGCTCGAAGCCGCAATCGTTGGATCGCCGACGAGGCGCGCTACCGAATAGACCAGAAAGCTCGAAGCCGCAATCGGTGGATCGCCAACGAAGCGCGCTACCGAATAGAACGGAAAGCTCGAAGTCGCAATCGTTGGATCGCCGACGAAGCGCGCTACCGAATAGACCGGAAAGCTCGAAGCCGCAATCGTTGGATCGCCGACGATGCGCGCTACCGAATAGACCAGAAAGCTCGAAGCCGCAATAGTTGGATCGCCGACGAGGCGCGCTACCGAATAGACCAGAAAGCTCGAAACCGCAATCGTTGGATCGCCGACGAAGCGCGCTACCGAATAGACCAGAAAGCTCGAAGCCGCAATCTTTGGATCGCCGACGATGCGCGCTACCGAATAGACCGGAAAGCTCGAAGCCGCAATCGTTGGATCGCCGACGAAGCGCGCTACCGAATAGACCGGAAAGCTCGAAGCCGCAATCTTTGGATCGCCGACGATGCGCGCTACCGAATAGACCAAAAGGCTCGAAGCCGCAATCGTTGGATCGCCGACGAAGCGCGCTACCGAATAGACCAAAAGGCTCGAAGCCGCAATCGTTGGATCGCCGACGAGGCGCGCTACCGAATAGACCAGAAAGCTCGAAGCCGCAATCGGTGGATCGCCAACGAAGCGCGCTACCGAATAGACCGGAAAGCTCGAAGTCGCAATCGTTGGATCGCCGACGAAGCGCGCTACCGAATAGACCGGAAAGCTCGAAGCCGCAATCGTTGGATCGCCGACGATGCGCGCTACCGAATAGACCAGAAAGCTCGAAGCCGCAATAGTTGGATCGCCGACGATGCGCGCTACCGAATAGACCAAAAGGCTCGAAGGGGCAATCGTTGGATCGCCGACGAAGCGCGCTACCGAATAGACCAGAAAGCTCGAAGTCGCAATCGTTGGATCGCCGACGAAGCGCGCTACCGAATAGACCAGAAAGCTCGAAGCCGCAATCTTTGGATCGCCGACGATGCGCGCTACCGAATAGACCGGAAAGCTCGAAGCCGCAATCGTTGGATCGCCGACGAAGCGCGCTACCGAATAGACCGGAAAGCTCGAAGCCGCAATCTTTGGATCGCCGACGATGCGCGCTACCGAATAGACCGGAAAGCTCGAAGTCGCAATCGTTGGATCGCCGACGAAGCGTGCTACCGAATAGACCGGAAAGCTCGAAGCCGCAATCGTTGGATCGCCGACGATGCGCGCTACCGAATAGACCAGAAAGCTCGAAGCCGCAATAGTTGGATCGCCGACGAGGCGCGCTACCGAATAGACCAGAAAGCTCGAAACCGCAATCGTTGGATCGCCGACGAAGCGTGCTACCGAATAGACCGGAAAGCTCGAAGCAGCAATCGGTGGATCGCCGACGAGGCGCGCTACCGAATAGACCGGAAAGCTCGAAGCCGCAATCGTTGGATCGCCGACGAAGCGCGCTACCGAATAGACCAGAAAGCTCGAAGCCGCAATCGATGGATCGCCGACGATGCGCGCTACCGAATAGACCAAAAGGCTCGAAGCCGCAATCGTTGGATCGCCGACGAAGCGCGCTACCGAATAGACCAAAAGGCTCGAAGCCGCAATCGTTGGATCGCCGACGAAGCGCGCTACCGAATAGACCGTAAAGCTCGAAGCCGCAATCGATGGATCGCCGACGATGCGCGCTACCGAATAGACCAAAAGGCTCGAAGGGGCAATCGTTGGATCGCCGACGAAGCGCGCTACCGAATTGACCAGATAGCTCGAAGCCGCAATCGTTGGATCGCCGACGAGGCGCGCTACCGAATAGACCGGAAAGCTCGAAGCCGCAATCGGTGGATCGCCAACGAAGCGCGCTACCGAATAGACCAGAAAGCTCGAAGGGGCAATCGTTGGATCGCCGACCAGGCGCGCTACCGAATAGACCGGAAAGTTCGAAGCCGCAATCGTTGGATCGCCGACGAAGCGCGCTACCGACTAGACCAGAAAGCTCGAAGTCGCAATCGGTGGATCGCCGACGAAGCGCGCTACCGAATAGACCAAAAGGCTCGAAGCCGCAATCGTTGGATCGCCGACGAAGCGCGCTACCGAATAGACCAAAAGGCTCGAAGCCGCAATCGTTGGATCGCCGACGAAGCGCGCTACCGAATAGACCGTAAAGCTCGAAGCCGCAATCGATGGATCGCCGACGAAGCGCGCTACCGAATAGACCAGAAAGCTCGAAGCCGCAATCTTTGGATCGCCGACGATGCGCGCTACCGAATAGACCGGAAAGCTCGAAGCCGCAATCGTTGGATCGCCGACGAAGCGCGCTACCGAATAGACCGGAAAGCTCGAAGCCGCAATCTTTGGATCGCCGACGATGCGCGCTACCGAATAGACCAAAAGGCTCGAAGCCGCAATCGTTGGATCGCCGACGAAGCGCGCTACCGAATAGACCGGAAAGCTCGAAGCAGCAATCGGTGGATCGCCGACGACGCGCGCTACCGAATAGACCGGAAAGCTCGAAGCCGCAATCGTTGGATCGCCGACGAAGCGCGCTACCGAATAGACCGGAAAGCTCGAAGTCGCAATCGATGGATCGCCGACGATGCGCGCTACCGACTAGACCAAAAGGCTCGAAGCCGCAATCGTTGGATCGCCGACGAAGCGCGCTACCGAATAGACCAAAAGGCTCGAAGCCGCAATCGTTGGATCGCCGACGAAGCGCGCTACCGAATAGACCGTAAAGCTCGAAGCCGCAATCGATGGATCGCCGACGAAGCGCGCTACCGAATAGACCAGAAAGCTCGAAGCCGCAATCGTTGGATCGCCGACGATGCGCGCTACCGAATAGACCAGAAAGCTCGAAGCCGCAATAGTTGGATCGCCGACGAGGCGCGCTACCGAATAGACCAGAAAGCTCGAAACCGCAATCGTTGGATCGCCGACGAAGCGTGCTACCGAATAGACCGGAAAGCTCGAAGCAGCAATCGGTGGATCGCCGACGAGGCGCGCTACCGAATAGACCGGAAAGCTCGAAGCCGCAATCGTTGGATCGCCGACGAAGCGCGCTACCGAATAGACCAGAAAGCTCGAAGCCGCAATCGATGGATCGCCGACGATGCGCGCTACCGAATAGACCAAAAGGCTCGAAGCCGCAATCGTTGGATCGCCGACGAAGCGCGCTACCGAATAGACCAAAAGGCTCGAAGCCGCAATCGTTGGATCGCCGACGAAGCGCGCTACCGAATAGACCGTAAAGCTCGAAGCCGCAATCGATGGATCGCCGACGATGCGCGCTACCGAATAGACCAAAAGGCTCGAAGGGGCAATCGTTGGATCGCCGACGAAGCGCGCTACCGAATTGACCAGATAGCTCGAAGCCGCAATCGTTGGATCGCCGACGAGGCGCGCTACCGAATAGACCAGAAAGCTCGAAGCCGCAATCGGTGGATCGCCAACGAAGCGCGCTACCGAATAGACCAGAAAGCTCGAAGGGGCAATCGTTGGATCGCCGACCAGGCGCGCTACCGAATAGACCGGAAAGTTCGAAGCCGCAATCGTTGGATCGCCGACGAAGCGCGCTACCGACTAGACCAGAAAGCTCGAAGCCGCAATCGTTGGATCGCCGACGAAGCGCGCTACCGAATAGACCAAAAGGCTCGAAGCCGCAATCGTTGGATCGCCGACGAAGCGCGCTACCGAATAGACCGGAAAGCTCGAAGTCGCAATCGTTGGATCGCCGACGAAGCGCGCTACCGAATAGACCGGAAAGCTCGAAGCCGCAATCGTTGGATCGCCGACGATGCGCGCTACCGAATAGACCAGAAAGCTCGAAGCCGCAATAGTTGGATCGCCGACGAGGCGCGCTACCGAATAGACCAGAAAGCTCGAAACCGCAATCGTTGGATCGCCGACGAAGCGCGCTACCGAATAGACCAAAAGGCTCGAAGCCGCAATCGTTGGATCGCCGACGAAGCGTGCTACCGAATAGACCGGAAAGCTCGAAGCAGCAATCGGTGGATCGCCGACGAGGCGCGCTACCGAATAGACCGGAAAGCTCGAAGCCGCAATCGTTGGATCGCCGACGAAGCGCGCTACCGAATAGACCAGAAAGCTCGAAGCCGCAATCGATGGATCGCCGACGAAGCGCGCTACCGAATAGACCAAAAGGCTCGAAGCCGCAATCGTTGGATCGCCGACGAAGCGCGCTACCGAATAGACCAAAAGGCTCGAAGCCGCAATCGTTGGATCGCCGACGAAGCGCGCTACCGAATAGACCGGAAAGCTCGAAGCCGCAATCGTTGGATCGCCGACGATGCGCGCTACCGAATAGACCAGAAAGCTCGAAGCCGCAATAGTTGGATCGCCGACGAGGCGCGCTACCGAATAGACCAGAAAGCTCGAAACCGCAATCTTTGGATCGCCGACGAAGCGCGCTACCGAATAGACCGGAAAGCTCGAAGCCGCAATAGTTGGATCGCAGACGAAGCGCGCTACCGAATAGACCGGAAAGCTCGAAGCCGCAATCATTGGAAGGCCGACGATGCGCGCTACCGAATAGACCAAAGGTCTCCAAGCCGCAATCGTTGGAAGGCCGACGAAGCGCTCTACCGTACTGACCAAAGGCTCAGATTAGCATTCGAACGATTGGACCACAGGCTGGGACCCGCAATCGGATAGACCGTGTTTTACTTGTGCGATATTGAGCGCAGCACGTGGTACTTTTTGGGAAGCGCAATCGTATGCTGACAAATAACGCAGTTTATTTATCTCTTGCCTCCGTGAAAATGTTTAAATTATGCTATTTCTCTTAGAAAATTCCTTTTCTCTCTCAAGTTTTCTTTTCTTACACTCTGAAGTCACTTTTGGGGTTTATTATTGCCCGAATGAATTTCCGATCAAGATGGCGGTCACCGGAATGACCATCAAGCTGTATTATTAGAAAAATATAGTAAGTAAGATAAACGTCGAACTTTATTATTAGAAGAACAAAAGCAAGTACCAATTTTTATTGACAGATATTTCAGAAATTCTGATGACCATCGCACAACCCATAAATATGCCTTCTCGGGCTGCGTGTTTTAGGCCCCTGCTCTATGGGTACAATGTTTAAAAATTATTTTATCAGCAGTAATCTAACAAAAGTCGCACCAATGGCACTACAATTGAAGAATATTTAGTTTGCTTGAAACTTGTGACTTTCAACTTATCAAAACAGTTATGGAATAATAAGCTTCTTGAAATCGCCATAAAATCGACATCTTTGTTGACCTAATTGTTATTTCTTGCTATTCTTCTGAGTTTGATGATACATGCGATTTCCAGCCCTCCATAGATTTTCACGTGACTATGTATTTCATAATGGCGGACACGTTTTCTAGCGCTAATCTTGATATTATTACGGCTGTGTACAGTGGGCCTATGCTTGTTCGATCGTAGAATATAAAAAAACCGCCAAAATGAAGTGGGTTACAGTTTCCTTGATGCGTCAAAATGGGTTAAATATTTTTGTAGTACACCTTTTTAATAAGAACGAGAGAGAGAGAGAGAGAGAGAGAGAGAGAGAGAGAGAGAGAGAGAGAGAGAGAGAGAGAGAGAGAGAGAGAATGGATATTACTGATATTACTGACAGGTGATTCCCTTCTGAGAGATGTAACAGAGGGAAGAATGGAGTGAAAGAAAAGAAGAGACAAATGCCTAGCCAGATGCTGCTAGACTGGATGATGGTAGATGGATACGGTACGCCGAAGGAGGAGGCCCAACAATGAAATCAGGATTGGCGCAATGAGGTTCGAACCTGCCCTGATGCGGAGAACTTGAAGAAGACCTAAAACAAAAGTCATCTTTAAAATTACTTTTTAAAATTACTTTCTAATAGTTTTTAAACTTGTAGCTCGTGTAAACTTAATTCTCAAGTCTCCTAATGTGAAAACGGGTCTGTGATGTTCCTATTTCGACTAATTTAGAATATTCTGGGATAGCCTTAGCGGCTGGCTTTGTTGAAAGAAACTGGGGGAAATATTTTATGGGGAAATGCACACGTTTTTCTTTAGCGACTGTTTGGCCTCGACCCTGCTCGTTTTTCAATGAATTTATCTGTTAAAATCTTTCACCACCGCTGCCCGTTTGAATGGGCCCCACGCTAAGCCTTCGAACAGTACTTGCCTAAGATTAAAATCTCTGAAATAATCTCTCACCTTTAGCTCGTGATATTTTACATAAATATCGTGGCACGACTTGCCTCAATATGTTGTTGACATTATTAACTCCATTTTATAATTTAACCTTAATAACAGATATATGAAGTCGCTTTTAATTAGCAAAGTCTATTACAATACGAAAAGGTAATTATCCTCTATAGATAATTTTGTGAATTAATATTCCAACAACAGCCCCAACGCCGAACTGGATAGGCCACAGCATGGCCTGTTTAATTCTATATGTGACAACGCACGTTACCATTTCTTTGTTAGAAGATATAGTATTTCCGCCGATTTGTAAATTATTGAAGCTATCTGTGACTCCCGAAGCATGTAATTCAGCTATAAACAGATGATAATTTCAGGATTCTAAACCAATGTTCAAAAATTGTAGAAGATAAACTAGTCTTTCGTACTATTTTTATGTGATTCTGACGACTGTTGTTGACAGGCTTCTAATTATAGAAGGAAAAACAAGAACAGTCTACTTAATATTCATAATTATGAGGTGAAGATTTTGCGATTGGTCGCCACGACTTAATGAGGTCTTTCATTCACGATTGGCCAATGAAGGGCTCTGTGGGACTGAAGGATCTTTCGTCTGTAGTAGAAACATTATACAGCAAGTTGCAGGTTGTGTTGTTTTAACAGCCAACGGCCAAATTCGTATAAGCGTCGAACCCTAGTCCCAGTGCAAAGAGACAATTCAGCCATAATCAAATGCAATATCAATCTGGCGCTGATTCGTTTCTTGAGTTCAGTCGTTATTGATAAATTTATTATTTTTTTTTATTTATTTATACGAAACATTTATATATAGCGCCCATTCAAGAAAACTACTCAAAAGCGCTCCCAAACCTAACTCGGCGAAAGAGAACAGAGTTTAAGAATGTCGACGATTATTATTAGAGGCGCTAAATAAATTACTTAATATGGCTGTCGGTCGCAAGAAGGCCAAAGCATTTTGGGATATCAATTCCGTCGTAAAGCACGAGCGGAAGTGATATTACTTCCGCTGCCGCCGAATTTTATCAATAACGACTCGTGCTTTGAAAGGACAGAGGAACCCCCAGCAAAATAGAGACAACTGCACCTCGTCGCATTCGTTTTAGGATTATGATTAATCTTAGGATTAGGGTATTGATTACGGTCGTTGTTTCAGTCGTTGTCGCTACCCATTGTTGTGCTGTATTCTTTGACGTTAAACTCGTATGCGAGGGGATGCGATTTAATTATGCAATCGTTGGATCGCCGACGAAGCGCGCTACCGAATAGACCAGAAAGCTCGAAGCCGCAATCGTTGGATCGCCGACGAAGCGCGCTACCGAATAGACCAGAAAGCTCGAAGCCGCAATCGTTGGATCGCCGACGAGGCGCGCTACCGAATAGACCGGAAAGCTCGAAGCCGCAATCGTTGGATCGCCGACGAAGCGCGCTACCGAATAGACCGGAAAGCTCGAAGCCGCAATCGTTGGATCGCCGACGAAGCGCGCTACCGAATACACCGGAAAGCTCGAAGCCGCAATCGTTGGATCGCCGACGAAGCGCGCTACCGAATAGACCAAAAGGCTCGAAGGGGCAATCGTTGGATCGCCGACGAAGCGCGCTACCGAATAGACCGGAAAGCTCGAAGCCGCAATCGGTGGATCGCCGACGAAGCGCGCTACCGAATAGACCGGAAAGCTCGAAGCCGCAATCGTTGGATCGCCGACGAAGCGCGCTACCGAATAGACCAGAAAGCTCGAAGCCGCAATCGATGGATCGCCGACGATGCGCGCTACCGAAAAGACCAAAAGGCTCGAAGCCGCAATCGTTGGATCGCCGACGAAGCGCGCTACCGAATAGACCGTAAAGCTCGAAGTCGCAATCGATGGATCGCCGACGATGCGCGCTACCGAATAGACCAAAAGGCTCGAAGAGGCAATCGTTGGATCGCCGACGAAGCGCGCTACCGAATTGACCAGATAGCTCGAAGCCGCAATCGTTGGATCGCCGACGAGGCGCGCTACCGAATAGACCAGATAGCTCGAAGCCGCAATCGTTGGATCGCCGACGAGGCGCGCTACCGAATAGACCGGAAAGCTCGAAGCCGCAATCGTTGGATCGCCGACGAAGCGCGCTACCGAATAGACCGGAAAGCTCGAAGCCGCAATCGTTGGATCGCCGACGAAGCGCGCTACCGAATAGACCGGAAAGCTCGAAGCCGCAATCGTTGGATCGCCGACGAAGCGCGCTACCGAATAGACCGGAAAGCTCGAAGCCGCAATCGTTGGATCGCCGACGAAGCGTGCTACCGAATAGACCGGAAAGCTCGAAGCCGCAATCGTTGGATCGCCGACGATGCGCGCTACCGAATAGACCAGAAAGCTCGAAGCCGCAATCGTTGGATCGCCGACGAAGCGCGCTACCGAATAGACCAGAAAGCTCGAAGCCGCAATCGTTGGATCGCCGACGAAGCGTGCTACCGAATAGACCGGAAAGCTCGAAGCAGCAATCGGTGGATCGCCGACGAGGCGCGCTACCGAATAGACCGGAAAGCTCGAAGCCGCAATCGTTGGATCGCCGACGAAGCGCGCTACCGAATAGACCAGAAAGCTCGAAGCCGCAATCGATGGATCGCCGACGATGCGCGCTACCGAATAGACCAAAAGGCTCGAAGCCGCAATCGTTGGATCGCCGACGAAGCGCGCTACCGAATAGACCAAAAGGCTCGAAGCCGCAATCGTTGGATCGCCGACGAAGCGCGCTACCGAATAGACCGTAAAGCTCGAAGCCGCAATCGATGGATCGCCGACGATGCGCGCTACCGAATAGACCAAAAGGCTCGAAGGGGCAATCGTTGGATCGCCGACGAAGCGCGCTACCGAATTGACCAGATAGCTCGAAGCCGCAATCGTTGGATCGCCGACGAGGCGCGCTACCGAATAGACCAGAAAGCTCGAAGCCGCAATCGGTGGATCGCCAACGAAGCGCGCTACCGAATAGACCAGAAAGCTCGAAGGGGCAATCGTTGGATCGCCGACCAGGCGCGCTACCGAATAGACCGGAAAGTTCGAAGCCGCAATCGTTGGATCGCCGACGAAGCGCGCTACCGACTAGACCAGAAAGCTCGAAGTCGCAATCGGTGGATCGCCGACGAAGCGCGCTACCGAATAGACCAAAAGGCTCGAAGCCGCAATCGTTGGATCGCCGACGAAGCGTGCTACCGAATAGACCGGAAAGCTCGAAGCAGCAATCGGTGGATCGCCGACGAGGCGCGCTACCGAATAGACCGGAAAGCTCGAAGCCGCAATCGTTGGATCGCCGACGAAGCGCGCTACCGAATAGACCGGAAAGCTCGAAGCCGCAATCGATGGATCGCCGACGATGCGCGCTACCGAATAGACCAAAAGGCTCGAAGCCGCAATCGTTGGATCGCCGACGAAGCGCGCTACCGAATAGACCAAAAGGCTCGAAGCCGCAATCGTTGGATCGCCGACGAAGCGCGCTACCGAATAGACCGGAAAGCTCGAAGCCGCAATCGTTGGATCGCCGACGAAGCGCGCTACCGAATAGACCAGAAAGCTCGAAGCCGCAATCTTTGGATCGCCGACGATGCGCGCTACCGAATAGACCGGAAAGCTCGAAGCCGCAATCGTTGGATCGCCGACGAAGCGCGCTACCGAATAGACCGGAAAGCTCGAAGCCGCAATCTTTGGATCGCCGACGATGCGCGCTACCGAATAGACCGGAAAGCTCGAAGCCGCAATCGTTGGATCGCCGACGAAGCGCGCTACCGAATAGACCAGAAAGCTCGAAGCCGCAATCGTTGGATCGCCGACGATGCGCGCTACCGAATAGACCAGAAAGCTCGAAGCCGCAATCGTTGGATCGCCGACGAAGCGCGCTACCGAATAGACCAGAAAGCTCGAAGCCGCAATCGTTGGATCGCCGACGAAGCGTGCTACCGAATAGACCGGAAAGCTCGAAGCAGCAATCGGTGGATCGCCGACGAGGCGCGCTACCGAATAGACCGGAAAGCTCGAAGCCGCAATCGTTGGATCGCCGACGAAGCGCGCTACCGAATAGACCAGAAAGCTCGAAGCCGCAATCGATGGATCGCCGACGATGCGCGCTACCGAATAGACCAAAAGGCTCGAAGCCGCAATCGTTGGATCGCCGACGAAGCGCGCTACCGAATAGACCAAAAGGCTCGAAGCCGCAATCGTTGGATCGCCGACGAAGCGCGCTACCGAATAGACCGGAAAGCTCGAAGCCGCAATCGATGGATCGCCGACGATGCGCGCTACCGAATAGACCAAAAGGCTCGAAGGGGCAATCGTTGGATCGCCGACGAAGCGCGCTACCGAATTGACCAGATAGCTCGAAGCCGCAATCGTTGGATCGCCGACGAGGCGCGCTACCGAATAGACCAGAAAGCTCGAAGCCGCAATCGGTGGATCGCCAACGAAGCGCGCTACCGAATAGACCAGAAAGCTCGAAGTCGCAATCGTTGGATCGCCGACGAGGCGCGCTACCGAATAGACCGGAAAGCTCGAAGCCGCAATCGTTGGATCGCCGACGAAGCGCGCTACCGAATAGACCAGAAAGCTCGAAACCGCAATCGTTGGATCGCCGACGAAGCGCGCTACCGAATAGACCGGAAAGCTCGAAGCCGCAATCGTTGGATCGCCGACGATGCGCGCTACCGAATAGACCAGAAAGCTCGAAGCCGCAATCGTTGGATCGCCGACGAGGCGCGCTACCGAATAGACCAGAAAGCTCGAAACCGCAATCGTTGGATCGCCGACGAAGCGCGCTACCGAATAGACCAAAAGGCTCGAAGCCGCAATCGTTGGATCGCCGACGAAGCGTGCTACCGAATAGACCGGAAAGCTCGAAGCAGCAATCGGTGGATCGCCGACGAGGCGCGCTACCGAATAGACCGGAAAGCTCGAAGCCGCAATCGTTGGATCGCCGACGAAGCGCGCTACCGAATAGACCAGAAAGCTCGAAGCCGCAATCGATGGATCGCCGACGAAGCGCGCTACCGAATAGACCGGAAAGCTCGAAGCCGCAATCGTTGGATCGCCGACGAAGCGCGCTACCGAATAGACCAAAAGGCTCGAAGCCGCAATCGTTGGATCGCCGACGAAGCGCGCTACCGAATAGACCGGAAAGCTCGAAGCCGCAATCGTTGGATCGCCGACGATGCGCGCTACCGAATAGACCAGAAAGCTCGAAGCCGCAATCGTTGGATCGCCGACGAGGCGCGCTACCGAATAGACCAGAAAGCTCGAAGCCGCAATCTTTGGATCGCCGACGAAGCGCGCTACCGAATAGACCGGAAAGCTCGAAGCCGCAATCGTTGGATCGCCGACGAAGCGCGCTACCGAATAGACCGGAAAGCTCGAAGCCGTAGACCAGAAAGCTCGAAGCTGCAATCGGTGGATCGCCAACGAAGCGCGCTACCGAATAGACCGGAAAGCTCGAAGTCGCAATCGTTGGATCGCCGACGAAGCGCGCTACCGAATAGACCGGAAAGCTCGAAGCCGCAATCGTTGGATCGCCGACGATGCGCGCTACCGAATAGACCAGAAAGCTCGAAGCCGCAATAGTTGGATCGCCGACGAGGCGCGCTACCGAATAGACCAGAAAGCTCGAAACCGCAATCGTTGGATCGCCGACGAAGCGCGCTACCGAATAGACCAAAAGGCTCGAAGCCGCAATCGTTGGATCGCCGACGAAGCGTGCTACCGAATAGACCGGAAAGCTCGAAGCAGCAATCGGTGGATCGCCGACGAGGCGCGCTACCGAATAGACCGGAAAGCTCGAAGCCGCAATCGTTGGATCGCCGACGAAGCGCGCTACCGAATAGACCAGAAAGCTCGAAGCCGCAATCGATGGATCGCCGACGAAGCGCGCTACCGAATAGACCAAAAGGCTCGAAGCCGCAATCGTTGGATCGCCGACGAAGCGCGCTACCGAATAGACCAAAAGGCTCGAAGCCGCAATCGTTGGATCGCCGACGAAGCGCGCTACCGAATAGACCGTAAAGCTCGAAGCCGCAATCGATGGATCGCCGACGATGCGCGCTACCGAATAGACCAAAAGGCTCGAAGCCGCAATCGTTGGATCGCCGACGAAGCGCGCTACCGAATTGACCAGATAGCTCGAAGCCGCAATCGTTGGATCGCCGACGAAGCGCGCTACCGAATAGACCAGAAAGCTCGAAGCCGCAATCGGTGGATCGCCAACGAAGCGCGCTACCGAATAGACCAGAAAGCTCGAAGGGGCAATCGTTGGATCGCCGACGAGGCGCGCTACCGAATAGACCGGAAAGCTCGAAGCCGCAATCGTTGGATCGCCGACGAAGCGCGCTACCGAATAGACCAGAAAGCTCGAAGCCGCAATCGATGGATCGCCGACGATGCGCGCTACCGAATAGACCAAAAGGCTCGAAGCCGCAATCGTTGGATCGCCGACGAAGCGCGCTACCGAATAGACCAAAAGGCTCGAAGCCGCAATCGTTGGATCGCCGACGAAGCGCGCTACCGAATAGACCGTAAAGCTCGAAGCAGCAATCGGTGGATCGCCGACGAGGCGCGCTACCGAATAGACCGGAAAGCTCGAAACCGCAATCGTTGGATCGCCGACGAAGCGCGCTACCGAATAGACCAGAAAGCTCGAAGCCGCAATCGTTGGATCGCCGACGAAGCGTGCTACCGAATACACCGGAAAGCTCGAAGCAGCAATCGGTGGATCGCCGACGAGGCGCGCTACCGAATAGACCGGAAAGCTCGAAACCGCAATCGTTGGATCGCCGACGAAGCGCGCTACCGAATAGACCAGAAAGCTCGAAGCCGCAATCGATGGATCGCCGACGATGCGCGCTACCGAATAGACCAAAAGGCTCGAAGGGGCAATCGTTGGATCGCCGACGAAGCGCGCTACCGAATTGACCAGATAGCTCGAAGCCGCAATCGTTGGATCGCCGACGAGGCGCGCTACCGAATAGACCAGAAAGCTCGAAGCCGCAATCGGTGGATCGCCAACGAAGCGCCCTACCGAATAGACCAGAAAGCTCGAAGGGGCAATCGTTGGATCGCCGACCAGGCGCGCTACCGAATAGACCGGAAAGTTCGAAGCCGCAATCGTTGGATCGCCGACGAAGCGCGCTACCGACTAGACCAGAAAGCTCGAAACCGCAATCGTTGGATCGCCGACGAGGCGCGCTACCGAATAGACCAGAAAGGTCGAAGCCGCAATCTTTGGATCGCCGACGATGCGCGCTACCGAATAGACCGGAAAGCTCGAAGCCGCAATCGTTGGATCGCCGACGAAGCGCGCTACCGAATAGACCGGAATGCTCGAAACCGCAATCGTTGGATCGCCGACGAGGCGCGCTACCGAATAGACCAGAAAGGTCGAAGCCGCAATCTTTGGATCGCCGACGATGCGCGCTACCGAATAGACCGGAAAGCTCGAAGCCGCAATCGTTGGATCGCCGACGAAGCGCGCTACCGAATAGACCGGAAAGCTCGAAGCCGCAATCGTTGGATCGCCGACGAGGCGCGCTACCGAATAGACCAGAAAGCTCGAAGCCGCAATCGGTGGATCGCCAACGAAGCGCGCTACCGAATAGACCGGAAAGCTCGAAGTCGCAATCGTTGGATCGCCGACGAAGCGCGCTACCGAATAGACCGGAAAGCTCGAAGCCGCAATCGTTGGATCGCCGACGATGCGCGCTACCGAATAGACCAGAAAGCTCGAAGCTGCAATCGGTGGATCGCCAACGAAGCGCGCTACCGAATAGACCGGAAAGCTCGAAGTCGCAATCGTTGGATCGCCGACGAAGCGCGCTACCGAATAGACCGGAAAGCTCGAAGCCGCAATCGTTGGATCGCCGACGAAGCGCGCTACCGAATAGACCAAAAGGCTCGAAGGGGCAATCGTTTGATCGCCGACGAAGCGTGCTACCGAATAGACCGGAAAGCTCGAAGCAGCAATCGGTGGATCGCCGACGAGGCGCGCTACCGAATAGACCGGAATGCTCGAAACCGCAATCGTTGGATCGCCGACGAAGCGCGCTACCGAATAGACCAGAAAGCTCGAAGCCGCAATCGTTGGATCGCCGACGAAGCGTGCTACCGAATAGACCAGAAAGCTCGAAGCCGGTGGATCGCCGACGAGGCGCGCTACCGAATAGACCGGAAAGCTCGAAACCGCAATCGATGGATCGCCGACGAAGCGCGCTACCGAATAGACCAGAAAGCTCGAAGCCGCAATCGATGGATCGCCGACGATGCGCGCTACCGAATAGACCAAAAGGCTCGAAGCCGCAATCGTTGGATCGCCGACGAAGCGCGCTACCGAATAGACCAAAAGGCTCGAAGCCGCAATCGTTGGATCGCCGACGAAGCGCGCTACCGAATAGACCGTAAAGCTCGAAGCAGCAATCGGTGGATCGCCGACGAGGCGCGCTACCGAATAGACCGGAAAGCTCGAAACCGCAATCGTTGGATCGCCGACGAAGCGCGCTACCGAATAGACCAGAAAGCTCGAAGCCGCAATCGTTGGATCGCCGACGAAGCGTGCTACCGAATACACCGGAAAGCTCGAAGCAGCAATCGGTGGATCGCCGACGAGGCGCGCTACCGAATAGACCGGAAAGCTCGAAACCGCAATCGTTGGATCGCCGACGAAGCGCGCTACCGAATAGACCAGAAAGCTCGAAGCCGCAATCGATGGATCGCCGACGATGCGCGCTACCGAATAGACCAAAAGGCTCGAAGCCGCAATCGTTGGATCGCCGACGAAGCGCGCTACCGAATAGACCAAAAGGCTCGAAGCCGCAATCGTTGGATCGCCGACGAAGCGCGCTACCGAATAGACCAGAAAGCTCGAAGCCGAAATCGATGGATCGCCGACGATGCGCGCTACCGAATAGACCAAAAGGCTCGAAGGGGCAATCGTTTGATCGCCGACGAAGCGCGCTACCGAATTGACCAGATAGCTCGAAGCCGCAATCGTTGGATCGCCGACGAGGCGCGCTACCGAATAGACCAGAAAGCTCGAAGCCGCAATCGGTGGATCGCCAACGAAGCGCCCTACCGAATAGACCAGAAAGCTCGAAGGGGCAATCGTTGGATCGCCGACCAGGCGCGCTACCGAATAGACCGGAAAGTTCGAAGCCGCAATCGTTGGATCGCCGACGAAGCGCGCTACCGACTAGACCAGAAAGCTCGAAACCGCAATCGTTGGATCGCCGACGAGGCGCGCTACCGAATAGACCAGAAAGGTCGAAGCCGCAATCTTTGGATCGCCGACGATGCGCGCTACCGAATAGACCGGAAAGCTCGAAGCCGCAATCGTTGGATCGCCGACGAAGCGCGCTACCGACTAGACCAGAAAGCTCGAAACCGCAATCGTTGGATCGCCGACGAGGCGCGCTACCGAATAGACCAGAAAGGTCGAAGCCGCAATCTTTGGATCGCCGACGATGCGCGCTACCGAATAGACCGGAAAGCTCGAAGCCGCAATCGTTGGATCGCCGACGAAGCGCGCTACCGAATAGACCGGAAAGCTCGAAGCCGCAATCGTTGGATCGCCGACGAGGCGCGCTACCGAATAGACCAGAAAGCTCGAAGCTGCAATCGGTGGATCGCCAACGAAGCGCGCTACCGAATAGACCGGAAAGCTCGAAGTCGCAATCGTTGGATCGCCGACGAAGCGCGCTACCGAATAGACCGGAAAGCTCGAAGCCGCAATCGTTGGATCGCCGACGATGCGCGCTACCGAATAGACCAGAAAGCTCGAAGCCGCAATAGTTGGATCGCCGACGAGGCGCGCTACCGAATAGACCAGAAAGCTCGAAACCGCAATCGTTGGATCGCCGACGAAGCGCGCTACCGAATAGACCAAAAGGCTCGAAGCCGCAATCGTTGGATCGCCGACGAAGCGTGCTACCGAATAGACCGGAAAGCTCGAAGCAGCAATCGGTGGATCGCCGACGAGGCGCGCTACGGAATAGACCGGAAAGCTCGAAGCCGCAATCGTTGGATCGCCGACGAAGCGCGCTACCGAATAGACCAGAAAGCTCGAAGCCGCAATCGATGGATCGCCGACGAAGCGCGCTACCGAATAGACCAAAAGGCTCGAAGCCGCAATCGTTGGATCGCCGACGAAGCGCGCTACAGAATAGACCAAAAGGCTCGAAGCCGCAATCGTTGGATCGCCGACGAAGCGCGCTACCGAATAGACCGTAAAGCTCGAAGCCGCAATCGATGGATCGCCGACGATGCGCGCTACCGAATAGACCAAAAGGCTCGAAGCCGCAATCGTTGGATCGCCGACGAAGCGCGCTACCGAATTGACCAGATAGCTCGAAGCCGCAATCGTTGGATCGCCGACGAGGCGCGCTACCGAATAGACCAGAAAGCTCGAAGCCGCAATCGGTGGATCGCCAACGAAGCGCGCTACCGAATAGACCAGAAAGCTCGAAGCCGCAATCGTTGGATCGCCGACCAGGCGCGCTACCGAATAGACCGGAAAGTTCGAAGCCGCAATCGTTGGATCGCCGACGAAGCGCGCTACCGAATAGACCAGAAAGCTCGAAGTCGCAATCGTTGGATCGCCGACGAAGCGCGCTACCGAATAGACCAAAAGGCTCGAAGCCGCAATCGTTGGATCGCCGACGAAGCGCGCTACCGAATAGACCAAAAGGCTCGAAGCCGCAATCGTTGGATCGCCGACGAAGCGCGCTACCGAATAGACCGGAAAGCTCGAAGCCGCAATCGTTGGATCGCCGACGATGCGCGCTACCGAATAGACCAGAAAGCTCGAAGCCGCATTAGTTGGATCGCCGACGAGGCGCGCTACCGAATAGACCAGAAAGGTCGAAGCCGCAATCGTTGGATCGCCGACGAAGCGCGCTACCGAATAGACCAGAAAGCTCGAAGCCGCAATCGTTGGATCGCCGACGAGGCGCGCTACCGAATAGACCAGAAAGCTCGAAGCCGCAATCGGTGGATCGCCAACGAAGCGCGCTACCGAATAGACCGGAAAGCTCGAAGTCGCAATCGTTGGATCGCCGACGAAGCGCGCTACCGAATAGACCGGAAAGCTCGAAGCCGCAATCGTTGGATCGCCGACGATGCGCGCTACCGAATAGACCAGAAAGCTCGAAGCCGCAATAGTTGGATCGCCGACGAGGCGCGCTACCGAATAGACCAGAAAGCTCGAAACCGCAATCGTTGGATCGCCGACGAAGCGCGCTACCGAATAGACCAAAAGGCTCGAAGCCGCAATCGTTGGATCGCCGACGAAGCGTGCTACCGAATAGACCGGAAAGCTCGAAGCAGCAATCGGTGGATCGCCGACGAGGCGCGCTACCGAATAGACCGGAAAGCTCGAAGCCGCAATCGTTGGATCGCCGACGAAGCGCGCTACCGAATAGACCAGAAAGCTCGAAGCCGCAATCGATGGATCGCCGACGAAGCGCGCTACCGAATAGACCAAAAGGCTCGAAGCCGCAATCGTTGGATCGCCGACGAAGCGCGCTACCGAATAGACCGGAAAGCTCGAAGCCGCAATCGTTGGATCGCCGACGATGCGCGCTACCGAATAGACCAGAAAGCTCGAAGCCGCAATAGTTGGATCGCCGACGAGGCGCGCTACCGAATAGACCAGAAAGCTCGAAACCGCAATCTTTGGATCGCCGACGAAGCGCGCTACCGAATAGACCGGAAAGCTCGAAGCCGCAATAGTTGGATCGCAGACGAAGCGCGCTACCGAATAGACCGGAAAGCTCGAAGCCGCAATCATTGGAAGGCCGACGATGCGCGCTACCGAATAGACCAAAGGTCTCCAAGCCGCAATCGTTGGAAGGCCGACGAAGCGCTCTACCGTACTGACCAAAGGCTCAGATTAGCATTCGAACGATTGGACCACAGGCTGGGACCCGCAATCGGATAGACCGTGTTTTACTTGTGCGATATTGAGCGCAGCACGTGGTACTTTTTGGGAAGCGCAATCGTATGCTGACAAATAACGCAGTTTATTTATCTCTTGCCTCCGTGAAAATGTTTAAATTATGCTATTTCTCTTAGAAAATTCCTTTTCTCTCTCAAGTTTTCTTTTCTTACACTCTGAAGTCACTTTTGGGGTTTATTATTGCCCGAATGAATTTCCGATCAAGATGGCGGTCACCGGAATGACCATCAAGCTGTATTATTAGAAAAATATAGTAAGTAAGATAAACGTCGAACTTTATTATTAGAAGAACAAAAGCAAGTACCAATTTTTATTGACAGATATTTCAGAAATTCTGATGACCATCGCACAACCCATAAATATGCCTTCTCGGGCTGCGTGTTTTAGGCCCCTGCTCTATGGGTACAATGTTTAAAAATTATTTTATCAGCAGTAATCTAACAAAAGTCGCACCAATGGCACTACAATTGAAGAATATTTAGTTTGCTTGAAACTTGTGACTTTCAACTTATCAAAACAGTTATGGAATAATAAGCTTCTTGAAATCGCCATAAAATCGACATCTTTGTTGACCTAATTGTTATTTCTTGCTATTCTTCTGAGTTTGATGATACATGCGATTTCCAGCCCTCCATAGATTTTCACGTGACTATGTATTTCATAATGGCGGACACGTTTTCTAGCGCTAATCTTGATATTATTACGGCTGTGTACAGTGGGCCTATGCTTGTTCGATCGTAGAATATAAAAAAACCGCCAAAATGAAGTGGGTTACAGTTTCCTTGATGCGTCAAAATGGGTTAAATATTTTTGTAGTACACCTTTTTAATAAGAACGAGAGAGAGAGAGAGAGAGAGAGAGAGAGAGAGAGAGAGAGAGAGAGAGAGAGAGAGAGAGAGAGAGAGAGAGAGAATGGATATTACTGATATTACTGACAGGTGATTCCCTTCTGAGAGATGTAACAGAGGGAAGAATGGAGTGAAAGAAAAGAAGAGACAAATGCCTAGCCAGATGCTGCTAGACTGGATGATGGTAGATGGATACGGTACGCCGAAGGAGGAGGCCCAACAATGAAATCAGGATTGGCGCAATGAGGTTCGAACCTGCCCTGATGCGGAGAACTTGAAGAAGACCTAAAACAAAAGTCATCTTTAAAATTACTTTTTAAAATTACTTTCTAATAGTTTTTAAACTTGTAGCTCGTGTAAACTTAATTCTCAAGTCTCCTAATGTGAAAACGGGTCTGTGATGTTCCTATTTCGACTAATTTAGAATATTCTGGGATAGCCTTAGCGGCTGGCTTTGTTGAAAGAAACTGGGGGAAATATTTTATGGGGAAATGCACACGTTTTTCTTTAGCGACTGTTTGGCCTCGACCCTGCTCGTTTTTCAATGAATTTATCTGTTAAAATCTTTCACCACCGCTGCCCGTTTGAATGGGCCCCACGCTAAGCCTTCGAACAGTACTTGCCTAAGATTAAAATCTCTGAAATAATCTCTCACCTTTAGCTCGTGATATTTTACATAAATATCGTGGCACGACTTGCCTCAATATGTTGTTGACATTATTAACTCCATTTTATAATTTAACCTTAATAACAGATATATGAAGTCGCTTTTAATTAGCAAAGTCTATTACAATACGAAAAGGTAATTATCCTCTATAGATAATTTTGTGAATTAATATTCCAACAACAGCCCCAACGCCGAACTGGATAGGCCACAGCATGGCCTGTTTAATTCTATATGTGACAACGCACGTTACCATTTCTTTGTTAGAAGATATAGTATTTCCGCCGATTTGTAAATTATTGAAGCTATCTGTGACTCCCGAAGCATGTAATTCAGCTATAAACAGATGATAATTTCAGGATTCTAAACCAATGTTCAAAAATTGTAGAAGATAAACTAGTCTTTCGTACTATTTTTATGTGATTCTGACGACTGTTGTTGACAGGCTTCTAATTATAGAAGGAAAAACAAGAACAGTCTACTTAATATTCATAATTATGAGGTGAAGATTTTGCGATTGGTCGCCACGACTTAATGAGGTCTTTCATTCACGATTGGCCAATGAAGGGCTCTGTGGGACTGAAGGATCTTTCGTCTGTAGTAGAAACATTATACAGCAAGTTGCAGGTTGTGTTGTTTTAACAGCCAACGGCCAAATTCGTATAAGCGTCGAACCCTAGTCCCAGTGCAAAGAGACAATTCAGCCATAATCAAATGCAATATCAATCTGGCGCTGATTCGTTTCTTGAGTTCAGTCGTTATTGATAAATTTATTATTTTTTTTTATTTATTTATACGAAACATTTATATATAGCGCCCATTCAAGAAAACTACTCAAAAGCGCTCCCAAACCTAACTCGGCGAAAGAGAACAGAGTTTAAGAATGTCGACGATTATTATTAGAGGCGCTAAATAAATTACTTAATATGGCTGTCGGTCGCAAGAAGGCCAAAGCATTTTGGGATATCAATTCCGTCGTAAAGCACGAGCGGAAGTGATATTACTTCCGCTGCCGCCGAATTTTATCAATAACGACTCGTGCTTTGAAAGGACAGAGGAACCCCCAGCAAAATAGAGACAACTGCACCTCGTCGCATTCGTTTTAGGATTATGATTAATCTTAGGATTAGGGTATTGATTACGGTCGTTGTTTCAGTCGTTGTCGCTACCCATTGTTGTGCTGTATTCTTTGACGTTAAACTCGTATGCGAGGGGATGCGATTTAATTATGCAATCGTTGGATCGCCGACGAAGCGCGCTACCGAATAGACCAGAAAGCTCGAAGCCGCAATCGTTGGATCGCCGACGAAGCGCGCTACCGAATAGACCAGAAAGCTCGAAGCCGCAATCGTTGGATCGCCGACGAGGCGCGCTACCGAATAGACCGGAAAGCTCGAAGCCGCAATCGTTGGATCGCCGACGAAGCGCGCTACCGAATAGACCGGAAAGCTCGAAGCCGCAATCGTTGGATCGCCGACGAAGCGCGCTACCGAATACACCGGAAAGCTCGAAGCCGCAATCGTTGGATCGCCGACGAAGCGCGCTACCGAATAGACCAAAAGGCTCGAAGGGGCAATCGTTGGATCGCCGACGAAGCGCGCTACCGAATAGACCGGAAAGCTCGAAGCCGCAATCGGTGGATCGCCGACGAAGCGCGCTACCGAATAGACCGGAAAGCTCGAAGCCGCAATCGTTGGATCGCCGACGAAGCGCGCTACCGAATAGACCAGAAAGCTCGAAGCCGCAATCGATGGATCGCCGACGATGCGCGCTACCGAAAAGACCAAAAGGCTCGAAGCCGCAATCGTTGGATCGCCGACGAAGCGCGCTACCGAATAGACCGTAAAGCTCGAAGTCGCAATCGATGGATCGCCGACGATGCGCGCTACCGAATAGACCAAAAGGCTCGAAGAGGCAATCGTTGGATCGCCGACGAAGCGCGCTACCGAATTGACCAGATAGCTCGAAGCCGCAATCGTTGGATCGCCGACGAGGCGCGCTACCGAATAGACCAGATAGCTCGAAGCCGCAATCGTTGGATCGCCGACGAGGCGCGCTACCGAATAGACCGGAAAGCTCGAAGCCGCAATCGTTGGATCGCCGACGAAGCGCGCTACCGAATAGACCAGAAAGCTCGAAGCCGCAATCGATGGATCGCCGTCGATGCGCGCTACCGAATAGACCAAAAGGCTCGAAGCCGCAATCGTTGGATCGACGACGAAGCGCGCTACCGAATAGACCTAAAGGCTCGAAGCCGCAATCGTTGGATCGCCGACGAAGCGCGCTACCGAATAGACCGTAAAGCTCGAAGCCGCAATCGTTGGATCGCCGACGATGCGCGCTACCGAATAGACCAAAAGGCTCGAAGGGGCAATCGTTGGATCGCCGACGAAGCGCGCTACCGAATAGACCAGAAAGCTCGAAGCCGCAATCGTTGGATCGCCGACGAAGCGCGCTACCGAATAGACCAAAAGGCTCGAAGCCGCAATCGTTGGATCGCCGACGAAGCGTGCTACCGAATAGACCGGAAAGCTCGAAGCAGCAATCGGTGGATCGCCGACGAGGCGCGCTACCGAATAGACCGGAAAGCTCGAAGCCGCAATCGTTGGATCGCCGACGAAGCGCGCTACCGAATAGACCAGAAAGCTCGAAGCCGCAATCGTTGGATCGCCGACGAAGCGCGCTACCGAATAGACCGGAAAGCTCGAAGCCGCAATCGTTGGATCGCCGACGAAGCGCGCTACCGAATAGACCAGAAAGCTCGAAGCCGCAATCGTTGGATCGCCGACGAGGCGCGCTACCGAATAGACCAGAAAGGTCGAAGCCGCAATCTTTGGATCGCCGACGATGCGCGCTACCGAATAGACCGGAAAGCTCGAAGCCGCAATCGTTGGATCGCCGACGAAGCGCGCTACCGACTAGACCAGAAAGCTCGAAGTCGCAATCGTTGGATCGCCGACGAGGCGCGCTACCGAATAGACCAGAAAGCTCGAAGCCGCAATCTTTGGATCGCCGACGATGCGCGCTACCGAATAGACCGGAAAGCTCGAAGCCGCAATCGTTGGATCGCCGACGAAGCGCGCTACCGAATAGACCGGAAAGCTCGAAGCCGCAATCGTTGGATCGCCGACGAGGCGCGCTACCGAATAGACCAGAAAGCTCGAAGCCGCAATCGGTGGATCGCCAACGAAGCGCGCTACCGAATAGACCGGAAAGCTCGAAGTCGCAATCGTTGGATCGCCGACGAAGCGCGCTACCGAATAGACCGGAAAGCTCGAAGCCGCAATCGTTGGATCGCCGACGATGCGCGCTACCGAATAGACCAGAAAGCTCGAAGCCGCAATAGTTGGATCGCCGACGAGGCGCGCTACCGAATAGACCAGAAAGCTCGAAACCGCAATCGTTGGATCGCCGACGAAGCGCGCTACCGAATAGACCAAAAGGCTCGAAGCCGCAATCGTTGGATCGCCGACGAAGCGTGCTACCGAATAGACCGGAAAGCTCGAAGCAGCAATCGGTGGATCGCCGACGAGGCGCGCTACCGAATAGACCGGAAAGCTCGAAGCCGCAATCGTTGGATCGCCGACGAAGCGCGCTACCGAATAGACCAGAAAGCTCGAAGCCGCAATCGATGGATCGCCGACGAAGCGCGCTACCGAATAGACCAAAAGGCTCGAAGCCGCAATCGTTGGATCGCCGACGAAGCGCGCTACCGAATAGACCAAAAGGCTCGAAGCCGCAATCGTTGGATCGCCGACGAAGCGCGCTACCGAATAGACCGTAAAGCTCGAAGCCGCAATCGATGGATCGCCGACGATGCGCGCTACCGAATAGACCAAAAGGCTCGAAGCCGCAATCGTTGGATCGCCGACGAAGCGCGCTACCGAATTGACCAGATAGCTCGAAGCCGCAATCGTTGGATCGCCGACGAGGCGCGCTACCGAATAGACCAGAAAGCTCGAAGCCGCAATCGGTGGATCGCCAACGAAGCGCGCTACCGAATAGACCAGAAAGCTCGAAGCCGCAATCGTTGGATCGCCGACCAGGCGCGCTACCGAATAGACCGGAAAGTTCGAAGCCGCAATCGTTGGATCGCCGACGAAGCGCGCTACCGAATAGACCAGAAAGCTCGAAGTCGCAATCGTTGGATCGCCGACGAAGCGCGCTACCGAATAGACCAAAAGGCTCGAAGCCGCAATCGTTGGATCGCCGACGAAGCGCGCTACCGAATAGACCAAAAGGCTCGAAGCCGCAATCGTTGGATCGCCGACGAAGCGCGCTACCGAATAGACCGGAAAGCTCGAAGCCGCAATCGTTGGATCGCCGACGATGCGCGCTACCGAATAGACCAGAAAGCTCGAAGCCGCATTAGTTGGATCGCCGACGAGGCGCGCTACCGAATAGACCAGAAAGGTCGAAGCCGCAATCGTTGGATCGCCGACGAAGCGCGCTACCGAATAGACCAGAAAGCTCGAAGCCGCAATCGTTGGATCGCCGACGAGGCGCGCTACCGAATAGACCAGAAAGCTCGAAGCCGCAATCGGTGGATCGCCAACGAAGCGCGCTACCGAATAGACCGGAAAGCTCGAAGTCGCAATCGTTGGATCGCCGACGAAGCGCGCTACCGAATAGACCGGAAAGCTCGAAGCCGCAATCGTTGGATCGCCGACGATGCGCGCTACCGAATAGACCAGAAAGCTCGAAGCCGCAATAGTTGGATCGCCGACGAGGCGCGCTACCGAATAGACCAGAAAGCTCGAAACCGCAATCGTTGGATCGCCGACGAAGCGCGCTACCGAATAGACCAAAAGGCTCGAAGCCGCAATCGTTGGATCGCCGACGAAGCGTGCTACCGAATAGACCGGAAAGCTCGAAGCAGCAATCGGTGGATCGCCGACGAGGCGCGCTACCGAATAGACCGGAAAGCTCGAAGCCGCAATCGTTGGATCGCCGACGAAGCGCGCTACCGAATAGACCAGAAAGCTCGAAGCCGCAATCGATGGATCGCCGACGAAGCGCGCTACCGAATAGACCAAAAGGCTCGAAGCCGCAATCGTTGGATCGCCGACGAAGCGCGCTACCGAATAGACCGGAAAGCTCGAAGCCGCAATCGTTGGATCGCCGACGATGCGCGCTACCGAATAGACCAGAAAGCTCGAAGCCGCAATAGTTGGATCGCCGACGAGGCGCGCTACCGAATAGACCAGAAAGCTCGAAACCGCAATCTTTGGATCGCCGACGAAGCGCGCTACCGAATAGACCGGAAAGCTCGAAGCCGCAATAGTTGGATCGCAGACGAAGCGCGCTACCGAATAGACCGGAAAGCTCGAAGCCGCAATCATTGGAAGGCCGACGATGCGCGCTACCGAATAGACCAAAGGTCTCCAAGCCGCAATCGTTGGAAGGCCGACGAAGCGCTCTACCGTACTGACCAAAGGCTCAGATTAGCATTCGAACGATTGGACCACAGGCTGGGACCCGCAATCGGATAGACCGTGTTTTACTTGTGCGATATTGAGCGCAGCACGTGGTACTTTTTGGGAAGCGCAATCGTATGCTGACAAATAACGCAGTTTATTTATCTCTTGCCTCCGTGAAAATGTTTAAATTATGCTATTTCTCTTAGAAAATTCCTTTTCTCTCTCAAGTTTTCTTTTCTTACACTCTGAAGTCACTTTTGGGGTTTATTATTGCCCGAATGAATTTCCGATCAAGATGGCGGTCACCGGAATGACCATCAAGCTGTATTATTAGAAAAATATAGTAAGTAAGATAAACGTCGAACTTTATTATTAGAAGAACAAAAGCAAGTACCAATTTTTATTGACAGATATTTCAGAAATTCTGATGACCATCGCACAACCCATAAATATGCCTTCTCGGGCTGCGTGTTTTAGGCCCCTGCTCTATGGGTACAATGTTTAAAAATTATTTTATCAGCAGTAATCTAACAAAAGTCGCACCAATGGCACTACAATTGAAGAATATTTAGTTTGCTTGAAACTTGTGACTTTCAACTTATCAAAACAGTTATGGAATAATAAGCTTCTTGAAATCGCCATAAAATCGACATCTTTGTTGACCTAATTGTTATTTCTTGCTATTCTTCTGAGTTTGATGATACATGCGATTTCCAGCCCTCCATAGATTTTCACGTGACTATGTATTTCATAATGGCGGACACGTTTTCTAGCGCTAATCTTGATATTATTACGGCTGTGTACAGTGGGCCTATGCTTGTTCGATCGTAGAATATAAAAAAACCGCCAAAATGAAGTGGGTTACAGTTTCCTTGATGCGTCAAAATGGGTTAAATATTTTTGTAGTACACCTTTTTAATAAGAACGAGAGAGAGAGAGAGAGAGAGAGAGAGAGAGAGAGAGAGAGAGAGAGAGAGAGAGAGAGAGAGAGAGAATGGATATTACTGATATTACTGACAGGTGATTCCCTTCTGAGAGATGTAACAGAGGGAAGAATGGAGTGAAAGAAAAGAAGAGACAAATGCCTAGCCAGATGCTGCTAGACTGGATGATGGTAGATGGATACGGTACGCCGAAGGAGGAGGCCCAACAATGAAATCAGGATTGGCGCAATGAGGTTCGAACCTGCCCTGATGCGGAGAACTTGAAGAAGACCTAAAACAAAAGTCATCTTTAAAATTACTTTTTAAAATTACTTTCTAATAGTTTTTAAACTTGTAGCTCGTGTAAACTTAATTCTCAAGTCTCCTAATGTGAAAACGGGTCTGTGATGTTCCTATTTCGACTAATTTAGAATATTCTGGGATAGCCTTAGCGGCTGGCTTTGTTGAAAGAAACTGGGGGAAATATTTTATGGGGAAATGCACACGTTTTTCTTTAGCGACTGTTTGGCCTCGACCCTGCTCGTTTTTCAATGAATTTATCTGTTAAAATCTTTCACCACCGCTGCCCGTTTGAATGGGCCCCACGCTAAGCCTTCGAACAGTACTTGCCTAAGATTAAAATCTCTGAAATAATCTCTCACCTTTAGCTCGTGATATTTTACATAAATATCGTGGCACGACTTGCCTCAATATGTTGTTGACATTATTAACTCCATTTTATAATTTAACCTTAATAACAGATATATGAAGTCGCTTTTAATTAGCAAAGTCTATTACAATACGAAAAGGTAATTATCCTCTATAGATAATTTTGTGAATTAATATTCCAACAACAGCCCCAACGCCGAACTGGATAGGCCACAGCATGGCCTGTTTAATTCTATATGTGACAACGCACGTTACCATTTCTTTGTTAGAAGATATAGTATTTCCGCCGATTTGTAAATTATTGAAGCTATCTGTGACTCCCGAAGCATGTAATTCAGCTATAAACAGATGATAATTTCAGGATTCTAAACCAATGTTCAAAAATTGTAGAAGATAAACTAGTCTTTCGTACTATTTTTATGTGATTCTGACGACTGTTGTTGACAGGCTTCTAATTATAGAAGGAAAAACAAGAACAGTCTACTTAATATTCATAATTATGAGGTGAAGATTTTGCGATTGGTCGCCACGACTTAATGAGGTCTTTCATTCACGATTGGCCAATGAAGGGCTCTGTGGGACTGAAGGATCTTTCGTCTGTAGTAGAAACATTATACAGCAAGTTGCAGGTTGTGTTGTTTAAGAGCCAACTGCCAAATTCACATGAGCGTCGAACCTTAGTCCCAGTGCATAGAGACAATTCAGCCTTAATCAAATGCAATATTAATCTGGCGCTAATTCGTTTCTTGAGTTCTGTCGAGTTTAAGAGGTCGACGATTACTTATAGAGGCGCTAAATAAATTGCTTAATATGGCTGTCGGTCGCAAGAAGGCCAAGGCATTTTGGGATATCAATTCCGTCGTACAGCAGGAGCGGAAGTGATATTACTTCCGCTGCCGCCGACTTTTATCAATAACGACTCTTGCTTTGAAAGGACAGAGGAACCCCCAGCAAAATAGAGACAATTGCATCTGTCGCATTCGTTTTAGGATTATGATTAATCTTAGGATTAGGGCTTTGATCGCGGTCGTTGTTTCAGTCGTTGTCGTTACCCACTGTTATGCTGTATTCTTTGACGTTAAACTCGTATGCGACGGGGTGCGATTTAATTACGCTCACGAAAGCGGCCATCTATAACAATGAACGCAGTAGAATACTATTAGAAAGCTGTCATCCGGGCACTTCGAGGGAGATCTTCGACCGATGGAAGGGATCGTTTATTTTTCGGCGGCTTCCATTGTCATCAGCGACTCGCCATTTCTATAAATCTGGCCATTAGGCGGGGCGATCTGAAGAATGAGCCGACCGATCGGGCGAGCTTGACATCGCAATTTGTTTCGTCCCCGATCGCTAGAGCTCCAGCCAAACGTTGCCGATACATCAGTGGCCGATGGTAACACCAAGAGCTGCCGGTCCGTCCCGTCGAAGGCGCCCGCGTGACGCCTGGCCACGGCCAGCCTCGTCCTAAGCCCTCGCCTCCGCTTAACGGCTGCAGGGACGAGGGTGTTGCAGCGTTCTCCTCCCAACACCCTCACTAAAAAAGCTGAGCAAGGGCCTCTAAATCTCCTCTGTTACGATCTGCCTTTCAACGGCTCGGCAAAGACCTCAAAAATCCCGTACTCTCCTTGACAACGCCCAGATCAGAGTCCCAAACGAAGCCAGAGGTAACAGAAGAATCCATGTGGACATCATGTTGTGGCCTGATTCTGCGCAACTAAGTAAAGAAGTAAAGCATTGTAGGCGCAATCGCAGTAAGTAAAGTAAGTAAGCAAGTAAATAAAGCATCATAGGCGCAACTACACCAGCATCAGTAGGAAAGCCCCTCTGATGTGTAACAGAGAGATGGATAAAAACAGTCATGGTAAAATGGCGATCGACGGCTCTGTAGAACTATGGAGTCTGCACTGTATACTTTGCACTCTGATGATGACGATGATGATAATGCTGATGATGATGATGATGACGACGACGATGTCGTTGAGGCAGAATATCTAAAATATTGGTTCCAATTAGACTGTTTTTGCATCCTTACCTCCAATTCCCAATTTAGATAAACGTGTTCGCTGGATTCCGAAAGCTTAATGGGATTGGTGGCTCGAACCTGTTCGAGAAATTAGTATGTAAGATACGCATTTGCTAAAATTGTGCTATGTCTGAGCGATAGATGCATGATTCAAATGAAATGATTTCTCACATATGTCTGTATAGTTGATTGCATGAACTTTGCTTATGGTATCATCCCTTCCATTGCTTATGGTATCATCCCTTCCATTGCTTATAGTATCATCCCTTCCATGAGTTCATATTACTTATGGAGTGATCCTTTTGGCTTTGTGATTACAGTAACTGCGAATGCAGTCGTAAGTTTTCTCTTACAGTCGCTCAGTCAGTCACGGGAGCCGGGGTCTGAAGTCGAAGGTCCGTTAAAACCGAACCGTCGTAAAGACAGCCATACAGACAGTGGACTTCTATCCAGCAGTATATGTGGCGGAAATCTCGAAGTACGCATAAACGAAAGGCCACTGTCACGTTAAGTAAACGGACCGCGCAGCCGTTTGCATGATACGTTGTGTACGAGAACTTCACAAGATGTGTTGATGTCGTTCTGTAGTCATTCAGCCAATCAGCAAAACCAGCAACTTGTTGCTTGTTGTTGCGTAAGGTAACAAAATGCAGGGTTATCAACAGTGTAGCTCTCCAAACCAGTTAGGAGAGGGAGAAGGATGCCGGAAGCGTCATGGGGTTGGTGGCTCGAAGGGATGATACCATAAGCAATGCAGCTGTTGGTATCATGGCCAGTGTTGAGAGACTAGACCGTTGTATTCCAAAATACATATATAACTAGATGTAGATGTGTTTATACCTGGCAGTAAGTAAACTCTAGCATCTTTGTCCATACTGTACACCGCGTTTCTACTTGCTTTTTTGCATCTGAAAACTTATGCACTGAAACTTACAGGGACATATCTAGATTGCCTAAATAATATGTGGTTCAAGAACGATGAGAATTTGTCGAGTTATGCTTGTACATTTTGAGGTATTCGCTGTCAGGCTGTATTCAAGTACAATCCGAACAAAATCCAATTCGTTTTTATCAGTTTAGCATCGTCTTCAGGGCCGCTGATCCATATTGCGCTGAGAATGAAGAATGGCAGCATGCATATGAATCGCCCGCATAACACGATTAAGCACATTAACTTTCCTTGCCATATCTCGACAGTTGATCGCGCTTCAGTTGGACGCCTTTCCCGCCCTTGGTGTTTAGTGCTTGGAGAGTTTGCAGCTTGCCCTGGCCGGATGGTCGCTGACCGACTATAGGCTCTCAGCAGTGGACAATTAGCACCTCTGGGTATGCTACTTGAAGGGGCGCTACATAAATGTTCTGAATGAAATGAATTAATGAATTTCAGTTTCCGCTCAAAATGTTTGCAGTTGGAAAACCGTAATGCGATTTTCCTATCGCCATAGGAACTCAGACTCAACATTGGTGTTGTACCTACAGGTGTAGCCACTGCTACCTCTGTAGAATACAAGGACCGACTTTGGTACAAATTTAGAAACATCCAAAAAATGGCGGCGATGATAAACGATGGCAAAGGTGTCAGCACATTATCTGGAGCAGATTCCAAGAATACTCCGAATCGTAGATTTGAGGAGGTATGCAGAGTGACTCTGAACTGATGAAACTGAATGAGAAAATAATGAAACCGCACTTTATTTCAAACAACTGACTTACTTTGGCTGCCCAAGGCGGCAACCTCTACATCGACGTTTAGACCCATTAAAATATTACATTCTTTGATTTCGACGCCATTCAAAGCTTCTTGGACAGCATATCCGTGCACATAAGCTCATACTTCTACGAGGAGTAGAAATATGCTCGAACCTCCATAATAAATATTTAGATAAAAGGGTGTCATGGTTAAGCCACCTTAACACTGTTATCCACTGACCCCATATAGGTGGTAGATACAGTAAGTGGATTCTCGAACTGTTTTGTCATCCAAACTTTCCACTGTAGATGTGGCGGCGTAGAAAGGGAATATAGGAAGGGCAGGAAGTCTAAATGAGCCCGTTTTAATCACTGAGATAGGTTTACTCGAATGTCATAAGGCAGGGTTGCTGTACCTACAACCTCGTCAAATGGGACAGTTAAGCCACTGATCCTTACGTGCACGGATATACTGTGGAAGTGGCGCAGTGCAGTCTATATCGCACACTGTCGATCGCTGTCCTCAAACTCGTTTCAAACTCCTCTCGCTGGTGAAGACGATTGGAACTGACTGGAAACGTACCTCATATATGCTAGATAGATAGATGTACGCAAATATCCTTGCGCCTGTTACTTGGAGCAAGCCGGTTTGCCCCTGAACGAAACTGACCAAATCTTAACTTTAACTGTATCTTGCCTTCATTGAAAGACTGTCAGTGAAATGATTCTCAGGACTTAACAAGTTTTTTGGGTGCTTAGAGGTAGCTAAGACTTGCTGAACTAAGTATTGCCAGTTTACATTTGCATGTATAGTGCAGAAGGCAATTACATTTTCGTGGCAAATTGTACGTCGCGTTTTCCGTACAGATACCGTCCCGAAGAAATCCACTGTCAAGCCATCACAGCCGTGGCGTTTATCTTTTCCACTTCATCATAACTCCATCAGGCAGCGCTGATTGCTTCCCGCACTTCGGCTGGAAGAAGAACGGCGGAAAAGGGTTAATGGAAAACCTCCGGCAGGACACACAATGTCTGGGCATGCGCGTGAACCCGGAAAGAAGTTAGAGGTCACGCGACAGGAATCATCTCTCCGCACCCCTTTCCAACAAATACCTTGGGTGCTGATGGAAATGGCGATTGAGCAAGTCTTTATGCAGACGAGGGCCAGTTGGTCCCCATGGTGACAAGGGGCATTTGGTCGATACGGTGACAGCTTTGACGTCCGGGTAGATTTAAAGTACGGGACTGAAATATTAAGGCTTTATGGTCAATCAGTTAGTCGAGCGAAGACCGTTATTTTCTGTTTTCGTCACCAGTGAAGCGCACCAAGCGGTCGCGAGAAAACTAACACATGCAATCCCCGCCGCTCGACTGTTGAGTGTCGAGATGAAGGCTACCGGTTCAGCTTCTCGGCGTATCTAAAAAACATTGCACGCCCTAATGAAATTGAAGTTTTGAGCATTTACTGAGTCTTACCTTTTCCATATTGCTTATCCTGCGTAGCCTTTTTCAGATTGCTTATCCTGCGTAGCCTTTTCCATATTACTTATCCTGCGTAGCCTTTTCCAGATTCCTTATCATGCGTAGCCTTTTCCAGATTGCTTATCCTGCGTAGCCTTTTCCATATTGCTTATCCTGCGTAGCCTTTTCCAGATTGCTTATCATGCGTAGCCTTTTCCATATTGCTTATCCTACGTAGCCTGTCTTCCGATCACTGGGACTCACGGACCTTAACTGGTTCTGTTCAAATGATTGTGCCTCGGGAATCCGGTTTACTTTAGTAATCTGCCTTGTGCATAATCACAAAGGCGCTATTGAATTTCCAAGATTATATTAGATTAGGTAGTTGCGCAAAGAAGTTTTGAAAAGACGACACCGTCCATTAGATGGATAGCGGACCATACATATATCGAGCGGTTTTGGTCAACGCTATGAAGGGATATAAAAAATTTTTGCAATAGATTTCATGCAAACAATCTCATTAATTAATCTGTCGCTCTTCGATCTTTCTCTGTATCGATCATCATTGAATTATTTCGCTCAGAGTATCGATGAATCCATCCACCTTAATCGATCCATCAACCCAATTATGTCATCAAGCAGCAAATCTCTCTCTCTCGCTCTCTCTCGCTCTCTCTCTCTCTCGCTCTCTCTCTCTCGCTCTCTCTCTCGCTCTCTCTCTCTCTCTCTCTCTCTCTCTGTCTCTCTCTCCCTCCATTACACCCCATGTGTACGTGTTGTACTTTAATGGAAATCTTGAGATTACATTTATCACAAAACTTTTGAAATAAATTTCTTCCAAGCTTACTGACAAATGCTCTGGCTCTGTCTAAGGAAAATACACTGTAAGTAAGTTTAAAGAATATGTTCACTCATATATTCATTTAGGTGGTTCACTCATTCATGTTCTTTTATGGAAAGTCCCGGGATGTTTGAACCCAGATGTACAGGAAGTTTGATCACATACAGAACGGCGCAGCACTGCAGCAGCAATACGCTTTTAAAACTCCCAATTTGCGCTGGTACTCATTCCTACACAAAAGCGCGCTTAACACTTGATGAATAAGCCGCGTAATATTACATTAACACTAAATTTAAAAAGTATGTTGTAAAGCGCCTTTCTGAATTGCTAATATACGCAGTATCGTTTGCATTAAGTAATTCATTCATTTGTAAGATTAGAATTTGACTCTTGGCGGGAATGACTGTCTAAAGAGCTGACTGATGGACTAATTGATTGATCGAGTGATCGGCCATTTGATTGATGAACATCTAACTGGCAAACAACTGTCTGTTTGGTGGCTTTAGTTTCCGAATGTCAGTTCCCCGTAGAGTGGCACGGAGAGTGGTTCGAGGGTGGTTCAGGTGGTGTTACTATTTCGGCTACGAACATCAGCCGCAAAGGAGTCTGTGTCGAAGCGGAACACGAATTCTACCTTCTTCACAACAGGCAAGTTATCTTTCTGATTCATTCTGATCTTTCTGAAACATTCTGATTCACCTTGAATCAAAACGGCCATGAATGAATTCGAATTCGAAATACCCAGAATCGGCCAGTCACTCACGCGCACAATCAAGCTCTATTCCTTCAGACTTCACACGCGCACAATCAAGCTCTATTCCTTCAGATTTCATTAATATTTCCAAACGAGGCTGTGTCATTTTAAATAACTAATTGATTCTCAGTTATAACAATGATTTCTCACCTAATGATTCCAGTTTATCCAACGATATTTTATGCGCTGTATTTATAATAGGAAACGACATAATCTAATTCTACGCTTAATTAACTTAAGCTGATAAAGTACTCTTTGAATTATAGTGACCCAGGGTTATTTGAAATGACACCCGAAATCTGACTAAATCTAAAGCGGAAGCCAGTACGATTAGAGAGAGACAGAGAGAGACAGAGAGAGATAGAGAGGAGCTTCACTATCAGCATTCTATAGAGATGTCCTATCTCCCGAAGCAGAATCTATTAACTGTGTTGGTCGAGAATGGCCAACACTGAGTCCTGGTACGAGAACTTACGCCGTAAGTTGTGGTGCATAACACATATTCGTGTGAGGCTGGAAGTCTTACACCAGGAAACAGAGCAAGGGACGTGTGATAGTGAGAATACGCGTTGTTCGATATCATTTGCCCACGGAGAAAAGACACGTAGAGACATGTCATAAGACTCCCCTGTCTCAGGAATGAAGAGCACGACTAGTAGTGACTCATCAATGGCAGTAGTTCCGCATTAAGCGATGTGTATAGTCGTGGCGAAGAGGACGGCTGTAGTTAAGAAGGCATTCGAAAAATAGGACCGACTATAATTGCGGTGAAGGAACAAAGGTTATTCTGAGAAAAGGCCATCATCCTCAGGACTCTGCCCATCCGGCGACTGAGGAATAGACAGAGTCCGATTACAAGACAGAGCTTTACTGTGTTGCCTCCCTCAAGGAAGCGGCCAATCTTGAGCCTTCCTTTGAGAGAACGGACGCTTTGGGTAGAGATGGTACAGAACGACCACTTTACATTGAGAGTAGAAGGGGCAGTGATGCGTGTGGCTCTGAGCATAGAACTGGACTGAAGACACCCCAGCCCCGTAATGCCATGTTCTGAACGCGATCGCCACCGTATTGTTCTCTGTCTGTCTGCTTGTCTGCTATCTGTCTATCTGTCTGTCAGTCTGCCTGTTTGTCTGTCTGTCTGTCTTTTTCTCTGTGTATAAATATATATCTTTCGTTTACATTCGGCGCAATAAAGCTTGTGTCCAATTCGTTCCACTGTTGTCTGTTCATTCGTTCGCTTATTGAAAGAGGAGCTAGTTTTCGTCGCGGACTGATACATATTTCTGCACGCCTTCCGGTCGACTGGTTTTACACGGCTTCCGGCGTCGCCCGGTTGATTAATCCGCGGGCAAACACGGCCTAAGTTGACCGACCAGATGGCGTTTCGAGGTCGTCTCTCGCGCTCTCTGTCTGGCAGCAGATTATGGTCCAGACGCTGCCGATGGGAAGGTCTTACTCGTCTGTCTCTTCCGACTTGAAGGCAACGACAGATGAAGCAATCGAATGAGCAAAGCCGCAGAAAACCACACTTCGACGAGGTCATGTTTGCAAATAGGAATACTAGGTTGGCTACGCATGCAATTATGACTCGGAGGCACAGAGCGACACAGCTGTTAAGTTATTTGCCATTCCAGTAGATCACGAAGGATGTTAAGCCACTCGGAGCCCAGAGGAAGATGAGGCACATCCCTTAGGCACGGTCACTGTGTTATTGATCGCATCGGATGGTGACCGGTTAGAGCTAATTGTGGGGAGGTTTTCTTATTGATTACTGAATCATATTGGGATTACTTGAGGATTGACCTGGAACCTAGATTTGACACGTGGCGGTTCACATGGCAGCTGGCTGTCAGAGCAGCAAGAGGGGTCTATACAATGCCCAGAAATCATGCATTCGGAGCCAGTCATAGAAGAGAAATTGCCAGTCCCATCAGCATTGGGTGGAAGTCGGCTTCCACGGGTGTCGCGTTCATCAGGTTCTTGTTTATACTGTGTAGAAAGTAGCGATAACCGATGGCTGTGGTTGTCTGTCGGCTTGGATAATCCGGCTTCCAGTTAACCATCAACAGATGGTGCTCCTACGCGTGAAGGTAATCACCCATATTGGGGTCTGACAGCTGGGGGTGTCTCAAGGGCGAACGTCTGATCGGTTGTGTTGTTGGGTAAAGTATTCATATAACCCTGGGTTACTATAATTCAAATAATACGATTATAGTTCCCCTTTGACTTGTTAATCAGAATAGCCAGCCTGAGCTTATGTAGCGCCAAGGCTAGGTTATCCAATCATACGTGACACAGTGGCTGATTAGTTTGAGTGTTCGCCACGGAACGCGGAGTGTGCGGTTCGAATCTCCTCTAAGACGATTGCCGTGTAGGGACCTTGAGGAATTCCTTCATGCACAATTGCTCAGCACCATTGACTGATGCGCAGTCATTAGATAGTGGCGCTTAATAAATACAGAAATAATATCAATACAGTCACTTAATATGACTTTTAATCAAATAGTTCATGTGGCTGACAGACACAAATTACCGGGTGTAGGACACAAAGATTCGCCTGTGTCATGCAGCCAGAAAGCCCCTTTAATCAGTGTCTCTTGTTTAGTGTCTGTCCTTTAGGCCACACACAACAGACAGCAACTGATGGCTGTATTCGTTCTATGGCCATATGTTGTGTCTGCAATTATCTGACAATACTTTTTACAGATTTCATTCAGACAATCGTAATTGCGCGAGAGAAGTAGTTTCTTGTCAAATAGCAGAGTCAACTGGTTCTGCTTACGATTCAGGCATATAGCTTTTCGGTTGACTGGTGAAGCCACACGTATTTACTAAAGTGCGGCCTAGGTTTGAATTCCACATGAAAATATTGACAGATTTGATTCGTTGCAACCATTAAAGGGATAGATTGTCAGATTCTTACCTGGCGTTTCATATCGGCGGTGTTCTTACAAAGGCACGTAAAAGACAATTTCCAGTTTACGCAATCGAAAGATGAATAATTAAAGTGCCAAGTCGACTTGCATCGGCACGAGAATAGCACCCCATACATACCAATTCGTCGCACTTTTCCCTTTCTTTTAACCTTTCTAAGCACTGACCTCTCTTGGCCTGACTTTCATATGAATTGACATCTTGCTGAAAAAGAATCACAATGCATGGCTTAAAAATCTTGCTATACTAGCCTCCAAAGAAGAATTGGTTTCCAAAACGTATATGTTTGTATTGGCAGGGCACTCAGAAATTGCGAAATTTGACTTTTCATCTAAATTAGAATTATATATAACTCTGGTTCTCAGCAGTCCATATTTTCTTTCTCAGCAGTCCATATTTTCTTTCTCAGCAGTCCATATTTTCTTTCTCAGCAGTCCTTATTTTCTGTTTGCATTATATATTAACTGGCAATGACCTTAGCGCACGAAAGAAACCAATTGTGGAATTGAACGCTCCTTCCAATTTTGTTGACACTTTTTTGATTTCTCACGCGAATTCGTCATTTGACGGTTGTTATGTTCCAACTCTATACGAGTTGGGAAATGGAATGCGAATGACAGTGACGCATCTGAGTGTCACCAATGGGCAAAGCATGCACTCAAATGCGTATGACGGTTACACTAACTGAACTTGGATACATCGATAAACGGGTCACTTTCGCCTAATTTTCGCTTGACCTCAACTGACCACGTGTAGTCTCCTACTAAACCTGCGATTGCCAAATGGATTTGCTTGATGTCCGTGTGATTTTAGGATGTATTCTGCTCCTGTGCTGGACTTATGCGCTGGCTTCCTTTCGGCAAAAAACCCACATGTATGCAATCGCCATCTGCGCCATTACCACTTTGAAGAAAAACGTCTTAGCTGTCTGCTCAAATATGTGCCGACTGTATATACCAAATCAATGAACGATTAAACATAGCTTATAGATCGTATGCACATATATTTTGCATAAGCTTTTTGTGGAGCAGTGGTCAGTCGCCTCGTTATCAGAAGCTTGGGAGTTGGAACTTGTTGGGTGGACAATGTGTTCCGGTAGCCTGTATGATTTGAGCGCTATTGTTATGTCACGATGACCTATAATAATTGTTTCAGCTGAAAAGTATACATGTTTGTTTTCCCCTGCACTCGCCTCGTGTTCGGAACTTTCCTATTCGTGTTATGCCACCTCAGGAACGAACAGTATTACAATATCTACGACAATATCTTTAACTGCCTGCCTAGTAACTGGCGGCATGAACTTCTCAGCCATTCTCCCCTCTCTTCCTCAAGCGCTTGAAGATCTACTTGTTCCCCAGTTGTTCTGGGTCGTCGGGCAGGGAGCGCCTCTGGTGAGTATACCTTGAAGTGGCGCTTTATAAATTTTTGATTACGATTACGATTACGATCTACAACTGTAAAAATTATTTAACCGCCTACAGCTAAATGAGCTCATATATCATCGCTAAATAAATGAGCGGATAATAACACATTTATGGCTTCAAAAAGAGTCGTCTGTTCACGAAAATTGCAATTCCGATAAAATCGATTGTAACTTAATCACAGATATTGGCCAAGTGTGCTTTGTTTGCTCAGAATTTGCTTTTAAAGAATGGGCCCCTTGTCCAACCGCGAATCTCAGTGTGTGTATTTATATGGGCTTAATTTCGTGTGTTTTCGTTTTATACAGTAACATCGCTATACCTATATATATATACATACATATATATAAATATAAAAGCACATGTATAATATATAAGCATACACACAATATAAATGAATAGATTGAGTCTATGTCGTTTGCGTGTTTAATGGCTGATGCGATGTGCTTCGGTATGCTAAGCGATCGGCAGAGGGCGGTCATTCTATAAGAGCGGGGAAAAAAGCAGACGACGAGTAACAAACGCCAAAGCGCGGGAAACAGCAGACTACCAAAGCATTAGTCGTCGATCTTCCATTCAAAGAGCCTCGTATCTCTTTCGCTTTCCCTCTTCTTCGTTTTCAAATGACTTCATTTCTCTGCAAAAATTCCAACGACGCCTGCCTCAGACATACAGCCAGTGCTGCCGCCCGACGAACAAAGAAACTAGCGATGTTCTTCCGCCGTAAAATGAGTGCGCGCTCGCACACTCGCGGAAGAATACGAACTCTCAAATGGAATTTTTAGGTCATGTCACGTTATTCAGGATCGCCATTTATCATCGGCAACGTCTATTAACAATTAACTGTTCTACTAATATGACAGGAACAGAAATATAGAAATATTTAGTAAAAATAACTGTTAAAAATTTCTGTAATGTAATTCAACGATACTTGCACTTTTTTTATTGCAGTGAGCTCGACTGTGGTTTGTGTTTGGTGATCGAAGAGCGACACGTTAATGTCCTTCAATACAAAGAAAGTGAGTACGCGACTGCATAGGACTTTGACAGCCGAACCCCATCACCGGGTACCACCACGACCAGTAACACCATCACCACCACCACCATTGAATCTCGGGCTAGCACGGTCCGTTCACGGTGACCTTAAATGGCGTGGCTCCCATTCAAACGGGCAGCGGTGGTAAAGGATCTCACCCGATCATTCTTTATAAAATGAGCAGGGTTGAGGCCATACGGTCGCTATAGGAAAACGTGTATATTTACACTTACATTTACACCACCATCACCATCATTACCATCATTACTACCACAACCACCACCACTACTATCATCACCACCACCACTACTGTCACTACTTTGACTCCATTCTACTACTTAAGTTTATTGTAAAACCTAAGTGTAAAACCTAAGTGGGGATACCACACTAACTCTGCTGTGAGCACAATGTTAAGCTATAGTACTTCTCGGCAAATGCGATTTTCGGAATGACAGACAGGGAAAGGAACGAAATGAACGAAAGGAAGAAGGAATGAACGAAGGCAAAAGAAAGAAATAAGATCGAAAGAAAGGAAAGGAAGAAAGAAAGCCACAATCAAATATTTAATCAGTCAAAGCAGATAGAAAAGGAAACTTAGGATTGAATGAAAGAACGAAACAGCGAATGAATGAAGTCGTTCCAGTGTCCGTATGACTTGCCTGTGGTAAGGCTATTAAGCGTCTAACGAGCCTCTGATAATTACTGCAGCAGCAGCAGCTGACAAGAAGCATCCATCGATTCAGCCGTTGGGTCATCATCAATTATGTCCATTCGGATTCACCAACTGCGATTGGCGATCCACTTGTGCGTGTAACTGAACGCCGTTTCCGGTCTATATTTCCTGCTTCCTTCTCCATCTTCACTTTCAATTCTTCCGCGGAAGAGAGGGGCTCGGACCCCGCCGCCCCCATACACTACCAGACCCTGCGGCTGCGATGCGCCTGCGCGCGTGATCGATAGCAGACGACACCGTCTCTAGATTAGAGGAAAGTTGGGGGGTCAAAGGGCAGAGGAACGGATGGAAGAAGGGCGCGCCGGGTGGCGTGATTAATCGCGGGAAAACGTCTTTGCGCCAGAACGGAAGTTCTTTTGTTGCGCTGTCGCGATCGCTTACGACACTCTCTTCCGGGCAGCGATAAGAACCCCTCGCTGGCTAACGGGTATAACACACCGCGTTGGGTAAGATTTTTGCGTCAGACTGAAACCGAAGCCGTGTTCTGCGGATGGAAACTCTAAAACTGTTCTAACTTTAACTAGGGACTGACCTAATCAGCTAGAATCATCGAAGCATAGCCAAGTAGTAAACACGATGAATTTACTGTTAGCCTATTCAGGGTATGAATAGTAACTTCAAAGGTGCATCCCCTTCAAGATACACGATTTCTTTTCGAATAACTCTTGAGGCAAGAACGGAAGTCAAAAACAGCCTCACTATTGCAGGATGTTAACTTTTACACAAAAAACCTAACCGAACACTAGAAACACCTAAAGTGAATCGAATTTGAACAATAAACGACTTTTAAACATCAACCCTCTAAAATCCAAATAACCTGAATCCTAGATCTGACAACAAACCCTAAAACTTATTGCACTTGGTGCGGTTGTCGTATTGGCACGCAATATCTTCGATCCCGGACTCGCTGTGGCACCAGGCTTCCCCTACGAGGAAGAAAAAGTGGGACAGAGACAGGGTTAAAGGAGAGGGTTAAGGCAAGGATGAAATCGATATTGAAAGATGACGGACGTGAGTCTTTTGTGAGATTAAAGATTGAAATCAAGCGTCGCTTTGGTCATTTTGCGTATAAGAGGTGTGGTTTATGTAGGCGCTGGGCTTTCGATTCTGTTAAAAGTGGGCTGCGTATCGTGACTTTTAGCATCCGATTCTATCATTCAATACTCTGTTTACAAAAGCGTTGTAGTGTATTTATGTACGTATGTATGTATGAATGAATGTACTGTATGTATGAGTGTGTGTGTGGGTGTCCAAACATTTAATAGAGCGCCTATTTAGCTGCCTCACAAAAGCTCTCTCTACTCTAGCCTGAGTGGTGCTATAGTATACCACGAATAGAAAGTTCATCTCTAAGCAAATAACGCTGAGATAAATGGAAAAGTCACCACCGTGGACTCTCGCACACACTTAGAGCTCAGCCAACGGAGTCCAATCCAGAGTTGACCATGGAACCGTTTACTATTCGATTCTGTTTTACTGTTAACAAACCAGCTACAAATTCCGAATAAAACTCAAATTTAATGCTGACAATTTACGCAATAAAAGGTGAAGAACATTCAACAATCAAAATAAAATTAATGCATTGGCAGATTTTTAGTCTTTATATCTAATATAATTGGCAGCTTTGGGTTCTAAAGTTGAAATTTAAAAATTTTTAAATTTGTAAACTAAATTTTATTTTTATTTGATAGGTGTGGTTCAGATTCATCGATGCCACAAAACAAAACAAAATAATATTGACACGATGGAATAAAGCCAATTGAGCAGATATTTTTCAAGCATTCTGTTTAAAACCACCATAGTTGTCTACATTGCTATGATGTATATAATATAATCAAAACAGAGGAGGGTGACGAGATAGAGAGCAAGGATAGGGGGAGATCAGAGGGTGAGGGAGAGGGAGAAATAGGAAGCAACAGGTGATTTTTTCAGGCTTGACCTTTCACCGAATAAGTCCGCACCTGCTCTTCGCGGGATATGATAGTTATAATATATAGCACTCGAAAGTCATTTCAAGGCGCTGATAGTAATAATAATAAGACAATTTATATAGCGCCGTAGCACAGCCGAGGCCGAAGAAAAGGGCGCTGTACATGGGTTACATGCATACATACACATAATACATACATACTCAATCTAATCTAAAGACTTCTATAGCGCCGTTATTATAATGCCCAAGGCATGATTCGATGGTCGATGCAAGTCAAAATGGCAATCAGAGTCATAAATCGTAAAACACTCTAGAAGCCGGGTCGAATTCCTACAGGTAAGAGAAACCAAAAGTTAGGCTACGGTGGGTAAGTAAGTTGAAACAGATGAGTTTTAAGTTTAGATCTGAATGACATCACAGAACTGACAGAACGAATAGAACTTAGCAGCGAATTCCAAAGCCATACATGCATTCAGTATATATACATACATACATACATACATACATACATACATACATACATACATACATACAATGCATACATACATAGGCGCGTATTTTCTTACCTTACTTTACCTTAGCTTACTTTAACGCACTGTGCTGACTAATGCTTGATAACCTCTGTCCAGGTTTTTGCGTTGGGTTGGATACTTTGCACAACATCTGTACGACAATCCACGGCCAAGCCTTGCTTCGAACACTTTTTCGTCGTAAGTATCTCCTGCATTTTCTGTGCTCTCAATTAGGTATGCTTGCCTTGTGCCTTAGATTAGATTAGTGGCAGCCTATTCTTGCGTTACACGTCATCGCGACAAGCATGTTAATCAAGCTATAGCTTTCTGGCTTCATTCTCCGCCAAGGCATTTCGTGTACACGATGATATAAAAAAGTAAAGTGTGTCCCACATCTCACAAGTGAGACGTCGGGGAGGCGCTCATCTCCTTTTCTAGGCCTCTGAGTCGGCAGTGGACGAATACCAAGGTCTTGGATGTGGGACCAATGCATCGGAGGACTTACCGTTTACTTCCAAGCTTACGCCGGTACCAAATTATACTGCTTGGTGACAGAGAGACGTGTGCGCAAACAACTTGCCCAAGGTCGTTACACGGAGTCGAATTCGCAACCGCATGATCGTTGACCAAACGCCTTACCGTTAGACCACCTAGGGGAAGTTTAAAACAATTACTGTATGATCTATCATATTCATTAGCACAGAAGGCAGACAATGTTGAATGGCCCATTTGATCTTTAAAAGCGTGCTTGATTTTCTTGTTTCACTAATTAGGTTTCTTTATCGGTCTTCCCTTTATCCGTGTCAACCATCACCAAGTCAGTCTTCTCATCTTTTTTCCATCTTATGCACAAATTTATCCCTAATCTCTTAGACTAACATCACTGTCATAAAAGCTACCGATAATCTTTCGCACGATATAAACTGGCCTATCTGTACTTCACCATAACACTGCTTTCATTTTAGATTCTGTGTAAAATCTTTCTTTTCAAAGAAACATCTTCTATCATCTCTCAACAGTCACCAATACGACGGACAAACTACTAGCGACTAACTTTAAATCTTTAAGTTTATATACAGACATACGTAGATACACACATTGTACTCAAGTTCATACCCCCTATCCGCCTGAACACATGAATGAACGAACTTCACAAGCTCACATATCTCAACAGCATCCACCACATCTCAGTCATTATTAATAATGATGACATTCGCCATATGCTTTCCGTTTATTTCTTATCATCCACTCATCCATTCTTCTCATCCATCTGTTTCTTCGTCCTCCAAATTCCTCTATTTCCTCTTTCGACTATTCCTATATTTCTTCTTCCTCCTTTCCCTCCTGCTCAGACTCTTTTTGGCACTGTCCTTCTCCGGAATGACTACGACTGACCACATTATTCTACTTCCTCTCTTTTTCATTTCAAATGCCTTATTTCTGCCTCACCTCGTGCCATTTTATTTCCCCATTTACCACCACCCCTTTCTTAGACTCATTGAACATGGCCCGTCTACATATCACCTCTACTTTCTCGAACTTCCTTTCTGCGTTCTTCAAACCTGCTTTAGCATAATCTCCACAAGCGCCAGTGAAATCCCAGGACACCTTATACTAAGTCGGCGGCCGTCCAGCCTCCAAGAGTCCTTGACTTCAAGAGTCCATTATCCAACTCCGCCACTGCCTTTAGTCGGGCAGTGCAAGTCCCAATCCTGGATAAAGATGGAGGGCGACGTCAACATCTTTGATGCCATAAGATGGTGTTAAACATTGGAACTACTACCTCACTATCCGCATCATCAGCAACCAATGCATTAACAGACGACAAAAGTAACCAGAAACGAACCGACTCAATTGCAACATATCCCACCAGCCAGGCCTCAAGTCTGATAACGGCGCAGATAATCGTGTCCAGAACTTTTTTGCATGCAGATTTTGTTCAGCAGTAGAGCAAATCAAGTGTGGCCGTTATACGAACAGCAAATACGCCTTTAAAGTCACTGTCTGACGCATATGAAGACTGCTGCCAGACAATTAAACTGTGTTAACATTCTCATCCCGGAAGTGACTGCCATGATCAGACCGATTTTCAGAGCATATGTTGGATGCTTCGTCGCAGATGCTGCACCATCAGCGCCGACCTCAGCAACTGACATCTCTTTCGCCCTATCAGTCATTCCCCTTTCGAAACGCTTCTCCGAGGCGAGATTAGCAATTGACTATTGTGTATGTCGGTTGCCAGGCAACGCATCTAAGAAAGCTGCTGCTGTCTTCGTCAAAGAAGTGTCCGTGTTTGAGCGGTCAATGAATAGATTGATCTCAATATATATATGTACCTACGCAAATACATATATATGCATATATAACATATGCAGATTATACATATAGAAATATTCCTTATAATATATATTGCATTTGCTATGTACTCTATATGTCAAATGCAATTATGCAGAATCAGACCAACCTGTGTATATGTATGCACGATTGCATGTACATGTGTGAATTTGGGTGTGCATTCGTTCGTGTAAGCATTCGGGAACATTATATACATCTGTAAATTGGCATTCAAGTAACTCCTTCGAGAACTTCTATAAGGCGCTTCTCTTTAGCATAAATTAGAGTTGAAGCTGAGAGTCTGTCTGCAGTCTAAATTTAGTCTCCTCTAGCCAAACGAAGATTCGACCAACGAACATCTCCATGTACACATTTGGCAGCTGATTGGTTTTCGTTGAGTCCCTGGGCCGCTGATGCTAGACTGTGGCAAGAAGCTGTCGAATCGGAGGCAAAACACGGTTTAAAAAAGCAGACGCTCTTATCATACTTAGTTCTTCTGACACTTAATATAGACCTTTCAATTACCTTACAAAGGCGCTGCCTACGCGACCCTGAATGATGTCAAAGTTTGTTTATAACAGCGTAGTGTCAAAATAGGTATGGTAGTGTTGAACCACACACGCAGGTGGACGAGGCTGGACTTCTGTTCACCTACGGAAACCTCTCTTCATTGGACAATCCAGGTTACCCTGAATATCCTGGCTCGCAGTTGCAAAACGGGTTACCGGATTTTTCCGGGTATTGATGACACTAAATCCTGGATGTGGCATTGTCTGCGTAGGTAGTCTTACGAGCAACACCAGTAGAACGTATAAGGCAAATTAATTGAAATCATGTGTCAGTGAGTTCCATCAGAAACAATGGTAAACTCTAGCGGTATAGTTGTTCGATTATGTTTGAGACGAACCTTTAAAATTTCGTATGTAGCCATGTTCGAACGCTTGTGAGAAATTAACAAAGGGCCCTATAAAGATATCCAGAAGCATACCTACATTTACATTTGCAAAAATCCCCTTTTTAAAGAAACAAACTGGTTTCTAATTTTTAGTCTTTAATAGTTTTAGGCTTCTAGGTTTAGTATTTCAACCAGACGACGCAATAGAGCGAAATATGGCGGTGCGTGGAATATTCTTAGCTTTTTAGTTTTGAGTTCACAGCTGCGATTCAGCATAATATGCTTAAACATAGCAGTCGCAACGATGTTAATTAGTTTCAATTTGTTTTTCAACCAAAAGATATAAAAACTAGATTTTCTTCTTTTCATTTCTACAAGAAAACCTACAACCTAACTTGGGACTTTTGCAGGTTTGTAGATTTTTGTAAACTTAAAAACCTTGCCTAGCACCTTTGATACATTTGCATATACCAGCAAGCATAAACACCGAGCGAAGATTCAAAGAAACGAAGAAATGGCTAACTGAGTCAGTCACCGAAAGTGCTATTGAGTAATACGTAAATGTATGTTCGTTACCTTGCACGATCAACTGCAACTTCAGACCTATGCAGGACTGACAAATTTCCTGTTTTAATCACTTAGGGTCATTTCTATTCTCAAATACTTACATCGGGAATCTGGTCGACATGTAATTGTAAAGTCAGTTAACGCATTCATTTCCGGCATTATCTGTACCGGAAGCTGCGTTCTATGGTGTGACACCTGATCGGGCTTAAGCGGGAGAAATTCATCTCTTCAGCGGCTTAGACTTGTACCAGCGCGGACTGTTTGTCTGAAAGGCTGATGAGACACGATATAAGCATTCGGTTAGAATTCTTCTAAAGGCGGCGCGGTTTCTTCGTGGAATAACAAGAAGTTCTTATTTCATGCACAGTCGATTTTCTTTCATCTGCCCACGCTTAACGAGATCAATCCCGCTGCTACTCTGACTTCGTCTGTGGCTGTTATTATTATTTTCACACCCAAGAACAATATCATCTTTTCAAGGCTCTAAGCCTAGCCTCGTTTTTAACACGTCCGAGCGTTACTTAAAGCCCTGGTTTTTAACACCCTCGAGCGTTCTTTAAATAACATCCGTGTCTTTTAAAACGCCTTTTCCCTTTGCATGATTTTCCTGTGCTGCATATCGCGTGTGTTGAACGTACACACATATATACACAAACAGTATGTATGTATGAATGTATGTGTATATACATGTATGTATGCACGTATGTATGTATGCATGTATCTGAACTTTTATGAAGCCCATTTTAGGAACCCCTCAAAAGTGCTAAAAACTGTCTCACTCAAATTAGAATTTTACTGCCAGAAAGGGCTCATGAAACAGTTTGAGTTTATTTTAAGACGCAGCTTTTTAATCTGTTAGGTAACCATGCTTCGATGCTTATGTGAGGTTCTAAAGTGGCGCTGTATAAGTGTTCAGATACATACATATGTACATATAATTGTACAGCATCTCAAAGACGCTCCACGTGCATAGTTGGCCTTATGGTATGGATAGTACAGTAGCTATCCATATTAGCACATCCACAACATTCAGTGGCGCTCGTCGGCTGCTGACAACATACACTCCATACCTTAGCTTACTTTTGAAATTCTACGGTAAATCAGGTACATTATTATTAGTGTTGCCTGTGGATTTGATAGTGCTTCACTGACCTTACCCACCTTTGACCTTTGACCTTATAAATAGCACCTTGCATTTGACCATCTATATCATAGGCGTGCTAAATTATCCAAGATCAATATCTTGAAAGTACTGATATCGACCTTTGTGTAACCATAATTTATTTGCTAGCATAGCTAATACAACAAATCCCCGGGGACTGGAGAAGACCACGTGGCCGTCCGAGAGCCACATGACCGAAAACTGTGGAGAAAGATCGTTCACCTTTGAACATTGGGTTCCATACTACTTGGAGGAGAGCCCAGGATGAGTCGGCAGAGAGAGACACACAGAGAGACACACACAGAGAGACACACAGAGAGAGAAAGAGGACAGAAAGAGAGAAAGAGAATAGAAAAAGAGAAGAGAAAGGTGAGAGAGAAGAGAGAAAGAAGAGAGAGAGAAGAGAGAAAGAAGAGAGAGAGAAGAGAGAAAAAAGATAGAGAGGAGAGAGAGATAGAGAGAGGGGGAGAGAAAGAGAAGAGAGAGAAGAGAGAGAGAGAGAAGAGAGAGAGAGAGAGAGAAGAGAGAGAGAGAGAGAAGAGAGAGAGAGAGAAGAGAAGAGAGAGAGAGATATTTAGCTAATATGTTGAGCTTTCATATCTTCTTACCTGAGTTCGTTGGTCTCATATTTGCAGAGAGCGGTTATGCGTCGCCGTGTCCGTTCCACGATGCTTATCACTTCGTCTACAGCAACAGCAGCGGCGGATTCTGTCGAAACCCCGTCTCCTACGTTCGACCCTGTTCCTCACCCACCCTACTCCGGTTCCACTTCCAGCACTGCTCAGACGCAGCCTACACCTACAACAGAGGTACAACCATTTATCAATTTAGTTACCATTTACCTCTTTAATTAATCGATTAATTCACAGCTTTGATTAATAATTACCTCGACATAATAATTAATTTTATGACGGTCACGAGTTTATTGTTCAAGTTTATGCTGTTAGCGTTACTGCTGGAAAAAGAACGAAAAACGAAAGTACTTACAACAGTTTTTGTCAGCTTCTTAGATTTATTTTTCGCGTATCGATTCGAGTAATAATCACCTTTGTGGACCACCTTTAACTGGTTGGTATAAGAGACGTTGCAAATGTAATGTAATGTAATGTAACAAGCACTTATATAGCGCTCTTCAAGTACCTCTCAAAAGCGCTGATGACATGGCTATCCTACCGATCTAAACAAGCGCGTTTTCAAGTTAACAGAGAATGAACACTGAGTTAAACTAAGTGGAAAAGTACGAATGTTTAAAGAAAGACTGTTCCAGAACGATGGACCAAAGCAGGAGAAGGCACGATGAGCACGCAACGACGTGCGGTAACGTGGAATCAGCATATCTCCAAGAGCAAATGTCTGGTGACTCCCAACAATCATAGTCAATATTATCATGTGTGCCCCATTTGCAGATAGGCCTATATTTAGTTTACATGCGTGTGGAAGAAGCAACAGAATTGTTCCAGATTCGATGCTGCGTCAAAATGATCTGACCCTTCTTCGATAAAACATGTTAAGCATCTGCTAAGCGCAGCATTGAGCTGAAAACCTGCAGAGATGGTTGGTTTTGCTGGTGCTGCTCTGTGATGTGGTGCATTGGCGACCACCAAGGCCCTTAACAACGAGCTGTACAGTGTCAATATGCGATGTCTCATGAGGATCCTCAAAATTCTCTAAACTAACCACGTCTTCAACATGAAGATCAGTACGATCCGCTACCGTCCTACTTCGCTGGATGCATTTCTTCGTCGTGTCATTGGAGGCCAGGCTAAAATAAGTAAAGCCTCTAAAAAGTGGAATAGGCCGCGTGGCAGATCAAGGGCTCGAGTGGACTCGATTAGTAGGCCCAAGAAAAAGATCTGAAACGACATGATTTTGGATGAAAGAAGGCCCAATGGAGGATGCGGCGATCTTCACGTGATTTTACCCCTTAAAAGTTAGGTTTGTAGATAAAAAGCTTATATAACTATAAACTTCTTATAAAAATCTGACGGTTTGCCCTTCTTTTTCTAATTTGCAATGACAGTGCACTGAATGACCTGTATATCTATCTAGCTACAGTCTATAGGATACCGCGCTACAGTCTACCGGTATACCGATGACTCATCCTTAACGACGGTGGATGACGGCCTTAGTAACCGATTCCATAGTTACCTATATGAAGCTCGAAGCTAAACAAGGGATTGAGGTGACTACATGTGACTCAAAGTGACTCGAAAGGGTTCAAAGTGACTCGAAGGGAAGCTAAATGACTAGAAGCTGCTCCAAGCGATCCAAAGTAATTTGAAGCGAAGAGAAGCGGAGCAAACGCGTTCACGGATCGGAATCGGCCACGCCGAACAAGACTCGTTGACTTTGTTTAAACTCATCATTTTACGTAGATGATATGGTGTGGTTATTTTCAGTGAATAAAATGAATTGAGACCTTAGTCTTCTACTGGACTCCGGGAGTCTTTCTCACGTTGACTGAACTTCAAGGACAAGGCTGGTGTTGGTCGTCCTAGTGATTAGCTCAGCCTCGTTTTCGACACAATACTAGTCATATTTTACAATATTCCATCGAAATGAACAGAATTAAGGGTCAAGTACGCAATCGCAGTTTTTTTAGGCATAACTTAAATTTCGCGTTTGCTATATTGAAAAGTAAGAGACCTTCTGCAGATTTTTAAAATTCTGAGTATAATTTTGACTGAAATTAACAGTAGTGTAAGCTGTGGAAATTGTAGATTCAGTCGGTTTCCATCCTCGTGCTATTTATAAGCTTTCTACTTCAGGCCACTAGACTAGAAAATTATTCAGAATCAATAGTTTATTACCAACTCCTTCCTAGAATGCATACGATTCTGCTCCGAAGTTTATTGGAGAAGCCGGTATAGAAACTCATTTTCCAACTGCGCCATCTGTGGAATAATTTAGCTGAGAAGCTCCGTAGTTCAAAGGTCATGCGATGTGTTGAGAAGTAAACAGTTCGAGGCTTCAAGGCGCAAGTCCCACTTTTACAGTAATACATTTTGTGTTCAAATTACTTACAAAGGTGTGGGGCGTCGGTGTGAAAACACCTACTGCCTGGCTGCCTCGGTACACTTTTTAGCTGCAGTCATTCACATTTTCACGTGTTTATTCTCCAATAACAGCTCTTCTGTCTGTGTGTGTTTGGGTCTGTGTGCCTGTCTGTGTGTGTCTGTGTGTGTTATTCTGTCTGTCTGTCTGTCTGTCTGTCTGTGCAAATTTTGGTCTTCATGCATGCAGTAGCAATGACTTGACGCAGCGCTCATGAATAATTTGGTGCTTCCGCTTTAAGTCGCATCCCTTAAGATCTTTCAGATAGTCACGTGAGAACACCTTTGAGAGGTTTATACAATGACGCTATATAAATGCACACTCATATAAGGTCCTTCTAGGCTGCATAATTTCATACTTATGCAAGGATATCGACAAAAGTGAACGCGTTGCCTCATCTTCTTTCTCTGTTTGTCGTCTTTTCCATTCATCCCTCGGGTATCCTATCCTTCCCAATTCATCCTTCCTCTACTCTGGTCGTTCCCCTTTCTATCGGTTGGGTTTATCCTATCTTATTATTAGATTGATCATTAATACTGAACTGGTTACTTGCGCAAAAATGCATTGAGCCTAAGGTCCTAGGCCCATTGCTTATGCGTATTGCGTACTGTGCTCCTTCTTATCTCAAGGGCGTTGCCTCTCGGTCTCATACTATCCATGGCCACAGATTTCTCGCTCTGCCGCACAAGGTGACCTGGTTTTCCCGCCGACCCGAACTTCCAAGGCCTAGTTTAGAAGTTATTCTGTTGTCGGCCCATCTTCCTGGAGTAAGTTGCAACCTGCGACATCAGCTCCTTGGCCTTCTTTGCTTATTTCCCTTAAGAACTTGAAAACCATTTTCTTCGATTGTCGGTTTTGTGTTTCAGCTCGGTAGCGACTCTGATGAACTTCTCTGAGGTGGCGCTACATAAATTGTTACAATTGTATTTAATAAAAAGGCACGTCCCAAATTTTGATGTTGGTGGGGAACTGAAATCGGGGGCCGGATGATGATGATGATGATGACGACGACGACGATGATGATGAATGATTATGTGATGAAACTGGTTTAGTGATGGATGTGGAGTGTTGGGGCATTTGGAGAGATGGATCGAAGATGTTTCTCATCGGACGATTAAGTCTCAAGGAACCGCAGAAGAGATCGAAGGCAGACGAAGACAGCTACAGATGCTTCGTAAGTTCTATCGGACCATCTGGTCTCATCTGATCTGGCGTTTTCTATGATCTGATTTCATGATCTAATGATTTGATATGATCTTATTTGATCTGTAAGCTAATGTTATGCAATGTTGCATGATGTGATGCTATGTAAAGAAGATTAATTGATTTGATTTACATGTATTTGCATGCATACACACATACATACACACAAACATACACTCATACATATACATACATAAATACACATACATACATGCATATCCATACATATGTACGTACATACATACATACATACATACTTGCACACATGCTTACATACATACAGACCTACATACAGTCATACATACATACATACAGTCATACATACATACACATACTTGCACACATGTATACATATATGCCTACATACATACATATATATACATATATACATACATGCATACATACAGTCATACATACATACAGTCATACATATATACCTACTGTACATACATACACACAAACATACACTCATACATATACATACATAAATACACATACATACATGCATATCCATACATATGTACGTACATACATACATACATACATACTTGCACACATGCTTACATACATACAGACCTACATACAGTCATACATACATACATACAGTCATACATACATACACATACTTGCACACATGTATACATATATGCCTACATACATACATATATATACATATATACATACATGCATACATACAGTCATACATACATACAGTCATACATATATACCTACTGTACATACATACACACATGCATACATACAATCATACATTCATACATACATACATACATGCATATATACATAGGTACACACATACATATATGCATATATACACAGGTACATACATTCAAACATACGTACATACATTGAACCCCAAGACTCATGAGCCTGCCACACGATTATAAAGTTAAGATGCTTGATCAGAGTAGTTCTAATCAGAGTTCATTTGTGTTGTTGGAGGGCAGATGTATCGGATTCAAGGTTCCGTTGTTCATCTATCGATGTCGGCTGATGCCTCATGTCGGGGACTCATCTCGCCCACGAATGGCCCTGTCGTTATTGAGCTCACCACGGGTACGGTACTCCGCCACCCCATCAGTCACTCTTCAAACTAACCCGCTGGAGCTACTTAAATGCCCAGAAGAATTCAACTGCAGTGACTAATGGATGCGCAATACGAAGATGATTCATGAGTGGAGGAACAAAACAATGAATTTTCAAATTGATTAATGATCAAATTAGTTAATAACCCACTTAATGACTGAGCGAATAAATGAGTAACCAGATTTATTAATGATCAAACTAATGATTGCATCAACTAATTTATGGCGAGCTTATAGATATTCTACCTAGACAAAAGCATTTAATGAATAAACTTATGAAACCATTAACGAACTAATGAATGATTGAACTATTGCTGAGAACATATAGTTTAAGAACCTTATCTTACCAATAATATTACCATATTGATATGTTGATATGTATGTCTACCAAAGTAAATCTACCGCAACAACATGTATGTATGTATGTATGTATGTATGTATGTATACATGTATGTATATATGTATGTATGTATATAGGCCTATATATGTTTGCATGTATGTAACTGAACATTTTAATAGTATATTCTCAATGCGTGCCGAAGGCGCTCGTCATTAGCTTAATTGATGCCATCCTTCATTGTTAACAACAAATTCATCAATAGGCAAGTGATTCTCAAATAACTGGAAAGGTCAGGAGAAGATGCCCATTACTACCCATGGTTCAGCCTAACGGACAGCATCTTACTTGCGCTACCTTCAAAATCCGAAAAATATTGCATCTTAAGCTCTTTATTGGCTATCATAAAGCGCCATATAAATGACCGCTTACCTTACATTACCTGATTCGATGTACGTGTTCTGTCAGATACCTTTGGCTGGCCCAAAGCGCAGTGCACCTATCCGGCCTTCGTAACGAGGTACGTGTGGCGGGACCTCGCCGGCAACCACGTCTACAGTTCCAACAATATGGGTGACGTCGTCGAGAAGGTCCGAACCAGCCTTTCTTCCTACAACACGACGCCTGTCCTTCAGCAGAACGTCCTCGAAATCTGGTTCTGCCACTCCTTACTCATCAGGAACCTCAGCACAGACCAGTTCATCGCTGTCGCCTTCGTCGTGCGCGGATGGTAAGACCAAGGAAGTAATAGCAGTATACAGTATATATCCTATCCTGACACCCCTTATTCCTCTTATCTCTCTCTCCTCTCCAACCCCAAACACCACCCCCATAGCTGCCACGCTGTCCTTCCGTCTGACTTTTGGATCTTGACCTGGAACTGAACCATTTTGCCTATCGATTTTGTTTTGACTAAGCGCCTGTGAATAAGCTGGTCCCTGCGGCGCGGCTTTCGTTGGGCGCTGTAGAAATCTCGAAATTACGATTACGATTATGGTTTTCAATCCTTACGGAAAAGAGGCAAAGAAAGATCAGAGTAATATCTTTCGACGCTGGCTCGTGTCTACTTGTCTTTGGAGCAGGCGAGATTCTTGTATAGAAACAATTGAACACAGCAATGATTGGCATTGTGATTGAACCCTCTTTGGGGCAAAGAAAGTCTATCCAGCGAATCTTGAAATATTATGATTTATGATTATCGTGGTTTAGGAAATAACGCCTCGTAACGCTTGGCTTTAATTGAAATGGCTTGTAAGCGCTTTCGAGAATTTAAAAAGCGCTGTGTAAATTCTGTTGAATTGGTAAATGTATGTAGCACCTTTTCAAGAAAAATATTTCGATGAGCAGTTGGATTCGATTGAGCGTTCTCCTCAAGTAAATGGCCCTTTATGCTTTGAAAAGTCTGTGTGGAGATTGAATTAATGGATAGGTTAGTGTTGTTGTTGCATGTTGTTGATGTTGCTATTGTTTGTTGTCTTTTAGTTTCTCCAGTTACCGTTGCATCCGGTTCATAAAAAAAGTCGATGGCGTCATAGAACTTGCTCAAGGTAAGGATGATAATGATGATGATGGTGGTGGATGGTGGTAGTGGTAGCATTAGTATTGGTACTGGTGGTGTTACTGGTGATGGTACTGCTGGTGGTATTGCTGATGGTCGTAACGATAATAAGGAGGAGGAGGATCAGGAGTATTGATTCTTGACGATGATGATGATGATTCTGATGATAATGATGATATGCTGCTGATGATGGTAACGACGACAATAGCGATGCTATGACTAAATGAACGACGAAGGAAATAAATGATACTAATGACTACAGATACGACGGTGACAACCAGAGAGGGGTCAGGATGGTGTGGCTGCAGAGTTGTCTGCGCAGAGGCAGTGGTATCAGTGGGAAACATTTATGAATCTTTGTGGTAAATCTCCATCTATTAACTGTCCCTCTTTTTCGTTTATTCCAGGAAAGGATTCGAGTTACGCCTTCAGCGACCAGTGCCTCGGTCAGACGACGTTCGCCAACGACAGACGACTTCTGCTCAGTAAGAAGACATGTTGTCATTGCACTGCTATGCACTTAAAGACGACCCTTCTTTTAAAAATACCCGGTGCATACCTTGATCGAAAGCGGCCGGTGTTTAAACAATGCCTCTTCGCCTCGCTTCGGTGAAAGACATTCTATACATTGTGGTATAAAGGGCGACCCAATATGTAAAAATGGCCTTTACAACTTCGCTACTTTTCAAAGCAAGCCTACATTTTCTCTGTGCCACGTGTTTTGCGAAAGCGTCACTCTAAACTCGTTTTAAGCGGTCCTCTGCCAATCGGCATTCAGAACTTTTCTTTACACCTTTGCTTAGACCATGATGTCCATCAGTCACTTCGCGCCATCACCACCACGGTCACTATAACAACCACCACCACCACCAATACCATGACCACCACCACCAGTACCACCACCACCACCAACAACAACACCTCTACTACCACCACCATGATTATGAACCATGACCACCACCACCAGTACCACCACCACCACCACCAGCAACAACAACAAAAACACCAACATCTACAACCAGCCGATCAGCCATTTTCTCAGTATCCCATGCGGACTTAGTAGTTTGCCTAGTGTGACATTTTGTGTTCTTCTTGAAAGCAGGTGGTATTACGGCACGATCATGTCCACTGGAAGGCCGGTTTCTTATTCACACCGGAAGCAGCGTCTGTAGCAGTTACTTCCGGTCTGGGTGTAATGGCAGCAATGTGATTGACATCACAAGTACCTGTTCATCAAAATCAGGTAAGCAAAGACAGATAGACCTGTTCACAATCATGTTCAAAGAATTAGCTAAACTTAAATTTCAGGAAGACCTGTAATGTCAACAACTTTACTCATTCAGTACCTGCTAAAAAAAATCATGTATATAGTATCGAAACACGTTAATAGTAGCTTATTCCATGACCGTAAAGTCTGTGGGTCTATATCCGTTTTCAGACGTACATCAAGTTCTTCTCTATCAAAATCTGGTATACATATGTTTTAAGACGTGTAAGCTTGTTTTAGTTTTGAATTGAATTGAAGAGCCGTTCTTAACTTGTCAACATCAACATCAAATCAAAAACAGTTTCACAACAAATGATGTGCACAAGGATTGAAGCTGAGGTCAATGCGTCAGTCGAAAAGGGTCCAGTGCACTTGGATAGGGCTCGGATACCTATTTCCAAAGTTGGTTTATGGCGATTACACAAGTTAATTTAAATTAAGTTAATTAAAACTGATACACACGGTATGAAGAACAAAAGCGCATTGCAAGCTTAACACAGCCTCGGATACCTGCCATGAAGAAAGCACATCACAAGTGATTATATACTGTACATACTAGTACATATTAATCAAATAAGTTTTCATTTTGATCTTGGAATGACTGAGGTTTAACGTATTTTTTAAATCGGTGGGAAGATCATTCCATAAGGACGGGCCAGGACATTTAAGGACGGGCCAAGACATGTATTAGGAAACTGCTTCAATGTGATACGTATAACATCAATCCGATATTTCGATGATGTTCTGGGGTTATAATCATGCGCGGAGTACCCGGGTAAGTGATTTCATCAAAGTTACAAGGCAGCATTTTTCGACGAATCCAGAAACATAAACCAGTTTGAAATTTGGTTATATCTTGTAACAGCAGTGTTTTCATAAGGTATCAGGTGTGGATCAAAATTCAAGAAAAATTATTAAGTATCTGGTTACATTTTGTGCATTAAATTACATTTATTCGTAACTCGTAGGTTTGCAGCTGGAATGTCTGAGAAAATGGAAAGAAGACAAGCTTCGATATCTCGCGGCTCGGTCTCTGGGCGATGCTGATGGAATAATAAACTGTTTCGTAAGCCTGTGGCCTCCTTATCACAAGCAGTCTAATCATTGTTAACTACAATGTGCTTAAAGTATAGGAAATGTGGCTATACCCTGCCAGTCCAAAAACTGCTGAACAAGCTCCCATTTCAGTGTACTTAGGCCTACGGTGTAGACCTCGTCAAGCAAAAGTTCGTAAACCAGGTGGTAACCTCAACTAAGCCAATCATGCGCACACTGTCTAAATTTTTTTGCTTTTTTAGGGTTTCCTCGGACAAGCATATATTTTATACTGATCACGGATTTTTCTCTTGCCAATTGCCTTGAATTATTTTTCACACAGTGGCTCATTTGACGCCAGTTTGTGTGGGGATAATGTTTCTTTGTGCGAATTTTTATGAAAGGAATTAACACTTGCTGTTGGAGTAGAAAGAATCAAACACGTAACCGTAATCGTAATCGTAAGATCGATATTTCTACAGCGCCCAACAGAGGCAAGGTTTCGAGAAGCAGCTTGTTCATATGCTCTCTGTTAAAACAAAATCGATAGGCAGGATGGATGGATCAGTTCCAGTTCAAGATCCAAAGAGGCAGACAGGCAGACAGCTACGGTGGATGGTGTTTGGAATTGAAAAGGAAAGTGAGATAAAGGGGAAGATGAAGAATCAGGATAGGATTTGTGAGAGAGGAGTGTCTTCAGTTTTGAGTAAGAGACATGCGCAGAGATTTCATGAGGTGAAGTGTTGTTGAGTTCGTATGACGAGTCAGATAGGCCTAATTGTCGTAATTCAGGTGGAAATTTATTCCAGAGGGTGGGGCAGCTATTGCTATGGATCGATTTCCAAATTTTAAGGATGAGGTGACGGGAAGGCAGAGTATTGCTACGGCGGAAGAGGAACGGATTGATAGGAGTGGTTAGATTGTAAATAACTGACGAAGATATATGGAGGGTTGGGAGGATTGAGGTGTGTTGTATGTAAGCGATAGGACGTTAGAGTTTACAAAATTTTTTACCGATTTTCAAAACCAGTTGGACTATGGCCGATGCAGTGTTTTAGGCTACAGCTCAAACGAAATGAAACATAAACTCGGTAGGATGGGCAATTTTAATTATAAGGTTATTTAAACAGTTTATTTTTAAGTTAAAATTTGAATTAACTTTTAATACCCAAATCAAGAAATCTGTAAATGATTTTAGAAACAATGTAGGCCTATCAATTAAATAATCTCTATCAATAATTACCTTACTAGGTTCGATATCTAGTATCATCCGAGATGATCTAAACATTCGTCCACTGCAAGAATATGCATAGCTTTGATGCATGCAACAACTGTTGTAGAGAAACAGAAAATCTGACCTTATTTTAAACTGTGAAGCTGTTTTATATCAAATTGATTCATCGATTGAACCTCTTACTAATACTGCAGTGGCATTTTGATCGCCTCATCAACATGGAAGTTACCGCTGTCAAAACTATAAGATAAGATAAACTAGGATAGTTTAGAGTTTTTCGTTAGGTAGGCCTTGAATAGTCATTTTATTTGCCTATATTAGCATACATAAATTAGTTACCAAAGCTGCAGGTTTTGAGTCTTTAGTTCTTTACATGACCAAGGAAAGTTTGGTATCTTCATTCTGTGTATTAGCCTTCAGGGTTTGAAGTGCAATCAGACAAGCTGTCGTAGCCATCTGCCATCAGTCTATCTGCCTGGCTTTGTATCTGGATTTGGACCCGAACCTTACCATACCTGCCCCGCCGATTGTTTTTGATTGATCGCTTGCAAAGTATCTGGTTTTCATGACGTCTTCGTTTCACGAGCGCTGAAGAAATCCATAGATTACGAGTAGTTATACGTCTACTCACATTGTTCCTTTCATCCGCGCAAGCTATTACGAAAACTAAGTTTCGGTGACTGTAGTTGCTACACTTGCTGCACTGAAGTTTTAAAACTGTTCACAATAGCAGCCATTAATTGTTCTTTTTCTTAAATGTTGCGTTTTGTCTTATAGACATTCCGACGTAAGGGCGAGACGCTTTTGTTTGCCATAGACGTTGCATGCAATGGAGAAGCGCCGCCTTTACTCAGAGACGGAATCACATACGCTATCGACAAACAGCCATGTGAGTTCTGAATAATGTGATCGATGTATATTTATTTCAATTCTCGGGGTTAACGGAATCAATTATTGATTTATTGGTTGGACAAGTGATTATATAATCGAATTCTTAACTAAATATTGATTCGATCATATCACTGACTGACTTATCACTAATTAGCTTGCTAACATTACATACAGTAACTATACCATTTTTCTGTGCATGACATCTTTAAAAGCTACTCAGTGTCATATTCTCGTCGTTACCCTAGTAACTCATAAAATATTCCTAAATTTAATTGATTTACCTGACCTTTTTATGCCTTGCTTGGCTTGACCTTGTTTTCTTAATTTCCTGATTTTTGCAGTAAAATGCGATGCTCTAAGGACTCTACCAACTAACAAAGACGTTATACACGACAGCCTTCAAGATGTAGGTGACAACGTCGAAGACGTCTCTTCTAACAAAGACGTTAGTCATAGCATAGGTCACGTGGACGACGCGAGACATTCACGTGACTATCGTACCTCCCCTGCAGCCAGTAATAACACTCGTAGCACCCAAAGGACACCTGAAATCTGGATTTTTATGCTGACCGTACTTCTTCTCTATTGCCAATAAACGAAAGAAGAGATGAATAACTTGAATAAATTTGTCATATACAAAACACCTTGTTCTGGCGGTCGTGTTACTTGAAGCATTGCAAAGTTGCATCGGTGATATATTGGCTTCGACATATCCGTTTCCATTTGTTTCGAATTCATAAAGTAAACCACATTTCGCTGCAGACATCAAAGATTCATAGATGTATAGGTCCACGAAAATGTGTCTTATTGTTAGATTGCAATGGTCATTTTCGGACTAACGATATCATGTTTTTAGGAGTTCCTACAGAGGCATGTAAACAAAATACTGTGTTTTCCTTGCAGTTGCATCTTGTGCATACTGAGCCAAAACCAACACTGTATATTTCTCATCAGCTGTGCTTTGACTGAACTCTTTTAAAAAATTATCAATCCTGCCTGGGTTTTTAGGAGCTGACATATTGTAATGTAAACTTTACGATATCGAGTGAAATGTGTTCAACATACGACAGAGCCATTACGTTAATTGTACGGGTATTCTGAATTGTGGATCATCTGCTTTCGCTTGCAGTTTTTTGAGCATACGTAGTTATAGTAATTGTATTCGGAAATTTATAAAGCTCCGCTTCAGAGAGTCTAATCAGAGGCACTATCTGCCCTAACATTAACAATGTTAAATGTCATTAAGAACAGAACGTTATAAACAGAACCTGCCCAGAAATGTCCATGTGTTTTTATATGGTTCTACAATTGATCCCTCGAGGCAGTGTAATCACGCGACACTTCATCACGTAATACTTAATCGGAAACAGTTGTTCACGCGACATTTAATCACTAGAACATTCAATCACACAACACTTAATCACTCAATCTTGTCAGCGAATACTAAAAAGAGAGAAATTAGTGTGTCAAGCGCTATTAGTCTGTGCAGAATTGAAGTGAGTACCTTGCGCAAAAAGCAAGCCTTCGCGGATACATAACGTTGTTTCGGGACCCAGCCAAGATCGTTTAAAACCGGTTTGCAACGAATCCAAATTTTAGCGAGCTGCTGGCACACTGAAAGTGCTTCCATTAATTTTTTACAGTTATATACAATCCATTTTCAGCTTATAACTATTTTCAGCTTATAACTGGCGTAATTCCTGTTGCAATTTACTGCATGGTAGAAAATTGGCAGCGTGTTACGTATACACGGCATCTAAGCCGGTTTATCAAGCTAACTCTCCTTGTCGTTCCTGAACATTTAGTCGTTGATTTCGAGAAGGCTGCTGTGGAATAATTTCGAGTGTCTATCCTAACGCTGCGGAATGTTACTTAATCTAACTCAGAGCGTAATGCGCAAGATTCAGGAGCTAGGATAATATTAAACAAACGACGGTATGCTGCGCTGGCTGCGGTACCCGTGGATGATGTAACAGAAGCATTGAGTGCCTTTTAGCTGATAGCATCCCCCAATATGAAAAAGTTCCAGGACTGCTACCTTATTTTGAACATAAATACATCCAAGGTCGCTGTGGGTGAGGAAGGCAGCCAGCATATGGGCTTGCTGTTTTTTCCAGAAGAACAGTGGCATCATATTCAAGCTGCGGCAGTTTGAGTTACAAGAACAATTACTTTCGTTGAAGGTTGGCATTATGATCATCAAACTCTCAGTGCCAACATGTGCAGTACGTTAGTGCAGGGTATCAAAAGAATATGCAGAGGTAATTTGTAATTTGCAACTTCTGTAGAGCCGGTGTTTAACGCACAAGGCATCAACCGATGGCGCACCAAAATGAAGGCGTAGTCAGTTCAATACCTAGAAAGTCAGTACATTGAAACAGATAGCAGCCTATCCACCAAAGGCTGCCTCGGCTTCAGCAGACTTTTCTTCTTCAAGGTATTGCTGCAGTGGAACTTGCGGGGCCAAAGAGATATCGGGTTATGCAAATAAGGCTAAACTGAACGTGTCTTCCAACGAAATACTAATTTATCTGAGTAATACTGCTCACCTTTCACATGTTTAATTTACACGTTTAACATAACAAAGGGACTGAGCAGAACGTAGAAGTCTCGCCATGCCGGACGTTAATTGCTTTATTGTGTTTAGACCTACCCTGTGAATGGAGCCTAGGCTCAACTGCTGTTGATCAGTCAGTTTCAGTGAGCTTTTCTTGAAATTGGTGATATATATATATATATGTGTGTGCGCATATACCGATGCTGCCAGAACGCACGCACATTGTCTGCTATATATATATATATATATATATATATATATATATATATATATATATATATATATATATATATATATATATATATATATATATATATATATATATATATATATATATATATATATATATATATATATATATATATATATATATATAACTCTGCGCACATTGTCTGCTATATATATCGGTATATGCGCACAAGGCGCCTATGAAACCATGACATAGATTCGCTGGAAAGCAACTTCTTCGAGAAACCAACAGATTAGACATACATTGTGAAAAGTAGCAAAATAAATATCGGGTTGACATTCGGTTTCAACAACTGAATGTATGAAACATGTTTCAGCAGAGCGCCCAGCAAATTCCACCAACCTGACCTGACCTACGCAAAAGCTACACTACATGTTGAAAATTTGCCTGTTTTAATAGCTAGAATCAGCTAAAGACTGTTCTGTGGAGGCTATAAAAATTTCTGCAATTTCAACTAAAAGCGTAACATTTCGGCATAAACTGAAGCACTTTTCTTCATGTAGAAATAATACTTTTATTGTTTTATTAATGACGGAGACAGTCTAGTTTTCAACACTGAGGTTGAAATAAAACGGTTTTCGTTTTATGGAAGACAGTTGTAACTTAAGTCAATTTCTGTCTCAGATAATTTATCGCTAATTTGACGTTCAACTTTGCATAAAGGTCACAAATATATATTTGGTCAAGTACTAGATTAATCTTGCCTTCTGATGCGTCTGTAGGCATTATGACTGTGATTGTTGAATATGCTCTGTGGATAAGTTTATGATGACAGCACTAGTTTTTCTTGACTTGTCTGATAATTTTGATGCTGTGGACCATTCACTTATTTTGCATTATCTCCAGCATTGGTTTTCGGTTCTGGTCCCCCACTACATTGGTTTGCTACTTCTCTTAGTCCAATGCACTCAGTCGGTATATTTGAATGGTCCAACGAAAGCCGCCCCGCGGGACCAGCTTATTCACAGGCGCTCAGTCAAAACATAATCGATAGGCAAAAGGGTTCGGTTCCAGATCAAGATCCAAGAGTCAGGCAGAGACAGCGTGGAGGAGAAGAAAAATCAGGATAAGGTCGGAGGAAAATGAGTGCTTTCAGTTTTGAGTGGAAGACGCGCAGAGATTGCAAGGGGTGATGTAATGGTGAGTTCCTAGGATGGATCAGATAATTGTCGTAATTCTGGCTGGAGTTTATTCCAGAGCGATTTCCAAATGTTAAGGATGAGATGACAGGAGGGCGAAGATTTGTTTGGGCGGAGAGGTGCAGGGTGAAGGGAGTGGTCGGGTTGTAAATAACTGACGAATATAGGAGGGTTGAGAGGATTGAAGTGTTTTGTAGGTAAGTGATAGGACTTTGAAATATGGGCCTAAGCATCCATTTGTTTGGAATTTTTTCTATTGTAGATATGATAACATCCATTGGTAGTTTACGTACTTTAATGTCACTATATAAGGTATCAGATTACTTTTAAAACTTTCCATCCTGTCAGCCAATACGACTACCTACTCACTGATTTAATGCCACTCAAATACAAATGACGTAGTCTGCTCATGAATCAGGCAGGCAGACTATCGTCAGAGTTCCCACGTGACTCATTAAAATGCAATTGCATCTTTCATCTATGGAACGCGGTTCATCTATGGAACGCGCAGAGAGAGACAGAGAGAGACAGATACAGAGACAAAGACAGATACAAAGGGAGAGACAGAGAATGAGACGAAGAGACAGCGAGAGACAGAGACAGAAACAGAGGGAAGTGGGGAGGGGAGGGGAGGCAGGGAGAGAGAGGAGGGAGAGACAGACAGACACAGACAGACAGACACACAGGGACAGAGACAGACAGAGGGAGAGAGAGTGGAGAGTTCTATATAAACCGACCTCTAGCGGCGAAAGGTGAGCATCGGGGACTATTTATAGCCTAAGGCATGCTTCATGCTAAACAGAAGTGGGCGCACCGGCCTCGCGTGTAGTTTCAGCATAGCATAGAGGCCGAGGAGTATATTATGCCTAGATAGAAGCCGAAGGGTATAGATGAGTATAGAGCGGTGCTTGGAAATCGCTGAATAGGTCAACACAGTAGACAAACAATTCGTTCGTCGTAAGTCAGTTGGCTGTTGAATGTTAATCGGGTTTTATGATGTTAAGCAATTTCGAGACTGCATGCGATTTTTCGATTAGCCTTTAGTGAACAGCTGTGTAGACTGGAGGTGATATTGTGGACGAGATATTAATTTGTGGTCAAATATTGAAGAGCATGGACAGTTTGACTGGTATTGCAGCGCAGGTAGGTAAATTCAACTCTTCTGTAACTAATGTTAATTTTTATACATACTAATTATGATTGCGCTGATTAGCTTATTTGGAATAATGAATCGGTTTAGCGATGAACATGGCTGCTATAACAGTCTAACTGATGACTTTGTGGTTGTGACGATAGTAAGTATATTATAATTAGCCTTGATTGGCATCATGATTTAGGAGATTAGCAGTATGAGTAATCGTTGATTATCGCAATTATGGCAATTGTGAATTGGATTAGAGTGAACAGTTTAGGCTGAGTACTGACGTTTTCTATGTCTGTCACACTGCAGCGAACGTGAATCAGGCGAATCAAAGTACTGATAGCTAATCTGTTAGGCTTATGCTGCCCTATTACCGATATCCTTAAATGTCGGATAAAGAAAAGATCTCCAGGCCAAGTGTCACTTGCACAGAACAGCGGAGTTCATCGAAGGCTGGGAGTCGTTCCTCGGACCGAACGGCAAAGGACCTGGCCACTTCATCGCCCGCAGCGATAATGATTGGGTTATCAGAGGCTACGTAAGCGATAGTTTGTGGCGTGCAGTTAAAACTTACTTAGCTCTCCGTAGTTGAGGTTATAACTTAAAAGGGTCTAGACCTGTGGCCTGGTATGCGTGGAAGGGTGAGGCCGCTGTTCAGGGTGTACATCGTTGGTATGGGCAGCTTAGAGTGGAGGCGAGGTAGCGAGCGCTGCCGTTGGCCTAGTTTCGAACTATCACGTCTTTTAACTTCGGACGTGTGTTTATGACAGTCTTTCTTGGGACATGAAAGGATGAACCGCGTCTGACCCACTGACCCGGGAATGTACATGCAGGGCCACTGGGGCATGGCTCAGTGACTCTGTCAACCTCTGCTTATCCATCGCCAGCGTATTATGCAGGGTTGCTGTAGTAGGGCCTATCAGTGGGGCATCAGGTCATTTCGCCCTGACCTCACATAGAGGTGAGGCGTCGGATTTTTAAAAAGTTTTTATGTAATAATTATAAATATTTATTTCTCCTATTTGCATTATAATTCACAACTTGCACAGTGTGCATGCTTCAAGATTGGGGCCTCGTATTTGCAACGTCCCGGGCCTCCCCGAATCTCTGAAGGGCACTGGTTGTAGTCAGTTGGTACGTTTTATGCTTCGTTATTTTTCTCATATCACTCATTCGTTCAGTGTTCAGTGTTTTGCTGTGAGTTGTGGCGACTACTATCCGTTGTGTGTTGGCCAAGACTTTCGCACGGCACTTGGGCGTCGCTCAACAATAAAACATCTCGGTCACATCAGTTCTTACTGTATCGTGGCTTCAGCCTCCGACGACTATCTCTCTCTCTTTCTGTCTGTCTGTCTGTCTGTCTGTCAGTCTGTCTGTCTGTCTGTCTGTCTGTCTGTCTGTCTGTCTGTCTCTCCACTCTCTTTATTCTGTCTGTTACAGTCTATGCGTTTATCTGTAGTTTGTTTGTCTCTCACTCCACTCGGGTGCCCTTTGACCTCTGAGGTGTGCCTCTCATCCGTTCACCCTCTCTTTCTTCCCATTTCAGTCCCACAAGATAAATCTTTCTTTGGTCGTTGATTAAGACTGCTTCAACTTATGGTACAAGATTCTTTCCCGTCAGCGTTAAATACGGGAACCTCTTTTAGCTGTCGACATAGGCTTTTCTTTCGCAGACACCTTTACTATATTCGTTTTCGAAATTTAAGAACACTTTATGCTTCACTCAGTCTCTTAGATCGTTATGCTCTGTATTTTCTGTCATTTCGGTATCAGTTGAAGACTACCTTTTCGGCTGGCTTATCTACCATATAGACTGTCTCTCTGTCTCAGTAAGCTGCTATTCTGGATGACCTGTTTAGGGTTTGGTTTTGGTGCGCTATCGGTTGATTCCTTGTGCAATAGATATCGGCGCAATAGAAGTTGCTATATGATGATGATGAGGACAACGATGATGATGAGGATGATGATAAAGTCGCTGAATATGAAATATACTTGCTTTATTTTCATAAGTAATAAAAAGATAATCAAAGGAAGACCACGGCTGCGCAGGATAGACAATATGAACGAAGACATAGCTAGACTTGGAATAACTATCGTTTTAAGTTAAAAGTTTGTTTCATTGTGACTTTACTTATTGTTAGTTGAGCCAAATTATTTTAAAACAGAACTGTTTTTCATCTAGAACATTTGTAAGGACGTCAACGGCCAATGTTGCCATATGATGTCATTAAACGTTTCGGTTCTACTTGGACTAAACATGGGAAAAACACTTGGCTTGACAAATGACAAAAATGGAGATTGATATTTTATTCGCACCCATCAACGCCCAATGGCTGGCGACAGGAACTTATCATAACAAGCCTGGAGTTCATTTATTGCTAAAAGTGTAGTGTCAAGTATAGCGTATGACAAATCAGTGATATTGATCCTTTAACGGAAAGAAAACATCGTGAAGACGCTACATTCTGTAGTGGAGAGCTTAAGCTATTGCAACACGCTGTTAAGAAAGCCAAGTACAGTGTCTGAATAGGTAGAAGAGCCTTTCTAACAAGCTAATAAGCTAAGTCATTTTTCTAAGAACGGAGCTGACGTCTATTTCGTCGCTCACTCAGTGGGTCGGTGAAGTGCTTTCATCTGTTTCATCTGTAGACCCAGGGGCATGGGTGGGAGGAAAATGGGGCTGCGGGGTGTCATTTCTTATGGCAAGTCAATGAAAACGCCTTGTTCACACACTGAAGGTGTAAACCAGGCACTTTTGTATAAACGGCTTGCCATAGTTCGCCAATCACTTAAAAACTGCCACGTTGTAAGCGAGGTCACTGAGTGTACATACAGGCATAGCCTATACACATACATACATGTGTGTACGCTACGTGATACATAGATAGGCCCTACATACATATATATATACATGCGTATAGATAAATACATACATGCATATGTACATACATACATACATACACACATAGCAGAGATACATCCGGAGTTCATCGTATAATTATGTATGTATGTATCACTAAATTTGTAAAGCGCCTCTTAAGTAACTAACTGATAAAGACATGTTTTTGCGATTGGTGCAAGCAGTCGTAGAGTTAAAACCCAGCGTCGGTCTCGGGTCTCGGGCAAGCTGCAAACCTGCACGTGACTTTACTGAAATGACCTGAATAAAATACACTGAGCTCAATAATTGTACATCGTTTGAATAGTTCGCGGTTTTTGTTGTTGTTGACACAACTGATAATTGAACTATATAAGTACACAATAATATGAATGTTTTTATAATAATAATTACACTAATTTGTATGTTATGACTTATTATGAGTAACAAACACTAATCCCAGTGGTGACCTTGGAAGCTACCGATGAGTCTTGAATGCATTCGGTTGCCATCAATAAAACACCTGGGCATCAGTACCAAGTAATCTATTTATAAGCTAATATGAGTATGTCGAAGGCATGGGTGTGCTCAGGCAGGTATACAAGTAGACTCAGTATACAAAATATAGATACAAAATATAGACTGATCTGGTGATGTTATTCTAATCTATTTATAGGGCGTTGCTTTTCCGATAGTTCGTTTAATAGGATTGGGCGGCATGAAGATAAACCTGGAGATGATTTATAGGTTGTATCAGAGACTAAGAATTTATTCCATCATAATAACAGGTGTCATTTCAGTGTTCATTATCTATATATTATATAAAGATACATATGTGTGTGTGACTTAATGATATATATATATATGTACGTGACTCGTTGTAGGCGTAAAATATCATTTGCGTAGTCGTCCCCTAATTTTCCCCAGACATAAATACTAGAACCTACTTGCTCGGTTTAATTGGTTTGGGCGTGGAGGAGGCGGTTGGCCTCAGCTGGGTAAATTTCTGCTTAATTATCGTCGTTAATTGAGCGATAAATTTCTCATGGCTGACCCCTGTGTGACGGTGGATGGTAGGGCCGTGGGTGGAGTGTGAGGTGGGTTGGAAATTATACTTGGGGAGGGAACATTCGGACCTTAGATGCAAGGCAGTTGTTAGGGTGAGTAACGAATGAAGCTGCAAATGATGGAACGGGATAACCGAATCAGTGGCTGTGTGGCCTATAAGCAAGATGCTGGATCACACACTAGACAGTATACCATGGTATTGGTACATGCTAGGAGAACTCCTTATATACATACCTCTCCAATATTTATGCATCATCATCATCGTCGTCGTCATCATCATCACCACCACCGTCGTCGTCATCATCATCACCAGTAATAACAATAACTCTTTTGTTGATCCCAAATACGGCGTCACACTAAAAATGTAAATGTAAAATGTATGCATGTATAAAATGTACACGTTTTTCTGCCACGAGAACCTAAGAAAGCAGAAGAATGATAGGCTATGTATACGATCAGATTAGGAGTCAAGAAAAAAATGTACATAAAAAGTCTCGTATCTGCTTCCTAACTAGCTTCAAAATTGGCAAGAAACGAATGCTTACTGGTAGCGCATTCTATACAGACGAACTAGCGGCTTTTGTATTGAACAACCAAGTGTTTGTAGGAACACTATAGCAATTCTGCCGGATAAAGTCGTTCAACGAAGAAAACAAGGCAACGTCAGACGAAACGTTAACCAGATACGAAACAAGGCGCTGCTTTCTAGAACAGAATGAAAAAAAGCAGAGGAAGACTTAAACAACTAGACACTACTAAACACCATAAATGAAGACATGGGCTGCCAAGACTTAGACTAAGCAGAAAGAAAGTATTGAACTTGACAAACGACGGGAAAAGAAGGAGGTTTTCTCATGGGCACAACACGGTCGGAATCAGAAACTGATGGTCTGGCGATGATGATGATGATGATAATGATGATGATGGTGAAGACGACGACGACGATGATGATGGTATACATCCATCCATCCGTCCGTCCGTCCATCCATCCGTCCATCCATACATGCATACATACATGCATACATACATGCATACATACATGCATACATACATACATACATACATACATACACACATGCATACATGCACACATGCATACAAAAATACACACCACAACATACATATACGTAGCAGATATACACACATAACAGATACGGACGCGTGCCACTTCTTTATGAACCTGAACGTTGTACCTGGAGATTTGAATGGAATGCGTGCATAAAATGATGTTGCATGCGAAAACCACAACGATCCAGCCGGAGGTAGATTCCTATGGAAACGCAGATAAAATTCCGGTGAACCGAAGGAACCCACAGCTGTTCTGCAGATGTATTATTCTCTGTCTCTGCCTCTTTCTTTCGCTCTGTGTCTCTGTCTGTGTCTGTCTTGCAGTCTTTGCATTTGCCTCGGCCACATTCAGGTGCTTTCTTCCAGCTCTGTTTCTAGGGAAGCAGTCAGCGAGTAAGAGGGATATGAGGGATTTGGATATGAGAGGGAGAGGCAGGGCATAGGTGGAGGCAGATACAGAGATGCAGAGGCAGAGATACGGAGACAGAGACTGAGCCAGAGGTGCAGAGGCTTGACGGAGGCAGAATATTAATTAATTAACAACTTCTATCGCGCCGGTATCGAATGCATAAAGCATCAACCGATGGCGCACCAAGGCCAAGCCGCAATCAGGTCAATATTCACAGGTCAATCCAGTAAGACAGAGATATACAGAGACACAGCCAGAGTTGTAGAGGAATAGAAAGAAGCAGAGACAAAACCAGAGATGCAGAATTGCAGAGACAGAGCCACGGATGCAGAGACAGAGAAAGATGCATAGATGCATTTACAAAGCCAGAGATTCAGAGGCGAGATAGAAGCAGAAGCAAAGCGCAAGTAAGCAGACCATAATAGAAACAAGCTGGTAGACTTAGCAACATATAAAAAGGTACAAACACATGCAGCACAGAGAATTTCCAATAGAAGAAGATAAAAACACATCCAGCTATGGCGAAAATCGGCTGTGTGCAATTCAAACCAGGCACCTGTTTTTGTTCAAACAGATGCACATATAAATTATATGCATATAATTATACATAATATTGTGCCTCTAATTTAGCCGTTGTTGGCGAGAATGGTTCTTCTTTTGATCTCGTGCATCCTTAACAGATGAGATACATATATCAGGTGATTAGCTTTGGGGCGACATTTCAAGTTGTTTCTCAGTCTCCAAATGGCTGCTAAGTAATAACTCGCCCGTAATCATCGGAAGCCTCTTAGCTCTTTCCCACAGCGGCTCCTGTCTGTCCATGTTTCACAATCCACCTCTTAAGCTTGAAGTGGTTTGCTTGTTCCAGCCTAGACATTCTAAACGAATATGAACTTCATTTCTTTCTGAACATTTGGGTGCTCACAGGGGTGGTTATGGCTCCCAAGGAGCTTTAGAAGTTAATTCGGTTCAGTTAATCGCAATCGTGATTGTAATCTCAAGATTTCTACAGGGCCCAAAGAAAGCTGCGTCGCGAGGTAAGGTCAGATTCAGTTCCAGATGCCGGATCGCACACTAGACAGCATACCATGGTATGCTGGTTAGGTCGGGGTCATTAGGTCAGGAAGGTAGACAGTCAGACGGCTGCGGTGAATGGTATTTAAATTGGAGCCTCAGAAGAGGTAATGGGAAGAGAAGGAATAGGATAGGATTTGTGGAAGGGGATTGTTTTCAGTTTTAGACGAAGAACCTGTGCAGAAATTGCAAGAGGTGCAGTGTTGGTGAGTTAGTAGGATGGGTCAGATAGTTGACGTAAATCTGGCGGGAGTTCAGACAAAGTTTACGTCAGATGATAGTCTTCTGATTGAAGCAAACGATTTGCTGGTCTGGTTCGCTCATTGGCTAAAGCACACGCCATGGCGCCTCTGTGCGTGAAGATGCCGGTTCGCATACCGATAGTGGCTATATTTCAGAGAGTTAATCTTAGGCTAGCACGGTCCGTGCACGGGGACCTTAAATGGTGTGGCGCCGATTCAAACGGACAGCGGTGGCGAAGGATCCCACCCGCTCAATTCACTGCAAACTGAGCAGGGTCATACGATCGCTATAGAAAAAAGTGTATATTTACATTTGCATTTTATTTGCGAACTTTGTTTAAAATTAGTTGCCGTCGCCTAATTCGACTTAATTTCGTATTGTAAGATGTTACATTACAGAAGTTGATTGTTTTTCTGGTAGATGTTTCGCGCTCGGGCCCTGTACAACAACTCTTCGGAGAGCCCAGAGGAACTGACATTCAACCAGGGCGATGTCCTCACGGTCATCCAGCAGGACTTCAACGGAGTGACCGGATGGTGGTTGTGCTTCCTGAACGGTCAGTTCGGACTCGCCCCTGGAAATCGGCTGCGGGTTCTGTCACACGCTGGGCCAGACGACGGGGTGGTCACGGGGTCAGGGCAGCATCCGCAGCTGCCTGGAGGAGGAAGAGCATTAAAAGATGAACAGGAGGAATGGAGGAAAAGTCAGGAATCCGATAAGGTCAGACAGAATCTAAATATCGAATCATAAATGCGATGATGTACGTTGTAGGAAGAGAGACATGCTAAACACAGCAGAAGATTTGCAGCTGGAAAGAGATATACAAGATATGCAGCTGGGAAAGAGAGGGAAGATGTATACCGTCGGAAATAAGAGGGAAGTTATGCAGTCAGCCTAGATAACAGATGGAAGATAAGTAGTTGGAAAAGAGACGGGAGATATGAAGTATGTAGAAGCTTGCGGGAAGTCGTGATGCATGTGGAGGGATAGGCGATGAGATCGGAAGGAGGCATTGTTCAGCGCATAGATTCTTCTATGCATGTAATGCAGTTAAATTAGGAATTTATATAACACCACTTCAGTTAAACTCAGCAAAGCTCAGTGTAATGTAAGCCTCTTGTCTAACGGTGGCGTTCCCGATCAGACCGGATATGGCCATCGTCGCATCGGATCGGTTCGATGTACAGCCATCAGTGTAATCTCTTAATTAAACTGCAAATACACGAAAGTAACCATTCAACAACCGAAAAACCGTTCATTGTATTTTGCCACTCAGCAACAGACCACAAAACCTCTCGAACCGTCGGCGTCAAACCGTAGACGCAGCAGTTGAAAATCCGCCCAAGCGTTAACTAAATACTGGGTAGTTTAGCGAGGGTCGTTTCCCAGCCGTAACCTCAAGTGTACCTTTCACCACACTGGTCTAGAGTAAGTCTACCTGGCTGGCCTATAGGTCTGCCCGTGGAACAGGGCATGCCGTCTGGTCGACAGATGTCAGGACGCACTTGTTTTTCACGCCAGACATCTCAAAAGCATCGGCTCCCACAGGTTCCCTTCCGCTCTCCGTCGTAATTCCGCGATAAGTTTGTATCTTGCTGACAGCCTAATCTCTCAGACCAGTTCAGCCTCTTACGCTGCCGCAGATGCCCGAATAACCTTGGCTCCAAGAGCGTCTAGGCTGAGAATGACCTTGCGAGGTGAGATCAAGCACTCAGGTCAAAGCCAGAGAAACCTTTCTTTAAAAAATATATGTATTGGCCAGAATGTTGATATTATAGATAAAATAATTGTCTGGTTTAGATGCTGCAGCAATACTGACAACAGCCAGACATGAAACACCTCTGTCTGGTTAGCCTACATTTGCTTGACTGCTGGACACGCTGATAGTGTTGATTAGCTAACAACAGCAACAATAATAATAGCAGCAGCAGCAACAACAACAATAACAATGATGATGATGATGATGATGATGATGATGATGATGATGATGATGATAATAATTGAGCTGTCGCCTTTTGCAGCACTTTCTCTCTGCTAAAACTTGACGAGATTTAGCCAACCCAGAGATTCTATTTCTCCAGAGCCTTTTTATAAATCCCGAGGGATCATAGGTACCTCGGGCAAAAATAATAATATTAAGTGACTTTTATGGCACGGGTATCTAATGTACAAGTCACCAACCAAAGTCGCATCAAACCAAAAATCAGATTAATTTTCCAGATGTTTGAGATATAGAGAATGAGGCGGATTAAGTATTAACGACATAGGTAGTCGAATGTTCTGGACACACCAATGGCTGATTTATATAGCGTCATGCCATGGATACTTAATAAGGGCATGTAGACGCCTGAGGTATGGCGCGGAGTGGCGTGAGTTTTCCTCAGCCAATCGCCTATTCCCAGTTCCGACTCTTGCGAAATCTGAGACTGGGTGTGACCCCCCCAGGGTGGAGTTTCGTTCTAGCTGAGATTATGAGCCTTGATCGCTTGCAGAACTTGAGGCTTTCAAACAGAGGAATCATGTCTGCTAACATTAAACACTAGTATCGCTAAAATACTCTTCGACGTAAAACGAATAGTTAAATAAACAAACTCACAATGGTCAATATATCGAGACCGTAGTACTGCATTCTTGACCTGGAACCGAACCCTTTTGCCTATCGATTTTGTTTTGACTGAGCGCCTGTGAATAAGCTGGTCCCCGCGACGTGGTTTTCGTTGGGCGCTACAGAAATTTCGGAATTACGATTACGATTTTGTAACAGGAGTGTCTTTCTGGAGGTCACACAAATGTGCTTCGCTTCCAGAAAGTGTGTCCTTGAGCGCAGTGGCCACATTATTTAACGAACTTTGGCCTCAGTTTAAAAAAGATACTCGCAGACGCCTGTTATTCTCCCGACGGCAGCGGAATAACTCAAATGTCAGTTATGGGCGATCGAGTTCTCAATAATAAATCTAGGATCCGACTGAGTTCCTTATCCGAACACAAGATCGGCCTATAAAGCAAGTAAGTTTTGCATCTAAGTGAATTTCCTAGTGCTTTACTATTTACCACTTTACCATCTCACCCAGTCGCTGAATACCTAAGTCAAGTAAACGCCGCACAAAAGTAGAGTTCTTCGTAATCGTAATCGTAATTAGAAACTTATAAAGCGCCATTTCAAGATAAAACTCATCAGAGGCGCTCCCGGCCCATGACTAATGGGGAATAACACGGTCTTCAAACGCTTGCGGAAAAGAGAGGGAGGAAGAGAGAGGAATTCCCGCCTAAGGTCACCAGGCAGGTTGTTCCATGAGGCAGGGCCAACAACGGCGAAGTTCTTCTTGTTATCCCTCCTGGCTTTAAGCAAGGGCGGATCCAGGATTTCAACATGGGGAGGCCACATTGCGAGCCACAGAATTTGTTTGAAGCGGATTGGGTTGAAATGGTAGGTCAAAGGTCGGTTTTCTTTCACAGTCGTACTGATGTTTCCATGCAGTGCGAAGTTGTCTTGCATATCCAGATTGGACCCTCAAAGGAGGCGCTCAATTCCTTTTCAAGGCCCTTAGCCGGTAATGAACGAATCTTTAGGGGAAACCTCTGCTGTGTAGCGAAGACAAATCATAATGTGTGCCAGCAACTTGCCTGGATTGTTGCACAAGACCGCTCAGCATGTCTTAAGCAGTAACCTTTAGATTACAGATCAACTGCGTTACCCATTTGACCATGGGCATCGCTCAAAAATAAAGAAGGCATTATTTTAATTAGGCTATAATAGACTAGCCTTCTTTGATCATCATACAAACAAGTTTTGCCACTGCACTGCAGTTCACAAACACCAATGGCATACAACATTGGGTGTCAAATGGAAGACCTAAGAGAAGAAAACTGCTCCGCTAAGACGATCGCTCAATCACTATACAAGATATTAAGTTGGCTTTTTTGCCAACCTTATTATTTAATGGCGTTATATATTTTTCAGCTATTTAATGGCTTAAAAGTGGACGATCCAAATATTTCGCCTGACCATCAGATCGACCAGCAACAAATCTACGATGTTCCGCCGTCAAAGTTGCAGGAAAGAAACGCAGCCGTCGTTCGTAACCACGTGACCGGAAGCTCGGGACCAGAGGAAGTTGTCTACGACGTTCCTCCGACGCAGAATAAGGGCACCTGCGATTCGCCAAGAGGTCATCCGTCACTTCCAGCCAGAGCATCCGTTGGAAAGACAGAAGAAGAGACGGAGTACCAGGTGCCGTCCACGATGAGGAAAGAGCCGAGGAAAGTTTCGGAAACCAGACCCGGGACACTTCCTAAGAATGTGCCAGGGAACGTGCAGAGCAACATGTCTGGCTGTGTGGTAGGTAATGTGCCGTACAACTTACATGCAACGATTCCAGGAAGTGCACCGGTAAATTTGCCAGCAAATGTGCCAGGGAATGTGCTAGGGAATGTGCGTGTATGTGTCGAGGACGATGACGAAGTCCCATCGGAAAAATCTAGAAGCGATATCATCCGCTCTTCATCGCCAAATGCATTTGGAAAGGAGTGGCAAAATTGTGGTTCAGATCAGTTGATCTATGATTCCATTGCCCCGATGGACCAAAATCTTCCTTCGAAACATCCGGAAAACTTAGTGCAGGTCTTCCATTCACAACAGAACCGCCTTCATCCGTCTTTTCAGCCGACCAATCAACAATCCTGGAATCAACAGTCCTGGAATATGCGTGGAAATTCATTGACAATTCCCAGACTGACCGGAGATGGGAAATCTGATGATTCGAGATTACCTGGATGTGGTGGTCTCAGGAACGAAGCAAGAAAATCTGCGGATGTGTGCGTACTTCGAGTACCCCAACTTGAAAAAAGAAGTGAGCATGACAGAGATTCAGTTCTTGACGAATATTCCGTTCCTAGAAGTTACGTGACCCTTCCGCCATCGAGACCCAAGTCAGCTTCAAACCTCTACAGCCTTCCTGCGCATGGCTACGACGTTGCCATGTCTCCGAAAACTGCCGGAACATTCAGTAGAACTCCGAACGAACCGCCAACACAAGATGCTCCTCGCCGTGCAAAAAGCGAAAGCAGAAACGAAAACGAGAACTCGGGGTATCAGTTGTCTTTTGTCGATACGGGCATCTACGTCGACTGTCCTCAGGACCCGGATTCTGTTGCCGACCTGATGGAATCCCTCGACCGAACCGTTCGCATCCAAGTGGCAAAGGTACGAGAGCTCTGTATGGGGTCCGATTCCACCTCCACATGTCGTCGCAGAGAGGCGGACGTGTCGCAGATGAAGCTCTGCTGTGTATCGCTGCGAACGGCGCTGAAGGAGGTCGCCGATCTAGGAACCGGTGCCCTGGCCAGTGCCATGCAGCTAACCAACCGTGACCTTGCGGAAAACATTCTTCAGCAGCTCGAGACGCTTCGAAATATGTCTCAGGACCTAGGCTCAGCAGTCAACCTCGTCATCAGCGCCTCCCAAAGTGGAACAGCCGCTGGAAGCACGAGCCGAGGAAGCCTCAGAGACGCACTTAACTCCCTCATGACCCTTACACACGACATCATCGCACCTATGGCGACCCTTACGGACCTCGTCGGTAAGAATTCGACGATCATCTGTCCTCAAGCAAAGTCACTGCCACAATCTCAGATCCCCATTGCTATCTGCGGCGTCCAGGAGTTTCGAGCACCGTCTCCTTTAACGCCGTCGTCACAGGAAGCTCTCCAGAAATTTAGAACCGCATCCCCGCTCCTGATGCCTTTGTCACCAGTTCCTGTTCAGGGATTTTCTAGAGAATTCGGAACCGGATCCCCGATTCCGCCCCTTTCGACTCAGGTTCCCGTGTCAGGATCTGTCCGGGAATTGCGAACTCCGTCTCCGCTCAGTCTTTCGCCTCATCCTTCAGTTCCCGTAGTTGCGCGGGAAATCCGGACCCTATCTCCCATTGCACCGTCTTCTCCAACAGCCTCCGGTCTCTCAAATACACCGCGGACAGTCGTTATGGCATCACCCACACCAGTTACCGCGGATACGATGCCAAAGCCGTCCATCCGAAACCGACCGCTGCCACCGCTGCCCTTTGGCGAGGCTAAATGTTCAGGGGTAAAAAATTCAGCGGAGTGGAACGTCGAGGACAATGACTACGTTTCCATAGCCAACGAAGCCGAACTGGAACTGAGGCGGAACGTTTGCGCCCTTGTCGGTCGACTAGCTGACCGCTCTGGGGTAAGGGTTGAAGACAAGGCGAAGGTCAAAGAAGGTATCCACGAAGTTGAGCTTCTCAAACCGGATATGGGTACAGCGACAGAGCCGAACTTTGGTGGACTGAGTCCACAGTTCAAGGAGCGACTAGATGCCGTGCGGTCCAACACAGAGCAGGCCCTGAAGACTAAGTTCACCCGGTCCAGGAACTCTTCCCCTTCGTCTTCCAATCCAGAGGCCATCCAGGGAATCTGCTCCGAGTTCTTGGTCGGCATCGACCGCGAGATCCTTAATTTCTACGCTGACCAGGTCAGAGGTCATTTCGCCGCCGTCGACTCCGCGACACGTGACTTCCTGTGCTCGGTAGACGAAGGAAAGGCCAGCGGAAGTGAACTCGTTGCGCTCAGTAGGATGGTTGTACTGGCGGCTCATAAGTTGGTCTACGCGAGCGACGCAATCACAAAGAACCTGGTGAAAGATGACGAGCTGCGGAGACAGGTCGGTGTCATCGCCAGCGACCTCTGTCTGAGGCTTCGAGAGACAGTGGCCGCATCCAAGGCTGCTGCAGCTGCGGTTGCTGCTAACGACGACGCCGATGCTGATGCAGGTCACGTATGCAACCAGCGGGAAAAGATCATGAACTGCATGCGCGAAGTCAAATATCTGTCGCTGAGGCTCAGAGATGTCATCTTTGCACACTTGCTCGAGAAAAGCTACTATGCATCACTGTCAGTCTGAGCTAAACAAACCAAGGCCCTGCAGCTGATGTAGGTGGAGCAAGAGAAACGCCTAAAGCTCTAAATAAACAATCTTCGTGGGAACAAAACAGAGTGCCAGCTTCTACAACACAGCTCTGCTGATTCAGATCCCGTCAATGGCAGCAGTATTAGCGAATATCCTTCGGACTGAGTCTGAGCACAAGGGAGGGGTTTAGCACCATTTCTCGCGGTTTTACGCTACTAGATAACCAATATATCCCAGCGCTGTCTGAGCGTGTTTTTATAACTTGCATTTTAAAAGTCGTTCATTGAAACGCTAACGTAACATCTTAACATGAAGCAATGAACAGAATTTTTAAAATAAGGACGGGATTCGAATCAGGTTTTTTGCTAGTCCTCCAATCTTCAGTATATGATAGTTAAATTATCAAAAATATGCATAAAACATTTCTTGAAATTTGGATTTATATGCTTTTGGTTATGACGCAATGTAGTCAATATTATCAAAGCATTTATATAGCGCAGTAACGCGTTTGGTGAATGATCATGCGGTCGCGGGTTCGACTCCGCGTAACAACCCTGGACAAGTTGTTTGTGCACACAGTGCCTATGTCACCAAGTAGTACAGTTTGCTACCGGCGTAAGCTGGGAAGTAAACGGTAAGTCCTGCGATGCGCTGGCCCCGTATCCAGGACCTTGAGATTTGTCCATTGCCGGCTCAAGGGCCTAGAAAAGCAGATGAGCGCCTCCCCGACGTCTCACCTGTGAGATATGGGACACACTTTACTTTATATAGCGACTTTAAAGAGCTTCTCAAAAGCGACTTGAGTAGGGTATGATAGAAGTACGTAAGGCCTCTCTCAGCATCAGTCTCCCGAAGCGTAGTCATGGGGTTGGAAGTTCTTTTGAGTAAAGTTTAAATACGACAAAAATCTAGCAAATGATATGGTGGAATATGCGGTTGGGCAAGGTAAATGGTTCGAAAGGATATGGTAGAAGATGTTTTTGAAGATTTTAACAGTAATTTTGTTGAAAAGTCAGAGTTTAGCAGTAACTTTAGCGAAAAGTTTAAAGATCTTTTGATTTTCCTACTTCTCGATATAAAAACTCCACAATCGGTCTGGTTCTGATTAGATTTTTATAAGAGCTCTGATTTGTATCGTCTTGCTTTTGTTGTCTGACCACTGTGACCCACCCACGGCTACGATTCCTCGCTCAGCCGAAGGACATGTTGCGTATCAACAAATATATTACTAACTTACTGAGAGCAATTCGTAGTCTAGGGATGGGTCATTTTTTGTAGCAAGCGCTGAAACAGTTATTGCCGAGCTTTGAAGAGTTAAATTTGACCCCCCGCCTGGTCATTTCTTAGACACCCAGCATGCCCATATCGGACTCGTATTTCTATGTGGAACCACATAGAGTCCATATGAGTCCCATCAAATGTTTATGGGCATGTTGGCAAGGATTATTTAAGCAAGAGATTTAATACTGATTCTACGAGGGCTAGGTCTCCTTGCAGTACAACTGGTTAGTGATCTGCAATGTCGGTAATAATAATTACTGAATAAACTGCAATATAAAAAACAAAATACAATATACATGTATAATAATGCACACACACACACACACACACACACACACACACACACACACACACACACAACAACAACAACAACTACTACAGCAGCAGTAGGTACAATGCATCAAATTGCAATACTAAAATGTGTTCGCTGTTCGCCAGATGGCCGAGATTGCTGTAACGTCGGTTACGTCGGTCAGAGCCGGCGATTAAGCTGACGTACCTGACCCGGCTTTTATTTGGAGCTGAGATATTCCGGAGATTTATAATACATTACATTACGTGCTGTTTCTATAGCTTAAGTCAAATTGTCGAAGGTTACTCTAAAAGCTGTCAAGACCGGTTGATGAGACTGCGATGCACTATAGAACGGATGCTGAATCTCCAGATAATTTCGTTACATATTCTGGAGAACTATATTATATATTTTATATAATATATCTATATATAGGTTCCGACGCCCATGTTATATATATATATTGGTTCCGACGCCCATGTTTCAAATCTAAGTGACATGATTAGTGGTCAGTCTATAATCAACACCGAGAGATGCATTGTTTTCTTTTGATCATAACGGAAAACATTCATCCGCGTCACAGTTTAAGATTTTAAAATAAAGAAAATAAATCTAATAACATCCAATAAAACACGTTTAAATTATGCCTTTTCATATTTATAGATACTCCTCATATATCTTTCACGTGCAAGTTCATCTGAGACACGGACGTCTTAATAACGCTCTAACAAGTGCAGAACGTTGCTTATCTATCTTTTGCACGAAATACGGCAAAAGTCGTCGAAGGTATCAAGATTGTCTGAAGGTAAATACCATCTGGTTGATCCCACAGCAGATAGTACTTATCGGTGATGGAGCTATCCTATATACGTACCTTGACCTATGCCTGGTTGATACCCTTCGTCCAACTACTGCCAAAAACACACAGACCGCGTCGAGTTGATCAGCAAAGAGTTATTTGAGTTGACCGTCATCCTTCATTTATTACTTGAATATTCGGGAAGGCTTCTTCAGCGCTGTGATGGCAAGTAACTACATGTATTTGAAAATTCTAGGCACAATCATTACTTGGAATTGTAAGAGTTAAATGTTTATTCAGTTTCCTCACTTTTTGCTATTATCAGCCTATCTATATATGCTGATATAATTTTCACAAATAAACGATACAATGTGATTGCACCTAGGCCTAGATAGGCCCAATATCATTGCAATGACGTCTCATTCAGTTTTTAGTTATAATACAGTCTTTGCAATTTATGTTCCAATTAGCAGAAAATAATAAAAAATGTACACCAGATGTTTATTAAAACATGCTATATACGAGAATTTGTTTTTAACAGAATTGGCTGGTTCTCGTCATTGCAGTTCTAGCAAGATGTAGCTCAGGTAATTTATATAAATATCGCGAATAAGAGCGAATGATTGACCGAATGAAAGACTAAACACATGGGCGAACGAACAAACCAACCAATGAAGGAAGGAAGGAACGAATGAATGAACAAATGAATAAATGAAAGAATGAACTAATGAACGAGCGAACGAATGAACTAATAAATGAGTCAACTAACGATTCAACGAACTAACAAAAGAACGATCGAACGAAAGAAGGAATGATGTTAATGAATTATGCTGTTGTCTTTTTTGTGGAGCAATAAAAATGAAATGAAATGAAAAATGAAATCCAAGGCAGAATCGATAAATAACTTTGAACATTGGAAGAATTATGGAGCAGATTTGATTTACAGCGAACCAAACTATCAAAATGATACGTTGGCTGAGGACATGCACCTTCAACATGGCAGTTATGGCCAATTATTCTTAAGACATTTTTAGCCAGTCCTCCGCATCTTGCTTTCTTCGATGATGGTAATTTAGCTAAAGGTTTCTGCAGATGTATTTTATTGATCCCTTTCATGCCTTGACCCATACATACTGTTTCCTAAAATCCTCAGCCGACGTATCAAATACGTCGCCCAGTGTAATCTGTTTGGCTGCGTGTATTTACTGTTTAACGACGCTGTGTCATAACGAAGATGATTAGTGTCACCCTCCTCTTTTATTCGGGCTTGGGACTAGCACCACCCGAGTAAGGCGATGGCGGAGTTTGTTTGGCTGCAACCAGAGTACCAATTAATTATATGGCCAGCCAAGCATATCCCGAACGTGCAACAATTAATCCTACCTCAGAAACTCGAAACAAAGAAAATTCAAAAACCAAGGCCTTTCGTGTATCGGACTATTATAGCAATAGCTTCAACGCAGAGCAACAGATTGGGATGAGCCCCCATGTGTTGCAGACTGTCTAGGGACGTGTAGTAGGACACAAGCTTTAGCTATAAATGCGTTTTTTATTTCCTACTCTATTTAAACGAAACAAAACTCACATAGTAACAAGACGTCGTCCTCAGGCGGCGATACAACCAGCGGAAAAACCTCACGAGGGGAAACAACATCCACCGACAGACGGGTGACGCAAACGGCTCAAAAAGAACCAAAACGACTCAGAAGACCAAGCAATCGATTATCCAGGCAGACAGACTAAACATGACGAATCGAGAGACTAACAAGAAAACGGCTGCGCAGGACGAACAACGAAAATCCTGCCTGAGCCAAAGTTAAACGCAACATCTTTATAATTATACGGTCGACTTTCCCGCCACAGCGTGCAGAAGGCGTACAACGTAAAACAACTCAACCCACTTAGTCTAATCCTATACACTATATGTGACAATACATACATACCTACATACATGCATGCATGCATACATACATACATACATACATACGTGCATACATATATATGATAAAATACATACATACATATATACATTCATACATACTGTACATGCATACATACAAAAATACATACATACATATATACAAAAATACATACATATATTTATATAAATATATACACATATACTGTACATATATATGCAAAAATACATACATATATATAAATACATACATACATGCTGTACATACATACACACATACAAAAATACATACATAGGAGCCTACAAACACATGCATACTGTATATATATATAAGGAATCTCAGTATAGTGTATTTTTAGTACCTTACAAAGCATACATAAATAACGACATATATACATATATGGATACATACATACATACACACATACATACATGCAGAGTGCAGGTAGCACAGGCTTTGAGAGGAACTGAAAGGAGATATATGATCTTAAGATCTCTTTTGTAGGACTTAAGTTTGTTGCGATTGGCGATTGGGGAGATGACAACCAGGAGCAATACAACGTCGCGGCGGCCATGAGCACGTGGTGCGGAAGTCACGTGTGCGACTTCCTGCTCACGACAGGCGACAACTTCTACCCCGAAGGGGTCTTCTCGGCCGACGACCCTCGCTTCAACTCCACCTGGCGGTGGGTGTATGACCTGCCCAACATCGAAGCCCTCACCTGGTACGTGAGCCTCGGTAACCATGACTATGGGATCATCGATGACCGCGAACTGTTCCAGGTGGACTTCGGAAAAACGGAACCAAGATGGTATCTGCCGTGGCTCTGGTAAGAATCGCCTTCACGTTCATTCGTTCATTCGTTTATCATTCATAGTCGTCGTCGTAATCATCATCATCTTTTTCAACTTCTTCATTTTTGGGTACTTTTTCTTCTTTTTCTGCTTCTTTATCTTCCTCTTCATCAACATCGTCGTCATCATCATCATCATCATCATCGATTAACATGTTCAACCCCATTATCATTCAGTGTCATGTAGGAGGCCTGAAATAGAGAAATTGTTCTCATCAGGTACGACTTCCAGGTGGTCGAGGGCGATGCCACTATTCACTTCATCGCCATCGACACCACTGCACTGAATGCTCGCAAGCACGATCCTGACCTTCAACTGCAGTGGCTCAATGAGACATTGGAGAATTCCACGGCCGACTGGAAGATCCTATTCGGACACACTCCACCGTATTGCGTGGGACGTCACTCTCCGGGCACCGTGACCATGAGGAATCACGTCGTACCAGCCTGCGAGGCTTTTGGAGTGGACGTCTTCCTGACAGGTCACGATCACAACCACGAGTACATCACAGAAACAGTCGACCCTAATATCGACTATATCATAACCGGAGCAGGTGGAAGGGGTCTTTACGAATTCAGCCCAGCCGGAGAACAGATCTTAAATGACTGGGGACTGACTGTTAACTACTTCGGGTTCGTCCACGGCTTCGCCTACTTCGAATTCACGAAGACGACGATGAAGGTAGATTTCGTCGACGACCAAGCGCAAATCGTCTACTCTTTTACCCGCGTCAAATAATCTTCAAACGTCCGAAATCCTGAATTAGCATTCCTGTGAAAAATCATTCATACACCCTGATTGGACTGCTATTCTTAAATCTGAGCATTAGGCGTAGGAGAAACTTTAAATAATGATTAGTTATTTGAAACATCGACATAAATTATGGTTGCTATTTGAAACATCGACAATATGAATGCTTGGTTCTTGTACGTATTTGCTCTGCTTTTGAAGAATTGTAATGTTCCACTTAAAGAAAAAGCACACATTTAAAATTTTTATAAGCCATCAGCAGTAAAAAGGCATAAAACTGGCTTCTACTTTGCAATTAAGAGAGAATAAAAAATAGAATGAAGAGAGAATAGAACTTGTTTGGTTAATAGGTTTACTTATAAATTATACAAGTAGTCCTATATGACTGGGTGAAACAAGTTAACGTACAGAAATATCTCTCTGTTGAGTCAGCAAGTTCAAAGCGCGTGCGTTCGTAGAAAATTTCCACGATGTAATGTTGATGAGTCAGTGTGTTGTTGCCTTGTTTGTGATTGGCTGGCGGGCATCCAGTGCTAAAGCGGAAGTTTTCCGTTTTGATTTGTTTGTGCACGCGCTGATCACTTACTTGTGATTTGGCGGGCATCCAGTGCTAAAGCGGAAGTTTTCCGTTTTGATTTGTTTGTGCACGCGCTGATCACTTACTTGTGATTATTGGGTATGCCTCGCTGCCACGCATCGAACTCGTGCTTGGGCGTTTACGTGACGTCAGTTGGCGGATATTTTATCACGTGGACGTTCGCGCGAGAAACGACGCGTTTACGCTGCGACAAGTCACACAGCCGATCTAGACCAGTCTATTAGACCAGTCTAAACTGGTCTGCTGTCGTGGCTTGAATGAGCCTATAAAATGCAGTCCAAAACACATACGTAGATAGCAAGCGAAGAAGATTTTGTACCGTAGTTTGTAGTGTGTTTAAACTAATAGTTTCAGTTGCAAATGTTCATAGATTCGTGCATGTAGAGAATTTTACTTTTCTCCTCGAACTGCTTGTTGCCACGGCAGCATGCCCATGAGCATTTTGTTGGACCACTTTGGGCTCTACCAGGGCCCAATACGGAAGTGTGAGTCCTATATGGGTCTCACCTGGGCATGCTGGCAGGGTAATTAATTAATGCAATCAAAAATCATCGCGGTGGGAATCGCATATTCATGGGTCACGAAGAGACTGTTGAACGAAGATTCGACGGAAGAATCCGACGCTGGTGGAAAAAAGGCTGACCATTCGTCCTCGTGTATTGAGGCTGAGACTGTTTCAGGTGAAAACTAAAATATACAAGGAAAATATTTGTAAGGAAAAAACGCTCAGCTAATATAATGCGTCTGGATCCCCGTGGAGCGTAGCCTCAGACCCCCGTATAGGCGGCAGCTTAGCCCTAGACCACGCATAGGCAGGGGCTTCGCTCTCACCATGTGGCCTCTCTGCTGAAATCTCGCTGCCCTCCTTACCCACATTGAGTAGGACAGTGATAGCAAATGGCAACTTTTCTCGAAAATTCTTCGTTGCTCTGCCTTTAAGCATATCCAACTGAGAGAATAAATAAAATATCGGCCATGCAGTAAATAAGGACGGATAATGCAGACTTGCATGACCCAACTTTCGTTCGCCTCACTAATTTTAATTTTAAATGGATCATCGGTGGTGGATAAACTTTTGCTACTGAAGAAGCAGAGAGTTTGAATTTAAGATCTGTCTTATTATATAATTTCTTTGTTTCTGTCTGAACTCTTAAACCTTTTCCTTAGCTCGAAGAATTGCGTTACATAAATGTAACTCCGGAAACGCACAGTAAAGAATCGAAACAAGAAGAAAGAGATCGGGAGAACGTGCGTGTTAACTTCTGTGAAATTTGACTATAAAATCTGCCAAAATGAAACTTCTTACACACAATATTATTACCTCGAATTTTATAAAAGGCGTGACAAGAGGATACCCGCTTGGCATATCGGTAAGTAGCAATATTTTATTATTCAATCGTACGATGCAGACGTTTGCTATTTTCAGTTGTAGAGAAGCTGATTGCATTGCAGTCCGCTCTGAAACTGTAAATACATCTTTCCTAGGTAATTTATCGCTCTTGATAAGCTAAATCCTGCAGTAAAATCTCGCTTTAAGTCCGTAAGTTCGGGGTAATCATCGAGAAACGGCCGCTTGCGGTCGCCTTACTTTAAAAATATGGCTAACCCAGACTGCGAGAGAAGTTAGAGCACTGCACAATACCGAAAGCACTTCTACTAAATCAACGAGTAATATATACGTAGTATCCACAAAGACTTTCGCAGCAATCTAAAAATTATTCATGAGTGTTGAATTCCGCTTACCCAGGTAATTTACTGATGCCAATAGCAGTAGTTTGAAAACACTTTGTGTACCTCTAAGATTTCTTCATCTAACTTACTTTTTTCAAATTGCTTATCCACCATAGGCTGCCTCTCTTAGTGGATTGACCTTCTGGATATTGACCTGATTGTGGCTTGGCAGTGGGGAGCCATCAGTGCATTAGGCACTGGCATGATAGAAGTCACTAATTACAGTTACAAGTTGCAGTTTGTTTCCCACATTTCTGAAGGAGTTTGCATAGCGGAAGATATTTTGTCTTGAGAACATCTTTCAAACGTTCTTATATGTTTTTCACAAACTTATTTATTGGATAATTTTGGGCCTGCAGTGCTTAGCGTCTTTTGAAATATGGGTTGGCCATATTGTTTATATCTAGCCTGAAGTGAGGTTTTCCAGTCCAGTTAAGTTTCAACAATCTGGCATCCTTAGATTGAGAGAGAAAAATTTTACAGAGTACAGCAGGCCTAGTGGCAGTTATCCAGCAAGAAATAAACAGGCATGGAGTTTGTTACAAACAATTATTGAGCAACATAAGTTTGTGACAAAGTTGTGGCTCTCGTTAAAACTGCTTATATGCGTATTTAGTTAATTGATCCACATTTGACTATTCTACCTTGTTGCAGGCATCCGAAGTAAAACTCCAAGAGGTGGAGTTTAATCCAGATTTCATGAAAAGAATGCTGCCAAAACTGGACTGGACAGCAGTTTGTACTGCAGCTGAAAGTGTAAGTCCTGACGAAATTATTTCCTTTTGGACAAACCAGATCAAATGTAAATGGTAATGATATGTAATTTTGTAAATGTAACTGCAATTTTGCAAAATGATTTCCAGGATACATAATGAACATTTTCTTTCCCTTATTGAACCATTTGTAAAATGTGACCTGAAGATGGGAACATACTTACTAAGACTATTCAGTTATTTGATGGAATATATTAAAAAGGCTGACAGAGATGATACCCAATGTGCTGACAGGTGACATACAATTATCATGAATTACTGTGCGCAAAATGGTAGGCCTGTGAGAAACTGAGTTGTTTAACTCTTTCAGAATTCATTCTTTCATTCAGAGCATTTATTTAGTGCCCCTTCATGTAGTATACCTAGAGGCACATTACAAAATACATTACTTTATATAACTTGGTGGTTTAGTTATAGATGTGTTAAACAGCATATTTTAAGTTGATATTCACACTATAAAGTGCCGATATTAAACTTGACATGTTGCCTTATTGCCGTTCATGCACACACCTGATGTTTGATTCTTATGCCTCATCTGAAATTCACAAGTTGTTTGACTCGGTGGAAAGGTTTTCAGATTGTTATAGACATGTTCATGCTTCATCGGAAATATCTTGCAGTCTCCCAGATGATGTTACTGAGAACTATTTTTGATGGAGCCATGTTTCTCTGGCCTATCAGATTTCAGCTTCTCCAGTGGATTATGATTTTTGACTGGTGTCATTTCAAGCATCCATTGACTGGTACCTTGTGCATTAGAATAACGGTGCTCTAGAATTCATTGGATTAGATTAGATTTAGGACCTTACCTTATCATCAGTTATAATTGAAATAACAAAGTTGTTTGAATCACTTCAGATTGGTCATTTGGGAGATCTACCAAGAGAAATACCAGCAGATTACGAGGCAAATGAAGAATTCTTGAAAAAAGCGCACCACGTCCTGCAGGAGGTAAGGCTGTGGCTGACTAACGCCTACCTTTTCCACTTTTATCAACTAAGATAAATTGCGTGCATATGCAATTTGTCCAGGAAATGCTCATAACAGTTTAATCATCAAATGCAATGATTTCCTGTCATTAAAGTTTCTTCATTATCATTCAATTCTCAGAACCCATCTTTCCAACTTACTTATTCGCTTTAGGGTATCAGGTGTTGACGTGACTTTTCCAGTAGAATTTTGACATGTACTGCAAATTCAACATGAGCATTGATTATTTATTTATTTCGCGAGTGCTGTAGTCGCCGAAGTCCTCAGCCATGCAATAGCATCCTCCTCGGCTATGAGCATTGATTGATGCCTTGCTATATAAATCTATATATAGATTAGAGTTGATATATAAATCTCTGGATTAGAGTTGATAGCTTTCTCAGGGTTGCAATTTCAAAACTGGATATCATGTGAACTTAAACAGATATTTTTGTGTTTTGTTTATTTCTAGCAATTGGCAAAGGGGTTTATGTTAAAATTGGTGCTAACAATAATACTAAAAGTTGTAACAGTCAAAATAATAGTAGCAGCAATAATTATTGTTTAAATTAGCATAACTGAATCATTGATGGCACTTACTGATTTCATATCATGCGTTTCAGTTTTCACTACTTTCAGTTATTGGGTGTTGACATAAGAAGAAAAAAATTGATACATGTAGTACATGTATTCTGTTTCTTGAACTAATTACAAATTATAAAAGCTTCTTATGGTAATTGGCACCCAGTTTATCTCTCATAAAAACTAATGATGTATTTCATTTTCAGGTTGAAATTCAAGAAGGGGAGTTGATTTGCCCCGAGTCCAAAAGAAAATTTACCATCAAAAATGGAATTCCAAATATGTTACTGAACGAGGACGAAGTTTGACTGACAATCTTAAGATGATTTTTGTCGAGGACTGACTGAAGGAGCTTTAAAGTTGTGTTTTGTTTTAACGTCATTATTAAAGTACCATTAAAATTATGCTTTGGCTTGCAGGTTTTTTATGCAATTATTGTTTTATAGATTTCTGGAGGTCAGTTCTCCAAATGTCAAAAGTTGCAAATCTTGGGTTTTATCTGAGCAGTGCATGCAATGCATTCCAAGTGTGAAATCTAATAATGCATAAAATCTGTCAAGATTAAATTGTAGTTGAACTGCTTTAATAGCATCTGTTCTGGCATTTAATCACAATTTAAAATTATATGTCCTCATCTGTTTTAGGTATTCTTAGCTTTTACATGCAAATGGAATGGTTCATTTGTATGTATTAGGTGAACATTAGACAATCAAAAGATGATACTTGTTAGACTGCAAATGAACCAAATTGTTCTAACGAACCGTTTTCTTCGTGCATTGTATGAAGCAACACCTTAATGTTTATCACCAATTAAAGATAAACTCTCCAGAGTCGTGAGTGTAACTTATTTTAAACCAACTTAATCCAATTTTGGTTAATCGAAATTCATTAGATCTCAATCTACAATTCGACTTCCGCTGTAGCTATGCGAGACATCAACTATTGCACATAAACCTATCCAGATTCCTCCTTGGCCTGCATGTCTGTTTGGCTATCTGAGTGATCCTCCTTGAGATCATATCTTAGCGTCTGATTCGCGAATCTTTGTAAGTTTCGGTTGCACCGGAATCTGATTGAAATTCTAAACTATTTTGCTGCGTTTGCACAACAACCCTTTAGACAGCTGACGTTGCAAATTTTGAGCTGAACATCTAGATTGAGGGTCTCAAACACGCGGCCCGCGAAGTCATTTTTGGTGGCCCTCGACGGTCTTCAAAATTTATGAAATATTTGTAAATAAAAATTGTAATTTTTGTCTTTTTTATACTGAAGCTCGCTGTTTTTACTTACTTTTAAGTCTTTCTAACAATAAAGCTCGATGGTGAAACCGCCATCTTGATCGAAGGTGAATTGTTGAGCCCTGTTCCCAGAGTACAACGTGCTTCGCAGTATGACTGAATGCATGGGATAAATATGAAGCTATCACGGGCAAAGTCAGAGAGGAAAAACTTCGGCAACTTAAAGCTGGATTTGGCAAGCAACGAAATTTGTTTCTTAATAATAACTAGTGTAACGTAGATTCGGTACGAGCAAGTTTTGTAATAAGTGAATTAATCGCCAAATTCTCACGGCCGTTTGTAGAAGGCCAATTCATAAAGGATAAATCTTCTGCGGCAGAATATTCCGCCGCTAGACAGAAAAATATTACTTTTGCAGAGAAAAGCTCTTTCAAAACCTTCGCGCATGCGCATTCAAAACCCCTCGTAGGCTACGACATTTCGGTTTTACAAACACGTTTTACAAAGTTAAAATGTCTGAATTAATCTTCGGACAAACTATTGATAGTCAGCAAGAAGCTGAACAGTTTGTTACTTCGTATTGTGCTCGAAATTATCACCCAATGCCACAAAGGCACAATGTAACGCGGAAGCTTACGCCGCACAAGTAATTTCTGCATACGTTGGGTGAATGTGAAAGCTAGTGAAATTTTATGTCCTGAGAAGAAAGTTTTTGAAGGTGTGCTTGTCTGCCATTGCAGTTGCCAGGATTAAAGATTTAGCAGACGATGTGCAAAAACAGTTATTTCAAATGGCACGAAGCTTTCAAGCATTTTCAATTGCTCTTGATGAGAGTACAGATGCATCAGACACCGCACAGTTGGTGTGGTTGGACTGTTGAAGAATAAACTGAGCAGCTTTAGTATACCAGGAATTAATTGCACTAGTATACATTGCATTTTGCACCAAGAAGCCTTGTGTAGTAAAAGCCTGCAAATGAAGGAAGTTATGGATGTTGTTAAAAATGTCAATTTTATACGTGCACGAAGACTAAATCGTACGGAGTTCACTTCGTTTGTACCAAGTATGGATGCTGAATATAGGGAACTTTTGTAGCCTGCAGAATTAGATGGCTGAGTCTTGGAAATGTTCTGAAGCTTTTTTGCGCTGAGACATGAGATTGATTCATTCATGAAAATTAAAAACAAAGATGTTCCAGAGTTCGCAGATTCCACTTTTATCTGCCACCTTGCTTTTCTTAGAGATGTAACTGAACACCTAAATACATTGAACCTAAAGCTTCAGATTAGAAAGCAGGTCATAACACAAATGTATGACAGTATGAAGTCATTCAAGGTTAAGCTTACTTTGTGGGGGAAACAACTGACTGTTGGCAGTTTGGTTCATTACTCGACACTGAGTTCCTCAGAAAAAGTGGAACCCAATCTCTTGAAACAATATGCCGATTTCATTTCAAACTTACTTCAACAGTTTGACGTGGAATTTAAGACTTCATACCAAAATTTGAACCACAATTTCAGCTCTTTTCCTCTCCATTTGCTATGGAAATTGACAGTGTGGCAGAAGAACTGCAGATGGAGCAAAAGTACAAAATGTTGGAATTCCGGAATTCTAAAGATTTCTTTCACAAGAACAATTTCTCAAGCTACTCACCTTTTCTGCAAGGATAATGGCAATATTTGGTAGTACATACATTTGTGAACAGTTTCTTTTTCCTGACGATTATTAAATTCGTGTTAAGGTCAAGGCTTACTGATGAACATTTACAAGCAACACTTAGATTGTTTTCTTCTCAAGATATCAGTCCTAACATTGATGCTCTGGTGCCCAAAGGAAATGACTAAAAGTAAATCCATGTGTATGAATTGACAGTTTTTAAACCTAGATAATAAATTAACACTGATTAAAATACTGTGCTGCTCATAATTTCTGATTTCTGATTTACTTTGTATCACTAAATACTAGAGCTAACTGATATGGCCCACGAGCTAACATATTGTTCTTCATTTGGCCCTCGGGGTGATTTGAGTTTGACACACCTGATTTCTAGACCGTGTTGTTCCCAGGGAAAAGGCGTTAGGTGGATTTAACGAACAGCTGATTTTTGGGTTATGCATAAACGAATTTTAGCATGCAAAACGAGCTGCCCACTTAATTGAATTTCAAATTGGAAACAGATGCCAAGCACGTGTAGCATAAGATCAAAACCAGATAAGTCTAACATGAAGCCCACACACGAAGTTGGCTGGATAATATTACGCCCACACGCGGTGGTGTGGTATGGTCCGTGCCTTGTAAGCTGAGGGTCGCGGTTTCGAATCTGCCGCAAGCCACTGCTTAGTGACCTTGGACAAGTTGCTCACCCACAATTGTCTGTGAGAAAGGCAACGGGAAACCACCTCGCTCATCCCCGGGTGGCATAAAGCCAATGGACCTGCCTTCGGGCAGAGTGCTCGTCGTCGTCATCATCATCATCATATCACGGCGGTGCACTCACTGTCTAGGCAGGATACTAGGAGGCAGAAGGAATTAAACCTACAGTGAAGCCTGAGCAATGTCAGATAGGCCTGCGTTCATTACAGTTGTGGGGTGGGCACATTCACTAGATCAGATTACATTTAGGTAGGTCTAACGCTATCGTTCAATTATTTCAAGAGTAGTGCCCTGTCGTTTAATTTATCTTATGCGGTTGTTTGTGTAAACGCGCTATAGTATATAATATAGTATTTGGATTTGACTATAAATTACTGCATAGCTACAGTTTGTTCTAACGTAATACGTTACTTGGTTATTTCATTGATAACAGTATAGGTCATAGGATGTGGATCGGCTTGAGGACATGCAAACTTAGGCCTACATTAGCTTGTGTTTCGTTAGGTTGTTGCTATTTGTTGGGACACATTGTTAACAAATATTTTAATTACATCAAGTCCATGCAGCGATCAACTAAGCAAACTATATATAAATCTAATAAGAACTAAACATGCAGTTTAGATAAGATTATGCGACATTGTAGCTGATGGGTTTGAACGCTCGCCTTGTGACGATTAGTGTCCGGGTTCGATCCTCCTCTGTAGGAGGTTTCCTGTAGGCCTATAAAGCTATAACGACCTAGGCCAGTTTGTTCATGCATGATTGCCTCTCTTTCACCAAGCAGAAGAATTTGGCAACGGGTTCGACTGGGGGTCAAAGGCCCCAGTGCGGATGCATGAAAGCTGGGGAAAACTGTGCTTGTAGTAGCTGATGTCGGGGTCTCAATAATGGGGTGGTAATTGTAATTGCAATTAGTAACTTCTGTGGCGTTGATGTCTAATGCACAAGGCATCAGCCGATGGCGCACCAAAGCCAAAACCGCAGTCGGGTCAATATCGAGGTCAGTCCACTATCGTGGATAAGCTCTTTGAAGTTGTGTTTGGCTTCAGCGTTATCCGGTATGTCTGCTACATATTAAGGAGGGGGTGCTGGTCATTACAAGATGTAAACACCGCTGTAGAAAAGGGGGAATGACGTTTTTCTAGACTTACCTCATCCTGTCTTACTTTTCCTTACATCATTTTCCCTCACCCTACTGAAAAGACGCTATATAAATGTGCACTTACATATATGAATTACAGTTACATTATGTGTCCTTATCTTGCCTACACTAAACTTACCGAAATTTACCGTAGTTTCCAATCGGAAATCGGGAAAACTACCAACCGAATTACTTACATTCATCTGTTCAGTCATTGATTCATTCGTTCATTTATTCTCAGTCAAATCAGTGAAATCAGTGAGACATTCAGGTAGCCAGCTTGCCACTTAAAAGGCGCTATATAAATGTCCCGATCCGTGACAGTGCGCCGATTCTTAATGGTCCGATTGTGTTTATAGTTTGATGACATCATCACTCGGAACAACAAAGGAATCGTTGACGAAGGAAGGAACATCAGCCAGATTCCGTCAGCCGTCTTATGGGTAAGCAATGTCAGTCTTATTGATTTACCATATCCTAACAAATCATTGAAGGATTTGTGTTTCACAAGAACACCAGGCAGCCTGTCTGATGCGCTTACTTCGTACCTCTGCGCCCGGGGTTCGACTGTCTGCACATCGTGAGTACTTTAGAATCCACACGTCAAGCCTTTTTATTACGTTTCATCACGTGATATTACATTACCTTATCTTACCTTTTTCTTTTATTATCTTCCATTACATTATTTTGCCTTACCCTAGCATACTATGCCTTACCTTGCCTTGTCTTATCATACCTTTTCTTATGATACTTTACATTATCTTGTCTTACCCTATCTTACACTGTCTTACCATATCAGACCATACCTAAGCTTAGCTTACCCCACATTACATTACCTTACCCTACCATACCATGCTTTGTCTGATCTTACCATGCTTCTCTTATCCTACCTTACCCCCTCACATTAGTAGTAGTGAAACCTGGGTTCTGGCTCAACAACCAAAACTATAGGTTAAATTTCAACCTATAGGTGCACCCCTCAAAAATCACATGATGACGTCACCAAAACTACTCGAAATCCTCAACCTAAAAAATAGGTTACGCGCACGCAACCATATTATAGATTCAACAAAACCATTTTGATGAACAGCATTATGATATATTATTTCTTTAAACCAAAATGTTAAAATATTTTTTGTATAAAAGATGATACATATAGAAAATTCTGAATGTTAACGTAGGTGGGGGAAAACTGATGGTTTTGTTGAATCTATAATATGGTTGCGTGCTCACATTGTCTTAGATTACATTCCCTTACCTTACTTTACCTAATCTCTCCCTACCATACATTATGTATGAAGGTAGATATGTATCTTAGCAATTACATAGCGCTTTTTATGAACCTCACAGAGGCATTTACCTTACTGTACAGTGCATTACATTACTTTGCCTTACCTACAGCCTTGCTTTGCCTAACAGTAAATTAAATTACAGATGTCTATTGCTGCTGCTGCTGCTGCCTGTCTTACTCTGGTTGCCTGTCTTACACTGGTTGCCTGTCTTACTCTGGTTGCCTGTCTTACGCTGGTTGCCTGTCTTACGCTGGTTGCCTGTCTTACTCTGGTTGCCTGTCTTACGCTGGTTGCCTGTTTTACTCTGGTTGCCTGTCTTACACTGGTTGCCTGTCTTACTCTGGTTGCCTGTCTTACGCTGGTTGCCTGTCTTACGTTGGTTGCCTGTCTTACTCTGGTTGCCTGTCTTACGCTGGTTGCCTGTCTTACTCTGGTTGCCTGTCTTACGTTGGTTGTCTGTCTACTCTGGTTGCCTGTCTTACGCTGGTTGCCTGTCTTACGTTGGTTGCCTGTCTTACTGTAGTTACCTGTTTCTGGCGTTGTAGGCAACCTGTCTGGCCTGTACTTCCTGCCTGGCAGAGGATGGGGAGCACTGGAGCAGTGCCACCTACGGGACACCTGGAAGAGCTCCATCTACCGGTGCCCTACACACGGCAGGCATCTCGAAGTGCAGCGTCACCGAGGAATGCCGCAATCAAGTCAAGAATATCCAGTATCCGCTCTTAAGAAGATGTAAGTACCGTTAGACGCAGAGAAACGGAAGGATAGAGGGATGGATGGAAGGACGGAAGGAAGAAGAGAAAGATGGACTAATGTATGGACGGATGGATAGACGAAGAGAGGGACAGATTATCTTAAATAGCGCTTTATAAATGACCTCCAACCTTAAAAGGCGCTATGAATTAATTAGCTACATCTGCATTTTAAAAAGACTCTAAATATGACCACGTGTGGTCGTCCCACCCTTTAAAGGCGCCATTTAAATGACATCATTTATAACCACCGTTCACAGAAGGCGGTATATGAATGACCAGAGACACCAAAATCTGATCTATGTAAATATGTGACTAGACTCTATATAGCGCCTTTTATTTTCTCACTCTGCTGGCCTAAGTGGTGCTAAAGTTCATTAAGAATAAGAAGTTCACCAATTAGATGCTGAGTTACGTAGAACACTCTCGAAGGTTGATTTGTTTATTTTTTTCTTTTGCTTATATATGCATTCATCCATCCATTTCTGCATTCGTTCCTTCCTTCCTTCATTCTCATTGAAATCAGTTAAATGAGGCATCCAGTCAGCCAGTCTCTCAGAGGCGCTATATAAATGTTCTGATACACTTCCTCGATCCATGACCCTCGAGAGACTTCTTAACTGTCCTAACTTGCATGGTAACCGATTGGTTAGAGCGCTCGGTTTGTAATACAGAGAGTTGGGTTCGAGCCTCCCCTAAGACGGATTCTGCGTAGCACAATTGCTCAGAGCCATCGACTGATGCTTAGTCATTACATAATGGCGCTTAATAAATGCAGAAATAATAAATAATAACAACTTTAGAAGAGCGCTTTGTGTACGAACAGAGACATCTGCACTCTTAAAAGGCTCTCTATGAATGAGTAGAATCAACCGTATCTCATCCATGCATGTATGTATCTAGACTCTTAATATAGCGCCATGTATTCCTCACAAAAGCGTTGCTTACATTAGCCTTAGATATGGCGTTTAAGTTCATTAAGAACAAACGTTCATCATTTTAACAACCAATGCCCTGATAACAAGGGTAGTGACTAATCTTACCCGTGACAAACCTTACTCGTGACTTCTTGTACTTATGCGTATATGTATCAAAGCGGTTTATATAGCGCCTTTATAAGACCTCTTAAACACACTGCATACATAGATATCTGACTGAATGATTTGAACTGGTTCAATTTAAGGTATTGTTTCTATTGTATTGTAATGTATTGCATTGTGTATTGTGTTTACAGTTTGATGACATGGGTTACCGTCATCATTCGGATCGACAACAAAAGATTCCGTCAGCCGATTATGGGTAAGCAAATGCCATAGAAGAATTTTTGTTTCACTGGAGCACCAAGCAGTCTGTCTGATGTGCTTATCTCTCACCTCTGCGTCCGGGGCTCGACTCTCTGCACATCGTGTGAAGTTTAGAAGCCCCACACCCAGCCGTCACATTACGTTTCCTTACCCTATCATATTATGCCTTACCTTATCTTATCATACCTTATCTTATGATATTTTACATTACCTTTACATTACCTTGTTTTACCCTATCTTACATTTCATACTTTATCTCACCGTGCCTAAGCTAGCTTACCCCTCATTATATTGCATTACTTTGCCTTACCCTACCATACAGTGTCGTTTCTTACCTTACATTGCATTAATTACCTTTCCTTACCATAGTTCAACCTATCTTAGCTTCCCTAACCCTACCTTACCCCTCTCAATGCCTTACATAACATTTCCTTACCTTACTTTACCTGATCTCTCCATACCATACTTTATGTATGTATGTGGGTTGTGTAGCTTACCGTAAAATACAGTACATTACCTTGCCCTACCTTACCTTTCCTTACTGTACATTAAATTAAACCTGTCTGCTGTTATTATTATTGTTATCATCATCATCATCGTCGTCGACGTTGTCGTCGTCATTATATTTCTGAAGGCCTATTTATTGAGCGCTATTAACAAATGTCAAGCATCAGTCGATGGTGCTGAGCAATTGTGCATGAAGGACTTGCTCAAGGTCCGTATACACAGTAACCGTCTCAGGATAGGCCTATATTATATTATTGGCATTTCCAAGGCTAATCACATTTCTATACACACTGTATTTTGTAACTTGTTTGTTTCTGTTAAAATCGACACCTCGACGGTGTGGATGACATTGAGGGACTTAGTTTATCTTCGCTTTGGGCTCTCTCTCTCTCTCTCTCTCTCTCTCTCTCTCTCTCTCTCTCTCTCTCTCTCTCTCTCTCTCTCTCTCTCTCTCTCTCTCTCTCTCTCTCTCTATTTCTCTCTCTCTCTCTCTCTCTCTCTCTCTCTCTGTCTCTCTCTCTCTAGGCGCTTATTATTTCCTGCTCTCCGGCCACGGTTCAGTGGCCCTGAGAGCAGGAAATAAGCGCCTTCCTCCGAGAGAGGGGGAGGGAGAGGGAGGGAGGGAGAGCTTCAACGCGAAAATAAACTAAGTCCCTCAAGGTCATCAACACCGTCGTTGGTCTCTCCCTATCTGTCTGTGTGTGTGTCTCTCGTCCGTCTTCAGTTTTGGTCTAAGTCTTCGTCTACTGTCGTCTGTTGGATCATTAGCTTCGCCGGTCTTAAACCAGGTACTGAAGAGGAGCGCGACGAGAACGCTGATCCAGTGCTCCCCATTTTTAATAGATAAATTTAGTACAATATTCTATCTATCTCTTGCTGTCGCTCTCTCTCTCTCTCTCTCTCTCTCTCTCACACACACACACACACACATATTACAGACTGACGACTTACTACTGCTGTCATTCTGGCGAGTCATGGACCTCTCATTCCAATGCAAGGAGGAGCTAATGCGATCTTCTCTGACAAGAAAAATACTTGTAGAAAGTAATTAACTAGATTACATTACATTACATTACAACCTGACCGGAAAATAAAATAAGAAACCTGCGAAGCAAGTAAAAATGGAAAGGGACTGAAAATTGACTGCGTGATTGAGTAAATAAATGAAAAACCATTATGCGACAACTATTTTTGGATGCTGTTCAACCAGCACATCCAAAAACACATAATACACGCTAGGTCTAGGAGTTGGTTGCGCTAGGGGTGCCTGCAGCATATCCGTCAACCGTTCAACTGTCTTGATACAGAAACCTTCCCAACTGCTATTATATCTCCTCAATGTCAACGGTATCTACATAAAATCTACGTGTATCAATTACAGCTTGAAACCTTGTGTACAACTAAGCCATGGGACTCTCTTCAATAAAGCACACGCAAGCGAAAGCGAATATATAACTCTAGGGCTATATATAATCAACTTATATAGCACCCCATTGCCTTTTAGACACAGACGCAAGCACATATATGTACTCGAAATATACACATACATATAACCAATTTATATAGCACCCCTTTGCCTAAGATGCATCAATTAAGCACACACAAGCATATAAACTCTACATACACATGAACAAGCTTGAACAAGCTTTAAATTAACACTAGGACTCTATTAATCACCCCTTTGTCTTCCAGGTCAAGATCCAACAGTCAGACAGCTACGGTAGGTGGTGTTTGGGAATGGATCTGCAGGATAGATAAGGGGAAGAAGAGGAATCAGGATAGGATCTGCGAAAGAGGAGTGTTTTCAGTTTTGAGTGGAAGACCTATGCAGAGATTGCAAAGGGTGAAGTGGCGCAGTCGTGGTCTTTCTTTGCTCCTTTTCCTTCGCATCCTGCATGCAGCACATTGTGTGGGATTCAGTCAGTTGGCATTCTTTCCACAACCAAACCATCGCAGTCTTCTCTAAATGACTCTATCTATCAGAGTTGTCTGCACTTCCAAGATTTGTCATTTATTATCATTTCTAATTTTTTGTAGTCTTCAGATTCTTGCGAATTTTCCGACATCCACCCCATTACGTGCAAAAAATTATTCAACTTCGGGACGTCCCTTAGTCGTGTCTAATTATATGCGTTTTCCCCTGAAGTATTTTATGTTGCTCCCCTCTCCTATGGGTAGAGGGGCCTTACAGCTCAGCAGTAGAGATTACCATCGTTCTTAGCTCAGACTGTGTGAACCTCTCCGCTACAGCTTGGGTAGAGAAAGTTCCCCACCAAGCTTATCAGGCTAAGATGAATCCAAGGCTATTATAGTTCATGAAATAATCGTTTTAATCTGTAGTCACATTCCTTCTTGTTATCTACAGCCAACAGAGTAAGGTGTCCAATAACCCTGACGTCACATTCTATTTTTATTCACATTCTATTTTTATGACATGTGTACTGCGCATGATCCCGTTTTGTTTATTGTGAATTTGTTTTTTGCGAACAAAATGGACAAAATACAGCGTCCGAAATATTCAATTTATTTGGCAAATACATTCCATCGAGAACATCATTGATAGTTACGCTAGACTGAGCGAAGAGCAAGATGTACGAGATTATGGCACTCAATCATATGTGGTTTGTTCGAAGTTTGGCAGACTGCCAGCGTGGTTGAAAACAAAAACATGACGCACCTCCTTAAGTAGGGCATTTATCAGACGCAGTGAAAAACACGTGGGCCATTGGTGCACGGGGAGGGTGAAGTGGGAGACCTTGGCACCCGGGGAAAGCGTCGTGGTCTGTGGAACGGGGAAGCTGGAGCAAGGCCTGATGCTGGCACATGGGTGACACGACGTGGATCACACGGTCCACAAATGGGATGTGGGATGTTTGACCCTGAGACAGCTTTCACGTTGAATCTCTCCCTCACTCTCGGTGTCTGAGGTTTACACCGATAGACGGCGCTTTTCAGATGTAACCCAGGCTTTTGAATTATCAAAAAGCGCTGTATAAATATCCAGGTACGTAGAAACATAGGCTTACATACATGACCCGGTTAGCTCAGTCGGTAGCGCATGAGACTTAATCTGAGAGTCGTGGGTTCCTCCCCCCCCCCCCACATTGGGCGTAACGTTCCGCGCTTTTGATGTGAATTCATAAACTAGTGCGATATATAAATATCTGATTAATAATAAATAGTAATAACAAAGGGGCTTATATACATTCAGACATAAATACTCTTCGCTAGGGGTTTGAAAGCACTGTAAATTGGCTTACATGCATACAGACAGATATACATACTATTCGCTAGAGGGTTTGAAAGCACCGTATACTGGCTTACATACGTATGTACATTCAGACATACATACTATTCGCTAGAGGGTTTGAAAGCACCGTATACTGGCTTACATACATACAGACAGATATACATACTATTCGCTAGAGGGTTTGAAAGCACCGTATACTGGCTTACATGCATACAGACAGATATACATACTATTCGCTAGAGGGTTTGAAAGCACCGTATACTGGCTTACATACATACGCACATACAATCGTACACACGTAATATTCGCTAGGGAGTTTGTTGTTTATATTTCTGGTTTTGTTGTGAGATCATTAGAATCTGACCTGTCTTGTGAGCTATGTCTTGGTTCACTACGATCTGTGAGACAAGAGGACGTTAGCCAAAATGATTTTGGCTTGATTGAACTTAAGGACAGAGGTGGTCTGATTTCTCCATCACCTGATGTTATAGCTGTGTTTAAATCAGCTGACCTCTTTATCCGTAAAATTATAGGACCATGTCAGAAACCTATTCTTAATAATAGTGTAATTATGCATATAAAGAATATTTTGTCAAGTTTTATTGGCAGTGAGATTTTTGTGTCTCTTGCTGAGCATTGGCTGGAAACAACACCAATCCAAGTTGATCTGATAAGGTACATTGCCTCACCGTACATAAAAATTAGACTGCATCACCAATACAAAACTTACTCTGGAATTGTACAGGGTGAAAACTGCCGTTTTTAAAGGGCAGGGAACTGTTAGCTGCCTTTATGTGTTTTGTAATTGAGAAAGTTTTGTGCATGATATTATTATTGCTACTGTTTTTATTGACTAGGTTCTAGTGGAGATTGTTTTAATAAAGGCAACTTGAAGTTACATTGTTTGTTACTTTCAGTTACTGTGATGATGATGGCTATGACGTTGATATTAATGATGGTGTTAACAAATTGTGGCAAATTAATCAATTTAAGTGGATTTCAGCTAATGTGAAAGCTTACTTACCACAATTGACCCTATTCAAAGACCTATAGAGTTATGCAATCAAAGTACTCTAGGTGAAGACGTGCATTGTCAGGGACTCTTGAAAAAGTATATGTACACCTTTTTCTATAGCGACCGTATGGCCTCGACCCCGATCATTTTTCAATGAATTTATCGGGTGAGATCCTTCATCATCGCTGCCCGTTTAAAAGGGTACAACGCCATTTAAGTTCCCCGTGTAGGGACCGTGCTAGCCCGAGATTAACATCTCTGAAAAAGCCACGATCGGTCCATGAACCGGCATCCTCAGGCACAGAGGCGCCTGAGAACATGTTAATGTAGGCTCAGTTATTCCACCTACCTACTAAAAACACAAAATTAGCGTCCCATACGTGAGTTAGAAATAACAAACAAAATTCAGTGGGGATGGAGACAGAGATATTTTTGTTATAAATTTGGCCAAATTCCACATCCTAATTGTCTTGGCAGATGCGTTGTTGACAGCTGACCCGTCTACCAACTGGTCTAGTTATACGTCACTTCCGCTGCCGTAAGCCCAATACACGGCAGCACTTCCTCTAGTTCTTCTATTACCTCGTTGAGGACTTCGAAGACCAGAAAATTCGATTTCCACGGCGAAACTGGTAAGAATTTATTATTTTATCTGTTAGGCCTTATGCCCTAGTGACATAACACGAACTAGGAGACGGAAAAGATAAAAGATAAAAAGTAGAAGATGGAAAAGATAGAAGATAAAACATTTTTAATACTTGTAATTACTTCAATGAGACGGTGACTGATGGTTTGAAAGTAGTATGTGGGCCTTATGTAAGAAGCAAATGTCCTTTACATAATGATGTTGTTACGCGTTTTAAATTTTATTTTCTAGATGTTGGTAGAATTATTTAGTTATCCATCTTTTAGTTTGTGTTCATGTATTTATTTCTATTATATTAGTTAAATAACAGCAGAACTATCAGTAAGAAGATCAGACGGCGAGGGAGAGCACTGGTCACCTGCCCTAATATGCTGAAGATAGCACGAAGGCGAACTTTAGGCTGTATCATAAGGATGCGCGTGTATGCTTAGGGTGATTTTAATAGTATTTGTCCCATTTTTGGCTTTATCACGGCCGATTGGTTTAAGCGCTCCTTCTCACTCCACACCTGTTAAACGGGGTCACGGTTTACTGACCACACTCAAGTTCAAGACCCGTCTGTCGTCATATGCAAATCGTTTGAAAAGTCGTGGCACGCTGGCCGATTGAACTAAGCACTCCTTCTTTTCGCTCCACATCTTTTACACACCGTCACTGTTCGCTGACCACGAATGACCCATCTACAGCATACAAGTCGTTTGAAAACAGGCATACATACTGGCCGATTGGTTTGAACGCTCTTTCGTTTCACTTCACACTTGTTAAAAACGGTCACGGTTTGCTGACTACACTCAATCAAGACTCGTCTACGATATGCAAATCGTTTGAAAACAGACATGTGGTGCGCTGGCCGCTTAGTTTGAGCACTCCTCCTCGTTCCAGACCTCGAGTTATGCAAGGTACGACCGTTGACACGCGTAGACACTTGGACGTCGATCTGTAGTTTGGACGCAAGGGGGCAGCACAGTGCCTTTGGATTTGTATTGATTTTGAGTTGATATTGAGAGACGCGTTTTATTCGAATAATTAAAAGGAAATAGTTTTCAGTTTTGAGTGAAAGACCAGCGCAGATATTGCAAGAGTTCACCAAGAGTTGGAGAATTCGTAAGATAAGTCGGACAATTGGTGCAACTCACACCGAGACCATCCTTTGCTCTAAACTGAAGAGGCAAGTTTTCATTTTAAAGCTGTAAGGTCCTTGAGCAAGTCTTTTACTCACAATTGCTCAGCCGAATCAACTGATTTTAGTCATTATATGGCGCTGCTCAGTAAATGAGTAAATAATAAAAACTAAACTGAATCCTTCCCCGTATACCGACTAGAGGGGATGGTGGTTGATTGGCATAGGTGGCTTGTTCTGCAATGGATCTTCTCCCATCCAAGTGCTAACCATGCTTGATACTGCTTAACTTAACTGTGCTTGCCATGCTGTATCCTCAGAACGAAGTATCTATCCTTAATCATTGAAAACTAGTGCTATTATCTCTAGGCTTCTTAATTTACCTGGGATTACAATTTCTTGAGATGTTTGGTATTTTTTATAGATCCAGCTTCAGCAACGTGAGCATCACATGCAGCATCTTCAGCATGAAATGGGTGAGAAGGAGAAACGGTGACAAGAAGAAATACTGAATGAGGAGCTGACATCAATAGAGGAAGAACCTGCAAGATGCTAGTGAGTCTAATCAATCTATTATCTGATTTTAAAATAGTTAGAAGAGGAGAAGGAGGAAGACGAGGAGGAGGAAGAAGTTTCAGAAAAATGAGATGGAAAAAGGAGAAGACAAAAATGACGAGAATGAAGAGATGTAATCTAATAAACAAAGAAAGAAGAGGAACAGGTGAGAATAGGAAGGAAAAAAAGAAGAGTTGAAAATATTGAAGATCGAATTAGAGAGCAAATAAAAGGAAGAGGAAGAAAATGAAGAAGAGCAAAGAAAAGAAGAAATGATGGGAATTAAGGGAAATGCTTCTTCTTCATAGGCATCAATGCTGTTAGCTGCTCTTCTGAATTCTGACACCTCAATAAATTATCACAAAATGGCGAGCGATGAAAAAATTATTAACATTTATAAGAAGCTGGATTGATAAATCATCCTCTGCCATCTTGCTAATGTATTAATGCTGCTAGTTAAATTGTATTTGCCAGGTGGCAGCTGATTTTTTTTAGCAATCCAGCTTTTAGTGAATTTATGAATTATTTCAACCCTCGCCATTTTGTACGGAGAAATCAGATTTTCAGGAAATTCGATTTCCACAGCCACACTAGTAACAATTTATTATTTTATCTGTTTGGCCCCAGTGAAATAAAACAGTTTTCGCTAAATGTCAGTAGATTTTTTATAAATTCATCATCTCGTTTGTAAAATTATGGAAAACTCTGAATATCAGAAAATTAGATTTCCACGGCGAAACTGATAACAATTGATTTTTTATCTGTTAGGCCCTGTCTCTGCCTTATTATGAGCTGTATGCTGAGGCAAGCATTACTCATAATTGTGTGCTGTTTGTCACTGAAAGGGACTGTATGAATGTGTAATAATTTGAATTATGTTGATATCTATGTAGATTGGTTTGCATCTGGAGAAGTCAGGTGATGATCTTCAGCTGAAGTTTCCATTTGTTGTGGCCACTGTTCCTCATCCTCTTCTCACAGGACAGTCGCCAGAACTCGGCTAAGGGTAAGCATCGTGTACATCTTCATTCCTTCCCAAGTTTGCTTCCCTGAACTGCTGCTTGCTTCAGCTGCTTGCTTCAGCTGATTGCTTCAGCTGCTTGCTTCAGCTGCTTGCTTCAGCTGCTTGCTTCAGATACTTGCTTCAGTTGCTTGCTTTAACTGCAAGTGCAACTGCTTGACTGGAACTGCTTGACTGGAACCGCTTGACTGGAACTGCTTGCTTGAACTTCAGCTGCAACTTCTAGCATGCTTCCTTCAACTGCTTGTTTCATTTGCTACTCATTGCAAGCCTGCTTGCTTGCATGCTTGCATGCTTCAACTGCATGTTTCTTCTGCTACTGAATTCTTGCTTTTCAGAGCCCTGCGCTATACAGACTCTGATTTAATTGCTTGCTTGCTTGCTTTTCCCCCGTCAGTACCCGGCTAAGACCGGGGAAGCTAATGATCCAACAGATCGGGCATGTCCTGCAATGACTGGCCCCGTGTCCAGAAACTGTCTAAGACCGACACCGGAGAGGGAGAGAGAGAAACTAAGTCCCAAAAGGTCACAGAGAGAGAGAGTTCAATTGCATTAGCTAGATGGCAGGTGATTTTTTAGCAGTCCAGCTTCTAATGTTTTATGGGTTTTTTTAATCGCTCGCCATTTTGTACGAAGGAATGAAATTTTCAGGAAATTCCGTTTGCACGGCCACACTAGAAACAATTTATTATTTTCTGGGCCCAGTGACAAAAAACTTTTAATGCAAAAATTACTTCAAAATGACGGTGGGCGATTGGTTTTCGCGTAGTGTTTGAGCCGATGTCAAATATCCTTCATTGAGTGGATCCTTTAATGCATGTTAAATTGTATTCGCTAATTATCAGTAGATTTTTTAGAAATTGAGGATCTCGTTTGTAAAATTATGGAGGACTCTGAATATCAGAAAATTAGATTTGCACGGCGAAACTGATAACAATTGATTTTTTATCTGTTAGGCCCTATCTCTTTGTCTGCCTTATTATGAGCTCTACATATGGTGAGGCAAGCATTACTCATAATTGTCTTTGTGCTGTTTGTCATTGAAAGGGGCTATATGAATGTGTAGTAACTTGCTTTATGTTGATGTCTATCTAGATTGGTTTGCATCCGGAGAAGTCAGATGATGATCTACAGCTGGAGTTTCCACTGTTCCTAGTAGCCGCTGTTCCTCATCCTCTTCTCACAGGACAGTCGCCAGAACGCAGCTACGGTAAGCGTAGATATTTTTTCCTCCCCAACTCTTCTTCTTCTTCTTCTTCTGGATCTTCTTCTGGATCTTCTTCATAGGCATCTCTCTCCTCAGAAAATTCGCACAAAATGGCGAGTGGTGAAAGATTCGTGGTAAATGATCTTAATGATTCTAGTTAAATTGTATTCGCCATATGGCAGATTTTTTAGCAATCCAGCTTCTAGTTTTTTGTGAATTCTTTCATCGCTCGCCATTTTGTACGGAGGAATCAGATTGTCAGGAAATTCCATATGCGCCGCCACACTAGAAACAATTTGTTTTCGCGTAGTGTTTTTGAGCCGATGTGAATATCATTCAGTGGATCCTTTTACGCGTGTTGAATTGTATTCGCTAAATGTCAGAGTAGATTTTTTTAGTAATTCAGCGTGTTATTTCCACGGCGAAATGTGTAATCGTTTGGTTATGTTGATGTCTACTTGGTGCTCTTGTAAGGTGTCGTTTAGTTTAGATCTTCATTCCTTCCGCTTGCTTGCTTCAACTACATGTTTCCTGTGCTACTGATTTCTTGCTTTTCGGAGGGGGAGAGAGAGAGAGAGACTGAGAGAGAGAGACTGAGAGATTGAGAGAGAGAGAGAGAGAGAGAGAGAGAGAGAGAGAGACTGAGAGATTGAGAGAGAGAGAGAGAGAGAGAGAGAGAGAGAGAGAGAGAGGACTGAGAGAGAGAGAGAGAGAGAGAGAGAGAGAGAGGACTGAGAGAGAGAGAGAGAGGACTGAGAGAGAGAGAGAGAGAGAGGACTGAGAGAGAGAGAGAGAGAGAGAGAGAGAGAGAGAGGACTGAGAGAGAGAGAGAGAGGACTGAGAGAGAGAGAGAGAGGACTGAGAGAGAGAGAGGGGACTGAGAGAGAGAGAGAGAGAGAGAGGACTGAGAGAGAGAGAGGACTGAGAGAGAGAGAGAGAGGACTGAGAGAGAGAGAGAGAGAGAGAGAGAGAGAGACTGAGAGAGAGAGAGAGAGAGAGAGAGAGACTGAGAGAGGACTGAGAGAGAGAGGACTGAGAGAGGACTGAGAGAGAGGAGAGAGAGAGACTGAGAGAGAGAGAGACTGAGAGAGAGAGACTGAGAGACTGAGAGAGGACGAGAGAGACTGAGAGAGATTCTGAGACTGAGAGAGAGAGACTGAGAGAGAGCAGAGCCACATGCAAACCACCCGAGCGAAACATGCGGACCAGTCGGTACTGAGTTAGTCAGTGAAATCTGTCTTGTCTTCTTCCTTTCTTTTTTCCTTTTATGAGCTTTTTCCTTTTGTAATCGTTTGCGTTATGTTGATGTCTATCTATCTAGATTGGTTTGCATCCCCAAGTTTGGTTGCCTGAACTGCTTTCTTCATCTGCTACTCATTTCATTGCTAGTCTGCTTGCCTGCATTGCTAGTCTGCGTGTTTGCTTGCTCTGTGTCTCTCTTTTTTCCCTTTAAGAGCTGTTTGTCATATTTGTGTAATTAATCGTTTGCGTTATGTTGATGTCTACTTAGATATTGGTTTGGATATGGAGAAATTAGTCGTCGATTGACGATCTTCATCAGCTAGAGTAAGAGACCCGTGTCCAGAACCTTGGGATTCGTCAACTGAAAGCAGCATAAACTAAGTAAGTTCCAAGGCCGGAGAGGGCTCTCTCTCTCTCTGTCTAAGTCTTCAAAGCCATCGACTGCTTCAGCTGATTGCTTCAGCTGCTTGCTTCAGCTGCTTGCTTCAGCTGCTTGCTTCAGCTGCTTGCTTCAGCTACTTGCTTCAGTTGCTTGCTTTAACTGCAAGTGCAACTGCTTGACTGGAACTGCTTGACTGGAACCGCTTGACTGGAACTGCTTGCTTGAACTTCAGCTGCAACTTCTAGCATGCTTCCTTCAACTGCTTGTTTCATTTGCTACTCATTGCAAGCCTGCTTGCTTGCATGCTTACATGCTTCAACTGCATGTTTCTTCTGCTACTGAATTCTTGCTTTTCAGAGCCCTGCGCTATATAGACTCTGATTTCATTGCTTGCTTGCTTGCTTTTCCCCCGTCAGTACCCGGCTAAGACCGGGGAAGCTAATGATCCAACAGATCGGGCATGTCCTGCAATGACTGGCCCCGTGTCTAGAAACTGTCTAAGTTCGACACCGGAGAGGGAGAGAGAGAAACTAAGTCCCAAAAGGTCACAGAGAGAGAGAGAGTTCAATTGCATTCGCTAGATGGCAGGTGATTTTTTAGCAGTCCAGCTTCTAATGTTTTATGGGTTTTTTTAATCGCTCGCCATTTTGTACGAAGGAATGAAATTTTCAGGAAATTCCGTTTGCACGGCCACACTAGAAACAATTTATTATTTTCTGGGCCCAGTGACAAAAAACTTTTAATGCAAAAATTACTTCAAAATGACGGTGGGCGATTGGTTTTCGCGTAGTGTTTGAGCCGATGTCAAATATCCTTCATTGAGTGGATCCTTTAATGCATGTTAAATTGTATTCGCTAATTATCAGTAGATTTTTTAGAAATTGAGGATCTCGTTTGTAAAATTATGGAGGACTCTGAATATCAGAAAATTAGATTTGCACGGCGAAACTGATGACAATTGATTTTTTATCTGTTAGGCCCTATCTCTTTGTCTGCCTTATTATGAGCTCTACATATGGTGAGGCAAGCATTACTCATAATTGTCTTTGTGCTGTTTGTCATTGAAAGGGGCTATATGAATGTGTAGTAACTTGCTTTATGTTGATGTCTATCTAGATTGGTTTGCATCTGGAGAAGTCAGGTGATGATCTTCAGCTGGAGTTTCCAGTTGTTGTGGCCACTGTTCCTCATCCTCTTCTCACAGGACAGTCGCCAGAACTCGGCTAAGGGTAAGCATCGTGTACATCTTCATTCCTTCCCAAGTTTGCTTCCTTCAACTGCTTGCTTCAGCTGCTTGCTTCAGGTGCTTGCTTGAACTGCAAGTGCAACTGCTTGACTGGAACTGCTTGACTGGAACTGCTTGCTTGAACTTCAGCTGCAACTTCTAGCTTGCTTCCTTCAACTGCTTGCTTCATTTGCTACTCATTGCTAGCCTGCTTGCTTGCATGCTTCAACTGCATGTTTCTTCTGCTACTGAATTCTTGCTTTTCAGAGCCCTGCGCTATATAGACTCTGATTTCATTGCTTGCTTGCTTGCTTGCTTCTCCCCCGTCAGTACCCGGCTAAGACCGGGGAAGCTAATGATCCAACAGATCGGGCATGTCCTGCAATGACTGGCCCCGTGTCTAGAAACTGTCTAAGTTCGACACCGGAGAGGGAGAGAGAGAAACTAAGTCCCAAAAGGTCACAGAGAGAGAGAGAGTTCAATTGCATTCGCTAGATGGCAGGTGATTTTTTAGCAGTCCAGCTTCTAATGTTTTATGGGTTTTTTTAATCGCTCGCCATTTTGTACGAAGGAATGAAATTTTCAGGAAATTCCGTTTGCACGGCCACACTAGAAACAATTTATTATTTTCTGGGCCCAGTGACAAAAAACTTTTAATGCAAAAATTACTTCAAAATGACGGTGGGCGATTGGTTTTCGCGTAGTGTTTGAGCCGATGTCAAATATCCTTCATTGAGTGGATCCTTTAATGCATGTTAAATTGTATTCGCTAATTATCAGTAGATTTTTTAGAAATTGAGGATCTCGTTTGTAAAATTATGGAGGACTCTGAATATCAGAAAATTAGATTTGCACGGCGAAACTGATGACAATTGATTTTTTATCTGTTAGGCCCTATCTCTTTGTCTGCCTTATTATGAGCTCTACATATGGTGAGGCAAGCATTACTCATAATTGTCTTTGTGCTGTTTGTCATTGAAAGGGGCTATATGAATGTGTAGTAACTTGCTTTATGTTGATGTCTATCTAGATTGGTTTGCATCTGGAGAAGTCAGGTGATGATCTTCAGCTGGAGTTTCCAGTTGTTGTGGCCACTGTTCCTCATCCTCTTCTCACAGGACAGTCGCCAGAACTCGGCTAAGGGTAAGCATCGTGTACATCTTCATTCCTTCCCAAGTTTGCTTCCTTCAACTGCTTGCTTCAGCTGCTTGCTTCAGGTGCTTGCTTGAACTGCAAGTGCAACTGCTTGACTGGAACTGCTTGACTGGAACTGCTTGCTTGAACTTCAGCTGCAACTTCTAGCTTGCTTCCTTCAACTGCTTGTTTCATTTGCTACTCATTGCTAGCCTGCTTGCTTGCATGCTTCAACTGCATGTTTCTTCTGCTACTGAATTCTTGCTTTTCAGAGCCCTGCGCTATATAGACTCTGATTTCATTGCTTGCTTGCTTGCTTGCTTCTCCCCCGTCAGTACCCGGCTAAGACCGGGGAAGCTAATGATCCAACAGACCGGGCAAGTCCTGCAATGACTGGCCCCGTGTCCAGAAACTGTCTAAGTTCGACACCGGAGAGGGAGAGAGAGAAACTAAGTCCCCAAGGTCACAGAGAGAGAGAGAGTTCAATTGCATTCGCTAGATGGCAGGTGATTTTTTAGCAGTCCAGCTTCTAATGTTTTATTGATTTTTTTAATCGCTCGCCATTTTGTACGAAGGAATGAAATTTTCAGGAAATTCCGTTTGCACGGCCACACTAGAAACAATTTATTATTTTCTGGGCCCAGTGACAAAAACTTTTAATGCAAAAATTACTTCAAAACGACGGTGGGCGATTGGTTTTCGCTTAATGTTTGAGCCGATGTCAAATATCCTGCATTCAGTGGATCCTTTAATGCATGTTAAATTGTATTTGCTAAGTATCAGTAGATTTTTTCGAAATTGAGGATCTCATTTGTAAAATTATGGAGGACTCTGAATATCAGAAAATTAGATTTGCACGGCGAAACTGATAACAATTGATTTTTTATCTGTTAGGCCCTATCTCTTTGTCTGCCTTATTATGAGCTCTACATATGGTGAGGCAAGCATTACTCATAATTGTCTTTGTGCTGTTTGTCATTGAAAGGGCTATATGAATGTGTAGTAACTTGCTTTATGTTGATGTCTATCTAGATTGGTTTGCATCTGGAGAAGTCAGATGATGATCTTCAGCTGGAGTTTCCACTGTTCCTAGTAGCCGCTGTTCGTCATCCTCTTCTCACAGGACAGTCGGCAGAACGCCGCTACGGTAAGCGTAAATATTTTTTCCTCCCCAACTCTTCTTCTTCTTCTTCTCTATCTTCTTCTTAGACACCTCTCTCCTCAGAAAATTCGCACAAAATGGCGAGTGGTGAAAGAATCGTGGTAAATGATCTTAATGATTCTAGTTAAATTGTATTCGCCAGATGGCAGATGTTTTTTAGCAATCCAGCTTCTAGTTTTTTGTGAATACTATCATCGCTCGCCATTTTGTACGGAGGAATCGGATTTTGAGGAAATTCCATACGGTGGGCGATTGGTTTTCGCGTAGTTTTTGAGTCGATGTGAATATCATTCAGTGGTTCCTTTTACGCATGTAAAACTGTATTCGCGAAATGAGATTATTTAGAAATTCAGCGTGTTGTTTCCACGGCGATATGTGTAATCGTTTACGTTATGTTGATGTCTACCTAGATTGGTACTCTTGTAAGGTATCGTTTAGTTTAGATCTTCATTCCTTCCGCTTGCTTGCTTCACTGCAGGTTTCCTCTGCTACTGATTTTCTGCTTTGAGAGAGAGAGAGAGAAGAGGGAGAGAGAGAGAGAGAGAGAGACAGAGAGAGGCGAGACAGAGATGTATAATCGTTTGCGTTATGTTGATAACTCCTAGTGGTGCTCTCTTGTAGGTATCGTTTAGTTTAAGATCTTCATTCCTTCCGCTTGCTTGCCTCAACTGCATGTTTCCTCTGCTACTGATTTTTTTTTTGCTTTTCGAGAGAGAGAGAGAGAAAGAGAGAGAGTGCTTGAACTTCAGCTGCAACTGCTACTGTTTGCTAACTTGCTTGCTTTCATTGCTAGCCTGCATGTTGCTTGCTAGCCTGCGTCTCTCTTTCTTCCTTTCTTTTTTCCTTTTATGAGTTTCCTTTTGTAATCGTTTGCGTATGTTGATGTTTCTACCTAGATTGGTTTGGACATGGAGAAATTAGTCGAGTGACGATCTTCATCAGCTGAGACACCCGTGTCCAGAACCTTGGGATCCGTCAACTGAACGGATCAAGAAGGGCCTAAACAGGATGAAGCAGCATAAACTAAGTAAGTTCCAAGGCCCGCTCTCTCTCTCTCTCTGCCTCTCTCTGTCTGCCTCTCTGTCTAAGTCTTCATCTCTCTCTCTCTGTCTAAGTCTTGAAAGCCATCGACTGCGACGCATTCGATGACCTTGAAAGACTTAGTGTATTTTGGCTCGGCTCTCTCTCTCTCTTTCTCCTCCTCTTCCTCCCTCTCTCCTTGGCACTTTGCCAACTTGGCACTTTGCCAAGGAGAGAGGGAGGAAGAGGAGGAGAGAGGGAGGAAGAGGAGGAGAGAGGAGGGGAGAGGGAGAGAGAGAGAGCCGAGCCAAAATAAACTAAGTCTTTCAAGGTCATCGACTGCGTCGCAGTCGATGGCTTTCAAGACTTAGACAGAGAGAGAGAGATGAAGACTTAGACAGAGAGGCAGAGAGAGAGAGCAGAGAGAGAGAGAGCGGCCTTGGAACTTACTTAGTTTATGCTGCTTTATCCTGTTAGGCCCTTGTTGATCCGTTCAGTTGACGAATCGCGGACTTGCCCGGTGCCAGATTCTGCTGCTTCGCAGAGTCGTTACATGCAGTCAGCAGACCCGAACCAGAAACCTATCAAAGAAGACAATTTATTAGAAGAACTATAACTTTTATCACTCTTCTTCAAATTTTGCCTTAGATAAATATTTACTACGTTATTCTTATTCCAACACGAGGAGGAGCAAGCAATGAAGAAAAATACTTGTAGAAAATGGAAAGGCACTGAAAATTGACTGCGTGATTGAGTAAATAAATGAAAAACCATTATGCGACGGTTATTTTTGGATACAGTTCAACCAGCGCATCCAAAAACACATAATACACGCTACTAGCTATGTTTATATAGCACCCCTTTGCATAAGAAGCACACACAAGTGCATGTAAACTCTCAATACACAACACTAGACCTCTATTAATCAATTTATATAGCAACTTAGATGCTTCAGTTAATCACACACAAGCGCTTATATACTTATAGTATAGATACACATAAACAAGCTTAAACATGCTTGAAATTAATACCAGGCTTATCAATCTATATAGCACCCCATTGCCTTAGAATCTTCAACTAAGCACACAGAAACACACAAGAGCATATATACTCGAAATACATATACCCTTTACACAAGCTGGAAATTAACACTATATATAAGCAATTTATATAGCACCCCTTTGCCTTTATATGCTTCAGTTAAGCAAACAAAAACATACAAGCGCATATATACTCCAGCTACACAGTTTATGTAGCACCCCTTTGCCTAAGATGCTTAAGTGCATACATAAACTCTACATACACATGAACAAGCTTTAAATTAACACTATAGGCCTCTATTAATCATCCCTTTGCCTTAATTATGCACACCTATACTCAACTTAGATGCTTTAGTTAAGCACTCACAAGCACATATATATTCTATAAACACAAACAAGCTTAAACATGTTTGAAATTAACACTGGGCATATTGTAACATCAATTTATACAGCACCCCTTTGCCTTAGACTCTTCAACTAAGCACACAGAAACACACAAGCGCATATTATACTCGAAATACACATACCTAATAAACAAGTTTGAAATTAACACTAGGATTACAGTTCAATCAATTTATATAGCACCCCTTTGCCTTTATACACTTCAGTTAAGCACACAAACATACAAGTGCATATATACTTTACCTACACACATACTTCAAGCAAGCTTGAAATTAACACTAGGCCTCTATATATAATCAATTTATATAGCACCTATTTGCCTTTATACGCTTCAGTTATGCACACAAGTGCATATATACTCTAACTACACTCAGTTTATATAGCACCCCTTTCCCTAAGATGCTTCAATTAAGCACACACAAGCGCACATAAAGAACCCCTTTGCGTTAGACTTAAATTATGCACACCTATATTCCAAACTTAGATGCTTCATTTAATCCCACACTAGCACATATATATTCTATAAACATAAACGAGCTTTATCAAGCTTAAACTTGCTTGAAATTAACACTGGGTTTATTGTATCATCAATTTATATAGCACCCCTTTGCCTTAGACTCTTCAACTAAGCACACAGAAACATACAAGTGCATATATACTTTACCTAGACACATACTTTAAGCAAGCTTGAAATTAACACTATAGGCCTCTATACATAATCAATTTATATAGCACCCCTTTGCCTTTATACTCTTCAGTTAAGCACACAGAAACAAGTGCATATATAATATGTATATATGATATATATATATACATATATATATATACTCCAACTACACTCAGTTTATATAGCACCCCTTTGCCTAAGGTGCTTCAATTGAGCACACATAAGCGCATATAAACTCTAAATACACAAACAAGCTTAAACAAGCTTGAACAAGCTTTAATCAAGCTTTAAATTAACACTAGGCCTCTATTAATCGATTTCTATAGCAACCCTTTGCCTTAGACTTAATTATGCACACCTATATTCCCAACCTTAGATGCTTCAGTAAGGCACACACAAGCACATATATACTCTGTAAATACACATAAACAAGCTTTAACAAGCTTAGACGTGCTTGAAATTAACACTGGGCTTATCTATTTTAATAGCACCCAATTGCCTTAGAATCTTCAACTAAGCACACAGAAACACACAAGCGCATATATACTCAAAATACACATACCCTATAAACACGCTTGAAATTAACACTAGGATTACAGCTTAATCAATTTATATAGCACCCCTTTGCCTTAGACTCTTCAGTTAAGCACGCACAAACACACAAGCGCATACATACTCTAAATACACATACCCTTTACACAAGCTTGAAATTAACATTAGGCCTCTATACACACTCAATTTTGTATAGCACCCCTTTGCCTTAGACCCTTCAATTAAGTACAAGCGCATATGTAGTCATTTATATAGGGGGAAATATTGTAAAATTATGAGTTCACTTACTACTGCTGTCTTTCTGATGGGTCGTGGGCCTCATTCCAATGCGAGCAGGAGGTACTGCGACTCTTGCATGGTGTCCATCTTCTCGCATCTGTTCGAATGAATCAAGAAAATACTTTTAGAAAGTAGAATTATCCGAGAATGGAAAATAAAGAATGAGTGAATGAAAAAGCATTCTGCAACGACTATTTTCAATTCAACCAGCCATTATTCTTCAGTTACTGTGTAGAACTGTAGAAACTGTTTGATGCAGTTGATCAAGTTTTTATTTAACTGAATTATTGACCGAATTAACTAGGCATGGCTACGCTGGTACTTTTATAACAGACGCTGCATCTATGTCTAGTAGATCTAGATGTGGCGCTTTTCTGATGTCCCGCTTGTGAGTACATAACCGATGATGCGCTAAATAATTAACCGCTCGATGTCAACGGCATTTACACGACATTCAAGCGCTTGAAACGGTGTGTAAAACTAAGGCATAGAGTCTTCAATTAAGCACACACAAGCGAAAATATGCTCAAGTTATGTGGCAACCCTTTGCCTTAGACTCCAATTAATATTTTCAATAGTTTTACCATATATCTCAGGCGGATAAACAATTTCATTGTATCTACACAACATATAGCTATGTGCATGGCATACACTCTTCAATTAAGCACATACAAGCGCATATACACTCTAAATACTTGATAATGATATTAATTAATGCGCGAATAAACAATTTCCTTTCTTGGCCTTGCAAAAACAGAAATTGGAAAATAAAATTAAAAAGCTGTGAAGCAAGTAAAAATTTAAAGACATTGAAACTGAGCGAATGAATAAGTAAATGAAAAACCACTTTGCAACGACTATTTTCGGATGCGTTTATAACAGATGATAGGTCTAGGGGTGGCTCTTGCAAGAGGTCCCCTTTTGAGTAGATAACCTGAAGAGGCGCTAAATAACACACCTGCCTCCTGCATATCCGTCAAACATTCAACTGTCTTGATACAGAAACCTTCCCACTGTTAATAGTATATCTACGTAATTATCTCGTCAGTGTCAACGGTATCTGCATAACATCTACGTGTATTAATTACGGCAAGAATTCAAGCGCTTGAAACCGTGTGCACAACTAAGACATGGACTCTTCAATTTCAATTAAGCACACGTAAGCGCGTATATTCTAAATACATATACTCTTTAAACGGGCTTGAAATTGACATTAGGCCTAAATATATGTGTATATATAATCAATTTATATAGCACCCCTTTGATATGTGTATACGTATATATCGACACTTACGAAGACGAAGGCCTTGGATTGTTGAGCGCTTTTTCACTTCTCAGGCTTTCTGTCGCTTCAGTCACGGCCTCGCTTCTCCAGTCGACACTTACGAAGACGAAGACCTTGGATTGTTGAGCGCTTTTTCACTTCTCAGGCTTTCTGTCGCTTCAGTCACGGCCTCGCTTCTCCAGTCGACCAAAACTCTTCCTTCGAATCGCCCAAGTTCTTCTTCAGCTCGCTGCAGACCGTCCGAGCGAAGACTATCAATTCGCCCATCAAGTTCAAGACCCATCTACTGTATGCAAATCGCCTGAAAACAGACAGGTGTGTCTTGAGGCTTGTTGGCCCATTCAAGGGTCACGGTTCACTGACCACACACAACAAGCTCAAGGGATGAAGACAGCAAACGTTCTGCTTCAACTATCACACAACACCACCTGAGTTCGTATTTTCCCACCTTAGTGACCACACTCTCATCTATACCGGGTATATAGATATATACATATATATATGGTATATATATGGTATATATGTCGGGTATATATAGGTCACATGCAACACATCGTTTATTCAGCGCCGAAATATAATAACAGCGCATCAACCGATGGCGCTGAGCAATTTCGCGTTCAAGCCAATCGAATACCATGCCACACAATGTATTTGAGAGCAGTTCAAACAAACCTCAACAATTGTGACAAATGACTCAGGCTCTTATTTTGACTATAACATTCTCATTCACTTTCCATCAATACTGGTATTGATTTTGGTTTAGCTAAAATGACCTGTTTTATTCATTAAACCGTTGCTACTAAAAGCCACTACATAACCGTTCGATTATTTTACCTTACTTAACTCACCCATTCAAACGATTAAACAACTCTATTAGGCAATGCAATTATATAAAATTGTGTCTTAGTCTTCAGCTGTTCAAAAAGCCATCCACTGACCGTCTATAAACTTTGAGACAAGATGGTTCTCATAAATGCATAACAGTTAGTGCTGTTGTTTGACATTGCAAAAGATCTCTAATGTCAAGACATCGATCTGAAACTGACCCTTGGACCTTGTCTCTTACTGAGTCGAGCTGATTCATCCCGGCCACGAAGCACGTTTCACTTATGAAGCTCATGCGTGGCTTTAAGAAACTAAGAAGCACTACATTATGGTAGACGTAAAAAGAACAATAATGATAATATTAGGCCTAATAGGCGTAATAATAAAAGGCTTCATAACTGTAATAGGCCTAATAATGGTCATGGTCAAAGTCGTCGTAGTAGTGGTAGTTGTTGTACTGGCATATAGCAGTAGTAGTATTTGCTGAATGTACGTAAGCATTATAATATTTGAGTACACATGTATTTCCATTCAAGGGCCTCTCGGAACTGTTATAATTTATATATCTAACGAATCTTAACTGATGCGAATTAATATGTATTGAGAATCGGTTTCCTTCGACGTTGATTCCTATTATCTCCCGCTGACACTGCATTTCCCAATACATCGCCCTCCCGTCCAAAGGTCTTTCTCCCCACTGGTCCAAACTAAATATTTCCCATTGAAAACACATCTTCCAGTACATTTCGCACCTCCTAATAGGTTTTTTAGCGCCATGTTTAAGCTGGTCTTCCTGGCGCGGGTTTTGTTTAGCCTAGACGGTTCGTCACCTCCCCTCTTGGTTTAAACGTAATAAATTTAGAAATACCACCAGACTCTATTCGCACATGCATGCAGCACACGTGCCACCTGCCTAATGTGAACCAACTCCAAACAGACAGACAGACAGACAAACATACATACAGATTGTAAAGGAATGGTTAACACCTAGCCACCTAGCTGGGAAGTAAACGGCAAGTCCGGCGATGCACTGGCCCCGTGTCCAGGACATTGGGATTCGTCCATTGTCGGCTGAATGGTCTAAAGAAATTTAATTGAGCGCCTACATCTCACTTGTGGCATATTCGAAAATTTACTTTACTGCTGACACTATCCCATAAAGTACACATCTTCCTCATACATAGTTTCGCTTCTCCCAATGGGTCTTTTAGCGCCACTTTGTAAGTTGGCCTCCCTTTTGTGTGGCGCTAAGTAATTTTGGAGGTTTACATTTACATTTATCCCAGTGGCGGATTTAGCTAGAGGCGCTCCTTTTGGTTATATGCCTGCGCCCCTCAGACCAGACTCGTGCATGGAGGACTACGAGAAAGTGGCGCCCCTTGAAAATGCTCTTGCCCCCACGCAAACAATCCTGGAGCCGCCACTGATATATCCCTCTGGTTCTGGCACTGTGCCATTAGAAAGGTATCGGCGGGCATCCAGATCTGCGACAGCGCGACAAAACTATATTAAGTTAGCAGGTCCATAACGCAACCGAAATCTGAGAGCAGCTGCGCTTTTGGATGGGCAGCCTAGAACAGATATAATTAAATGCAAACAGAAAACTAAAACGCAATAAATTTCGAAACGGCGCCAACAATTCTATTCGCACCTGCATTCAGCACAGGTGCCACCTGCCAAATCCGACCCAACGACAGACGAACAAACACAGAGACAAACAGACATACAGATTGTTAATTAGTGGTCAACACTTGTATGCTAATCTGATGGACGTTTTCAAAACTGTGCTGCCACCTAGCTGGAAAGTAAACGTCAAAGTCCAGCGATGCCATGCCCTCGTGTCCAGGATTTTGGGATTGGTTCAGTGTCAGCTCGATGGCCTAAGGAAAAGGAATAAGCGCCTCCTCTACGTCTCACACTGTGGGATATGGGAAACGTTACTTTATTGCTGAGACTATCCCCATAAAATACACATCTTCCTCATACATTTCGCTTCTTCCAGTGGGTTTTTTGGTCTCCCTGACTCGGTTTTTGTGTGGCGCTGAAATTTTCGGAGGTTTACATTTACATATGTCCACCGAGTCCAGAAGAAGATTGCGTCCGGCTTCAAAAGAGACTTTGAAGTCAGAAGAGTTAACACACAGTTTGGTAAAAGAATGTTTGAAGTAACTGGTCCAGCTGAGTGGAACTCTACCTGAATCTATTCGAAAATGCTCTTCAATAGATAATTTTAAATTAAAACTTAAGACTCATTTATTCTCTCAGTGCTATAACTAATTATTATGTTGTAACGCGTCCTTTGAGTAAGACATTGTTTTATTAAGGCGCGTTATAAAAATAAGTTGTATTGTATTGTATTGTATGTCCCACTGCTTCAGACTACCGCCCCAACCCCCTCAATTAAAAACGGATCGGCGGTCATCCAGCTGAGACAGAGCGGTAAAATTAGTGTATGTAGACAGGTGCAAAACGCAGCTGGCTTTGGCGTGCCTGAACCGTGACCGGAGAGCAGGAAATAAGCACCTTCCTCCGAGAGAGAGGGAGGGGGAGGAAGAGAGAGCCGTAAATAAACTAAGTCTTTCAAGGTCATCTAGACCGTCGATGACCGTCTTCATCTTCTGTCATCTGTTTCTGTCCGTCTTCAGTCTTCTTAGTTTTCGGTCTAAGTCTTCGTCTACCGTGGCCGGAGAGCAGGAAATAAGCGCCTTCCTCCGAGAGAGAGGGAGAAAGAGAAAGCCGTAAAGCCGTAAATAAACTAAGTCCTTCAAGGTCATCGACACCGACAACGTCGATGGCCTTCGAACAGTTTTCGTCAATAGTCTTCGTCTATTGTTGTCCGTCTTCAGTCCTCGTTTACAGTTTTGTCAACTGTCTTCAGTTTTCTGTCTAAGTCTTCGTCTACTGTCATCTGTTTCTGTCTGCTGGATCATTAGCTTCCCCGGTCTTAGCCGGGTACTGACGGGGAACGCGACGAGAACGCTGATCCAGTGCTCCGCATTTTTAATATTATAATATAATATTAAAAATAGATATTATCTATTTATCTGTCTCTGTCAAAGAAGAAAGTTTTCGGCGAGAACGCTGATCCAGTTTAATAGATAAATTTAGTAAAATATTCTATCTATTTATCTATCTCTTTCTATCTCTTCTCTTAGTCTACACAGTCTGATCTATTTACATCTTTCTCGATGTCTCTGTCTATAAATATCTCTATGCATGTATAAATATATATATATATATCCACTCTCTGGCTTACATATCTATCTGTATTTATCTTTCTCGCGCTCTCTCTAAATATATACATATATATTTTTATCTGTTTTTGTTTATAAATATCTCTCGATATCTCTCCTTATTTATTTCTCTCTGTGTATCTAGCTGGCATGCAACCAAGAGTTTCTTCTTCTCGCCACTGTTTCTGCTCGTGCATTTCATTTTGAAGATGTTGCTTGTAATGCTCGTGCTGCTGAAGCTGGATCTACGAAATGCCAAACATCTAAAGAAATTGTAACCCCAAGTAACTTAAGCAGCCTTGGCGTAACAGGACTCATTTTACACGATTAAGGATAGATTCTTGGTTCTGAGGATACAGCCCTGGCAAGCACAGTGAACTTAAGCAATGTCAAGCATAGTTAGTACTTGGATGGGTGAATATCCATGGTAGACCAAGCCACCTGGGCCAGTCAACTACCATACCCTGGAGTCAGTATAATGGTAGGATTCAGCTGGGTTTTTATTATTTCTGTGCTTATTGAGCTGTGCCATCTAATGACTAAAATCAGTTGATTGGGCTGAGCAATTGTGAGAAAGGACTTGCTCAAGTCAATACAGCTTTAAAATTAAAACTTGTTTCCAGTTTAGAACGAAGGATAGTCTCGATGTGTGAGCTGCGCCAATTAATTACCTGACCCATCCTACGAACTCATCAAACGATTCACCTCTTGCAATTTCTGCGCAGGTCTTTCACTCAAAACTGAAAACACTCCCTTTCACACATCCTATCCTGATTCCTCCTCCTCCCTTTATTTATCTCCCACTCTAATACTAAATATCATCCATTTATTTAATCGAATAAAATGGCTCTCTCAACATCAACTCAATATCTATAGTTCTATACAGTCTCACAAGCCAACCACGCTGTGCTGCCCCCTCGCGCCCAAACCACAGATCAGCGAACAAGTGAACATTTTGGTCAACAATCGTACTGAAGAGTGCGCCGTTTGCATAACTAAGGAGTGACCCTATTCCTGCCACTAATATCTTTTTCAAAGTATTTTTACCCAGCACTGTTGACGCGCTATAGAAATTTCGCGTTTACGAATACGATTATAACACAGTTCATTAGCCCACATACAGACCGTACAATGTGGGACAAATACAATTAAATTAGCCAAAGCATACACATGCATACACAGGAGAAATCGGCTTCCGTGCCACAGAACACAATTGTCTGTTTTCAAACGATTTGCATATCTTAGACGGGTCTTGATTGTGTGTGGTCAGTGAACCGCGAATGCGTTTAACAGGTGTGGAGATAGAAGTAGCGCTTGGAGGGAAAAGAAGGAGAGGTTTAATCGAACCACCGTGCCACAAGACACAATAATCTGTTTCCAAACAGTTTATATATCGTAGACGGGTCTTGAAGTTGTGTGATCAGTGAAACGTGACCCCGTTCAACAGGTATGGAGCGAGGAGAAGGGGAGCTCAAACGAATCGGCCACCGTGCCACAAGTCTTGTTTTAGAGCGATTTGCATATTGTAAGAGGGTTTAGGATTGTTTGTGGCAGTGAACAGTGACCCGGTTTAACTAGTGAGGAGCGAGGAGGAGCGCTCAGAAGAAGAAGGTGCGGTTTAATCGACCGCCGTGCCACAACACACACCTGTTTCCAAATGATTTGCATACTGTAGACTGGTCTGGAACTTGTATGGTCAGAGAACCGTGACCGCGTTTAACAGGTGTGGAGATAGGCGGACTGTTAAGAAGTAGAAGGAGCGGTTCAGTCGAACGCCCTGCCAAAAGACACAATAATCTCTTTCCAAACGATATGCATATTGTAGAAGGGTCTTGAACTTATGTGGTCAGTGAACCGTGACCCCGTTCAAAAAGTGTGGAGCGAGGGGAAGGGCGCACAAACGAATCGTCCACTGTGCCAAAAGTCTGTTTTCAAACGATTTGCTTATTGCAGACGGGTATTGATCGTTTGTGGTCAACGAACCGTGACCAAGCTTAACTGGTGTGGCGCCAGGAGGAGCCCACAGAAGGAGCGGTTTAATCGTCCGCCGTGCCACAAGACACATCTGTCTGTTTCCAAACGATTTGCATATTGTAGACGGGTATTGACTTTGTGGGGTCAGAGAACCGTGACCGCGTTTAACAGGTGTGGAACGAAGAGCAGCCCGCTGAAGGAGAAAAAGGAGTGCCACAAGACAAAGTTGTCTGTTTTCAAACGATATGCATATCGTAGACGGGCACTGAATTGTGTGTGGTCATTGAAGGCGTGACCGCGTTTAACAGCTGTGGAGTGTGGAGAAGGAGCGGTCAAATAATCGGCCGTGATAAAGCCTAAATAAAGTCCGCCTTCATGTAGACTACGCCTCTAGACGAATAAAGTTTTCTGCTCATGGAAATACCCACGTGACCGCGCTAGACAGTCAATCGAGAGGGTTAGGGTTCAAATCCCCGCCTTGGCAGAAATTTCTCTAAGAGATTTCCGCTCCACATGCGCCCCTTAGCGAACTGAGACTTAATGAGTACACAAATCGTACACTGTCAGTGAGAAGATCAGTCGGCAACTATGCCGAGGCTAAGAAAAAATGGCTATAATTCACAGATTTGAATCTCGGGCTATCAAGGTCCGTACAGACAGCAATGATAAAGAATCTTATCCGATAATTTATTTAAAAATTAGCAGTATCGAGGCCCACACCTGTTAAGATCGTCAGATAAAAACTTGAATTTACATTTACATTTAAACAAACAATCCGTTGTGTGAAGGTCTTCTCGATATTAGCTGGTTACGCAAGGCTCAATCCACAGTGTCATTGAAGTAGTTTTCGCTTACAAAATTTTTGTGACTAGGGCATTCCTACAAAGTATAGGCTGGATTTGAACACCATCTGATGCCATCCAGCGAATGCAACTAAACTCACAATGAAAGACTTCATTAACAACTATAAGCTGGATTGAGAAAATACCTACTGCCATCTAGCGAATAAGATTAAACTAAGAATAAGCAATTTCATTAAAAACTAGAAGCTGGATTGAGAAAATACCGTCTGCCATCTAGCGAAAACAATTAAACTAACAATAAATAAGTTCATTTCTAACTAGAAGCTGGATTTTAGAAACATATCCTGCTAACTACCAAATACAATTAAATTGGCAAACTGAATGCTGGATTTTAACATGTATCTACAGACATCTACCTAATAAAATTAAAGCATTAACGCACTGTTGGATTTCTAAAAAAATTTTCCATGAACATCTAGCTATACAAATTAACTTGTGTAACAGGATCCATTTTGTGAAGGACTTTCGATATCAAACGGATCATGCATGGTCTCACTGAAATAGTTTATGCTTGAAACACGTTTTATGTCACGAAGCCCTAACAGACAAAATAATAAATTCTTGCCAGTTTGCCACAAATTAGTACATCATAAGACATATCGGAGGCGCTACACTCTTGCCGTGCAATATCATGCAATCAATGGGCACAAGCCTTTCATCTAGTGGTGAGTGATGGGATTAGAAAGACTATGATAGTGACAGCGAGTTGTCAAATTACAAAGGTTGTGTTTTCTTATTCTTGCACACTGGATTCTAAATCAGTAGTAATATGTGATGCAGTTCAGTTGGTAAGGCAACGGACAGCAAGCAACGCATATACCATCAGTGCCACAAATGTTCGTCAAAGACTGTACAACTTGCCAACGGTAAACCAAAAAACTGTACTGTAGATTGGTGAGAATGAGAGTCTGAGAGAACAGAGAGTGAGCACAGAAGCAGATGGTTCTGAGAAACAGTTTCCTGTTTGTATTGCTACCAAGCAAAACAAGACATCTGAGAGAGAATTTGAAGGCCAAAGCCCAAACGAAGCCTAAAGTGAGCAGTGACCAAGCTCTGGAGACTGGTCACTTGCCCACCGAGGAGTCGTTCAAAATGATTTGTGAAGAAGTCAATATGAATAGTGGCTCAGGTGACCCGTACAAAGGAGTGTCGTGTGCAGTGACACATAGTAGTGCCCCACTGTGTTCTATGGACGAAAACGTGTTGCATTGAAGCTATCCAGATTCACCTGGGATACTGTCTTTGAATGTCAGACTTCACAGACATGTGAACACATGTTCCTGTCTAGCTTGGCCAGCATGTAATTGAATTTATATATTACTTAGGCACGGCCAGCATTGCTAGGTGCTTATAATTAAGGTGGGATTATGGAAGATAACTTTGCTCGCTGTGAAGGAAAGCAGTGAACTAGCGGGGAACATTTGTAATTTAACTGTTACAATTCGGCGATCGCGAGATGAGAAGCTTAGTCGATGCAGTGGCGGATTTAGCTATAAGTGTGGGGGCTTGTTCGCCACCCCATGCCCCTCTTGGTTATATGCCGGAGCCTCTCAGACCAGACCCGTGCATGGTGGAGTGCCATAATGTTGCGCCCCTCTGGAAATGCTCTTGCCCCTCCAAGCAAGCAATTTTGGAGCAGTCATTGAGTCGATGCAGTAGTGAAGTTACTGTTGATTTACCTTCACAAGTGGACATTGTCGAAGTGTAGTTGTATTCAGGGACCACCATAGCTCTGAACTGTCATACATCAAGCCGAGAGTTGTGCTTGAATTTTTAACTTTAGTCGATAACATTATCATCTATCAGTTGCTGCGAAACTTCGGGCGAAGTCGTTCGAGAATTCATCAGAAACTGTTAAACAATCACAAAGAATTTGGTAACTTTCATCCATTTTGCTTGGTGGGCAGTCTTCGTCAAACGACGTCTGACTGAGGTAAAGCATACCAAAGCGTGTCATTTCTACATGTGAGAATCTTCCTGAAAGTAAAGTCACTAACCAACCTGGGCCATAGTGGGAGATGTTAATTAAATTTGTAAAGTAGATTACTAATTAATGCTGGCCATAAGTAGGACAGCTAAAACAAGACTTTGAGTCAGCTGCCATGTGATGTCAATATTAGTACATACATTAAAACTTAATCCATAATTAAACGAGTTATTTTAATGTTGTACTTTGACAAGATGTATTCAAACAACTCTATATCAACTGAGAGTAAGGTATTGTGTCTGAGTGAAGATCAGCAGTAGATCCCTGCTAGACTGACTACAGAGGAAGGGAAGTAGTAAGACTTTCTATATTCGCTGTTTACGTTTGGCTCCAAAATTACGTTCGGCATACTTATAGTGTCGGAGACCGCCCTATTTTGGGTTATTTGGGGCGAGGTTTTCGGCCTGGCTTCTGCCAACTGTGATTGGTTGTAGTTTCCGCTAAGATGAATCTCCTCGAGCTAAACACTATTTGCAATTAAACGTTATTCAAAATTTACAAAGCCGAACTAACCCCTACTTTTACCCTAACCTTTATTTAACAGCAAGCATTAGAATCCATGTTTATTTACTTCAATCAATGACCGGACACTTACAAAAGCTACACCTATAATTAACATCACTGCGGTGACGCCGAAAAGCAACCGCCAAAACGGTCCCCGATTAGTAAGTAGGCCCTACGTTCAAACCAATCACCCACCGTCTTATTGAAGTAGTCTTTGTATTACAAATGTTTTAAGACACTAGGGCCTACCAGGCAAAATTATAAATTCTCACCACTTTGGCCGTGGAAATCGAATTTTCTGATATCCGGATGTCTCCATAAATCTTGACCGCATTGCGAGCGATGAAAGAGTTTAATGATACAAACTAGAAGCTGGATATCAGAACCATTACCTGCTGACATCTGGTGATTACATATTAACATTATCAAAAAGCAAGACTAAAAAAGACTAACTTCTTAATTAACAGAGCATTAATGCCAACATTAGTATTTTGTGTTTAAGGACATCTTAGGGTTGCCAGACCGTTGACATCGTCCTTACCTCACAAGCAGTTGTAAAGAGTCGAGTAACGATTGAACGAAAATGACGCATTTATAGCGACAAGACTGGACTAGACTTTATTTGACTTGAATCGGTTTTATTACACTTGATTTTGACTTGACCACACTAGACGTGTGTTGGACTTGACTAGACTCTCTGGTGGCTTCAGAACGTTACAAAGTGGGTCAAGTAAACAAGACCATAATATGTCTATCAGATTTTACCTCTTTGTTGGTGTTTCGTGCAGCAGGAATATTTCTTCCTTCTCCACGACAAAATTTTTTTGTTTACATGGTCCTCTTATGACCTGTTTCGCCGCTTGATCCTGCCGTCAACAGCGCACAAGTGCTCAGTGGCTTGCGCCCAAACATTATTATTTATGCATTTATTAAACGCCACTATCTAATGATTAAGCATCAATCGATGGCGCTGAGGAATTGTGAGCGAAGGACTTAAAAGGCTTGAGGCCCTATGCAGTAACAATATTATGAGAGAGGGCTCGTACCAGTCGGCCTACTCTTCGTGTCACAAGCCGAGTACTCGAAGCAATCAGCTACCTTATGTGAGTAGCATGCCCAAAAATTGGCTCGGAATGCGCCCTTTACTAGATTAAGTTGCATTGGATTGGACTGGATTGGAATGAATTGAACTAGACTTGATTAGATTTGATTATATTAGATTAGATTAGATTAGTTGTTAATTTCTGCTGCTTCTGCCTGGAGTGCCATCCATTTAAACGACTATCCAGTGGAGCGTTACATGCCTATTTACCTGATCGTTGGCGGTTGCTTCGGAGTGGTCCAAAGTCTCTTGACAACTTCTTTTCTCAT